>JAGVVL010000018.1:0-1230000 GCA_018287875.1 Nigrospora sphaerica
AACCCTAACCCTAACCCTAACCCTAACCCTAACCCTAACCCTAACCCTAACCCTAAGCTGATGTTGCATGAATCAAAACCCGCTGCTGCACGACTGCTGTCTCCGACCGGCCAGTTACGCACCACTTACGGTTACGGCCTCTTCCTCCCTTCTCCTTTCCTTATTATATTGAGACTGGGCCAGGGCTCTTACGTAAGCCTTGATCAAGGGTTTACACAAGTATAAGTTAGGCCTCGTAAGCCCAGTTCATAGTTCAGAAGACCAGCGCGCTTTTTCCTCCTTTTAATACACTGCTACTCTTAGTACGATACTCACGCTCATTTTTCGTGACTATTCTAAGCTTCTTTTTTACTTCCCGACGTTATGATCATCTTGATCAACGATATCCTCACCTGATTGTCCCTTTGGGATCGACCTCACGACCGTGTACTTTTCCACCAGACTCCCTACAGTCTGGGGTTTCTTGGTTCCAATATCTTTTCTCTTTTTTTCTTTCTCTCTTATTTATTTACTCTTTTCATATTTATTTTCCCCGTCTTCTTTCTATCTTTCTTTATATATATTTTTTCTTTTTCTTTCTTTACTTCTTTACCTATATATTTTTTCTTTTTCTTTCTTTACTTCTTTACCTATATATTTTCTTCTTTCTTCTTTACTTATATCTTTTTCTTCTTTCTTCCTTCTTCATCTATACATTTTTCTTCTTTCTTCCTTCTTTACTTCCTTACCTAGTACCTTATATTTATCCTTTCTACCTTCTTCAGCTATATATTTTTCTTCTTTTTTCCTCTTTACTTCTTTACCTATTACCTTATATTTATCCTTTCTTCCTTCTTCATCTATATATTTCTCTTCTTTCTTCCTTCTTTATTCTCTTTTTCATAATCCACTCTTTCATTACTTTATTTTTACCCTCTTCTTTAGACCTTTTCCTTTCTTTTAACATGTCTTTCTTTCTTTTGCCTTTTTTTTATCCTATTATTTTCCTCCCTTTCCTCCCGACGTTTTTTATCCTTTAGTATTCCTCTTTTTATATCCTTTTCTTTCCTATCTTTTTTTCTTCTCTTCTATTATATTCCTTACCCATTTTATATATTTCTTGAAATCCCTTTACTTTCCTTTCTTCCACTTCTTATTTATATCCTTGCATTTTATTATCGTCTATTCCTTTTCTTTATCTCTCGTACGCCTATCTTCTTTATCCTCCTCTTCCTCTTTTTAAAAGTTTATCTTAGTCTTCTCCTTTATAATACTTATACGTATTATTCACCCTTTTCTATTTTATAAAATAACTTTAACCTTAACCTCTTCGACCGATAAGCTCTTAACCGTGTACAGTTACCTGCCCTTTCTTATCTTTTCTTTTCTTTTTTCTTTTACTTTATTTTTCTTTTCCTCTTTCTTTCTTTTTCTTCTTTCCTTCTTTTTTCTCTCCTTTTTATTCTCTTCCTTTTCTTTCCTTGATTTATTCCCTTTTTTTTCTTTCCCTTTATTCATTCCCTTCTTTTCTTTCTTTTTCTTCCCTTATATATTCTTATATCTCTTGATTTTATTCTCTTCTACTTTCTCCCTCCTTTCTTCCTTTATCCTCACGCTTCTTCTTATTTCCTTTTTACCCTTTTTCACCCTCTTTTCTTTTCTTTTACCCTCTTTTTTTTAACTCCTTACTTTCTTTTTACCCTTATAACCCCCTTTTTAACTTCCTACACTATCTTTTTCTTTTTATCTTTTCCTTTTTAACACTTTTCTTTATTTTTTACTCTTTCACTTCATTATTATCTTTATTCTTCCTATCATTACCCTCTTCCTTCTCCTTCTCTTCACATTACCTTTTGTTCACTTTTATTCCTTACTTCAATCTATTTTCTTCTTTTATTCTTTCTTTCTTTCTTTCTTTATCTATCCTCTTACTTACTCTTCTCACCCTCTTTATTTCTTTATAGTACCTTATCTTAACCTATTATAAGCCCGCCACTGCTACTACACCACGAATGTCTCCGACGGGCCAGCTTGCACCGCCTACTGTTACGCCCCTTCTTCCCCTTTCCCTTTCCCTCCTTTTTTTATGCCGTCCTTCTACTCTATTCCCCCTCATTTTATCCTTCGCTTATACTTCTCTTAAAACTTATACTTCCTTTGCTTATCCCCTTCTTCCTCTCCTTTTCTTCCTTCTCTTTCTTTATTTTCCTCTTCGCCTTTTATTTCCTTATAGCTTTTTATTCTTACCGCTTTACCGCTTTCCTTCCCACTTTCTTTCTTTTACTTCTTTACTTGCTTCTTTACTTCTTTACTTACTTCTTTACTTACTTCTTTACTTACTTCTTTACTTACTTTTATTATACCCCTACGTTCATTTTACCCTCATTATACCCCTACTTTCATTTTACCTCATTATACCCCTATTTTTATTTTACCCTCCTTTTTTACATGGATGTGCTTACCTCTTTTAATATGTTGATCTTATTTTCTCTTAAAATCCTTTAGTACCCTTATCTTACTCTCCTCTTTTTATCCTTTTATTTATCCTTTCTATATTGATTATACCCTTACTTATTATTTCTCGTTATATCCGCTTTTATTCCTTTTTATATATCTACTTTCTATACCTTTCTTTATCTTTTTCTTAACCCGAACCGCTGGCTACTCTGCCACAGCACCTCTTATATCTCCGACCGGCCAGCTTCGCACCGCCTACGGTTACGCCCCCTTTCTCTCTTCTTTCTTTCTTTCTTTCTTTCTTTCTTTCTTTCTTTCTTTCTTTCTTTCTTTCTTTCTTTCTTTCTTTCTTTCTTTCTTTCTTTCTTTCTTTCTTTCTTTCTTTCTTTCTTTCTTTCTTTCTTTCTTTCTTTCTTTCTTTCTTTCTTTCTTCTTTCTACACTTCTTATCTTCTTTCCTCCTTTCTTTCTTTTCTTTATACACTTCTTATCTTCTTTCCTCTTTTCTTTCTTTTCTTTATACACTTCTTACCTTCTTCTTCTTTTCTTTCTTTTCTTTCTAAACTTCTTATCTTCTTTCTCTTTTTTATATTTTCTTCCTTTCTTTTTTTATATATTTACTCACCATTACACTTCTTTTCTCACTCACTTACTTTTCTTTTCTTTTCCTCTCTTTTTCTTCTTTACTTTTCCCTCTCTTTTCTTTCCTTCTTTTACCTTTTTATACCCTCACCTTTTTAATTCTTTTTCGCCTCCTTTCCTTTCTTCTTTTATATCTTTCATTTCTCTTTTATACTTATATTATACTTCCTTTTAACTTCTCTTTCGATTTTCTTTTTATTTCTTTTTTTCTTATTTTTTCTTTATATTAACCCTTTTTTATACCTTTTCTCTTTATTCCCCTCCTTTTTTTCTTCACTTCTTATCTCTATCTCTTTCGTCTTTTTATCTTGAAATCTTTTGCCTTTCTCTTTTATATGAAATTATACCTCCCTTCTTCTTCTTTATAATATCCTATAACGTATGTATTCAACTCTCCTTTTTACTCTCTTCATATAGTACCTTCCTTCCCTCCTTTATATCTACCTTTTTATTTTATTATATACCCCTCTTTTCTTTCCTTACCTATCATTCTTTAATATACTTATTCTCCTTTTATCCCTTAAAATATTACTTTTCACTTCTTCTTTTTATCCTTCCTACACCTCTTTTATCCATCGCATGTCTCTAACGGCCAGTTGCGCACCGCCGACGGTTCCCGTCCCTTTCTCTTTTTTCTTTTCCTTTCTTCCTTTTCTCGCTCTTCTTCTCCTCTTTTCTTTCCTTTTTCCTTCCTTATATATATAGTTTATTTTACCCTTGACCTTCACCTTCTTCTTTTTATCGTTAAATATATATATATTTTTTCTTTCCCTTCTTTACTTTCTTACTTATATACTTCTTTTTTCATCATTATTACTCCTTTCTTTTTTTTTCTTCACTTATTCTTTACCTTCTTTTCTTTTTTTCCTTCTCTTTTACTTTCCCTTCCTCCTTCTTACCTTTTTATCTTATCCTCTTTTACTCCTCTTTTACTCCTCTTTTACTCTTTTTTTTACTCCCCTTTTTACTTCTCTTTACTCTCTTTTTTAAACATCCTTCTCTTTTCACTCTCTTTTCCTTTCTTCTTTTTCTTTACTATTTTCAATTCTTTTACCCTTTCTTTTCATCTCTTTATATAAATCCACTTCGTCCCTATTTATCTTCCCTTTTTCCTCTTTATTACTATACTCCTTTTCCTTCATCTTCCTTTTTTTACTTTATTTCTTTCTTTTATTTTTCTTCTTACTTTTTCTTTTTTTCTCTTTTTTCCTTTGTTATCTCTTTTATCACTTTTTCTTTTTCTCTCTTATTCCTTTCGTACCCTCTTCTTTTTACCCCTTATTACTCGCTTTTTCTTTTTTTTTCTTTTTTTTTTTTTTTTCTTTTTTTCTTTTTTTTCTACAACTTCACTCCTTTCTTTTAAAATCCCTCTCTATTTTTATTCCCATTCTTTTTTCCTTTCTTCTTCTTCTCCCCTCTTTTCTCTCTCTTACTCTTTTACTTTCTTTCCTACTTCTCTTTCTTTCTTTTTTCTCTCTCTTTTCTCTCTTCTCCTTCTTTCCTTTTTCTCTCTCTTACTCTTTTACTTACTTTTCTATTTTTCTTTCTTTTTTTTTTCTCTCTCTCCTCTCTTCTCCTTCTTCCTTTTTCTCCTCCCCTCTTACTCTCTTTTTCTATTTTCTCTCTCTTCTTTTTTTCTTTCTTTCTTTCTTTTCTTTTTATCTTTTTTTCTTTCTTATTCGCCCACCTAATTTCTCCTTTTCTTTTACTCTATTCATCTATATCGTTATAACCCTCCCTTTATTTTTACCCTTCCTTTTTTTCTACTTATACTTTACTTCTTTTTATTTTATGAACTTCTCTTTATATTCAGTCTCTTGTTATTATCCTTCTATTTCCTACTACTCTTATTTATCTATTTCTTTTTTAACTTTACTATCCTTTTTTACTGCTCTCCTTATTTTCCTATACCCTTACTTTTTTAATTTTTTTATTTATCATACTATGTTTCTTATAAATTTCCTCCTTATTTTTTATCTTCTTTCTCATCTATTTTATATCCTTCTTTCTTCTTTATTTTTTATCCTCTTCTCATCTATTTTATATCCATCTTTCTTCTTTCTCTTTCATCTTCTTCCTTTTCTTATATTTCTTTTATCCTCTTCTCTCCTCTTTATCTCTCCCTTATTACTTAATTACCTTTTTTCTTACTTATTCTTTTCTCTCCTCCTTACCTTCTTTTTTATCTTTCCTTATATACTCCTTCTTATATTCTTCACTCCTTCTTATATTCTTCACTCCTTCTTATATTCTTCACTCCTTATATTCTTCATTCCTTATATTCTTTCCTCCCTCCTATTTCTCTTTCTTTTTCCTTTTCTTCTTTTCCTTTTTCTTCTATATTTCTTATATTCTCTTTTTTCCTTACCTCACATTTGTTATTACTCTCTTTACCTATTCTTATCTTATCTTTTTTTTATCTCACCCTTATTCTTTCTATTTTTCTTTACCCTCTTTTACATATACCTTACCTTCCCTTTTTTTATATTTCTCACCTTTATTCTATACTTTTCCGTTTTTTAAACCCCTTTTTATATTTCTTTTTTCCATTTTTATACTCTTTTTCATCTTTCTTTTCACTTTTATCTTTCTCTTCTATTCTCTTTATTCTATACTTTTATTAAAAATCTTCTTTCACTTCTTTTCTTTCCTTTCTTTTAACTCTCTATTATATTTAATATGCCTTCTCTTTTATTTCTTTTATTTATCTTTTTTATTAAAATTCCTTCACTTTCATCGTCGGCCACCTTACTATTATATTACAGCTCTTATATCCTTCACGGGCTATCTACGCACTGCTTACGGTTACATACCCCTTCTTACCCATTCTTTCCCTTTTAATCTTTTCTTCTTTTTCTCTCCTTCTTCTTTCCTTTCCTCCTTTTTTCTCTCCTTCTCTTTTCCTTCTTTTTCTTCCTCTTCTTTTTCTTCCTCATTTCTTTCTTCCTCTTTTTTTCTTCTTCTTCCTCTTCTTTTCTTCCTCTTCCTCTTCTTTTTCTTCCTCTTCTCTTCTTTTTCTTCCTCTTCCTCTTCTTTTGCTTCCTCTTTCTCTTCTTTTTCTTCCTCTTCCTCTTTCTTTCTCTTTTTCTTTCCTCTTTTTTATAATATATATAATCTCTCCTATCTTTATTCTTCTTTATATATACACTTCTACCTTTTATTTCACTACTTTCTTCTTTATTACCATTTCTTCTTTTACCTTTTTTCTTTTTTTAGTACTTTATTTTTTACTTCATTTATACTTTTACTCCTTTCTTATTCTTTCTTTTTTTACATTCACTTTTATTCTTTATATATATTTATATACTTCTTCTTTTCATTTCTTTTTACTCATTAATTACACTTCACTTCTTTTATATTCACTTCTTTTCCTAATATATATATATCTACTTCATTTATACTTTTACTCCTTATCTTCTCTTTCTTCTTCACTCTTCCTATTTTACTTATGATTTAATTATTTCTATATAACCCCTCTTCCATTCTCTTTTCTTTCTTTATCTCTTTTTTCCCTTTATATTTTTTTACTTCCTTTTCACCTTCTATTTCCTCCTTACCTCTTTTTTTTATATGTCCTTACCTTCCTTTCTTTTACTTCCTATACTTCACTATATAATATCCTTTTATTTTACTCTTCCTTCTCTTTTTCTCTACTCTTTATAAATTTTTCTTTTCTTTATTTTTTTTACTTCTTTTATTCTTTATATTTCACTCTTCTTTCTTTTTATTTATCTCTTTCCCTCTTCTTTACCTTTTCTTTATCTTACTTTTTCCTTATTTTTCTTCTCTTCTTTTCCCTCTTTCCCTCCTTATTTTTATTTTTTCTTTTTAACTTCACTTTATAATTCTTTTCTTTTCTTTCGTATCCTTTAATGAATATTTCTTCTCCCCTTTATTTACCCCCTCGTCTCTTTCTTTCCCTTTCCTATTCATTTCTTTTTACCCCCCTCTTTAAAATCCCTTAATGTACTTTCTTTTCTTACCTTCATTTCCCTTTTAATGCAGTGTTAATACTCTTTCTTATCTATTATTTTCTTTCCTTTATATGTTTCCTTTTACTTATTTTCACTTACCCTTCCTTATTCTTCTTTGTCTTCCTTTATATCGCCCTTCTTTCTTTCCATTTCTTTCCCCTTATTTCTATCACTCTTTATATACTTATCCCTCTTTACTTTTCTTTCCTTTCTTTATGCCTCCTTTTACTCCTTTTTTATTTATAAACGTATATACTTATATACCTCTTTCTTTTCTTTTTATCTATTTCTTTATAAATTCCTTTATACTATACATCTTTTCTTATAAACCCTTTCTTCCTACCCTTTATACTCTTCATTACTTTTCTTCTATTTCCTTTTCTTTACCTTTTTTTTATTCTTTTTTTAAACTTCTCCTTCTATCTTTTAAATTTATTTATATTCTATTCCTTCTTAAAATCCTCTTTATATTCCTTATAAATTTCATACTTATTATTATTTACTACCTTTATCCCTTCTTCTCTTTTCTTTTACTTTATATATCTTTCATTTTCTTATTTCCTTTTCCTTCTTTAACCCTCTTTATATCTTTATTTTATCTATATCTTTCTTTTCTCTTTTTAACCTTCCTTTTATCCTTTCTCTTCTTACGCTACCTTTTCACTTTATTTCTCCCTTTTCTTTTTCTTTCATTTTATATACACGCCTTTATTTTTCTATACCCTTTTCCCCTTTTTCCTTTCTTTTACTTTATACCCTTTTTCTTTTTTTTCCTCTTTATATCTTTTATTTCATCCTTAATTTAAATAATGTAATGTAATATTCTTTTATTTTACTCCTTTTCTATATCTCCTTAAATTCTTTTTATCTACCTCTCTTTGTCCCGTTTATAATACTTCCTTATATTTATTCTATTACTATTTTCTTTACTTTTTTAATCCTTATTTTATCCTTCTCTTCTTTATCTTTTCTTTTCCTTTCTTTCTCTTAATGTTTATCTTTCATTATACTTCCTTTCCATTTTAGTTTCTCTTCTTTATTCCTTTATATAAAACCCTTCTTTTTACTTAACCTTCTTATTTCCTTCCTTTCTTTTTTAAATCTATTTTTTTAATTAAACCCCTCTTCTTACTCTTTTCTTTAAACCCTTTACGCTCTACGCTCTATCGCTTTACCGCTCGACGGCTTTCTATGTCTCCGATGGGCCAGCTGCGCACCGCTTACGGTTACGCTTCCTTTCCCTCCTTCCTTTTTTTCTTTCTTTTTTTTTCTTTCTTTATATCTTTTATTTCTCTCTTTTTTTCCTTTTTTCTTCCTTACTTATACCCTTTTTATTTTACTCTATATTGGATCTTTTTTTTCATTTATAAATATATATATTTATTTTTCCCTTCCCTACTTTTCGTCCTAACATATACTTCCCTTTCTATATTCGTATTCACCTACACCTGTTCTTCCCTCTTCATTTCTTTCCTTTCTTATTTCCTTTCTCTCTTATCTACCTTCTTCTTTCTTCTCTTATATTTACCTTCTTCTTTCTTCTCTCCTATTTATGTTCTTTTTTCTTTTCTTCTCGTCTTCCTTTTTCCCTTCTCTTTACTTCTTTTTTCCCCTTTTTACCTCCTTATCTTATTCCTTTTTTACTCCTCTTCCTTTTATAAACATCCTACCTTCTTTAATTACTCTTCTTTCTTCTTTTTCATCTCTTACCCCTTTTCTTTTCATATAATTTTCCCTTTCTTTACTTATCTTTCTTTACTTCTCTCTTTTACTTTATCTTTTCTATCTTCTCTTTATTTTAACTTCGTTTCTTTCTTTTTTTTATTTACTCTTCTTACTTTATCTCTCTTTCTTCCCTATTCCACTTTTTTCTTTCTTTTCTTTTTTTTTTCTTATTCTTCTTCTACTTCCTCCCCCTTTTCTCTCCTTTATTTCCCTTTTCTTTATGAACTCTATATTTTTGTACCTTTATTATGTGTTCGTCTTCTATTTATCTTTTACTTTCTTTACTTCTTTATTTATAAATATATTTATACTCTTATTCTTTCCTCCTTATATCGTTTCTTTTCTCTTCTTCTTTTCTTTTCTCTTACTTCTATTTACATTATTTTATCCTTTATCTTAACTTTCTTCTTCTTATCTTTTAATATATATACTTATATTTCCTTTTCCTTTTTTATATCCCCATTTAAATACTTCTTTTTCATATTCTTTTAATCTTCTTTTTTTCCTTTCTTTCCTTCTCCTTTACTTCTCTTTTCCCTTCTCATCTCTTTATCTTATTCTTTTACTCCTTCTCTCCTTTTTTAAATCATAACTTCTTATAATATATCTCTCTCTTTTTTTTTATATTTATCTTCTATACTTCTTTATTTTTATTTCCTTCCTTCTTATATCTTTTTATATCTCTCTTTTTTATATATTATATTTATTTTATATCTTTCTTTCCTTCTTTTCTATTTTTACTCTTTATTAATCTTATATAAACTTCTTCTTTCTTATTTATCTGTATTATTCTTTTTATCCTTAATTTACTTACTTTTCTTTTTTCTCTTTCTTTTAACTCCCATTCCTTTATTTCTCTTTCCTCTGTTTCTTTTTCCTTATTCCTTTTTATTATATTATATAATTTCCTACCTCTTATATTTTACCTTTCCTTTCTTATATAACCTGTTTATATTTTCTTTACCTCTCTTCCTTACCCTCTTTTATTATTCTTCTTTTTTACCTCTTATATGTTATCTTTCACCACCCTTTACTATTTCTTTTACTTATCTTTTCTTTTTTCCCTTTACTTTTACACTTTCTTTTTTATCTTTTATACATTTCTTTATTCTTATTTAATTTATCTTTAGACCCTTATAAATATCTCTCCTTTAAATCTTTTATTTTATTCCCTTTCTTTCCTTTCTTTAAACTATTTAACCTTTATTATCTTTAAATAAAGATGCCTCTTTTTTCTTTATTATATCTTCTTATACCTTTTCTTTATCTCTTTCCTTTTATTCTTTTATTCGCTTCTTTTCTTATTATTTTTCTTATACTATTTACGTTACTTACTTTTTCTTTCTTTTTATTTTATATATAACTTACCTTATTTTTTCTCTTTCTTTGCTTATTATATTTAATCTACCCCACTTTTTTAAATTCTTTTCACCTTTTTTTATATTATCTTCTTTTTTATGTACTTTTTTATAAAGCTTCGTTACTCTTTTTCTCACCCTTTTTTATATCCCTTTTTATTTAACTTTACTTTAATTATAAAGCTATCTCCTTTTTCTTTTTTTTAATTTCTCCCTTTATTTCTTTTTTTCTTTTTAAGATATAAACTTTATCCTTATTTATTAAATATACTTTCTTTCTTAATCTACTTTGTAATTTTTTATACCTTAATTTATTTTTAATTATTTATTACTATAAGTCTTATTTTTCCCGCCTTTTATTTTAAAGTTTTCATTTCTCCTCGCTTAATTTATTACGTATTCTTTTTAATTTCTCTTCTTCTTATTATTTATCTTCCTTTTCTCTTTCTTTATAATGCACCTTATTTTCTCTTTTATAGCTTAATTATAAATAACTTAATTTATATGCTTTTCTTCTCACGTTTATTTTACTTTTAATAACGATCTTAAGTTAAATAAGCCTCGCGCCTTCCTTTTTTAAGATATTATCGAAACCGCCCCCGTATAAGCCTAGCCTTCGCCTTCGCTGCCGCCGCCGCCGGCCCCCTCTCCGCCTGCGGCCGCCGTCGCCGGCGGGCTCGGCGCCGCGTCCGCCGTCGCGTACGCGTCCGCGATGATGGCCCGCCATGCCGCGAACGCGTTCGTGCGGTACACGCCGTCCTCGTGCCGGCCGCGGCCGAGCCACGCCCGGAAGGCGGCCGGGTCCGCCGTGTCGACGTCGTACGCGGCCGCGAGCACCGCCCGCGCCGTCCGGCTCTCTTCCGCGAGCCGCAGCACCGGGAGCATCGTATCGGCCGACTCGCACGCCGCCGCGTCGCCGCCCTCGCCTCCTTTCTCCGGGTCCGCCGCGGCGCACCAGCCCGCTGGGAGCCCGCAGCGGAAGCAGCCGCTATAGGGCGGGAAGACGAGCTGCCGGCGCCATGCGCTATACTGCGCTAGCGGGAGCGTTAGGCACCGCTTAAGCGTGTGGCGGACGCCTGTCGCGTACCTCGCCGGCTGCCGCCGCCGCTGGAGCCACTTCGTGAGGCAGACGGGACAGTGGCCGCCGTGGCGGACGGCGCGTAGCCACGAGCGGGCCACCTCCTCCGCGGCGTGGCGGGCCCGGCAGGCCGCCTGGAGCCGGTTCGACGCGGCGTCGGCGGCGCCGCGTCCGCCGCCGCCGCTGGCGTGGGCGGCATGGGCGGCGGCGGCGCGGCCGCGCGCCGCGCCTCCGCCTCCTCGCAGCGGTCGCACGCGGCGGCGCCGAGCGCCGCGCAGTCCCCGCCCTGGCCGTCGAGGAAGAGGCCAAGCACGACGCGGCGGCAGTCGACGCTCTCGACGAACCAGGCCATAGCCTGCCGGTTCCGCTGCTCGACGTCGCTGCCGTGCGGGCTCGCGCTCGCCGGCCGGCCGTCCCAGACGACGACGGACTCGGCCGTCTCGCCCGGCGCGCGCGCCGCGCGCCCGGTCTGCTGGCTAAAGTCGACCAGCCCGTACGGCAGCTCCGCGTGGACGACGGCGACGAGCCCGCCGACGTCGACGCCGGTGCCGAGCGCGGAGGTCGCCACGAGCCAGCGGCCGGCGCCCGCGGCCAGGCCGGCGCCCGTAGCCCACGCCACGAAGGCGGCCTCGCGTGCGGCCGCCGCGACGCCGCTGTGGTAGGGCGCGCACCCGAGGGCCGCCGCGAGCGCCTCGCACCGGGCCTTCGACCGGCAATAGACGACGCCCTTCTCGGCGCCCCGCCAGCCGCGCGTAAGCGTACGCACTAGCTCCTCTACGGCGGCGTCGACGGTGCCTGGCTGCGGCGGGACCGTCTGGATCCGGTACCGGATATTCCGCTTCGTCGTGCGCGCGCGGAGGAGCGCGGCGTCGTTAGCGAGCATCAGGGCCCGGAAGGGCCGCTCGAGCCGGACGGGCAGCGTCGTCGTTAGGAGCACGACAGGGCAGTCGAACCGGTAGACGGCGCGGACGTCGGCGAGGCGCGGGCGGTACGCGGTATCCGTGAGCACGGTGTGGCACTCATCAATAAAGATGCGCCCAAGTAGCCGGCGTGCGCGGGGGCCGTCGACGTAGGTGAGGAACTCGGGCGTGGCCGCGACGTCCGCGGGCCAATGGTAGGGGTTGCCGTACGGGAGGTTGTCGTACGGGAACGAGCGCGCGCACGGGCCGGGGGCGGGCGCGTGCGTGCGGCGGGCCAATGGTAGGGGTTGCCGTACGGGAGGTTGGCGTACGGGAACGGGCGCGCGCACGGGCCGGGGGCGGGCGCGTGCGCGGGTCGTTCACGAAGAACGACGGGGCGCATGGTGGGCAGGTGTTGTGAGACCTTCTTGCTAAGGCGCAACGATTCTTTAATTTTTTCTCTTTCGTTTGATACCAGCTATTTTTTATATTGAAGTACTGCTGTTGGCGGCAGCGTTTAAGGAAGTCTCAGAAGGCCTATCTATCCGCGAGGCCTTTAGACAGTTTAATATCTCTAGGGAAAGCATTAGAAGGAGGATTCTAAGTCGTCCCCTAAAGCCCGATACCCAGGTCCATCGCCAGAACCTATCGCCAACTTTAGAGTACGCCCTTACTAAGTGGGTGCTGACCTAGGCGCGCCTTAGTTGGGCTCCTCCGTACAGCTTCTTTTATCTATACACGCAGACGTTGGTTAAGGCCTTTGAAGGCGACTGCATTATCGGAAAACGCTAGCATCTCTATTTCTTTAAGCGTTGGCCTCAGGTTAAGATTATAGCGTCCACCTCTATTAACTATAAACGCGTTAATAGCGCGTCTCGCGAGAATATCGAGGAGTTCTTCTCCAGGCTGAACTTAGAGGATATAACGAAGGTCCCTCCGGAGCACATATGGAACTTCGATAAGGTTGGCGCTTAGATAGGCCTTAAAGACAATCCTTTGGTTGTCGGGCCGTCTGCGCTCACGGAGGTCTTCGCGATGGATACCGGGATAGGCGAATGGACGACCTCCCTCGAGGCTATCTTTACCACCAGCTGTATGTTGTTTCCTCTCGTCACCTTTAAGGGGAAGAGCGTTCAGCAGTAGTAGTTCACCTCTTAAGTCGACGAGGATGACTTCGAGGACTGGTCTTTCGAGGCCTCACAGGCTAGCTGGACAAGCAATTCAATTGCCTTACGCTAGCTGCTTCAGTACTTGCCCGATTGCCCCCTGCAGCGCCGAGTGCGGGCCGATCTCGACAATGATATCGATGCCGCCGGTTGCCATCTCTCCGAAGGCGTCAGAGAAGCGAACGGGCACTCGTATGTTGTCCTACTGGCACCTCGGCGTGGTCATTTGGCGCTGGGCCACAAGACGGCCAAAAACTGTCGAATAAATGGGACGGTCGGCGACCCGTGCCGCCGGCGGTTGCATGGGCGGAAGCACGAACCATGGCTTGTTGCTTTGACCTTGGTGGGAATGGTACATCATTTTGACACGCAGAAGACGGACAAAGACACATTCCCTGGTCAGCATGCCATACATGGCCTTGATAGCCTCGGCGTCACTCGAGAGCGTGGTGGACTCGGGCGTGTTGATGCAGGCCAAGACAATGCGCCCTGGCTTCACTGCTTCAATGTACGACTGGGCGCCTTCCAAGGACAAGTCTGCCCTTAGCATAACGCCCTTGGCGCTTCCTGAAGTCTGAGCCAGCCGTGAGAAGGCGAGCCCCTGAGTATACGCGATCCTCCACGCCTCATCGCGGGAGATAGCGCCGGCGCAGTACGCGGCCGCCACCTGGCCGCTGGAGTAGCCTACGATAGAGGACAGGGTAATTACCCCAACACTGAAGTATCTGGAACAAGGCGACCTGGAGAAGAGTGCGAGCGGTTAAGCGTACGCTGAGTCATCTATGTTGCTGCATGTCGATTCACGGTCAAGTTCCTGCACGGCGGGACCAGGTGCACCCCAGCTCACCCTGAAGGAATCGCTTAACAGCTGTGAAAACCCTCGGAAAAGGCATGGCTCCCCATTAGCTCTCTCCCCATTCTCGGCCACTGTGCACCCTTACCGGTAAAGAAGAAGCCCAAGCGCGGTTTCTGGCTTCTCTTCCGAACGGGATCCGTCAGGTTGGCATCTAACAGGGCCGTACAAAACACATCAAGCGTCGCGGCCGCCACAGGACCCGCCCAAGCGAGGTGAGAGAGCCGCTCAGCAAGCGTGTAGGAAAGTTGCTCGAGGTACCTGTCCTCTTTTCCCGTGTCTCCCTCTACGCGGGGAATGGCTTCTACGTGTTCCCACAATCGCTCCCACTGCCGTTGCACTCCTTTCTCGTCGCCTGCTTACAAATTGAAAACTCGACATCGCTTGTGATCGCGCACTACGGGTGGGACTGACGCATCAGTCGCCGGGCGGCTCTGCCGGCAGAATGTGTAGATGCTTTCGGTAACGGCAAGAGCATTGGTTCCACTGGCCCCAGAGGAGTTGATGCTTATCCGCCGAATGCCTCCATCCGTCACTTAGGACTTTAGGCCAGTTGGGAATTGCAGGCCGTATTCCTGGAACGGAATGGATGGGTGTAAGATTAATGTTCGGGGGTATCGTCTCTTTCTCCAGCACAAGAACGCCTTTTATGAGCCTGCAAGGCCAGCAATAGCCTCGGTGTCTCCTATTTGTATTCCATACATATGAGTTGCGTGGGAAAAGGACAAGACACGCTGGTGTGCAGCATTTTAGGGCAAATTCTTACGTTTAGCTTGACGCCTCCTGCTAGCAGTGGCGAGTGGAGCGCTCGGCCTGCATTCAGCGTTTCCGCTACTACCTTCATCTCTATGGGATCGCCCAAAGCGGTTCCAGTTCCCTCTATGCGACATTAGAATTGAGATGAGCCGATACAGTAAAGCCAACGAACTTGCATGTGACTCAAAGTAGCTCGTTTCACTCAAATCGAGCCCCGTTACCTGGTACGCCGCCCGGACTAAAGCGCTTTGCGCCTCCGAGGACGGCGCCGTCATGGATTTCGTCTTAACAGCCTGATTCACGGCTGTCGCTCGGATAACGGCGCGAAAGTTGTCATTGTCCCGCAACGCGCCCCGCACGCAGTTGAGCACCACCACAGCGCATCCCTCATCCCGGGCGTAGCCGTCTCCAGGGGCATCGAACGTCCTACAACGACTGTCGGATGCGAGAAAGTCTTAGCCGGACAGCCTCACGGACGACGTCTGGTCCAAAATGAGGTTCACGCCGTCAGCAAGGGCAGTGTCACACTCGCCTTGCAGCAAGCTCTGGCAAGCCTGCTGTAGCACTACAATGCCGGACGAGCAAGCCGTGAAGACCATCATACCGGGTCCTTTCAGGTTGTAGAACTGAGACAACCGGTTCGAGAGGAACTCAGGCCCCGTGCTCGTGTACGAGGACCGGGACGCGCTGTCGGGACGGAGCGCGATGGCCTGGAGCCAATCGATTCTGAAGGCACCCAATTAGCAGCCCGTCTTCGAACCCAAGATGCTCTCCATAGGAATGCCTGCGTTCTAAATGGCCTCGTGCTGACTTTGAGGAGCAGGCGCTGCTACGGGTCCACCGCCGCTGCCTCTTCCCGCGTAACGCTAAAAAAAGGCTGAGTAGAATGGAGAGATACACTCATCTAACACATATATTGTCACGACCGTGCATTTACTCAAACAGCGGTTAGTGGGTGGTGGAATCCGCTTCGGTTCCATCACCTATTGTTATGAAACGCGGCTACTAAGAAGTTCAGCCTCAGAGCCAGAGGGTGGTTTAGGATGGAGTATCGCGCCCATAACTGCTCTTTTCTATAGGGACCAGAACTTTGCTAGTGTGGATGCTTCACTGCGCAGTCTACAGGACATCCCAACGACAACAATATCCTCTGGGTCTACTTGATCCAGTGGTGTTCTCAGGATTGCGGTTTTCAGATGGAAAATAATGCGACGGCGGTGGTCTTCGAGGCTAGCCAGCGATGGTTAAGGGGATTACGATGCTCAGTTAACCCTTACTGTCGCATGCTATCTAGTTGAACAATCTTTAATGTATTGTATAAGATAGGGGCTCTAGAAACGGCCTTTAAGGTATGAAACACAAACATCCGACAAAGCCGCTCAACCTAATTCTCTCTAAGCGGCAATTCCCAGACGCCTGTACACCAGGCAGTCATGACCGAAAGGGTGCTTTCGGGCGGGGCCCAAGTCCGGACTGCCAAGAACGAAAGTTTTATCCATAACGAACCGACCCAGTGCAACTCAGGTACGGGATCCAAATACAAGTTGTCATTGCTGCTTTACCATGGTTTTTAAAGTGAGAATTTGGTCAGGGCGAGGTACACATGTGTTCATATGCACTCCGAATGTTACCTCGGGGACTCGAGACCGTTGAATACGGAAACGTAGTCTACGACTTAGTTAAACTAGCCTTCATTTAAATTCCGCGTTTCCCGGACCTGCTGCGATAAGTGTTTCCTATTTAGGTCGCTCCGACACCACCCTTGTTCAGTGGGGTTCATTGTCCCACTATATGACTCGCCAACGAAGAGGGAGAGTCACTTACTTCGATTGCCCCGCAAGCACTCCTTGAAGCAGATCGGAAGGACTTTACGCGTGTCTCGCATATATGGCGCAATTGCTCCATCACAGCTGCGCTTCCGATTGCAGAAGAAAATTACACACGACGATCGACCCCAGGTACTTGGCCCAACTGGCTCTCATATCAACGTTCTTATTGTCGATGCTCCCTTAATTAATGGGCAGACATCAAGCAGAGGTGCTCATTAAGTTCTCAGAGACACCTTCGAAGAAGCGACATGGCTGACCCGGGGACCACGGAGGGCCTTCCGAATTTCGGAAATTATTCCTCTCAACAGCATTTACTTCTGCTAGCAGTTGTACTCGTAAGTCTCGAACCAATATACTTCCCAATGTGGTTTCGGCTTACATCCCAATGGTCAGTCCACAAAGTACTAAGAATTTATCAGTACATTGGATACTGGGCGTGTAGTACCATCTACCTTATGTATTTTCACCCTCTGGCTAAATATCCTGGGCCGATTCTTTGGGCTGTGTCACAAATCCCCCATGCCTTGGTCTATGTTTCCGGCGATGGTCATCATCGGATCGGTCAACTCCATAGAAAGTACGGTCCAATAGTCCGCATAGCGCCGGATCGACTTTCTTTCAACTCCCCCGAGGCCTGGAACGAAGTGATGGGCCATTCAAAGGGAGGCGCCGAGGAGAATCCGAAAGCACCGAACTTCTATATAGACGGCAACCTCTACGTCATCGGCGCCGACCGCGAGAACCATGGCCGCCAACGCCGTCTTCTCTCCCATGGTTTTTCCACTCAGGCCATGAAGGAGCAGCAGGTGGTCATACAAGAGTACACTAGCCTCTTGATGCGGCAGATCCGAGAGTACGGCGAGTGCGGCTCTAAGCCCATAGACATGGTCTTATGGCTCAACTATACGACCTTTGACATTGTGGGCGACCTTGCCTTTGGGGAACCCTTCGGGTCGCTGCGTGGCGGAAGCTACCATCCCTGGGTGTCTCTGATCTTTGACAATGTCAAGATTGCGGCCCAAAGCTATGCTGTCGCCCAATTCCCTCTTTTGGCCAAGTTGATGAAGTTCTTCGCTCCGAGGGAGCTAATGAGACAGGTGGCCGAGCATGCTCAGTTGACGCGGACATTAGTCGATAGAAGGCTAGCCACCAACACGGCCCGGCTTGACCTTATGCATGCGATGTCACGCAAACATGGTTCCGTAGTAAGTACTTTTTGCGCAGGATAGAGTGCCATGGTAACCAGCTGACCGTGTGAAATGTGTAGTCACTTAGAAAAGAGGAACTTTATGCCAACAGCTCCATTCTTGTCATAGCGGGCTCGGAAACCACAGCGACCGCCCTGTCTGCCCAGTTGTTTTATCTTTGCAAAACGCCGTCCGCGCTCCAGAGGCTCACCAACGAGGTCAGAACTGCATTCAATTCCGAGCACGATATCGACATCATCAGCGTACAGAATCTCCCGTATTTAGACGCTTGCATTCACGAATGCTTAAGAATTTTTCCCCCGGTTCCCGGCTCCAACCCCCGTGTCACACCAAAGGGTGGAAACAACCTGTTCGGCGAACATGTCCCAGAAGGCGTAAGGTTCCCTTTCCTACATTCACCACGAAAGCCACTTGTACAATTGAGCCAGTGGAGCAATTTTCATAATATTGACAGAATAAAAGACAATCCTCGACATCTGGATGTGGCCCATGTTCCACAATCCCCGGTACTTCGTGGACGCGCATAAGTTCATTCCGGAGCGTTGGCTAGGAGACCCGCAATACGCCAGCGACCGCAGAGATGCCGTCCAGGCCTTTTCATATGGCCCACGTAACTGCATTGGAAAGAAGTGAGTGTAAACTCAAATGTATATGCTCCGGACAAAGGGCATATCCCCATGCCTCCCAATCCTTTTACCCAACTAACCCACTGCTCCACGATAGCCTTGCTTATGTCGAGATGCGGCTCATTATGGCCCGGCTGCTGTGGAATTTTGATATACGCCTTGCCATGGATAGTGAGAACTGGGCCGAAGCGCAAAAGATGTTCATTTTCTGGGACAAGCCGGCATTAAACATGTATCTGAATCCGGTGGCGAGAGACTGAACCTTTGGAAGATGTGCGATGGCCACGCACCGACTTCTACGTTACGGATATCTCTAAGAGGCTAGGTACAGGCAGCTGGGCCGTACAACCAGCTTCATACTTGAGATGATTTATGTTACGTCAATCCCACGGGACCCGTATGCTGAAATCGGTACAGCACCCTTCGGAGAAGTGCCCCGGGGACTCGGTGCCCTTGTCTACCCTTCCTGTACCCTATTCATCCACCACTCTTCTCTCCTTTTCTTGAGCAGTAAATACATCTAACCTGAGATAAAGTAGCCTTTCGTTTTCTCCACCATGAAGCGACAATTTCCCATCTTTCATGAACTAATTCCTGCCATCTCACCCGACTCTGTAATTGTCTCATCAAAGACTATATTGTCGCGGGGGTCGGTAGCGGGTTGGGCAGATGCATTATGACATGTTTCAGACGTCCAAGGCCAACTTCCCCAGAAATCCAGGCGCAACGTTACCCGTCCCCGTGAAGAATGTTTCTCAGTACTGCTTATTTCGTTTAAGACTTGGCATAGCGCCGTTAGTTAATTGAGACTGCATCAGATTTGATGGAAATTTCCGCCCAGCTTTAAGGTGGAAAGGCATGCTACAGTTGGCCTCCACCGGGAGGCAGGCGAGCCAGCTATACAAAGTACCTCTTACTAACTATTACAAAAGGAAAGGATACCACGTAAATAATTATGAGCTCCCTCCAGACTCAACGCACGCACCACTAACTTGATACCTTGGAGAATTGCCACTCCTTACAATGTACTTTCTGAGAATCTGATATCCCTTAGCTCATTGACTAACCCTGCTCGGAAGTGACCGAATGAGGAGGGTCCCACAACTCAAGACAACTCTCCGATCAGGTAGTATTAATAGTTCACAGAGCATATTAGCATCGACTCGGAACTACCTACTCAAACCCTACAGCAATGTGTACTTGCGTAAATATGGATTCTAAGACACAATGAACACACCAAAAAAGGTATTTCATTAGATTCGAAGATATCTTGTTCGTCATAGTGCGTTGGCACAGCCACTCCACTGGCGAGCAGGCGCTGAGCTGCAATGGCTTTCATGGAATATATTCTTCGACTTCTAATAGCGCAATAATAGTTTGCTGAAGTGACAAGGTTCGCCCTTTTAGCATTCGACGTGGTAATTCTGCCCAACTCATCGTTTTCTGTCGCTCTGTCACATAGAAACTGGCATCACACCACCCGTGCTGTGCCTAAGTGCTCATACTGTTTCATTTCAAGAGTTGCCTTATGTCGCGCCGTGAGGGTATTCCCAAGGTCGACAACCTGTCAGTGGGGTCACGTGAGAAGCTCCACAGGAGCCTCAGCAAGCTTCAGTATATAGTCTGCAATGTCTGGCATCTTTCCTTGCGTTAGTTTTCCTTTAAAAGAACAACCTTAAAGTCCGTTACTATCCTGCCAGTGCTGCTGTGGTGCGACACCTTATATTGTATAATTCCATCCATTGCGCAACTTTTAACGGCCTACGGCTCTGGGCTGCAAGCCACCTTCCTTACACGTGCATGGTACAACGTGGGAAGCCACACACAAGAATACTGGACAGCAGGAATCCTCGAAGGACACCGTCTACACGGAGCGCTGACGGGAAGCATCGTCTCCACGTCGCGCGACGACCACCCTCGCATGCGGACGAGACTCTCGGCCGCCTTCTCGACCAAGAGCATGAATGAGCAGGAGCCGCTGATTATGACTTACGTTGACCACCACATGCGGCATTTGTTGGAAGGACTGGAGCGTCGAGCGCAGGTGGATATCGTGGCCTGGCTCAACTGCCGTACCTTCGACATCATCGACGGCCTCGCTGTTGGCGAGTCCTTTGGGTCTATGGGGAATTCAAACTAAAAAATGAGGTGCTATGAAAGCGAGCCGCCGGGCTTAGTCCCGATTAGGGATCTCCGAATGCAGGGATACCGTGTTATTGGGGATAACTGGGTCAAAAATGGCCCCTGTGCAGAAATGCAAAAGCGGTGATTCCGGCATCGGTCCTCATTAGTGAGCATCCGAGGGAGCAGTTGAGTTCAACCCCCCCCCCCCCCCCCCCAAAGGGCTTGGCCCAACTGCCAGCCTCGGACATTCAAAAGCAGCGCTTCCGGCATCGGTCTCGTTTTCTTAGGCCAATCCAACTCACACAATGGAGACGAGGACGGTCACTCTATTCCAGCTCTCCGGACCGATGGATCGTGGGCGGGTGGCCCACCTTACGCCCTCCATTGCCATTCCCACTAAGGCCGTACATCTTCTTCATGCAGGCAGCCCATGACTGTGTCACCAATGAGCACTCCCTAGGCGCCATGCTCATGCCTCAGGGAGATCCAGTCCAGGTATTCCATATGGCGGTGGAGAATTTGAAGCAACTGCGAGGGCCACAGATGCCACCCTCCCTTGACGACTATCTTGTGTGCGACGTCCCCATCTGGTTGTGATATGTCATCAACTTTGCCGACGGGACGCTGGAGACCATGACGTGACCGCACGTGATGAGCTTGCCTGCCTTTGTCGCCGTTTTGGAAAATTGGCTTGACTCAGGACGTTCTGCCACTGGCGGACCCGTTCAAAGATGCCGTGTTCTTCGTTGCCAACTCCGCCGCTGCCGGAGAGGAAGAGAGGAAGAGGCACCGGTTCCCGAGAGCAAGCGGCTGGCTGGCTTCAGCCTCTTCGTGAGGGTATTGAGTTAAACAGTTGGCGAGATGCTATCATCGAGGCTGCCGTTTGAGTACAAAGGGGTCTCAGAAAACGCGCTAGTCGACAGCCACACTTCGTCCCGGAAATCTTATTAGTCAGTTACTCGATCCTAGAAATTGCATTGGTTAAAAGCGGTTACGAGGTTTAAGCCACGCGTCGAGTAACAGGTATCTCGGTATCTTTAGCCACATCGAGTGGGTGACTGTGCCCTCTACTGTGCCCTCTCGTATGCCCTCTCGCGTCCCCTCTCGCGTGCCCTCGCGTGCCCTCTCGTATGCCCTCTCGCGTGCCCTCTCTTGTATTATCCGAGAAGTGGCATAGACGGTGTCGTAATAACGTACGGAATTAAACGAGAACTGAGTAATAACTAGAATTACTTAAGTAGTCGAATGGAAACATGTCTCTTACTTGCGTGCCCTCTTACGTGTGCCCTTTTGTGTGTGTGCATTTCTTTAATTCGAAGGCGAAGCCTTCGAATTTCTATATGTTAATTGAGAGCAAGCCTTGGCGAAGCTTTCCAATATCAGAACGGCGTCGTGAGTATCACTTAAGTCGGGCTGTCACGGGTTTTTTCTCCGTTGCGGTCCTTTCCCGCATGGAAGAGGCGGGTCTCAAAGCTGCCTCCTTAGCGCAAGCTGAGGCAGTCTCGGCCCAGCAGCTCCTGGGCCCTACTCACATACCCACGAGTTGGTTAATGTGAGCAATTTGCAAGAGGGGAGACGGGCAGCTAGCCCCGTTTTATCACCCCTCTCGGAGAATTGAACGTGCGCGACCGTCTGTCGCCGGGTGCCGTGTACCTGCAGAATCTTTGTCTCCTTGCCTCCATCTTCCTGACCCTTAGCGACATCGTTTCTCAGCCGCTGCATCATCCTGCAATCGCCTTCCGCAAGTCGATACAGTGAAACTATCCCTTTCTATACCACTCAACATATGTTCTCCTTGGTGTGATCACCGTCGTCACAGCCCTATGCACAGTATCTCATATGGAAATTTCTGATGGAGATGACATATTTACTCGGCCCTTACCATCAAGCTCAAAATACTTGCGCTAATGCCCTCACTTGCTCTTTGGGGGGGGGGCTTTGTAGCACATGTACGACTGAGAAGAGATCAGACAACGGCCAATCATCAACATATGCGTGTCAAATGAGCCGAGTTCCTCGCTTTCAAAACCAGAGACTAATATAATCAGCCACGGTGACTCGAAGGCTCGGCTATCCTGCCACTGTCCCAGCTGCCGGGGGCTGACTCGGCGCTCCGGGAGGGGCCATCGGCAAGGGCGCCACGCACTAGTAGGAAACGTGAGCGTAGGCCGTGAAGGAGAACCTTGTAGGCGGTGCTGCGGCGGAGCTGGGTGGCCTGGGTCTCTAGTACAACCAGAAGGCGCTCGATCCGGCCCAAGCGGCTGACGAGCAGGCCGTGGAACAGGTGGCGCTCCTCGTCCTGGTCCAAAGCGCCACCCCCTGACAAGGGCGCATCCCGAAATATGTGGCCGAGGAGCCCCTCACCGCTCTCCCGTCCATAATGGGACTTCTTGCGCCTCTTGGAGTGAGCCTGTTGGCACCTATCCTGTACTCTGCCCTGCCCCTTATCCTGACCACTGATCTGATCCCAATCCCGGCCCTGACTGTGGCCGCGGCTCCGAGACCCCCGTTGCCAGCTCCTGACGTGCCGCTCGCGCGCCAGTACGTGCGATCCTTGGGTTGTGCACCCATGTTTGGCGCCGTCCTGGGCCGCCAGTGAGAGCTGAAGTGACTCGATGGTAGCGAAGAGGCCTTCAAGCATAGAAATGAGCAGCATGAGGGCCCCGGAACTCCTGCGGCACTGAACACACCCAAGAACGGTCTCGCTTACTACCATCGCTTTTTTCTGGCTCCTGAGCAGGTCGCAGGCCGATCCGGTGTCGCCTCGGTTGCTGACGAAGTCGCCTTCGTCCTCGCTGCTGCTGCTCCCACAGTTATCATACTCGAGGAGCCAGAGAGCCGTATCCAGGCGCATCGCATCGTATGCCACGAGGGCTTCGTCAATGCATGAGAACTTGTGGGCGGTGCACGAGACGTCCCGGGATTGCACCTGGCAGTGTCCCCTTAGGGAAGAGCTGCTCTTATCGTAGGCCTCGTCGGCCTCGTCAACCGTGTCGTCGGGACTCGGCAAGGGAGCCTCTCGTTTCTCTGACTGAGTTTGAGCTTCTGGAGCTCTTGGACACACGGATAAGTGTGATCCGTCGCAGCCGGGGGTCGGGAATAAATCCGGTAGAACATGCGTGGGCTCGCTTACGCGGCCAAAGGCTCCTGTACTTTGGAAGTTGATAAAATCGTCCAGGTCTAGTTGTGGAGAGCTCGTGTTGCCTGATGCCATGTGAAGATTGGGTTGTACCGTGTCCTGGTTTGATATCCGGTCAAGGTCATGAGTGTTGGGAACCTCTCGAAGCTCCTGCTTCTGTTGCTGTTGTTGCTGCTGTTGTTGCTGCTGCGGCTGCTGCTGTTGCTGCCTCTTGGTTCGATACGGCTGCTGCGTCCCAGATGTCTCATCCACTGGATTACCCTCGAGCTTGGATGAATTTCGCTCAGCTGCTGTCAAGTACGTGCATTCTACTTCCTTGGCCAGGCAGCCCCGACATCCGTGGGGCTCTCCGGTACATTTCATCTGTAATGGCCGACCATTAGCATTCCGGTTGCGTACGGCACTTTCTATTTGTTGCTCCGCCCACTCCCTAACCTTTTTGACGCGGCACCGGTGGCAGGCCGTCGGGGTGAGCTGTATGCGCTGTCTGTGAAAAGGTGGAGCTGTCACCTCGATCGGAAGGTCGTCACTGCCGTTGGCCCAACTGCGCGTCGGTCGGAATGTAGTGAACATAGCGTCGATCTTTTTGCGATGTCGTCGTACAGGGATATTTTCGTTGTTTTCTAGTCATTCCTCTCCTGTAGGCCGACTTCTAGCAGGGGTGTAGATATATGAATGTCAATGGTGCTCCCCAAAAGGCCCTCGAACTGGGGTTGAAAATACCTGGACTCAGCTACGTTTATACGGTCGCCTAGAAGGCTAGTTTCACTTCCGATTCGGGCCGGCTACCTGTGGGTCATGTTCATCCTGCTTGCGGCGGCTCAGCTATTCATATCCCCGTTAAGCCCCATCGTCTGCGGCACATGGTTTCAATCAGTATAGCGTGGTGTTGTTCTATAGGCTCATTCTATCGTATTTTTCTCGTCACCTATTTAAGATACGTTATAAGAGCTTTGTAGCCACCCTAACTCCCGGGAGGATACATACAGGCGACTTAGGTAAGCTATGTGTATTTTTTAATGCAGTCTTATGCTCCCAGGACATCACGGTTTATTCACTAGGTGTGATTTCCGGCTTTGAAACTACCAGCTCCATTTTTTCTTACTTTTTATTCGCAGCCTCTTCCCTCCGCCCTCATTCCAGGTAACATTTCCTCGGGGCGGGTCTTCACTAGGGCTCCCCAGCGGTATACTTGAAGGGGCATTTGTGACACTAAAGCATGAAGCATGAGGTGCGTTGGGGGGGTACGCGCTGGGCACGGTCGTATCCCCCCCTCGTATCGTACCATCTTGTCTTTCACCGGGAAGCAAAAGCTATAGGCGTGGGCCCGGCGTGAAGGCGGGATGACTAAAACAGGCAGCCTGACAGCATAAGCCGTGGCTTGCTCGGGCTACAAATGGTTCGTATATACTTGCTCACCGCCGGTGAAAAATAAAGTTTAAGTTTTGCAGACCCATATTTGCCTCTACAAACGACAGTTCTATTTCCACCTTCTTGTGGGGATCATGACTCAATCCCGAAAGTTGACAGCGACCTTAGTGAGCTCGGAAAACCGGCGACTGTTCAATCGCGGGGAATTCTCGTCCGCCGTGATATACCCACCTGTTGCTTAAGCCCCACGCGGTACGCCGAGCCTCTGGCGGGGGCACGCTTAAGAAAGCACACAGATAAATAACCAGCATTTGAAGTAGGATGGGAGCGAACTCTCAGGTACAAATAGAACACTGTAATAAATTGGATCATGGAGTACAGTATAATCGTAATTTTATCGGCTACTTGCCTCGCCGTGTACCGATTTAGGCATATCGCCATATTGACGTCGGGCTGGCGGACCGGAAAGGCGGACCATATGGGTGCTTGGGATTCCTATCCCGCCGCTAACAATGACACAGGTTCGGTTTCCGAAGCAGCTTTCCGATTGGTATGAAAGGATGAACCCTTGACCCTTGCGGGGTACCGAACAGCGAGCCAGCGCGTTGCAGGCCCACATTAAGCCGAACATCTTTGTCCTCCGTCTCGGCATCTCCCGTGTATTCAGGGGACCCCCGCTCTTTATTTTTACCATACATAGCAAACGACACCGTAGCGGGGCACGAAAAGATGGAAGAAATTTTGCTATTCATAACTCCCGAGGGCAAGCCGTGAATGCGCGGTCAAGCCGGAGAGGCGCGGCCAAGCCGGGGAATGCGCGGCGAAGCCAGACCATAACCCTTTTTGCCATTTTCAATACTCCGAGGGAAACGGGACCACGATGACACCACCTGCAGCAGAATCCACCCGCGAGCGCTACGTACCTAAACATTCAAGTGTTTGTATCCGTCCCGGCGCTACAGCCTAATGCTGCGCCACCATTTACAATGGCTATTCACTATCAGGATTGTGGCGGTTATACTCCAGGCCGGTGCAACCGGCCGGTATGTTGAGTAGGTGAGGAAGTTTTAAACAACAGGCAAAAAATACTGCGCTTACACCTTACATCCGCGAGGATGTACCCTGTGTGCACTGAATTATTATACTTTAGGTTCTTATGAATATTGTGCTATATAGCAGCATAGAGGCGCGTCACTGCCGCCTGCCGGCGTTGTTCTGACTTGTCCGTTCGATCGCTACCGCAGACACCCAGAAAAATGGCTTCGCGAAGGCACAGAACCTTCTGGCCGCTGGATAGAGACGGTATCTTTGTTCTGGGGTCATGCTGTCGCAGCACCGCTGGCCTTTAGACCGCGGGGCAAAAAGTGTCCAATGTATTTCGTTTGAAATGTGCCCAGGATGATGCTACCTTCAGGGCAGTGCACGTTCACTGGAATTCCAGGCTTTTTTATAAGCCTCAGTGGTGGAAGTTTGCTTGCTGCGAGACGTGCGTCCAAAATATCAGATCTGGCCACAGGCGGCAGAGTACCCTTTTCCTATATGCCTCACGCGGAAACCTCCGCTGGGATTTCTTTTCTTAGCTTGTCCTCCTTTTCAGTCGGCCGTTGATGAAGCTTCTCTGGCCCTTTCGTCTCGAATTCACCACCACATGCCGATGGCAAATAAACGATCATCCGTCACTTTCGTGTTCCCCGGGTAGCCTGACGCGCTATCCTATCATTCGTTATGTCTTACTCGGCTCAGACCAACGAAGAACATCCTCAAAGCTTTAGAGTCGGCCCCTAACTTTCCCAGCGAACAGCGCAGGCTCCTCTCCGTTGGAGTAGGTCCTAAAAGAGGCGCTTAGCCTTCCCGAGCCACAGTATTCCTATGTCTCAACTACCAACGGCGACTGTAATTTCCACGGGAGTCCCCTCATGCGCTAGTGGTTTACAGTAGATAACCTCAGAATTGTGTAGGTCAGTTGAATATTATACCGGGACTACGGCCCAGGCTGCAGCTAATGCTAGCTAATACACGACGAGTTCGCTACCTTAACGTCGAAGACGATCATCGATTTCATGCCGAAAGGGAGCGAATGCCATTGTCTTTTTATTCTCACTTAACTTATTAGAACTATTGATTCATTCCTAGCCAGGAAGAGAGATCAGTGCTGCCCCTCTCACCTGTTGTGTATATGTACTGGGAGCCTGGTCTATCCTCTTGATCAGCTGTCTTAAGATGCGATAACTGATCTCTAATTAAGCTTTAAAAAACCGCTCCGTTCATCCGTAAGGTGAATTTAAGTGCCTGATCTCCGTCAGGATAAGGAAAGACCACGCCTATTAACAACCCAGTTCTAGCAATTAAATGAGGAGATTCACCGCGCAGGTTACCACTCTGCGATTTCTCATCTCCTTACACTCTCCCACAGTTATGTTAAGGACCATTTGAAACGGCATAGCGGACCGTGTGCGAATGGGGGCTAACACCCCACATAGACGAATTCGTTTGCTATACCGTCTGTTATGCTCTAAAGTACGTCTCTCATATCGAGTGGTGTACGAAGGTAAAGATATAAGTCGAGCAGAAAGAAGCAACGTAGATAAGACTAAGGGAGAGGAGTCATTCTGCACATAAAGAGCGGCAAAGCTTATAGTGGGACTAGGCAATTCTCAATCGTAAGTTATTATCCTAAGAATTCATAAGATGTGAATTTAATGCGTCCGCATTTATACTATAGAATCTAAGACGAGACATGTTACTTCAAGAGTTTTGAAAAGGCCGTGCCGTACCCAGAGTTTGGCGCAAGTCATTTTGAATCTCCCTTTTAATAACGCAGTTCATTAATTACTTAGATTAGACTTCTAAACTAAAACTCGCATTCGCTAAACCTGTTAGGTTATAACCTCCTGAAGACATATTTCGGTGGCTATAAACGAGACGGCATCGACCATTTCATCCCATTAGATGCCACACTGCCCCTGAACATTCCAGACCATTCGTAGACTTCTACCCCCATCGCTAAGTACTTTACGGCAAACTAAAAGACGCTTTCAGCAGGTGCGTGAGGCATCTTATAAAAAGCTTATACCGCTAATATTTGTAGACTTTTTTAAATTTTAAACTTGGTCGTATGTGCACCTCGTGTGTTCACTTTTGGGCAGGTTGATGTCGTCACTGGCGGTCGGCTTACATATGTATGGAGAAGGAGTCTCCTCGTCCAGTTTACCCTCACACACGGCCTCTTTCTTTTTGAACCTATATTTCACTCATCCTACCCCCGTTTCATTCGCGCATCTGTACGTCCTATTACGTCCGTTCTGGCTTGATACCTTCGTCTCTTCCTCTCACCTTCGTAACTATACTCAGGGGGCATCTCGCCAAGATATATGAAAGCTACTAACTGCATCACAAATTAACTTGTAACGAGCGTGCCGAGTAGTTACGCACTGCCAAGAATATTGACGTCCGGTCATCGTCCACTGCCCAGGGGTCCCGGTCTGTAGTAATCGTCCAGACCTCAGGATGAAATCGGCGTTCACTCATCAGCCGGCAGCCAAATATCAAGCCGGTATGAGCCTTCAACCTATAGCCAGCGATAAAACTGGCGTCGCACCGAATGCAAACTCAGCCTGAGGCGTCCAATGCAGCGCGCCAGCGCGCCTCCTCCTGCTGTGCTTAAAGAGAGCCTCGCGTAAACTAATGCTCTCCTTGCCGAGGCCCGCCACAGCATGTTCCAAGCGGCCTTAATGGCGACGCCCAGGTCACGAAGTGGCCCGGCGTGGTGGTAATGCGAGACCGTGGGCGCGGGTTCGTCAGCGACCCGGGCTGGGCATCGTCGGTGCCTTCGCCGGCGTGCTGAGCGCATCGGAAATTCGGCCCAATTCCGCGGCCACCCCCAGCGCAACGCCGCGCCAACGTGCAGTTTGCGTATATTGCTTTCAAAGCAACCTACTACGGCCCGCTGTTCAAGGAGCTGCTCGATGTCAATGCGCGACTCGACGAGACCCGCCAGACTCCCCCACAAGGCCCATGGCGTCGACCATGCCGGCCCCCGGGGGCGACTGTTCGTCCTGGTGTCGTTGGGTCGCGCCGAGACAGCGCTGGACTTGCTGGCGGACGAGGCGCGCGGCGCCGGGGACGTAGAGAAAGGGTGGCATCGTTCGGGAAGTTCTGGGTCGACGACAGGGGGTGAGTGGTCTGCCGGGGCCGACGACATGTCGAGGGGAACTGCCTGGGGCCTCTTAACCCCATGGCCGGGCCCGAGGAGAGGCATTCTCAAAGACGGCGGAAAATCAAAGGACCAAGCTTCAGTGGCATCACCTTATCGGCCACGACGAAAGCGGCGGCGGCTGAGGCAAAGACGCCGCAGTCTGTCCTATTGGACTGCTGGGGTGCAGCTGCACAGGTGTGCCATTTGTTTCTTGCCGCTTGATGCCGGCGCGTTGGCCGCCAGCAGCACCTCGAGGCCGAGCGCCTCGAAAGCCGCGTGCTAGTTATAGAATTCGAGCGTCTGCCGCCCTGCGCGCAATACGGCGGCAACCCAGTGGTTGTTGGTGTGGATCGTGAAGAGAACCCTCGGCGTCATCTCTCGCTGTGTTGGCGCAGGAATCAGGCAAGGTGTCCGTGGGTGGAACCCTTTTTGGTAGCCAGAGAGTCGACAAACATCCACTTTTGATTCTGTACGGTGTCAAGGAGTTGCATGGCGGACCAAATGATGGCGTCATTGTACCAGCAGTCCGGTGCCTGGCGCTCTCTGGTTGCGCTATCTTCGGCGACTGAGGCCCGGATGCGTCGAATGGCTGAGTCGCCCGCGGCAATACAGCCTTTTGATGGTCGTCTTGGTGAGGAAGGGGCGGGTGCGGACGCATGGTGCAAGTCGGGGAGGGGCTCGACAACGTCGGAATCCGAGTCGATAGCAACGAGCCTGGCTTTGATGCCTGCTGTGCTTGCATCTTTCATTGCGATGAAGGGTGATGGCGAGCTGGTGACTCCACATTGCCGGCGGGAAAAGCCACGGGCGACGAAACGTGACCAAAAGTGGAAGGCCCAGGAAGGGTCGGTAGGTGTCAACAAGTCCTGCTCACATCCTCCAGATTCATGCCCGGTAGAAGAGCGAGCGTATTGCCACCTGGCGGGGCCTGGCCATACCCGCAGGGCAGGATTCCCAAGATGGCCGAGGGTGTAAGGTTTTTGCACCGACACTATCCCGTATGGACGGCAGACAAATACTTAAACCGCCCGTCGAGGTGTGCGTATAGCTGGGGCCAAATATCCTAAAGAAGACATGGCCTTGTGGGAGTTTGGCTCAAATGCTTCGGTGCTTGGCGCCTGTAGTTCAAGCTGAGAAGGTGTAAATGGCAGAGACGGCCGGGACCGAAGGGTGTGAGGACTAGCGGCGGCGGCGGGTTCGGGAGATGCTGTGCTGCGTGCCGACTTGGTGTTGACGGGCTTCGTGCTTCTTCGCCGGCGGAAAGACGCATAATCACCGCCAGCTAGAGCGGAGACAGTGGCAGCCGCTAAAGATGCATTGGAGGGCAATGTCTGGTGGCGCTTCGATGGGCTGCCGGACGACGATGCGGAGGCGGAACGCGGTAGCTTCGATTCGGTCGTATGGAACCACTTGGGCGAACCGCGGGATGGGGATACTTGTGTTTGGTCGTGGTGTACAGAGCAGGCAGAGATGAAATCGCCGCATTGAATTAAGGCGGGAGAAAGACTTGCTTCGGGGTGTCACTTGGCACCCTAACTCGGTGCGGCACTGTAGGCGGTAATGTGGCTGGTATTCTGATGTGGGCTAGCTGTGATGGGCAACAGGTACAGGTCGCAATGGAAGTCGGGAAGCTCCTGAGAGCGTCGACGGCTGAGTTCGGGGGTAACAGGCGCGCATGTGGAAGCGGAAGACGTGGACGAGGCAGCCGAGCCGTCATGGTTGAGAAGGGGTCGTTCCCAGTCCCCACCCCCAGATTCATCAGGGAAATGTCGTCCCCGGCGAAGGCGCCGTGCTTGTTTGCGTCCTTGTCGCTGTCCTTGATCTTGCTGCCGCTCTTGTTGGCGTACGTGACGGTGATGCTGTCTTTCTCGCCGCCCTTGGCATTATCGACGTTGTTGCTGTCCCTCACGGCGTATTTGCGTTCCTGAAGGGCCCTGGTAAAGGCGAGAGCATGTTTGGTCGTCGGCTGGGTGCAGACGTCCTTGCCGCCGGGCATGGACATGGCCAACACGCCGTGCGGCAGCACCGGGTTCCACAGCTCGTCCAAATCCCGCACGCCTATGCGGCGGGCAACCAGTGTGACGGTGACCAAGCTGCTCATGGCATCCTTGCCGGGCGGGTCGGGCGGGTTGGGCGGTGTCGCTCGCAGCACGGGGGTCGTGTACGCGTGGGTGACACGGCCCCACTCGTGGGCGAGCTTACAGGTATTGCAGGCTTCGCGGGTGCGCGCGATGGCGGCATTGTCGGTGAGGGAGCGCCGGGCGTGACGAAGGACAAGCACGGCAGCGTGCAGGTTTTGGACGATGCCCGGGCGGGCGGGAGAGGAGAACTGGGCAAGATCACGGCGTGAAAGGGGGGCCGGCTGGGCTTCGGTTATGTCTTGCAGGAAGCTGTGGAAGAAGGCGAAGTTCAGATTAGGGGAACGTTTGTCGGCGACGGCAACGAAAGGGTGTCATGGTAGGGACACGGCCACATTCCTTGCCGACAGCGACGAAGCGGCTCATGGTGTCTGGAATAGCGGTTACGTTCCCTGCGACGGACGCCCTCCTCCCTAGGCGACAACGGCGTCGGCGACGGGATTCGCGGGCGGATTCGCGTGAATGTTCGGCGCAGGTTGGAATTCTGCCAGCGGGGAATTGGCTGGGCAGGGTGCGTGTGCGACGGATTTCAATGGCGGCGGATGAGGCGCGCGCAGGCCTACGACGAGGGAGACAATCCAAGGTCAGCGAGCGCATTCCGACCGGCGCTGCCACAGCACAAGGACAACATGCCATAGCATAGTACACTTACCTTAGCGTCCTTCCATAGGCAAGAGAGTGCAATGGCGAGGGTTCAGCAAGGAAGCGTCCAAAAGTGTCGCCGCGTTTGGGCAGCGGAAGCGATTGGTGTTCCGGCAGCCGTGGGTGACATGACGGGCACTGCCATGCCGGGCCTTAGTTCCACTGGGAGCTGATGGGATAGGATGTGGCGAAGTGGAATACCAATAGCCATCCGACGCAATCCATTTACCGTGACACACGTGGGCTTCAACGAATGAGATGCCATGCAGTGCAGCTTCGACGCCAGATATTCGCGCGGCTCGACCGACGGCCCATGGCAGCTCCACCTCATTCTGAAATCACAGCGCGAGCATGATAGCGAGCAGTTCCCCGCACGTGTAGCTTCGCTAGCGGGACTGGGGAAGGAATGGAGGGCAGGAAGGGAAAGAAGGACTTGCAACAAGCGGGGTGCAAACGGCCATTTATGCCTGTGTGCATGCCACATACAAGTTGTTAGGCCTATATGTGGTTCAATTTATACAGCATACAGCTTGTATGCGTTCATCCCCTACGGCCAAGAACACTGGCATGCCACCAGTATGCTCAACAGTCATTCATACCCAGCAGTGACAGACATCATGTACTGAGGTACCTACCGACCGCCACCCAGTCAATCCGTCACCGGCGCTTGCCTTTGCCAAATTTGGACGGCCTGACCGGCAATGCATCGTGCCATAATTCACAATGGAACTCCAGCTGCGCTACTTGTGCTTGACATGGGCTACCGCCATTGTTCTGTCGTAATTTGCGTTATTGCCTAGGGTGTACGCACCCTTCAGTCCTTCCTTCGGAAGCAATGTTTAGTCCTTCTCGGCTGGCATAGTACGGGGAACAGGGGGGGCGGCCTTTTTGTACTATGCTTATGCTTGCTTCTTCACGTCCTGCGCGGCCGTGGTTGTAAAGATGCAGTTAAACACACCACTGCTTATGCATTCACTCATGTATAATGAGGGCGTCTGTCATCTCTGCTCTGGTTGCTTCCCTCTTTCTCGCCATCCCCCGATGTCGCCCACAAGTCCGTGGCCGCGGAGCTGCGTGATCTACGGAATGGGCGTGAGTTTCGGAACGGGTGGTACATGATGGCTGAGTGACTGGGAAAACGGTCCTTTCATTCCTCATCCACGGCTAGCGGTCACGCTACTTCGACTGAGCTGGCAATCTTGGAAGCCGGAAGACGGCGCACTAGTTCTCACGCTTAACAGGACAGTGTCAACTAGTAGGACCTTTATTGTCGACGACCACCTTACCGATTGAGAGATGGGCGCAGGCAGAAGGGGTTTCGAAGTAAAAGTTAATCGCGACTTCACTTCTTCCCGACCGGCACAATTGGTCAGATCTTGTAATCAAGCCTTGATAGGGTGGTTGGGTCTAGGAAATCCGAGTGACTAGGAAGGGTGACAGTGCCTAGAAGAGGTGACAAGGCCTAGAAAGGGCAACAGGGCTTCGACTGCAACCTTCCTATCGGCACGCCTCATTCTTTGACTGCAACACCTCGTCGTCGACCGAACCTGCTACTTTGTTGTCGCGCCGTGAGGCCATTCCCAAGGTCGACAACCTATTAGTGGGGTCACGTGAGAAGCTCCACAGGAGTCTTGGCAAGCTTCAGTATATAGTCTGCCATGTCTGGCATCTTTCCTTGCGTTGGTTTCCTTTAATAAACAACCTTGAAGTCCGTTTCTATCCTGCCAGTGCCGCTGTGGTGCGACAGTTATAAGCCCGGTTCGCAGCACACCTTAACACTACGTTATAACGCTGCCATCCAACACCAAGTAGCTTAGCAGGACAAGTCCTCACTATCCTTTCTCACACTTAATTATCCCTCTGTCCAGAGAACCCCTCACAAACTTCTACAGTTATGCCTGAAGACTCCGCCTTCAGTTTGACCAGGGTCATGCTTGCCAAAAAGCACGACTGGCCTGAATAGTTCGATGCGCTTCGAGTGGCCGCTGAGAGCCGTCTTATCTGGAGCTTTATAAACCTAGACGCGGCAAACAGCGACTACTTCCTGGGCCCTCCTGCAATGCTAAAACGTCCCGAGAGGCCCCCCGAAGGCGACAGCGCTTCGCAAGCAACATACGAACTCGAAAAAGAAGACTACACGCTCGCCTCTAGGGAGTACACCATAAAGAAGGCCTCCTGGGAAGCTTCACACAGTCACTACGTCGCTATAAGCCAATGGGTCGCGAACACTGTCAAGAAAGAGTACTCGATAGCGGCTCACAACCGACTGAGAGACCCTAAGATCGCTTCGAAGCCACCCAATACTTCAGTGACGAACCTTCCAGATGCAGCTGAAGTAACAGCAAATAAGCTATAGAGGCTCCTTAAAGAGCTTAAGAGTCAGTTCGAACCCAGCGAATCGTCTATTATCTCCTATCTCCAGGATCTTCTCTAGAAGAGTTACAAGATAGCGAAGCGTAGTAACGTTGCTCCCGAAGTCTGGAATATGGAATAGACCTTAATCCACGTTAAAGCAATGGCTTATAAGCTACCCGAGGTCCAAGGGAACCAGGCAAAGAAGGCCTACCTCCGGGCCATCCGAGAGCGATTCGCTCCTCAATAGGCTCAGCACTAGCTTAACGAACTTCTCGCTTTAGAAATCACAGGTAAAAAGAGTTTGACACTATCTTAGCTAAACTCTATTTTCTTAAAGTAAGTCGCGTATACGAAGACCAATTAAGGATCGAAGCATCGTTTGTTTACTGCTTTAAGAAGTGGAGATGCAGGTTAAGGTTCCTTTAAAACGTCTCGAGATATATCTGGCAATAACGGAAACCTGAAAGCCTGTCTGTGTATAAAAACCTATACCTGGGCACCAACAGATTGTTACAGATTAGATTACGCTATTAGAGGGACTGTAAGGCCCCTTTCTGACGGATCCCTAAATAGCCCAGTTTTAGAACGCCATATTTAAGCTATTCAACGCAGACTTTAGGATTCGAAGTAGACGTCGCTCTATAAGACCATCGAGAAGCTTAGTTGGAACTCCAACACCCTGTAAGGACTCTCATAGACTATCTCAGCTATGGGTATCAATCCAGACCTCCTTAAGCTAGACCCTATTATTAACCTTACAGTGACAGTGATGCTGGGCCCTCACACCCTATCTACGTCCACGGTCCTTAACATAGGAGGCTTGTCGCACCTTATTAACGACCATGCCCTGCTACTGGAAGGATCCTTCGTCCCTGCTCCCCCTGGGAGAGTAGTGGAAGCGGGAACCTCTTCTTTTAGCATTAAGGGAACTAGGATACGCGTGATAAAGGGGGCCCTCAATGGGAAGGGCGGTACGAAGGTGGATTTGGTGTTACAAAATGTAGACCTTATAGAAGGATTCTATACTAATATTATCTTAGCGGTATTGCTACGCGTCGCTAGGGTATAGTATTGCAGTGAAGATAACACTTTGAATATTGGGTCGAAGCATAACAGTACTATAGTGCGACAGTTAAAGGTAGTTAGGAATTTATCGTTTATAGAATATACTCCACTTTACTATTATTCCGAAGCGTCTTAGCTATTATTAGCACTATTTAAAACCGTGAGATCGTTTATAGCGCTATATAAAGCTCCTATAAGAGAGGAACAGGTTAGAAGATCAATTATAAGAAAGGACTTAAAAACGCTGTGGCACGCTAAGACTGGACACCTGGGTGTCACAGCTTTAAAGAGGCTTCCGGAGCGAAGTTAGAACGTTGGCATTATCGGTAGGCCAATGGAGACCTGTGAGATTTATAGGCTGGCGTATACTAAGCACGTTGTTAGCCGAAACCCTACAGAGCGAGCCTTAAGGCCCTTTTATAAGGTCCTCTGGGATCTGTTCGACTACTTAAGAGGTTACGACGTGTCTTAATAACTCCTGGTACTTAAGGATGACTATAGCAGAAAGCTGTGGTTATTTCCGATACCTACTAAGGCCTATTGTCACGGGGTGGACTGTGACAGACCGTACCGGCACAGGGCAGCCTCTGAGACACCCTAAACTGGCTACGGATTAGCCGTCCCGTGATAGAGTTCTGTCAAGACCGCTCGGTACGGACCTCCATTGGGGATTTAGATAAGAAGTCTGCGACCGAGTAGACTTCAGTTGTAGCTCTTTAAGCTACGTCCTGTCCACCAAGCCTGACCTGTACCGACAGAATAGGAACCTGGACCTATAGTATAGAACCTAAATCGACTTTGTTATCTACCTGCCTGTCCGCTCCTTGACATTACGTAGCTTCTTCCTAAGCTCGACACTGCTTTCGAAATATCGAACCGACCTACTGTACTTACCGATACCGAAGATCCCGGAGAACTGCTCGCGAGCGTCCAAGACGATACATCTAGATGGCTACTGTACTTGCGCACGCTACACGGGTATATCTCGAACCTGGAAACCTCTTTAGCTGAAAGGGACTCTGCTCTAGCTGAAAGGGACTCCTCCCTTACCTCCGTCTAAATCTCCCTTACAGAAAAAGAAGGGATAGTCTGCTACTAAGAGAGCCGCTCAGATAAGGACTAAAAGACCATCGTCGACCTCCATGTCGAGAACGAACGCCTCCTCTAAGCCGCCCTCCCTACTGTATAGACACCCCCGACTGAACAGTCACCCTATCCCGAACCTGCCACTGAAACGCCGGTAGATTATACTCTACGAACGCTTATATCTGCTCTTACCTTACGTTCCGAACCCACCTCCCTTAATAAGAAGATCCCTGACTTAAAGGAGTTTGATAGAACTCGAAGCGACCTTTAAAGGTTCGTCTAATATGTCTATTCGAAGATAGTCTCCAATGCCGACCGGTTCCTGTCTGCTATTTCCTGCCTAAATTATATTGCTAACTGTTTATCTAGAAAAGCTTACAACTTAATCCTACCCTGTATCTAGTATAGAATTCCGCAGTTTATAGATTATATTAATATACTGTCATACTTAGAAGAAGCCTTTAGAGACCTAGACTGGAAGCAGAACGCTAAGAACAAACTATACAATTTAAAATAACGGAACCTCGACTTCAGTGTCTTCTTCGCAGAGTTTAAGAAGCTCGCGTTAAAAAGCGAAGTCCCCGAAGCTGCCCTACCCCCTCTGCTATCCTAAGGCGTGTCCCGAGAGATCCAGGATATGCTGCTACATAACTCTGCCCCTATAAGAGAGTATTACGCGTTTACCCGTCATCTTTAGACTCTCGATAACCGATTTCGCTAACATTAGTGTTAAATTAACAGTTATAAAGGAACGATTAAAGCTAATAGTACCACTATCCCCGCTAGTCCCAACGTGCCTCCTAAGAACGAACCCTACCTGCTTGCTGCTAAGACCGACGCTAGTGATCCTATAAACTTAAGTTACTAGCGTAGCCGCCCCTGCTTCTTATCTAGCCGAAGAGAGAGAGGAGAATGTTTTCGGTGCGGCTATAAAGGCCATATAATCGCCTAATGCCCCGAACCTGACTGCCGACCCATCTAGTTCCGCCAAGCCCGCACTCCGAGCCCCCGAGAAAGCCCGCCCCCTATAATATCCACGAACCTACTAGAACAGACAAACACTAGGTGTAGTGCCTGGTGGAAAGACGCGGTCGTGAGGTCGATCTCTGATAATGTGATAGACATGCCCTCGATTTAGGACGTGCAAGTCCTTGATCAAGGGTACATCTATCACCCAAGTAAAAGTGAGGTCCAACTGGGACAATAACTGGGACAAAAACGGTTACGAGTGATGGTCTCAAAAGATAAAAAGAAGTGAACATGTTTTGTTGTGTCTTGTCTCTACGGTGGAAGCTGGACGGCTACTTATAGGTGCAAGTCCTTGATCAGACCCCTGGCATTGAGTACTTATGTACCCTAGCCCCGTCTCACTACCCACTCGACAACTATCCCCGCTTATTTAGTCTCCCTAGCCTATCTCCGCTGTAGTCGCGTCTGCTAACCGGTTTTAAGAGCTGCGCACTGAGAGTCCCTAGTTGTTAAATAGTGTGAGCCTATATTAAGTCGCTTATAGGCTCCCAAGCCCGGCGCCCTAACTCCGTTACCCCTACCGATATCTGCCTGTTCTGTCTATAGCCTATCTATCCGCGAAAAAGAAGATATATATAGAAAGCTTATAGTTTTACCTGCCACCCTGATTTCCGATAACTACACCCTACCGACTTACGCCTTAACCGATTCCGGGGCCGCCGCTAAGGCATTCATTGACCGCAGCTAAGCCGAAGCCCACGAGCTGCCGATACGGCCCTTACGAAGACCGTTCAAGATCGAGGTGATCGACAGTCGCCTAAGTAAGAGTGGGAAGGTTACCCACTTCGTCGAATGTTCAATGCGGATAAACGATTATCACGAGAAACGACTACGTTTCTTTATAACCCAGCTAGCTTACTTCCCTGTTGTCCTTAGAATCCCGTGGCTTAAAATACACGACCCACGTGTAGGTTTCGCGAATCATATGTTCACATTCGATAGCGAATTCTATCGCCAGAATTATAATATACTAGAGAGACCTATAAAGGTCGTCGCCATATATAATGTCCCTGCACAAGCCCGCCTAAAGAACCTGCCGAACTGTCCGGAGGCCTTATCCTAATAAGACGTCGCCCCGATCACCGCTCGCGCCTACTTAGTGTACCTAAAGAAAGGATACGCCGTGTTTCCCGTCACCGTCGAAGAGATCGATAAGCACTTATCTTAGAAGGCTAATCCGCCCCTATCTAAGCAACTCCTGCTAGAACTGTAAGAATTCGAAGATATGTTCTCGCCGAAAGAGGCAGAGAAACTACCGCCGCACCGAGATCACGATCACGAGATTAGATTGATGGAAGGGAAAATGCCCCCCTTTAGACCCCTATACGCTATATCCCGCGAAGAACTAGCCGTATTAAAAGAGTGGCTATAAGAGAATCTCCGGAAAGGGTTTGTCCGACCCAGCTTGTCCCTAGCTACGTCGCCTGTCTTATTTGTTAAGAAGCCTAAAGGAGGGCTCTGTTTTTATATCGACTACCGCGCCCTAAATAACATCATTATTAAGGACTGTTACCTGCTACCCCTAGTTAAGGAAACCTTAAATAACCTAAAAGGAATAAAGTATTTCTTTAAGGTCGATATTATTACGGCATTTAACGAGATCAGAGTTAAAGAGGGATAAGAATACCTGACTGTATTTTGCACCCGTTTTAGCTTATTCGAGTTATTAGTTATGCTTTTCGGACTAACTAAAGCCCCTACTATATTTTAGAGGTTTATTAACGATACCTTATAACACTACTTAAATATCTGCTGCATTATATACCTAGACGATATCCTAATTTATAGCCGGACCTGTAAGAAACACGTCGAATACTTACAAAGGGTGCTTCAAGTATTAAGAGAAGCCGGCCTGTTTGCGAAAATATCGAAGTGCGAATTCTTTAAAACTGAGACCACGTTCCTAGGGATGATTGTTAGTTACGATGGCCTATATATAGACCCCGCTAAGATTGAGACAGTTAAGAACTGGGCTACCTTGTCCTACTTAACCGACATATAAGCGTTTATCGGCTTTAGGAACTTCTATTATAGGTTTATCCGGGACTTTTCGAAAATTGTTGCCCTATTAGTTAACCTTATAAGGAAAGGGGTTAAATTCGCTTAGATAGAAGAATATGAGAATACATTCGTTACATTAAAGAACGCGTTTATATCGGCCCCGATCTTAGCTCCCTTCGACTAGGAGAAAGAAGTGATTTTAAAGACCGACGCCTTTAACTATGTCTTTACTAGTGTGCTGTTATAGTACGGAGACAACAGAATTTTACAACTGGTTGCCTTCTTTTTAAAAAAGCACTCTTCGATAAAGTGTAACTATAAGATCTACAATAAGGAACTTCTAGCTATTATTCGTTGCTTTAAAGAATGGCGCTTTAAACTGGAAAGCGCGCTATCGTTAATTAAGGTTATCACCGATCACCGGAACCTGGAATACTTCATAACAATAAAGTTACTAAACTACTAATAAGTAAGATAGTCTGAATTTTTATCTCGATTTAACTTTAAGATTATATACTAACTTAGGAAGTAAGGAATAAAACCCGACGCCCTAATTAAGAGGTTAGAGGACTTACTTAAAGAGGGGGATAAACGACTGCTATACTAAAGTAGAGTCGTCTTAAAGAAAGAGAACTTCGAACTGTAAAGGAAATCAGTCCGCTTTAAAGATAGCCTAACCCGAGCTAATACTGTAACTAAATCGTAATCCGCTCTTAGCCGTCCCTTAAAACTAAGCGCCGTCGACCTAAACCCCCGGCCTGCTATTACACTATCTCTATAATAAGAACGCCACACCTTATTACTACCGCCAGCTATTTAGAACCTTATAACCCGAGGATACGAGTCGGATAAAACCGTTCACTCTATCTTAAAGGCACTGCGCACTGGAAAACCCCGCCACCCCTTAATCTCCCTTGCCGAGTGCGAGGAACGAGCTAGTATACTATACTACCGCGACTGCCTTTATATCCTTAACCTACCCGAACTCCGCGCTGAACTGACTCGTTTATACCATGACACTGCCATGGCTGGACACCTAAAAAGAGCCCGCATATACGAGACCCTGTCCCGAGACTACTACTAACCGTGGATGTACGCCTTCGTGGAGCAATGGACTAATAACTGTCACACCTACCGCCGGACCACTTCTTCCCGCGAAGCTAAGCAAGGGGTGCTCCGCCTGCTGCCCATACCCGAACAAGTATAACAAGACATTTCGATGGACTTCGTCGTACACTTACTAAAGAGTGACGGCTACGACGCTATCTTAGTCGTGGTCTACCGTTTAACAAAGATAAAACATTTCATCGCCTACCGAGACACCTATAGCGCCGACGAGGTCGCATGCCTATACCTAAATAACGTTTAGAAACTACACGGTCTACTAAGAACCGTAATTTCCAACCGAGGTCCCCAATTTGTGGGACGCTTCTGGGAACACCTAACCCACCGACTAGGTATTCAGAGCCTGCTGTCGACTACTTTCCACCCCGAAACCGATAGCCAGACTAAACAAGCGAACTCATTCTTAAAACAGTACCTCCGCGCTTAAGTGTCGTACTTATAAGATAATTGGAGCCGCTGGCTCCCCTTAGCTAAATTCGCGCTAAATAATACCCTAAATGAGAGCATTAAGACCACATTATTCTTCGCGAACTATAGGTTCTATCCGAGGATCGGGTTTAAACCACTGGACCCCGACTGAACCCCTGCCGCCCTGGACGCCGAGCACGTCGCCTAGAAGATTCAGGAAGTCCACGAGATATTGAAGTCTAAGATCTGTTTAACGTAAGCCCGCTATAAGGAATACACCAACTGTAAGAGGCGCCCCGCCCGCCAATACCAAGTAAGCCAGAAAGTCTAGCTTGATGCCCGAAATATATAGACAAAACGCCCGCAAAAGAAACTCGACTGGAAGCAACTTAAACCCTTCACTATTACGAAGGTTATAAGCTTATATGCTTACTAGTTAAAACTACCCCCGTCTATAAGAAATCACCCGGTGTTTTATATTAGCCTACTCTGTCCTGATCCTGACGATCCTGCCCCCGGTTAAGTACAACCACCGCCCCCGCCTATAGAGGTCGACGGCGTTGAAGAGTTTAAAGTCGAAGACATCCTGGATTCCCGTTTAAATAACTAAGGCGGAGGCCGAGGCTCCCGCTTAAAATACACTGTGAAGTGGGCTGGATACGACCAACCAACTAAGGAGCCTGCGGAATATATCGCTAACGCTAGCGAGGTAGTGGCAAACTTCCACCGAAGATACCTAGAGAAAGCGAGACCTATTAGCCTACGGAAGGCTTAGCCGTCCGCCCTTTAGAACCGCGTCGATGGAACTCCGCCTTAAGGAGGGGAGTACTGTCACGGGGTAGACCGTGACAGACTATACCGGCATAGGGCAGCCTCTGAGACACCCTAAACTGGCTACGGATTAGTCGTCCCGTGATGGAGTTCTGTTAAGACCGCTTGGTACGGACCTCTGTTGGGGATTTAGATAAGAAGTCTGCGACTAAGTAGACTTCAGTTGTAGCTCTTTAAGCTACGTCCTGTCCACCAAGCCTGACCTGTACCGACAGAATAGGAACCTGGACCTGTAGCATAGAACCTAAATCGACTCTGTTATCCACCTGCCTGTCCGCTCCTTAACACCTATACGTAGCTATTTAACATTATCAGAAGCTTTGAAAGGCATGTTCTTAGACGCTACAACCTACATATCAATATCCTTAAGTACGACGGGGAGAAGGGAGTGATAGCGATCTAAGGCATAACCGAATATCAACTTTAGGCGTAGGAGGAGAGTATCGAGCTACAAATCTCGCCTCCTTACATGCACGAACTAAATAGAGGCCCTGAACGGGCCGGCTAAGAGGTTATAGTGCGCGCGCTTAAAATGCTGAAGTATGCCAACCTTCCTAAAGTCCTATAGTTAGAGGCTACGATAGCTGCAATAAAGCTAATTAATATATCACTAGCTACGTCACAGCGCTTCAAAAGCCTAGATAAGGTGCTATTCGAATAGTTCCAAGATTACTCGAAGTATTATAGGACCCTTACAGTACGATCATTCCAGATAGACCTTAGACTAGACTGGTCAGGGATCTATGTCTTTAGATGCAAAGCCTTTGTTCTCCATACGAAGCGTGCTGTAAGGGTTGACAAGCAAGCTTTTAAGGTTTAGTTTAGGGGTTAGATAGGATATCTGGTAAGCTACGCAGCCTTTAATATCTACAGAATCTGGCTACCAAAACACGGCAGAGTTATCCAGACACGCGACGTCACTTTTAACGAGACGCAATTCTACAAAAGCGGAGAGACGCCCAGGCTAGAGCCCGAGGTACTAGAGTACCTTAAGGTTTAACCGGCAGATATTCCGCTAAGCGACAGTGGCTTCACACGAGATACAATGCACTTATAGGAATAGCTGGAGCAACTGGATAACGAAACCGTTCCAACGCTACGTCCTAATAAGCCTTCAGCAGCGCTGTAACCGCTGTTGGAGGCCTCAGGGGACGCTGAAGCAACCGAGGGACCAGTCGACAAGAACTCGGGGGTGGAAAGCGCTTCTGAAGGCCTGCCAGGTGCTTATAAGTCTGGCAGGCTGGATACGTAAGCTGGAGTTCTTACTCCGAGACCCTCGCCAGGACCTGGGGTCACAGATGAGAACGCTAACATAACATTCGCTGGTCAAGGCCAACGCCAGGATGCAGCGGATGCGCACAGGCTTGGAGAAGCGTCACATAACCGACCTAGGAACACACTGGATACGTCCGAAGAGACGATCCTAGAAGAGATCATTGTTCGACTACCAGAAGAGCATCAAAGTCCTGCTGAGGAGCGATCCCAGTTAGGTAAGAGATCCAGCGTAAGGCCACCCTCCTTAAAGCGGTTAACTTAGAGGAGGCGCGTGAGGATCAGTGACAGAAGGCGACGGAGACTATGGAACTACAATTTCATAGCAGTCGAATACAGGCCTAAGGAGATACTGTTACAGGAGACTGATTAACTCGAAGCGCTTCTCGGGACTTTTCTCACTGAAGAAGACATCGTTCAATCCAGCGATTCGCTCTATAGGACGACTTATGCACACGTTTTTATAGCAAGTCGCTCACAGCAAGCCTTAGGGCAAGAAACTGCAGAGGAAGTGGGTGGTCCATCTATAAAGGACCCTCCACCTTGACACTGGCATAAATTAGCTACTTATCCGAGGGGGGACCTCTTCAGGACAGCCTCAATAGTGGAATTCAAGAAGGCAGAGGATATGGGCGCTTAGCAGCCTGTCCGACGAGCTCCAGGGATGTTCGTGCTGCTAATGAAATGGGTCTGGACCGACAAATTCGACAAAAATAACGTCCATATCCGCTGCAAAGCGCGTATCTATATCCGAGGAGACAAGCAGGCGAAGAACTCCCTAGAAAGCACCTACGCAGCTACACTAGCAGCCAGATCCTTCCGTATTATTATCGCTGTTGCAGCCCACTTCGGCTGGGACATCAGATAATATAACGTCGTCAACGCGTTTCTTAACGCTCTTTTCGATAAAGGAGCTGAACCTATCTACGTGGAATACCCTCTAGGACTCCAATAGCAAGGCTACATTCTCTAGCTCCTTAGGGCCTTTTATAGACTACGGGAATCACCAGTCCTCTAGTTCCGAGACTTCTATAACACACTAGAGAGGCTTAGAATACGATCAACTCTAGAGGAGCCATGTCTATACTTTAACGAGAAGCGCACGATATTTGTGGTCTTTTACGTCGACGACTTCCTCGTCTGCAACTATCCGGGGCACAGACAAGAAGCAGATCAGCTTATAAGAGCCCTGAAAAGCACCTACGAATTAAAAGAGTAAGGAGACGTCCAGTACTACCTAGGTGTTACGACATGGGTACATAGGTACAAGGGCATGGGAACGCATGGACCTCTGGCCGGTGGTACGTACCGCGTTTGGCTGGATATATTCCTGGCAAACAGTGATGAGAGGAGCCTGTTCCTCTTCTTTTCCTCTTCACCTGTAGTTTTCGTATCTCAATAGAACCCTTGGGTCATCAACAGATCCCCCGTTCCTTAAACCGTGACACAACTACAGGTCTCCTTATCCGCCTGGGAAGGCTTCTATTAATATCCCAAACCTTCAAGATATCTAGACGGGTGCGCAGCTGCAAGCGCGACCCACACAATCGATCAGCCAAGACGGGTACGCAGCCGTAGGCGCGACCCACACACACCACCAAGATGCCGCCGAAGCGCGCCACCCCCCAGACCACGGAACCCAAGAACGATAACCGCGAGGGTTCTGCCGATACCACCGACTCCAATGATACCGAGATCAATACCGAGCCCCGATTCGCCTAAGAGCGTGACCGCCGCCTCGACGTGGAGAGACAGCTGAAGGACCTCTAGGAGCAGATGGCTACCTTGATCCATCAGATGGCAGGAAGTAACCAAGGCACGCCACCGCCCTTTGTTCCCCCTGCTGAAGGTTCCCGACTGGAGGCTGAGCGCCTCCCTGACCCCCCGGTTTTCTATAATCAGAAGTCTAAGGATATCGTCAAGTTCGAGACTTGGTTTCGTCAGGTTAAGAATAAGATCCTGGTAAACGCTTCCCGTTTCCCCACAGACCTCTCTAAGCAGGCCTATATCGAAGGCCGCCTTGGCGGAGATGCCAGCGATGATCTCCAGCCCTACCTTTAATAGACGCACCCTGGTTCGATCTAGTTGTACGAGGCCTTGATAGCGTATCTCTGGCAACAGTACTATAACCCTAACTAAATGGAGGCTGCCTCTTTAAAATTTGAGAACCTTTATATGACCGTGGGAATGGATTTCCAGGTCTTTAAGAACAAGTTCCTTCGACTTGCTGGCGAAACAGGCTAAGCTAAGACGAATTGGAAGCGCCTCTTCAACTGAAAGCTTACGACGGAGTTGCAAACGGCCTTTACCTCCTCCTATATTAAGAGCAGTATTGGATTTGATGCGTTTGTAACCGAGGCCGCCTAGATCGCCCTGGTCCTCCAGTCTGCCAAGAATGACGACCCTGGACGTCGCGCGAACCGCGGAAACCGTGGCGGCACTCGCCGAACCCCCATCCCTGCTATCGACTAATTGGAGTCTGCTAAGCCATCGGAGAAGCGTTACACTACCTTAGCCCTGGTATGTTAACATAGACCCGATAAGCTCCGATGCCTTTTAGAGAACCGACTCTGTCTTAACTGTGAAAAGCCTGGCCACTACGCTAATGACTGCCTAGAGAAGCGAGTCAATATCGACCGCTCGAACCGTATCAACGCTTTGGTCAGCCAGTGGATAGGAACTCCCTGTCCCCGTTCGAACGCCGATAGTCTTATAACCGAGATTCCTAACTCCGACCGAGTCGAAGATATCACGGATTCGGAAAACTAGATACCCTTGGATAAGTGGACTCCGATTTAAGGGAAGTCGTCGATATTAAGAACACGCGGGATAAGCGATCCTCTGATTTTTTAAGCTAGCACCTAAGGGGAAGACTGTTTATCTTCCCCTATACTATAGCTTATAATAGATCGTCTCTCTCTGCCTATGCCCTCGTCGACACCGGAGCAAGTGGATACCTGTTTATAAGCGTGGCCTTCGCTTAAAGGCTCCTCCGATACCTACACCTCCCCACTGTTCGTGACTTTCATCCTCAACCTGTCGGCGGATTCGACGGTACCCCATCGCAACTAGTGGACATTGCCCTGCTGGGACACTTCTAGATCCAGAGCTGTCTTACTGCCCGAACCTATTTTCTAGTCCTTAATATGCGCCACGACGTGATAGTCGGTCGCAAATGGTTGGAAACACACGATGTGACGCTAGATGTTCGTCGCTGTCGTCTTCTCTTCCCTAAGGAATGGACCCCCTAGTGTATGGAACATCATGTTACGATGGACCAAGCCGGACAGCTTCTACAGAACCTTACCTTTAATGCAGACGCCCAACGCCGCGAGAAAAAGATGGCTATAGAAGACTAGCGACGCCTAGTAGGCCGAAGATTACGACGTCCGGATCCTTCGGTCATCCGCAGTCTATGTGCGACCGACACCGATTATAAGAAGTCGCCACCGATAATTCGATATGAGAAAATCCTGACACAACCCATGGCCACTCGTGCGTAAGGACAACGAAACGATAAAGGCATCGTGAAGATGAAACGCGCGTTAGCTGAACCAACCGACGTGCCCCCACCGTCGCTGACACCGCCACTAAGGGCACCGTCGTCCCCGATAGAACGCGACTTTTAAGGACCCTTTATCCGACGCCGGAGCTCGGCAGGAAGTTTTAAAGAACGTATCGATATCGCTTTTATCTCCGCACTGGCGATGGAAATGTCCTACCGCCGAAACCCTCAAGATTGGCACGTTACTAGCCTCCACGCGATAGACAAGATTATCCTCGAGAAGCAAACGTCACGAGGGGACGTGTTACCCTCCAACTTAGACACTCTTCGCGAAAAAGCATTGTAAGTGGTACCAAAGCAATACCACGAGTACTTAGATATATTTAGCAAGTTCGAGTCCGACAAGTTACTACTGTATCGTATCTGCGACCATAAGATCATCCTAAATGATAGCGCTAAGTTAGACGAGCTCCTGGGATACTCGGGCCTGCGGAAGATGTCGCTTAAGGAAATGGAGACATGCTGGAAGTACGTGACTAAGAACCTGGCAAAGGGATTCATCGAGCTAAGTGAAGCGCCTTAGGCGGCACCAATCCTCTTCGCGCTTAAAGGGAATGGAGGACTACGTTTCTACGTGGACTTCAGAAAGCTCAACTCCGTTACTTGTAAGGACCGACACCCGCTTCCCTTAATCGAGGAGATTACAGCCCGGATCTCCAAGGCAAAGGTCTTCACAAAGCTGGATATCCAATAAGCATTCCACCGGATCCGAATGGCGCCAGGGTCAGAGGAGTTAACAGCGTTCCGTACCTGTTATGGCACTTTTTAGTATAACGTCCTCCCTTTCGGATTGACAAACGGACCCGCGACCTTTTAGCGCTTTATAAATGACACCTTAATGGACTATCTGGATGATTTCTGCTTGGCGTACTTAGATGACATCGTCATTTTTTCAGATTCGGTTTAAGAACATGAGGACTATATGAGGAAGGTCCTGCAGCGCCTCTAAGAAGCCGGACTGTAAGCCGACACCGACAAGTGCGAATTTCATGTTCGGGAAACGAAGTTCTTAGGCTTCATCATCTCTACAGAAGGAGTGGCCATGGATCCTGCTAAGACGTCCGTCGTCCGCGACTGGGCGCCCCCGACGTCTATTAAAGTAGTTCAATTATTCCTCGGCTTCTGCAATTTCTATTGCAAGTTCGTTTACAAGTATAGGCGGATCGCTCGACCGTTTGCTAACCTAACAAAGCAAGGCTTACCGACGTTCCAGTGGAAAGAGGAGTGCCAGGAAGCTTTCGATACCTTAAAACGACGACTGCTGGAGGCCCCGGTCCTCGCATATTTCGGCTACGAGAATAATACACGAGTAGAGACAGATGCTTCCGACGGAGTGATTGCCGGAGTCCTATCGCAAAAGAAGGATGACGTTTCTAACGACTGGCACCCCGTTGCCTTTTACTCGGAGACCCTCCAAGGTTCGGAGCTCAATTACAGCATCCACGATAAAGAACTGTTAGCTGTGGTCCAAGCCCTTAAGCATTAGCGCGCTGAGCTCGTGGGACTTCAGCGCCCACAGTTCACGATTGTGACGGACCACAGCGCGCTGGAATACTTTAGCCAGAAACGTTATCTTAACTTGCGACAAGCGAACTAGGCGGAGCTCCTCGCTGAATACCACTGCCTGCTGAAGTACCGCCTAGGAACGTAGAATGCTACAGCCGACGCCTTATCACGGAAAACGGAAGATCTGAAAACACAGAAAGAGAAAACCGAGGCGATGCGACACCTGGCCATCTTCTAGGAGGGCGAACACAGATACATACCAGCGCTTTCTATAGTGGAACCCTTAAGTGAGGCGGCCCTCTTGGAGGACGACGACCTACCACCGCCACCACTCTCTGGGTCAATGCTGGTATATCGGGCCGTCGAACTCAACCGCACCGACCCCCTTCTCCAGCCGTTTCGGGACAAGACCACGTTGGAGCCGGCTGACGGCATTACCTGGACCCTCTCTAACGGAACTCTCCTAAAAGAGGGCAAGCTGGTGGTCCCCGAACAAGACAATCTGAGGACGCATATCTTAAAAGACTTCTATTCGCACTTGATATCTGTATACCCGGGACGCAATAAGCTCCGTAAGCTAGTGCAGAGCTAGTACTAGTGGCCAGGATTATCTAAAGACGTTGACTGTTTCGTGGTCAACTGTCGAGTGTGCCAATTGTTTAAAGTCCCTTAGGATAAGACGCCAGGATTTCTTCATCCCCTTCCGATACCGCTTCGATTATAGCAGTCGATTTAGATGGACTTTAAGACTATGCCTAAAAATCGAAAGGGTTTCGATAACCTCCTTGTTATGGTTTGCTTGTTAAGTAAGAGGAGTTGGTGCGTTCCCTGCACCCGATTAGTGACAGCCAAAGACGTTACTAAGATATACTACTATAGTCCGTATCGTGTCTTTAGGCTACCACAGCAGATTGGGAGCGACCGTGGACCCCAATTCGTCTCCCACTTCACCGATGAAGTCTCTAAGCTGCTGGGCATCACCTGGAAACTGGGATCCTCCGGCTACTCCCAGTCATAAGGGCAAGTGGAGCGTATAAACCAGGCTATCCAGCAACGGATTCTGCCTTACTTATCACACTTCCAAGACAACTGGTCGTCAGTGATTCCAGCTTTAGACGCTGTCTAGGCTAGCCTGCCTTAGGATTCGACAGGTCTGTCTCCTTATAAAGTGGAGCGTGGCTTCCTTATACCGCTGCCATATTCTAAGGCCGACTAGACCCAAGATATGGGTAAACTTCCGATAATAGAGCGTCTCGGATGGCAAGACGCGTAGAAGATTGTGAAGACACTCTACTAATACACAGAAGCAGCATAACAACAGGCTACCTTATCCCAACGCCGTATATGCGACTAGGTTAACAAGTCGCGACGCGAGCTAGACTTTAAGGTCGGGGATAAGGTGGTTATTCTTAAACGGACATGGACGACGGACTAACCTGGCGACGCCCTGACGTTCCCCTTAACGCAGCAATGTTACACTATTAAGGGGATAAGAGGACACTCCTATAAACTCGACACGCCGCTAGACTAGAAGGGCACGAACGTGTTTCACGCTGATCGCCTTCGGCGATTCTAAGACGACCCCCTCCCGGGATAACAGGCCGAGAATCCGGAGGGCGAAATCGTGGATCCTTCGTTAAACGAAGAATGGGAGGTAGACCGAGTGCTGTCCTCTCGACTGCACTATGGGAAACTTTAATACTAGGTGCGCTGGAAGGGTTGGGACCCGGACGCGACGTGGTACGACGCGGAATCATTCAAGAACAGCGCCACACTCCTCCAGAAATACCACGAGGAGTATCTAGATAACGCAGGACCGCCGAAACGACTGGCTTCATGGCTTGACGCAGCAGCCAACGACAGGATCGAACCACCTCACGCCGACGACAACTCTCCGGCTTCGGCGAACCGAACGAGAAAGAGAATTGCCCAGAAGAAGTGACCGAAACTTGCAGACAAGTTTCATTTCTTGAAGGGGGGTAATGTTACGATATGGGTACATAGGTACAAGGGCATGGGAACGCATGGACCTCTGGCCGGTGGTACGTACCGCGTTTGGCTGGATATATTCCTGGCAAACAGTGATGAGAGGAGCCTGTTCCTCTTCTTTTCCTCTTCACCTGTAGTTTTCGCATCTCAATAGAACCCTTGGGTCATCAACAGATCCCCCGTTCCTTGAACCGTGACACTAGGCGTCAGGGTCCTCAAAGAGCGACAAGATAACCTGCTGTGGATATGCCACGATGCGTACTTAGAGAAGGTGGCTAAGAGATTCGGACTCTATAAAGGACGAGTACCAGCTACACCACTGCTATAAATGGAGCTCCAGACGCCCTCGGGGGTGACTGCGCCAAAACATAGGATCAAGGCGTTTTAGGAGCATATCGGGAGCATCCTATATAGCGTAATTATAGTCAGACTAGACCTAGCGTTCGCAGTGTCGCAGCTATCTTATCACTTAACGAATCCCTCTTAGGACCACCTAAAGGCAGTAGACTGGTGTATTCGGTATACCTATAGCACCAGATACGTGGCTATACGTTATAGCAAGCTGGCATTACCCTTAAAAGTTTAATAAGGAGCACTGTAAGCTATTGTTATCTCGTTAGACGCGTCCTTCGCGGATAATCCAGTAACCAGGCGCTCCTTATAAGGCTACCTTATCCAACTGTTTAGAGGACCAGTCGCCTAGAAGGTAAGCCGGCAAGCTACAGTCACTACGTCGATAACGGAAGTAGAGTTTCTAACGCTTAGCGAGACAGCTAAAGAAACGATCGCTTTATAGCGGTTCTTTAATACAATCTAACTAGTGCTTAAAACGCTATTTAGTATAGGCTGCGATAACTAACAGACTATCCGCCTAAACGTAGGTAACTCGGAAAGGATATCTATAAAGTTATATTAACGTAGATAACAAGCGAGTGGCGCAGACAAGCGAGTGGCGCACCTTTCGGCATCTTCACGAGAAATCAATTAATTATGCAACCACAACGCCGTAAATCAATTCAAACTAATCGGAATCCGACTCTCAGGAGGTTTCTACGTCTATTTCACAAGTACGTGCATTATAACCGGTGTTTCCGCAGATGCCATAACGCTGTTCGCGCGGTTGCGCCCTCCTTACGCGACTACTACTCGTATGTGTTGCCTCCCTTAACTGCGTATCCACGTCCTTTTAATCTAAAAGATCTAATCCCTCGCCAATCTCGAGTGTTCCTCCTTACTGTAGACGTGTTTTCTTCGCTCTCCGACGTTTTGCGAGGCTAGAATTCGCCTCTCGAAGTGTCTTAACCTCCGCCTGTAAAAGGGCGTTCTCGTACATTATCGCTATCGCACCCTTTGTAAACTGGTCGACTGCCGATAAAATCGGTGTCGGAGAGCTTCCCTAGTGACGGCGGATTCGGCTTTAAATAAAATCGGTTTACGAAGTTGCCTCGGTTGGGTTGTGCAGCGTTTAGGAGGCTAAAGGGATAGTCGCAGCTAGGAGGCTTCCAGTTGGCGAAGGCGTCGATAACTTCACGTCGAGCTTCGAGATAACCTTATCCGGGTTAAAAGGGACTAAACCAGCCCCGCGGAATCCAGACTTGACGTTTTCGGGTGTAAAAATCTTAACAAACGCGGCGTGAAAGGCGATAAGGAACTCGGCCTTCGTAATATAGTTCATGTGTGCCTTCATAAACCCTTCGATTTCGCGACTGTACGCCCGCTTTAATGGTCCAAAACATCCAACGTTAAGAAGCTAAAGTAGATATAACGAATAAGGAGGTATTAAGACCGTGATAATATTCTTCTCCTTATAGAAAGCCTAGAAATCAGCCGAAACGTGGCTCTCGTACCCGTCGATAATCAATATTCGATATATGCCCTTTATACACGTGGCAGTGTGTTTATCGAAATGCCGAATCTAATCTAGCCCTGTCTTATTGTCGGTCCATCTATTGGAGGTTGGTTTAATTACCCAGTCGCGTGGTAAGGTGCTGTCGGCGTACTAGTTCGTAAGATAGTTCTTGCCCTTCACCGCTACAAATAGTAGGACGCACCAGCTGTCTACACACACGCCCTAGATTGCGGTAGCCTATTCTCGATTGCCAGGCTGGACTTTCTTTTGTTTGCCGCTATAGTCGGCGCCTGTAATAACTATAGAGGACGTAATCTGGCCTATCATAAAGCCAGTCTCGTCGAAATTGTACAGATCCTTATTAAGGATACCGTACATCGCCCTTATGTTGTGGAAAAGCTCGAACTAGGCCGCGATCTTTTTAGGGTCCTTGTAGAGGGCCCTCTGGTAGTCGTATACATAAGAAAGACGCGTCTTAAGTTGGGGTTGTCGCTTCACGAAGTTCGAGGCCTAGTGTATCCCGACGCGTGACGTGTCGCGCTCCGCGAGAATAACATTGGCCATCTCTTCCACGTCAGGCATCCGGGGCGCGAATCCCCGCGAATCCAGGTCCATTATATATGTGACAATCACATTCTCTTCTAGCTCCGTTAATCGAGTGCTGTTAGGGCGCGTGTCTTGCCGGGCGCGTGTTCCATTTATTCTTCGACGTAGTGAGGTTTCGGAGACGTTATATGTCCTAGCCGCGGCTCTGCGGGTAAGATTAGGGTCGTTTTGGAGAGATTGGATAGCAAGAACCATCTGGCTTTCTTTCGACGCGGTCTCCATGTTTATTTGTGGTTATGTAGTGCCTTAAAGTTGAATTGGCGCGATTTAGCGGTAAGTGCGCTACTCGCTTGTCTGCGCCACTCGCTTGTCATCTACGTTATATAGATATATATAACTTATAGTTACATTAAAAGCACATTAAAGGCCAGTTCCAGCTTACTTATATACCTATAGCTAATATATTAGCCGACAGTTTAATAAAGAATCTATTTAAACTAAAGTTTAAGCACTTTAAGAGTCTTCTTAACTTACAGGACATTAGATAAGCGGTAGAGAAAACGTGAGAGACTCGATTTAAGACATCAATTTAAGGGGAGGGTCTGGGATTCGAACCCAGTGCCCGCTAGGATACCCAGCAGCCGAGTTTTCAAAGCAACAAATTAGAGAACTAGGAAGACGGCTTCTAAAGGGCGCGAGAAGCAATAGGGCTACTTATCCTGCTCCTCTCCGTTTTCCTCGGGGTTATCAGGGCCCTCAACTTACTTAAGGAACATCTATAGCTCCTCGTCTATCTCGGAAAGCAAGGAGCTCTCTTCCTTGTCTTCCTTATCTTCCCCCTCCTCGTCCTCCTCCTACTTTAAGGAGCCCTCGGCGGCAGCAGTGCGCTTCTGGTTGCCCTTAGTGGGCGTCGCCTTCTTACACTTATCAACTTCAGGAGGCGTGGCAGGCTCCGGAGAGCCTATGAAGCCCTCCAGGGGTCCCGCCACGCCCCCGGCTAAGAAATAAGACAGGCCAAGAGTGTCGATCTCCAGGATCGTGCGCACAGTGGCACAGAGAAAGTCGACCAGAGCTTATAGCCAGTTAACAACCGCCATAAGCAATATAATAACATGTAGAGACTCACTTAGCGGTACTGGCCGCGAGGGCGCGTTATAGCGCGGAAAAGGTGGCGAGCCGGCACTAAAGCGACGGCGGGGACAGGCGTGCAGCTATAAGACAGCGTCAACAGGCTTCCAATGCTACGCGAAGGGTATAGCATACGTGTGGTTGTGCGTGACGCACTCCTAGCAGCGACTGCAGTCGGGCAGCCGAGTCGCGTGGCAATGACCACGAGGGCCGCGGAGGAGCGACTAGATACACAGTAGGCAGGGCGTATAATTGGGCGCGCTATTCTAGCGGCATAGCCCACGGTGGATAGAGCGGGCGCTCCTCGAGGCCGAAGAGACGCTCTTACTAGCTTTAAGCCGGCGCTTAGTAGTGGAGTGGCGTCGCAGGCGCTCGCAGGCGCGCTGGACCGACGAGTCCGAGTCCTCGTCGCCCGAGACGGGCACCACGGCGCGCTTCTTCTAGTGGGCGCGGCCGGGCTTACCGCGATGGTGGTCTTCGGGCGGGTCGCCACTGCCAGTGGCAGCGACAGAGGCGATGGGAGCTAAATACCCAGTCAGTAAACGCACCTCAAGCCTGCTAAAAAGATACAAACCAGCGGTGGACATAGTGGCAGGCGGCGGCTAAGAGTCTCGATGATGCGTGCCACCACGGGGGGGGACAATAACCTAGTCTGCTAAACTGGATACCGTGGCATACATAGGCTATTAAGAGCAGGATCTGTCAACTGGCAGGTCCCCTACCTTTTACGCATCAAATGGTAGCATCTCTCGGTTCCGTTTTCGTAGCGGTTACCGGTCCGAGACTTTAACGCGTGGGGCGGGGTACACCTGCTGCACCTCGAGGCCTGGCACACGCGTCCAGGGTTGGATACCTGGTGTCCGACTACCCAGGAGAGCGGAGTTCGATTCCCGCCGTGAGCACCACTTGAGGGGAGTTATGGCGTCCACATCGAGGGCGATGTTCATTCTCCGTGTCCCCGGCATTTGATGCGTGCCACCACGGGGGGGGACAATAACCTAGTCTGCTAAACTGGATACCGTGGACATACATAGGCTATTAAGAGCAGGATCTGTTAACTGGCAGGTCCCCTACCTTTTACGCATCACTCGACCAGTAAGATATATGTGTGTTAAAGCTGCTTAGGGAACACCAAGGTCGTTAGCAACGGTTCAACTTAAAGACGAAGCACCTTAGGGGGGCTCACGATAGTTAAAACTCCGCATAAAGAAGAGAAGGGGAACCAGTAGACAGGGAGAGCGAGAGGCTCTATTTAACGTCGAAGAACAACAGTGAAGCCGATCTTAGAGTGTAGGATTAATAAATCGCGAACAATAGCTGGAGCACAATACTCTAGAGCGACATTATAATAGCTAACAATAGGTAACAGACAGTTTAGAGGGCAATAGATAACAATCGATCCAGTAACCTCTACAGTAAAAGATATGCCTTTTAAGTTATAACTGACGAGGTCAGGTTAGAAAGCAGGCCGACTGCTTCCTAAGGGGGTGTTATTATTGTTATTATTATTGTATTATCGCTACGTTAGGACATTGTCCCGCCTCCCGAGGGGCATCTAGTATTCGAGAGTCTATCTATATATACATAAGATATCCTATATATCGAGCTTAAAGGCAAAAATTTAGTTTAACTGTCTCTATAGCTCCTCTATATAAGCTCGTTCCTAGCGTGTTCTCTATATTTAAAGCTTCTACTTTATAAAGAGTACTCTTTACGACCTACTAGTGGGGGTATATATCTTTATAGTACTTTATTAACTTTATAAAAAGCTAGAACTTTCTTAGGTTATACACTAGCTATTGCTAGTATTCCTTTAAGGTTTTCGGTTTAAGGTTGAACTTCGGCTACCAGGCTTAGTGCCTTCGTTTTTTCCAGTAGAAAACTAAATATTCTGGTATTCGCAGTATATAGTATACGTATCGATTATTTTAGCGGTATTGGAACTTCCTATAGTATTAGTTAAAGTCTCTATATCTTAATCAGAGTGCGAGGAGATTATAAAGTGTCTGCTTAAGGAGGTTAAGCTTTATTAAAGCCTTAAGAGTAGCATCGGTGAACCTAAGTTCTCGGTAGCGCTTATACCTTTAAGAGGCTTCCTCTTATTATATAACAAACTATTTCTCGATAGTTGTTTTCTGAAGTCGCTTTATATCTACGTATGTAGCCTAGGCTATGTGATCTGCTAAGAGCGCGGCCCTTTCCTTTGTTAGCTTATCGGCCTTTTCGTTCCTTTAGATGCCCTTATAGCTAGGTACCTATCGGACGCGGACGTCTGTTATAGTTGCTAGTTCTTGGAAGCCGAGGAAGGCCTCTTATAAGCTTTTCGGCGCGTTTCCTATAAGACCTTGGATAATAGATGTATTATTTAGGCAGATATAGATTGTCGCGCCTAGGTTAATTCGGCGGGCTTAATATAGACCTTGCCACGTTCCCACGACCTCTTTATCAAAGACCTCTATAAGGCCTAGTCGGCCCTTGCCTTGGCTGATTTTTTGTCTATTTCGGTAGATAGCGAAACCCTAGCCAACTACTTCGTTAAGTCCCTTCGACTTATCTGAGAAGACAATAAGGTGGGTATCGGGTAGTCTTGTCTACCATATAGTAAACTCCTTTACTGTTGTCTTCTTATCTTTCTGCGACTCCTACTTTAGCGTGTATCTCTTTGGGATATAATATAGCCTCGGAATGTCGGATAGGAGTCTGGCTGCTCTCTAAAGCCTAGTCCGCGCTAGTTATAGGGAGCCGTATTTAATATTAGGAGGGTACAGCCGTAGCGCTATACACATGGTCAGCATATAGTCCCTATCTACCGATTAGAGCTGTTATCCGAAGCGATAGAACGCTGGTTTTAATACGATTCGCGCTATTAAGACACCTACGTCCCTATATAGCGTGGCTAAAGGTGTTGTCTTCTATATAGGCAGTACTGCCTGTATCGCCTCCCTTAGGACCCTATCTAGTTCGTCTATATGTGCCTCTTATCGGGTCGGCACCTCTATATTAAGCTACCGGCGTGCTTTCTTTTAAATCTTCGTACACCCCTCGTACTATACCTCCGCCTTATAGGTGAGGGTGGGGAGGACGCAGGTATAGATAGCCTTCCGGAGAGCTTTTAGCGGGGGGGCTCGCTAGGTGTTAGCTAGGCTCCGTAGGTGTTGTATAAGAATCCGAGCCTATGCCGCTTTCTTTTTTATGTGCTCTATAAACCGAAGTTTCGAGTTAAATTAGACACCGAGCTATTACATAGGCTGGACCGAGGCGTTTATAACCAGCCTATAGTCTTATACCGCTGTACTAAGGAGTTTCTTTATGTAAGGATCCGAAGGAATCACAATGGCACCGTCAGGTATGGGGTAGCGAAGGGCAGGCTCAATTCCACTGCAAGACAGATTCTTGCAGAATCCAAGTTCAGGTCGGGCGCCAGCAGTGCGCCCGCTCCTTGCTAGTAGGCCGCCGGTGGGTCTGTGTCGCAGGTCAGGTGACCAGCCTGCGGATGCACCTCTCCAGCGTCTCCTCCCTTACACTTTAAGCTCCTTATGTATATAAAATAAAGCAACTTGCTTTTATCCAGGTCGATGGTGACTTTATATTCCTTACCTTAGTTAAGGACATTGTTTAGGTTATTCGCTAACTATCTTATATTATCGTATAGGGACTTGCTAGCTCAGTAAAAGCCTATATCGTCCGCGTATCCGAATCGGTGTTTAATATCTTCGAGTAGAATGTCTGCAATATATAAAAGGAAGAGTATTGGGGAGGTGGGAGATCCCTATAGTAGGCCGTATTAGATTATCTGTAGCGTTATTATAACGTCTTTAAATTGGATCCGCGTTTATCTTTCTTCTATAAAGGAGCCTACAAACTTGACTAGCTATGTAGCCTAGCCCTATTATCTTATACAGAGTATAAGGCGTCTTTTAAAGGTAGCTTCGAATACACCTTTTATATCTATAGTGAGGATCGAAGCCGTGCCTTTGTTCTTTAAGGAATACTTGATTTTATATATAAGGCAAGTAAGGACGTCTAAGGCTGCTTAAGTTAGCAAAGCGCCCGCCTATTATAGGCTGACTACCTTATATAAGAGCGTGGTATTAGCTATACGTCTCGTTACGAGCCTCTCGAGGCCCTTCCTAAGGCAGGAGAGAAGTTGTCACGGTTTAAGGAACGAAGAATCTGTTGATGACCCAAGGGTTCTATTGAGATGCGAAAACTACAGGTGAAGAGGAAAAGAAGAGGAACAGGCTCCTCTCAGTCACTGTTTGGCAGGAATATATCCAGCCAGCGGCGGTACGTACCGCCAGGCAGCGGTAAGTCGTCCATGCGTTACCATGCCCTTGTACCTATGTACCCATGCCGTAACAGAAGTAAGATCGGTCGCTATAAGCGAGGGTTCGAGAGGTCTTTCTTATTCGGCTTCCGTAGTATCACGACCTCGGCTGTGTGGAATAGGTGTAAATGGTGACCAATCTATAGACAAGCTTAGAAAATGGATCGTAAGTTGGACTACCACCACTTGGGCCAATCCAGACTTGGGCCACCACACCTATCATGAGACCCCTTAAGACGGTTTTTGGTGTTTTGCAGCCACAACCAGGTCTAATTAGCTAATACTTGACTTGTATCTCCTTAAGGACCTCCTCTATCTCATGGTCCCAATTTTCTTCAATTTATCGTGTTTCCGACCGCCTATTTTGCTGCTGGCGCGCAAACCTCCGTGGGCGAACTTAGTCCGCTTCATCCCTCAGCTGATCCCTAGCTTGCGAGATGTCCTCTATATTAACAAACGCCTGTTGAGACTTAAGAAGGACTCGACGCTGTCTTCGAGGTCGCTGTCTCTCGAGTGCAGCTTTTAATTGCTCATTTTCCTGCTCGTGAGCGATGTTGCTGGCAGTGAGGATATCGAAGGCCTTCTGCAGCTTCCAAAGGCCTCGGCGCTGCATTGCAGTCGCGAGCGCGCCGTCCGCTGCTAACACACGAAGCCTTAATTCCTTCACTTGCCTGCTGTTCTTTGGAGTCTTAAGTTCGTTTTCGTTTAACGCTGCGCTTTAGTCTAGTGTTTTCGCAGGCTCCGGTTCTCTTGTAGTCTGCGTGTCCGCCTAGGCAGTGAGCCTGCTATTGAGAGGCTTGGAACGGTCTCTTAGAAAGATGCTAGTTGCCTCCTAGCCTCTCAGGATCTTGTCCATCGTTAGGGTTTTATTTCGGGCTCTTTTCTAAGCAGCCACAAACTCTGGCTTGCCGGTAACGGTAACCATCATAGAATAGTAGGTGGTATGCAAAATGGACCTGAACCTGCGCTTTAACGCTAAGAATAGGCCGATATCGAGGGGCTGGAGGATTTATAAGCAGTGCGCTAGGAGGAAATTAAGCTAGACTTGCACTTAGAGACATTCCAGGAGGAAAGGCTCGTTAATGTGGCTGTTATGGCCGTCGATAATAAGGTGACGCCACTGGCGATAGTTTTAAGGCTTCGTCTAAAGGAGGAACACCTTATATAGCTAGCGTAGCGCTATCTCGTTACTTAACCAGCCAGAACCGCTAGAGGCGAACCTCTAGGACTTAAGGTTATCATCTCCTAGCATCTCCTCCTTAAACCACTGCTACTAAACGTTTTTGCCTCCGAAGATAACCAAGGGGAAAAGCGCTCTACTGTCTCTAGCTACGCACTCCACGATAGTCACCCACTCTCTATTTAGGGGGTCCTTAATGAGGACCTCCTTAAGCTTAGAGGGTCCGATAATAAGGGGAGCGTCTCCAATTCCGATCTGGGACCCTATCTCGTCGGCGTTATAAGTGTGAGCTGGAGGGATAGCTAACATTAAGGGGTCATCCAACTGTTAGAAGAACTCCTCGATATTTGTTAAATAAGCTGCGTTAGCACGCTGCTAGTTATAGCGGACGCTGCGTAAGGTCTTCAACTTTGGATAACGTTTTAGGAAGCGCTGGATTTAGTGTTTTCCGAAGGTCTCAGGTCCTCCAAACGCTCGAGAGATCCTCAAAGCATATATCGTGAACCTTAAGTGAGGCGGCGCGTAGCCTAACTTGGTCTGCGTCTTAACCCAGTGCACTAGATAAGCTTCCTGGCGCGGTGAAAGGTTCTGTTGCTCTTCGTGAGCCTCACGAACAGTCCGTCCACCGTCAATATAGCGTTGAAGTGTGGACCTAGGGATGGAGTGTTGCTTAGCAGCTGAGCAGACGGAGGCGCCGTCCTTCGTGGCACGAATAGCAGCACGCAGCTTTTTTTCCCGATCGGTGGCCATATCAAAAGATGCACAATTGAAAGGCGATGACAATGGTCTAATTAATCTATCTATTGGTGTTTTGGTTGTTATTATATCCATGGTTGAAGTTGTTGGCGATGAGGAGGATGAGCTGACTTTGTTGGTGGTCCAAGTCTGGGTTGGCCCAAGTGGTGGTAGTCCAACTTATAACGACTATATCGATATAGTCCTCCTAGTATTGTTATAGTAAAGCTATATATATTAGTAGCGATTTACTTATGTTAACCTACGCGACCTATAGAACTTGTCGTTTTAGTTTAATATATATCGAGTATATTCGGTAGTTTGCTTTATTTATCGTCCCTAAGGCTTATATAGTCGAGCACGCTATAGTCGATATATAGGATATTCTTTCGATTATACTTCGGCTTATCTTTTTAAAAAGACTGGGGCCGTCTTCTTAAGAATTCTATAGGCGTGTAAGTGGGGTCCTCTATAGTTATATTAGTGGTGTTCCTGCTAGGGTTCCGGTTTAACCTCCTTTTATACATTACTTTTATAGCTTGTTTCTTATAGTTAAGCTGCCTTATAAAGCAGGTTGCCTATTTAGCGGATCTTTATAAGCTCGCTTTATATAAGGCGTACTAGCTTTCTATGTTTCACTATTGGCTTCGCTAGACAGTTCTTATAGTTTACTAAAATAGGCTTATAGTAGTTTGTATACTGTGGGCGTTGCTAGCACGGCTATAAGTGGTTATATCCTACTAGGAGTCGGGCGCTACAGTTTTCGTATCTGTCTATTCGTGTGTAAAATCGGCTTAGGTGGTATCCTTAGCAACTTAAGTTGTGCCTACTAAGGGGTGTCCGCTTCTTAATTAGTTAAGCGGGCCTGCTTACTACGAAGAGCCGGAATAGACGGACTTTCTATAAGAATAAGATAATATATGATCTCTTATTTGTCCCTGGAATTAGTTCTTATCGCGACTAGCGCACGCTTACTAGCTTAACGCTGGTTTACATAATAACTTCGTCTTATAATAGAGTGTCTGTCTCGAATATCTCGCCGAAAATATTCGGGAGGCGTGTTAAGTAGCCGGGGATAATATAGTTTACCTATATAATCGGGACCTCGGCTATATTAACTTAGAGGCTTCGCGCTAGTTCTTCTTTCCTTTAAAGTAGTATCTCCTTTGTTTCCTTGTTTCTTAAGCGGATGGCGATGCCTATAGCTATATAGTAAACGTTAGGAACGTCGGCTAAAGATAGGTCGAGGGTCTTGTATACAGCCTATCGTAAGGCGAAGTTATATTAGGTATATACTGTTACGACCCCAAGAACGCAAGCCAAGAAAGGTGGCTAAGGCGCCCCACTAGCCACCCAAGAACCCCACCAGCCACAAAGGGAACAATAGGAAACATAGCCAGGAAAGGGAACATTGCCAGAAGGCGAAGATACCCAGCCAGCGAACATTCCCAGGTAAGAAGGAAATCTTCCCTTAAAGGGAGGAGGTCACGTGACGGATCATAGGATCGTGGGTTGAGAATCCACGATCCAACGATCCAGGGTATCCACCGGATCATAGGATCGCGACTTAAGATTTCACGATCCAACAATCCAGGGTATCCACCGGATTATAAGATCGCGACTTAAGATTTCACAATCCAACAATCCAGCGCATATCAATAAGGGAATAACTTAGTATATAAATTAGAAGGATTTCCTAGTTAAATAGTTATTACCTTAGTAATTAATCGAAGTATCTATCTCACCTATAGATAGGAGTAATCTCCTAACGACCTATTGTGAAGATCCAGACTAGTTACCCAGTTAAGCACCTTAGTTTATCAGTTACCCTACAACCAGTGTTCAAGTTAAACAGACGCTCTCTGTCCCTAATTGTACAAACCCTACGTCACGCAGTACTTAAGTATAGCGTTCGTTATATATACTTAGCTTCGGTATTCCTCTAGGATTCTTATAAGAACTCGGAGGTCCTCTTGTTAGTTCGCTTACTAGGTCCGCTTATTTACACTGTCTTAAGGCGATGGCTTTTATCCCGCTCGAGCGATGTCGGCCTAGCTGCGTGTAGGGGCCCCGAGAGGCTCCGTATAGGTCGGGCCGGTCTCCAGTAGGAGGTGTTCGTTTAAGTAAAGGTGAGTTATATACCCGATCTTAACCTATAGGAACGTTATAAAACCTTTTGTAATCTCTATAGCTAGTTCCTTATCTTTATCGTTGTATTCTTTAATAATGCTATTTAAGGCGTGAGCAATCTTAATAAATACCGATCTTTAAGTGTTATATCGCTTATTTATGTCGCTTAAAACCGGGGCTAGTACTTCCGAAGCCGGCTGGTATCCTTATACTATAGCTGCGGCTTCTTCTGTCGTCGAAGCTTCTCGAGTGTCGTCGACCTTCCTTCGGTTTCGTAGTGGACCGTTTGTAGGGGCCTCATTCTGCCCTGTTCGCTTCCTCTTGTGAGTATAAGTAGGGGAAGCTTCTTCGAGGTGGTCGGGAGGATCGTTTCCCGTCATCACCTTATCGGTGGTGTCCTCACGAGGAGGTGAAGCCATCACGATGATAGTCCCAGAGTCCATCTGGCCTCTGGGTTGGCGTTGAGGCGCCGTTGAAGGGTTGTTAAGGATTTGGCAGTAAATAGAGGGCTGGCATTAACAGTAGGTGCCAGAAAAGAATAAATAAGAAGGAAGGTGTCCTGAGGGGGTGTGTCGCGCCGTAAGGCCATTCCCAAGGTCGACAACCTATTAGTGGGGTCACGTGAGAAGCTCCACAGGAGTCTTGGCAAGCTTCAGTATATAGTCTGCCATGTCTGGCATCTTTCCTTGCGTTGGTTTCCTTTAATGAACAACCTTGAAGTCCGTTTCTATCCTGCCAGTGCCGCTGTGGTGCGACATTTGTGATAAGAAGCGCAAATGCAATTCTTTACTTAGTGCACGCCATCGTGATACTTTGTAAGCAGGAGATAGCTGCCTATCTATGCAGCCTCGTCGCACGTCATTCACGTGATAACTGACGACGTCGCGCTAAGATCTCGAGGGGTTTATCCGGTTTACTTAATCATAAAAGCTCATAGTATGAACGCTGCCGTAATTACCCACACATCTTAGCATCTAAACTAGAATGGTGGTCGCAACATCGGTGCCACATCTCCGCGTAGCCGTTGTCGGCGGCGGCCCCGGGGGTCTGGCAACGGCTATTGCCCTATCCAGAGTTCCTCAAGTGACCGTCACGATATACGAACAAGCATCGGTTCTCCGCGAGGTGGGTGCCGGTATCAATATTGGGACCAACTCATGGAACGTCCTTGAGGCACTGGGCGTGGCAAATTCCTTGGACACCGGCCACCCTACGTGGACGGTGCTGAACATGTAAGCAGTATGCTCCTCTCAGACCTACGGACAGTGGGAATTAAGTCGAAGTTTTCTCAACAGGAATGGCCGTTCGGGCGAAGAGCTGCATCGTCGTGAAAGGAAGCCCGGCGATGCTAAGCGCCCAACCATCCGTACGCAGCGAACGGCTCTTCAATCAGCCCTGTTGCATCATCTCCCCCCCGGAATCCTACAATTGTCGAAGAAGTTAATAAAGATGAACGATCTGGGCGACGAAGGCGTCGATTTGTACTTTGCCGATGGGTCCTCAGCCAGAGCTGGTCTAGTTGTGGGCGCCGACGGCATCAGATCCGTCGTCCGCGATACGGCCTGGCCCGAGTACAAACTGTCCTTCACCGGCACGACCATCTGGCGCGCGCTACTGCCGGCGCGTGATGTCGCGGACCTCGACCTCCGCTTCCAAACGACGGGCTGGTGGCACGGGCCGACAACGCACGTGTACTTTTCGCCCGTGGGCGAGGGCCTGTGGGAGATAGCATGCCGGGCGTACCACGACCCGGCGACGCACGGCGCCGAAAAAGTAAGCTGGGGCGTGCCAGTGGCCAACGCGCGCGTCGAGGCGCACTTCGGGGACCTGCTGCCCGACATCCGGGCGGCGCTGATGCGCGTGCCCGCCGGCGATTGGCGCGAGTTCGCCGCCTTCGCCGGGCCCGAGCTCGCCACCCTCACGGCCTGGCACGGCCGCGTCGCTCTCGTCGGTGACGCCTCGCACGCCCTGTCGGGCGCCTTCGGCGCCGGCGCCGGCTTCGCCATGGAGGACGGCTGGCTACTCGCCCAGGCCCTGCAGCGCTTCGGCAACCACCGACAAAGCGCGCTGGCCGTCTTCAACCACGTCCGCGTTCCCTACTACGCCCGCATGTACCGCCACCTCGCAAAGGAAGCGGTGGCGAGGTCGGCACGGCTTCGGGCGCTGGGCACCCCTTCCTACGACGAGCGGGTCCGGGCCAAAATCATTACCGATGGCGGCGGAGACATGGGCTGGATATACCAGCACGACATTTCTGCCGTCTGGGCTGAAGCTATTAGCAACGCTGAGGTCGCTTAACCAAGGACCTGGCCGAAGTTAGACCATCCTCAAGTCATCAAGTCGGAAGCTGCCATCAGGTTGCCATGCTCATTTCACTTTGCTAGGATGCGACAGATGCGACAAGTGGAACTCGTAAACTCAGTATGCGGCTCACGTTGGATCCAGGTACAACTTGCCCAAGGGTCATGCCCGGCCAGCCTAGCTCAGCCTACTCTTCCACAGCAAGGACGACTTCCATCAAGCGTGAACTTTTCGGTGGCACTGTTAACTGCATCCTTCCGTTGTTATCAACTCCAGGATGCGTGGATCATTATCATTGCTCTCACTTACTGCCGGCCTTTCTTGCTTACGCCTTCGCCCAGAGTCTGACGGTGATCCATCATGGTGAGGTCGTGAAAATGGGGCCACTACGCGCGCGCTTATGTGTGTGTACCTTTCTGGCGGCGTGGACGGTGAGTGTGTTGTGTACAGATGAAAGGAATAGTTAGAGCGAGAGAAGTGTAGTAATAGTGCGGCGAAGGTAACTCTGCCAAGAAACATGCTAACGCGCCAATGCACGGATGGGTTTCGTCTCCTTCGCATGCTGGCCAGCTGCCAAGCTAAATTTCCCATGTGACGGTAGCCAGCTGGGTCTGTCATGGCTCATCCCTTGTTTGCTGGGCGGTACACAGACTTATCTACCCATTAATTTCGCCGCGGCAGACCGAATAAACGAAGTTGTTCGCAGCTGATTTTAAATCACGGGAATCCTACATTGCCCAGCTTGGAGCGTATGGGACCGCTGTAAGGATATTAAAGAAAGTCCATTTTAGATGCACTTTTAATCGTCCTTGAATGTTTTACATTATAAATGTTGAGTTATCTTCATGCTGCCCCCTCCGCCACGCCGTTGCTCTCGTCCCCGTGCCCTTTCGGCGCTTTTTTCTCTTCGCGCTGGCGGATGCCTTCGTACACGCGCGGGAGGATGTAGCGACCGTAATCGACGGCGTCGTTGAGGTTGTCGTAACCGCGGATGGAGAGCAGCTCGCAGCCGAGGTCGACGTAATCGAGCAGGGCGGCGGCTACGGTATCGTAGGAGCCGACGAGGGCGGTCGAGGCGCCGCGCGCGTTGGTGGCCGTCACTGTCGGGTACCAGAGGGCTCGGTCCTGGACCTCGCCGCGCTTAGCAATCTCGAGCAGCCGCTGCGAGCCGACGTTCTGCGGCGCTTCGGGCTGGCCGTTGTTCCCGGTCCCGGGTCCGGCGGCCGTGAAGCTCCGCGATGCCGCGCCGTGGCCGCCCGCCGCCGCCCCCCTCTCCAGCGCCTCGAGCGTCCGGTGCGCCTTGGCCCACGCCAGCTCCTCCGTCTCGGCCGTGATGGGCCGGAACGTCACCCAGATGCGCGGCCGGTCCGTCCGCGCTGCCTTGACTGCCTCCTCGTAAATGCGGTCAATTTGCTCCTGCGTCTCCTTGAGCGGCTCGCCCCAGAGTCCGAAGATGTCGGCCAGGGATCCGCCGACGCGGTAGGCCTCATCCGACGAGCCTCCCACCGAGATGGGGATGGAGGACCCGTTTACGGGCCGCACCTGGTTGCTCCAGCCCTTGAAGGTGTAGTAACTCCCCTCCCAGTCGAAGGGGTCGCTCGAGGCCCAGGCGCGCTTGAGGATGCGGATGTACTCTTCGAGGCGGGCGTAGCGCTCAGCCTTGGGCAGAAAGTCGCCCTCGCGGGCCTGCTCGGCGTCGCTGCCGCCGGCGATGAAGTGCACGACGGCGCGGCCGCCGCTGAGCTGGTCGAGCGTGGCCAGCTGCTTAGCCGCTGTCGTCGGGAACATGGTGTTGGGCCGCAGTGCGATGACGACCTTGATGCGCTTGGTAACAGCTGCAATGGTGGCCCCCAGCGTAAAGGGGTCAAAGTAGCCTGACGCGTACGGCACCAGCGTGTAGTGGAAGCCGTAGTCATCCAAGGCCCGCGCATACCGCACCAGGAACTCGGGGTCGATGGGCGTCCCCGGCGGTAGCGGTTGTAGCTCATTGGACGCGTTAGGCGGCGTCATCGAGATGAATTCGGTCGGCATACTGGCCAAATGTGTAAGGGATGAACCAGGGTTTCGTTGGGGGACTACGTGTGAATGGTGAGAGGCCGCCAGCGAGAAGAATATTACCTCCCCTTTTTACCTGACCAGCTTAGAACGGAGTGTTTCAACAGTTATGTCATCTTTCCAAGCCCTCATCTTCTAGCTACTCTGCTTATCACGCTGTCAATCACTTACCATGAAGCTGATTAATGTGGTGTGGCATGGGTGTGATACCCCACTCGGTATTTACCCCACGTCTTGATGTCAGTTCATGTATAGATCGCGCCATACCTGCATTTGGCCAATTACAAACGTTGCTAACATTTCTAATCACTTTTCGTGCCAGTTAACCCCGCATATCCTCTAAAGACGCCAGAGCTGTACAATATGATGTTATACGCTATTAGTCGGTCGTTAGCCGAGTCCGACGCCATGTTATCGCGGACCCCGGTGATTTCCGGAATCCAGTCGCGTCAATATCATGTGTGAGCGATATCACAAGTCTTCCAATCATTCATCCGGCTTTGCTTACCGCGCGATATCATATTACCACTTAGTTACTAATTGAGTTGAAGCGGCAGACGACTTTGCATCTTTATCTTCAGATCACGGACCACCGCTACAACAGGCCTCCATCAATGCGCCTTGATGCTTTCGTTTCCGTAGTTGCAGGTTTACTACGGTTCGGGTGACGGGGGTCGGATATTCACTGTGGCCGCCTTAAAGACAGTTCAATTTGGATGCACAGACGAGTATATTTGCCCTGGTAGATTGATGACCCCGAAACCGGCCGATAGCGTCAATGTGTTAGGCAGAAGGCATGAGACCGCCAGATACCGTGGTTGTCGTTCAATTTCGGCCGTTGCCATCTGTTATTCTGCCTTCCCCTCCCGGGTGCAGGTCCCAGTTGGAGTAATCGAAAAGAACAAACCTGGAGCACGTCTTATGTTGCAACATGACGCGATATACTTCTGACGCCCTTGCCCCGCACATTAACTGGGGCATAAATGACCCCAGACATCATGCAGCTGTCTGTGTGGTCCGAACGTCGACATCTTGGCTGCGATCACTGCGAACAATGTGAAGTCGAAAATGACTGCTTATAGGTTGTTTCGAGGTAGAGTTTTCCATGGTGCAAAACGAAAAAGGCGCCCCGCCTGAAACCACTAAGCTCGAGCCCTCCTCAGCGCACCGCACCATCACCGCACCACTGTTTCTACCACCAAAATCGGATGAGATAGATACCTTCAAATGCGAGTAGATAAATAACTAGATATCGTGAGACCTTCGTGTTAAGGTGTAACGATTCTTTAATTTTTTTCTCTTTCGTTTAATACTAGCTATTCTTTATATGGAAGTACTGCCGCTAGCGGCAGCGCTTAAGGAAGTCTTAGGAGGCCTATTTATCTGCGAGGCCTTTAAATAGTTCAATATCTTTAAGGAAAGCATCAGAAGGAGGATTCTAAGTCGTCCCTTAAAGCCCGATACCTAGGTGTATCGCCAGAACTCATCGCCAACTTTAAAGTACGCCTTTACTAAGTGGTTGCTAACTTAGACGCGCCTTAGTTAAACTCCTTTATATAGCCGCTTTCGTTTATATACGCAGACGTTAGTTAAGGCCTTTAAAGATAACCATATTATCGGAAAACGCTAGTATCTCTATTTTTTTAAGCGTTAGCCTTAGGCTAAGACTATAGCGTTCATCTTTATTAACTATAAATACGTTAATAGCGTGTCTCGCGAGATTATTTAAGAGTTCTTCTTTAAGCTAAATTTAGAGGATATAACAAAGGTCCCTTTAGAGCACTTGTAGAACTTCGACGAGGTTAGCGCTCAGATAGGCCTTAAAATAATCCTCTGGTTGTCGGGCCGTCTACTCTCACAGAGGCCTTCGCAATAGACGCCGGGATAGGCAAATAAACGACCTTCCTTAAGGCTATCTCTGCTACCAGCCGTGTACTGCCTCCTCTCGTCATCTTTAAGGGGAAAAGCGTTCAGTAGCAGTGGTTCACCTCTTAAGCCAACGAGGATAACTTTAAGGACTAGTCTTTTAAGGCCTTATAGGCTAGCTAGACAAGCAACTTAATTACTTTACGTTAGTTAAAGTAGATCTTCCTCCTGTTAACCACTTTAGAGGACCCCGAGTAATAGAGACACCTTATTTTAGGTAGCCACTTTAGCTACTATACAGATAACTTTATAATGGCCTACTTAAAGGCGAAGGTCTAACTTAATTTTCTACTAACGTATATATCCCAGGTTCTTTAGTTACTAAATCTAGGACCCTTTTCGGTATTAAAATGCACATACTGTAAGTATTTATAGAACGCCTATATAACGAGCCTCACGATAACGCTAAAGAAGCTTAAGTTCCTCGAGGTTTAAAACAAGGCTTATAAAGAGGCCTTTACGCCTCACTAGATTGCTATCGGCTAGCGAGTAACCGGTATCTAGCCTAGAGACGCTAGAAAAGCGTTAAATAGTCGCCTTATATAGCAGCGTAAGGCCGACAGACTAAATAGCAACTCGTGGCAAGTCCCACTGTTAAAGGAGAACGTTCTATTAATAAAGATATCTATAGTTAATGTTAAGATACCTTACTTTTTATATTAAATGCACGATATTTATTAAGAACTACGTGGTATAAATAAGGTGTACAATGTTAAAAACTTTTTCGAAACCGACCCCACATAGCGATAACTTCACAACCACGACTCTATAAGCTACCGGATAGCCCGGAAACTGTTCCTAGGGCTTCATTTAGCCTAGAAATGGTCGATTCACCACCCTCGAGGCAAAGCGCGGGTGGTGGGAGCCGCCATAGGCCCGCCCCACCCCCCGAGCCGTCACCTCCGGACTCAAGAACACCATCGCCAGACAGCATCATAACACCTGGACGCAGTCCAGAGGATATACGCAGCACTATAGACGACTTTAAACGCTTCCTAGCTGGTGAAGTCAATATTGCGGCCTTAGCCGCAGCAGTTCAAGCCGCCATTCCGGTCCTAAAGACAGCGGCTAAGGAATCGGATAACCAGCCCAGTATCGAAAGACGTGTCAATGCTATCGAGAACACGCTGTAAGCTATCTATAAGGAAATCAAAGCTCCTAAGACGTACGTTGCAGCTGCTACTGCCCTTACTGTAGCCCCAGCGCTTAGGGCCCCCCAGGTAGCCAAGACTCTACCTCCTCGACACGAACGGGAGGTAACAGTTAAGGCCGCAGGAACTAAAGGCCGCACCTATAAAGAGATCGTGCGGAAAGTTAACGCAGTAACAGGTAAAGAAACAGCAATAGCTACATGGAAGCTTCCCAGCGGAGACTATGCTATTACCTGCAAGACAGCAGAAGAGAAGCGACAGCTAGAAACCGACCGGGCCTGGACCACCGAGGCCTTCGGAGAGAACGCCTCTGATACGTGGCGGGGGTAGGTAACAGATAATAAGGTGCGGTATCCTTGTCAAGGAGGGGTCCTGCTACCCCACCTACCTAGTTGGGATATCGCACCATAGATAGTTTCCTGCCCTGACATCCACTTCGTGGCCGGCGGACGGAATACATCATCTTTCCCTTCACCCCAGTCTTCGCCATATCAGCCTCTATCTAGAAGAGAAAGATCCTGGCGGTGGCCTATGGCATCAACAAGGAGGCCATAAAGACGAACCAAGGGCAGCTAGGAGTCCAACTCCGGAACCAGCCCGGCGGCCCCATCGACGTCTTAGAGGCCAAGCTCCCTCGCAACGCTAAGACCTCGTCTAGGAAGGTCACGGCCCTATATATTGCAGTACCCACAGTTCAATAAGCGGAACAGCTATACCGAGACGGCCTTATTTGGCAGTATAGCTATTATCTATACGAGCCCTTCGCCGAAGGAGCCCAGCTTAAGCAGTGCTACCACTGCTACCGTTATAGACATATCGCCCGTGTCTGCTACCATGCATGTAGGTGCGGGCTCTGCTCTTCAATAAAGCATAACGATAAAGAATGCCCAGAAGCCGAGAATAAGAGCTGGTACTGCTATCCAGTATACCGAGGACTACATACTGCGTGGTCTAAAGATTGTCCAGTCCGCTAAGAGCAGGTCCAGATCGCTAAGGCGGCTTACGTTACAAGGCCGAAGGGATTCGCACTGCCCTCGTAAGAACCCCTTAAGCCAACAGCCGAGGATTGGCAGATAGTACAGCCGCGGAAGCGTCGAGCAACCAGCTGCCGTACTAGAAGCACTGGCAGAGCCCGTAGTAGAATCCACGAAAAGATAGACGACATGGACATCGAAACACCGGAGTTAACGCTAAACAGTATCCACGCTCGACTATAACAGCATTAAGGATCCTACACTGGAATATGCAGAAAAGTAAGAAAGCATAGATTCCGGCAGTCGATGCCATCTCCGAAGAGTACGACGTCCTGGCTATCTAAGAGCCCTGGCGAAACCTATATATACCGACCACCTACTGCCCGAGATCCTCTCTGTACTACCTTCTCTATACCGCTGAGGGAGGCAGAGCTTATATTTACATTAATAAAAAGCACCCCCCTATGTAGTGGACTTATAAGACGTAATCAGATAGGTGTAATATCACAATCCAGTTACTAGATAGTCCTATAATAGTTATCTACGTATACTCGCCTCCTCCTGGATCGATTAATAGATTAGACCTGCTAGCTATCGAAGCCCTCCTTACCGGTCCCTAGCTAGGACGAACAGTCCTTATAGGAGACTTTAACGTCTACCACCCTATCTGGGGAGGATACAACGTCCGACCTTATAAGGCAGCCGATAAGCTACTTTAGCTAGCAGAATCCTGGAGACTCCAGCTTATCACGCCCCCTGGAATACCGACATGGACTTGAAGAGGGTGCATGGACTCCACGATCGACTTAGCGTGGGCTACAGACGATCTCCGAGCTGCTTACGATAGGTACGCCCTATATACTGGATCCGATTACCTCCCGTAGGTGATACGCGTGGCTGGACTTTAAAACGACCCTTAGAATAAGCCACGGCGCAGTTAAAAAACAGCTGACTATAACTAAGCGAAGGCCGAGGTGACACACCTTCCGTAGCTAGGGCTACTCGAGACACCGGAGGAAATCGATAGATACACCGAAACGTTAACTAAGGAGCTAACTCGGATAGCCGACCTAGTTGCCCCCCTCCGCTACTTTAAGGGGAGAGGCAAGGCATAGTGGAACCATGAAATAAAAGAAGCTATAAAAGAGGAGAGAGGAACTTAGCGAACATAGCTATCCGATAAGACAGACGCAGCCTAGCGAGCTCTTTAGTAAGCATCCCTTGCGAAAAAGTAAACGATCCGCACTGCAAAGATAGCGACCTGGAGAAACATGCTTCACAAGGCCTCTAGCCAGCCAGCTGGCGTCTGGAATATCGCGAGATAGGCCAGAACCGAAGGAGCTGCACTGCTGCTACCTTTAGCCGTCCCCACGCTTCACACACCGCGAGGCGAAGCGACGACCTATAAGGAGAAAACGGAGGCCTTCTAAGAGAGGTTTTACCCTCTCCTTAAGGCTATGTATACCGGCTTCCGCATAATAAACCGGCTTGCAGCGCCTCTCGATATCGATAGCGAGGTGACAGCGGAGCAGGTCCAAGACGTCTTAAGCAAGGCAGGCCAGTGGAAAGCACCTGGACCAGACCAGCTCCCGAACGGTTTCCTTAAGCGCTTAGGAAAGCCCCTCTTCCAGGCCTTAGCCTCCTTAGCGGAAGTATGCTGGCGTATAGGATACTATCTAACAGCGTTCCGCAAAGCAGTGACCATTATCCTCCGGAAACCAGGAAAGCAGCTAAACAAGTACCGCCAAGCCGGCGGATGGAGACCTATCGCGCTACTTAACACTATAGGGAAGGTGATCGAGAGCCTTCTAGCGTAACGGCTAGCTGGCTTTGCGGAAGAAAACGGGCTGCTCCCGGACGAACAGATAGGGAACTGAAAGGGCCGCTCCACGGAAATAGCCTTACGGCTGCTAACGGACCTAGCCCGAACAGCCTGGAAGTATGGAGGTGCAGCAACCCTTCTATCGCTGGATATTTCGGGCGCTTTCGACTCCGTTGACTATAGAAGGCTCCTTGCTAACTTACACGCGTTATAGGTCCCTATATAGACCATCAACTAGATCCGAAGCCTCTTATCCGACCGATATACTATGCTGTTTTTTGACGGCTAGGAATCGGACGAGATCCTAATCCTAGCAGGCGTCCCGCAGGGCTCACCCTTATCGCCCATCTTCTTCTGCCTCTATATAGCCGGTCAGGCCAGTGGAAGGCACCTGGACCAGACCAGCTTCCGAACGGATTCCTTAAACGCCTAGGAAAGCCCCTCTTCCAGGCCTTGGCCTCCCTAGCGGAAGCGTGCTGGCATATAGGATACTATCCAAGAGCGTTCCGGAAAGCAGTCACCGTCATCCTCCGGAAGCCAGGAAAGCAGCCAAACGAGTATCACCAAGCCGGCGGATGGAGACCTATCGCGCTGCTCAACACTATAGGGAAAGCGATCGAGAGCCTACTAGCGCAACGGCTAGCTAGCTTTGCCGAAGAGAATGGACTGCTCCCGGACGAACAGATGGGCAACCGGAAAGGCCGCTCCACGGAAACAGCCTTACGGTTGTTAACGGACCTAGTCCGCACAGCCTGGAAACATGGAGGCGCAGCAACCCTTCTATCGCTGGATATTTCGGGCGCTTTCGACTCGGTCGACCATGGAAGGCTCCTCGCTAACCTGCGAGCGCTAAGGGTCCCTATATGGACTATTAGCTGGATCCGAAGCTTCTTATCTAACCGGTCCACTACGCTATTCTTCGATAGCCAGGAATCGGACGAGATCCCAGTCCCGGCAGGCGTCCCCCAGGGCTCACCCTTATCGCCTATCCTCTTCTGCCTCTATACAGCCGGTCTTTATAAGGCTCTCCGCGCTGTACCAGGGATAGCCACTATAGCCTTCGTAGACGACACGAACCTCGTGGGCTTCGGTTTGGACCCCGAGTAAACCTGCGAGCGGCTGGAAGCCGCTTACAGGATCTGTAAAGAATGGGCAGTCAGCCACGGCATGACCTTCGCAGTCCAGAAATATCACCTAGTCCACTTCTCTCGAAGACGGAAAGGTCCGGATATAAAGATAGCCTTAGAAGGTCACGAAATCGAACCAGAAGACTCCTGCCGCGTCCTTGGCATCCAGGTGGATAGACGTCTCCGCTGGGACGTCCATATCCAGTCGATATCGAAGAGGATGGCGACGCAGGTCTATACCCTAGACCGGATAGCCGGCTCAACATGGGGCGCGTCCCTCCAGCGAGCCCGCCAAGTCTACATAGCCGTCGTACGGTCTGCTATAGGCTATAGAGCCTCAGAATGGCACCATCACATTCCGAAAAGCAGGGCTAAGACATTAGGTGACATTCAGACCGAATGCCTCCGTAAGGTCACGGGGGCCTTTAAGGCGACAGCAGCCACGACACTAGAAACAGAAGCCTACGTATCGCCCTTAGACGTATGGCTTAACAAAAGAGTGGCGGCTTCGGAAGAGAGGCTCCAACAGCCACGCATCGCCACGCTTATCCAAGTAAGATGCGACAACGCAGCCAGATGGATTCTAACAAGACCGACTCGCCGGCGCAGGCCGAAAGGCCCCGACACTCCCGATCGCAAGACGTGGCTAAACGAATGGCTAGCTGGAGACTCAGTACATAAGGCTGAGGAGAGAGACTGGCTCCAAAGATGGCAACAAACGCAGAAAAACCGAACAGCACGAGCCCCGGCGGCAACTAAGATGCCACCAGATAAGCACGTCCTTAAGCTCCATAAAGGACTTCACAAGGCAGAGAGCTCGATCCTCGTCTAAGCGAGGACCGGCAAGATTAGGCTGCGAGACTTCCTTTTTAAGCGCAGGGTTCCAGGCTTCGACAGCCCATGGTGTGACTGCGGTCAGGGTAGGGAGACCGTCTGGCATATCCTCGTTTTCTGCCCACGGGAAAGAGAAAGACGAGAGCATCTCGTCCAAGCTCTAGGAGAACCGATAGACACGGACAGGATGCTCGACACCCCAGGAAAAGCAGGAATCATCGCAAGATGGCTACTCCGCTTCGGAAGGCTAGATATGTTCCAGCTAGCGAATCAACTTATCAGCTAGGAAGCGGGCGCGCTAAGCCCGATCTCGGTATGGTAGGTCAAAGAGTAGATAGAAGCGGTACGACGCAGCGGAACCTAGGTTTTTCACCCGGCCGGACATTAGCCCGGAACGGTTTTCCTAGGCTAAGATGCGCAGGGGGTCCTCATGGCCTAAATAGGTCGCTAGGTGTAAGAATAATAATAATAATAATAAGGTGTACAATATTACTACGCTACGCCAGGTATTCAGGAAGACTAGTAAGGCTTTAAATAAAGCAACCGCTTAAATCTCCATCTTAAAGCGCAAGCAAGACTAACAAGGCACTATACTGGATCGCTAAAAGCCTTAAAAGCGTTGTAAAGTCTATGCGACTACGTAGAAGTATTTTATAAGCATAGTGGACGTATAAAGGTTAAGGGTAAAGTCGGAACAGCAAGTTAAGTAGGATCTATAGCCACTGGGCTGTTTAAAGGGGATATCACGGTCGTTTCGTCAGAAGAAGAGGTTTCGGAGGCAGAGGACACTACAAAGGTTTCTTGAGGCTAAATACTTATCTCATATCTATTGTGGTGGTTGAGATATTTTATTTATTCCATTTAATTGACTTATGGTGTTTCTCCTTTTTTGGTGGTGTGGTGATGGTGCGATGCGCTGAGGGGGGCTCGAGCTTAGAATTGGGAAGTTCCTCAGCCGCAATCTAGTTATCACCTGATCCCTTTTCTTTATGAGGTCGTCGTTGCCCTCATCAAGTGCCTCAAAATTTCACAGAAACGGCATGTCGCAAGACGTGGGCGGGCTGTCCTCCGAAGTTTTGTCTAGAAACCCTGCGTATGGACGAGCGGATCTGATCTCGACGTTTGGTATCTGGCTCATACCAGCTTTTTCCCTACGCTACAACATCTCTCGCACGGCTAAGTTCTCTGGTTCTTACCTGGAAATCAGTATCTATGACTTGAGTGTGTACCAATTAGTAGCAAGATGGTATCTTATTTGGTCCTCGTCAACGAGTTAGGGGCAACTGCGTTGAATAAAGGGGTTGTCAACCCAGAGACGAGGTAGGTCTTCGTTATCGGTTGGCAAGTAGCATTTTAACGCTGGGGGTCGTCTCGCTCCAATCTATAAATACATATTGTGGTCCATTCGCAGCTTGTCTTCTAGCAACTGCGACTTACCCATCAGTTTCTTAGGTAGTTAGACGATGTTCGTAATCAGAAGACGTTTGGTTTTGTAACAAGGCTACACATCTACATTGACATCAGCTCACTCGGCACTTTAAATAGACTAGGCTTGATTTCAGCATAAGTGTTCATGGGCAAGAATTAGTGCGATACGGGAAGGGGGACAATAGAGACAGTGCCCAGTCCGCAATAGCCGGGATTAAGGCATCGCCTAATCAAATCCCTTAGGCAATGATAGTAGGAGCACAGCCATAATTGGGATTCACATCGCTGGCCGTGGCGCAGATAATTGGGCCGGTTTTTAAGCTGTCACAATGGCGAAGACTTCGAACATTGCAGGAATCGCAGCCGTATCGCGCTGCCACCGTAGCTTTGTAGAAAAACTCAGGTGCACTCACTGGCGTGGTAGCGGCTATAAAGTCATTGTAATTTGTGTAATAACGGAGGAGCGTAGCACTACAACTCATTACAGGAAACTCAGTTTACCAAAGAGTAGGCACATGAACACGCTGCTAGACAAAAGAGCTGATAAATAACATCCTGAGCAGAGCACATTGGTGTCAGAGCGAAGGTGTCAGTACTGGCGGATGACTCTCGGGGCCATGCTGGGTTCGAGGATATTGACCATAAACGCGACCAGGTAGTATCCAAGAGGAAAACTATGGCCTCACTCTTACCATTCTAAAGTAGAGATGGGACATCGTCTGAAACAAATATGATATTAGTAACGGCGCCTTTGAGGACACTCTTAAGAAGGATCTGGTGTCGAACCAGCAGCGTGCCAGTGAGCCGAACGTCAAAGATCTGGCTGAGGTAAGCGTGGAAGGGGAACTGGTGGCTGATAACTGCAGGTGGTTAAAGAGCGTGACCAAGGGCCCCCGCATACGATTTGGGATCGGTGTGGCTGATGGCCCCTGTTTCGGGCCACCAAAGTGAAGTGGTGATTGGAGGTATTTGCTCATTGCGGCCTTGGCTGCGTAGAACCAATCCGCTGGGCCATTTCCACGAAGCCACGCGACAAGTCTGGAAAGGGGATCGGGTCCTGTACTTTTCCTTGCATTTTCCTCTCCTAGTCATTGAGATAACGGTATCCGATGCCGGAAATAGGCGGAGGGGCAACTGAATCGGTTAGTTGTCGGCAGGTTCAAGGTGTGATATGCGGGGCTGATGACGCGAATGCTTTAGCCTGGATAGGGGAAGGAACCCATTGGTCACGCGCCCTTTAATGTAGTACCTCGCTTCGACTGGGTTGTAAATCCGGCCTAGGGTGTGGTCCATTGGGGTCCTCGGCTCGAATCAGGTCACACATGACTGATAAATGGGCTCTGGAGGCCCGGCTTGCAGCAAAATAGGAGGGTGGGAGCCGCGGAGCTGATAGCTGAGAGATAACCAGAGTGGTGGTGTCATTCAGCAGAGGGATCACAGCATCATGCCTTGGCACCAGCGCCGAGTCTGCTAGGATTGCCTTGAGCCTGATAAATGCAGACAACAAGCTTCATGTCAATTTCCTGGCGTGTTGGTTGACCATTTGGCTAGACCAGCACCCCTTTCCAAGATGGGGAGCCCGGACAAGTACACGCCAACCACGACTGGCGAACCTGACCAAATTGGCACGGAAAGTGGCTCGTCCAGTCTGCGACACGAGGCTGTTGAACTAAAACCACCGCCCCGGAGTTGGAAGGGATACCTTTGGGATACTTGGGATCTTCCCGAGGACCAGAGGCGCTTGCTGTTCAAGGTAGATGCCTTTATCCTCACCTTTGCTTCGGTAAGCTGGCGCTTCTACGGACTGTAGACATTCTCTCCAGCTACCATTCTAACCGAAATTTATTTCATCTCTTAGATTGGTTACTTCCTCAAAAACCTCGACCAAACCAATATCAACAATGCCTTTCTCAGTGGTATGAAAGAGGAGCTGAGCATGCACGGCAATGAGCTCGTGACGAGCACCTCTATTTGGACCGTGGGATATGTGATTGGGCAAATCCCCTCTAACCTTCTTCTCACTCGAGTCTCACCTCGATGGGTCATCCCCGGGGTAAGTGGGCTCTTTTCAGCCCAGGTTAAGGTTACCGGCTGATGGCTTTAATACAAAGCTCGAGATTGGCTGGGGTTTGGCCACAATCTGCACGTGTGCTGTCAAGGACTACAAGGCATTATATGCCCTCCGTTTCTTAGTGGGCTTCTTTGAGTAAGTCGCCCAAGTTGTCCCCTCACCCTCCGGTCATTCATGCTCATTTTATGCACTTAGGTCGGGCTTTTATCCTGGCATCCACTATATGCTCGGGTCGTGGTACACGCCTAAGGAGCTAGGGAAGCGCGCTATGGTCTTCTGGCTGGCCGGGTCTGTCGGCCAACTTTTCAGCGGCTTCCTCCAGGCCGCTGCCTACACAAACCTCAACGGCGTCCACGGCAGGGCTGGATGGCGCTGGCTTTTTGTGATCGACGGCATTATCACTCTTCCGCTGGCGGTTGCTGGCTTCTTCTTTTTCCCTAACTTGCCACAAGGGGGGGAGAAAACTTGGTGGACGACCCAGGCCGAGCATGAGTTGTCAGTGAAGCGAATGCAGTCCGTTGGCCGAGCCGGTAAAGAACCATGGACAGCAGCCAAGGTGAAGAGTATCTTGGCGAGTTGGCACACTTACCTATTACGTTCGTGATCCTTGCCTCGCGGTAATGGTGATGATCTGACCGGTTTGGCTCCTCAGCTATGCTCTACATTCTTTGGAACAACGGAATTCCCCAGCCGGCCATGGGATACTGGCTCAAGAGCTTTAACGAAAAGCCAGCGCCTGTTCCTGGCACTTCTTTCAGCGTCGCGGACATTAACAACCGTAAGCCCCTGCTGGAATCCCCCACACTCGTATTTCTGAATGCTAACAAACCTAAGTGCCTCTTCCCACCACGGGTATTTTCGTCGCAATGGCCTTGGCCTGGGGCTGGTTGTCTGATGGTCCTTGTCGGGGTGCACGTTGGCCCTTTATCTATGCTGGAGCTGTTATAACTGTAAGCTGAGACCACATCCTGCACCTCCCCATACTGTGATGTCTGGGCAGTACACTCAGATATTCTTTCCACACAGCTTATATTCTCTGTTCTATTACGTAATATGCCGCTTTACCGCGATGTTAATGGGCGTATGATCCTTTACTGGATTAGTAGGATCGGGGTAAGTCCCACAACCTCACCATTGGCCAAATACGTGCCTTGCTGATTCCCATCACAGGATGGTGCCGGACCCCTAATTCTCACTTGGATTAATGAGATATGTGGCCAAGACACTGAGAAACGGGCGCTGCTGGTCGCAGTAGCTAACGACCTTGCGTACGTTGTACAAGCAGTGGTAAGGGTGGCCCGAGCTGAACTCCCATACAAGATCAAGAGGCTCACAGGCGTTACAGGCCCCAAACTTCGTCTGGAAGACGACCGATTTCCCTGCGGCCCAAAAGGGTTACACCTGGTCCATCGTTCTTCAGGTATTGCTAAGTACGTACTACCACATGCAGTTGGCAAAATTTTCTCAGATTAATCCTTTTTAGTCCTGTGTACCATTACCGTTCAACTCTTACTTTTGCGAGACAAAAAGAAGAGCCAACAAATTGAGAGAGCTATTACACAAACGGACGAGGAAGCGATACCACCCAGTTAGCTATCAAGGCTTGCATGATTTTGTTTGAACTGCTATCCTGGACGTGGAGCTTTCTACGTGCAAACATGCAAGACATCGAAGGGCTATGGACAGGGTAGTTCATGAGACGGCGAGGCAGAAACTCAGAGTATACAGCGCTGACGGTTACCATAACCATCTTTAAGAGATAGAGATGAATTCATTTTGCTGAGTGGTGTAGTATGAATTAATCACCATAAACGTGGTTTTCAATCGCCATGGTAGGATTTTCCATCCCCGAGTGGCTCCAGGTTTGACATGTGTGGCACTGGAGGGGGCGTGGCAAGCGAAAGGTTCAAGGTTGTCCATTAGAAAAGACAAAGGAAAGGGCCAGAGATGGCGGTCTATATACTCGTAGCTGGGGAGGACCCCCCACATACTCCACTGGTTCTGAGTAGTTCCCTGTAGCTCCTCACGTGACCTGACAGGCGAATCTGGTGATAGCCTCATGTTGCCACAACATGTTAAAGAAGAACTGGAGAGTCAAATTATTCTAACAGTTTTAGAAATTGTGCATTTTGGTTAAACTTTAAAAAGACAAGTCGTTGGACGCATATTGAGCATCGGGCGCTGAGGAGTATAACTCAGTACATCCATTATCCAGTATATGACTACGAACCGCAAATTCTTCTTGCTCCGTCGCCTACCTGATGTTTTGGAGTTTTTGATTTGCGAAATATTACCACTCTCTAGATCTAGGACGTCAGCTGAGGTTTACCTACTCCCTGTAATTACAGCGCTCTTTGGCTGTTAATGATAGAGCTCTAGAATTTAAAAGAAAGCAGGGGTTCTCACTAACAGCCGACGATCTAATTAGACTACGGTTTTCTAAATACCTTGTTGACGGAACACAATTAAATGTATAAGTCACGAGGTCTCCAAGGTAATATAGCTGCTGGCAGACAACATTCTCCCGCGACCTCTTAGTGTGTAAACGCATACTAGAAACCACTTGCGAAGACGGCCAATGGCAGCCTCCAGCTGGGCATCCCTACATATTTGGTCACCTTTCATTATGCTACGAAACAGCATCCTTGTTGAAACAACTTTGTAGTAGCCCGATGAGGGAAAGCATAAAGCACTCACTACTTGACGTTGCTTATGTCTTTATTCCGTTGAGCTGCGCCGATGCTCTACCGAGACGACGAACGGTAATGACAGAACCATCGGAGGCCGTGTAAATGTTACAGGACCGAGTATGAATGTGTGTAAGCCCCGGGTAAGTTGTGTAAATATGCGGTAGAGTGTATGCATAGAATGTTCCACTGGGCCAGCCGTCCCATTCGTCGTGGTCCGTCGTGGGTATTCAGCGTCCAGAACCACCAACGAAGAGGCCATGAGATGTTAATAAATAACCACTTCAGAATGGAGGACAAGCTACTTTCATGAAACTTCGGGTGGGTGTCTCGATACATTGCTTCCGGAAGGGTGACGGACCGGACATGGAAGGTCGTGATGTGGCCGTATCTCGATAAGCGTACGGAAGATGGACAGACGGAGAGAAGAGCATGATCTACAGGAAAATGTGGCATTTTTTAGGCCGAAACACATAGCCTTGCGAACCGTATCCCAGTTCATTTCTATTGTATTCTCAGCTCGCTGCCTAAATTTCTTCACACTCAATAACCGAACGCCCACTATTTGGGGCTGCAGATACCCCTCTTCTTTGGCGACGATGGGCGATTCTCGGTTAATCCTAACCGTCGCTGCTGCTCAAGGACGTCTTTAGCCCCTGATGAGCTACCCAATTAGCTGTCCTTGGTCGACGGCAGGGAGCCATCACCGGCACAAGGCACGGCGCAATCGAAACCCATGACCAGCCCGCCCTTTTTGAACTGGTCCTTGACGGGGCCGCCGCCACAGAGGCCCTTGTAGTCACCTGTATAGCCTCCGGCCGAGAGATCTCCCTGCGACTCCCACGTGTTGAGAACTAGGTCGAAGTCGTCGCGGTAGAAGATGATCTGGGGGTGGCAGAGGCCTTGGCCGACACACTTGCGGCCCTTGTTACCATTGCCGTTGTACGTCTTCTCCTTTGTGGCCGTCATCTGGAAGCTGTACTTTCCCAGGCCCTTATCGTTGAAGAATTGGACGGGCGGCGGGTTGTCGTCGGACGGGTTGACCCAGGCGCAGTTCCGCCAGTCCTTGGGGCCCTCGTCGGCGGCGTGGAAGTACTTGGCCTTGTGCCCCGTGCGCGCCGCTGCCCACGTCGTGGTCTTGCATGCACCGCCGCCGTGCGTCGAGAACTGGACGACGCAATTGTCGTTGTCCTTCCACGGCGCCGTGTTCCGCCCCCAAAACACCTTTTCCATCTGCTTGCCAATGGCCTTGGTGAGCTCGCCCGTAGCCCGCCCCGCCAGCGCCAGGTATAGCCCGGCGATGAAGCCGATGACGGGCGGTATACGCTTCTCCAGTCCGTCCTGGGGTCCGTATATGGGGATGGGCTGCAGCGCGTCCATGTCGGCCGTGATGTTCGCGTGCCGAGCCCGGAGGTAGTCAAGTTCGGAGCCCGTCACAGGCTCGCCACGTGGGACGAACTCGGAATAGTCGGTCGGAAAGGCCATAGCCGTGGCCCCAAGGGTCAAGATGTGCGCCAAGACCACGTTGAACTTCATCTTGGCGGTAGGGGAAAAATAAAGGGAATGATATTGGAATGTTAAGACTGGTGCGCAGGCTCCGTGCCAGTTATGCCTGAATGCCTGCTAATGATTATGAGGTAGCTGTGTGATCAGAAACTCCCGAGACAAGGCCATCAAGTCTTGTTTTATACTCTTTTGTTTCGCTGCAATCCCTCCTCAAGCTTACAGAGCGCAAATGCTTCTTACTGTAACAGTGGCGCATGCATAAAGATGTCCGTGGAGTCCAGTTCGCTTACTACAGTACTGAAGGCCCCATGACGGCCTTGGCACGATTAGGCGACGCTCAACATGCAGTAAAATTAAAACGTGGGATCCGCTTACTAGCCATTTGCAGTCCCCATTCATGTCATCTTCACCCTGTCGTCCCCCGCTTAAAGACATTCCACTCCGGGATCGTCATTCCGTTCGTTGTCGAGTGGCCTAAAGGCACAGGCACAGTGGGCTGAGATTGCTTTTCTGGAATTACGGAACTGTCTCGGACATTTGTTTACTACTGCAGACTGCGGCACGAATCGGTACCTTCCCGGCTCCACCTCAGGCCGATCTGTACCCAAAAGTCTAGACTAAAGCGATGCAACTCAACTAAAAGAAGGTTGCTTAGCGACTATGAGCGCATCCAGTGTACTTAGTACATTCATTCTTACTGTTATTTAATCTCCTGAACTCTCTGCTCCATCTGAGTACATGAAGTTGGATTGGTGGATTGTGGTCTCGATATCCGTTAGAGTTGGTCTTGTCAACACTTTATGTACGTAATGCTAGGGGGCTCTTTTCCCGCCACAGCTCTTTCTGGTCTCAAACTGCCCCTCCACCACGGAGGACCTGAAATGGGCTCAAAGGGCACATAGGTCGCATCCCTCGCCAAGACCCAATAATAGCTAATCTGGTGGATGGGGGCCGCCACACCAACTACGCCCGCCGCAATTCTATCAGGCCTCACACTGGCCTTTCAACAAGAATGAACTGATATGAACCAAATAGGCCAATAGCCCGCATCCATCACTAGGGCCGAACAACATTTGACTGGGGAATAGGGAAGTAGTGAACCGCTGTACCAATTGGGCTGTTCAGGCACGAGTGAGACAATTAAGGTAAGCCGCGCGTATCCATAACTATTTCGGTGCAGTTTCGCGACCTGTCCTTTTTGGCTTAGGCCCACTCAGGGTTCGTCAGCAGCCACTTCTGTAGATGAAATACGTTGGCCCAGCATCCGAGTCGCTCGGGTCGGGCAAAGGCAATTCTTGCGCCTGTCGACGCCCGTCGGCACGTTCCGTCCATCGATGGCTTTCTTTTGACAGCCCGTCTTCTCTTGGCGCCCAGAGGGTTGCAACGTCATAAGATACGGCGTTTGCCTCGTGGGCGGGTTTGCTTCGTGAGCGGGCGGAATAAGGGCGGAGAGGCTGAGAAACCGACATTAGGGCCAACCAAGGGTGCGGTCCAATCCGTTAAGGTTTCGGTAGAGGCTGGCAGGACGGCTAGATCGGGTAGGGCCTCATTATGATCTGGAGTAGGATGTTTTAATCTGCCTTTATTGGTGACGACTACGGGATATCATGTGCACCATGGGTATCAAGTAAACCAGGGCATCATGTAACAGTAAAGTAAGCCGGGGCATCATGTCAACTGGGCAATCGTGGAAAACGGGGCATTTTTGGTAGATGAGTTTGATTAGATATGTGTTACCGCGTGGGAGAGCTGACCGTCTTGCAATGGGTTTCGCGGCTTCATGCCGCGAGAGTGTATAAGGAGGTCACGGTGGCTTACAAATATCGGAATAAAGAGGATCGGAGTGACTGCGTTAATTAGAGAGACTTATACGGCCGATAGACAGAGAGAGCAAAAGCAGACATCAGCCGACAACATAACCGGAGTCTCATGCTCAAGGAGCGTCGTGGCAGATGCAGGAGAACATACGCAGCAACTGGTATACCGCCTACGCCTAAATTAGTATTGGCGTCACAGAAGGATACCCGTAAGGGACAATGAGCCGACAAAGATGTTTCGAGAACTTTAGCGACGGCAATGAGAATTGGTGAATTTCCCGTGAGATACTGCGTGCAGTAGCACCAGGACTGTAGCACCGACTATCGTGAATTCAGATCCTCATTTTGCAGTCTTCCGCCCACGCCAATTGACGATGCCATCTCGTGGGCTGCTCACGCAGGCCACTGGCACTTAAGACAGGAGGGCGGCACCAGGGACGGGACGTTCAGGCTCGTTATCGTCCACCTCGTTATCCTTCGCTAAATATGCTGTGCTCTCGGTCCAGAAGCTTCAAAGCTTCACTGATCCAATTAGTGCCATGTATGGCAGTGTTTCCAGTAAACGAAGTGGTGAAGATCTATCCGGTCCGGTGAGGCACAATCACTGCCTGCTCGTTAGTTGTAGCTTGTGCCAGCAGGGTTTTTATGGGCTGCGGAGCTGCCAGGAAACCCATGCCCCCTCGAAAGACTCCATTCATCCTCATAAATCGTGGCCCGGGACCATGACGGACGTATAAATTGGTGCTTGTTGAGGCGCTCGATAATCAGCACGGCGTTACTTCAGGAGACATACAATTTTCTTCGTGTTTTCAAAGTCGACTTGTCCTAGCCTGGGCTCGTGTAGTTCGCGCTGATAATTTGTTATAAGCTTCCGATGTACTTAGCATCATGTCCCTCCTGCAGTCAACTCGGCCTGGGGTCCGGAGCCGTACATGGCACGCGGCTCTGCTATACCGCCACGATGCGTCATCAATGTTAGAGAAGTTTGTGAACATACGAAAACGAGAGAGGGAAAGCTTCGATTCATGCCGCCATGACCTTTCCGAGACGTCGATGTTCATGTCCGCCGCATCCATCTTCGGCGGCGGGCCCAGGGACGCCAAAGAAAGGGAGCCTCACTCAGAGCCCGTGTACTCGCCGGCGTGGAGCGTTGTTTCGGCGCCCATCGTCCCGTTGAAGGTACCTGTGCAATTTTTCACCTCTGCTGTGGCCTCGACGGCTGCGCTCCTGGACGCCCCCGTCGATCCATGCAGGCCCCTCCATGTATCTTGGGTCTTCCGTTGCTTCCTGCCGCAGGGATGGCAAACACGGACTTTTCCGAGTTCGGTCGGTGAGCATTACGCGTACCTGGGTCACCCTATCCATCCGAGGGACGTACCTTTCCTCTTCTTTCGGGAGAGTGGTATGCCCTGCCTGCATGTATCACAATCCCCTCCCCGACATGTAATCCCCCACTTATGAGAGCGTAACAGCTCCCGCATCGCGAGGAGCCTTCTTTGGGCACCGTCGGCTCTGTCTCTTTACCTGCCAACCACATAAAGATTGGGGGGGGGAGCCAACAGAAACCAGCTAGCGACCGAAGAGGATCCGTTGGGGCCCATCAGCCAGAGCGTACAAGTTGGGCGGGCTTACTTGCGGGATTTACTTGGCCATGTAATTTTGAACTTTACTGGGAAAAATTCCCTGCGTAAATTGGCTTATTCGCCATTTCTCTGTGCTTTGGACGGCGAAAGATGCCGTCCTTCCTCTGTGGTTCTTGGCGCGCGGCCCTGCCATTCCATATTGTCCATCGTTCCATCGGCAGCAGGGATTAGCACTCGTTCTCGATACGGAAGAACACGCGTCCCTCCGTTCTGTCCCTCCCGTCACCTAAGAAAGCCACTCCTAAGGTGTCGGTAGAGCAACAGTCCACCTCGTGTCATGGTTCACAGGTCACGTAGAAGCAGCAGTGCTGCAAGAACCTTAAAGAAACAGGTGTTGACGGAACCTTAAACCCTCCGCTATGGTTCAATCTACCGCAAAATACTTGCACGATTGCGCCCTGCCGTTGCTTCCATTCCGTATCCTTGCCGCAACCCAACTCTCAAGGCTTTGTACCTGACCTGCTCTAGCGTATTGTGTCCTCGCCGTTAAACGACGTCCTCAACCGAGACAATACGCCACTTTCCCGTCTTTGTGCTTTTAAGACTACGTCTCCCTGTTAGTGCCACTTCCCCAGCGGAGTCGAGAAGGACCTGCGTACGGGTGACAACTGATTCCATTATTGGCGCCGTAAACCAGGAACGTGTTACTTGGCGCTTCAAACCCGTGGTTGCACTTGATGTTGACGTCAGTAAACGCCCAGACGGCCTTCGTCGCCGGCACGTCAATGACCTGCATGCTCTTGGCGTCGAAGTCGGGGGGCATTTCCTCGGGCTGTCGGCAGGGCGCCTGGTCCTCGATGTAGTAGTACTCTCCAACGCAGTCATCCTCGGCGTACAGGGCGACCTGCCAGGCTTTCGCCATCGCGAAGCAGGCCGCGAGAAGGGTCAAAGTTTTCATGGTGTAGTCGAGAAAGGAAGGAAGCGAGGCACTATAGTATGGAGAGTTGGAAGGAATTATGGCACTAATCTGGAATGTTGGAAAGCGATGTAAATGAAAGAAGCATTGATGTGCCACGGAATTGCACATCTTTATAGCTAGAGGCTGGTGCCCTTGGTGTAAGAAAAGCAAGAGACGTATACGGACTTGCCGCTTAACGTCAGTTAATGCCGGCTTCGCCCCTAGTTTAACGCTCAATGCCGAAGTCGAGCGACGCACATGATAGATGCTGCGAGGCTCGCCCGGGTCCGCTCCTCGATGAAGGATTGAAAATAAAGCTGCTATATTTGCCATATCCTCGGAAAGTGTAGAAGGGGGTGTATGAAGCGAATCTTCCGCGGGTAGCGCTTTACACTTGGAATTTAATTTACAAAGATAATATCCTTACGTGGCGAATCTTAGCGATTGTATTTAAGGAAGCGCGGGCAAAATACATGCATGCGAACTTTAAAAAGCTAAGCGCTGAGTCTGCTACTGCCATAAACCTTCTAGAAACGACGCATAAGGTATGAATGGTGCACTATAAATAAATGGTCGCGCATTAGTGTGAAGAGGGAGATAGAACAATACCTAAGATAGACCTACATCGGCGTCGTCCTCCAAACTGATACCTTGTATGCCTTTTTACTTGGCCACGCGTTAACATACCAAAATAACGTCACCTTTCTTTTTACCCTCCGGTATTTTATGCTGTTTTACAAAGAGTCCCAATTCATTGGGTGGACATCGCCTCGATTTCCCACACCCTTCTTCATCTTGGAACATGCCTGTACCAGGGTGTCCGCTTGGGGCTCCGCCCTATGCTGGGCAGCGGGTTGTTCCAGCTGCCCGATAACGGCGGTGCCGGAAAAGGACTTAGCCTTCGGCCCTGATGCCTTCTCAGGAGTAGCGCGGTCCACATTTACAGGGGAAGGTGTTCCGGCTGACTGGTCCTATGTGGACTTCTGGCCTACGCCGCCAGCACCTTGATACCACCTGCCCATGCCCTGTATTCACTTTTGGGCACCGCGCCCGTATATCTTGCTCTTTCCGGTGTCGGATGCCGCCGTGCTGCGAGGGAGAAAGCTGTTTGTTTTGTCACTCAACCAGGACCAATTCGGGGACGAGATCGTCGACACTACGCTCTTTTTGTCACGCTTCCGCGCGCGCCATAGCGAAAGTGGCGGGGCGTGAAACGAAAGGTCCGTGCAAGCGCTGATCCGTGGAACGAAAGGTCCGTGCCGGAAATGCCCACGGGTAGTTCCGGCAGAGTGAGGCTTAAGCGACGTTTCCGTGAACGAGGCAGCACGCTTTTCACTTTCTTCACCCCACTCTGCGAAAGAACAGAGAAGCCACGACGCCTGCGCTTCTGCAAGCCGTTTCCCGGTTACCGGCCCACCGCAGGCAATAAGAGGGGAGAAGATCGGGAAAGCGGGAGCAGGTTGCAACACTGGTTAACTGCGGGGTCATATTCGTAGCGCCCCGTTAGCCATCCCGATCCCTTCTTTCTCGCCCGGGTTACAGCGGACGGCAACAAGCCCCGGCTTAGGCTGGCTTCCCGCAGAAAATGAATTAATAGTACGGTCTGATGAGTTTATCGGGCATGGACACGCAGACCGGCAGGTGGAGCGTTCTGATGTAAACCGAGGCTGTGGCTTGGACGAGACACGCAGCAGAGTAAACCAAGCCACTGCCTAGCACCCACCAAGTTGGGAGGGGCCGACACTCTATCAGCGACGGGGAGCCGAACGACGAGCGGGCAACTGTCCCTGGGAGAAGGCTGGAGGTGCAAAGTCTCCATCGCGCATTTCGAGTACCTCGAGTACATAGGGCCCCAAGCCGTCACCGTGCTACCCAATTCGGGAGGCCTGCATCGTGGAAACGCCGCTCTAGCGGGCGCCTTTCGACACCGGCCTGCCCAACCAACAAACTACCTGGAGCCTATTATTATAGTGACTGTTGCCGCTGTTTCCTCTCCGCTATTACACGCTAGCTAGTGATGAATATGTGATATGGATCGTGACCATTTTAATATGGATACCTCACTTCCGGTCGCGCGTGCTCTATCGGGTGTTGGGAGAAACGCGCTGCCATTACTAAGCAGCGCTCAGACCTCTTTCCGTTGGATGGAGTGAAGCACCAGCACAGAACACGTACGAGCAAGCGAAGGAGTACAAGGTGGATGAAGTTTTTTTAGGGTAAACCCATGATGCAGCAGTGAAGAAAGTCGCTTGACTAAAGTAGGGGACAAGAAGAGAAGTATGTACACGAAGCCCCTGGAGAGGCAGATATATAGTCCCAGCCGTGCGACCCTTGCAATCGGTATTGCGACATGTACAAGTGAGGGAGGGTGCAAGTGGGTGAGGGTTCCCGGCCGAGGCCAGCGTGGGCGGCTTGATGGTTGGACGGATTCCCCGCTTACAGGGCGTTGAGGAGGGTCTGGACGGCGGCCTTGGGGCGGTAGCTGGTATCGTACAGCAGGGGGCTGTCCTTGGAGCGCCAGCTCTCCTTGTCGGAGACGCCCCAGACGGTGATGCCCACGCACTTCTGGATCTGGAGGCAGGCGTTCATGACGGTGAGGTAGTCGTTGGCGGCGGCGCCGGCAATGTCGAGCTCGGTGATGGCGATCTCCTTGACGTTGGCGGCAGCGAGGGCCTGGAGGGCAGCGGGCACGCCCGAAGCCTTGTTCCAGCCGCTGGAGTTGGCCAGGTGAGACTGCGAGCCGATACCGTCGATGGGGATGCCCTGGGAGGATGCAGTTAGCAATGCGAGCGAACTCGGGCCCCACCGGGTGAGCTTCACATACCTGGGCGATCCACTTGTTCACGTGGGCGACCATGCCTTTGGTGAGCTTGGCATAGTTGGCAATGTCGAGGTTGTAGTCGTTAATGTAGAGCTTGGCGTTGGGGTCGGCGGCGCGGGCGGCGCGGAAAGCGATGCCGACGAAGTCCTCGCCAAGGACGCGGCTGAAAACGGAGTCGCGCAGACTGCCGTCCTCGGCGAAGATCTCGTTCACCACGTCCCACTGCAGGATCTTGCCCTTGTAGTGCGTCACCTGGGAGGTAACGTGGTTCTGGATGACCTGCGTGAGGGTGTTGCGGTCCGTAATTTGCTGCACCCACTGCGGCAGCTGGCTGTGCCACAGGAGGGTGTGGCCGCGCACCAGCTTGCCGTTGCTCTGGGCCCAGCTGACGACCTTGTCGGCGTTGCCGAAGTTGAACTGGCCGCGCGAGGCTACGGTGGGTTAGTTTGACACTCGAGGGAGGCGCGTCGGGAGAGGGGGCCACTCACGCTCAATGGCGTCCCACTTCATGCTGTTCTCGCAGGTGACCTGGCCAAACTGGGCCTTGGCAATGTTCGTCAGCGCCGAGTTGCTGAGGTGGTAGTGGTCGATTTCGGTGCCGAAGTACAGCTTTCCCTTGGCCTTGAGGCCGGCGGTGAGGCTCTGGGCAGCCCGGGTCTCGAGCTCCGAGGCGGCGGGCGAGACAGGGGCAATGGCCATGGCGAGGGCCGAGGCGGGCGCGAGCGCCAGGACGAGGGCAGAAAAGTGCATGATGCTGTTGAGGGGCGAAACTGGTGAGCGAATGAGTGACTGGGAGCTGGGATTTGAGCGGTGGTCGGATACTGCAGCGTGGCCTGGAACATGAACCTGAAGGGAGGGCCGCGTCGGCGTGCTTTATACCTGGCGCCGACGCCCCCCCGGGCCAGGGCCGCCCGTGGCGGCGCCAGGCAAGGGAATCGGCCGGGAGGCCACGATCTGTCGTCGCTGGCAGGGGTGGTCAACGGATGGAATATTCTTCCGCCTCTGCCCCTCCGGACGGTGGACTTTGCACCTCTCGACACCTCTGAACCAGGCCAACGTCCGGCGCCCCAAACAGACTAGAGGCTCCAGGGGTCACGACCTGCTGCTTGTTTAGGCAAAGCGCCAGGCGGGTCTCGGGTCCTGTTCATCTACACAGTACGCGACCCGGGGTCATGGTGCCCATCATTTAAAAATGATGTACGCTCGCCCTCCCTGGCTAACGCTCGTCTTTCCATCTGCCGCCCCGTCAGCCACGGTTATCTGATTTCCGGGTCGCTGGCCAAGTCCACGTATGAAGGGGCCTCGGGTCGAAAGCGGAGTTTCTCCTGACCCCCGGTCCCTGCCAGGAAAAAAGGCCACGAGTGACGAGGCTGGAAAGACTGGGTCCCAGCCACAGATCAAGGTCCGCCCACCCCGTTGTACTATATCTCCTGCTGCATTAGGCGCCAAGGCCGGGGACGGAGCCTCCTCCGCATCCGTATTCGGTTTAGCCCCCGGCTCCTGCCACTCTTTTACCCCCCTATCTTTAATTGCCGCCCCCGGCTCTCGCCAAAGTGGGACCCCCGCCCACCTTTCCCAGTTCCAACTGGGCGAGGCTTCTACGTAGTAGACGCACACTCATGGGACTCGCGGGACATACACAAGGGCATGCAAGGGAGTCGCTCCCCTTTTCTGGTTCCGACCTTCTCTTTGTTCTTCTCCAAGACGATGATGCACTTCGTCCAATCACGTGCCGTTCCTATTAACCGCACTGGTTGGCACGCTAGGATGTGACCCTTGGCAAGGCGATTGGGCCGCCGGATCCGCTCAGGGGTGAGTGGGAACTAGCGCGGTGCACGCAAGACGACGTTTTTCATGGCGTCCTGCGCCTCCCTCGATATTGAAGGGGGTGTTTAAGGTAAAGGGGATGAAGCGGCGAGGCTCGTGTTGGGCACTCACGGGATTGAAAATCGAATAGGAGAGAGAGACGAGGAACCTACGGTCGCAGGTTTCCTGGTTACAGATTTAGTAGTCGGAAATATGGAAGGGGAAAATGGGAAGAAACTAGAAGGAGACTATGAAGACTCGGCCGGCGAATGGGCGACGCCTTAGGCGACAAGGGCGTAATCGGAGTTCGGCATTTCCTGCCCCCTGCCCTATGCCAAATCTGGACAGCGGAGCGGGCAAAGGTAGTAGCAGTACGTAACATGCACCTGTGTTGATCTTCCAGATATAAGGGATGCCTCCTTCCGGGCCTGCCTCTTTCATGTACGGGGCCAAGTCCAGTAGGGAAGGCAAAAGGAAAGATATCACCGGGACCGCTTATTACAGTTGCCGCCCACTGCAGAAGAAGTAGGAATTTTGATCTGCGCCGGGGGTCAGCCTTGGAGGCCACGAAGGAGGGATATAACTTCATGGGATGATCGGGGGTTGGGATACGCGTGATCAGCAGCCAGGGGCTGGTGGGATCCAGGGGGGCGCAGACGTTCGAACCGTGCTTCCATTTGCCCGACGGGTGTGCATGGGCTGGGCGTTCGGGGCGGCGACGTTGACGTGTGGGGTAGAACATGACGATGGAGGGAGCAGACGGTGCATCACGGTCCGTGTACCATATCCCGCTAAATTACCAGCGTTCGAGACGAGGGGTCGTAACGAAGCCTAAACCAGCATTCACCCTTCTCGAGCGCCGCAGAGGATCTCACATCTCTGCTGACGCTTCTCTTCTGCCGAACCCCTCTCGTCCGCATCTTTAAAGCAGTGTCTACTGGCGTAGCCAGACATATTCGTTTAACTCACTGGTCCTAACAAGCTTTTGGGGCGAGCGCCCTCATGCAGCCAAGGACTGAGGCTTTATCAAGCTTCGGATACTTTTCCTTAGTGTCTCTTGGCGCGAATTAGCGAAGAAGAAATGGCGGCCGAAGCGTTGTCGCCATCGCCCACGAAGCCAGCGTTACAACCGAGGAAGAAATACTCGAGATAGAGATGCGGAACCCATATAGTGCTCCCCTCTGCCGTTCAAGCCCCCTGTGACAGAATCCTCGGGCAGGATAACTATATTACGAATCATTCACCAAGTTCTTGTTTTAAACCGCTGATATGGAATAAGTTGGACTACCACCACTTGGGCCAATCCAGACTTGGGCCACCACACCTATCATGAGACCCCTTAAGACGGTTTTTGGTGTTTTGCAGCCACAACCAGGCCTAATTAGCTAATACTTGACTTGTATCTCCTTAAGGACCTCCTCTATCTCATGGTCCCAATTATCTTCAATTTGTCGTGTTTCCGACTGCCTATTTTGCTGCTGGCGCGCAAACCTCCGTGGGCGAACTTGGTCCGCTTCATCCCTCAGCTGATCCCTAGCTTGCGAGATGTCCTCTATATCAACAAACGCCTGTGGAGACTTAGGAAGGACTCGACGCTGTTTTCGAGGTCGCTGTCTCTCGAGTGCAGCTTTTAATTGCTCATTTTCCTGCTCGTAAGCAACGTTGCTGGCGGTAAGGATGTCAAAGGCCTTCTGCAGCTTCCAAAGGCCTCGGCGCTGCATTGCAGTCGCGAGCGCGCTATCCGCTGCTAACACACGAAGCCCTAATTCCTTCACTTGCCTGCTGTTCTTTGGAGTCTTAAGTTCGTTTTCGTTTAACGCTGCGCTTTAGTCTGGTGTTTTCGCGCGCTCCAGTTCTCCTGCAGTCTGCGTGTCCGCCTAGGTAGTGAGCCTGCTATTGAGAGGCTTGGAACGGTCTCTTAGAAAGATACCAGTTGCCTCCCAGCCTCTCAGGATCTTATCCATCGTTAGGGTTTCATTTCGGGCTCTTTTCTAAGCAGCCACGAACTCTGGCTTGCCGGTAACGGTAACCATCATAGAATAGCAGGTGGCACGCAAAATAGACCTGAACCTGCGCTTCAACGCTGAGAATGGGCCGATGTTAAGGGGCTGGAGGATTTGTGAGCAGTGCGCTAGGAGGAAATTAAGCTAGACTCGCGTTTGGAGACATTCCAGGAGGAAAGGCTCGTTAATGTAGCTGTTATAGCCGTCGATGATAAGGTGACGCCACTGGCGATAGTTTTGAGGCTTCGTCTGAGGGAGGAACACCTCACGTAGCCAACGCAGCGCTATCTCGTTACTTAACCAGCCAGAACCGCTAAAGGCGAACCTCTAAGACTTAAGGTTATCATCTCCTAGCATCTCCTCCTTAAACCACTGCTGCTAGACGTTTTTACCTCCGAAGATAACCAAGGGGAAAAGCGCTCTGCTATCTCCAGCTACGCACTCCACGATAGTCACCCACTCTCTATTTAGGGGGTCCTTAATAAGGACCTCCTTAAACTTAGAGGGTCCGATGACAAGGGGAGCGTCTCCAATTCCGATCTGGGACCCTATCTCGTCGGCGTTATAAGTGTGAGCTGGAGGGATGGCTGATATTAAGGGGTCATCCAACTGTTAGAAGAACTCCTCGATATTTATTGAACAAGCTGCGTTAGCGCGCCGCCAGTTATAGCGGACGCTACGCAAGGTCTTCAACTTTGGATAACGCTTTAGGAAGCGCTGGATCCAGTGTTTTCCGAAGGTCTCAGGTCCTCCAGACGCTCGAGAGATCCTCAAAGCATACATCGTGAACCTTAAGTGAGGCGGCGCGTAGCCTAACTTGGTCTGCGTCTTAACCCAGCGCACCAGATAAGCTTCCTGGCGCGGTGAAAGGTTCTGTTGCTTTTCGTGAGCCTCACGAACGGTCCGTCCACCGTCAATATGGCGTTGAAGTGTGGACCTAGGGATGAGTGTTGCTTAGCAGCTGAGCGGACGGAGGCGCCGTCCTTCGTGGCACAAATAGCAGCACGCAGCTTTTTTTCCCGATCGGTGGCCATATCAGAAGATGCACAATTGAAAGGCGATGACAATGGTCTAATTAATCTATCTATTGGTGTTTTGGTTGTTATTATATCCATGGTTGAAGTTGTTGGCGATGAGGAGGATGAGCTGACTTTGTTGGTGGTCCAAGTCTGGGTTGGCCCAAGTGGTGGTAGTCCAACTTACTCAGGGCTTCTCGCATTTCAATGACCTGGCGTTTTTCACTCGGTCAATGAGCCCCCCGTTTAATTCCGTTGAACTTGGTTACGGAAGAATCAAGGTCAACTTGAAGGGCAACACAAGAGGGGTTTTGAAAGCGCCGGTATATCACTGGACGGTGGAAGAAAGCCTAGTTTAGGAGCATAATTGAGGTAGGCAGACGTTTAGCAGCTAATCAACGATTAACCGGTGTCCTGGAGTCTAGAAGTAGTTCAAACGCTGTTAGGGAGAGGTGGGTGGTGAATGATCCACTTCCTCATGTGTCACTTCTCTTCATTTACCAAATCTCACCTTCTGCTCCTATCCTGGTGTTGGCGAGCAAATCTGGAAACAACACGAAGTCATCCCGTGGGCCATTCTAACATTCAGCTGAGAACAAAATCCTACTTTCTTGGAACCTCTCTTTCAGATCAAGGATATCCTGAAGCTTGTGCTCGTATCATGTATCGACATCATCCCGCCTCGGTGCACTGTCACGTACACTCGACGAAACGCTGTCCGGATTCCATCGCCATTGAATGAGGGGTATTCAAATACACCTACACAACGCTTATCAAGGTTATCAGAGTCCATCGGGCTATGACTTCCAGCTTTCACCCCACGATGGCGGCAAGGGCCGCTTCATCAGTCCGAGCCAAGTCCGACGGAATACTGCGTACGCCACCAACGATATGACCTCGGTCTTGCTCACATTAGAAACGCGTGTTCACAAGCCTCGGGCCCCGGACCTGCCGAGAAAGGGGGACTTCCCTTTCTTCGGCCATGTACCGACATTTGTTTCAAGTCAGCGTAAAGGCCCTGGCTTCGACGATGGCGCGGAAGCATGCCGTAAAGCCAGGGTAGTGGCGAAGAGAGAAAGGGTTGCCGACTGCCGGTTTCTACATCGCGCGCCACCTCGTGCGGCGGGACGTGTCCCGGGCCGGGCGCGAGGACGTAGCGCTTGACGGATGCATAGGGAGCGTACGGCAGAATGGGGTATCATACAGGAGGACCTGTGAGCCAGGCCGGCCTAGTTATCTCCAGTCGTTCAGCTCTGCAGCCGGGTATCCGAAATATGTTGGGTACGGCTGTCCTGGCCGTTTATTTTGGGTTACGAGTTTTCCAATAAGATCAGAGTGTGCAAAACGGTGCATGAGTGGAGGCCTATAACCGGTGGTTTGGCCGCGCTGGAGTTTGAGCTGACCGGCTCTGCGATGGAGTTATTTTCTTCGAACGAGATGGTGGTTCGATGGGGTTAGCTAGGGAAGAAGGGAGGATCACCCTTCATGAACTAGATGTAATAGACGAGGATAGTCATGAATTAACGTGGTGCGCGTAAATCGGTGTTTCTACCTCCGAGCTCCCCAACTGAAGTCCGTCTTACTACCAGAATGCTTATGTTTACAACAACCACTATGCAAGGCGGGAACTTGGAGTGGCCTTTAATATTTCAGCCGGCGCATGATTAGATCCGATTTTGGAAACAGGGATGGGCTTGTCTAGACGGCGTGAGCAGATAAAAACTGCCGATGTCAGGGATATTCAATACCCGACGTTATCGTCCGGGACAGACGGAATACATTGCTTCGCCACCATCTCTTCATCGTCTTGTTGCATTTCTCTTGCCGCCGGCGGCCCTACCGGGCTGCATGTGGCTCCCCGTCGTCTTTTGCGCCGCCTCGGCGACCTAGATGCCCATCTCGAGGAAACATCGGCCCCTCAAGAGCATCGAAACCACAAATCGCCCTCGTTCGGGTGAAATTCGCGGTCCTCGGTGCAGTTGTGGCCTTCTTTGAAGCACGGAAAAGAGCCGGCTTCGCCCTGGATCTACGCAGCATTTGTTAGTATGTTTGCGTTGGGCGGTGTGGGGTAGCGGGCCGGGTCCCTACCGAGCAGTAGCCATTGACATTCTGGCCGAGTGTCGCGTTGTAATACACGCAGGAGTTGTATTCCACGTGGCAGATTCCAGTTATCAGCGGCGTATCGGGGCTGGGCCAGTAGGAGTCGTCGCATCGCCCGAGGGGGGGCAGCAGGGCAAGCCGGACAGGAAGAGGAGAAGCATGATGATCGGTAAGGGAATCGGGGGCGAGTTGGCAGGCCAAGGAGGGAATGAGGGAGATGGGCGTCCAAGCGGGAGTGCATTTTGTTTATGCGGGAGAGGTTGAGGTTATATCCATGTCCCCATGAGAAGAAAAGAAAAACATGCCATGCAAAACCCCCATCCTTGCTACCATAGACAGTAACCTTCAGGTCTTGGTACATTGCAATTTTCATGCGTTAAGTCCACCGAGGAGACCAAACGTTCCAGCCCTATCCTCCAGGGCCCAAATTCTATCCACACTGTTTTCTTCTCTATTCACGCAATACCCCGCACTGTCCACGGCGGCCCATTTCCGAAGCTCCCGAGGCGGGCCTACGAGCTTTTGCTTATGATGGTCGGCTTACAACGTGAAAGTCGATTTGCCGAGGACACCCCTACAAGACTTGTCTTGGGGGAACCCGTCTGGAAAGGTCCGGCTACGTGGCTACGAGGGCACGTTTACCTCGGCGTCTGACCACTTCGACGGGAGTGGAAATACTACGATATAGGCACGCCCAATACAGTCCCCACTAGTACCGCCGGCACTGGGGATATACCAGGGCCAGGCCTTCCGCCCAGGTTCTCTGGTCGTGATATCCAACCCACGTCGCGCAAAGTTAAGTTGTAAGCGACAAGGTGCGGCCAGGGACTTTTGGGGGGACACGCTTGGGCCTGGTACACAGCATGATGCTCGGGGATCTCCTGAGGCCGCTGCTGCGCTTCTATCGCACAGGTACTTGGAGCATATCGCGTAGAGCTGAGCCTGCTGTGGGACCGATACGCCCGGCGTGGCCAAGGCTGACAAGATGCGGGGCCTGGCGAGGTACCTAATGGCGGTGGTGTGAGTACAGGGTGTGGTGAGCTTCCATATAGTCCAAGGGTGCTGCATAATGCAAGTTGCAGAGGAAGAATGAGGATAAAATGGGGGTTTAACCGAGTCAATGTTATAAGATATCATGCCTCCACTCGCGGCGCTTATGAAAAGGATGTGGAAGACCCGGCTACCGGCGAAGGACCCTTTGGCATCCGGGCGACTTCCATTTTACCCCTTCTTTTCCAACGGCGGCGTAAAGTGATGGGCCAAGTATCGCGGGCTAATTGGATCCACGGGGGTTAGGGGAAAAGGGGTCAGAATGGCAGACCCCGAGGGAGACGTAGACTCTTGAAGGCTTCATCAAGACGGAGGCCGCACCTTTAATATGATTTCCACACTGGTCGTGCTAATGATCTGCCGAGCGCCGAACAGCGGACATCCCACAGTCCAGGGGGTGTTAATGCATCCTCGAGGGACAATCACAGGACCTTCATGCAATTTAGCAATGGGCTTTCATGCTCTTCATAGTCCGAGACTACGACATGCAACCCGGCGTGAATTTCGTTCATACTTATGACGGCACGTTATCGCTATCGAGTACAACCCAAGCAAAGTCACAGAAAGAACATAAGAAACAACATGCACCTCGGCAGAGATGCCATCGTGACCTGACTACCCTTGCCTCCAGCTCAACGAACAATCCTGCGACCCTCATCCACAGTGGCAGTCATGTGGGAGGGAACAGGCCTTCCCTACCTTTTTCCTCCTGCAGGTGGACGCTGTCCGCGGGTATGCCCATTGTCGCCGAGGTCATCTCACCCCCTCATCATGGAGCCAGGATGGGCCACCTTGAATTGGCATGGATACCATGCTCGAGATCAAGCGGGGAAACATGGCCCGCGGGCTCAGGAACAAATGAGACGATCGCCGCGCACCATATCCTTGATGCCGCGCTGGACGGTAGAGAAGCGTGTGTAGCCGCACGTCTCGCTCTCGAGGTGGTTGACAATGGCGGCGAGGGTCGTGAACTCCTTGGCGCAGCTGCGGCCGGGGCAGTGGTATAGCTTTTGCTGGTCTGGGGCACGGACTCTTTAGGTCATGGTGAAAAAAGACGACGCACGGGCAGCGAGGGGGTAAAGGAAACTTACGAGCGGGCGAGTTCATGTGCTGGTTGAGGCTCTGGCGCTGGCTGAACAGCCGGTGGCAGAGATAGCACTCCCAGGCGCCGCAGGCGTAGTTGTACGACTGGCCCGTCACCTCGTACTCGCCGTCGCCGTGCCAGCTGAGCAGCTTCTTGGTGAGGACGCCGCGCGGGTCCCGGGCGCGCATGAGCCGGTACAGCGCGTCGCGGTTCATGCCGCGCGCGGCCGGGCAGGAGCCGCGCTCGACGTGATGCGTGAGCCCCGTCGCCGTCGCGTAGGTGCGCTGGCAAAAGGGGCACTGCACGTTCTGGCCGATGTGGACGCGGGAATTGAGATGCTGTGGTTCGAGGAATGGTGAGTGGTTTCCACGGGCACGTACAAGAGCGGGGGGGCAGAGGGGCCGGGTGTTTTACCATGCGCAGGTTGTTGTGGTTCATAAAGGTGCGGTCGCAGTCGTGGCAGTACAGGTGGTCGTCGTGCTCGTGCTCGACGCGCTCGTCGTCGTTGGGAAAAGTGTCGTAGCACATACGGCACTCGACCTCGTCGTCGAAGCTGCTTTCGGTGGACGTCTCGAAATGGTCGAGGGCCTCCATGTGCTGGCGGCGGGAGGCAGGTGAGCGGAACTCATCGCCGCACGCCTCGCACTCGTACACGGGCCAGTCGTGGCCCGTCGACCGACAATGGTTGTCGCGGGCGCGGATTCCGGCGGGAAAGGTCTTTCGGCACGTGCCGCACTCGGGGTAGTCGTCGTCGTAGGCCATGGTGGCGGATGTTGGTGTGGATCTGAAGGCGTCACGAGGGTCAAGGGGTCGCCAGCACGCTCGGGGTCACGAGGAAAGGCGTCCAGTGTCGTGTCTCATGCCCGCGAAGATGAAATTGACTGAATCGACGGGTCCGCGAGACGCGAAGGGATGGACAGTGATGGAGTGCGTTGAGGATCGGGGTGGCCAGCAAGAGTTGGGAGAGGGAGGAATTCCCAGGTAAACGCGGGAGGCCCCCCCCTTCCCCACGGGCCCAGGGTACGTACCTGTGCCCGAGGCGACTTATCGCTATCTCTCATCTCCCGTCGCACCGAGACGGAAAAATCGGAAGGCGCAGGGGAGCATCAATAAATGCATATGGGGGGCTTCGAGCGCGCGCAATGCAAACGGCTGAATCTGGCTGCAGAAAGCTCTGGAAGCCAACGATAGATCCTAGTTGCATCGCCGACCCCCGGCCTGCGAAAGTTCCAGAGTTGTTGCAAAAGCCGTGTGTTGCGGGCCCTGACTAGCACAACCGAGCCAGGTCCCTTAACTCCACTGTGGGAGTGGCCAATCATATTCGCATCCGAATCACCCCGCGGTGCGACTGGGATCTTTTTATCGCACTTCAAGCGCCTTGGGGGGTTTCTCCAACTGAAGTACCATGTGACGATCCGTAGCACCACAGGCCCTTTGAGGAGCTCTACAACTCAACCCCACCTAAGGCGTGCTCCCTCAGGACATGTATTCAACGAGGGGCTAGTTTCGTCGCGGGCAAGACTGACGCGCCACTCTCGACATTGAAAACTCCTCAATTTATGAAAGGAACTTTCGAATAATAGCCCTTGCCTTCGCCGTGACTTGAACCCTGCCATTTCATAGAGTGCAGTATACGCTTGCGAAGTTTCTATTGCTGCCGGAATTTGTCCAACCAATCCCGTATTAGCACATTGCGGTATCCAGCCCATTCTGGGCTGACAAGCCCCCTATTTTGGTGGAGAAGCTATCTTTACTTCCCATTTACGAGGTGGTACAGTTGAACCCGTAGTCTTGCAGCCAGAAGTTTCTGGGGATGCGGCATCGTATTTATCTTGTTGCTAAGGTGATAAATCAGCGTAATATGTTTATCGCTGGCTGAATCAACCCACGTGGGCTTGGTCGGACCTCTGAGTTTGGTGGTGCTGTTCATTCCCTGTCCCGAGTCCTCACAAACCGGGAATTGGGTGCCGCTCGTATTGTGGTCCATGCCACGAGATAAAGCTCCTCGTCTTTCTCTCTAGCAGCCATCGCCCTATGCGGCGAACTTCCGTGTCTTTCGGTGGTGGTCTGATCACGGACTGGGGCTTCCGAGTAGGGGCGCAGCCAGGAAGAAAGGTTGGCGAGGCCAGCAAAGGGGGAGAAAGTAGAGATAGTGGAAATGGCATGGGGAATCCCCCGTCCTGAATCGTCCTCTAGGAACGTGACGTTGATATTCGATCAGAAATCATCATCAGCCCCAGATAGCTCCGCGAAACCGTGCCTTGGCTCCAGATCCATGGGCTCAGGGGCCCCGTATAGCTCACCAGGTGTCGCAGCGTTGTTCAACTCGAAGGCGTCGGTCGTTCTAGGTGCGCCGACGGGCCTCTGTCTTGGACTAGGCATGGGAAGCGTCACGGCTATTTGTGAGGAGCTCGATTGGCCACCCAGCTCGTAATGCGACAGGAATGGAGCGGCCGCGGCCGCTTCCGCGTCCGCATCGCATAAATTGCGGTAGATACGTTTGAAATCGGTGGCGGCTGGGTTAAAGTGTCGTCAGTAACGTGAACGGAGCGGTGCGGGACAGCAGCGTTATGAACGGCCTACCTTGCTCGGCTGACCACACCTCCGTCTTGCTGAAGCAGATCCGAATGTGCTTTGGGCCCGTCGGTCTTGCGGGACTGGAGTCGCCCATATCACCGGGTGGGGAATTGGATTTCTCTATGAGCTTGTCAATTGCTTGTGGCCTTAGCTGGGACTTGGGGTGGCATTCATACTTCGAATGTGCATTATCGATGCCATGGCATCCCAGACGCTGAGTTTTCTGACACTCAGGCTTGCTAATGCGACTGAACTGTGTTTTCTCCAGTCGGAGGATTCGAGAAGAACTTGGTCGCGGGTCAGATGGGCCTTCTTCGCAGTGAATTGCACCCTTGGGAAGCCAAGCACAGGAAACTCGACGTGTTCGTTGTCCCTGGTACAGAAAGAAATCGTGTGAAGAGAGGTGTGGCGATCCCGCCAGATTTTGAGGTCTTGCATCACCGCCAAACCACCATGGGCACGCGGATGTAAGTCGGTAGAAATGATATTTGTGTCGAAGGTGCAATGGAGGTCTTTATCCCGAACGTCACTTTGGAACTGAACCCTGGTCTCGGGATTTGTGAACATGTACTCGGGAATGAAGATGCGATGGCGACGGCGGCGGTCCTCTCCAATGAACACCAGTTCGTGGGGTTTCGATGCCGGAAAGGTCACATGCGACGGCTTTCCAAGTTGGCTGTGTAATGTATCGGGGAAGGCACCGTCAGGTACTGGGATTTTAATGGTTAGACTTGCATAAAACTTCGGTATGAGGAGAGCAGGGCCTTACGAAGATGTTCAAGCTTGCCCCTGGGATTCTCGGCAGTCCACACGATCTTGGAGTTGGGACCAGTGTGTTCACATTGCCATTTTGATAGCCGAAGAAGCTGGTCACAGTTCTTTGGTAGGTCGGGGAACATCCTAATCCACGCGGTCAATACATAATTCAGAAGGTTCTCGGATAAGGGGGGGCTTACATGGCAGCCACATGATTTTGCAGCCCCGGGGGAGGTAAGTAGATGCTCGATGGTGGCCTTCTAGGGCGTTGTGTTTGTATCGGCGACGTCGATGCCGAGATAGAAGATCTTGGGCCAATGCTAAAGGTGGTTGAGGGCGAGATACCACCCAAGGTTGATGGCGACGGGAGGCCTGGAGAGGAGGGTGGTGTGGGTTCGGGAGGCCGAGTTTGTTCAGAAGGTGTCTCGAGTATGGCAGGTATCTGCTGCCAAAAAGGCGGAGATGTGTTGTGCGTCAAGTTGATGATCATGTCGTTCAGGTACCTCGATGGCGTCTGGAGAAGCCCGTCGGCTGGTAGTGGGAGGGCCCGATGCTCCTCGGGAAAGCCCGCGCTGAGACACAGCTCTCTCCAAACGCTTCCAAGCTCATCGTACAGACCCATCAGGTTTGGCTGGCGAGGAACATCCAGGGCCCGCATACTCATCTCCCTCTCGTACTTGTATCGGATAGAGTGCAATCGCTTGATGATGGCAGCAAATTCGGCATCTTGCGGAGATAGCGGTGCCGAGGCTGCGACCGAGGTGCTGGGCTGGACATTACGTTTCCTGTTTGGCAACCGTTAGTCTCATGGGCGTGAGGGCCGAGCGGTTCGAGGACACTTACAAGGCGTAGACGAGGATGAAGAGCATAAGCTTCTGCATCTCGAGGGAGAGCGCATGCTTGAGCTTCTCGGCTCTGTCGTGGTCGAAGGTGTATTTTGTCGTCTCACAGGCGGCTAACCACCTGTCCTTCCGGGCCCCATGGGTTTTCTGGAAATCTTTCTTCAGGTGGCGGTAACGATTGAGGAAGTCCTCGCATTCTGCGAGCCTAGTGACAAATGCGCTTTCCTGGGGATAGTTGTGGTCGCCAAACATCCACTTAATATTACCAAGCACATCGTGCAGGTACTTGCACGTGTCTACCAGGTCCTGGATGCGAGCGGGGGCATTTTCATACTCGCCGTTGAAGGCGTCGTAGATGTCCTTGCACTTGGAGATGGCCTTGAGGAGGTCGTTGATGGAATAACCCGGGGTACCCATGGCTGCGGGCCGCACGCGCCTGCGGTTCGAGAAGTGTGGAACACCTGGGGCGCGCACAGACCGAGGCAGTTTACTCGTGTCATGCACCGCCCGTAGGGGCAACAGCGACCCGAATCGAGCGCGTCGGTGTATCCCGAGTTTGCGAGATGGAACGAAGAAGCAACGGGTTCAGATGAACACCACTATACCTCGACCGTCGAAGCTGGGGCCCACACATAAGACGAGTGCCAGAGCGCGCGGCCAGCACCCGAGTTTTCCAGCCGAAACAGGCAACTGATGCGCGGGCAAGGTAGGTGCAAGTGGTATGCAGTCTTGCAAAGTAGGTGGGCAGGCACCCACCTAGCCGGCATCGCTTATCAGTGGATGGGTTAGTCCCCATCTCTGTGCGGACTGCAGCTTGGGAGCCTCGCAGCCAAACATGGCCGGCCAATCAGCAGTCAGTCTTCACCCACGAGTCTCTCTGAGCCCGTCAAATTGGCCGCACCGACCGGGATCCCGGGCGGGCGGCTCTGACTACGTGAAGTTCGACATCCTTCAGCGAGCTCGGCTGATAAGTCGGCTGGCTCGCACTAAGCCCAATGTCGTGTGACGCGAATCTGTCGCCGTCGCCCTCACCCGAAAAGGCCTGGGCCCTTACACCGTATGAATGCAGCGTCGCGGCGCTTTACTACCTACCCAGCCACCTAGGTAAGCTCTACCTGTACCGTCCACAGCTTTGCAGCTGACCTAGGATGCGGGCGCGGGGCACCATCTGGACGAATCCACTGCCTACTGGCCAAGACCACTCAATTTCCGGGCCTTGCAGACGCTATTTATAACCCGTGTTCCTCGCGAAGACGGGGCCATGAAGGTCGTGAGAGCATGGCGACGCGTCATGTGTACAAGTCTAGGCAGCTGCCACACCGTCTGCCTGTCCTCGCAGTCGAGGCTGAGCCCGCAGAGCGGCAGCTGGAAGGGCCAAACACATCGCGAGATGACGAGAACCCTTACCCAAATGGTCTGCAACTGCGCCACCAACCGACCCTCCAACATCGATACCGGTCTGCCCAGAACGCCTTGGCGCCCGTTGGCGTGTTCAGCTACCCAGTCGCTTAGCGCTTCAGCGTGCGCCCGGCTTGGGGCCGCGGCCTTTACAGATCCGCCCTGGCGGCTCACGTCGTCTTGCCCGAGGCTGTCACATAGGTCAAATCGGGCCCATCCGGACCAATGCTTGTCGTTTACTTTTAAGGCCGTCGGGTCCTGGTGCTGACAACCTTTGCCATACGGGGGCCCACGGCCTTTGACTTTCGCGAGGAGCAGCCCGCAACATGGGTTCGTCTCTATCTGTACCGCCTGTGCCGACGAACCTGACGGTGAGCGACAATTCACGGCGGCTTGGTCGGAATTTTCGCTAAGTTTTCCTAGACCCGCGATCAGAAGCGCCGCTTCATACGGACCGCCATTGATTTGCATGGCTTTCGCTGGCTCGTCTTCGAGGTTGCCGCCTCTGGCTTCTTCACAGACTCATACAACCTGTTCGCGACGAACGTAATCTTACCCTCGATCGCCTTCCTATACTGGCCTGACGCCGACTATAATGACCAATGGCGGGAAACGCTGGTTAACTGCGCGACTCTCGGTGGCTCACTGATAGGCCAACTGGTCTTTGGCTATCTCGCTGACCGTGGGCACTTATATCCCCTTCGTCTCCAAAAGACTTAAATAATAACTAGTTCCCACAGGATACGGTCGCACCAGACTCTATGGCATCGAACTGGCAATCGTCATCTTCTCGACCATCTGTGTTTCTGCCTCATCCCAAGGTTTTTCTGAGTCCATAAACATCGTCCCATGGATAGTGTGCATGAGAGTCATCATGGGGATTGGTATTGGCGCTGAGGTACGTCGCATATTCATGCCCCGACACCTTCTGCTGGCTCTGCTCTGACCTATGATCTTCCAGTATCCCTTGTCCGCCGGGATCTGTGCCGAGTGAGTCGCATTTCTTCAATACGGGCTCGGAGCTGAGCCCCGCCCCCCCTTCCCCCCCCGGGTCATTTGGGCACATGCTAAATCAGAAAAGATGGGCCTCGACGAGAGCCCGTGCCGTCATGATGACCGCTGTCTTCATGATGCAACCTTTGGGCCAGATCGTCGCTCAACTCGTCGGACTGGCTGTTCTGGAAGGCTACAACAATAAGAAGAACATTGAAGATTGCCGTTATCGTGAAAACAAAGTCATTTTGGGTGTTAATATGGAGGGCTGCGGCCAAGAAGTCGACGGCATCTGGCGTTGGGTGACGGGCGTTGGCGCCATCCCCGCCCTTGTGGCCATCTACTATCGGTTCCAGATTCGAGACCCCGGTCTTTATGACCTGGACGTGAAGAATGAGGGCGACCGCGCCGTTAAGAACACGGTGAACGTCTATAGGCGCGTCCCAACATACGTTTCGCTTGATGGTACCGAGATGCAAGAGGGGAACGGCAACGGCAGCAGCAACGGCAACGGCAACGGCAACGGTAACGGTAACGCTGTGTTTTCTGGCAATGACCTGGGGCCCCACGAACCGCCATTGCCCAGACAGTTCTCCAAAGCCGATATCAAGGATTATTTCTGGCACCAAGGTAATTGGCGATACGTGGCGGGCACATCGGTCTGCTGGTTTCTGCTTGACGTGTAAGTGCCTACACTCCCACGGCGACGGGGGACAGGCCTGGTGATAGTCTTGCTGACGTTGGGCAGCGCGTTCTACGGATTGGGAATGGGAAGCCCAAGGATCATTGCAAAGCTCTGGACTTACGCTGCGCCCAATCCAAAGGGGGCCGGAGAGGCCGAGCGGAAATTGCCATCACCTATCCCAGCCTTAAACAACGCAACTGTTCCGATCTGGAACTCGAAGCCCCAGTCGCATGATCGAAGCATCTATTGGACCCTTAGGGAGAACGCGATCCAGAACATCACTACCGTCGGCATTTCCTCACTCTTCGGCAGCATACTATTGATCCTCATCATTAACTATATTCCGCGCAAGCAGTTTCTGATGTATTCATTTCTCTGGCTCGCTGCCCTCCTCTTCATCACGGGCGCTAGCATTTTCTCCGTCTACCATACTGATATGCACGCCGTGAGCATCGTTCTCGTCGCACTGTGCCATTTCTCCTTTAATCTAGGTCAGCCACACCTCTCCGCCCCTGCCTATGACGATTGATGGCTGATACCACGTAGGACCAAACACACTCACCTTTATCATTCCCGCCGAAATCTTCCCGACTCGCTACAGATGCACCTGCCATGGCATCGCGGCCGCGGCGGGGAAGCTCGGCTCCGTGATTGTGCAAGCACTTATACCCACACTCTACAAGATTGAAACGCATGACAGAAAGAAGCTTGGTTGGACATTTATCGGCTTTGGCTTCGTCATGGCTGCCGGGTGGCTGTTTGCTTGGGCGTGGCTCCCAGCATTGCAGAACACACGCGAGGTGCACAGCGGTCTTAGGCTCCCTAGCAAGACCCTGGAACAGCTTGGTGAAGGCATCCAGAGTGCCAGGGATGCCGGTGAGACCATTGGCATTAGGGATTGCCTGAAGGAAGCGATCAAGCCCTGTATGAGAAGAGTTGGGACGACGGACGGGGAAAGCGTGGGGTCTTGAGGCCTGCCGTATGACAGCCAACGAGTGTGATAGTAATATGCAAGACATGGTTGTGGCCTTGGAGGCGTAGGCGACGTCGTGCGTCACGAGGACGTAGCGGAGGCGCGCCGTCGTCGCCGACGCCGGTTTGAAGCCCGGCCGGAGGTATTAGGGATATGTGTCCTCCATGACGGGCAGAAGGTTGGAGTCGTGCAGTGGTTTGGGCGGGCAGGACAAGATGGGGAGACGATGGTGGTTTGGTGGATTGAGGAGGATGAAGCGGGAGGATATGGAGAAGAGAGTGGATGTGGATTGCCGAATATCCCATCCCTCTGGCTAACTATTGTTCCTCTTGCCTTCACTCTCGCCGCCATATACCTTCCTGCCTTTCTTACCACCTTATATTTTGATGCCTTACTTCCCATGGCCACGCATTGCATGGGTAGGATGGGCAGATATGATATGCATGTACGGAAGCTTCCCACGAGAGTTGTGCTCCATTTAAGACCTGGAGCCTCGATCGTGTACTTGTGCTCCGTCGTCTGTCTCTTCCTGTCCGCTGGACGGCCATTTCTCTCCAGCTAGGCGGATGACTCCTATTTGCTGGAAGGTTCCGTCCCTTAGCGGGCGGGAAGACAACAGACAACGATGGCCTTCCCAGCGCGGATTGCCGTGCGTTTTGAGTGTTAGGGGCTTCGCTCTGTGATAAAAACGAAGTTATCCCCATGTTGTTCGTTCTTCACATATCGAATACTTGATGAATCCGAATTCCTTCCTCACATATTTTAGTACCCCTTCACCAAGTATTTGCATACCCCGTTTGGGAACTTGGGAAGGACAAAACTGGAAGCGAGGGGGTGGCCGTTACCTGCTATGGTTGCTAATCTACACACCTGCATCCACAAGTGTAAAGGGACGGTGTACACCTACGTGTAAATGAGAAGTCGTGGGGGCGTGGGGTCAATGCGGAGCAAGTGATTTACATTGGGAGCCACATATCGTACATATTTCGACCTCCTCCTCCTTGCATCCGTAATTCATAACAGGTGACTGGCGGCGGGGCGGCCAATTCAATCGGCGTCCCTATTTATCGCCGTGGCCTCGGTCTTGAGGAATTCGCGCAGCAGATGGGGCGCGTGCGTGCGTATGAGCGTTTCGGGCTCCTCGGTTGTGGTGGCCTCGTCGTAGCCGAGCCACTGGATGATGACGGCCGGCCGGCAGGCCGACTCGACGCGGCGCAGGATGCGGTAGGGCACGTATTCGGCTCGGCGCGGGTCGAGGGCGAGGGCGGCGTCGCGGCCACCAAGGCGCGCCCAGAAGGCGTAGACAGCGTCGGCGGCCCCCTCGGAGACGAGGTCGAGTTCCGTTTCCCACGTGCTCCAGGCCAGCGGGTAGCCGCGCCACTTGGTTCTCAGCAGCACGGCGCGCGGGTCGCGCTCGTCGCGCCGGAACGCCGTGATGTCTTCGACCTCGTACTCTTGATCTTCGTCCTCCTCTTCCTCGTCGGACGCGTCGTCCACCTCGATGGAGGGTAGCACGTCGTTGGGGTGCGGAGTCCGTGGCTGCGTGGGCTCGGGATAGCGCTGGTCGGTCTCGGATTTCACATCGACGTCTCGTCCGCCGGCGGGGACGCCGGCGCGGCGCTCTAGGGACAATGCAAACGTCAGTCCCAGCGGCGAGATGCGCCACGCGGGCAGGACGAGCGCGACGTACCATGGAGTGTGGGGCTTTGATGGGCATGGGCCATGGTGGCGGTGGCGGCGGGGACGACAGACTTTCGACAGTGCGTGGGTGTAGATGGCGCGCGTGGCGGCGCGTAGGCTGAAGGCCGATTTGGACTGGGTTGGGAGACGGCGTAGACTCAGAAGGTTTTCGCGACAGCCGGCACGGTTGCCTGGAGGTGATGGAAGGCGTGGGTGACGGGCGCGTAGCCACGCATGGGTGAGGGATGGAAATGAAAATACATGTTTGGTGGGCGGAGGAGGAAACACTTGCCTCGTAGAAAGAGGCGGAAAGGCAGCCTCGAAGGATAGAGAAAGACTTGATGGACATTGAGACGGCTGGGTGGGACTGCCACGGGACTTGGCGCATGGTCGCGGTGTTAGCCACGATTGGGTCTTGCTGGCGTAACAGCAGATTACGGACCGAAAACCAACGTCGCCGTGGGTTGGACGCAAAGGGAATGGGGAGAACAGAAGACGAAGAGATGAAGACGATGGGGTGTTGAATGGGGGCCCTGGTTCCGACCACGTCTTGACGCCATCATAGCAACCCTGCGACACTGGGGAATTCTCCATGCACTCTAGGGAGAGGAGGCGGGGTAGCTTCTATGCTCAGGCAAGAGCTTCAAGGTACGAGTATGATGTAAGTACAGGGTCACGGTCACAAGCGACCTCATCCTCCTTCTCCCCCGACTGTCCCTCCTGAGACGTAACGACGAGGATCTATGGTCACCGTCTACCTGGACAGTTTGTGGCACCCACCACGTGCCGTGAATGAAGGCGCATCACCTCGTGTGCTCCTGCTCCTGCCCATGCTATCGCTCTGGCTTTCCGGTACTTGGGTATTACTTCTTCCGCCCCACCGCCGCTACTGCCTGATCCAATCACCATTGACGTCGACTTCTGCTTTTGGCAACCTCCAGTTAAGCTCTCCACTTTCTTTTGGCGTGGGCCCAATTCCAAGCGCCCGTCGTTATCAAAGACACAACAGCACAGGCGGGAAATTCTACCACTGCCGCGGACAGCTCATGCGACGTCCCACGGAATGGAAGCCCGATCGCCCATGGCAATCCCGCCATTCTTCCAGCCCAATTCCCACCTTAGGTAGCCGAGGCAGGTGTAGGGACCGTCAAGCAGCAGCGGGCTGGGGACGCATCCAAATGCCCCATGGAAGAAGTTCGAGACAGGACGACGGGTGAACAGCGAGAAATGGATGCGCAAGGTTCGAGAGTCGGCGTGGAATGGACGAGTTCACGAGTTAGCCCGTCCGGCTGGGGGGTAGCTTTCCAGGCACGCATGCACCCTGCCCGTGGTGCCACGGGTACCTACGACAGGATTTATTATTATTATTATTATTATTCTTACACCTAGCGACCTGTTTAGGTCATGAGGACCCCCTGCGTATCTTAGACTAGGAAAACCGTTCCGGGCTGACGTCCGGCCGGGTGAAAAACCTAGGTTCCGCTGCGTCGCACCGCTTCTATCTGCTCTTTGACCTGCCATACCGAGATCGGGCTTAGCGCGCCCGCTTCTTAACTAATGAGTTGATTCGCCAGCTGGAACATGTCCAGCTTGCCCGAGCGGAGTAGCTATCTCGCAATGATTCCTGCTTTTCCTAGGGTGTCGAGCATCTTATCCGTGTCTACCGGTCCTCCTAGAGCTTAAACGAGATGTTCTCGTCTTTCTCTTTCCCGTAGGCAGAAAACGAGGATATACAGGACGGTCTCCCTACCCTGACCGCAGTCACACCATGGGCTATCGAAGCATGGAACCCTGCGCTTGAAAAGGAAGTCTCGCAGCCCGATCTTGCCGGTCCTCGCTGGGACGAAGATCGAGCTTTGGGCCTTGTGGAGTCCCTTATGGAGCTTAAGGACGTACCTATCTGGCGGCATCTTGGTTGTTGCAGGGGCTCTTGCTGTTCGATTTTTCTACGTTTGTTGCCATCTCTGGAGCCAGTCTCTCTTCTCAGCCTTTTTTTATGTGCTGAGTCTCCAGCTAGCCATTCGTCTAGTCACCTCTTGCGATCGGGAGCGTCGGGTCTTTCGGTCTGCGCCGGCGAGTAGGTCTTGTTAGAATCCATCTGGCTGCACTGTCGCATCTCGATTGGATAAGCGAGGCGATGCGTGGCTGTTGGAGCCTCTCTTCCGAAGCCACCACTCTTTTGTTAAGCCATAAGTCTAGGGGCGAGACGTAGGCTTCTGTTTCTAGTGTCGTGGCTGCTGCGACAAGATTTAAAAGTAGTGGATGTGCACTCCGAATTACGGGGGTCGTCTCTGTAAAGTCGGTGTACGGCGATGCGCGGCCGCGGGAGCCTCTTTCACGCGCTCCGTCTTTCCCTCCCATTTTAACTGCTGTTTTACAATGGATATACATATGAGCGATACGAGACCCCAGGGCAATGGAAAAACAAAGCGGACGATGTTAGAAGACAAAGGGTGGACGCACATCTTGCCTGAAGCTCAGAGAGTCGCGGTGCAAAAACGTATCATATGGTGAGAGGTTAGTGGGCAGGTGGCACGCGTCAATTGCGCTCATCCACCATCGCATATTTCGCAGTATCCACTCGGAAGTATACGTAAGGGCCTCCTACACCCAAGCAAGAACACGAGCTCTTCTTCCTTCTCTGCCAAGTGCATGGGCCCAGGCGCATCACACGCAGGGCGTAATGTCCGCCAATGCCTTTCCTCATCTGCACCTCCAACCTCTACTCGCCGCTCGCTCCTCATAATGATCGGTATGCAGTACCACGCGTGGAACGCGCCTGTAATCAATTCTTCTCTAGCAAGTACTCGAGCCAAGCCGTGGCCGACCGGATCCGCTCCATAACATCATTAAGCTTCTTGCGCTTTTGCTACGCGGTATCCTCCAACTCCTTGCGCTTCCGGGAAGCCATGATCTCCTGGTAAGTGTCAGGCACATTTTCTGCGTGTTTTTGGACTATTCGGGGCTCTGGCTCAAAGTCCAGGGCCAGCAGACGGAAAGCTTCGTCGCGCCGGGCCTGTAGGTGTTCCTCGGCCGTTGCGATAATCCTTTGCACGTTGAGGAACTTGTAGAGGAACTTGTGGAGGAGCGTATAGGCCACCGCAGCTTCAGGTAGTCCATCGTAATGTAAATTGCATGTACCATCGTGTTCCAGAAGGCATTGGGATCTTTCAGCAAATGGCGGAGCGTCTCGCAAAGGATGGGGCCGCTGTCAGATCGGTTTGCTTTCTTTCGGGGGGAAAGCGGTGACGGGTTGATACTGGTGAGGGTGTTTCTGTCACTCAGTTCGGGTCAAGATGCTCTTTGCCCAGCGTCCGGATATTGCAGGTTGTGCTGCTCTGAACTGCAGCCAAAAAACGGCGAGCATCGGCACGCGCAGGCGAAGAGCGAGGGAAAGGACAGATGAAAGGCAGCGTTGGGATGTACCTGGGTATTTAATGCAGCATCGCTCCCGACTTTCCGTAAATCTTGTCTCCGGACAAGGCAGGAGCTTCTTTGCCCGGGTCCAAATGTCAGAATACGGGTACCCAAAGTCGAGATGCCGATTGAAGGACCTTGAGATTCACGCACATGGATGATATGGAAGAGCGTGGAATAGAGCGGGCCCGCCTAACTCCAGATGGCAGAAACTGTGTGTAAGTTGGTATGCCGGCCGCCAAAGTTGAGATCCCGACAGCCGTGTCTGGTTACAAGGCCGATTTCGTTGTTGAAACCTGCCGATGCCAAGACAGCTGAGAGTGCAGGTGACCAAGCAGCGCCGGATGCAAGTTTGGGGGGAAGGCAACTTGAAATTCGGGGGGGGGGGGGACGGACGGGCGAACACGACCCGAGGCAATTGATGACCAGAAAAGGTCGGTAAACACGCGACGCAGACACTCATGTGTGTAGCAGGCCGTTGTGAGGGAATCCAGGAAAGGCGTGGTAGACGCTGGTGGCGTTCCAAACATAAATCAGCGCTTCATATATCAGCTGCTTGGGCGAGGGACGGGCAACAATCAGGCCTTGGTGGCACCGGGAAGTAATGGCGATTAAAGTTCATTCCTCCGCCGCCGTGAATGAGTCTACCCGCCATCCCCCGCCCTGTGCCCTTCACGTATCATGCATGGTGGAACTGTTCGTACCGGCTTCATTCATCCACATCTCGGCATCCAACGGTCGCGAGGCATTTTCTAAGACATACTTATGTTCCCGCTGTGCTCTTCAAATCTAGCTGTGTGGTACTTTCCGCGCGGTGCCCACATTGCGGCCGAATCGCACGCTGCAGTATGATGCTATTCGCGAGAGTTTCAAACGTATCCATCTCCACGGCCAAACGTGTTACAGTCACTTAAACGATTTCATTTTCTTCCAATATCTCTCTTCTTTATGTCGCCACCCTAAAGCTCTATACCCGCACATCCAGGCGTTGTGGGGTAGTCCATGTATCGTGCAAACAGTGGCGATAGCTTCACTGTGCCATAGCTCGCCGACTAGCTGTCTCAGGACCATTCCAATGCAACCATCTCGTCTATGATATCTGTAATTTTCTGTGTCAGTCATTAAATTTGCATGGTTAAGTCTCGGTGGCTGTTCCCAGTGCCCTGTAGAGCATTACTACTCGCCTTGTTTCCAAATCTACAACCATGACGACCATCTATTTTCAGTGCTCTTAACCGAACTTATTCCATTCTTTTCTTCCTCCACATTACTTCTGGATCACCTCAGGTCTATTCACACATAGTTGTGGCGAACCAGTTGATTCGAGGCGGAGGGTAGCGGCGTTCCGCCGTCAAGATCGCAGCCACGCAACCGCGACACTTTGAAAGCTGACGGATGGGTACAAAATTGGACAATTAACAGCTAGTAATGGAGACACCGAGTGCTATAGCGGCAACCAAATTCTCTGTGCGTGAAATCATAGTTCAGACCGCTGGTGTGCGCGGCGAAGTGGGATGAACCGATGTCGACGACTCGGCGAAAATGGGCAGAGAAAAAGACGGAGGTGGTGGTGCAGATGACCATATTGGAGTAGGTCGTGCCTCGGATTCACGCAATGGAGACAGCTTGTAGACATTCTGGATTTTAACAACTTGAAAAGCGAGTAAGATTCAACTGACATACCGGGAAAGACAAGCTCGCCTGACCTCTGGCAGATGCGACCGTACCACATAGACCGCTCGGGCGAAGGGGAGCTGTAATATACTCAGAGATACAGCACATTCAGTGACAAGAAAAGCACATGATATGTTCGGCTTACTACAATATCAGGCTATTGAAGGCTCGTGAGCAAGTACGCCCTGCATTTCGCCAGTCAAGATCCATAAGGTAAGGTAGCCAGCTATTTTGCCTGCCCGTCCAAGTCGCATCGTGACCTTGGCAACAGTTTCTCATCTCCCTAACAAAGCCATGCATGCGCTGGTGAGTCCCCCCTCATGCCAAACGGTGATAACATGTCTCACATATGCCACGTGCCTGATAGTACCAAGACCCTCGTAACATGTAACAGGCTCACTTCTGCCCTAATCTTACTGGAACAGTCGTGCCACGTACCACATTTTCTCCCAATCATCCAGCGACATCGAGGCCATACATGGCTCAATCCTCCTCGGAGGCTCCCTCAACCTCCTCCTCCCTCCAGTCCTCAAGACACTCGCCCAGCAAAAGTGTGGCCTCTTCGAGCCCGCGCCGCACCGCCGTGACACTACACGCCGCTTTACTTACAGCGTCATCCAACCGCTGCAGACGTAAACCCTCTTCCTCGAGAGTCGCGATCCGCGCCCCCAGGCCCCCCGCGTCCAACGCTGCCCGCGACACCGGGAACGCGTCGAGGTCCGCGAGGGCCGCGCGGCAGGCGGCCAGTTCGTCGGCAACGCCGCACCGCGACGCCTGCAGCCGCGCGTGCGTCTCGGCCGCCGCGCCCTGTAGCGCCACGAGGATATTCCCCGCCGTGGACAGGCTGGCCTGGCGGTGCGCGCACGTCGTCAGGTAGGCCGCTAGAGCGCGGCTCGCGGCGGCGTGCGCGGCCCGTGTCTGCTGCACCTGTGAGCGTGCGCGGCTGGCGATGGTTACAGGCGTAGCGGGCACTTCGACCGATGCCAGCGACGACGACAGTACCGAGGCCATTACTGGGGTGGCAGGGAAGAGTGAAGCAGCCCAGTCTGCTGTGGACCGCGCAGGCTCTCGCGCCATAGTGTTGGTGACTCCCTCGTAAATGTACTGTAGAAGCCCCGCTGGCTGGCTCGGCGATTGGGCGTGGTACTGTAAGCCCTTGACGACGCTCTCCTAAAGCGGCCCGTCGAGGACAGCGGGTACAGCGCCATGGGAAACAAGAAAGCACACCGCGGCTACCACGGGGACGCCGCCGTCGACCCGGCGGCCCGTGACTACGCGTGGCTTGGCGTCGTAGGTGTAGGCAAGTGGCCGGTCCAAGGTGAGACCAGCGCACGCGGCTTGCAGCGGCTCGGGGATGAGGCCGCGTAGCGCGGGCGTCCAGTCGTAGACGGTGGCGTGCCAGGTGTCGAGATTCAGGGTGGCCAGAGCCCAGTGATCATCGCGCAGGTGGATGGGCGCCAGGAAGATGGGCGTGGGCGCTGGGGCGGCGTTGCCGTCTTGACGACTCAGTGTCGTATTGGCATTTTGAGCGTCCGCTGGCTGGTCAAGGCGGGGCGTGACTTGGAACTTGTCAGGGCGCAGGGAGTCGATGGTGGTGAGGACGCTGGTGATTCGATCACGACTGAGGGAGAGTGGCGTTACCGTGTGGTCGTTCACTTCACCCTCCTCATTGCTTGTTTCCATCTTGCGCCGTTTGGAGGGACGCTCGAGTGGGGTACTGAAAATCTCCGTGTCGGCGTCGACCGAACGTCGGCGCTTTGGTGGGCTTTCTTGGGCGAAGGCGGGGTCTCTGTCATTATTTTCTTTTTCCTTACTACCATTCAAAGCATTTTCCAGGCGCTGGTTCTCGATGTGCAATTGTTGTTGGAGGGCAATGGCATGACCGTCATCATCATTGCCGAGAGGGACATCATCGTCGACAGGCTTGGAGGTGAGAAGGGAATTGTCATCGTTGACGTCGTTAACGTTCTCGTTGTGGACACCGTCGTTGTCGACATTTTCACTGCTGGCATCGTCGCTGTTTGCATCGTCGCTGCTGGCACCGTCGCTGCCGGCATCGTCGCTGCTGGTATTATCGCTGCTGGAATCGTCGCCCTTGATGTCCTCGCTACTGGCATCCCCACCATCGACATCGTCGCTGTCCACATGGTGGCCACTATTACTAGGGGCATCTTGGGCGTTGTCTTCATCCTCGTTGTCTCCATCCTTGTCCCCTCCGTTCTCGTTGTCGCACTCCCGGCGGTCCCCGAGCCGACTGCCGCTGAAGCTTGTGGGGGCGTTCTGGATGGGGGTGAGGTCCTCCGCCGTTGTGACGTCCGAGGGCCACCAAGCCTGCTGGTGGACATTATTGCGCTTCTGGCGCACGGGGTTATGGGCGCGATTAACCCGCAGGCACACCAGCGTCTCTGGCAGCGACAGGTGCGGGCGTTTCTGGTTGAAGGCGTCGACGTTGGCCCAGAATTGATGGGTCGTCGTCTGGTCGAAGATGGCGTGCAGGTACCCGGCCGCCACGTCCCAGCGGTCCGCGAGCGTCTTGAGGAGCGCGACCGTGTCCTTGCGCATGTTGGGGTACGCGTAGCGGAACGGAGGCGAAAGCCTGTCGTCTCCGTCGCTGTCATCGGTCGGCTCACCGCAGTGGCTGCGGCGGCTGCTGCCCGCGACACTCATTTATGACGACGGCGCGAGGGCTTGTTGGTGGGATAAAAGAAGGCGGTCTGCAGGGTGAGCGGCAAACCGGTGATGATAGTGATTTCTCAGGTGGACGGCATTTGCGTCCCCGTCGGGTCGAAAGACAGATATGATGGGAAGGCGACGGACTTGAGCGGCGGTTTAGCGAACTTTGAGGAACGTCTCAAATGCGAATGAAAAAGACTGGGGACCCCAGCGGTTGCAAAATTGATGGATGTAGAAAGATGGATGAGAGCTCTCACGGATGGGATTGCTTAATGGAGTGCTGGACATCTTATGTCTTCTGCAGCTCCTGGCAGGTACTTTTCGCAGGCACTTGACACCAAAGCTACCCCGCCAAAATTGCGGATGCCAAGCCCTGAAAGCAGGGCTAGAAACAGCTCTAGGGGCTGTCAGGACCGCAAGACCTACAAGCCAGGTCTGTCAGGCCTGTTGAAACCACCAGAGGTATGGTCCCCCGCCACAAAACTCAAAGGCCACCACTCAACCTTGGCAAGCCTGTATCTAGACCAAGGATGAACTTTACCCAGCAGAAGTTGAGGTCAAACGTTGTTTCTACGCATCATGTTTCTCTCTCTGCTACCTACGTCGCGTCTCTATAGGTCCTTTCACTCCACCTGAGCACCAGGGCTGCAGCTGTAGGCGACATTTACTCTTTCGCTTGCCCTTCCATTTGCAATTGCTCCCTACTTGTTTTTTTCAGTCATCTCCCATTTTACTCTGGAACTTGTTGCTCTTTCGTCCCAACTTCCCACTCATAACTCCCATACAATTATTTCCATCCCTCGTCTTCTCTATCCAGTTTTCCCCATTGTCTCATCTCTCCTCAGCCGTGCTCAATCACCTTGCCAGCCCATGTGCTGCCGACTCCTCGTCAACCAGCATTCCCTTAAGCAAGGTAAAGTGACTCTCTTCACGTCTTCGCCCAAGTCTCAAACCAGTGCTGACCCTTTCCCATAATACGGACCTGTGTTTGTGCTCCCTTTTTCCTGCTGTTCCGCCACCCTCGCTCCAGCTCCAGCCCCTCTTGGCCTTGTGCATCGTCCGCCGGAATTCTTGAACCTACTGGTAACAAGGTGCACATTCTTTCGGGCCTCGGTCTTCCATGGCATTACTAGAATCCACTCATCACAGATGCACATGTGCACTGCCAGAAACCACCAACCAGTGCTTCATACCCCTTTTCCTTATTCTGAAGCTGAGTTGGACTCACTTTCCCACAAACCAACCAAGATAACCACTGGCTCTATGCCGTGTATATATTCGACCAGGTCTTGCAGTGCTTTACGGGTAATGGTAAAGTTGCAAATTACGTTCTCGGCGCTGCTGTACGGACTAGGAATTCCCCTGCAACTTGGAAATCTGTTGATTGCCACCACCAGTCACAGTCAATGACCTCGTTATACAATCTTCCTGACGAATAGAATACCATCTGAAACGCCGCGATCGCCTCCGTCGTGACTCTTCACGCATCTCACCATGTGTCAGAGACACAACGGGAAAGGGCTCGGATCCAGGACAAAGGATAAGAAATAAAAGATCTCAGAGCAAGGACCTCAACAGGGAAACCGGCGAGGTAACGGATAGGTAGGGGCGAACTACAAATAAGGGACAATAGGCCAAGTAGATAGATAAAAGGATAGAGATTAATGCCATTTAACCTCTACCCCTACCTAAGACCTCGCCGCAGCTTCGATAATAACCTACGTGCCCCTTCTTGCCTATACTCCAGGAATCCCCTCTGACACCATGCTAGGTCTCCATTATACTTCACTGGGTGCCGGACGACTGTAATCCGTGCCGTCATTGCACACCACTAAAATTTAGCGGCAACCCCCCAGACCTAGGTACGGTCCCGATATGCGAAGCCCCTTTCGACCGACGCCCTCTCGGAGAAAATACCCAGAAAGAGCGAAGGGCGCACGTTGCCACCGTCGAAGGCGTCGCACCCATTCCTTAGACCGCCTACAGGCCTGGGCCTCCTTCGCGTTCGCGTGGGGGGTACTGGGTTTTGCCACCCTCCGGTTAGGAAGATGGCAGATGGTCGCGTTTGCATGTTGAGATGCACACCATCATTTGCAGGCCATGGTAAGAGAAGTGTCAAAACCAGTAGTAGGAAGGTTGCAAAAGTTGCTATGGGCGTTGGATTAGTTGAAGGGGAGACAGTGAGAGAGATGCTGCAGCACCCTACCCATTGCTACCATGACACGGACGTGGAAATGGCCCAGTGAGCTGGCGGTTACAAAGATACGACACCATGATTTAAGATATCCGCACCCTCTCGTCTTTATCTAGGTGGCCCGGCATCATCGCTGGTCATGCTTTGGAAAAGTTAAATACAAGTCGCCTTTACTATCTGGCACTCCCGAGCATTATTGAAAGAAGATGGCCTGTATTAGGCTGATTGAAGAGAGAAGAAGGGGGTGCTGGAGGAAGCAGGAGACTCCTTTATACAAATGGATGAACCAGTGGAGATGATTTAAGTAAGAGATTAAGTCATTCGACATATTGCACTATTATTATTATTCTTACACCTAGCGACCTATTTAGGCCATGAGGACCCCCTGCGTATCTTAGCCTAGGAAAACCGTTCCGGGCTGACGTCCGGCCGGGTGAAAAACCTAGGTTCCGCTGCGTCGTACCGCTTCTATCTACTTTTTGACCTGCCATACCGAGATCGGGCTCAGCGCGCCCGCTTCCTAGCTGATAAGTTGATTTGCTAGCTGGAACATGTCCAGCCTTCCGGAGCGGAGTAGCCATCTTGCGATGATTCCTGCTTTTCCTGGGGTGTCGAGCATCCTGTCCGTGTCTATCGGTCCTCCTAGAGCTTGGACGAGATGCTCTCGTCTTTCTCTTTCCTGTGGGCAGAAAACGAGGATATGCCGGACGGTCTCCCTGCCCTGACCGCAGGCGCACTAGGGGCTGTCGAAGCCTAGGACCCTACGCTTAAAAAGGAAGTCTCGCAGCCTAATCTTGCCAGTCCTTGCTTGGACGAGGATGGAGCTCTCTGCCTTATGGAGTCCCTTATGGAGCTTAAGGACGTGCTTATCTGGCGGCATTTTAGTTGCTGCCGGTGTTCGTGTTGTTCGATTTTGCTGCGTTTGTTGCCATCTTTGAAGCCAGTCTCTCTCCTCAGCCTTATGTGCTGAGTCTCCAGCTAGCCATTCGTCTAGCCACCTCTTACGATCGGGAGCGTCGGGGCCTTTCGGTCTGCGCCGGCGAGTTGGTCTTGTTAGGATCCATCTAGCTGCGTTTTCGCATCTCGCTTGGATGAGTGATGCGATACGCGGCTGTTGGAGCCTCTCTTCCGATGCCGCCACCCTTCTGTTGAGCCACGTGTCTAAGGGGGACACGTAAGCTTCCGTTTCTAGTACTGTGGTGGCCGTGGCTTTGAAAGCTCCTGTGACCTTTCGGAGGCACTCTATCTGGACGTCGTTGAGTGCCTTGGCTCGATTTTTCGAGATCTGGCGGTGCCACTCTGAAGCTCCATAGCCTATCGTAGACCGTACGATAGCTATATAGACTTGGCGGGCTCGTTGGAGAGATGCGCCCCACGTCGAGCCGGCTATCCGGTTTAGAGCGTAGACCTGCGTCGCCATCTTCTTCGATATCGACTGGATATGGACGTCCCAGCGGAGACGTCTATCCACCTGGATGCCAAGGACGCGGCAGGAGTCTTCTGGTTCGATTTCGTGACCTTCTAAGGCTATCTTTGTATCCGGACCTTTCCGTCTTCGAGAGAAGTGGACTAGGTAATATTTCTGGACTGCAAAGGTCATGCCGTGGCTGACTGCCCATTCTTTGCAGACCCTATGAGCAGCTTTTAGCCGCTCGCAGGTCTGCTCTGGGTTTAAGCCGAAGCCCACGAGGTTTGTGTCGTCTACGAAGGCTATAGTAGCTATCCCTGGTACAGCGCGGAGGGCCTTGTAGAGACCGGCTGTATAAAGGCAGAAGAGGATAGGCGATAGGGGTGAGCCCTGCGGGACGCCTGCTGGGACTGGGATCTCGTCCGATTCCTAGCCATCGAAGAACAGCGTAGTGGACCGGTTAGATAAGAAGCTTCGGATCCAGCTAATAGTCCATATAGGGACCCTCAGCGCTCGCAGGTTAGCGAGGAGCCTTCCATGGTCGACGGAGTCGAAAGCGCCTGAGATATCCAGCGATAGAAGGGTTGCTGCACCTCCATGTTTCCAGGCTGTGCGGACTAAGTCCGTTAGCAACCGTAAGGCTGTTTCTGTGGAGCGGCCTTTCCGGTTGCCCATCTGTTCGTCCGGGAGCAGCCCGTTTTCTTCCGCAAAGCTGGCTAGCCGTTGCGCTAGCAGGCTCTCGATCACCTTCCCCATGGTGTTAAGTAGCGCGATAGGTCTCCATCCGCCGGCTTGGTGGTACTCGTTTGGCTGCTTTCCTGGTTTCCGGAGGATAACGGTCACTGCTTTGCGGAACGCTGTTGGATAGTATCCTATACGCCAGCATGCTTCCGTTAGGGAGGCTAAGGCCTGGAAGAGGGGCTTTCCTAAGCGCTTAAGGAATCCGTTCGGAAGCTGGTCTGGTCCGGGTGCTTTCCACTGGCCTGCCTTGCTTAAGACGTCTTGGACCTGCTCCGCTGTCACCTCGCCGTCGATGTCGAGAGGCGCTGCGAGCCGGTTTGTTGTACGGAAGCCGGTATGCATGGCCTTAGGGAGAGGGTAAAACCTCTCCCGGAAGGCCTCCGTTTTCTCCTTATGGGTCGTTGCTTCGCCTCGCGGTGTATGAAGCGTGGGGACGGCTGGAGGTAGCGGCGGTGCGGCTCCTTCGGTTCTGGCCTATCTCGCGATGTTCTAGACGCTAGCTGGCTGGCTAGAGGCCTCGTGAAGCATGTTTCTCTAGGTCGCTGTCTTTGCAGTGCGGATCGTTTTCTTTTTCGTAAAGGATGCTTGCTAAAGAGCTCGCCAGGCTGTGTCTGTCCTGTCGGATAGCCATGTTCGCTGGGCTCGTCTCTCCTCCTCTATAGCTTCTTTTGTTTCGTGGTTCCACCATGCCTTGCCTCTCCTCTTAAAGTGGCGGAGGGGGGCAACTAAGTCGGCTATCCGAGTTAGCTCCTTAGTTAACGTTTCGGTGTATCTATCGATTTCCCCCGGTGTCTCGAGTAGCCCTGGCTGCGGAAGGTGTGTCGCCTCGGCCTTCGCTTGGTTATAGTCAGCTGTTTTCCAGCTACGCCGTGGCTTATTCTGGGGGTCGTTTTGAGGTCCAGCCACGCGTATCACCTGCGGGAGGTGATCGGATCCAGCATATGGGGCATACCCGTCGTAGGCAGCTCGGAGATCGTCCGTGGCCCACGCTAGGTCGATCGTGGAGTCCATGCACCCTCTTCGAGTCCATGTCGGTGTTCCAGGGGGGGTGATGAGCTGGAGTCTCCAGGATTCTGCTAGCTGGAGCAGCTTATCGGCTGCCTTATGAGGTCGGACGTTGTATCCTCCCCAGACGGGGTGGTGGACGTTAAAGTCTCCTACGAGGACTGTTCGTCCTAGCTGGGGACCGGTAAGGAGGGCTTCGATAGCTGGCAGGTCTGATCTGCTAATCGATCCAGGAGGAGGCGAGTATACGCAGATGACTGTTATAGGACCATCTGGTAGCTGGATCGTGATGTTGCACCTATCTGATTGCGCCTTATAAGTCCACTGCGCTGGGGGGTGCTTCTTATTAATGTAGATGCAAGCTCTGCCTCCCTCGGCGGCATAGAGAAGGTAGTACGGAGAGGATCTCGGGCAGTAAGTGGTCGGCATGTGTGGGTTTCGCCAGGGCTCTTGGATAGCCAGGACGTCGTACTCTTCGGAGATGGCATCGACTGCCGGGATCTGTGCTTTCTTGCTTTTCTGCGTGTTCTAGTGTAGGATCCTTAGCGTTGTTATAGTCGAGCGTGGATGCTGTTTAGTGTTGACTCCGGTGTTTCGACGTCCATGTTGTCTGTCTCTTCGTGGGTTCTGCTGCGGGCTCTGCCAGTGCTTCTAGTGCGGCAGCTGGTTGCTCGACGCTTTCGCGGCTGTACTATCTGCCAGTCCTCGGCTGTTGGCTTAGGGGGTTCTTGCGAGGGCAGTGCGAATCCCTTCGGTCTCGTGACATAAGTAGCCTTGGCGATCTGGACCTGCTCCTGGCGGACTGGACACTCCTTAGACCACGCAGTGTGTGGTCCTCGGCATGCTGGACAGCAGTACCGGCTCTTATTCTCGGCTTCTGGGCATTCTTTATCGCCATGCTTTGTTGAAGAGCAGAGCCCGCACCTACGTGCGTGGCAGCAGACTCGGGCGATATGTCCATAGCGGTAGCAGTGGTAGCACTGCTTAAGCTGGGCTCCTTCGGCGAAGGGCTCGCATGGATAGTAGCCATACTGCCAAATAAGGCCGTCTCGGCATAGCTGTTCCGCTTGTTGAACCGTGGGTACTGCAATATATAGGGCCGTGACCTTCCTAGACGAGGTCTTAGCGTTGCGAGGGAGCTTGGCCTCTAGGACGTCGATCGGGCCGCCGGGCTGGTTCCGGAGTTGGACTCCTAGCTGCCCTTGGTTCGTCTCTATGGCCTCCTTGTTGATGCCATGGGCCACCACCAGGATCTTTCTCTTCTGGATAGAGGCGTTCTCTCCGAAGGCCTCGGTAGTCCAGGCCCGGTCGGTTTCCAGCTGTCGCTTCTCTTCTGCTGTCTTGCAGGTAATAGCATAGTCTCCGCTGGGAAGCTTCCGTGCGGCTATTGCTGTTTCTTTACCTGTTGCTGCGTTAACTTTCCGCACGATCTCTTCGTAGGTGCGGCCTTCAGTTCCTGCGGCCTTAACCGTTACCTCCCGTTCGTGTCGAGGAGGCAGAGTCTTGGCTACCTGGGGGGCCCTAGGCGCTGTGGCGGCGGTAAGGGCAGTAGCGGCTGCAGCGTACGTCTTAGGAGCTTTAATTTCCTTATAGATAGCTTGCAGCGTGTTCTCGATAGCATTGATGCGTCTTTCGACGCTGGGCTGGTTGTCCGATTCCTTAGCCGCCGTCTCTAGGACCGGAATGGCGGCTTGAACTGCTGCGGCTAAGGCCGCAATGTTGACTTCACCAGCTAGGAAGCGTTTAAAGTCGTTTATAGTGCTGCGTATATCCTCTGGACTGCGTCCAGGTGTTGTAATGCTGTCTGGCGATGGTGTTTTTGAGTCCGGAGGTGACGGCTCGGGGGGTGGGGCGGGCCTATGGCGGCTCCCACCACCCGCGCTTTGCCTCGAGGGTGGTGAATCGACCATTTCTAGGCTAAATGAAGCCCTAGGGACAGTTTCCGGGCTATCCGGTAGCTTATAGAGTCGTGGTTGTGAAGTTATCGCTATGTGGGGTCGGTTTCAAAAAAGGTTTTTTTCACGCTAATATTGCACTATTAATGCTCAACAGACCGCCACTATCCACGGCATCAGATCTCGCAAAATGATTAATGAAACCCAAGAACTAAAAAGAACCAAGTTCTCGCTACAGCCTTCCTTTAGTCGCCCTGAATAAAACGAGGCGTGTTTTCAAGACCCTTCATCCACTTTGGCCCACCGTGCCCCGGTGCGACCTGCGATTCGCACCTCGAGTTCGCCATCCTCGCGGGGCGACCTCCATCTGCTAACAAGTTTGGTACCCCCATCCGGGATTATGCCTGTCCGTCCCTGTGTCGCGTGAGGAAATTTGAACTTTGGAGGCATACTGTCAGAGGGGGCCCTTGGAGTATAGGCAAGAAGGGGAACGTAGGTACTGTCGAAGCTGTGGCGAGGTAGTAGGTAGGGGTAGAGGTTGAATGGCATTAATCTCTGTCCTTCTATCCATCTACTGGGCCTGTTGCCCCTTATTTGTAGCCTGCCGCTACCTGTCCGTTGCCTCGCCAGTTTCCCTGTTGAGGGCCTTGCTCTGAGATCTTCCATTTATCCTTTGTCCTGGATCCGAGTCCTTTCCAGTTGTGTCTCTGACACATACGGCCGGCCCTGGGAGACGACAAAAATTGCACCGAAAGACCGGCATCACGTTAATAAAAGCTCTTTAGACCTCAAGCCCGGCTGCTGCGGCGTCACAGAGAGTCGACTGTCGGATATCGGCAGATACAGGTGGGGATGAATGCATGCGAAGCCGGCATCTGCAGGCTGAACGGACCGACGGACCTGAACATAGGCATCAGCCACACGACGACCAAGGCACGTATGAGCACGGAGGAAGAGCGTGCGCAGCCATATACAGATCTTACACTTCCTCGCATCCGACAGGTTCTTAGCGGAATTTTTGAATCAAGTAGCGGGCACAAGCACTAGAAGGAAACGGAATTGGGGGGAGCAAAAATGATAACAAAAACATACAACACCGAGGATTCCCAGGTCGTCACCGACCCTAGTACTAATTCGGCGCTTTCCAGCTTATCTATGGGAGAGCGGACTGGATCCCGAGTTTTCTGGAAGCTATGGTCGTATGTGATGGACCGTGGCGTTATCGTTAGATTCAACGGGTAATACCGCGGTTTCTGACCAAGCGGGTTGGTCACGTCTGACGGAGTTGATCACCGCTATAGCGGGCAAGATTGATTAACAAGGTGGAAGCCCTTATGAAAACAACTGACAACTGTTGTACGCGCCTTCACAGTTCTCCGACCACAGATCCAGAATAGTGCGGCATTCATCTGGCTGTCTTCAAATCGGGGCCCGGCCGTCCTACCGCCTGAGTAGAGCAGCAACCTGGCGGCGACCCAGTAGCCAGGTAGCAGAGTCATGAATCCTTAAGCTCCCAGGTGGACCGTCAAACTTTAAGCCGGCGAGACAGGAGCATGGGAGCTGGCAGACGCATATTGGGGCAAAGAGGCCCCGCTGTTGACGTAGTGGGCGATGACCCACACGGCAGCGTCGACGGCTTTGTCTCGAATCGCGCCAACGCTAATTAAGCCACAATTCTACCAGAAGGTTTGACGAGACCGGGTATGATGATGTGAGGCGGCGTTGCCATCAGGGCCAAATTGGACGATGAGGGAAGGGCAGCCTTTCGAGCGCCTCGGGCCGCAACGATGGGACCCTTCAACAGTACTCGCCAGGGTCTCTTAGCCTCTTCTCCGCCATGAATTCCTGGTGCACCGTTTTCCCCTCTGGCCGCATCTCCGGTCCAGCGGTCAACTCCTCGCAGCTCGACGTCAGTTGCACTTGGGTCCGGTGGCCGGGCGGGACGCTCGTGCCGTGGACCGTGCTGAACAAGCTCCCGAACGTGGCCCATGGCGGAACGGGCCGCGGCAATCTCGGCGCCGGCGCCGGGTTGGCATTCGCCACGTCAGGCGAGCTCGGCGGCGCCCTGGCGCGGAGCGTCGTGTTCTTAGTCGTGCCCCAATCGACGTGGATGTGCGGGATGAAGTGCACAAGCCACTGCCGCAGGACCGGCAGGCTGCCGCAGACGATGATACAGAGCTGTTCCACAATGGACCAGATGCCCACGGACACATTGTCCCCTACCGCCCGTTAGCTTGGCGAGTCCAAAGGCCCCTTGCTACTTTGGATGTTCGGGCACTTACAACTGGGGTCGTGGGTGGCGTTGAAGAGCAAGACGTAGCGCAGTCGGATGATGGTGGTGACGCTGGCGGCCGAGGCGAGGGCGAAGATGACGACGAGAGCGAGGCGCTTCCGCGCCGACACGTGAAGCCGGATGATCTCGGGCACGGGCAGGGCGATGAGCACAACGTCCCAGGCGATGGATAGGGCACCGCCGGCGTAGGCGATGGCGCTAACGTCGAGACAACGGCCCGTGATGTACTTGTCCCAGACGGCAGCGAGGGGCTGGCACTGGAAGAAAATGAGGAAGAAGATGGGAACGGTGTGGGCAGTTAGCGCCGCCATGCAGCCGTAGCAGGCGTGTCGCACCCAGCGCGTGACGCCAAAGACGCGCAGGTAGAGGAGCAGGATGGACAGCTTGGTGAAGTATTGCATCCAGCAGTAAAAGAGCTGCGCCGTCCAAAAGGTCTGTTTGCATCGGATCACCCACTTATTAGCCTGGGTTATCCGCGCGTGCACTTCCAGCTTCCGTGATGGTGCTGGAACTCACAGTCCATAAAGCAGTTTCATTCTTGGGGTCCTCGGTCCAGTAATGACGACCTGCTCCAATTTTAGACAGGTACCAGCCGTTGGCGGCCGTGGCAAGGAGAAAGACCTAAACTCGGCCGAAGCGATTAGGAGACGTCCAGGACGGAGGGGCTCTTATTCACACACCGTAGCCACGATGCAGGTCCAGTCCTCGGGGCCTAAGTCCCGCATCTTGTGGTAGCGACAAAAGCACCGAACACCGGTGATGAAGAAGCCCACAGCGATCGCGACAATGCAAGTCGTCTCGATGTCCTTCACACGCGACTCCTGAGGATACAAGGAGCAGAGCGTTCCGATGGGCACCACAGCTTCTACCATCAGTTAGTGCTGGCCCTCAATATTGGTCAGGAGGGAGCATCGGCCGTACTAATCATCTCGGCGTGGTCGCAGGCTTGCTGCACGCACGTCGAGATGGTGTTCAAGAGTGCCATGTCGGGGCACAAGCAGTCGGCCAAAGCGGTGACGTTGAGCAGAGGACAATGCGCGCCCATGAGCTCGCGCACGACGCATCCGCGCTGTGCTTCGATGTTGGGATTAGCCAGGAGCTCCGACGCGAAAACGACGGGCGTCCCGGAGCGCGAACAAGAGAGGGCAAGAACGTACGGCACAGCCCGGCGTCGAGTGCAAGAGATCGGCAATCTGCGTCCCCGGCGGCACGCCCTGCGCGACGGCGGTGCCGACGCCCGTGAGGCCCAGCGCAAGCAGAAGAAACGGGAGGGGGAAGAACCACGGCATCGCGGCGACGGGCTGCTCGCCCTGGAGTTCCGTCTGCGGTTATCTTCACGTCACAAAGTCGAGAGACAGGGGTGCGGGGGGACTGGCAACGTGGGAAATTTAGTCCTGAACCCTTTCTTATACAGGGCGATGTTTCGCGGGAGACGCAGCTCGGACGCACCAGGAGCCAGCGGGTTCTTCAGGGGGCTCCCTGAATGTTTGACTTGGCAGCCGAGCCGTCGGCGATGCTTTAGCGCCAATACGCCTCGCCGGTGCTACGGGCTAGATGGGGATGCGGACGCCGTCGTCGCTAGTTGAGGCGTGATCACACTTTATTTATATTGCGGCCGGCGCAGATCCCGCCCTTGGCGTCTTATGGCGGCTGGTGTCGTGGACGGGCGCGGCACTAGTTTCCTAGTCTCTCGATCAGAGTGGACGCCAATCGTTAAGGTCCGCCTCTCCCACGGGCCCCCTTCCGCTGGGTTCCGCCCCCCCCCTGAGCATGTTCTTTTCTGGCTTGTCCCGTCATGACCGGCGTCACTCCTGAGGCGAGTACGACGGCGCCATGGTCGCGTGGCGGAGCAAGAATATTTAGAGATATGGCTTGCTACCACGACGACGATGCTTGGGCCTCGCTTGTGCACGTGTAGTCTGTGTGGCAACTGGTCCTCCTCGCAAGTCGTCGGATTGTGGAGTAGATAAACACTCGAGGTCCCATGACGAGAGAGGCCCACATAGACAAGGGGGCGGCAGACACCCGTGGCAGTGGCAAAATTAACACGCCTGCCACCGTAAGGCGGCCCATACTCTTACTTTAAATCTGGTAACGGGTCCCAGGTCGATCCCTCGCAAGCGCAGCTGTGTCGTCCGCTTCGCAGGTTCACGAATTCGTTCCTCTACTTTGACTTCAAAAAGACGACGAGCGAGGGAAGCGATCTCGTCTCGCGGGCGAAGGGGCGACCGGCGATAATTAAAGCGCCCACCCACTAATATGGCATAATATCCCATCCCGCAAACGCGGCGATGAGGCACGGCGCAAAATTCGGCGATGCGAGGTCTCAGGGGCCATATCCTGGCAGCGTGACAGGTTGTGGGGGAGCCAAACTCCGAGCTGCCACGTTGGATTCGTGGGTCCCCCGGCTCTCTAATGGAGCTATTAAAAAGCTTCTTTTTTTGTCGCGTGGTGCCCGCAAAGGTAAGTGGCTGGGCATCGTACAGGTGATTCGACCTGCGTCTCGTGCCGCTGCTTTGGGCTGACGGGAAAATATCATATGTTCAAGCTTCGCGTCAGCGGCGGGTGCGGTTGTCGTGGAATCTCCTCCGGCTCTTCACACTCTTCTTGCTATCCAAATATCGTCTCTAACTACAATGTCTTGGAGATGCCGCACTACATCCACCTAGTGCGACCTATTGTGCATATTCTGTACGCTTTAAGAAATAGGGCCACCATCTTAGGAAGCTGCCATCAGTTCCGAGGCTCCATTCTGGATCTCCTAAAACAGAATGTAGACTTAAGCATCTGAGCTCATTACTTCTATCGCTATCTCAGTGTGATTGTGGCACCTGTCGATGAGCACTTTTGATGTGGTATTATCATCCTCCTTTTTTTAACCCCTTCGTACTTATCAAGACAAGTACCTCTTATTTAGAGCCACATTATTGAATTTAACATTTGCTGAATCCTACTAGCCCAAACATGAGCGATTTGGAGACAGGCTAGCATCAGCTATTGTTAGCGCAGTCGTGTATTGTCTGGAATATCTGAGGAGGTGACTAATGTGGCGTTGGGGATATAAACCAAGCTAGCTGGAATTATGACGGGCCACGGGCTGTTGTGCTTTGCACAAACCATAATGAAAAAGGCCTCGATCCTTCGTTAGCTCTCAGCAAACCCAGCAAAGTTACTTGGAGGGGACTACGTGGTTTTGCTTCTAGGTCTACCTGCATAAGAAGCACATACCCCCTGCCACCCCAGCTGCCTTTCCTTACCTGACGCCCTTTGCATCTACTAGAACAACCTCACCCCTATGGAATATCACGGCCTGAACATGGCTTCCGTTCCGTCATTTGTGCCGGCTTCTTCGCCCACGACCACAAAACAAGTATCTGCACCAATTCGCTTTCTCATACTTTCAGACACACATAACTCGGCGTTTCCGCCACCTGACGCGCTCCCCCATGCTGACGTGGTACTCCACTGCGGCAACTTGACTATGATCGGTGGCCTCTCAAACTACCGAACGGCAATCCAGCATTTATCCGCTTGCCCTGCAGAACTAATCCTCATAGTCCCGGGAAACCACGACGTCTCACTCGATCCACCCTGGTGGCAAGAGAACTTGTATGCCGAGGAGGACAATGACCCCAACGAGCCTATAAAAGCGCACGCCCTCTTTACCGAGGCCGCCGCACAGAGTGGCATCCGCATTCTCTTAGAAGGGACATCTACACACACCCTTCGGGATGGGCGAATCTTTTCCATCTTTACTTCTCCTTACACGCCCGCGTATAACGGTTACGCATTCGCATACAATACCGAGGACGACAGATTTGGTCCTGATATCATCCCCGATAATGTGGATATCGTTATGACACACGGCCCGCCCGGTATCAGCAACAGCATGTATCGACTCGATGCTAATGCGGCTGGAATACATTGCGGCTGTCCTAAACTTTGGAAGGTCATTCAACGGGCACGTCCACGTTTGCACTGCTTCGGACATATCCACGAAGGTCACGGTATACAAAAGGTACGCTGGGCTGTCGACCAATTCCAGCTAGGGGACGAAACTCGGGAACGCGATGACGCATTGATTTTAGGCGATGGGAATGACTAGACGGTGATCGTGAATGCCTCCATTATGAACCATGGCGATGGTCCTAATAATAAGCCATGGCTTATAGATATGTTATGTGCTAGGCACTGTCATGGTAACACTTGAAAGTCGCCTTTGCAGGTAGTATTAACCGTGAATAGGTTGTTAAGCGTCACTGCTTCCTCAATTTCCCTTTCTTCTGATCGTGTCTCGTACTCGCAGGTAGCTAGATACCGCCTCACGTCAAACCTGGGTCGCTAAAGCGCCGCCATGTCCTCCATCCTCTCTGCTCTCTTGGGCCGTTTGGATATACTCATCCCTTTCTTGGCCACTTTAGCCAAGGTTAACAATGATACCGGCGTATTTGATCAGAATGGTGTTCGGAACTAGCCGGCACATTCGTCCGTTGCCACCTTGAAATGGATGGATGTTGATACAGTTATTAGCTTCGCCTTGGAACGCGGGACAATCCGGCATGCTGCAGTGTGCGCGGATCCAACGTGAAGTCTCACCTGCCCGGCCACACGTTGCTTCGACTTACCAGCAATTAAGAAATCCTTTTAACTTTTATGATAATTAATTCCCTTACTTAAACATATTAAAAATAGTACAATCTTATCTATTTTAATTTATTAGACTAGTAAATTATAAATGTTAATATATAAATATGTATTTAATAAATATATATCGCTTATATTATGTTACGTGACCCTTAGTTCTTAATCCGAAGCTGTCTTTCCCTTAGTGTTATTCCTTATTATTTTTAACGTGGATGTCATACGAGTGGGCCAGTCATATAAGTGGGCCACTTTCCACTCATTTGAACTCTTCCAACTTTAATTGTCTTTAACTTAACCAATAGTTATGGAACACTCTTCTAACGAGTCTAGAATCATTCTAGCGATCCAGGCGATTAAGAAGAACCCCGAACTTAGCTGCCGATAAGCGGCGGCTATCTACAATATCTTGCGAACTATCCTCCAACGCAGAATAAACGGAAAACATGCTAGACGCGATATACACGCTAACAATACTTGTCTTACCGAATTAGAAGAGAAGACGCTTGTCCGATACATCCTCGACCTAGATTGTAAGGATCCGAAGGAATCACAATGGCACCGTCAGGTATAGGGTAGCGAAGGGCAGGCTCAATTCCACTGCAAGACTGATTCTTGCAGAATCTAAGTTCGGGTCGGGCGCCAGCAGTGCGCCCGCTCCTCGCTAGTAGGCTGCCGGTGGGTCTGCGCCGCAGGTCAGATGACCAGCCTGCGGATGCACCTCTCCAGCGCCTCCTCCCTTACATAGATTCGCGAGGATTTACGCCGCGGTTGCACGATTTGGAAGATATAGCGAATGTTATCACCGCGTCGCACGACGCGTTACGCGTTAGGACGCGTTAAGCCGTAAACTTCGTTAAGCGACAACGAGACCTCCGGGCGCGTTTTTCGCGTGTATACGACTATCAGAGGGCCCTTTATAAAGATCCTGAAAAGATCGCAGGCTGGTTCGCGCTTTTCGCGAACCTGAAGGCCAAGTACAGTATCTAGGATAAGGATATCTACAACTTCGACGAGACCGGCTTTATAATAAGCTAAATCACGTCCTCGATAGTCGTGACTGGCGCTAATCGGAGCGGAAAGCGAAAAAAGGTCTAGCCTGGCAATCGGGAATAGGTTACCGTGATCCAGGGCGTCTGTTCCGACGGCTGGCGTGTCCCGCCGTTCATCGTGGTAAAAGGCACCTACCACCTCGCCAATTGGTACGCGGACAGCACTCTCCCGCATGATTGGGTAATTAAACCGACCTAGAATAGATAGACCGATAACGAGACCGGCCTAGACTGGATTCGGCATTTCGATAAACACACCTCGTCGCACGTAACAGGCCGATATCGTCTATTAGTAATTGATAGGCACGAGAGCCACGTTTCAGCCTAATAGAACAGACAAACCCCAGATGAAGGGAGTCTGGTGGAAGGACGCGGTCGTAAGGTCGATCCGAACGGAGTGGTTGCGAGCCCTTATGTCAAATATCACAAGTAAAGATGTGTGGATGGTCTTGATCAAGGGTCGCAGCAAGTGAGGAGGTAAAGAGTGAGGTTTAAAGTTAAGAGCAAAGGGAGTGTGAATTTATAAAGTATAGTGGTCAACAGGTTGAATTATGTTGTGTGTGTGTCTGCGTGTCTCTCACATAGCTAACTGCGAACAGTTGAGCGTTCCTATTTAAAGTGCATTGGCCTGATTAAGGTTTAAGCCATCATTCCCTATCCCTGTCTCACCCGTCCCCCACAAAGTGGTGAGTGAATCTTTCGTGTCGACAAAGTTAAAAAGAGAGCGAGCAATCTGTATATAGTCGGGGCTTTACGTGGTTTCCCTTAATCAGTCCTTAATAGCTTGCACCATATCGTCCCCTATGTCTCCTTGTTAATTGAGGGGTGGTTAACATCTCAGTTATAAATGTCTTCTTCTTCCTCGTCTCCAGCTAGTGGGTTATTAAGCCGTGCCCGTCTTATAGCGCGCTCAGCTCTGCTGCCCTGTATAGCGCTGTCTTATCTTCGAGCAATGTGTAGTGCTCCTAGGCGGGTGCGTATATCGTCCCAGCCTCGCCAATTAGTAGGTGCAGCCGGAATTGGTCGCCTGAGGGCGTTCTGTCTTATATCACCAAGTCTCGCGTAACTAATACGAGCGCCTTAATTAAGGGCTCGCACGATCTCGGCAGGTGATTATGTTAAGAAGGAGGCATCGCGATTTGAAATTAGCTCTTAAAGCGTGGTATTGGATGTATACTTATACTCCGGCATTGTTTGTTAACTAAAGTGCTTGCCCTTTACTGCAGTACCAGGCTGTGGGTACTCAAGTTAGGGCATAGATAGTCCTTAAGAAGTAAAGGGAGGAGCAGAAGGTTAGGTGGATATCGCCGCAGCCTCGCGCTCTTTTCTAAGCAGTCTTCGGTTTCTGGATGGCCGACGTATAGGAGTGCTTATTATATCAACGTCTTAATTAACGGGTTCCTTAGGAATCGAAGGCTATACCGGTTACTAAAGGTTCGCTATTCTTATACTGTGTCGACGAGCACTAGTAGGAGATTTCTTCGATAGAGGTTGATCATTGTCGCTATCTTTGTAGGTACCTTCCTATTACTAGGGTCTAGCGCTAGGGTCAGTAATATGGAAATCCCTTAGGCTTTGGCGTGCTAGTTCCTTGGCGCTAGCGGGTATAGGTGCAGTTAAAGGGTCTGTAGCACTCTACAATGCTTAGCCTCTAGTCCTTTTCGGAGGTGGTGTCTTTAATAGCTTCTATTGATCAGTATTTTATATAGGTTTAGGCAATGGCTTCAAGGTAGCTGTGAAGTCCGCGACTTCGAATGGGTTTTACTGTAAGCTAGTCGGAATACCCGATCTCCTAAGGAAGTCGCTGAAGTCAATCTTAAGGCTAACCGCCGCCGATAGGGTCAGTCCTATAATGTAGTCCACTTAATTGTCACTACTCTAAAGTAGTCCGAGAAGGTAAGCGACGTTGAAGCCATCTTCGATGTTCGCGAGGGCCCAGTGGACACCTAGGTAAACATAACTGGCACGTTAGGAGACCTTTTCCGGTACGTAGTAGGGGACAATCTTGATCACTAAGTCACTGTAGGCCTGGTCTAAGGACTCCTTACGAAGTATAGCTTGAAGTCAGTCGATGCATTGCTATACTAGTAATATGTTCTCAGTATATCCGAAGGTGAAGACAAGTGCAGTATATACTCTGGGTAAGAAGAGTATGGCAGCCTAGATACATTAGTTAGCGTTGAACTCATTAAACCATATATAGACGTTCGTTCTATCCTGGTGTTGTAATCGGTCTGATACGAATTTTGGCATATCCAGCTTATAGGTCTCCGATTCCGTGGTCGTCTACTAAGCTCTGAGGGAATCGCTAATTAGTAGTTGCACTGTCATCGCAGTATAGTAGTTTAGAGGACGTCCTATTGCGAGTCCAAAAAGAGTTTTCAGGACATAGTCTTTGACCTTAGCGGTCCAGTCTTTGTTGTTAGTGATAGGCCTAGGTCTCTTTAGCTAATCTTACATGGTCTTCTTAAAGTTCTCTAATTCGCTAGCTAAGTTGCGCTTTAGTATTATGTTATTAGTTAGGTTATCCCATTTTAGTGGATAGTACGTAGCTCTTTTATGTACAAGTGTCTTGCCTATCTATAGGAGGTGTTCCTAGTGGACTAGTCTGATCGTGTTATCCTCGGTTGGCGAGCATGATAGGTGGATGTCGTGATTAGGTCGCGAGAAGACTAGGTCTTCCACTTCCCCTATATCTATGAAATCCAGTTTAAACTAGCAGTGTTGTTACATTGTCTCGTAGATCCGTCTAAGCTGTAGTGTAACTTATTGATCAGTCGTTATAAAAGGGAAAAAGGCAGGGTCTATAGTTCCTGCGGTCAGTGTCTAGGTCACCAGTAATAGCATATATCTATATTGCTAGCGTGAGTATCCTTTAAAGTACCTGTGGATACGAACGTCCTTTGGCTATAAATACTCTCTGTGATTCCGTAGTATATAGTCCTATACCACCTTAGTAACGTGGTAAGCGTAATTCCGGTTAAAGTCTGGGAAGGTATTAACGATATATAGGGTACGGTTAGTGTAGATAGCCAGAATAGGGATTGCGGTGTTAGCATCCGGGTGCTTTGCCTTAACTAGAACAGCGAATAAATAGGCAAGCGTGTGGTTTGTTCGCCAGAAAGTCAAGCTAATGTTTAAGAGTTTGATCGTCTTATTGGGATAATCTGTATTAACTGTTCCTAAGAAAACGACTCCGTTATTCTATAGTAAAAGTAGTTAAAGGACCTTGCTTAGATAATTAATACTAAGCTTATCTTTTATACGGAATCTACACGCGCATTCCTAAATGTCAGGTGTGTATATATAAGGGTCTGTTCTATATCCCGTATAATTAGCGCCTATTAGTTCCCTAGTGTTTTGGGGTATCTATATCGGCGTACCATCTTCCTATAAGGGAGGCACTATAGATAGCGTCGCAGACGAGGGTGGCCACAGGTTAGGTCGCATGTCCTCTGGCATCTTGATTTTGCTTTGCAAGTCCGCTAGTACTAGCATTGTTGCGTCCTAAAGCTTAAAGCTATCTTGGCTCTCGTATAAGACGACCTCTTAGGCCTCTGCTATAGTGGATAATGTTAATTAAGAACGGGAGATAATAATGACGTTAATATTATAAGGAAGTTATTATTATTAGTGATGTTTAAAGGGGGAAGAGTGTGTGTGTTCTCTATAGCCAGATAGATAGTGCGGATGTTATCGCAATTAAGGAGAGAATAGAGGTAAGAAAGAAAGAGAGGATGCTTATATATTGGTTAACTAGTTGAAGCGTGTGATGTGAATAAATGGAGGGGACTTCTTGACTGCCATATTGAATAGCAACTGCCAATATTGAATGTTTTATTATTCGTCCGATATTTTTCGGCCTAGTCTATAATTCCATACTTATCCGCATTGTTCTGTCCTGGTCGCCTCTTTATTATGCTATGTAGTTTTTATACGTTAAGGTTCCTAGTAACTTGCAGCTGGTTTTTCTCTTTCTTTCGTATCGGCTACGTATATTTGTCCTCTCTTCGTCCTTTAAAACTAGACACACTTTTCTAGCATCTTCGTCTCTAGGTTCTAATTAAGAGTATCCTCAGGGTATACGCTATATCTTCTAAATATCGAGAAGAATACCGGCTTCCTTAGCTAAAGGAGGAAGAGCGTGAAGCGATTCGAAACGGAGCATAGTATACTCTCGCAATTAACGAAGCTATCTACTTAATGCCTGCGTCCCCTAATACGATGCTAACTCTCGTTCTCGGTATTGTTAAGTAAGTGCACGCCTTCTTCCTGAAGCAATCAGTTTAGGGTGGTGGGAAGAAGGATAAGAATTCGAAGCCTTTGAAATCGCTTTATCTTAACGTAAGTCGTTTGCCCGTTGCGGTTCCGCTGGAAGGTTGCTGATACGTGGAACATGTTAATCAGATCCTGAATAGCTTGACCATCACGACTATGCCTTTAACGGAGTATCGGTATATGCTGTGGGTGTTTGAGCGCAGTGTTTTCGTATCCAACTCGAACGCGGCTATCGTGACAATCCTCAATAAGGTGAAGACCGGTCGGAAACTCCCGCCTCTCTTTATTGAAGCCCTGAACGGTGGTCTGTTCGGTAACACGCTGTAGAAGATGATAGGTCGTAAGGAAATCCCGGTCGCAGTGCTTGTATAGGCGGTTGGTGAGCAGAACCCTTTCCCTTGCTCTCACTGCGAGCAGCTGCTGCGCGGCTCGGACTCCGAGAACTATCGAGGTATGCTTCCGTTCTTCGGTTATATCTCTTATACTCCGTACTATCGCGCTTACGGTAATTGCCTTATAGTAGGCCGGAATACTTAATACAAATAGGTAGTCTATTAGGACATGCTAAAGATAGTTTAAGAGAAGAACACAGTCCCTTTATGTCTCCAGGTAAGGGACGCGGAAAGTAGTATTGCCTTTAATGGCAAGGCACTTATGGCCTTAGCTAAGGACAACTTCAATATTGGTGCTTCTTAATAAAGGAAAGAAATAGTTCTAATAAACATAGATCCTCTTAATCAGGCTTTTTAAAGGCTTATTTCATAATGTTTATATTTATCCGTTATTGTGGCCGACTTTATATCGAGGTATATACAGGTTTCAATTTAAGAGAGATAGTAAGGAAAATGATTTTTAAGTCCTAATAGCGTGGTTCATTATAAATGATAACAAGAAAGCTATGGAAAGTTTTGATCAGGCCTTAACAAGGCTGGAAAGAGATAGAGTAACGTTACTTAAGAGATAACTTCTCCTTGTGGAACAGTGACTAGGTTATAATATAAGGGGAAAAACAAAGAAAAGATGTGTTAAGTGGTATAGCAGTGCTCATGTCCCTGGCTAGGGCAGGTCAGGGTACTTTATGTAGCCCTCTCGGGTTCCGACTGGAATGGGTATCTTAATCTCCCTTCTCACCACTCGTGGTTAGGGAATCTCCGGCTCTTCGATCTAAATGTTATATCGGGAGGGTTTTGATAGTCTTTCTCGCTTTCTTAAGCGGGCATTATGCTAATCAGGCTGCGTCCATGGTGCCAATAGGTCTTTATAGCTCCAGCTGTCCTTGCTGGTGTTGATTAGCTCCCAGGTTCTATTGGGGTCCTTAATAAATACTTTTAGTCTGTCGCTATAGAAGACACCTCGGATAGGTACTTTAGTGACGTTTATTAACTTGAATCGATTATTAAGCAGGATCTTATCCACTCGATAGGGTCCTATTTAGCGATACTGAAGCTTCCTATTATTAGATATGTCGATGTGTCGGACGTAGTCGTATGCCAGGACCAGGTGGTCTTTTATAATTGGTGTTAGTCGTATCCGGTGTTCGCTTCTTTAATTAACACCTTACGCTCGTCGTCTATATTATGCTACAATTACACGGCATATAGTTTTGATATCCGACGGTCTATTCTTAAGTATACGAACTCTGCGCTTAAGCAGCTCTTCCTGGCTTATATCGTGGTCCCAATTGAGAATACGCTACGTTAGCGTGCTGAGCTCGAAGGGTAACAGAGGCTCTCTACTGTAAAGGAGTCAGTATAAGGACATGCCGAAGTACTAGATAACAGTTCGATCAGCCCAGATAGCCAATGGAAGGAGTGATACCTAGTTCTTGCCACTGCCGTTAGTCATCTTTATAAGGCTCTTCGCAATACTCTTATGCCTAGTCTCGATTAGGCCTTGTGTCTTCGAGCTATATACAGGTTCAAGCGAAATCTTATACCCTAACTCTTTAGTAGCGGCGACGACTTTGCCTTTATTCTCTAAACCTCCGTTTACCTTAAGGTGTAGGAAGCAGCTATACTGGTACACAATGCGTGTCTTAATGAATCGGACGATAGATACGGAGTTAACCTTCTTTAAGGCTATGGCTTCTAAGTAGCTAAATACCTTGCACCTTGCTTCCATAGTGGCAGTGTATCTTTATCTCTGCCGGCGAGCCGGCCATGTCTTGCCGCAGGCCTTCGGTAGGGGGTACCACCACGCCGGCATAGTACCCCGTAAGGCCTCGACTAACCTGCCCTGATCCACCATATGTTCGTCTCCGGAGCGGTGCGCTATCACCCCGAAGGGCGACACGGGCGGCCAGCCGTAGCTACTATCGCCTTAACGACTCCGTTCCTGTGTTCTTAACAACTTCCATTACTCCGTACGCACGTCCACTTAGGTATTCGTTCGATGCCCTCGCGGCTGTTAGCTGCAAGCCGTCTCAGAGCTCGGCAGGGCCGAGGGTGTCCTGTCGTCGCTTTGAGAACCGAGTCGACGTCGGATGGTTTTTCTACCCAAATCCCTCTATAAAGACGAGGGCCTTCGCTGCGCGCTTAATTTGTCGTCGATCCGGCGTCGCGCGGTGTCGATGTTCGAGGCTGCTTGCTGCGTTTGGCGGGGGCGAAAAATTTTCGGTCGTGCGACGCCCGAAAATCCCGCATCACAGACCGTATCAGCACAACTCCGGAGCAGCGACACGGCGACACAGCAATGGCGCCTCGCTGCACTTTCGTGCAGAATGCGTCTCTACATCGGCTCTCCCTTAGTCAATTGACCTAGGGAGATTTCCAGCCGGCGCCGCGAGGAGGCTGTAGAGTCCGACTTCGCCAGCCCACGTAGTACTTAGGTATAGCGCTTCGTTACATTTTAATCACTTATACTTAGGTCAGTCACTGTCAACTACTTGGACACTAACTCTCGACGTAATGGCACCTCAAACCCTAACCACACCTGCACCTGCCACGGGTTAGCGAGCCCTAGCGACTCCTCAACCGACTGCACAGCTTGCAGCTGCCGATGCCTCTTAAGAGCTGTACAATATAATTAACGCTCTTCGACAGAGTGTCGCGACCCTCTAACACGACAATATGCAGCTCCAGTAGTAGATCGCCGCTAAAAATGGGGACCAAGGAAAGCATAAGTACCCCGTCCTACGCCTTATAACGGCAGGGATAGGAACGTCCAGATATTCCTTATATAGGCCAAGGCCTACTTAAAGTACTACTCTAACAGCTTCCTTAACGACTCTAACAAGGTTATATACATCGCCGGATACCTCTAAGGCGACGCCCTCGTATAGTTTGAACCCATAATAAGAGACTATCTGACTAATAAAGAGAAGCTTTAAGAAAATAAGACTAAGGCAATTTTCGGAAGTTACGAGACGTTCGAAGCTAAGCTTAAGGGCACCTTTAGGAGCCTAGACGAAGTCCGCATAGCCGAACAACAGCTTATAAAGCACAAGTAGAAGAGATCCGCTACTACGTATATAGCCGGATTCCGACAAATCATCTCCAAGTTAGACTAGGACAATGATGCCTATATTACCCAGTTCTACCACGGTCTTAAGGAAGAAATCAAGGACGAGGTCGCTAGAATGGATCGCCCTAGCGAGCTCTCTAAGTACATCGAGCTTGTTATACGCATTGATAACAGACTCTACAAGAGAAAGATTGAGCATAAGGGATAACAACCTATCCACAAACCTATAGTTGCTAACTCCAAAAAGAAGCGACAGGCAAATTAACCTTTCCGATGTAACAACGAAGGATAGAGGAATAAGACCTCCTATGGCAATTATTCGGGACTAATAGACCTTAACGTAACCCACCACGATAAGCCCAAATTCCAAGGCAAGTGCTATAACTGTGGGAAGGAAGGACACCCTGCACACCTATATAAGGAACTAAAGAAGCCCCGACAGTAGTAACAAGTCCTTAAACAACGCGTTAACGTCCTCCGATATAGCGACACCACGGTACTAGATAGAGTAGGAAAGGAAGTCACAAGTACCCCCAGTGTGCCCTACAACGAACTCAGTTATACGGCATATTATAACGACGACTATAACACCCACTGGTCAGCTAAGGATAGCACCGGATAGTACCCTTAACAGCCACGATGGATACGTACTCTCGCGATGGTACTACAATAAGACATCCACAAGGAACGGTTCTTAGATAAAGAAAGCAGCGACGATAAAGAGGAACTCCGACGATAGGTCGAGTTCCCTAAACCTTACGAAATGAACAAGTACTTCGATAAGACACTTAATAAGTAAGCCAAGTTCCACCGAAGTATAGAAGGCGACGGCTGGATCTTATTTAAAGGAGTATTCCTCGATTAGAACTACCCGGCGGAAAGACTTATCGACGCTGCCCGAAATAACGGCTAAATACAACGAAGACCGAGATTCGGTGATAACGAAAGAGTTCACCCTTATACGGAACGCCATAGAGAGCTAGCATAGATCTTTTATATTTACGATGCCTATTTACACCACCTAGGAGAAAAACTCCGAAACCACGTATTTCCCCAACGAGTCCCTAAATAAGCGGTCTATTACCTGTACACTTTAGAAGAAATCGATAAGACCGTTGTTAAACTCACGGAACAAAGTGGGTTTATATTACTTAAGGCACCTCTCGAGTATCTACAAGCCTATATAAATAGAGAACTCGAATAGCACTAGTGCGCAATATACTAATGCCGCATCCATGGACCTAAAAAGGCCGAAGTATAGATAAAGTTAAAGGTCCTTTACAAATAGAAAGTTTGCGAATAACGAAAAGCACAGCTAGTCGTGCCCCTAGGAGGATATAAGGCAAAGGAACCTATTAAAGTTCCGACGCTATATAACCCTACTCCTCACAAAGAGGAAGGAGCCTTGTTAACTAAAACGTCGACGCTAGAGATTATCGATCTAATAGAACATATATCGTTATCCGACAACGACCTAACCCCAAGAGAATACACGAGACACCTAAGATATTAAGGCGCTTAGACAGATAAGGAAACCGCGAGGTAAGCTAAAGCTACTTACCAGTAACAAGCTAAGAAGTCGGGAAAAGACTAACGTTAGCTATAAAGGGACTACACCTAGCTTAGCAGAACTATAAGTCCCTATATACGATAGGTAATAAAGGAAGACACCACTACAATAAATATAAACCGCTAATACTACTAGTACAGGTTATAGGACACAAAGTGCCTGCATTAATCGATAGCGGAGTTTAAGGAAACTATTTTTCTCCACGAATCGTTAATAAACTCCAGATACTATAGAGGATAAAAGACGCCCTTTACCGACTTAACGCGGCAAATAGAGAGCCTTTTGCGTATAACCACAGAGAAGTATTAAGGAAGACTGCGCCCCTTTTAATACACTTACCTAAGAAAACAGAAACTTTTATATACGATATCGCCGATATATTAAGTTACGATATAATTTTAAGGATACCCTAGTTATAAGAGAGCAATCTTAAAGTTAATTAAATAACTGGCTAAGTTTAGTGGGATACATTAAGAAGAGACTTAGCCTTTAAGAAGCGTCGCCGAAGAAGACCTTTAAGTAAGTCTATAACCTTTCGAGCCTACCTAAGGATATAGGAGGATAAGAAAGTCAAGTCAAAACTAAAACCTAAAGTATTAGAATAGTACCGGGAGTTCGACGACCTGTTTAATAGAAAACTACCTATAGGATTACTATAGTATAATAGATAGGATCATAAGATACATTTAAAAGAAGGCCACGAGCCTTAATTTATATTAATATTAGAACAGACAAACACTAGGTGTAGTGCCTGGTGGAAAGACGCGGTCGTGAGGTCGATCCCTGATAATGTGATAGACATGCCCTCGATTTAGGACGTGCAAGTCCTTGATCAAGGGTATGTCTATCACCCAAGTAAAAGTGAGGTCCAACTGGGACAATAACTGGGACAAAACGGTTGCGAGTGATGGTCTCAAAAGATAAAAGGAAGTGAACATGTCTTGTTGTTGTCTTATCTCTACGGTGGAAGCTGGACGGCTACTTATAGGTGCAAGTCCTTGATCAGACCCCTGGCATTGGGTGCTTACGTACCCTAGCCCCGTCTCAATATACTGACTCACTCCCAAGTATAAGAAAGTACTTAAAGAATACCTTAAGGAGAACCTTATAAAAGGCAACATCAAACCTTCGATATCGCTAGCTAGATATCTTATACTCTTCGTTTTAAAGAAGGCTAGCAAGGATAGCAAGAAAAAGTGGCAACTATATATCGATTATAGGAAGCTTAACGAAATAACAGTTAAGAACTGCTACCCACTACTGTTAATCAGCGACCTATAAGATAAACTAAGTAAGGCTAAAATCTTCACAGCCCTTAACCTACCTAATGGATATAACCTTATATATATTAAGGAAGGCGAAAAATAGAAAACAGTATTCCGAATTAAGTACGGACATTTCAAATACCTAGTAATACCTTTTGGCCTCACTAATACGCCAGCTAGCTTCCAGAATATAATAAATTATGTCTTACGCAACTTTATCGATAAGTTCGTTATTGTTTACCTCGATGATATCCTTATCTACTGTGAGGGGCTGAGCCTTGAAGCACTATCGAAGGGGCCAAATGCTGTTTATTTTCTAGATGGGAAAGAGAGAAGAGAACCGTCTTCAGGAGGCCGGGCGCAGCGTCTCGTTAAATCTTGCGAGACTGGACCGGAACGTTCGGATAGGAACGTTCGGACCGGAACGTTCGGATCGGAACGTTCGGATCGCTGCTCAGCTCCCCCCTCCTAGGTCTTGACCACTAGCCTGGCGTTCGAATGGAGAGACCTACTCGGAGCCTCATATGAGGGGTTCGTGAGACGCTCAGGCCAGGTGCGCCTGAGCCTATCTCCCAGGTCCCAACCTGTAACATCTACTTAGAAAATCTCGAGCAACACCAAGAGCACGTCAGGCTAATGCTGTCAAGGCGCGGGCAGGCAGGCAGGCAATGGAGTCGATTCAGGTTCTATGCTACAGGTCCAGGTTCCTATTCTGTTCGGTACAGGTCAGGCTAGCAGACAGGACGTAGCTTGAAGAGCTACAACTAAAGTCTTCTCGGTCGCAGACTTCTTATCTAAATCCCCAACGGAGGTCCGTACCGAGCGGTCTTGACAGAACTCCATCGCGGGACGACTAATCCGTAGCTAGTTTAGGATGTCTCAGGGGCTTCCCTGTGCCGGTAGGGCCTGTCACGGTCCACCCCGTGACAGTACTCCCCTCCTTAAGGCGGAGTTCCATCGACGCGGTTCTGAAGGGCGGACGGCTAAGCCTTCCGTAGGTTAATAGGTCTCGGTTTCTCTGGGTATCTCCGGTGGAAGTTTGCCACTACCTCGCTGGCGTTAGCGACGTATTCCGCAGGCTCCTCGGTTAGTTGGTCGTATCCAGCCCACTTCACGGTGTATTTTAAACGGGAGCCTCGGCCTCCGCCTCGGTTGTCCAGACGGGAATCCAGGATGTCTTCGACTTCGAACTCTTCGACGCCGTCGACCTCTATAGGCGGGGGCGGTGGTTGTACTTGACCGGGGGCAGGATCGTCAGGATCAGGACGGAGTAGGCTAACATGGAATACCGGGTGGTTTCTCATAGACGGGGGCAGGTTTAATTGATAAGCGTACGGGCTCACGACCTTCGTAATGGTGAAGGGTCCGAGTTGCTTCCAGTCGAGTTTCTTCTGAGGGCGTTTCGTCCGTATATTTCGGGCGTCAAGCCAGACTTTCTGGCCTACTTGGTATCGGCGGGCGGGGCGTCTTTTACGGTTGGCGTATTCCTCGTGGCGGGCTTGCGCTAAACAGATCTCCGACTTTAACATCTCGTGGACTTCCTGAATCTTCTGGGCGACGCGCTCAGCGTCTAGGGCTGCAGGGGTACGGTCGGGGTCCAGTGGTTCAAACCCGATTCTCGGGTGGAATCCGTAGTTCGCGAAGAACGGTGTGGTCTTAATGCTCTCATTCAGGGCATTGTTTAACGCGAATTCAGCTAAGGGGAGCCAGCGGCTCCAATCGTCTTGTAAGTACGACACTTGGGCGCGGAGGTACTGTTCTAGGAACGAGTTCGCTCGTTCGGTCTGGCCATCGGTCTCGGGGTGAAAGGCAGTCGACAGCAGGCTTTGAATACCTAGTCGGTGGGTTAGGTGTCCCCAGAATCGTCCCACAAATTGGGGACCTCGGTCGGAGATTACGGTTCTCGGTAGGCCGTGTAGTTTCCAGACGTTATTCAGGTATAGGCGCGCGACCTCGTCGGCGCCACAGGTGTCTCGGCAGGCGATGAAGTGTTTCATCTTCGTTAAGCGGCAGACCACGACTAAGATAGCGTCGTAGCCGTCACTCTTCGGTAGGTGTACGACGAAGTCCATCGAAATGTCCTGCCATGCTCGTTCGGGTACGGGCAGCGGGCGGAGCACCCTTGCTTAGCTTCGCGGGAAGAAGTGGTCCGGCGGCAGGTGTGACAGTTGTTAGTCCATTGCTCCACGAAGGCGTACATCCGCGGCCAGTAGTAGTCTCGGGACAGGGTCTCGTACGTGCGGGCTCTCTTTAGGTGTCCAGCCACGGCAGTGTCGTGGTACGAGCGAGTCAGTTCAGCGCGGAGTTCGGGTAAGTCAGGGACATAAAGGCGGTCGCGGTAGTATAGCATACCAGCTCGTTCCTCGCACTCGGCAAGGGAGATTAAGGGGTGGCGGGGGTTTCCGGTGCGCAGTGCCTTTAAGATGGAGTGAACGGTCTCGTCCGACTCGTATCCTCGGGTCATGAGGTTCTGAATAGCTGGCGGCAGTAATGGGGCGTGGCGTTCTTGTCGTAGAGATGGTATAATAACAGGCTGGGGGTCTAGGTCGACGGCGCTTAGTTCTAGGGGACGGCTAGGAGCGGATTGCGATCTAGTTACGGCGTTGGCTCGGGTCGGGATTTCCTCGAAGCGGACTGATTTCCTTTGCGGTTCGAAGTTCTCTTTCTTTAGGACGACTCTACTTTGGTGTAGCAGTCGTTCATCCCCCTCTTTAGGTAGGTCCTCTGACCTCCTGGTCAGGGCGTCGGGTTTTATTCCTTGCTTCCCGGGTCGGTACACGATCTTAAAGTTAAATCGAGATAAGAATTCAGACCATCTTGCTTGTCGGCGGTTTAGCAACTTTGTCGTTGTGAAGTATTCCAGGTTCCGGTGGTCGGTGATGACCTTAATCGGCGACAACGCGCCTTCCAGTTCAGGACGCCATTCTTCGAAGCAACGAATGATGGCTAGAAGTTCCTTATCGTAAATCTCGTAGTTACACTCTGTCGAAGAGTGCTTTTTGAGAAGAAGGCAACTGGGCGTAGAATTCCGTCGTCTCCGTACTGTGACAGCACACCAGCAGAGACATAGTCAGAGGCATCGGTCTCTAAAATCACTTCTTTCTCCCAGTCGAAGGGAGCCAGGATCGGGGCCGATGTGAACGCGTTCTTTAGCGCAACGAATGCATTCTCACATTCTTCTGTCCAAGCGAATTCAACCCCTTTCCTTGTGAGGTTGACTAGCGGGGCGACAATCTTCGAAAAGTCCCGAATGAACCGGCGGTAGAAGTTCCCAAAGCCGATAAACGCTTGTACGTCGGTTAAGCAGGACGGAGTGGCCCAGTTCTTGACTGTCTCAATCTTAGCGGGGTCCATGCGTAGGCCATCGCGGCCAACAATCATCCCTAGGAATGTGGTCTCAGTTTTAAAGAATTCGCACTTCGACATTTTCGCGAATAAGCCGGCCTCTCTTAATGCTTGAAGCACCTTCCGTAGGTGTTCGACGTGTTCCTCGCGGGTCCGGCTGTAAATTAGGATGTCGTCTAGGTACGCAGTGCAGCAGATGTCTAGGTGGTGTCGTAAGGTATCGTTAATAAACCTTTGAAATGTGGCAGGGGCTCCAGTTAGTCCGAAAGGCATAACTAATGACTCGAATAAGCCAAAACGGGTGCGGAATGCGGTCAGGTATTCTTGTCCCTCTTTAACCCTGATCTCGTTGAATGCCGCAATGATGTCGACCTTAGAGAAATACTTCATTCCCTTTAGGTTATTCAGGGTCTCCTTAACTAGGGGCAGCGGGTAACGGTCCTTAATAGTGATGTTGTTTAGGGCGCGGTAGTCGACACAGAAACGGAGGCCTCCTCCAGGCTTCTTAACGAACAGGACGGGGGACGCGGCAGGGGACGAGCTCGGTCGTACGAAACCCTTCCGAAGGTTCTCTTGCAGCCACTCTTTTAATGCGGCTAGTTCATTGCGGGACATGGCGTATAAGGGGCCGAAGGGGGCGTCTTCCTTCTATCAGTTTGATCTCGTGGTCGTGAGTTCTATGCGGTGGTAACCTCTCCGCTTCTTTAAGCGAGAAGACGTCCTCAAAATCTCTCAGTTCAGGCGGCAGTTGTTTAGATAGGGTAAGTTCGGGGGCCTCTGATAGGCGTTCTTCGATCTTTTCGACGGTGACGGGGAACGCAGCGTATCCTCTTCTTAGGTACGCTGGACAGGCGCGGGGGAAACCTGGGCAATGTCCCAACGGGATAAGGCCTCGGGGCGGTTCGGCAGGTTCTCAGGACGGGCTCGGGCTGGAACGTCATGCAGGGCGGTGACCTTCATAGGTCTCTCCGGTGTGTTGCAGTTTTGGCGACAGAACTCGCTGTCGAACATGAACGTGTGGCTCGCGAACCCTATACGAGGATCGTGCATCTTAAGCCAAGGGATTCCGAGGACAACAGGAAAGTAAGCTAGCTGGGTTACGAAGAAGCGTAGTCGTTTCTCGTAATGGTCGTTTATCCGCATTGAGCACTCAACGAAGTGAGTGACCTTCCCGCTTTCGCTAGGGCGGCCATCGATCACTTCGATCTCAAATGACCTTCTCAGGGGTCTCATAGGCAGCTCATGGGCTTCGGCCCAACTACGGTCGATGAACGCTTTCGCAGCGGCTCCAGAATCAGTCAGGGCGTAAGTCGGCAGGGTGTAGTCATCGGTGGCCAGGGTGACAGGTAAAACCATAAGTTTTCCACGCATATCTTCCTCTTCGCGGATAGATAGGCCGTGGACGGAACGGGCAGATATCGGTAAGGGCAGCGGAGTCGGGGCGCTGGGCTCGGGAGCCTGTAAGCGACTTAATACAGGCTCACTCCGTTTAACGAGTGAGGACTGTCGTTCCGTAGGGCTTGGAACCGGTTAGTAGGCGTAGGGGAGTACGAGACAGGCTGCGGAGACTGGATCGGCGGGGGCGATGGTAGAGCGGGCGTGGCGGTAACAGGAGCCGGGGGCGGGCTATTCCGGGGCTGGTTGCTCGGGCGTAACGGAACGGAACGGAGCGTAAGTCGGGTTTAGGGCATTGGGCTACCTTATGGTCTTGCCGGCCACAACGGAAGCACTCTCCTCTCTCTTTACGGCCTGACGGAGAGCGGGGGCGGCTACGCTGGTGACTCAAATCCATAGGGTCACCGGCGTCGGTCTTAGCAGCGGGCTGGCGGGATTCGTTCCAGGGAGGTACGTAAGGACTGGCGGTACTGTTAATCTTAGTCGTTCCTTTATGACCGTTAACCTGACGCTGGTGCTGGCGGAATCGGTTGTCGAGAGTCTGAAGATGACGAGCAAACGCACGATACTCTCTCGTGGGGGCCGGGTTATGTAGGAGCATGTCCTGGATCTCGCGGGACACGCCTTGGGACAGTAGGGGGCAGGGCAGCTTCGGGAACTTCGCTCTCTAACGCGAGTCTCTCGAACTCTGCGAAGAAGACGCTGAAGTCTAGATAGCGTTGCTTCAGGTTGTACAGCTTATTCTCGGCGTTCTGTTTCCGGTCGGGGTCTCCAAAGGCTTCTTCTAAGTATGACAGCATATTGGTGTAGTCTAGGAACTGCGGGATTCCGTACTGGATACGGGGCAGGATCAGGTCGTAGGCTTTTCCGGACAGGCGGCTGGCGACATAGTTCAGGCGGGAAACAGCGGACGGGAACCGGTCGGCGTTAGAGACCATTTTCGAGTGGACTTGTTGGACGAATCTTCGAAGGTCGCTTCGAGTTCCATCAAACTCCTTTGGGTCAGGGATCTTCTCACTGAGGGAAGCGGGCTCCGAACGTGAGGTAGGAGCAGGTGCAGGCGTTCGCGGAGCATGATCTTCCTGCGCTTCAGCAGCAGGTTCAGGACGGGGAGACAGTTCGGTTGGGGGGTCTGTACGGCAGGGCGGGCGGAGTGGAGGAGTCGTTCATTCTCAACACTCAGTTGGATGAGCGCCTTCTGTTCCTTCTCCAGTCGATCTTCTTGGTATCGGACTACCCCTTCTTTCTCTATGAGAGCAGTCCGGGCCGAGGCGAGGGCGGTGTCCTTCTCGGACAGGGAGACTTCCAGGGACGAGATATAGCCGTGCAGCGTGCGTAGGTACATCAGCCATCCGGCGGCGTCGCTTTGAACACTGGCAAGCAGTTCGTCGGGGTCTTCGGTGTCAGCAGGGGCAATCGGGCGGTTCGACATTTCGAAAGCAGTGTCGAGCTTAGGAGGAAGCTACGTAATGTCAAGGCGCGGGCAGGCAGGCAGGCAATGGAGTCGATTCAGGTTCTATGCTACAGGTCCAGGTTCCTATTCTGTTCGGTACAGGTCAGGCTAGCAGACAGGACGTAGCTTGAAGAGCTACAACTAAAGTCTTCTCGGTCGCAGACTTCTTATCTAAATCCCCAACGGAGGTCCGTACCGAGCGGTCTTGACAGAACTCCATCGCGGGACGACTAATCCGTAGCTAGTTTAGGATGTCTCAGGGGCTTCCCTGTGCCGGTAGGGCCTGTCACGGTCCACCCCGTGACAAATGCTATAAGTACTCCGTAACGCGAAGTTACTTGTTAACCCCAAGAAAAGCGAGTTCGAATAAGAACGAGTCAACTACTTAGGATACATGATATCTGTAGGAGAAATCTGTATAGAAGAGTGTTGGAAGTGGTGGTTCGATCGAAAAGAGGAAGCAACCCCTTTATAAGGGCTCTTTCGATCTCGGAGGTCGTTTCTATAAAGAAACACGGAAGGATAAGGAACTTCTCTTCAAGAGGAACAAGAGTGTATTTCGTGTGCTTGCTTGCTTCAGGACAGACTAGTTACACGAAGAGGGGAGATTCAGCCTTTACTTATACCCGTTAAACCCTTATCCTCTTAGTAATACAAGGAAGAGGACGCGTAAGTGATTGCGTAAGTGATTACGTGGCTTAGAAGCATATGGAACCTTATAGAGGTTTGTGGAGCCTCATGGGGGCTCGTGGGAGCTTCAGGGAGCCACGTAGAAACTCGTGGAAACTCGTGGAACCTTGCAGAAGCTTCCGCGTGGCGAACGCCACGCTTGTGGGTAAAGCGGGCCATGCTTGCGGGTAAGCTGGCCCGTGCTCCAGGGTAGGCTGGCCCGAGCTTTAGGATAGGCTCGGTTAAAGGACTAGCTTCTCGTTAAGTGCATAGCTTAGTCCGTAGTGACAGAGAACGGTATAGGATAAGTCCTATACCTGCAACAAAGAGTCTAAGGTATTAATAGTTAAAGACTAGCTAACTCCTTAAAACGTAAGTAATGTTACAGGTTGGGACCTGGGAGATAGGCTCAGGCGCACCTGGCCTGAGCGTCTCACGAACCCCTCATATGAGGCTCCGAGTAGGTCTCTCCATTCGGACACCAGGCTAGTGGTCAAGACCTAGGAGGGGGGAGCTGAGCAGCGATCCGAACGTTCCGGTCCGAACGTTCCGGTCCGAACGTTCCGATCCGAACGTTCCGGTCCGGCCTCGCAAGATTTAACGAGACGCTGCGCCCGGCCACCTGAGGACGATTCTCTTCTTTCTTTCCCATCTAGAAAATAAACAGCATTTGGCCCCTTCGATAGTGCTTCAAGGCTCAGCCTCTCACAAGTAATGTGCGATCCTTTTTAGGATTAGCAAACTATTATAGGATATTTATTCACTAGTTCGGGAAAATCGCCACTCCCTTAATAAACCTAACCTGCAAGGACGCCGACTTCCAATGGACGGATAAGGAAGAAACAGCCTTCAATAAGCTGAAGAAAAGGATCACCGACGAACTAGTACTATATATAGCCAATCTTACGCGACCTTTCGAGGTCGAAACCGACATATCGGATTATACAATCGGAGGCTAACTAAGCTAAGCTGATAAGAATAGGAAGCTACACTTAGTAGCCTTCTTCTTAAAGAAACTTAACAGACTATAACTTAACTATCAGATTCACGATAAAGAATTAATGGCTATTATCGAAGCATTCCGAAAATGGAAACATTATTTAAGCAGTACAACTTATTAAGTTAAGGTGTACACAGACTATAAGAACCTTATATTATTCATAACGAATAAAGAACTCAATAAGCGACAGATCCATTGGATAAAATTCTTATTAGAATTCAATTTTGTTATTATCTACCGCAAGGGTAATGAGAACAGCAGGGCCGATTCCCTAAGCCGCCGACCGGATTATAAATAAGAAGTACTAATTGAGATATACGTGATTCTCACTGAAGACCTAAACGGAAATCTCGTGCTTATAAGGCAACTCGACGTAGTATATCGCGTATAACACGAGGATTAGGATAAGCAAATTCGAAAGATCAGCGGTAACGAACTAACCAGGTATAACAGTAAAACCGAGATCCCTAAATATCTTCAGGTTGAACTCGTTAAGGACTTTTATAAGCACCCCGCTTACGGACACTAAGGAAGGTTCAAGACCCTGATATAGATTAAGCGACAGTACAATTGCCTTAACTTAAAGGATATTATCGTAACCGTTATTAAAGAATGCGATCTATATAACAAGGCTAAGGCCTTACGTTATAAGCTATACAGAGAACTCCAGCTTATATCACCACTGGACAGGGCCTAGAAGATAATCGCATTAGACTTCATTGTGAAGCTACCACCATTAAAGGAACCTATAATATAAGTAATCTACGATAGTATCCTTGTTGTCATAGATAAACTTACAAAGTACATATGTTTTATACTATATAAGGAGTCAAGCAATATAGAGGAACTTGTATACGCCTTCCTTAAGACTGTCGTTAGCTAATATAGGTTGCTAGAATAAATTATCTTTAACCGAGATAAACTATTTATTAGCAAATTCTAGAAATTGTGAGAGGCTGAGCCTTGAAGCACTATCGAAGGGGCCAAATGCTGTTTATTTTCTAGATGGGAAAGAAAGAAGAGAATCGTCCTCAGGTGGCCGGGCGCAGCGTCTCGTTAAATCTTGCGAGGCCGGACCGGAACGTTCGGATCGGAACGTTCGGACCGGAACGTTCGGACCGGAACGTTCGGATCGCTGCTCAGCTCCCCCCTCCTAGGTCTTGACCACTAGCCTGGTGTCCGAATGGAGAGACCTACTCGGAGCCTCATATGAGGGGTTCGTGAGACGCTCAGGCCAGGTGCGCCTGAGCCTATCTCCCAGGTCCCAACCTGTAACAGAAATCACTTATAGTATAGCTAGATATTAAGTATAAGCTGTCTATAGCTTATTATCTATAGACGGATAGATAAATAGAAAGAATATATCAGACACTCGAACAGTATCTACGATGCTATATTAATTACCGATAGGATAACTGGATCAGACTACTGCCGACTATATAGATCTCCTATAACAGTGCTAATAATAAGTTACTCAGTATATTATTATTTAAGGCTAACTATAGATTCAACTTAGAGGTTATATAACTGGTGATCGAAAGGAAAGACGCCCTATTTATAAAAATCGCAGTTATATAAATCGTCGAAATATAGAGAATACTATAAGAAGACCTCGTCTTCCTATAAGGAAGAATAAAGGTATATTACAACTAAGTAAGATTAAAGGGACTAACCTTTAAGAGGGGAGATAAAGTCTACCTACTCTATAAAAACATCAAAACTAAGCGACCTAATAAAAAACTCGACTTTAAAAAGATTAGACTATTAAAAATTAAAGAAGTCATTTTAGTAACCAACTATAGACTATCGCTACCGGACACTATAAAGATATATCCTATATTCTATATTTCACTACTCGAACCTACATTAGCAAACGCTAAACTCGAAGCAACGTTAAAAATCGAATCAGATTAGCAGGAATATGAGGTTGAGACCATCCTCGACAGAAGAAGAAACAAGGACTTATAGGAATACCTCATGAAATAGAAAGGGTACCCACCAGAAGAAAACATATGGGAACCTATTAGGCACCTAAGGAACTCGCAACATGCGTTGAGGGATTTTCAGCGGGAGGCCAGTCGAGCAACCCTAAGTCCTGCTCGAACGTGGCGCTCTAATTAACCACGCCCACACTGCTTAAGGCCTGCGCCTTAACGACCGACTCCGCCTTTTAGCGATTCGACTTATCCAGCTTATCTAAAACTGGAGGCCTCGATTTATTATCTCGGCACCCTAAGACGACAAAGAAACGCGTTACTACCGAAGACGTTTGAGGCGGGATAAAGATTCGTCGACACGCTGCTAGATAAAACGAGATTGCGTAAGAAGGGATTCCAACTCCTCCTTAGTCCGCGTCTCCTTACCCTGAAGACGTTGAGACTCGGCCACAATGCGCGACAAAGAAGAAACGGGAACGCCAAAACCATCGCAGGAACGACCACGACGGACATATTCCTTACAACGCGACACCCCTTCCATCATCTAACACTTCTATCCCCGTTTGAAACAAAGAGTGCAAGGTATAACTTCGAAGCCAAATTCCTTAATAGCGGCAAAGAGTTTATAACGTTAATCTATCTTCTTAGAAGAAGACTTCTCGATACGATTAGATATAATAAGCAGATATCATAAGAAAAGCAGGAGAAAGAAAGGTGAAGAAGGAAACTTATAAGGTACCGACACGACAGGTGGAGCAGCCTCTTATACAACCAGCTTTGAGGATAAGGGCTTGAAAAGAGGGGAGGTGATATTATAAATTAACAGCGCCGTATTCCAGGCTAAAGCAAACAACCCTCTTAAAACCAGCGCTACGGAACAACGCACAGACTAACCACCCCTCACATTAGCCATAAGGGAACAAGCCACGATTACCCTACGCTACCCCACACTTAGCCCCAGGCTAAGATAATGTACTAGGTGGATCACTAGGGATGGATCACGGCTCAACGGTGATCTAAGGGAGGATCACCAGTGATCCCTAGTAGGCTCACCAGTGAGCCTTAAGAAAGATAAGGTGATCTAAGGTATTAGTAAGGGAATAACTTGGTATATAAGTTAAAAGGATTTCTTATATAGACAGTCATTACCTTAGTGATTAATCTAAGAATCTATCTCACCTATAGATAGGAGTAACCTCCTAACGACCTATTATGAAGTTCAGACTAGTTACCTAGTTAAGCACCCTCAGTTATTCAGTTACCCAGCAACCAGTGTTCAAGCTAGACAGATGCTCTCTGTCCCTGATTGTACAAACCCTACGTCACGCAGTACTTAGGTATAGCGCTTCGTTACACAGTTCGCTCGCCCATCGTAAAGAAGGATAGTGTAACGAAGCGCTATACCTAAGTACTGCGTGACGTAGGGTTTGTACAATCAGGGACAGAGAGCGTCTGCCTGCTTAAACACTGGTCGCTAGGTAACTGATAAACTGAGGTGCTTGACTGGGGTGTAGATGCGTGTAACTGATCTTATAATAGGTCGTTAGGCGTTAGCCTATCTTCTTCTTCTTCTTCTTTGTATTTATCGCCGTGTTGGGACAATGTCCCGCCTCCCAGGGGGCATCTGGCGTGCGAGAGTCTATCTACATATCTAGATATCCCGCATATCGAGCCCAATGGCAATCTTTTAGTCTAGCCGTCTCCATCACTCCTCCGTGCGAGTTTGTTCCCGGCGCTGGTTCTGTCTGGGTGGCTATTGCCTTACATAGAGTGACCTCTACTGCCTGTCGATGGTGGGCATATATCCTCGTAGTACTTTGTTAAGGAAGTAAAGAGTTGAAACTACTCTAGGCTATATATTAGCCTTTGCCAGTATACTTATAAGGTTTCCGGTTCGGGGTCGAACTTTGGCTATCGGGCCCGGTGCCTTCGCATTTTGCGGCAGTAGACTAGGTGCTCTGGTGTTCGTAGTAATCGGTACACGCATCGATTGTACCGCCTATATTGTAACTTCTTATAGTACTAGTCGAAGTCTCCGTGCCCTAACCGGAGTGCAAGAAAGTTGTGGAGTGTTTGTCTAGGGAGATCTAGCTCCTTTAGTGTCTTAAGAGTTGCTGTAGTGAATCTAAGTTTTCGGTAGCGTTTGCAGCCTTAGGAGGCTTCCTCTTACCACTTTACGAACTGGTCCTTAACGATCGTCTTTCGGAGTCTCTTTACACCCGTGTAGGTAGCCTAGGAAGGGGCGCTTATGGGCAGCGCTGCTCCTTCCTTTGCAAGCCTATCGGCCTCCTCGTTACCTTGGATCCCTTCGTGGCCTGGCACCCATCGAACATGGACGTCGGCAATCGTTGCTAGCTTTTAGAAGGTAAGGAAGGCCTCTTATAAGCTTTTCGGCGCGTTTCCCGTGAGGCCCCGAATAACCGACGTATTATCTAAGCAGACGTGGATTGTCGCGCCTGGGTCCACCCGATAAGCTCGACGTAGACCTTGCCACGCTCCGACGGCTTCTCCGTTAAAGACGTCAGCAAGGCCCAGTCGTCCTTTATCTTAGTACAGTTTCCGTCCGTTTCTATAGATAGCAAAGCCCCAGCCGACAGCCCCGTTAGGTCCTTTCGACCCGTTCGAGAAGACTACGAGGTGGGTATCGGGAAGCTTCGACTACCACACTGCAAAGTCCTTCGCCGCTGTCTTTTTGTCTTTCGGCGGCTCCTGCACCGGTGTGTATCTCCTTGGGAGGTACTGTGGCCGCGGACAACTAGGCAAGAGTCTGGCTGCTCTCTGGAGTCTGGTCTATACTGGCTATAGAGAGCCGTAGCAGTGGCCTGGTGGGTAGGGTTGTAATGCCGTTCGCGCTGTTAGCATGTGGTCCTTATCCACCGACTGGAGCCGCTATCCGAAGTGATAGAACGCCGCTTTTAGTGCGATTTGTGCCGTTAGGACCCCTGTATCCCTGTATAGCGTGGCTATCGGCGTTGTCCTCTATACAGGTAGAACAGCCCGTATCGCTTCTCTTAAGACCCGGTCTATCTTATCCATGTGCGCTTCTTACTGGGTTGCCACTTCCGTACTGCGTTCTTTGCTAACGATCTTTCGGGTCTTCGTGCGCCCCCTGTACTATGCCTCGGCCCCGTAGGTGAGAATAGGAAGAACGCAGGTAAAGATGGCTTTCCGGAGGGCTCTTGGCGGAGGGCCTCGCTAGGTGTTGGCTAGGCTCCGGAGGTGTCGTACGACGTTCCGCGCTTATGCCGCTTTCCTCTTCACGTGCTCCGTAAACCGAAGCTTCGGGTCGAACTAGACGCCGAGCTATCGTACGGGCTTCTCCGAGGTGTGCACCGTGAGGCCGTGGTCTCTTACTAAGACGCTCGGAAGTCCCTCCGGGTTCTTTCCACATATAAAGTGGAGCAGATCGCTCTTCTCCGGGTCGATCGTAACCTTGTTTTCTCGGCCCTAGTTCAGGACGTCGTTTAGGTCGTTCGATAGCTGTCGTGCGTTCTCTTAAAGGGACTTGCTTTCTCAGTAAAAGCATATATCATCCATGTATCCGAATCGGTATCTTATATCCTTAAGCAGGATATCTGCAATATATAGGAGGAAGAGGATAGGGGAGGCGGGGGAACCTTATAGCAGACTGTATTGGATCGTCTATGGTGCTATTATAATATCCTCGAGTCGAATCCGTACTTATCTTTCTTCCATAAAGGAGCCCACGAACTTCACTAGCAGTGTAGCCCAGCCCTGTTGTCTTATACGGAGTATAAGCCGCTTCTTAAGCGTTACGTCGAATACGCCTTTCATATCCAAGGTGAGAATCGAGGCTGTACACCTAGTCTCTAGGGAGTGTTCAATCTCGTGTGTTAAGCAGGTAAGGAGGTCCGAAGCTGCTTATGTCGGCAAGGCGCCCGCTTGTTATGGGCTGACTACCTTGTATAGGAGTGCTGTGTTAGCGATCCGCCTCGCGACGAGCCTTTCGAGGCCTTTCCCAAGACAGGAGAGGAGGGCGATCGGTCGCTAAGAGCAAGGGTTTGAGAGGTCTTTTTTATTCGGTTTCCGTAACATCACGACCTCGGCTGTTCGGAATGGGCGTGGGTGGTGGCTAATCCGTAAGCAGGCCTGGAAGAGGGATCGTATCGGCTCTTAGACAGCATGCTAACACGCTTTAAGTAGCCTTACCGAGATACCATCGACTCCTAGTGAGGTGCTTTTCACTGTAATCGTGGCGGCTGTTAGCTCCTCTCTAGAGATGTAGGTGTCCTAGGGAAGGGCGCGCCGCGGTATTGTCGGGATCTCAAAAGGGTCGCCCTCGAGGTCTTCGGCGTCTATGAACCGCTTTAGGAGGGCCTTACGGAGGGCGTGTGCCTTCTCTTCCGTGTCTTCAATTGTCTTGTCCCTAATAATAAGCAGGGGCAATGGAATAGCCGGCTATAGCTTATGCTATTGAACCACCTTATATAGGTCTTCGTTTAACTGGATCGAGTCGATTCGCTGCCGCTAGTATCTCCGCTTCTCTTATCTCACTACCGCGAGGAAATGTTTTCGCTCTTCGAGGTGTCTCCAATCCCCTTAGCAATGTCTTCTTGCTCGCTAGAATACGTCCCGGGCCTCCCGACAGGTGTCGGTCCACCATAGTACGTCACAGCCGTTTTTAATAGGTTGTTTCCCGACTGTTTCTAGCGCTTTTCGTAAAAGGCTCAGGATCTCCGTCGCCTGCAGGTCCAGCTGGTCTATCGTAGGTGTCAGAGGGAGTGGCGTGCAGCTTTACAGACCTAGTTCGATAATACCGGCGAAGGTTTTCAGCTTATTTTCCGGTATAAAGTATCGATACTGTATCCTAAATATGCGACCGTTCCTTAGAATAGAGAGTCGGATTGTTTCGTAGTCTGCCCCTATTTGGAGTTTGGAGTCTACCACTGCTATAACGAAAGGGATGTTCGAGAATGTTAGATCGATAGTATACCCCGCCACGTTTATCGGGACTCCTATCTCTCCTATATAGCTGAGTCCATTCGCGACAGCCCAGTTATAGATCTCGAGCCCCGCGTTCCGGGTTTATCGGATATCTAGGTCCCAGGCGTTGTACTATATATTAAAGTCCCCCGCGACCACATAATTAGGTGGTGGTTGTAAGGCTAAAAGGAGTCGTGTCGCCTGGCTTAGTGGCTCGTCTAAGGGTCTGTATACGTTAATAAAGGTGAAGTGGTCGATCTCGAGCTATAGGAGATCTCTGGTCTTCCATGGCCTCTTTAACCTTGTCTTTAGCCTGCTGTCTTTCCGGATATAAGTCATGACCCGGGGCTAGGTGGAAGTGCTGTCCTAGTGGTCGACCGGGACGTAAGCACTATAGCCTGGGTGCGAGTTGAATCTGTTCCTGCCGTCGTTCATAACGGATGGCTCCTACACGAGAATCACGTCTATATGGTCCTCCCAGCATTGCTGTAGTAAGGCCGTGTGGGCTGGTGACGATTTACCCACGTTAGCCTGCGCCACCTATAGGACTTGTCGTCCTAACCTAGTGTGTGTCGAGTGCGTCCAATCGCTTGCCCTATTCATAGTCCACACTAGCCATGTTGTCGAGCACGCGGTAGTTGATACGTGGGATGTTCCGTTGGCTGCGCTTTGTCTTGTTCTCTTGGGTGAACTGAGGTTGTCTTCCTAGGGCTTCCGGGGGTGTGTGAGTCGGGTCCTCTATAGCCACATCGACGGTGTTCTTGTCGACATTAGGCGTGTCTAATCTTAGGCTAGATTCCTCTTATGTGTTGTCTCCCTGGCTTGTTCTTTAAGGTTGGGCTGTCTTATAGAGAAGGCTGCCCGTTTAGCGGATCTTAGCGAGCTCATTTCGTGTAGGGCGTACTAACTTACCCTTCTTCACCACTGGCTTCGCCGGACAGTTTTTGTGGTTCGCTAAAGCTGGCCTATAGCAGTTCGCATATCGTGGGCGTTCCTAGCACGGCTGTGGGTGGTTATGTCCTGCCGGGAGCCGGGCGCTGCAGTTCTCGTATTTATCAGTTCGTGTGCAGACTTGGCTTAGGTGGTATCCTTAGCATCCTAGGTTGTGTCGACTAGGAGGCGTGCGCTTCTCGATTAGATAGGCGAGCCCGCTCGCTACGAAAAGCCGAAACGAAAGGACTTTCTATAGGAACAAGACAATATATGATCTCTTGTTCGTCCCTAGTATCGGTTCCTATCGCGACCAGCGCACGCTTACTGGCTCGACACCGGTTTACGTAATGACTTCATCTTATAAGAGTGCTTCGGTCTCGAATATCTCGCCGAAGATATTCGGAAGGCGTGTTGGGCAGCCAGGGACCATATAGTTAACCCACGTGACCGGGACCTCGACTGCGTTAGCTCGGAGGCTTCGTGCTAGTTCTTCCTTCCTTCGGAGAAGTATCTCCTTCGTTTCTTTGTTTCTTAGGTGGACGGCGACGCCCGTAGCTGTATAGTAGATATCAGGGACGTCGACTAAAGATAGGTCGAGGGTCTTACACACGGCCTGTCGTAGGGCGAAGTTGTATTGGGCATGTGCCCAGTTTCGGTGTGCCTCTGGGATCCTCACGAGAACTCGGAGATCCTCTCGTTAATTCGCTTGCTGGATCCGCTTGTTTGCACCGTCTTGAGGCGGTGGTTTCTGTCCCGCTTGTGCGACGTCGGCCCAGCTGCGCGTGGGGGCCCCGAGAGGTTCCACACGGGTCGGGCCGGTCTCCGGCAGGAGGCGTTCTTTCGGGTGGGGGCAAATTGTGTCCCCGGTCTTCCCCTATAGAAACGCCGTAAAACCTTTCGTGATCTCCGCAGCTAGTTCCTTGTCTTCGTCGCGGTATTCTTCGATAATGCTATCCAAGGCGTGAGCAATCTTGGCAAGCACCGATCGTCGGATGTTGTGTCGTTTGTCCATATCACTCAAAATCGGGGATAGTGCGTCCGAAGCCGGATGGTGTCCTTGCACCATAGTCGCGGCTTCTTCCGTCGCCGAAGTTTCTCGAGTGTCGTCGACCTTCCTTCGATTTCGCAGTGGACCGTTCGTAGGGGCCTCATTCTGCCCCGTTCGCTTCCTCTTGTGAGTATAAGTGGGGGAAGCTTCTTTAAGGTGGTCGGGAGAGTTGTTTCCCGTCATCACCTCATCGGTGGTGTCCTCATAAGGAGGTGAAGCCATCACGATGATGGTCCCAGAGTCCATCTGGCCTCTGGGTTAGCGTTAAGTCGCCGTTGGAGGGTTGTTAAGGATTTGGCAGTAAATAGCAGGCTGGCACTAATAGCGGATGCCAGAAAAGAATAAATAAGAAGGAAGGTACGTTAGCCTATCTATAGGTAAGATAGATACTTAGATTGATCACTAAGGTAATGACTGTCTATATAGGAAATCCTCCTGACTTATATACCAAGTCATTCCCTCACTGATACCCTGGATCACCTTGGATCACTACTGATCCAACTGATCCCTTAGTGTTGGCTCACTAACACTGTTACTGATCCTGTACCGGAGGCTCAGTAGTGGCCCCACTGATCCATCCCGTGGATCAGTGCCAAGCTTAGTAATCCATCATGTGACCTAGCCTTGGCGTGGCTTGCCCTTAGGGCTGGTGTCCCTTGTCCGAGGCTGGTCTCCCTTACTTGGTGATGTAGTAGGCGAGGTCTTGGCTGCATGGGCGCTTACCCGCTTCCATAAGATGCTTGTTGGTTCGGGTCGTCCGTAACACCACCCTTCCCCTCTCCAAGGTCTTTGTCCTCAAAGCCACGGTCGCATAAGAGGTTGGCTCGCCTGCGCATCTGGTCTGTAGTAGGTTCCCCCTTTTTCTACCCTTCTTTTGCTTTTGTTTGTGATGTGTGCTCATCATATCGGGTCGGATTGAAAAGTCTCGTCCGCCGTCTAAAAAGACCGAAGAACGCCATCGTCTTGTCGCCTTAATTGATTCCTTTGGCGTCGACATTATGCCTTGTTCGTTTTGCAACGATCGCGGCCTTTCTTGCCGGATAATGGAGGGTGTGTCGCGTTGCAAGGAGTGCATTCGACGCGGTCGTTCTTACGACGGTGTTCTGGAGGCTTCGTCCGTCTAAAAGATTTTGTCCGCCGAGGAACGATTAAAGTTAGAAGAGGAGTAGACTGAGGCGAAACTCCTGGCCGCCCAGCAAGCTCTTAACGAGGCGGTATCTCGCCTTCTTCGCATTCGGAAACAACGCGCTTCTTTGAAAACCTGTGGGGTTAAGATAGCGAGGCGTTATATAAGTTCCTTAAACGAGTTGGATGCTAAAGAGCGTGAGGAGGCGGAGGCTGTGATTGGCGTGTAGGCTGCCGGTGTGGTCGACGCGATCGACTAGTCTGCTGTTTTTAAGGCAGACCCAGCGCTATCTAGCTAGGCTGCTGAAAGTCCTTCAGCGCCTGTTACGAGTTCCTCAGGTGCTCAATAGGTTCCTATATATTATCCTCTGGTAGGTATCCTTTCTATTTTACGAGGTATTCCTATAAGTCCTTGTTCTTTCTTCTATCGAGGATAGCCTCGACTTCGTACTCTTGCTAATTTAACTCGATTTCTAGCGTTGCTTTAAGTTTGGCGTTTGCTAGTGCAGGTTCGAGTAGCGAAATGTGGAATACAGGGTGTATCTTTATAGTGTCTGGTAGCGATAGTCTGTAGTTGATTGCTAAAATGACTTCTTTAACTTCGAATAGTCCAATCTTTTTAAAGTCGAGTTTTTCGCTTAGTTGCTTCGTTTTAATGTTTTTACAGAGTAGGTAAACTTTGTCTCCCTTCTTAAAGGTTGGTCCCTTTAACCTTGCTTAGTCGTAGTATGCCTTCATCCTTCCTTATAGGAAGATGAGGTCTTCCTGTAGTGTTTTCTGTATATCGACGATCTACGCGACTGCAATTCTTGCGAACGGGGCGTCTTCCCTTTCGATTACTAGTCGTATAACCTCTAGGTTGAATCTATAGTTGGCCTTGAATGGTGACATACTGAGTGACTTGTTATTAGCACTATTATAGAAGATCTGTGCTGTCGGTAGTAGTCTGATCCAGTTGTCTTGTCGGTAGTTGATATAGCATCGTAGATACTGTTCCAGTGTCTGATTCATTCTTTCTGTTTATCTGTCTGTCTATAGATAATAGGCCGTGGATAACTTATGCTTGACACCTAGCTGTGCTATAAGCGATTTCCAGAATTTGCTTATAAACAGCTTATCTCAGTCGGAGATAATTTACTCTAGCAACCTATGTTGGCTAACGACAGTCTTAAGGAAGGCGTATGCGAGTTCCTTTACGTTGCTTGACTCTTTGTATGGTATAAAGTATATGTACTTCATAAGTTTATCTGTGATAACAAGGATGCTGTCGTAGACTGCTTGCGTTATGGGTTCTTTGGATGGTGGTAGCTTTACGATGAAGTCTAGCGCGATTGTTTTCCAAGCCCTGTCCGGTGGTGCGATAGGCTGGAGTTCTCCGTATGGTTTGTGATGTGAGGCTTTAGCCTTGTTGTATAGGTCACACTCCTTAATAACGGTTACAACGATGTCCCTTAGTTTAGGGCAATCGTATTGTCGCTTAATCCGTGTTAAGGTCTTGAACCTTCCTTGGTGTCCGTGAGCGGGGTGCTCGTGGAAGTCCTTAACAAGTTCAACCTGAAGATATTCAGGGATCTCAGTCTTGCCGTTATACCTGGTTGGTTCGTTTCCGCTGATCTTTCGAATTCGCTTATCCTAATCCTCGTGTTGCACGCGGTACACTGCGTCGAGTTGCCTAACAGGCACGAGATTTCCGTTTAGATCCTTAGTAAAGATCATGTGTGTCTCGATTGGTACTTCTTATTTGTGATCCGGTCGGCGGCTTAGGGAATCGGCCCTGCCGTTCTCATTACCCTTACGGTAGATAATAACGAAATTGAATTCCGATAGGAATTCCATCCAACGGATCTGTCGTTTGTTGAGTTCCTTATTCGTTATAAACAATGCGAGATTCTTATAGTCTGTGTACACCTTAACTTAGTAGGTGGTACCACTTAGGTAATGTTTCCATTCTCGGAATGCTTCGATAATAGCCATCAACTCTTTATCGTGAATCTGATAGTTAAGTTGTAATCCGCTGAGTTTCTTCGAGAAGAAGGCTACCGGGTGTAGCTTCCTGTTCTCGTCGGTTTAGCTCAGTTGGCCTCCGATTACGTAGTCTAACGCGTCGGTCTCGACCTTGAAGAGTCGTGTAGGATCGGCTATACGTAGTACTGGCTTGTCGGTGATCCTTTTCTTCAGCTCATTGAAGGCTGTTTCTTCCTTATCCGTCCACTGGAAGTCGGCTTCCTTGCAGGTCAGGTTCGTTAAGGGAGTGGCGATTTTTCCGAACTAGTGAATGAACATCCTGTAGTAGTTTGCCAATCCTAGGAAGGATCGTACATCACTTGCGTTCTAGGGAGTTAGCCAGTCTCTAACTGCTAACACCTTAGACTCTTCTATACGGATTTCTCCTGCGGATATCACGTATCCTAGATAGTTGACTTGTTCTTGCTCGAACTCGCTCTTCTTAGGGTTGACAAGTAGCTTCGCGTCGCGGAGTGCTTATAGAACTAGCCGGACATGCTCTCGGTGTTACTCGAGATTCTCTGAGTAGATGAGGATATCGTCGAGATAGACGACGACGAACTTGTCGATGAAGTCGCGTAGAATATGATTCATCATATTCTGGAAGCTTGCTGGCGTATTAGTGAGGCCGAAGGGCATTACCAGGTATTCGAAATGTCCGTACTTAGTTCGGAATGCCGTCTTCCATTCTTCGCCTTCCTTAATACGTATGAGGTTGTACCTATTAGGTAGGTCAAGGGCTGTGAAGATCTTAGCCTTGCCTAGTTTATCTCGTAGGTCGCTAATTAACGGTAGTGGGTAGCAGTTCTTAACCGTTATTTCGTTGAGCTTTCGGTAGTCGACATATAGTCGCCACTTCTTCTTGCTATCCTTGCCGGCCTTCTTCGGAATAAAGAGTATAGGGTATCTAGCAGGCGATGTCGAAGGTCTGATGTTGCCTTTTGCGAGGTTCTCCTTGAGGTATTCTTTGAGTACTTCCTCATATTTGGGTGTGAGTCGATATATTGGCATGAATTGAGGCTCGTGGCCTTCCTTTAAGGGTATCTCATGATCCCACCTGTTGTGCTCTAGTAATCCTGTAGGCAGTTTTCCACTGAACAGGTCGTCGAACTCCTGGTACTGTTCTAGTACTTCGGGTTTTAGTTTCGACTTAACTTCCTTATCCTCCTATATCCTTAGGTAGGCTCGAAGGGTTATAGGCTTACTTAAGGGTCTTCTTTGTCGACGCTTCTCAGAGGCTAAGTCTCTTCCTGGTGTATCCTATTAGACTTAGCTGGTCGTTTAGTTAACTCTAGGATTGCTCTTTTGTAACTAGGGTATCCCCAAAATCATATCGTAACCTAATATATCGGCGATGTCGTATATGAGAGTTTCTGTCTTCCTAGGTAGGTGTATCGGAAGGGGCGCAGTCTCCCTTAACACTTCTCTATAGTCGTACGCGAAGGGCTCTCTATCTGCTGCGTTAAGTTAGTAAGGGGCGTCTTTTATCCTCTATAGTATTCGGAGTTTGTTGACGATTTGTGGAGAAAAATAGTTTCCTTAGGCTCCGCTGTCGATTAGTGCAGGCACTTTATATCCTATGACCTGTACTGGTAGTACTAGCGGTTCATGTCTATCGCGGTGGTGTCTTTTCTTATCACTTATCGTATATAGGGACTTATAGTTCTGCTAAGCTAGGTGTAGTCCCTTTATAGCTGGCGTCGGTCTTTTCCCGACCTCTTGGCTTGTTGCCTGCAAGCAGCTCTGACTTGTCTTGCGGCTTCCCTATCTATCCAAGCGCCTCGGCGTCTTGGGTGTCCTGTGTACTGTCTCGGGGTTGGGTCGTCGTCGGATAACGATATATGCTCCGTCGGATCGATGGTTTCTGGTGTTGACGCTCTAGTCAACGAGGCTCCTTCCTCTTCGTGAGGAGTGGGGTTGTATAGTGTCGGAACTTTAATGGGTTCCTTTGCCTTATGTCCTCCTAGGGGCACGACTAGCTGTGCTTTTCGTTGTTCGCGAACTTTCTGTTCGTAGAGGACCTTTAACCTTATCTATGTTTCGGCTTTCTTGGCTCTATAGATGCGGTATTGGTGCGTCGTACACCGGTGCCATTCGAGTTCACCATCCATGTATACTCGTGGGTACTCGAGGGGTGCTTCGAGTAACATAAACCCACTTCGTTCGGTGAGTTTAACGACGGTCTTGTCGATTTCTTCTAGCGTGTATAGGTGGTAGACCGCTTATCCAAGGACCCGTCGCGGAAATACGTGGTTTCGGAGCTTCTTTCCTAGGTGGTGGAAACAGGCGTTGTAAATATAAGAAATCCATACTAGCTCTCTATAGCGTTCCGTATAAGGGTGAACTCTTTCGTCGTCACCGAATCTCGGTCTTCGTTGCATCTGGCTGTTGTTTCGGGCAGCGTCGATAAGTCTTTCCGCCGGGTAGTTCTAGTTAAGGAATACTCCTTTAAACAAGATTTAGCCGTCGCCTCCCATACTTCGGTAGAACGTGGCTTGCTTATTAAGTGTCTTATCGGAGTACTTGTTCATTTCGTGAGGTTCGGGGAACTCGACCCATCGTCGGAGTTCTTCTCCCTTATCGCTGCTTTCTTCGACTAAGGATCGTCCTTCGTCGATGTCTTATCGTAGTACCATCGCGAGGGTACGCGTCCTACGTGGCTGTTGGGGGTACTATCCGGCGCCATCCTTGGCTGACCGGTGGAGGCCATAGTCGTCGCTATAACACGCTGTCTAACTGAGTTCGTCGTGGGGCACACTGGGGGTACTCGTGACTTCTTTTCCTACTCCATCTAGTACCGCGGTGTCGCTATATCGGAGGACGTTAGCGCGTCGCTTAGGGACTTGCTGCTACTGTCGGGGCTTCTTAGGTTCCTTGCATAGGTGTGCAGGGTGTCCTTCCTTCCTATAGTTATAACACTTGCCCTAGAATTTGGGCTTGTCGTAGTAAGTTGCGTTAAGGTCCATGGGTCCCGAATGATTGCCGTAGGAGGTTTTATTCCTCTATCCTTCGTTGTTGCGTCGGAAGGGTTGATTCGCCTGTTGCTTCTTTCCGGAGTTGGTAACCATGGGTTTGTGGAGAGGTTGTTATCCCTTACGCTCTATCTTTCGTTTATAGAGTCTGTTATCGATGCGCACAACGAGCTCGATGTACTTGGAGAGCTCGCTAGGGCGGTCCATTCTGGCGACCTCGTCCTTGATTTCTTCCTTGAGACCGTGGTAGAACTGGGCAATGTAGGCATCATCGTCCCAGTTTAACTTGGAGATAATTTGTCGGAATCCGGCTGCGTACGCGGCAGCGGATCCTTTCTATTGGTGCTTTATAAGCTGTCGCTTAGCTATGCGGACTTCGTCTGGGCTCCCGAAGGTGCCCTTAAGCTTGGCTTCGAACGTCTCGTAGCTTCCGAAAATTGCCTTAGTCTTATCCTCCTAAAGCTTCTCTTTATTAGTCAGGTAGTCTCTTATCGTGGGTTCAAACCACGCGAGGGCGTCGCCTTAGAGGTATCCGGCGATGCACATAACCTTGTTAGAATCGTTGAGGAAGCTGTTGGAGTAGTACTTTAAGTAGGCCTTAGCCTGCGTGAGGAATATCTGGACGTTCCCATCTCTACTGTTGTAAGGCGTAGGGCCGGGGTACTTATGCTTTCCCTAGTCCCCATTCTTGGTGGCGATCTGCTACTGGAGCTGCATGTTGTCGTGTTGGAGGGTCGCAACACTCTATCGAAGAGCGTTGAGCATGTTGTAAAGCTCCTGAGAGGCATCGGCAGCTGCAGGCTGTGTAGTCGGCTAAGGAGTCGCTGGGGCCCGCTAGCCCGTGGCAGGTGCAGGTGTGGTTAGGGTTTGAGGTGCCATTACATCGAGAGGTTAGTGTCCAAGTAGTTGACGGTGACTGACCTGAGCACGAGTGATCAAAATGTAACGAAGCGCTATACCTAAGTACTACGTGACATAGGGTTTGTACAATCAGGGACAGAGAGCGTCTGCCTGCTTGAACACTGGTCGCTAGGTAACTGATAAACTGAGGTGCTTGACTGGGGTGTAGATGCGTGTAACTGATCTCACAATAGGTCGTTAGGCGTTAGCCCATCTTCTTCTTCTTCTTCTTCTTTGTATTATCGCCGTGTTGGGACAACGTCCCGCCTCCTAGGGGGCATCTGGCGTGCGAGAGTCTATCTACATATCTAGATATCCCGCATATCGAGCCTAATGGCAATATTTTAGTCAAACCGTCTCCATCACTCCTCTATGCAAGTCTGTTCCCGGCGCTGGCTTTATCTAGAATGCTATTACCTCATGTAAAGTTACCTCTACTACTTATCGATGAAGGGCAAATGTCCTTGTAATACTTTGTTAAGGAAACAAAGAGTTAAAACTGTTCTGGGCTATGTATTAGCCTTCGCTAGTATTCTTATAAGGTCTCTAGTTCGGGGTCGAACTTTAACTATCGGGCCCGGTGCTTTCGCGTTTTGCGGTAGTAAACTAAGTGTTCTAATGTTCGTAGCATTCGGCACGTGTATCGATTGTACCGCCTATGTCCAAACTTCTTATAGTACTAGTCGAAGTCACCATGCCCTAACTGGAGCGCAAGAAAGTTGTGAAGTGTTTACCTAGGGAGATCCAGCTTTTTTAGCGTCTTAAGAATCGCTTTAATGAATCCGAGTTTCCGGTAGCGTTTGCAGCCCTGGGAAGTTTCCTCCCACCACTTCGCGAACTAGTCCTCGACGATCGTCTTTCGAAGTCTCTTTACGCCCGCGTAGGTAGCCTAGGAAGGGAAGCTTGTTAGTAACGATGCCCCTTCCTTTGCCAGTCTGTCGGCCTCCTCGTTGCCTTGGATCCCTTCGTGGCCTGGCACCCATCGAACGTGCACGTCGGTAATCGTCGCTAGCTCTTGGAAGGCGAGAAAGGCTTCTTGTGAGCTTTTCGGCGCGTTTCCTGTGAGGCCCCGGATTACGGACGTATTATCTAAGCAGACGTGGATTGTCGCGCCTGGGTCCACCCGATAAGCTTAACGTAGACCTTGCTATACTCCGGCGGCTTCGCTGTTAAAGACTTCCGCTAGGCCTAGTCGTCTTTTGTCTTAGTGTATTTTCTGTCCGTTTCTGTAAATAGCAAAGCCCCAGCCGACCGCCTCGTTAGGTCCTTTCGACCCGTCTAAGAAGACAACGAGGTGGGTATCGGGGAGGTTCGATTGCCACGCTGCGAAGTCTATCGCCGCTGTCTTTTTGTCCTTCTACGGCTTTTGCTCTAGCGTGTATCTCCTTGGGAGGTACTGTGGCCGCGGGAAACCAGGTAGGAGTCTGGCTGCTCTCTGAAGCCTGGTCCGCGCTAGTTGTAGAGAGCCGTAGCAGCGGCCTGGTGGGTAGGGCCGCAGCGCTGTCCGCGCGGTCAGCATGTGGTCCTTGTCCACCGACTAGAGCTGTAGTCCGAAGCAATAGAACGCCGCTTCCAGTGCGACTCGTGCTATCGGGACCCCTGCGTCCCTATATAGCGTGGCTATCGGCGTTGTCCTCTATATAGGCAGAACAGACTGTATCGCTTCTCGTAAGACCCGGTCTATTTTATCTATGTGCGCTTCTTACCGGGTTGCCACTTCCGTTTTGCGTTCTCTGCTAACGATCTTTCGGGTCTTCGTCCGCCCCCTGTACCATGCCTCGGCCCTGTAGGTGAGAATGGGAAGAACGTAGGTGAAGATGGCCTTCCGGAGGGCTCTTAGCGGAGGGCCTCGCTGGGTGTTAGCTAGGCTCCGAAGGTGTCGTACGACGTTCCGCGCTTGTGCCGCTTTCCTCTTCACGTGCTTCGTGAACCGAAGCTTCGGGTCGAACCAGACGCCGAGCCATCGTACAGGCTTCTCCGAGGCGTGCACCGTAAGGCCGTGGTCTTTTACCGAGACACTCGGAAGTCCCTCCGGGTTTATTCCGCATGTAAAGTGGAGCAGATCACTTTTCTCCGGGTCGATCGCGACCTTGTTTTCTCGGCCCCAGTTAAGGACGTCGTTTAGGTCGTTCGATAGCTGTCGTGCGTTCTCTTAAAGGGACTTGCTTTCTCGGTAAAGGCATATATTATCCGTATATCCGAATCGGTGTCTTATGTCCTCGAGTAGGATGTCTGCAATGTATAGGAGGAAGAGGATAGGGGAGGTAGGAGAGCCTTATAATAGACCGCATTAGATCGTCTATAGTGCTGTTATGACGTCCTCGAGTCGAATCCGTACTTGTCTCTCTTCTATAAAGGAGCCCACGAACTTGACTAGCGGTGTGGCCCAGCCCTGTTGTCTTATACAAAGCATAAACCGCTTTTTAAGCGCTGCGTCGAATACGCCTTTCACGTTTAAGGTGAGAATCGAGGCTGTACGCCTAGTCTCTAGGGAGTGTTCGATCTCGTGTGTTAAGCAGGCTAGGAGGTCCAAGGCTGCTCGTGTTAGTAGGGCCCCCGCCTGTTGTGGGCTGACCACCTTATATAGCAGTGTTATGTTGGCTATCCGCCTTGCGACGAGCCTTTCAAGGCCTTTCCCTAGATAGGAGAGGAAGGCAATCGGTCGCCAGGAGCGAGGGTTAGAGAGGTCTTTCTTATTAGGTTTCCGTAGCATCACAACCTCGGCTGTGCGGAATAGGCGCAGGTGGTGCCCAGTCCGTAGACAGGCTTAAAAGAGAGATCGTACCGGCTCTTGGATAAACTGCTAACACGCTTTGAGTAGCTGTACCGAGATGCCATCAGTCCCAGGCGAGGTGCTTTTAACCGCGATAGTAGCGGTAGTCAGTTCTTCTTTAGAGATGTAGGTATTCCAAGGTAGGGTGCGCCGCGGTACTGTCGGGATCTTAAGAGGGTCGTCCTCGAGGTCCTCCGCGTCTGTAAACCGCTCTAAAAGAGCTTTGCGTAGGGTATGGGCCTTCTCTTCCGTGTCTTCAATCGTCTTGTCCCCAATAACGAGTGGGGGTGATTAAATGACCGGCTATAGCTTATGTTATTGGACCACCTTGTATAGGTCTTCGTCTGACTAGATCGAGTCGATTCGTTAGCGCCAGTACCTCCGCTTCTCTTACCTTACTACCGCAAGGAAATGTTTTCGCTTTTCGAGGTGTCTCCAGTCCCCTTAACAGTGTTTTCTTGCTCGGCGGAATGCGTCTCGGGCCTCTCGGCACGTGTCGGTCCACTATGGCGCGTCGCGACCGTCTTTAGCTGGGTGTTTCCCAACCGTTTCTAGCGCTCTTCGTAAGAGGTTTAAGATCTCCGATGCTTGTAGGTCTAGCTGGTCTGTCGTAGGTGTCGGAGGGAGTGGCGTACAGCTTTATAGACCTAGCTTGATAATACTAGCGAAAGCTTTTAGCTTACTTTCCGGTATGGAGTATCGATACTGCGTCGTCGATATCCGATCGTTCCTCGGAATTGAGATTCGGATCGTCTCGTAGTCTGCCCCTGTCTGGAGTTTAGGATCTACCTCCGCCATAACGAAAGGGATGTTAAAGAATGTTAGATCGATAGTATATCCCGCTATACGTGTCGGAACTCCTATCTCTCCTACATAGCTAAGTCTATTCGCGACGGCCCAGTCGTGGATCTCGAGCCCTGCATTTTGGGTTCGTCGGATACCCGGATCCCAGGCGCTGTACTATGCGTTAAAGTCCCCCGCGACCACGCAATTGGGTGGCGGTTATATAGCCAAGAGGAGTCGTGTCGCCTAGCTAAGAGGCTCATTTGGGGGTCTATATACGTTGATAAAGGTGAAGTGGTCGATCTTAAGCTATAGGAGGTCTCTAGTCTACCATGGCCGCTTTTATCTTGTCTTTAGCCTGCTATCTTTCCGGGTATAGGTTATAACCTGGGGCTGATTTATGATGCTGTCCTAGTAGTCGACTGGGATGTAAGCACTGTAGCCTGGGTGTAAGTTAAATCTGTTCCTGCTGTCGTTCATAACGGATAGCTCCTATACAAGGATCACATCGATGTGGTCCTCCTAATATTGCTGTAGTAACGCTATGTGTGCCGGCGGCGATTTGCCTACGTTAGCCTGCACTACCTATAGGACTTGTCGCCCTAATCTAGTGTATATCGTGTGCGTCCGATCGTTTGCCCTATTCATAGTCGACACTAGCTATACTGTCGAGCACGCGGTAGTTTATATATGGGATGTTCCGTTAGCTACGCTTTATCCTGTTCTCCTAGGTGGGCTGGGGCCGTCTTCTTAGGGTTTCCATAGCCGTGTGATTCAGGTTCTCTATAGCTACATCGACGATATGCCTGTTAACATTAAGTGTGTTCAATACCAGGCTGGCTTCTTCTTATATGTTGCCTCCCTGGCTTGTTCCTTACAGTTAGGCTGTCTTATAAAGTAAGCTACCAGTCTAGCGGATCTTAGCGAGCTCATTTCGTGTAAGGCGTACTAACTTACCCTTCTTCACCACTGGCTTCGCTAGGCAGTTTTCGTAGCTCGCTAAAGCGGGCCTATAATAGTTCGCACACCGTGGGCGTTCCTAGCACGGCTGTGGGTGGTTATATCCTGCCGGGAGTCGAGCGCTACAGTTCTCGCATCTATCAGCTCGCGTGTAGACTCGGCTCGGGTGGTATCCTTGGCATCCTAGGTTGTGTCGGCTAGGAGGCGTGCGCTTTTCGATCAGCCGGGCGGGCCCGCTCGCTACGAAGAGCCGAAACAGGCGGACTTTCTGTAGGAACGAGACAATACATGATCTCTTATTCGTCCCCAGTATCGGTTCCTATCGCGACCAGCACACGCTTACTAGCTCGACGCTAGTTTGCGCAATAACTTCATCTTATAAGAGCACGTCGGTCTCGAACGTCTCGCTAAAGATGTTCAGAAAGCGTATCGGGCAGCCGGGGACCATATAGTTAACCCACTTAATCGGGACCTCGACTGAGTTAGCTCGGAGGCTTCGCGTTAGTTCTTCTTTCCTTCGGAGAAGTATCTCCTTTGTTTCCTTATTTCTTAAATAAACGGCGACACCTATAGTTATATAATAGACATCGGGGACGTCGACTAAAGATAGGTCGAGGGTCTTACATACGGCCTATCGTAGGGCGAAGTTGTATTAAGTATATGCCCAGCTTCGGTGTTCCTCTGGGATCCTCACGAGAACTCGGAGGTCCTCTCGTTAATTCGTTTGCTAAGTCCGCTTGTTTGCACCCTTTTAAGGCGGTGGCTTCTGTCCTGCTCCGGCGATGTCGGCCCAGGTGCGCGTGTGGGCCCCGAGAGGCTCCGCACGGGTCAGGCCGCCCTCCAGTAGGGGGCGCTCATTCGGGCGGGGGCTGGTCGCGTCCCCGATCTTGGTCTGTAGGAACGCTATGAAGCCTTTCGTAATCTCCGCGGCTAGTTGCTTATCTTCGTCGCGGTATTCTTCGATAATGCTGTCTAGGGCGCGGGCGATCCTCGTGAGCACCGATCGTCGGGTGTTGTGTCGCCTATTTATATCGCCCAGGATCGGGGCTAGTGCGTTCGAGGCCGGATAGTGTGCTTGCGTTGTAGTCTGCAGCGCGGCTTCTTCCGGCGTCGAAGCTTCTCGAGTGTCGTCGACCTTCCTTCGGTTTCGCAGTGGACCGTTCGCAGGGGCCTCGTTCTACCCCGTTCGCTTCCTCTTGTGAGTATAAGTGGGGGGAGTTTCTTCAAGGTGGTCGGGAGGATCGTTTCCCGTCATCAACTCATCGGTGGTGTCCTCGCGAGGAGGTGAAGCCATCACAATGATGGTCCCAGAGTCCATCTGGCCTCTAGGTTGGCGTTGAGGCGCCGTTGGAGGGTTGTTAAGGATTTGGCAGAAAATAGGGGGCTGGCACTAACAGTGGGTACCAGAAAAGAATAAATAGGAAGGAAGGTGCGTTAGCCCATCTATAGGTAAGATAGATGCTTAGATTAATCACTAAGGTAATGACTGTCTATGTAGGAAATCCTCCTGACTTATATACCAAGTCATTCCCTCACTAATACCCTGGATCACCTTGGATCACTACTGATCTAACTGATCCCTTAGTGTTGGCTCACTAACACTGTTACTGATCCTGTACCGGAGGCTCAGCAGTGGCCCCACTGATCCATCCCGTGGATCAGTGCCAAGCCTAGTGATCCATCACGTGACCTAGCCTTGGCGTGGCTTGCCCTTGGGGCTGGTGTCCCTTGTCCGAGGCTGGTCTCCCTTACTTGGTGATGTAGTAGGCGAGGTCTTGGCTGCATGGGCGCTTACCCGCTTCCATAAGATGCTTGTTGGTTCGGGTCGTCCGTAACAGATAGGAGGGTTGCTCCAGCGGTTAATATCGTGCGCGTCATCTCCTATACAGCGATATGCACTAGCTTAGCTCAGCCGCATATATCTATCCTATTTTAACTAGACCCCGGTGTATAGGGAAGGGAAAGAAAGATTAATAAGGAAGCGCTCAGCTAGCGCTCGGCTCGGCGGAACACAGCGGTCGGAGGTGGATAAAACGGGCAAAAAGAATGGACGCTGTGGGAATTGAACCCACGACCTTTCCTAAGCTTCAGATCAAATGCGAAAGGAAAATCATACCCCTAGACCAAGCGCCCAACATTTTATGCAAATTCTCGGTCTAACTAGACATTCAATAGCTAAGCACTTCACTGTAATTCGCGCGGTCGGCGGCGAGGGCGTCCCGAACCGGACAGGAATGCTTATGCGGCGGCTTGGCGGCGTGCCCGGGCGAACCCCGGAAATCAACTATCAGAAGTGGACGCGTGGACGCAAAGACGACCGCCGCCTATTGAGCGGAGGGACCGACTTGCTGCCGGCAGGCTGCAGCCGCTTACATCGAGATCGCAGCTGCTTGACTCCATCCAGTACATACTTACGCTTGTATGGATGCCGATGGCAGCGACTTCACAGTAAGCGAGTATATCCGGTTTCACTGTCATCTCGGGCGCCGTTGATGTTGCATCTGACGAATAGACCGAGGGGCCCGACGTTGGGAAGCGGTGGCAAAACGACCTGGTCCGTTGAACACGAGGGTGACGCGGGTGAACGAAAAAGAGACGTGATGACGGCCGAGGCGAGAGAAGAGGGCGCTTGTCCTGTTGTATGAGCATCACCAATCCAGGCGGCAATCGTTCACCGAAAAGGGAAGCAAGGCGCGAAAAAATCGATGATGTATAAACGAGTGACAGATGTGCCAAACCCTGAGCTCTAGGGCGGGCACCGCAACCCCCATCCAGGATCCATCCCGCGCGCCGCATCATTCCGGAATCTCGCGACCGCCACCGTCACCCGAAAACGCCCAGTCTCGCCATCGTTTCCTCTAGAGGCAGAGGACCTGGCCGGGGCGCGCGGTGCACTCTGGGAACCGTTTTTGTCAGCAAACCAAGGGGGCCCATCATTAGGGTAGTAGATATCGTACTGCCGTGGAACTTATTGCCAGCAGCGTCGATCCAGTAGGCGCAGTCATTGTAGTGGATGGTGTTGGTGTTGGCGTAGGTGCACGCCTCGTGGACGTAGACTAGGGAGGAGTCAGCGTTTTTTCTCTGCGGAAGACTGGGGGTGTCGTAGAATGTGGACGGGACGGAGATATAGGGAGGGAGACTACGCACTGCCGTTGATGGTGTAGAAGACGTTGTTGGCGGTGCCATCGGTCCAGGCGTGGGAGCCGCTGGCCAGGAAGAGGGCGGCCGAAGCCAGGACGGTGGAGAACTGCATCTTGAGAGTGGTGGGGAAGAGAGGTTCTTGGGGAAGAAAGTTGAGGATAGGTTTGAATGTGGAGGAGATGGGTTGGCTGGATGGCTGTGGATGAGGGTGAGAATGAACAAGGGCTCTCCCAGGCGACGGCCCGCCCTTTATATACTGGTCCCTGGCTGGTTTTCCAGCTCCTTGGCCATCTTCGACGTGGCGAGCTCAGCTGAGTCTCTCCACTACCACGATGTCCGGCATGTCCAAGAGAGTCCGACTGTTGGCCGCCCCCGTCAACCAAGAGGTCGAGCGGTTTGCCCCGAAACCAAGGGTCCATTGGGCCCCGCGCCCATGATTGTGTCTCTAAGGGCGAGTTTACGGCGACCAGAGATGATTGGCTCTCCGAGGGCGAGTATACGACGGCCAGAAGAGCTGAGGCGCGTGAATTAGGCATCTCAGCGGCCCGCATCGGCGACGAGCCCGGACCCTGTCCACCGGCAGGTAGACGGAGCGGAGAGCGTAGGAGCCAAGCAGTATAAGCTTACGTGACGTCGAGTAGGGTTCTGCACGCAGCGTGTACATCCAGCCGGGGAGCGAGACTCTATACGCAGCGTGCGGGCGGGGCAGGGAGTGGGGGAGCTGAGGAAATTGAGCTTATGTCTAAGCGGACGAGTGAGGCTCTGCAACAAGTATGCACGATCCGTGTAAAGGTAAAGAGTGGGGGAGCCAAACAGTATCAGCTTACCTGCCGCCCCAACTGGATAAGCTGGAAAGCTCCCCGCAGAGATCTGCGCCCGGCGCTTCCCGCCGCCGGCTGGCTGTGGGGTTTTCCCGTACCCGCGACCAATGAGCCACCTGCCGGTAGGGAGCATGTATCCAGCACTAGCGTCAATGGCAGCAACGCCGCATCAGTGGCCCAGGCACGTTTCTCCTTTTGCCTGATAAATTGGGCACGACCATGTCCTCCCACGCTTTCCCCGCCTATCGGGACAGTGTCTCTCTCGGACCGTCTCGCGTAGTCTCCCTTCTCAGATAGGCGTCGCGTTCACCATGGTCCAGGATCACTACCTGTAAGCACAGACATTGGACTGTACTTGCGCACGTATGCGATGCCTTAACACCCCCCGCATCTACTCCGTAATGGTTCTAGGAAGGCGGGATTTTGGCACTGCCCCAGTTGTGCTTCCAACTCTCACGCAAGATTCTTTCGAGTACCGAATACGGCGTCTTCACAACCATTTGCAGTGTGGCGCATATACAGCCAGTCCCCGTATTAAAACGCTACAAGCGAATCGGTCATGTTAATCTATAAGCCACGGTCAAAAAAAAAAACTTTTTCGAAACCGACCCCACACAGCGATAACTTCACAACCACGACTCTATAAGCTACCGGATAGCCCGGAAACCGTTCCTAGGGCTCCATTTAGCCTAGAAATGGTCGATTCACCACCCTCGAGGCAAAGCGCGGGTGGTGGGAGCCGCCATAGGCCCGCCCCACCCCCCGAGCCGTCGCCTCCAGACTTAAGAACACCATCGCCAAGCAGCAACACGGCACCCGGACGCAGTCCAGAAGCCATTCGCAGCACCGTAAACAGCCTCAGACGCTTCTTAGCTGGTGATTCCGACGTTGCGACCTTGATCGCAGCCGTACAAGCCGCCATCCCGGTCCTAAAGGAGGCAGCTAAGGAACCAGATAGCCAAACTAGCATCGAGAGACGCATCGATGCCATCGAGAACACGCTTTAGGCTATCTATAAGGATATCAAGGCCCCTAAGACATATGCTGCTACTGCCATCGCCATAACCGCCGCTCCCTCACCTAGAGCCCCTTAGATAGCTAAGGCGCTTCCTCCCTATCAGGAACGAGAGATCACCGTTAAGGCCATAGAGACAGAAGGACGCACCTACGTAGAGATCGTTCGCAAGGTCAACGCCGCCGCAGGGAGAGAGGCAGCAGTAGCAGCACGCAAGCTCCCTAGCGGAGACTACGCTATCACATGTAAGACAGCGGCAGAGAAACAAGCCCTAGAAGCCGACCTAGACTAGACCGCCGAGGCCTTCGGAGAGAACGCCTCTATCCAGAAGAGAAAGATCCTAGTAGTGGCCCACGGTATTAACAAGGAAGCTATAGAGGTAAGCTAGGGGCAGCTAAGAGCCCAACTCCAAAACCAGCCTGGCGGCCCTATCGATGTTATAGAAGCGAAGCTCCCTCGCAACGCCAAGACCTCGTCTAGGAAGGTCACAACTTTATATATCGCAGTCGCCACAGTCCAACAAGCAGAACAACTATACCGAGACGGCCTTATCTGGCAGTATGGCTATTATCCATGCGAGCCTTTCGCTAAAGGAGCGCAGCTTAAGCAGTGTGTCGCAATATGAGGCTATTCACGTGGCTTAGGCTCTCCTACCAGGTCACGTGGCTCCTCTTCACATGCCAGGATTCACATGGTGACAGGGGTCCTGAGCTACTATATGTACTACTGCACCTACAGACAGATTTCCTTTGTTTCCTTCTAATGGATAACTTGAACCTCGCTTTCCACGATCTCTACAGTGCGACAGTTATGAGCCTGGCCTTCACTTGCAATTCTCAGAGCAAGTAACACGCTACGTAAGATACTCAGAGTCGTGGGATAACCTCAATTCCCCATTTCCATCTATCCTTCTCTTCCCCTCGCTCCTAAGACCAGCCTTAGAGCGACTATCCAGCACGATGTCCGATAACAAGATCACTAAGTTCGCCCTTAACACCAAGTACGACTGGCCTGAATGGTTTGAGACGCTTTAGAGCGCAGCTAAAGAGCGACGCATCTGGGAACACATCGACCCAGACGCTGCTAACAACTTCGTCCTTATCGATCCTCTAAAGGAGCCATCTTACCAGGCCCCTCAAGGTGCTAAGGAGAACGACTCTACTGCACTGCTCGAAGCAGATAGGCAGTATAACCGCAACATGAAGTCCTATTCGACTAAGGTGCACCACTGGCAAGCGAAAAATGGCCATTACCTCGCCCTTCTCAATTAGGTGGAGACGACGGTTAGAAAGGAGTACCTTATAGTAGCCAGGAGCCGAATTAACTCAGCAGACGCAGACGTTTCATATACGAAGACGGTCGCCACGGTGTTCACAACGATGACCGCGACATCCGAAGGAGCAACGCCGGTCAGACCAGCTGAGGGGGTGGACAAACCCCCTAAGAAAACTAACACGCTTTAGGCCTTACTTCGAGAGCTACAGGACCAGTATCAGCCATCAGCCACCTCGGTCATCTCCCAAGTCCAGGATCGCTACCAGCGTGCGCTAGCGAGCGCCTCTAACGGTGGAGTTTCTCTTAAAGGATGGCACTCTAAGTTCACTACTGCTTATTCGCTCGCGGTGGTATATAAGATTCCCGAAGTGCAGGGGACTCTTACCGCTAAAGCGTACCTTAAGGTAGTCCGAGAGCGAATGGCGCCATAGTGGGCTCAGAATCGCCTAGACGATATCTTAACCGCCGAAGTGACAGGGGGTGTTCCCCTCATGCTGACGCAGCTCAGCTTAATCTTTTTAGAGCAGCTGACTATATCCGGCATACGATATAATAAGAAGTTAAACTCTTTCGCAGCCATCGGCCAACAAGGAGACGCCCAAGCTTAAGCCCACTAGGCCACCCAGAACGCGAAAGGTAAAAAGAAGAGTGTTGGAAAGCAATGCCCATGCTTCATGCCCACGCGATCACATATTTGGGAGCCTATAGACTGTCGTCAGCTACAGTTCGCTCTTAAAGGATCAGCAGACCCCCTACCGAACGGCAAGCCGTTTAATAGTATGTCCGCTACGAAGGTTGAGGACATCAAGAAACAACTCGAGGATAGTCAATGGGCCTCATTACGTAAGCTCCTCGAGGAAAAGGGATAGTACGGCGACGCCTCTTATGGGGCGTTCAACGCCGTCGTAATCAGCTCCACGCTATTCCCGACCCCAGCCAACATCAACCTAGCAGTCGCGTCTTAAGCCGGTCCACACAACCTCTCGCAGTCGACTGTTGTCGACAGCTGCGGCTTATCGCATATCGTCAACTCTGTTGAGCTGCTTAAGGCAGGATCATTCACACCGGCAGATATCGGAAGTGTTGTCGAGGCAGGCACTGCGGCCTTTCCTATTAAGGGATATGGGAGAAGGGTCCTGAAGGGCGCTTTAAACGTCAAGGGGCGTGGCAAGGTCGATCTCGTGTTACACAACGTTATTGTGGTTGAGGGATTCCACACCAATATCATCTCTAAGGCTCTTCTTCTAAAGGCTGACATCTAGTATCATGGCAAAGACTATGCTCTACAACACGGGCCTAGAGAAGGCTCTGTGGTGCGACAGTTACAGAGAGTGGGCAACCTTACGTTCCTTAAATATAAGCCTCTTTACACCTACTCTTCTTTTGCCTCTCAGATCACCTGGACACCAGCTGGAACAGTTCGTGCGTTTCCAGCTATCCACCGAGCACCTACTAGGGAGATATAAAAGACCAGACCTAAAGTCAGGATAGATTCCAAGGCCCTCTAACACGCTAGGGCTGGACACCTAGGCAGAGAGGCACTTAGGAAACTTACCGAGAACGGCCAGAACGTCGGCTTCGCTGGCGAGCCGCTTAAGGAGTGCGAAACTTGCAGACTTTCGGATGCCAGACGCGTTATTAGCCGAGTTCTAACGGAAAGGGCCCCAAGGCTGTTCTTCAAGGTGCTTTGGGATCTCTTTAAGTACCCTAGAGGCTACGATGGATCTCGCTGGCTACTGGTACTGAAGGACGACTACAGTGGCAAGCTGTGGTCGTTTGTAACGCCCACTAAGTCACACACGCAGCTATTTCGGATACTACATAGCTTTAAAAGGCATGTCCTCAGGCGCTATAACCTCCACGTGGCTATTCTTAAGCACGATGGCGAGAAAGGTGTGATAGCAATCCAAGGCATGACTAAGTACAAGCAATGGGCTAGAGATAAGGGGATTGACCTGGAGATCTCCCCTCCGCACACACACGAGCCGAATGGGGGCTCAGAGAGGGCAGGCCAGGAGGTCGTCAACCGCGCACTCAAGCTGAGGGAGCATGCTAAGCTTCCCGAGACTCTCTGGCCGGAAGCAACAGCTGTAGCAACGAAGCTCATCAACATAAGCCCGTCCCTAGCGCAGCGCTTCCGCAGCCCAGATAAGGTGCTAGACCACTGGTTTATTCAGAATGAGGAGCGATACAGCCTAACTTAGGTGCGAGACATCCATGCAGACCTACGACCAGACTAGTCGGGGATCTACGTCTTCGGGTGTAAAGCATACGCACTACACTAGAGGAGAGCAGCTGGGCTAGACTGCCGAGCGTTCAAAGTTCAACTAAGGGCTCAGATCGGATATCTAGTAGGCTATGCCGCTAGAAACATCTACCGAATCTGGCTACCAAAGCATGGCAGAGTGATTCAGACGCGAGACGTCATATTCGACGAAACGCAGTTTTATTCCGGTAAGGAGACGCAACGTCTCGAACCGGAAGCGATAGAATATCTGGACGTCGATTCCTTAAGTATCCCACTAGCCGAGACAGGCTTTACATCGGAGTCGATGAAGCTATAGGAAGAGCTTGAGGAGCTAGACGAATCTATCAGTCTTACAGACCGTCCTAAAGGCACGCGAGAAGCTCAACTCAAAGCCTTGGGGGTGGCAGACACACCTGAGGGACCCGTCGACAAGAACTCGGGGGTGGAATGCACACCTGAAGATAGCTTAGGAGTTCATGGACTTAAGTTATCTAATGCGCATATAGGACTTCTCTCGCCGAGTCACTTATCAGAGGACCGAGATAGAGAGGATGCATACCAATATCCGGCACAAGATGCTGAAGAGCTATCGCTTATAGCCGAAGATGCTAAGGAAAGGAGTCAAGCTCCATAGATAGCCCAGGAGCAGACTCCATCCGCGGATTAAGAGATTCGCGAGGAGATCATAGTCCGACCTCTTAACAAAGAGGCGGTAACCACCTTTAAGAACCGACCTAGTATTAGAGGAGGAAGAACTCGTGCTCCCAGATTAGCCCAACCGGCTAGGAGGAGTGCTAGAGTCAGGGAGAGAGAGGAGAACTAGCAGTCATTCCTTTCGCTACTGTTTAGGCTTAAGGAGACGCAGTTGTAAGAGACTGATCATCTCAAAGCACTCCTGAGCACCTTTCTCGCTATTACAGAGATATCCGAGCACGACGACAATCTCTTCAGGACCGTTCATACACGAGTCTTTGTATCGACTAGGTCAAAACACGTACTCGAGCGGCCTACTGAACCGAGCGTACAATAGTTCGCTCCTCCACCGAAGCACTAGTGTGAATTAGCTACTCATCCTAGAGGAGAACAGTTTAAGCAAGCTACTAAGCTTAAGATTGACAATGCAGAGGCAATGAGAGCCTGGGAGGAGATCCCTAATCGGCCTTCACTCTTCAAGCTGCCTCTCAAATGGGTTTTCACTGATAAATTCGATAAGAATAACCGCCACCTACGCTGCAAAGCTAGGATCTGCGTACGAGGAGACAAGCAAATCATCTCTTCTCTAGCTAGCACATACGCTGCCACGCTAGCCTCCAGGTCCTTTCGCATTATCATAGCGCTGGTGTGCTATTTCGACTGGGAAGTAAGATAATTCGATGTTGTCAACGCCTTCCTGAACGCCCTTTTCGCAGAAGGCTCACTGCCTATCTATATAGAGTATCCTCCAGGCTACCAGAAGCCAGGGTATTGCCTCAAGCTTAACAAGGCACTCTACAGGCTTAAAGAGTCACCTCAACTATGGTTCCGAGACTTCTCCAGCTCACTTCGCCGTCTAGGGCTTATCAGCACACCCGAGGAACCCTGCTTGTTCTATAACGAGAAACGCACTATCTTCGTTATCTTCTATATGGACGATTTCCTTGTCTGCTACAGCCTATAGGCTACAGCAGAGGCAACTGCTCTAATGGACGCGCTTAGGAGCATCTATAAGCTAAAAGATCAAGGACCTGTTAACTATTATCTAGGTGTTAGAGTCGTCCGTAAGCAAGAAGAGTCACTTCTGTGGCTGTCGCACGACGCTTACCTCGAGAAGGTGGCTAAACGTTTCGGCCTCACTAACGGAAAAGCTCCAGCTACACCACTTCCTTCAGCTGACTTAGCACCGTACCAGGGCACGTCACCGCCTCACAGGGTTAAGGCCTATTAAGAGCGCATTGGGAGCATCCTATATAGCGCGATAATGGTCAGGCCTGATCTGTCGTTCGCCTGCTCACAGCTATCACGTTTCCTCACGAATCCGAGCCAAGAGCACCTTGAGGCAGCTGATTATTGCATCCGCTATGCGTATAGCACCCGGCACGTCTCAGTCCGCTATGGAACGAGCAAGGCGCCGCATCCAGTTCCCCAGGCGCTTACAATCTCGACCGACGCTTCTTTCGCAGACGATCCAGAGTCCAGAAAGTCCTCTCAGGGCTATCTTATCCAGTTGTTCGGCGGTCCGGTGGTCTGGAAAGCGAATCGCCAGTCCACAGTCACTACCTCAACCACCGAGGCGGAGCTCCTAGCGCTTAGCGAAACGGCGAAGGAGACCATGGCACTTCAGAGGCTATTCCGGGATATTCAACTCGTTCTCGACGCTCCGTTCAGCATCTCCTGTGATAATCAGCAGACTATACGCCTAGTTATCGGCAACAACGACAGGGTATCTACCAAGCTACGCCATGTGGATATTCATAACTTGTGGCTCCGCCAGGAGTACGCAAAGGGCGCTTTTCAACTCACATACCTTGCCATAAAGGACATGCCAGCCGACGGACTAACGAAGAACCTCTCACGAGCGAAATTCGAACACTTTAAGAGTCTCCTAAATCTCCAGGACATCCGACAGGCGATTGACCTAATATGAGAAATAGGATCACGGAGGAGCTAGCACGCGAAGCCAGCAACGCCATTACTGTCGCTGCTGAGGGGGTGTGTCGCAATATGAGGCTATTCACGTGGCTTAGGCTCTCCTACTAGGTCACGTGGCTCCTCTTCACATGCCAGGATTCACATGGTGACAGGGGTCCTGAGCTACTATATGTACTACTGCACCTACAGACAGATTTCCTTTGTTTCCTTCTAATGGATAACTTGAACCTCGCTTTCCACGATCTCTGCAGTGCGACACAGTGTTACCGCTGTTATCGATATGGACACATTGCCCGAGTCTGCCGCCATGCACGGCGATGCGGGCTCTGCTCCTCGACTAAACACGAGGAAAAAGAATGCCCGGAAACGGAGAATTAGAGCCGATATTGCTGTCCAGCATGCCGAGGACCACACACTGCGTGGTCTAAGGAGTGTCTCGTCCGCCAGGAGCAGGTCCAGATCGCTAAGGCTGCTTATATCACGAGACCGAAGGGATTCGCACTGCCCTCATAAGAACCCCCTAAGCCAACAACCGAGGACTGGCAGACAGTACAGCCGCGGAAGCGTCGAGCAACCAGCTGCCGTACTAGACGCACTGGCAGAGCCCGTAGCAGAGCCCACGAAGAGACAGACGACATGGACATCGAAACGCCGGAGTCAACACTGGATAGCATCCACGCTCGACTATGACAGCGCTAAGGATCCTACACTGGAACACGCAGAAAAGCAAGAAAGCACAGATACCGGTAGTCGACGCTACCCACGAAGAATATAACGTCCTAGCTATCCAAGAGCCGTGGAGAAACCCACATACGCCGACCACCTACAGCCCGAGATCCTCTCCATACTACCTCCTATACGCTGCTAAGGGAGGCAGAGCATGCATTTACATTAATAAGAAGTACTCCCTAGCGCAGTGGACATACGAGGCGCAGCCAGATAGGTGTGATATCACGATCCAGCTGCCAGACGGGCCTATAACGGTTATCTGCGTGTACTCGCCTCCTCCTGGATCTATCAGCAGACCAGACCTGCCAGCTATCGAAGCACTCTATGCCGAACCCCAGCTAAAACGAACAGTCCTCGTGGGAGACTTTAACATCCACCACCCTGTCTGGGGAGGATACAACGTCCGACCCCATAATGCAGCTAACAAGCTACTCCAGCTAGCAAAATCCTGGAGACTCCAGCTGATCACCCCCCCTGGAACACCGACATGGACTCGAAGAGGGTGCATAGACTCTACAATCGACCTAGCCTGGGCCACGGACGATCTCCGGGTCGCCTATAACGGATACGCACCGTACGCAGGATCCGATCACCTCCCTCAGGTGATACGCGTGGCTGGACCTCATATAGACCGCCAAGACAGACCACGACGCAGCTGGAAAACAGCTAACTACGACCAAGCGAAGGCAGAGGCGGCACACCTACCACAGCCAAGGCGACTCGAGACACCAGAAGAAATCGATAGCTACACCGAGACGTTAACTAAGGAGCTAACTCGGATAGCCGACCTAGTTGCCCCCCTCCGCCACTCTAAGGGGAGAGGCAAGGCTTAGTGGAACCACGACACGGAAAGAGCTATAGAGGAGGAGAGACGAGCCCAGCGAACATAGCTTTCCGACCGGACGGACGCAGCCTGGCGAGCCCTCCGGCAGTCATCCCTCCTTAAAAAGAAGGCAATCCGCGAGGCAAAGACGGCAACTTGGAGACATATGCTCCACGAGGCTTCTAGCCAGCCAGCTGGCGTCTGGAATATTGCGAGATGGGCTAGAACAGAAGGAGCGGCGCCGCCGTTACCCCTAGCAGTCCCTACTCTTCACACACCGTGTGGCGAAGTAACGACCTATAAGGAGAAAACAGAGGCCTTCCGCGAGAGATTTTACCCTCTCCCTAAGGCTAAGCCGAACGGCTTCTAAATAACAAACCGGCTCGCAGCGCCTCTCGATATAGACGGCAAAGTGATAACAGAACAAGTCCAAGACGTTCTTACTAAGGCAGGCCAGTGGAAGGCACCTGGACTAGACCAGCTTCCGAACGGATTCCTTAAACGCTTAGGAAAGCCCCTCTTCCAGGCCTTGGCCTCCCTAGCGGAAGCGTGCTGGCATATAGGATACTATCCAAGAGCGTTCCGGAAAGCAGTCACCGTTATCCTCCGGAAGCCAGGAAAACAGCCAAACGAGTACCACCAAGCCGGCGGATGGAGACCTATCGCGTTGCTCAACACTATAGGGAAAGTGATCGAGAGCCTACTAGCGCAACGGCTAGCTAGCTTTGCTAAAGAGAACGGACTGCTCCTAGACGAACAGATGGGCAACCGGAAAGGCCGCTCTATAGAAACGGCTTTGCGGTTGCTAACGGACCTAGTCTGCATAGCCTGGAAATATAGAGGCGCAGCAATCCTTCTATCGCTGGATATTTCGGGCGCTTTCGACTCCGTCGACCATGGAAGGCTTCTCGCTAACCTGCGAGCGCTAAGGGTCCCTATATGGACTATCAGCTAGATCCGAAGCTTCCTATCTAACCGGTCCACCACGCTATTCTTCGACGGCCAAGAATCGGACGAGATCCCAGTCCTGGCAGGCGTCCCGCAGGGCTCACCCCTATCGCCTATCCTCTTCTGCCTGTATATAGCCGGTCTCTATAAGGCTCTCCGCGCCGTACCAGGGATAGCTACTATAGCCTTCGTAGACGACACAAACCTTGTGGGCTTCGGTTTAAACCCCGAGCAGACCTGCGAGCGGCTGGAAGCCGCTTATAGGATCTGTAAGGAATAGGCAGTCAGCCACGGCATAACCTTCGCAGTACAGAAATATCACCTAGTCCACTTTTCTTAAAGACGGAAAGGTCCGGACACGAAGATAGCCTTAGAAGGTCACGAAATCGAACCAGAAGACTCCTGCCGCGTCCTTAGCATCCAGGTGGATAGACGTCTCTGCTAGGACGTCCACATCCAGTCGATATCGAAGAAGATGGCAACGCAGGTCTATGCTCTAGACCGGATAGCCGGCTCGATATAGGGCGCGTCTCTCTAGCAAGCCTGCCAAGTCTATACAGCTATCGTACAGTCTGCGATAGGCTATAGAGCTTCAGAGTGGCACCGCTAGATCTCGAAAAATAGAGCCAAGGCACTCAAAGACGTCCAGACAGAGTGCCTCCGAAGGGTTACAGGAGCTTTCAAAGCCACGGCCACCGCAGTACTAGAAACGGAAGCTTACGTGTCCCCTTTAAACACGTGGCTCAATAGAAGGGTGGCGGCATCAGAAGAGAGGCTCCAACAGCCGCGTATCGCATCACTTATCTAAGCGAGATGCGATTGCGCAGCTAGATGGATCCTAACAAGGCCGACTCGCCGGCGCAGACCGAAAGGCCCCGACGCTCCCGATCGTAAGAGGTGGCTAGACGAATAGCTAGCTGGAGACTCAATATACAAGGCCGAGGAGAGAGACTGGCTTCAGAGATAGCAACAAACGCAGCAAAATCGAATAACACGAGCCCCGGTAGCAACTAAGATGCCGCCAGATAAGCACATCCTTAAGCTCTATAAGGGACTCTATAAGGCCGAGAGCTCTATCCTTATTCAAGCGAGGACTGGCAAGATTGGGCTGCGAGACTTCCTTTTTAAGCGTAGGGTTCCAGGCTTCGACAGCCCCTGGTGTGTCTGCAGTCAGGGCAGGGAGACCGTCCGGTATATCCTCGTTTTCTGCCCACGGGAAAGAGAAAGGCGAGAGCATCTCGTCCAAGCTCTAGGAGGACCGATAGACACGGATAGGGTGCTCGACACCCTAGGAAAAGCAGGAATTATCGCGAGATGGCTACTCCGCTCCGGAAGGCTGGGCATGTTCCAGCTAGCGAATCAACTTATCAGCTAGGAAGCGGGCGCGCTAAGCCCGATCTCGGTATGGCAGGTTAAAGAGTAGATAGAAGCGGTACGACGCAGTGGAACCTAGGTTTTTCACCCGGCCGGACGTTAGCCCGGAACGGTTTTCCTAGGCTAAGATGCGCAGGGGGTCCTCATGGCCTAGATAGGTCGCTAGGTGTAAGAACAATAATAATAATAATATAAGCCACGGTCTTCCGCGGCTTAGGAATCCTCGGGACAGACCAAGCCGGCCCCCACTCCAGCTGAGTCCGGACCTGGAACGGAGTGGCCAAGGCTGACCGCCCAAGCTAGGCTACACGTCAAGCCCCCGTACGATGGGTTGAGCAGGCCACATCAAAGGGCCAGAGCGGCCGTCGCGCCGAGCCGAGGAATCCAGCCGTCGTGACGGGCCTTCCCTGATACCCTGGGAAAACGTGCAGGGCTGCCTTCCCCGTTCCCCAAACCGTTTCTGTACAGCGTGTGAAAAAAATACAGCCTGCCTTTTCTTCCCCTTATTCCCCCCAGCCCTTGCTATACGATGTACGCAAAAGTACAAAAGTGGACCGAGGTGCAGCACCCGCCCGTTCGTGCTATGCATGAGGGACGCTACGGCGGCGCGTCAGCAGTGGATTCTTGTAGCATGTCAGCGCGGGGGGCGGAAGGGCCATTCCATCGTATAGGCTTTGGGCAAGGCTAAGAAAGGTCTACGCTTCCGCCTTGGCATAAGCTAACGGTTCCACGGCCGGGTCGGCCGTACCTGGACAGGACCTGAGGTTGCTGTCGAGAAGAAAACAATCGTCGGCCGGTGGCCAATCAGAAGAGGCATAACAGTGCATTCCCTGGCCCCGGTGCCTGCCTCGCCACGCATGTATGATGCGTCCTAGCCACGCCCGGCCTGCTATTTCATAACTGGACGAGCGTATTCCCTGCGAATTAAAAGCGCGCTTGACTGGAGGAAGGGTTGCGGTCAGGTAGTCACACGCGCCTTGGACTTGCTTGCTTACAGATGTGTTCGCTCCATCTCGCATGCGTCGTTGCCTCGTCACCGGTGGACGCTTATGACGAGCCATTTGGGCAACTTTGGTGCATCCTACATGGTCAGCAAGCCCCTTTAGCGGGGCTATATGCAGCGATTATAATCTGGCCACCCTCGCCGACGTTGAACCCTGCGGGATTCTCTTCGCTTCGGCGTCTGGCTGTCCTGGCCAGATCACGTCTCAAGAGGGCGCAATTCTGTTGCCATGTTTATGTTTCCCTTGATAGCTTCTCTCCCCCGAATGGAGTTACTTGACGTCTCCATCCCCGCTGGCTTCCATCATTGATTGACGATGGAGAGTGCCCGGTCCCGATGATGCATGGCTGGTGCGGAAGAGCTCGGACGCCTGGCGACCGGGCGCGTGACCCCCACGAGAGATTGCTAAGTCTGGGTGGCCAACCTACCTATTTGCCCTGACAGACCGCCGGAAGGAGCTTGAAACGTATTCGAGGTATCTATGACGACACCTCACGCAGTCGCGGCCCTTCTCCGTCCCATCCAGTGGGAACAACTCAGACTCGACCACTGTCGTGGGCAGCGCGCATGGCGTTGCTACCCACTCATGGCTCCCAATCGCTAATCACATTGCTTGTTCTGGTGTAGAGGAGGGCACCTTCCCTCCTGGAGATACTGCATGTCTGCAGGTGCGTTAGCTTCCTTGAATCTCGAATGTGCAGACAAACACTCCACCAGCTTCCATGCGGACAAGAAGTTTCCATGAAATGGCCGGTGGCCCGCGTCACCGGAAAGACATCGTGACTGCATTCTCATCCGTGGCCATCATCGGAGAGTTTCAGCTCGTGCTAGCTACCTGGAAGTTGTGACGTGTCAGTCTCGTTGCCGCCTGCCCGTGCTGACTCCCAATGAATGCGCGTGCTTGGTGGATGCTGGTGTTCAAGCCGGGGTGCTAACTTGGATGGACCTGAAATTGCTGCCACGGGCGACTGTCAGTTTTCTTTCATATATACCCTCCTCCATAGATTACAGTCCCCTTTGATTCATGACAACGTGTTCGTCATGTGGTAATATGCATTGCTAACTGGAACGATTGTTCGGACTTGCCGAGTCCCTGTTGACTCGCTGTGTGGTCTCCAAAGTCGGCGCCGATACCATTGAAATTGGCTGTTGCACACCGTCGGGTTCGCGGCTCGTGGTGCACCCCCGAGATAAAATGAGAGCTTGTGTCGCATGTCATCAACACAGTGAAACTGAAGGTGGAAAGAGCGAAGGTGTCCCTGCTGTTGCCTGCTAGCGCGTGGAAGTGACCCTGCATTTCCATCGCGCTCGCAGGTCCTCCATCAGGCCAACTATATTGAAAGCTGGTCAGAGAGGCGAATCCAGCGCCGCTTTCTTGCTGTGTCTTGCCTGTCCCTTCTAACCTGGACATCTACGGAAACCAAAAGGCGCGTTGCATACAAGTCCAGGACGTGGGAAGCAACCACCGCTCCGGAAGAATCGAACGGGAACTGATTCCATTCGATGCGTCGTTGGGGAGTCATGCCCATCTCTATCCCACCTCCCATTACGTCCCCCGTCCACCCGATCTACACGAGCGACCGACTTCACCATTTACCCTACCCCATCCACCTCCCATGGGGGCCCGCCGTGACGCAGCGGCGCTTCTGCGCATGCGCCTCCACGACTTCCTCGAGTTCCTGCCGCCGCACGACGAGGAGACGCTTGAGGCCTACTTCGAGCGCACGCAGGTTCCGGCCCCCGCCCGCCGGGGAGGGCTTCGCTAACCGTGAACACGGCGCAGGCCGACATACGGGCCTCGGCCGGGCGCCACCGGGCCTTCACACCCAAGGACATCCGCCGCTACTGTGGGCACAGGTTCAAGAAGGCGCCCGCTCCCGGCGAGGTGGTCCCGTGGGATGAGAAGTAGTCAGCGACGTATCAGCGCCGCCAGGGCTAGGGCGAGCCAGGACGACGGCCCGAAGGACGGAGAAGAGCATTGTCGAGGGGCCCGGGTCGGCGTCGCTTCCGAGACGAAAGCCCATGGAGAGACTGATGGGGTGCAAAGAAAAGGCGTGCCCATGGGGGTTGCTCATGGTCTAGATAGGCGGCTCAGCCAGCATTTTGAGATAAATATATGAGCTAAATGTAACTTATGAGGAAATAAGAGTTACTCAGGGCGAAAAGAGCGAGCACCGTCGTCAACGTGCCACATATGTGTACGTCTACAGCTAATCCGTGGCACGTATCATGCGCTAGTAGGTCTCCTAACAAGTATGGGCCCACATGCTAAGAAGGGAAGCATTAAGTAGCGATGTGACATTGGCCCAGATTGCCAGAACCGCGCAGTCAATCCTTGTGCGACCTCAGACAACCTTGGTGTCATGGCCTTCGTCTGAAGACTCAAAGACTCGACACCGAGCAAAGCAGAGCGGCGTACGGTGCGGGAAAAGCCGCTGTTACCTTGAATCCCCGTCGTGAACAGCGAGACCAACTAAGCAAGCCTTGACGCCCTAGCTGAGTGCGAGACGGGCGAGCCGGCGGCGTGGGTATGGCACCCTTGATTCACCTTTCGCCGCGCCTTGCTAGGTCTTGCCATCCCATCGAGGGTCCAATTGATGGCAGGAGAGCTGATGGCAAAGTACGTACGTACCTCTGTACCTGCTCTTCCGATTGGCGGTATCTGCCCTGCGCAGCCCGGCCGTGACCTCAAAGTACACTCTACTTAGTCCGTGACGATATGCACCGGCGGCCCGACGCCCTTCGCGTGCAGAGCCCACACGAGGTCCGGGTTGCGGGCAAGACGGTTTGCGCCACTGCCCCTGCCTCTTCCTGGTATCTGCAGTACTTCACAATCAAGGCAATGAGCGTCTTCATGGACTACCTGGTCTTCATGGCGTACCGTATCCATGGCCTACTGTAACAAGTATGTAGCAGACGGCTGTTTTTTCCTGCTACAAGGGCTTAGGCAACTGCCTACGGCCCCACGTTTACCTGGCCGACATTTGGTATAGCCGTCCATGATCATCAAAGGCAGGCGTGCCGTCCAATATGATGGCCGCCATGATAGAGTCACTCCTAGTTCCCATTACACGTCACCGCTGATCCCCGGATGAACCCACGCGGTTCTCAACTTTACGCCATGTTCTTGGACATCCGAGATAAACGCTCGTTCACACGGAAAATATCCGTGGCCCTTGTGTAGACCTGCTTGGTGTGCTTGCTACCCCTCATTCCCACTATGCCCTTGCGCAATGGTTAGTGAACCAACCTTGGGGACCTACGGGGCCGCAACTAGCATTCAAGGCGGCTACGATAATGTGTGATCCACGGTGCGAGAACTCAGATGCCAGCGATGTAGGCATGACAACTGTTGCTACGGGGCGATTGTATATGCACGTAAGAACAGGAAGGAAAGGTTGATGCCACAAGGTATTGCGATTGAGCCTCATAAAGGAACATTCCCGTCCTTTCATTCGCATGCGTCGCGAAATTGTGCATTCCAGGCGCTCACTATGGAGTACTTTCCACCCGAATTGCAGGGCTCCTCTTTGAAGAGACGGCAAGCGTTGAGACATGTGCTTGTGCAGCCTTGGCCGTTGTTTTGCTTGACGGTGCATGTCAGCGTCCCTGGTGGTATTTTCCAAGGATACGGCGCACTTACGTCAACACAGCAGTGGGACCCATTCAGGTAGAGGCGTTGGCAGAAAGCGGCCGCCTGGACTCCCACGTCCACGGAGAGCAGAAAGGCGACGACGCAAAGAACGCAAACTGTGGTGACGGGTTCGGCGAGCGGAAGGGAAAGGTGGGAATCAACAGGACAAAGACGCAGATGACAGTGTGTGTGGAATGGAACAGCATATCCCATTCAATGCTATTTGCATAAGCTGAGCGCCGTGGCCGTTGTCAAGATATCCGCCAGCCACACAGACTACAGAATAGACTGTTACATGCTACCCATAGGTCAAAATTGACGCTCGAAGCGCTGAATTCTAATAACGAACGATCAACCAAGCGTGGGAGTGGTGTTCGTCACGCGCCGCCGCTCGTAGCAAGGTAACTTGCTATCGCGTGCTCGTCACGAGTCGAGACTGACCGCTCAGAGGCTAGTATGCCACCCAAGTGAAATGTGCGGCCCCAGAAACTAGGTGCCTTGGAGGTTAGATTCACCGACAATGTTGGTGACAACGGTTTCGGTGGAGGCTCGGCATACTCCGGTACTTTCTTTTGCACTACGCTAAGGTATTACCAAGCTGGGCAATTGACAGGCCCGCAACCCAGTTCGCGGGCCAGGTTCCAACCTTTCGGCACACTTGGCCGGCTGAAAAGAATATCGTCAGAACAGGAGGCATCCCCAGTGATGTTTGAAATGATCGTTTACGCATCCAACGTGATTGCATGATAAGAGGGGGGGGTTGAAGAATCATCGCCCGACACGGTGTACGGCCATACGTCGTATACCGATCAGGAAATGGCATCCAACGGAAGAGTAACGGCGCGGATCGGTACTTCCCAGCCTGTCAAAAAACAGCACCGCCATGCTCTGCACCTCTGTCCCCCTTCCCTCTCAATACAGGGCGGTCGGCGACCCCGCATTCAACACACCGCCGTCCCGGTGGCTGCCCGGCTGACAGAATGGGCACAAAATCTAGCCCCACTGTAATTATTTAAGTTTTGTGCGGCTCTGGTGCATGGAAATCTGGTGGGGTCATAAGCACACTGGGACCCCCGAAAATAGGCCTGAACCGGCGATTTTAGCTGAGAGGCCGATAAACCCCCCCGGACCCGAGCGTTGCTGATATCGCGACTTGGCAGGATCACTAGCGCTTCTCCAAGGCATCCGGCGAAATCAGCCCCGCCATTTGTCAGTTCAGGCTGGAATGGAGAGAGATTTACCTGCCCGTGACCCCTGAACACGAGTCCCCACGGGACTGCCGCTAGTGCAGGTACATGGCAATGCCAAGCCGTCAAATCCCACTAGGAGAGTTGGTATCGTATTGATCAGAATGCCCCGCCCCCCGGTATCTCTAAAGCGAGATGTTTCGATTGTGCAGCCCCCAAGGCCCTACAGCTATCCCTGCATGGGATGATAGTCGCCGCACCCGGTGGTTAAGGCCCGCAACGACGTCCGGCTCATGGTCAAAGGATGGGTGCTTCAGGTAATACGAGCCTGCAGATGGATCACGCGTTTGGTACAAGTGAGGAGTCTTCTATTCATGGACATCTACGGATATATACCACCTGGCCAGCTTGCAGACACATGTAGACAGAGGATCACAACACACACCCAAGTACTTCATCCAACGCCTCGTCCCATCCGACCAAAATCCAACCTTCATCATGGTTCGCGTGTCCACCGCCGTCGCGTTCGTTCTCGCCTTCGCTCTCGGTGTCCAAGCCTCGGCCATCTGCCAGTGCCTCTTCGCGGACGGCTCGCATTGCTGCGTCTACGTCGTGAGTTCCTCCCTACCATCGACCCGTCGACGGGGCTGCGAAGTTAACTAACCCTCGCATCTTTCCAGAACGCCAATGGCCCGGCCGAAGACTGCACCGTTGCCTGCCGCGACAAGCACCGGTCCACTGGCAACGTCGCCTGCAACGCCAATGGCAGGTGGTCCAAGGTCAGCGCCTGGAACGCGCAGTGGCGCACTGGTTGCGCGAGATAAGATGGCTGTTTCTGGGCCACGAGAAGCGGGGTCACGATGGTTTGGATGAACGTGATGGTATTGACGCGCACATTTGTATCTACGTCCGGAAGTGAAACAGATTTCGCCCGGCGGTGCTCCTCAGCGTCCAAAGTAGAAGAGGAGTTTGATCTGAGGGAGCCTCAGCAGAGACGACGAGGATATCGGCAGACCCACCAGACGAAACTCACGCCGGAGGTATATTATTTGCCGCAGTCCCTAAAGTTACCGAGCTCAAGTACCATTTGCATGCTTAACGTGCACCGCACGTCCATGCGCAACAGCGAACCATTTGACCACATCCATTGCGACCTATTCGCTTCAACTGCTTCATGGTCCTCAATCTCAAAGGCGTGTGGTAAAAGATGCGGTATTTAAGAGTTTGCTAATACGCCTCCAAATTGACCAGTCCTGTCGGAGTCCGGAGCCCGCCAGCCATCCCACTTGTTCGGGCTACCGTGTGGCGCATTTGGAACTGCACAGCGACCGACCGTGGCGCATGGTGGATTGGCTATCGGCGGATCGTAGATCTGCGCCCCCGTAAGGTCGCTGTAGCGCCTCGATTAATCTTCTATTACAAGAAGCCACCAACACAAGAGATAATGAGTAGCTTAACCCCCGTTGTCTCTGCGCACCTTTTTCTTTCAGAGACAACTTCATAAGGTCAGATGTTTCCATTGGATCCTAGCACTGCCTGGGCCGGCAGCTGGTTGTCTGATGTCCGCCTGACCGTTTCGACGCCACACGAACCTTGGGGGCCAGGTTTTAAGACAAAGGGTTGGCTCGGCTAAGGCTGATGAGATGCCAAGCCAATAAATGGTTTGTGCTTACCACCCGTTCAGCGGGCGGCATCCTCGTTATCTGAGAGGCGCGTCATCAGATGAGCTGAGCTGACCGTCGCCTTGAAGAAGCGGCGCACGGGACGTTGGCGCTTACCCGCACCACACGCAACTGTCTTGAGCAGCTGCGGGAACAGGCGAAGGATGAGAGAATTCGGCGTAAATTGCGGCCTATCAAGTAGCTCGTGGACGGGTGGTTAAGTCACATGTCTCTAAAACTGAGCAGTTTGTTTTCAATCGTCAGAATCACAAGGTGCATGCGTTAGCCTGCTTTACCTGTAAGCAGGGCGGATACGACGTTCCGCCGTTGACACACCTGGTTTTCCCTGTCAATATGGCCGTGGGGCCGACGTATTTAATGTAGACGCGCTCGGAAAGTCAAGAACCAGCTGCGTCCAACTCCAGTCAGCGTTGATCGACGAGCAATATTAGCACGATGTATCTCACCCTCCCCTTTCTTCTCACGTTGACAGGCGTCGCTGCGGCGGCCAATAATCCCGTATGCATTATCGGCGCAGGACCGGCCGGTCTGCGAGCCGCGCGCGCGCTCGAGGATAAGGGCCAGAGTGTCGTCGTCTTTGAGAAGCAGGCGACGGTGGGCGGCAAGTGCCAGGCCTACTACGACGGGCCCAACGGGGCCGCTTTCCACCCCCTGGGCGCCCTCCTACTCGAGAACACAACGTACGTCGAGGCGGGCAAAGTCATTGCGCAGACCAACGTCCCGTACCTGCGCACCTCGGGCCTCGCGCCCAAGTGGAGCTTCCAATGGCGCACCGGCGAGATCGGGCCGTACCCAACCCTGACGGCCGAACAACAGAAAGTGCTGAGCGGAGAAGTCGCCCGCTACATCAGCTTCTGGAACACCGTTTACGCCCCCATCGGCACCGTCGGCTACCGTAGCCCGATCCCGGCCGAGCTGTCCGTCACGGTGGCCGAGTGGCTCCAGAAGAACGATTACCGCATCCTGGGCGTTGTGTTCAACCTGGGCATGTTCCCTTACGGCTAGTGAGTCCCGACCCCACAATTTCCTCCTATACTCGGGTCGGATGAAGCGCCACTGACAGGTCCCCAGCGGCGACGTGCGCGAGACACCCATCTGGTACATGCTTGCATACTTTTCTCCATCTATTTTGACGGCGTTCGTCGTCTCCAGTGGCGAGAACCTGATTGACTTCCATGCTGTCATGACGGAGTATTCCAAGACGATCAAGGGGCCAATCCGCACAAATGCCAAGGTTACGAGCATCGCCCGCTCCAAAGACAGGACTTGTGTCACCTACCGGGCCGGGAACGGCCACAAGTTCAGGGCGACACAAGAATGCTCGGCCTTGATCCTCGCCTTCCCCCCGACCGTGGACGCGCTGGCCTCGGCTGGCCTCGACATCACCGCCGAGGAGAAGGCCTTGTTCTCGTCGGTACGCATCATCAACTACTTCTCGGGCGCTGTGTCCATGGACGTGCCGACGGGCGACCTCTACTACGCCAACAGCACGAGCCCGGCGCTGCCGCCGGCGGCCGAGGGCCAGCCCGTGGGCTTCATCCGGCTCTTCAACGCGTCGGACGTGGTGACGACGTGGTCGTGGGGCGCTCTCAACGAGACGTACACGGAGGCGCAGGGCCGGCAGCTCCTGCTGCGCGCCCTCTCGCCCGTCAACAAGCCGGCGCCCGGCGACCCCGCCAGCGCCGCCCTCGCCGTGTCCGACGCCGACGTCCGCGCCTTCCGCAAGAACGACTACTTCCCCCACGTGCGCGGCGGCGACCTCGCCGCCGGCTGGTACGCCCGCTTCGACGCCCTCCAGGGCCGCCGCCGCACCTACTACGCCTCGGGCTTGAACGGCTTCGAGACGGTCGAGTACGCGCTCCGCGCCGGCAAGGACGTCGTTGATACGTATCTCTAAGACGCGGCATAGCTGCGTGCGAGATTGTACTGGGAATAATACTGATAGAATATTCATCTCAAGGCTTATAGAAATTGATTACATACATACCCACATGCTTATTCAATTGCTCCTCTCCGGGGTGTAGTATTCCTGCAGAGTGGGAGAGTGGAGAAAGTTAAGTAAGCACATGAAGTTCACTGCATTCCCAGCTGAATCATGGAATCTCGAGATCACTGGTTGCGAGACCAGCGGGTCTATCAAGTCAGTTGTTGGATAACAGCAGCTGAAGTTGATGCCGCTAAAGAAAGGCTTTCCACAAGTGGGCAAGGGATATCATCACAGCAAGACATAGTAGTAATAACGTATATATCGGGTGAGTGGGCCATTCGGGTGAGTGGGCCACTTTCTACTCATTTCAACTCCTCCCACTTTAATCTCCTATAACTTAACGAATAACTATAGAACACCCTCCTAACGAGTCTCAAATTATTCTAGCGATCCAGGCAATTCAGAAGAACCCTAAACTTAGCTACCGATAAGCAGCAGCCATCTACAACATCTCGCGAACTACCCTCCAACGTAGAATAGACGGAAAACGCGCCAGACAAGATACCCGCCCTAAATCGGCTCGATTAACCGAACTAAAAGAGAAGACGCTTATCCGATACATACTGGACCTAGATACGCGAGGGTTTGCGCCGCGACTTCGTGATGTGGAAGATATGGCCAATATTATTGCCGAGTCGGGCGACGCGTCACGCGTCGGCACCGGCTGGGCCTCGAGCTTCGTAAAGCGACAACCAGAACTTCGAACGCGTTTCTCTCGCGTATACGACTACTATAGGGCCCTCTGCAAGGACCCTGAGAAAATCGCGGGCTGGTTCGTGCTTTTCGCGAACTTAAAGGCCAAGTACGGTATCTAGGACGAGGATATTTATAACTTCGACGAGACCGGCTTCATGATGGGTCAGATCGTGTCCACGATGGTCATTACGGGCACCGACTGTAACGGCAAACGAAAGAAGGTCCAGCCTGGCAATCGCGAATAGGTTACTGTAATCCAGGGTGTCTGTTCCGATAGCTGGTGTGTCCCGCCGTTTATTGTGGTAAAGGGCGCCTACCACCTTACCAATTGGTACATCGACAGCACTCTCCCGCGCGACTAGGTAATTAAACCAACCCTAAATGGATGGACCGATAACGAGACGGGCCTGGACTGGATTCGGCATTTCGATAAACACACCGCGTCGCTAGTAACAGGCCGATATCGTCTGTTAATGATCGACGGATACGAGAGCCACGTTTTAGCCGAATTCCAGGCTTTCTATAAAAAGAAGAACATTATCGCGGTCTCTATGCCTCCGCACTCTTCGCATCTACTCTAGCCACTTAACGTTGGGTGTTTCGGCCTATTGAAGCGGGTGTACAGTCGCGAGATCGAAGGGTTTATGAAGTCACTCGTTAACCACATTACTAAGGCCGAATTTCTAATCGCCTTCTAAGCCGCCTTTTCGAAGGTTTTCACATTCAATAACGTTAAGGCTAGATTTTCCGGAGCCGGTTTAGTCCCTCTTAACCTAGAAAGAGTGCTCGCGAAGCTGGATATGAAGTTATCGACGCCTTCGCTTACTGGAAGCCTTCCGGCTACGAGCGTCCTATAGGCTTCTCAGACGCCACACAACCTAATTAAGGCGACTTCGCAGACTGATTTTATTAAAAATCGAGTCCGCCGTTACTAAGGAAGCTCTCCGACACCAATTTTATCGGCAGTTGACCAGTTTGCGAAGGGTGCAATGGCGATGATGCACGAGGTCGCCCTTCTTCGGGCGGAGAATAAGACGCTTCGAGAGGCGAATTCCAGCCTCGCAAAACGTCGGAGAACGAAAAAAGTACGTCTACGGCAAGGAGGAACACTCGAAATCGGCGAGGCTTAAGATCTTTTAGATCAGAAAGACGTCGATACGCAGTTAAAAGCGGAAACGCGCACAAGGAGTGGTCGAGCGACGAGGTCAGAACCGCGCGCGTAACGGTGTAGCGTCTGCGGAACGGCCGGGCATAATGCGCGAACATGTAAAATGGATGTAGAGGCATCCGGAGAGTCGGATTCCGATTAGTTTGATTTGATTTAAGGCGTCTTGGTTAAGTAATTGATTGATTTGTCGCGAAGGTTAGTAAGAAGTGGCCCACTCACCCGAATGGCCCACTCACCCGATATATACGTTATACCGTATATGCCGCTTAAATCTTCATAAGTTTGAAATTATCAGTACCGGTAACCTCTGTCTGCAAGCTCCGGTTCATATTCGTCGTAACGAATCATCACCCCGTCCTCCAATACCGTACACCGGTTACCAACTCCCTCCCCCCCCACCCTATATTCTTCACTTCGCCTCCGCCTCGCGCCGTCCGCGCCAGGGCATGATTCGCTTGCGGTCCTGCTTCCGGATATAGCGGTCGAAGCGGGCGCTGACGCGCAGCACCTGGGAGAAGTGGCGGTAGGCGAGGCGGGCGCCCTCGATGCGGGCCACGCCTTGCGCCATGGCCAGCAGGTTGCGCATCTGCCTCCCGTCGAGCTCCTCGTGTGCCAGCTCCGTCACGTGCGCCACCAGGTCCTCGTAGTCGACAGCCGCCGGCTGCGCCGTCTGCTCGGCGAGGAAGTACCGCCAGAGCTGCTGCCGCTGCGGCGCCCGCAGCTTCTCGAAGTGCACCGCCAGCGCGATGCGCGACCGAACCGTCGGGTCGAGCGCGTGGGGGCACGTCGAGGTAAGGAGGAGGATGCCTGCGATGACGAGGGCCATTAGGAGTCGGTTGCGGATATGAGGGATGTACGCGATGGTGACGAGTGTGCAATGGCACGGTGGCAGGGGTGGCAAATGCAGGGAAAACCCGCGGGTAAAGAATTTACCGTTGTAGGACTCAAGATGGTGTAGGAACACTAAGTCAACCGTTTTATTAGCCAGTATCCCGTACGCGGCCTCGACGTGAACAGCTACGTCTCGCGACTCACCTGAAACTAGTGCACTCCGCTTAAAGTCGTCCAGTTGTCTCTCCTCGAGGAGGGCGTCGACGTCTTCAAGCAGGACCACTTGCATCATCACAATCAGCTCGACCGTAATACAGTCCACAGAAGGGAGACAAGAACACACCGCAACCCCACGCCTTAGCATACGTAAAGGCCGATTCCAAAGTCTGTGGTCCCCCAGTCGCGGGTTAGTCGGCCCAGCCCAGCTTCTGTGGAAGGGGTCCGGCGCCCCATCTCACCTTGTGCGCATCCTCGGCGCTCGTGCGCATCTCGCCGCTGGTCACGCGGTACAGCGTTCTTTGGGCCAGCTCAGCGATACTGCCGACATGTCAACGCGATGCCCTTCATTTGTTAGGCGCGTAGCGGTTTGCAGCTTACCATTCTGTTCACAGTTAGAAGAACGCCGAGAGTGGTCTCCGATTGAGGGGGCCTTACCAGCCGTGTATGTCTTCCCCCTCCCTGTCTTTCTGTAGGTGTAGGAAGTGAGTGGACAATGGTCAATAGGCTCATCCGAGATAGTCAGGGCAAGAACAACCTACCCATGCAATAGAATGACCAGGCTGTTACCCTCGCCCGCGCCGGTGGGCGCTGTAGGTCGTTCCTCCGTTATGTGACTTTTGACGATACTCTTCAGCAACGTCTTGGTCTCCTCGTTTAGAATCAACTTCTCGAAGTCGTTCTTCTTTCCCGATGTGGAGCTGAAGCCCCAGTTGACCAGCTGTTCGGGGCCCAACGGCTCAATGAGGTCGACTTGAATATGCACTGAATACCTTCCGTCAGCTCCCGCCGGCGTTCCGGTTCGTGATCCAAAACCTACCCCATTCCTTAAGTCTTAGGTTGTATCCCGGCAGTTTCGCCGGGAGCAGGGTAATGGTTTCGTCATCCGGAGCCCTCTCATAGTGCATCATCTCGTTATCCAGTTCAGCGTCCTCGTCCTCGACAAGTGTGCTTGTCTTTTCCGACGGGTGCTCTTCTTGGTAGCCAGAAATGTCAATCATGATTCGATCGCGAGCCTGGCACACAGTCAGAGATTTAGTCCTGTAAGACCACGCGCTGCTGGGATATGTACGGTATCGGGCTCATCCGGAACGCTGTCTTTGCGCGGGTACGCAACCCACCCAGCCTCGTGGTAGTATCGCCAAAATCTCTGCCCCCTTTGGATGAGGCGCTCGCGGACCTCGCTTTTTGCGTGACGGAGCGGATAAACCTCCAAGGTATGGATATCCACCTCCCCGTAAGTGTCGAGCCCGATGCTGTATTCCTTGGCCGTTGAAGTTTTGAGCAGGCCGCCACCAGAAATAGCCCAGTTATAGCCCGATATATGCCATTTTGAACTGGTACTAGAAAACGATGCCGCGTCGCTGCATTGCTTCTTATCCACACCACCCGGCGCTGCCCAAGAACTCACCATAAAAGTGGTCAGCGCCGGCGAAGACTGAACCAGTATGTCCCCTGGCTTGACGAGGAAAATTAGGTCCTCTCGAGAGATCTTGCCGCGGCCTAAAAACTCTATCGCTCGCTCGTATCGAGGGCCGATGAGTCCCCTAATGCATTTCAGAATCGACTCAAGGATCCCTTGGTCCGGCTCGGCCAGTCGCCTTAGGTTCATCTCCCACTTGTCGAACATGTGAAAGAGAATCACGTAAGGCTCGCAGATCTCCTCCTGGAAATTGACGTGCGACAAGGTTGTTTCCAATTCGGGGTACGTCTGTGCCAACCGGGTCACCGCGTTGAAGGCTGCAGGAGACGAAAACCAGAGGGCTTGGTTCTGTGGGTCTGGGAGCGAGTACTCGTTCAGGCCGAGTCTTTCAGGCAAGGTTTCCGGTGTGTACTCGCGGATAAGGACGAAGAGTATCTCGGGGTGTCTTTCGAGATAGCGCGCAACATCCCGTACGGGGATGGAACCGACAAGGCTGATGCCCGCATCGGTGTGTTGCCACTGTGGCGATCCCAGGTAGGCACGTCCCTTGATGCGGTAGATGATTCTCCAGGGGCATAGCCGCGGCTGCTGGTGAACCGTCGTCAGCGGCTCAGGGGGGTCGAACCCGGCAGAAGGGGCGTCGAGCCCGGCAGAAGGGGCGTCGAGCCCGGCAGAAGGGGCATCGTGTTTGGCAGACGGCGATCCCAAGCCCTCGAACTGCGCGGCCAACTCCTCGATGCGGCCGGAGAGTACCGAGCAGTCGCTGGGCAGAGCCGAGGTCTTTCTGCCCGATTCGCCCGACGGCACCTTGGACTCCGGCAGCGACTCGTACTTCGGGCTGCGCGAGACACACGGCCTAGAGTAAGAGGAGTTGTAGTGGAGCGTCGAGGCTGGCGTATTAACACGAGCTGAGGTACCGCTGCTGAGCCTTCCGACCCACTGCCCACTGGCGTCTCTTGAACTATCGGATATCTCCCCGCCATCTAGAGACGAAATGGTGTCAGGTGATTGCATGAAGCAGTCCTCCTCCTCGTTGATGGCGCAGCCCGTAATCTGTTCCTCGACTTGCGGCGGGCAAATTAGTGCAGATGCACGTAAACTGGTTGTGGTGTGCATGGTCCTTGAAATTTGACATAGAGAAGAATGAGGTATCCGTCTCACTATGGTCGGACGAAGCTTAGCTTTTAGCCACGTTCCGTCCTAGGTACGAACGAACCACAGCCGGCGATGCAATGTAGATTGCGATGGCATGTGAAGTCATCATACCGTGCCCTGAACCTTGCTTACGATTTCGGACCTGGCCCGACTGGACGGTCATCGGCGGCATCGCAGGGTAGCCTGATGGTAATATGACCTAGCTACGTGAATGGCTATCGGGAAACTGGCTTTCGGAGAAGCGCTACCGAGTCACGCTTTTAGCGTGCGCAGCACATGTTATGCGAGATAAGAGATGACGACAAGGGTCGCGATTGGCGAGCCACAAGGGCCGCTGCGCCATTTCATCTGACTTGTGGCCCGCCGGCTTTAAAACGGCGAGGTTTGTTTCGTCCCTGCACATTAACATATGCAACACTAAACCGGACGGCCTTGGCCAAATGGCTTAATGAAACCTTGGCTGGTCTTCCATTGTCGAGGGGCCTTCTGTCGCTTCTGTGAAGCGGGATTTCATTGGCATCAGATACCTCTCTACTCCAGCTGTGCACAGGGCGACGACGTAGGCTGGAACAATTGGTTACATCCAGCGCCCTTGACTCGGAGGCCAGCTGGAAAGTTCATATTATAGGGAGCTTGTTACTTGGCTGCTTCAGTTTGTCGGCCACGGCGGCCAGAACACGCCAAGTATGACGGTTTTGCCTTTGTAGTGTTGACATTATCCACTGTCGGGCAGCATCGCGGGGAGCCTTCGTTTATGCCGGGCAAGAGAGCTGTGGCGGCTCTGTCCGGAATGCTTACAGGTGGTGATCCGGGGCCGTGGTGGTAAGGGATGAAGCCCCTACGCCATATCGAGGAAAGACCCCGATTGCATGCCAACGGCACGGGCGAGGCGATCGTCTTTAGTCCGGGGCGACGCGGCCGCCTGAGTACACGAGACGTGCGCGATCTGCGAGGGTTTTCCATCCACTGGGAAGCTTTGCCTCTGTGACGCATCGGGAAATAAGCTACCCCGCACCAGATTTAAGGTTTGGAGCTGCGATGCGGCTCGCCTACGCCGATCGAGCGGCGAATCATCACTCATTGTTACGTACGCTACGGACAGCGTGACGCTACGCTACAAAGGGCCCCTTATAGCGCAAAGTATCGCTTGAGATACCCAAGCACACGGTACTTCGCCTTTTTGCGATGTACAACACAAATTCTGACGAACGGCGGACGTCCAGCCCGCCCTAGACAGCCGAGGCCCCGAATCCCCCCGCGAATCGAGACGCGCCCGCCATCCGACGCGCCTCACCCTGTATCTCGACCTGTAGTAGGCGCACGACGCGAACCCTTCCACGACCCACTACGTAAAGCAGCCAGGGGAGGAACAGGCAGGCGTGCGAAGCATTCCGCTCACGGGGCGCGGGACGGCCTGTGGCTCAGCCTACCATAAGACGCACAGGCTCGATCGTCGTTACGGGGTAGACTCGCCTCGTAGTTGGCCGCCTTGCTGGCCACGAAATCCCATCTTACACGTGCCGGTCCGAACCTGCCCCCACGAGAGGCTAGGCTTCGGCCCGCTGTTTTGCCGTCTTGCTGCCTTGGTGACGCAGCCACGCTGGCATGGCCGAACGCGGCGGGAGACTCTAGTATGGCCTAGGCTGTGGTTCGCGCGCGCTAGCCTGCTCGGCCACCCGGGATATCGCAGCCTGGTAAGACATGCCTTGGGCAGGCGGGGGGGTCGCCGTTGTCTAGCAGCGAAAGACAGCCGATGAGTTCATAAGGAGAGGACCACTAAGCGAAAGACCACGTCGAGCCTTTCCAAACTCTACTATTATTATATTCCGCCTCAAATAAAGCCCAAATGGTGTATGGCAGTCGGCGGTGCGAGTGGACAAGAACTCTGAATGCGTGCGCCGTGTCTGCCCGTCCGGTATCGCCCTAGCCCACATCCGCCGTCCTCCGTATCCGCTCGACAACCAGGACCTGCTATGATACCGTGCTCTTATCACTTCTTTCTCTCCCAGTTCAGATGCGACAGAAAACCAGTGCGTTGCCTTGAAGTCTAAACCTATGCCGGCCTTGGCCAGCCACACCCAAGCCGTACTTCAAAATGTTGAAGGCACAGTGCAGCAGGAGTCATCTTGTTGCCAAATAATTCACAGTCTCTTGCGGCCGCGGTTTTCTAGTACTCAGAGAACTCAAAGGCGCATGCGGGGTCAATATAATGCGCGTAGCGTTCCATATCCACAAGTGTTCGGTCAACCGACAATCAATACCGGATGCGTTAAAAAGAACGTCATACGTCAATGGGCCGTTGGTGGTTCGTCACAACCAGAGGCGGAGGTCTGAAGTCCCTCGTACGGTAAAATTTCGAGGACAGCAAAAAGACCAAATTCGCTTTACAAGTCAATGTGTTGGACTACCAGAAGGACGAAATCTCGCCCGTCACAATACTCTACAGGATGGACGGGGACAAGGTCGGTGTCAAGCGAGCCCATGTATGATGAGGGGGTCCAAACGCTGGACGGCTACTTGAGCAGTGGCCTGGACGAGCTCAGTGAAGTCAGTTACTATTCGTAACCTTGTAGCCACTTGACAGTCGATCTTACACAGGTAGTGTGGGAGACAGCGCTAGCGTCCGAACAAGCGTGCTGTTCCATCCGGCGGCATAACTCGTCGGCTCTGACCAAGGGCGGGTTTACAATCTGAAGGTAAAGGTCCAGGCGAAATAACCAAAGATGAACTGTTTGTTCCCACTGCCAACGGATCGTGCAACACCAACTAGAATAGTAGTTCAGCGCAGATCCTTAGAAGGCGTGGCAGAGGACATAGCAGTAGACTCACACTCGGCCGTCGCTATTATGAACCTCCCTGTATTTGCGTGCGTAAACGTAGCCCCGTAACCAGGCATGATCAGCTCTTCGCCCCCAACGCGTCGACGGGTCGGCGGTATATACCGAATGCAGTCGACCTAGAATAGCCATTAGTATTCTCTTCCAGGCCCACGTGTGTACACGAAGATGTGTACTGTGCACGTACTTGTTCTCAAAAGTTTGAATTCCCGCGCCGTCACATCCATGTGTGATCGTACCTCGATTGCATGGAAAGGGGTGTCGCCCGTTATTACATATGTGGAATTCGCGGCACCCGGGTAATCGTTTTCTACTAGCAGGGTGCGTTTGGCCGGAGGCCTCTTCGCGTCTAGTGCATGCCGCTCATGGGGATCGCCGGCAAAAAGAGCCGTCTCCCGCTTGGGGGCGTCCCAGTCCGGGAAACTCATTCTCCGTGCCTCTTCGGGTGAGACGTCGACGATAGAAGTGATGTTGAGTGTTTCCCCTGTCGTGGGGTTGCTTATCAAACGGGTTCCATCGGCATTGGTAGAGGACGTCCATTCGCTGCTGGCTGGGGTGGCACCTCGTCGTACAAAAGCTTTAGATGGGGAGCTATCCTTCGGCATGTAGAGGGAGGTGACGACATAGGCAAGATAAGAAAGCCAAAGCATTCTTATAGCCCCGAAGACAGTCATCGTAAGGAGGTATTGAGTATATCCAAAGATTTAACAAGATCAAGTACGGAGGGCAACATAGAAAAGTACCGCTAGGTGAGTGATGGCAATCAGTATAAAACTAAGAGCAAATATGCGTAGACCCGAGTGTCTCAGTTCATCCTTTTGGGGCACAATTGCCTAATCAGCAAAACATGTGCCATTCACCAACCATGGTGTTTTAATAATTTCCGGTCTACCCGCTCTGGCACATGATGGTATTTACAGCTCTGAGGTGAGGCTTCCAATGGTGAAGCAGTTCGAGCGATGAGTCGCCAAGATGCTGTTGTCCACCTTTAAAATGCCGCTTCGCCTGAAATCCCGTCTTGCATGGCAGGGTGGAGGGTACATCGCACAAAGATGATTGGCGACTGCACGGCCGATGAGGGGCGATGGGCGCTTCCATAGAGTACGACAAAATAAAATAAGCTTTTATGCGCACGACGCCAGGAATCCAGCCAAGGAACTGGACTAAGGTTTGGCGCTATTTGCGGCTTTCATCAAGTAGGTTTCCGAAGCGCGCTGACGATAGTTAGGGCGGCCATGCTTAGCCCGAACCAAGCACTCTGCCCTCGACGTCGATGAAGGCTAGGAAAATGACGCTGGCAAAGCTCGCCCCACGATGCCAGCGCGTGGCAGATTCCCCCGCTGAACTCGCGGAAGACACTTTGCTCCTTGCATGAAGATGCGTCCTCTAGTTTGCGTCGCTTACGTTAGCAGTTATACCGTAGCACATCTGCCAGCTCGTGGATACCCGCGTCGAGGAACTGGCTGGATTCAAGAAGGGGGGAGAGGGGAGACTCCAAGTTCATGGCCGACAGCATGGCTTTCCGCATAGAGGCCTCGACCGCTTGAGCATGGTTCAAGTCAGTCAGATGGCAAAGCCACAACTGGCGCACCCACCAACTCGTCTGGGTTCTTGGCGCGGTGGCCCCTCCGTGGCGTTGCGGCTGGGCCCGCGTGGTCCGGCCCGGATGGATCCGTTACTTCATCATCTGGACCGCCTTCAGCCTCATGCTGCTCTGCCTCCGGTTCACTATGCAGCGCTACGGCGCCTAACTCTGCTCTGTGAGCCGGCCCCAGGGTGCAATGCCTGGCGGACCCCAGACCCAACGCCGCCGTCGTCGCCTGCGTACGTGGCATACACGCCGGATGAGGTGGGGGATGGCATGGAACGCATGCAAGCCCGGGGCACCTCCGAGCATGATGGGTAGGTGTTGGGCTGCTGGTATCTGGAGTCCGACTGGGGGCGGGACCCATACGGCGCTGCCTTGCTCTCCTTTGACCCCTGCGCCGCCTTGAACTGGCACCATCAACCAACCCGGACAATGACCAGAACCTGCGCCACACATACAAAGTCCGTCCCAGCATCCAACATATCCTTATCATCGCCGTGCCCCGAGGCGTCTTTACGCCCCAATTAGCCGCCATTATGGCGATGGCCACTGCTGAAGAGTTTGCTTCATTCGAGAATTCCTAGCTGGCTGTCTCAAAGGGGCCGTTTCTATTTCATGGTAACTCCTTCGATTTCGGCAAATCATTTGTCCTAGTAGCCAGAAATCACCATGGCTAGATTCCGAAAGAGATGTTTCGATAAGTAGACGGGGTTGGAATACGGAGAAGCCATTAGCGTATGAGCGCATTCGTGGGCGAGAATCGCCCGGTCGCCTCGCCGCCTTTGGCCGTCGCCGTCACCGCCAAGTAATTCTGAGCGATAAGAACAAGCGTGGAGAGAGGCACCACGAGTGTTGCCGGTGGTCTGTCTGGATACTTCTCGGCCACGCTAAGCGAGGTAGCGCCTCCTGAGACCACCGTCCGCGATTTTCACATCGCGCGATTCGTCGGCCGCGGACCTTGGCGAGTGCTACTGAGTACCGAGTAGTGAGACAAGTTCCGCAGCATGCCCGAGTGTTGGGCGTCCAGACACCGCGGCTGGGACCCCAGTTCCTTGCCCCAACGATCCTTACGGGGAACGCCTAATGGTGGAAATTAATCGTGATCCCTGTGGATTGTTTCATTTGGCCGCCTCTTATCCACTGAGCAGCCGAGGGTGGATGATGGGTGAGTTGTGGAAGTGGAAGACGCGGAAGGATTCTTGTGCTTGGCCGATGTTCTGTAGAAGCCTTGTTACGCTTACGTACCTACGCAGCAGGTTCTTCAATATATACTTGAATCTCCCAGCATCATTCTTCACTCGCTAGGAAGTAGCATTCATTGGAGGTCCTTGGCTACCTAGCTTTAGTAGTCTCTGTCCACGCTCAGCTCACCACCTGTAGCAACTACTCATCTACCAATTCCGCGCAGCAGCCCTCCGGCACCTTTGTTGCCGGAAGCACCATCCGTTATGCACAGGCTGTGAAGTAGTCGCGGTTTCTTTCAGACCATCTACATGGCTGCCTAAATGACGCCGGGGTTTTGCATCGGGCGATTTAAATGGCTGCCTGAACAACCTTGAGGGATTGCACAGTTTTATCGATAAGTTAATAACCAATGTGTCGCACTGAAGGAGGCGTGGGAAGCGAAAGGTTCAAGGTTATCCATTAGAAAGGACAAAAGAAAGTGCCAGAGATGGCAGACTATATACTCGTAGCTGGGGACCGCTCCCCACATGCTCCATAGGACCTACTGCAGGTACCAGTAGCTCCTCACGTGATCTCAGGGGCGAAACTAGTGATAGCCTCATATTGCCACACAATGGCATTGACACGTTCATGAGCGAGGCTTATCATGGGCTTCCCTTGGGCCTGGGTATATCCTGATCGCTGCATCGCTAGTGAGTAGTCGTGATCCTAGCCAACGGGCTCGACGATGGGGGCCAAATTTGCGAATAGGCCGTGAAATCCACCAATGGTGGAAAGATACTGGAACCGGGGGCATTTTCAGCTCATGCTGGATTTGATGAATGTTGAACCACGATGACTACTACAGTACTCAAAGTTATTCCTCTTTTCAGAAATATTGTTGCCTACACCATGAGGGCCACTCCGCTGCTTCTGCTTACTCCACCTTTCCCCTCCATAGTGGACCGGTCACGTAAGCAGGACAGGCGGCGGAGCTGGAGATATCCATGGGGCAAAGTGACAGCGCCTTGGTATCGGACTTGGCATGGGCATGTTTCTCTGCCTTGTCAAAAGGCGAGAGAGTGTCCAAATTATCTTCGAACATAAAAGGGCATCGACGAGCCCACGATATCAAACCAGGACATCACCGGCACACACAACCACGAGCCTTACCACCTCACCATTCCCCGGCCCCTTTATCCGCTTCCGTCTTGTCATCTTTACGATTCCCGCCCCGTACCGTCTCCAAAATGCACTACTCGGCTCTTTTCGCTTTGGCCGTGGCCCCTCTGGCCCTGGCCGCTCCGTCGCCCGTCACCGTCCCCGCGGAGCTTCAACGGCGTGTTGACAAGAGCAGCTGCTTCAGTTCCGGCATTAGCTGGGCGGGTGATGACAACAAGGCCGTCGCGCGCGACTTCGCCCGCCGCGTGTGTAAGGGCGACCTGGGTGGCCGCGACTTCAACGCCCATGAGACGCGTCGAGCCAAGGGCAAAATCGGCGGCGCCTTTCCCGGCAGCTTCTTTCCCGTCGTCGTGGATTACCGCATGACCTACGAAGGCAACGACGCCAAGCGCTTCATGTCCGAGGCCGACTGCATCCGGCATCTGACCTGGTTCGTCGATAACTGTGCCAAGGGTGGCCATTGGTCGGACGGCCGATGGTCTTACAAGTAAGTGCACCGCTGAGATGATTTAGCGCTGCATGACTAACCGTTAAACTTTTAGGGCGACCCCAACATTGGGGATGTTTGATTGCAGATGGATGGAAAGGGAGGGACCGATTGTTGGAAGGGATACGGATTTGCAGCATGCGCTGGACACTAGGAGCAGTTCCAGCCATCCATTCTATGAATATATGACCGCTGTAAATGAACTCTTCACACAGCCACTCTCACGGGGTTATTTTGGAGTGTAGGAATGAAGGGGCAAGTGGACACTGTCCGGGCTTACTGAGGGCAGTGGAAAAAGAGATAGTGGATGAATAGCATCAATTTCTGTCCTTCTCTTCTTTCTGTATTTTTCTACCATTTGCAGCGAATATTTACCCTGCATTGTCCCGCTGTTGTTTGTTCCTGCACCTTTTATTTTTTTTGGTCCTGGTTTTGAGCCTCACCTCGTCTAACAGGGGACACAAAAGTTTCGGCCCCAAAGAGGACATGAGTGGTGTTGCAGCTCACGATAGGTCCAGAGGAAGCTGGCATGGTGTGACACTAATAAGAGATCGTGTGAATGTAACTGCTTACCTTCCATGTCTACTGTGCCAAGTTTGGAGAGGCGCTCGTATTCGCCGATTACTGACGTAAAGTGGGCTTGGGGGCCGGCGTGCCCGCTTCCGAGTGGCTCTCAAGTCTATCAAAATTTGGACCAAGTGACGTGGTAGTAGGCGATGATCACTTCAAAGTTATGTTGCGCCGCATGGGCCGACGGGATAATCAGATATCAAGAGAAGGCGCACCAAATCCCTTACCCAACTGCCTCTCACGCCCCTTCGCCATCAGGCCTTCCAGCCTAAGCACATGCCCGAAAAGACGATCCGATGGCCTCTCCAGACCCGCAGATGCCAAGCGCACACGTTCGATGAGCCGAGTCCCCGAACCATTCCCGTGGCGCCTGATCTGACGACGGAAATCGGGCGTTTTTGCCTTCCTGGTCGGCGCGGCGGCTCCCGTGGGTCCACTCTGAAGTAATACGCACCAGGCGGCTTTTCTCCGGTGGGGTGAAGCATCAGTCCCACCCCGTGTCCCAGCCCCAGACTCGCCGCCTGTCGTAGCCCTAGTCATAGTACCAGCGAACGTCACAATAGCCCCAACACTGTTGTATCAGGGACGAGGGCAGCTTTCACGCGCGTCGTAGTTTTTTGTCTTGGCCTGCGGGGAAGAGGTCATCGCGATTAACTAAACCACAGTGGGTGTACTCTTTCCAGCTTGTTCCTCGAGCCCATGTCAGAGCGAGCCGACTCTGGTATGCGGTGTGAGGCGGGGCGTCCCCTATTAGGATTCACCTCCACCGCAAAAATGCCCTCATTATCCTTGGTCTTTCGAATCTCTCTCGGTCGAGTTGTCAGGGTTGCGGTAGATGGGTCCTTGATAGCCCAAGGCCGGATAGCCTGTTCTGTAGGCAAACTCATCGTACCTGGGGTAGCATCCCCCGTCGTCGACATACGGCGGTATCGCGGGGGCCAGTGGGCTCTCGGCGTACCATTCATCATCGTGGGGGTGTCGCCTTTTGCACCAGATGCATCGGGGCGCCATGTCGTCTGGCACGGTCGAGCCACACGTGCAGAAGAAGCACATCTCGAATCCATGGTCCAGGATCATCTTGGTCGTTCCGGAAGCTGCCTCCCAAGCGCCCTGATCTGTGGATCGGTGGCCTTCCTTCAGTGTGTGCTTCTTTTCGTACTCGCGCACCTCGCGGCCCTCGGCGCGTCTGCACTTGGTGCATATCCAGCGGCGGTAGGTATCGCAATCACAGAGCTCACTCAGGAACTGGCCCCGCACCCTCTCTTCCATAGCCTCGTCGCATTTGGGGCATAGGCACATGACGTTATCTACTTGAGCAGATACGGAAAGGTGTGGACGCTGGACGGGATAATGACTCGGCAGCGTGCGGGGACAGTCGCGGCATTCTTCGCAAATGTTGACGCCGCAGCGAAGACAGGGCAGCGCGCCGGCGGCGTCGCATCGCCTCGCAAAGAGCCGCATTTCGATTTCCTCGTCATAGCAAATCACTCTTTCTCCATCCCAGCGTGTGAGGTAACCCCGGGGTCTTTCCAAGAAATAATCCCGGCGGCGTTGCAAGCCGCGTCCGTCACAGAGGCATCGCCGTTTCAAGACGCTGAAAACCTCGGGGGAGCCGAGGATGAGGGCATAGTAGTAGCGTGAGGCGAGGCCCAGGTGGAAAAGGTCGAGCGTCGACAGCTGACTGGCGAGGGCCACGAGAATAGGGTGCTGCCCCAGCAGATGGAGTAGCGAAGTTTCTGCCATTTTCTTTTGGCGCAATATCATGCGTGGTGAAGGGCAGAGTGGTGTTGCGGCGCAGCGTGCCTTGAAAGAGGTATTGAGTAGTTGTCAATGTATTAGTGCCCCCGCACTGCTGCCTGCTAGAGTTGCGAGAAGCTTCTATGGAACTCCAAGTAGCTACTAGTAGTAAGATGGAACCCGAGCCTTGGCGTTAGGGCTACTAGCGCAGTCCCTCCGGACTCAGGGGCTCCTGAATAGTGGAGACAAGCGACTCCCTATCTTATGCCACCACATCCCCGCACCCTCTCTTACTTCCTCGCGCTGCTCGTCCCTCACGCTACTTGGAGTACTGGCCATGATTCTCGGCAGGGCTTTACACGATGGACCGGACTTCACAGGAAGGTCCATGGATAGTGGCCATCGCTTACGCCAAACAAATTGCTCCACAAATCGGCACGAATAACAATAGGAGCATACCATCCGGATACCTTCAAGGCGATGGAGAGCTTCTTTCCTGTCGAACTATCGACAAAAGAGCAAATTCCAACGTCGTACGAGCAGACGGGCGCATTTTCGATCTTTGCATACCCGCAGATAACCAGGTTAAGTTCGAGGACCCCCATTCGGGCCCCCCCTACTTTCGGGCCCCCCAAAAACCAGCCACCGAATTTTCGGCCTTTCGGACGTTCTTTCTATTTCTGAACTCAATTGGCGTCCAATTTTTCTATAAACTTATATTATAACAGTTATAGCTAATATGAAACAGTATTCCAAAGAAGATATGTAAAGGGCCCTTAGCTCTGTTATAAGTGGGCACAGAATTAAGCAGACTGCGCGAGAATACAGCATACCAAAATCAACACTATAAAACAGACTTCGAGGCTAACAAAGCAGGTCAGATACGTTCGTATACCAACAGAGGCTTAGACTAGTCCAGGAAGAATTGCTTACGACCTGGATCCTTACCTAAGCTGCCCTAGGGCTTCCACCTTCGCACGCCCAAGTGAAGGAGTTCGCCGAACGTATCCTCCGGGCTCAGGGCGACAACGAGCTACTCGGAAAGAGGTAGCTGTAAGCCTTCTTATATAGGAACCCAGCTGTACAGGTCTATAAGAGCCGGTTTATCGACTCACAGTATATTAATAGCGCCTTAGTCGAAGTAATTCGACTATAGTTCCGGTATTTTCAGTTACTGGAGATTTAGAGGGTAAAGCCGGCTAACCGCTATAATATAAATAAAGTAGGGCTCCTAGAAGGTGCTAGATTTAACAGTCTAGTACTTAGAGATTTAGAAAAGCACTCAGTTTAAAAGAAGCAGCCTGGTTCTTATATTTAGACGTCCTTTATCGAATGCATCTCCGCTTAAGGCTATACCCTGCCCTTATTAGTCATTTTTAAGGGCAAGACGGTTTAGCAGTAATAGTTCCCACTCGATTTAAGCCAATTTAAAGGCTGGCAGTTTACTGCAACCGAAAACAGATGGATTACAGATTAAACAGCGCTCGAGTAGCTCGAGAAGGTCTTTATCCTAAATACCGCCCCTAAGAACCCTTCTAAGTACCGCCTACTTATAATAGACAGTTATAGTAGCCATATAACGACTGATTTAATATTCTAATGCTTCTTATATTGGATATATCTTCTTTTCTTACCCCTATATACCTCTCACGTCCTTTAACCTCTCGATTTAGCTATTTTCAGTTCTTTAAAATCGGCGTACTAAGAAGAGCTCGGATTTTTAACTTAGTTAACAGACTCGACAATAGTTAATAAGCGGAATTTTCTTGCCTGCTATAAGAAAGCTCGCTTAACTGGCCTTACCGGTTAGAATATCCGGAATAGGTGGAAAGCCGCCGGTCTCTAACCAGTTAATATAGCTAAACCGCCTCTTAATCAGAATTGAATTTAAAATGCATAATAATTAACACCCGATATAACAAATTCAAAGAGATCCTACTTAAATAGAGAGTTCTTAATACCTTAAAAGACATCCTATACTTCTATAGTGGTTTAGTCGACTCTAAAGAAGACGTCGGACTTTAAAAACTAAGTACAGCTTTCGAACCAGCTAGCTAAACATTTAACCACATAACGATTACTCTTCCGGAAGATCTAAAAGGCCTTTAATAAGAAGAACGTCTAATTAGCTACTGCTTAAAGGCAAATTCAAGCTCTCGAAGCTAGGATTGACACTATCAGACCAAGGAAAAGGAAGAAAGTGGATTTAAGCCCCAATTCGAAGTTCGCAAATATCGAAGACATCCACCGGGCTTAATTGGCAGTCGGAGAAGCCGAAAGTGGTCTAGATAAAGAGAGTGACAGCGAAAGCCTAAGTGAGGCTGGTTCGTGTATTAGAGTTATCATTAATTAAGGCTATATTTGAAGTTCTATTGATAGGGCTGGTTTTCGCTGGCTGATTTTTGGGGGGCCCGAAAGTGGGGGGGGCCCGAATGGGGGTCCTCGAACTTACAGGCCAATCCGTTCTGGATAGTGACAACAACTTCAACGTTATTATGACAAAGGTATGACGAGAGGGGGAACAGCGCCGTGGTAGGAATGTGATACTTTGAGTTGTACTCAAGCCAAGTGTAACGGAATGATACGAATCGAACGAGGTGACTATGTGCACGCAATTCCAATGACTGGCTGGCTGTATTGACTTCAATCTGGCCGTCCCTCCGTTTGCGGGCGCGGCCAGATTCTGCATAAGGGCGCCCCGGATTAACGTGGCGCCGCTCCGCCGTTTCGGCGACCGCCCTGGCGCTTGCTTCCCGCCGGCGCGCCGACGCACCGCCGATCCGCCCGCCCGGCCCCTTTACAATGCCCCCCCAATTCCTGGGCCCGGTCTCCGGCGCCCGTGGAATTCCTATCGGTGGAGCGGTCTCGGGTGCGCCGCGCCGCGTGGGTCCTTGGCCCGCCACCTTGTGGTCGCCGCCCTTCGTGGGGTTGTCCTATGCGCTCGTTATGTCTGCTGGCCCGCCCGTCGGCGGCCGGTCGTTGCCTGGGCGGCGCTGCCCCGCGCTGCGTGTTTGTCTCCAGTCGCGCTCTCTGTCGCGGCGGCCTCGCCGCCTCGCCGCCTCGCTGCCTCGCTGCCCGTGTTGCTGCCTGGGGCGCCGAGGGCTCGGCTTTGTTTGTAGCTCCGTACTCCATACCAACTCCTGGGTCGGCGCCTGGTTGCAGCTTTCCTTTGTTCCCGTTCCTTGTGGCAGGCGACCTCTCCATTCCCCGTACGTCTCGTGTTTCGTGACGCTCTCTGTTCCTCATCCATTCGTTCTTCGACTGTTCGCCGACAATGCTGTACCCGATCTACTCGCGCGAGGACGCGCTTAACCGCATTCGCGAGTGGGAGGTCCTCCCCGCCTGTCACTCTGTCTTTCGTTTTGGACACTCCGGCGGCCCTTTGTCCCGGAACGCCGACGACGATCTTGTCGTTTCCTTGTGCGTCCCGCATCCTGGTCGGCGCTCTATCGGGCCTCGCTCGGCTGCCTCGGGCGTTGCTAACCCTCCCCTCTAGCCCCAATGCCTTTTGTTGCAACAGTGTCACGACCGGCGCTGTTGATCCCTCTCTGAACTGTGAGGGTGCCGGCAAGTGCGGGATCTGCGCCATTGATCATCGCAAATGTGTCGCCGTTTGTGTTGCCCTTTGCCCGCGACTGTGTTGCGATGGCTGACGCGTTTAGATTCCCGAGGAATTGGTCGGTGCCGGCCGCGTCCTCACCGCTGGCATCGCCCATCTTCGCGTCCTTCAATACCGCGGTACCCACATGGGCCAGGTGGGCAGTTCCAATTGGAACTGGCGATACGTCCAAGCCTATGGGTCGCTCAAGACGGTCTACCACGAGGCGGCGATGGCTTTCCGCCTATGCTGCAATGAGGAGGACATTGCCGTCTTCCAGGAGCGCAAGGAACAGAAAAAGCGCGAAGCCGCCAACTCCCTCGCCGTTGTTGAGGCGCAGAGCCAGCGCCGGTTCGTCCAATTACAAACGGACATCCTCGCCGTGAGTTTCCCCTCCTTTCGCCGCCGCGTCGGCGTACTGGTTCTAATCGTGTTCCGGTAGGGCGCCCATGGCCAACGGGAGCCTGTCAGTGCTGAGGAGTACCAGCGGCGATACACCCTCGCCCTTCCTGTCGGCGATCGCAGTGCCGATAGCCTGTCCCGCCTTATCGCGCACTGCGAGGAACTTTATCGCCTAACCGTCGACAACTACGACGACAAGCTGTACCGCTGGGCGCCTGGATACCATTTTCTCGCGGGCGAGGCCACATCGGATATCGATTGGCAGCGTCGGTTCAAACGATCGCAGAAAAAGGTGCTGCGAGGGTTGATTCGTGGTTTGGTGTCAACCACGCCCGGCGGGAGAAACATGGTAAGAGCCGCGTTGCTCGAGCAGGTCCCGCCGCCCCTGGTCGCCGTACCCCGGTGAGTCCTCCCCGTCTTCGTTTTGACGCGACCGGTCCTTAGTTAACACTTCCGGTAGGGTAGCAAGGCGTCTGTCCGCCGATCCCATTCCGACGCACGAGTCGACTCCGCCGGGCCTTCGTCGCCCTTCACGCCAGTCCCCGCCGCGATGCCTGGCGATGAATCGCCTTCCGACGACGAGGACTCTGACGACGACGCCTCGAGCCTGGGTGCGGACACTGACGACGATGGCGAGTACGTCCAGTCGCCGTCCGGTCGCAGCTCTCCTTCCGGCTCCAGTGCCCGTCCTGGCCCCTCCGGCCGGGGTGGCTCGGGCGCGCCTGCGCTAGAGGATCGCGACCTGCTGTCCTCTGCTGCGTCCCTGTCGGACGCGCCGATGTCCTCTGCGCCGGCCTCTCGGGTCCAGCGCTCCACTCGTGCTGCGACACCCTGGCCCTCCAGCCCTGCCTCCGGCGTCCGCTCTGCTAGCGGTGCTCTCTCCGCTAGCGGCGCCTCCTCGATGGTGGAGTGGCGGGCCGAGCGGCGGATCCATCTCACGATGATCTCCAATACCTGTCCTCTGCCTGAGAAGCCTTGGTCCGCGGAGGAGTATCGCGACTGCGTCGCCGCGCGCTTGGAACTGTGGCATAAGTTCGACCAGGTCCCCACGACCGTCGCCGAGCCACCTCATTCGTCCGCTCGTGACCAGAAACTCATTGAGTTTCGCGATTTGGTTCCCCGCCCTTCCGAGGTTGGAGGCCACCATAATCCTGTCGCAATGTACGACGTTTACCATACTGCCCGACGCGGTTTCGAGACCTGGCTTCGACGTCTACACCCTTGCCTTCGTCCGGCGGCTCGCTGCCGTCCCCTCTCGTCGCCGGCGAACGGCCAGCGTACTTACAGCGCCTCTCCGGGCTATGGCAAGGCGAGTACGACCCGTTCGCTTCGCCTAAGCGGGTAAACTTCAGCATGCCCGGCGACGGCGGTCGCGACGTTTCCTCGCTGGACAGTAGCCGCTCTGGTTCCGATGTCGTGGACGGTCTGGACTCGTGCGGCCCTTCCTCTCCCTTGAGCGCGGTCGCCGACCCAGATGCGTCCGACGGCGGCAACGCCCTGTCCGTTGGCTCCGACACCGGCGGTGACCGCTCCCCTAGCCCTGATGGCGATGTTGACATGGTCTCGGGGGCACTGACGCGTCGGCGCAAATGCCGCCACCCGCGCAAGCTCTTGCCCCGACCGGCCCGTCCGTGGACCCACACTGGACTGCCGAGCAATGGGCGCTCGCCCGCCGACGGGCCATGAACCGCATCCTCGAGCTGTATCCTGACCCCGCTCCCCTGTCAGCGTTACCGCCTTCCGGGATGTCCTTTGGGCCCGGCACTTCAGTCTCCACTCGGCGAACCGCGAGATAGACACGGCTATGCGCTGGGATTCCCATCCCGCGCCGCCTAGTGTTCAGCACACGCGAGACACTGAGAACCTCGACGTGGCCACCATCACGCTCTCGGCGACGGCTGACGTCCTTGGTTGTGCTCCCCGAGCTGGCCATCTCTCTCTGGCTCGGCTTGCCCAGGCCGGCGGACGATCGCATGTCCTGCGCCGCTTCCCGATCGACGCTACCCGCCCCGATCCCATTGGAGCCGGGTACACACCCCGGTACGTCTCCGAGATCGTGACTAGCCTTCCGGCGGCGGCTCCTCCCCTGCCGTTTAAGGACTGGTCCCCGGCCGCAATGGAGGAGTACTACAACAGCGCCTTCTCGTCACTCGGCTTGCGACGGATCAACGTCCTCGGTGGCATCGCTCCGCCCGCCGTCTCGCCGTCCTCGTCGACCCGAGGTGCCAAACGTCGCCGCTCTGCCGCCGACGACGCGGCTCACGGTCCCTCGGCTGGACCCCTCCTTCGCGACGCCTTCGCCCGTCTCGCCGCTAGGTCGCCCTGACGCGTCACCTAGTTTGCCGTCCCCTCATCCGCTGCGTCCTGCGCTTTGGCGGATCCTCGTCGCCCGTACGCCGCCTAGCGGACCTCCTGCGTCCTACTCTGCATGCCGCGTGCGACCTTCCACAGCAATTGCATGGCTTAGCTCCGTGTACTTCTAGGCCCTGGCCTCGTTAATTGATCTGCTGCGCTTCGCGCCCCGCCACTCCGTGATTTCCTGTGCTCGGAGGGCGATCGTCGTCCCATTTACGGTGGGACCGCCGCTTACGATAGCGTGCCACGATCTTCGGCGCGTTCTCCAGGTTCGCCTCTGGCTCCCAGGTGTTATATTCCACCGGCCAGCCCATCCATTTCACGAGGTACTCCGCCCCTCGGGCGGTCGTCCTGTGTCGGAGGATATCCTCGACCTCCCACTCCTCTTGGTCCTCCACCAGTCCTGGGAGTGCCTCATGGTCCCCGGAGGCCTTGCCAGTCCATGGCTCCAACGATGACACTGGGAACACGTCGTGTATCCGTTCGTACTGCGAGGGCAGGGCGACCCTGTAGGCCACCTTACCAATCCTCTCCGTGACCTTTACCCGAATGTACGTCGGGGCGAGCTTCGCACCGCACTTAAATCGGAACCGCTTCGTCGAGAGGCCTACCCACTGACCTGGTTGGAACTCTTGGTCCTGGTGCCTTCGGTCGTAGCCCTTTTGTTGGGCTTTCACTGCGACGTCCCAGTGTTCTCTCATACGCGCGCGGACCTCTCGGCTCTTCTGTAGCCGTTCTAACACGCCCGCGCTCCGAAAGCGTTCTGCTTGGGGGCGAACTCCGTCATCCTCGGGTGAAATCCATACAGCGCCTCAAACGGTGACACCCCGATGGAGTCGTGGCGGCGGTTATTATAGGCGAACTCGGCTTCGTGTAGCCCGGATGCCCATGTCGCCTCGTCGCAACACGTGCGTAACCACTTCTCTAGTGTTTGGTGCGTTCTCTCTGTCTGCCCGTCCGTTTGGGGATGGTACGCCGTGCTCAGCCGGCGTTTCGTTGCCCTTGCCTCGCACCACTCTTGCCAGAACCGGCTCGTGAGTAGGGAGTCCCTATCGCTCACAATCCCGAGGGGCGTCCCGTACCGGCATTCCACTTCCTTATACAGGATATGGGCTAACTCTGCCGCAGTTAGGGTTTTCCTCGTGGGTAGGAACAGTGCCATCTTCGTGAATCGGTCCACGATGACTAACACGGCGTCGCAGGCGTCGCCCTCGGGTCGGCAGCTGATCGGCAGCCCAGTGATGAAGTCCATGCTAATCTCTTGCCAGGGTCCCTCGGGTAGCGGTAGGGATTGGAGTAGGCCGTACGGTTTGTGCCTTGGTCTCCTTGCTCCCTGGCACTCCTGGCATGACTCTGCGTACTGTCGCACCTCCTCGGCGATCGCGGGCCAGTGGAACTTCCTCGTGAGCAGCTCTAAGGTCTTATTCGCGCCTAGGTGTCCCGCCCTGGGGTCATCGTGGTGTTGGTGGAGTAGTTGGGCCCTTAACGCTCCCTCATTAGGGATGACTAGCCTTCCTTTAAATCGGAGGGCTCCTTCCTCGTCTAGGTGGTACCCCGCAGCTTGGCCTTGCCGCGCCTTCTCCATTCGTTCCGCGATGTCCCGGTCCTGGGGTTGTAGCCCCCGAATGAGCTGGTAGAACGCCTCAGTGGGCTTATCCGCCCAAGTGGTCTCGTTTCTTGCCACGCTTCGAGCCACTGCTCTCGGGAGCACCTGTCCCCCCCACCGGCCTCGTCGATCACTGCTCGGCGCCTCGTCGTGGGTGGCCCTCCTGGCCTTGTGCCCGGGTTACCGGGGCAAGGACCGCGTCCCCCTGGCCACCCGCCGACCTTTTGTCTGTGTGCGTCACCATCGCCCGCACCGCCCCCACGTACGTCGCGGTCCCGACGTTTCTCGTGGTGCTGATCCTTGCCACCTGGTGTCGGACCTCGGCCGGCAGCTGGTCGACGAGTGCCAGTTTCATTGCTAGTGACGGAATCACGTCGTGGTAGCTGATCTCCCCAGCCATGTAGTCTGGTCGCCGCGATAGCGGATCCGCCGGGTTCGTGGCCCCCTTCCGATATTCCATATCGAAGTCAAAATGCGAGAGCCTGTACACCCATCTTGCGAGGCGGCCTCGTAAGTCTCTCGCCGGTGCTTCCACGACCCCTTTCAGTGCCTGGTGGTCGGTCCAGACCGTGAACTTGGCGCTCAGCCCCTCAAGGTAGTGTCTCCAATGCTCGAGTGATTCGACAATCGCTAGCAGTTCCTTTTGGCCCGTGGCCCAGTTCAGCTCGGGCGCCGTGAGTTTCCGCGACCAGTAGGCGACTGGCCTCCACTCGCCACCTCCTTGTTTCTGTGATAGGATGCCTGAGACTGCCCTATCACTCGCGTCTGTCTCGACCCTGCTAGTTTTCTCCGGGTCCCAGTGTCGGAGCACCGTCGCCGAAGTGAACGCGTGCCTTAGCTCTTCGAACGCCTTCTGTGCGTCCAGGGGCCACTGGAACGGGCCCTTCTTCCGGCCGGCCTCCATGCCTTTCAGTAGCGCCGTAATCGGTGCCGTGATATGCGAGTACTTCGCAATGAACTTCCTATAGAAGTTGGTGAACCCTAGGAACACTTGGATGTCCCGGTACGACTCAGGAGGCTGCCATTCCTGCACGGCTATCACTCGTTTCGGGTCCATCTTTAAGCCTACTTGGCCGACCACGAATCCTAGGAACTCGATTTCCTCTTTAAAGAATTCGCACTTCGAGATCTTCGCAAATAGCTCGTGCTCCTTCAGCCGTTCGCACACCATTCGGAGATGCGTCGCGTGTTCCTTCGCGTCCTGCGAGTAGATGACGATGTCGTCGAGGTAAACCACGCAAATGGTGTCAATGAGCCCTGCTAATGCCTTCTGCATATGGGCCTGAAACGTGGCGGGCGCGTTCGTGAGCCCCATGGCCATCACGTTATACTCGAAGTGGCCGTACTTCGTTCGGAACGCGGTCTTCCAGCGGTCGCCCTCTGCGATTGCGAGGCGAAAATAGGCGTCTCGTAAATCCATCTTCGAGAACACCTTCGCCGACCCCAGCTGATCCATCAGCTCGCTAATTAGCGGAAGCGGATATCGGTTCTTTACCGTGACCTTATTTAGGCCCCGGTAATCGACGCATAGTCGTAGACTGCCGTCCTTTTTTGGCACGAATAGCACGGGTGCCCCCGCCGGGCTCGTGGAGTGCCTAATGCGACCGGTTTCCAACGCCTTCGCGAGGTACTCCTCGAGCTCCTTTCGTTGCGGTTCTGAGAGGGGATAGATAGGTCCGTGTGGAGGCTGTGCGCCGGGGATGAGGTCGATCGTGTGCGGTGTCTCTCCTAAAATAGGCGGCTCCGCGGCTGCGGACTCACTAAACACGACCTCGTACTCCTTTAAACAGGCTGGTAGCGCGACGGTCCCTATGGGCGGTTCGTCGTCAAGCCCAGGTATCGCCGACGCGTCACCTAACTCTAGCCTCGCTAGCTGGGCGATTAGCACCGGTTCGCCTTCGGTCGCTTCGCGGGCGAACTCCTCTGGCCCCACGAACTGCATCACTCTAAACGTGAACGTGTCTGGCTTTCGTGTGTCTAAGGTAATTCCTCCCGCCCCATGCCCGGGCGGGACAGTAGCACCTGGGCCGCGTGCTTATCTCGGCGCACGACGAAGAACACCTGCGTGAACCTCCGTACCTGCCCTTGCACGTCTTGCATCTCTATCGCCGCTTCCACGGCGCCATAGCACCGTAGCGGCTGCCCGTCGACCCCTAAAAGTCGCGGCAGAGTTATGGGGACTTTCGTAACCCAACCCCTCGTGACGGCTCGATCCGCCGTCCGCTTTGCGATCACGTTGACCTCGGCCCCCGAATCCAGGTCGATCCGAATCGGCTTCTTCGCTCGGCCGAGTTCGTCGCATAACTGGCCCGTGGTGCGCATGGCCGCGCCTAGCACCCCTGTCGCGCGGTGTGTGTCCGCTGAGTCGTCTTGCGCTCCGTCCGGCTCAGCTACACATTTCCGCCTCGCTCGCGCTCCAGTCGGAGTCGGATCGGTACTGGGGCGTCTCTTGCTTCACCTCTGCCGCCTGGATCCGCGCGCCGGCCGCTCGTGTAGCGCCGGTGTGCGCCGCCGGGGATTGCCTGCCCGGCGGCTTGGCCGTACAATCCCGCTGGATATGGCCCCCTCGCCGCATTTATAGCAACGGACGTACTTCGGGCGGGGTCTCCTCTCGGTGGCGCCTGGGCCGAACCCCCTCGACGAACCTTCGACGCTGGTTGCACCACCGCCTGGTTCACATACCCCTGTCGGGTCCCGCTAAACTCGTGCTCGGCCCGGGGTCGCTTCCTTCCTCCCGGAGTCCCGTCGCGTGTCCCTTCGCGATCCCTTCGCTGATAAGGGGAGAGGATCTGCCATCGACGCTCCGCCTCGTGGGCGACCGCTTGGGCGTCGGTGATAGCAACGTTATCCCGAATGATGTCCATCCGTAGCCACGGTCGCAGCTTGAGTAGGAACTCGTGTGCGATGAGGGCTGGCCTGCGATGCTCTCTCGAACCCGTCGCTGCCACGCGGACCACTCGTTATAGAACTGTGTCGGCGATTGGTCGGCCGTTTGCCGGATCCGTTGTAGCGCCGCCATTGACCTCTGCATATTCTGAGCCGGGTCGATGTGTTCCCGTCGAATGAACTTTAAGAAGTCTGCCCACTTGGCCTGCTCGCTGTATTTCCCTTGCGGGTATAGATCTTCGGCGTGGGTGCGCCACTCGCTTTGCAAGGCGTAGTCCACGTTGGTGAGGGCCCATTCGATATAGCGAGCATCCGTCTGGTCGGGTCGGCTCTCGTTTTGTTGTTCCACCGCCACGATCCAGCTTCGGATCTCCACGTGGGTCGAGGCCTCCTCTAGCTTCTTGCATGCGTAAGTCGGTGGCTTCTCGTACGTGCGCGGTTCTCCGCTCGTGCTCCGACTGGGCGGCGTTAGTCCTTGACCCCGTTGGCGGTCGGCTCGGTCCGCCGTCATCATCTCGATCATCTTCTGCTGTGTCTTCAGCAGCGCGCGGAGAAGGTCGTTCTCCCGCGTGGCGACCCGGAACAGATCGGACTCCGAGGGGTTGACATGTCGGGTCCCGGCGTTGGGCTTGGATCCGTTTCGCCGGATGGTCGCGGTTCGTCCGCGCCCGTGGGCCCTTCGTCCATTGGGAACGGGCGCCCCTCCACCGTGCCCGCTCCGGTAGTCAGGGCGCCGGGGATCGCCGCGTTGCTCGGCGCGGCTGGCTCGTTGGCTCCTAACCCTAAGTTGGGGTGAGAGCTTGCTTGACCGGGCGTCGAGCTGTCGGGGCGCGATCGGGTAGCGGGTGCCATAGCCGGCTCGTTCTCGTGGTGTAGAGATTGAAGAATTGTAACGGAATGATACGAATCGAACGAGGTGACTATGTGCACGCAATTCCAATGACTGGCTGGCTGTATTGACTTCAATCTGGCCGTCCCTCCGTTTGCGGGCGCGGCCAGATTCTGCATAAGGGCGCCCCGGATTAACGTGGCGCCGCTCCGCCGTTTCGGCGACCGCCCTGGCGCTTGCTTCCCGCCGGCGCGCCGACGCACCGCCGATCCGCCCGCCCGGCCCCTTTACACCAAGGCTATAATGCTACGGTGAAGTCCCTGCGGGATAAAACTGCATCTACCTGGCATATGGTTTCTCTATAAAGCCTGCACTGGCCCATAATCGCACATTCTGGACCCCGCGTTATCTTAACTAACATCTGGCTTGGAAATTTTTTGTTCATCTCATCCACCTTGCAAACTGGCGGTCTTTACTCGACAGGCATGAGTATAGTAACGAAATTAGCCGCGTTCGAACCCGCTCCGTTTTTGCCTGGTGTTCTCGGCGCCCTGAAAGGGTCCATAGACTGGAAAGCGAAAGCTTAGCCTCTAAAATCATGTTTTCTATTAATCGGGTCCTTCGACATTGCCAGTGAAATTTCGATCGTAGTGAACATAAAGAGGTAAGTATTAAATAATTATTCGAGCGTAGGATAGTGAACAAAATCGATAAAGCCCACTCCTTTCATCATGGCCTCGGTAGCGACCTTGCGCTCCAGCTCCATCTCCTCCCTCCAGTGATAAGCTTCTTCCATACCCATGGGCCACTCCTTGATGTATCCCAAGACCATGCTGTGTATTTCGGGCGGCATATTGTACTTTGTCCAATCAATTTTGGCGACGCCCGCCTCAAACCACCAGTCATGCTGCTGCGGCGGCACGTTGCTCGAGCTGGCTATGCGGTAGTGCGGGTCGACGAGCTGGATTTCGAGGTAGCGCACTCGCCCGGGTTGCGTAACGTCGACGAGTTCCCAGGCGTCTAGCCTGTGCTGCATCGTGCTCGGGTGCGTGAGCATCCTTCCCCGGGCGATTTTCACCGACCCCAGCTCTTGTACGGACTCTCCCTGCTCCTCTTCACCCATCCCGTCGATACCGTACATCTGGGCGAATAAGCGCGTGTCCCACAACCAAAGACTCTGTTCCTCGGGAATGAGGTCAGCGTCGACCCGAAACGACGCAGAGCCCCGAACGTTTTCGACGTCGAAGAACACGCGTGTGGTTGCCACGATGTGCTCGTTCAGAAAGCCGTCTGCTTGCCATTCTGTAGCTGGACGGCGCGGCTCGTGGGGATCCAACTCGACGTCGGCGATCCTCACCATCACTTGGAGCCCGTCGTCCCGGAACTTCTCCTGGATTTTGATGGTGTAGAACTCGTGGTCGGGTTTCTCGGACTGCATGGGCTCGCCTGTCGATATTTGGCGTCCATTCACGATAGGCCTGCCAGCTTTGCCCCGCTTCCAACCATCGTAGGTGAAGCTCACGCCCGGTTCCGGATCGACCCTCCGTTCGTCACTGGGATAGGTTGAGCTGGACATCTGCGGTGATTGGGGGGTGCTGGGCTCTTCATCCATGTCCTCTGAATCCGAGTCGTCTTTGCGTGGCGTCCTTGGAGGATCCCACTGCAGTCCATGGGTGAGAATGCGCCGGGGTGTCCGTGGGCGGCCACAGTGGGCAAGCACCTCGTTCCACGGTTCGATGCAGTGATGCAATACCTCCTCGATCGTCTTATAGAGACCGGAATAACGATTGGGGTCCAAATTGTTGATGTACGAAGTAATTTTGACGCTGTTGGGATCTCCCTCCTGGGTGAATTTCACTTCGCACGGTAGCCGTTGGAAACGATCAGATGCGCGGTAAAAATGAGCCGTTTCGTACTCTATTTGACCCGCCATATCGCGTAATCGAGTTTCGAAAACGGCACCCATGCGAGTCTGCGGTCGTATCAGGCGTGGCACCGGGAGTATGTCTCCTTGTCCTGAATATTCCACGGCGTTTTGGCGGGGTACCTGGCGACCGTCGAGGAGCACACGTGTGCGGCCGAGGATAAGGGGGAACATGGAGGGATCGACAGGGTCGCACGGGAGCCCATCTTTCCGTCTGAATACTGGTAGCCGATCGGCATCCGAGCAAAGAGCGTCAAGGAGCCGGCGAGGGATGAGGACGTCGGACTTGCAGATGCGTGAGCCCGAGTCAAAGGCTAGAATGTAGCCCGTCTCATGGAAGCACTGTGCCATATCTCGTAGTTCCAGGCGGCACCATTCCCGGGCATCATCGCTGAGCTTATCCGGCCCGTGCCACTCGTTGATGGAGTATGGCAAATGCCAGCCTGGCTGGTCCGTGTAGGCATTCATGGCTTGCAGCATGTCCACCTCTCGTGCCACCATCCGGGGCTGGGTCCAGTCAACGAGTGCATGAGCGAACCTCTCCCCCGCCGGCTTCTCAGCCGACAGTGGGCAGTCAAGTAGCCCGGGAACGCATAGAGGGCGCGGCGGCATTCCCTCGTCGACGTGGCAATGGACCTGTGCCCCATTGTTGAACGAAAGGCCCTCGACCGCCCTCGGCCAACCCGAGTCCTCGGCCCATCGTACAAGGTTTGTGTACTGATTGACTGAGCCCCACTCCAACATGGGATCGAACACGTCGGGAGGCCATCGCCCGGCACGATGCGACCACATGGTGAGTTACGTGAGAGCCTCGGCTGCTAAAATATTGGGTCGCACAACCGTAGACGGCTAATAGATGGAGAAATAATGATGGGAAGATGAATGCTCTGGCGACTTGTGCGATGCGCGGTGGTTACTTAGGAAAGAAGAAGTGAAGGAGTAGGAGGTGGCGTTGCATGAGGGGATAGCCTTAATTCGAGCACCACCACGGAAGCTGACGGTTTTTGTTTGCAACCCATGTCGCTGGAGTGGGGTTATCCGCATCCAGCCAAGGTACCCACTACATGTATCATCCCATGATATTATTATTATTATTATTATTCTTACACCTAGCGACCTATTTAGGCCATGAGGACCCCCTGCGCATCTTAGCCTAGGAAAACCGTTCCGGGCTGACGTCCGGCCGGGTGAAAAACCTAGGTTCCGCTGCGTCGTACCGCTTCTATCTACTCTTTGACCTGCCATACCGAGATCGGGCTCAGCGCGCCCGCTTCCTAGCTGATGAGTTGATTCGCCAGCTGGAACATGTCCAGCCTGCCCGAGCGGAGTAGCCATCTTGCGATAATTCCTGCTTTTCCGGGGGTGTCGAGCATCCTGTCCGTGTCTATCGGTCCTCCTAGAGCTTGGACGAGATGCTCTCGTCTTTCTCTTTCCCGTGGGCAGAAAACGAGGATATGCCGGACGGTCTCCCTACCCTGACCGCAGTCACACCATGGGCTGTCGAAGCCTGGAACCCTGCGCTTAAAAGGAAGTCTCGCAGCCCAATCTTGCCGGTCCTCGCTTGGACGAGGATCGAGCTCTCTGCCTTGTGAAGTCCTTTATGGAGCTTAAGGACGTGCTTGTCTGGCGGCATCTTGGTTGCTGCCGGGGCTCGCGCTGTTCGGTTTTTCTGCGTTTGTTGCCATCTCTGGAGCCAGTCTCTCTCCTCAGCCTTATATGCTGAGTCTCCAGCTAGCCATTCGTTTAGCCACCTCTTGCGATCGGGAGTGTCGGGGCCTTTCGGTCTGCGCCGGCGATTCGGTCTTGTTAGAATCCATCTGGCTGCGTTATCGCATCTTACTTGGATAAGCGTGGCGATGCGTGGCTGTTGGAGCCTCTCTTCCGAAGCCGCCACTCTTTTGTTAAGCCATACGTCTAAGGCCCCCTATCCCCCGGGTCTAGTTCTCTGCGCTTTCCATAGAAAGAGGTGGGGAATAGAAGGTTTGCACCTTAAGCAGCCCGCAAGGGCATATCCCTCTCTAGGACCACCGACATGCGCATCCGTCCTCTCGAGCCATAGCACGACCTCCTCGACCTGCAGCCTCCCAGGATAGCACTTGCGCTAGCGACACTCCGATAGAGAAGATGCCCTTTGGCACAATCGAAGGCAGTCCGTCTTATCCTTGTCTCCAGGTCCCTAGGCTGGCCCCATCCAGCTGTTCATCCCCTTCCACGGCAAGTCCTCGAACCGGTTCCATCTCTAGTCGACCCTAGTGCGAGTAGGGGACGTAGGGGCTACCCTGTTCTTCTGCCGGTCCCGCGGTCGTCGTGCTATGCTACGGCCCACCGGTGTCCTAGGGTGGCGAGCCCTAGACCGGCTTCCCGTTGCTTGCCGCTATCTTTGCCGGCGAGCCGACTATGTCTTGCCGTAGGCCTTCGGTAAGGGGTACCACCACGCCGGTATAGTACCCTGTAAGGCCTCGACTAACCTGCCCTGATCCACTATATGTTCGTCTCCGGAGCGGTGCGCTGTCACCCCGAAGGGCGACACGGGCAGCCAGCCGTAGCCACTATTGCCTTAACGACTCCGTTCCCGTGCTCTTAACAACTTCCATTACTCCGTACGCACGCCCACTTAGGTATTCGTTCGATACCCTCGCGGCTGTTCACTGCAAGCCGTCTTAGAGCTCGGCAGGGCCGAGGGTGTCCTGTCGTCACCTCGAGAACCGAGTCGACGTCGGATGGTTTTTTTACCCAAATCCCTCTATAAAGACGAGGGCCTTCGCTGCGCGCCTATTTTGTCGTCGATCCGGCGTCGCGCGGTGTCGATTTTCGAGGCTGCTTGCTGCGTTTGGCGGGGGCGAAAAATTTTTGGTCGTGCGACGCCCGAAAATCCCGCATCACAGACCGTCTCAGCACAACTCCGGTGCAGCGACATAGCGACGCAGCAATGGCGCCTCGCTACACTTTCGTGCAGAATGCGTCTCTATATCGGCTCCCCCTCAGTCAATTGACCTAGGAAGATTTCCAGCCGGCGCCGCGGGGAGGCTGTAGAGTCCGACTTCGCCAGCCCATCCCATGATAGCCTGTGTTTATATTATCCGTCGATCTGTCGTCAATGGTACGGATGCTCGATGTCTATACCTAATTAAGGAAAACAGTACCAAATGCTGTTATGAGCTCATTATTCCGCTCACCTAGTGACTCGATTTTAGTATCCTAACAGGCCCGGGAATGCGAATTTTAATTTTGTAGCCTAATCTGACCAATTAAAAAACAGCGTCACAGAAAGGGAGGCTTAAAGACACTTGCGCCACATTTTGGGTACAGCACGGCCTGTACGGAACACTCCAGGTAACAAGTCTCATCTGAAATTCTAAAGTATAAGTGGGAACGCGCTATAAGTCGTATTTTCCGAACCGGTTGGGATACTCATTTAGCCGCTCAGCTCTCAGCCCCCCTTCTTTTTTTTTCATACCCATCCTAGCCCTGATGGTCAACCCGCTTCTTAGCACGGCGGGTTTTGGAGCTTTTTTCTCGCTCTTGTCAACGCGTGCAGCGCGGGCCTGTGCTTCCCGCCCAGGGTACGGGGATTATTATTATTATTATTATTATTATTCTTACACCTAGCGACCTATCAAGGCCATGAGGACCCCCTACGCATCTCAGCCTAGGAAAACCGTTCCGGGCTAACGTCCGGCCGGGTGAAAAACCTAGGTTCCGCTGCCTCGCACCGCACTTGTCTACTCTCTAGCCTGCCATACCGAGATCGGGCTCAGCGTGCCCGCTTCCTAGCTGATAAGCTGATTCGTAAGCTGGAACATGCCCAGCCTTCCCGAGCGGAGTAGCCATCTTGCGATAATCCCAGCTTTTCCTAGCGTGTCTAGCATCCTGTCTGTGTCGATCGGCTCTCCTAAAGCTTGGACGAGATGCTCTCGTCTTTCTCTCTCCCTTGGGCAGAAAACGAGGATATGTCGGACGGTCTCCCTGCCCTGACCGCAGACGCACCATGGGCTGTCGAAGCCTGGAACCCTGCGCTTGAAAAGGAAGTCTCGCAGCCCAATCTTACCAGTCCTCGCTTGGACGAGGATAGAGCTCTCTGCCTTATGGAGTCCCCTATGGAGCTTAAGGACGTGCTTATCTGGCGGCATCTTAGTTGCTGCCGGGGCTCGTGCTATTCGATTTTGCTACGTTTGTTGCCATCTCTGAAGCCAGTCTCTCTCCTCAGCCTTGTGTGCTGAGTCTCCAGTTAGCCATTCGTTTAGCCACCTCTTACGATTAGGAGCGTCGGGGCCTTTCGGTCTACGCCGGCGAGTCGGTCTTGTTAGGATCCATCTAGCTGCGCTATCACATCTCGCTTGGATGAGTGATGCGATACGCGGCTGTTGGAGCCTCTCTTCCGATGCCGCCACCCTTCTGTTAAGCCACGTGTCTAAGGGGGACACGTAGGCTTCCGTTTCTAGCACTGCGGCAGCCGTGGCTTTGAAAGCTCCTGTAACCTTTCGGAGGCACTCTGTCTGGACATCGTTGAGTGCCTTGGCTCTGTTTTTCGAGATCTGGCGGTGCCACTCTGAAGCTCCATAACCTATCGCAGACTGTACGACGGCTGTATAGACTTGGCGGGCTCGCTGGAGAGACGCGCCCCATATCGAGCCGGCTATCCGGTCTAAGGCATAGACTTGCGTCGCCATTTTCTTCGATATTGACTAGATATGTACGTCCCAGCGGAGACGTCTATCCACCTGGATGCCAAGGACGCGGCAGGAGTCTTCTGGTTCGATTTCGTGACCTTCTAAGGCTATCTTCGTGTCCGGACCTTTCCGTCTTCGAGAGAAGTGGACTAGGTGATATTTCTGGACTGCGAAGGTCATGCCGTAGCTGACTGCCCATTCTTTGCAGATCCTGTGAGCGGCCTCCAGCCGCTTGCAGGTCTGCTCGGGGTTTAAGCCGAAGCCCACGAGGTTCGTGTCGTCTGCGAAGGCTATAGTAGCTATCCCTGGTACGGCGCAGAGAGCCTTATAGAGACCGGCTATATAGAGGCAGAAGAGGATAGGCGATAAGGGTGAGCCCTGTGGGACGCCTACCGGGACTGGGATCTCGTCCGATTCCTAGCCGTCGAAGAATAGCGTGGTGGACCGGTTAGATAGGAAGCTTCGGATCCAGCTGATAGTCCATATAGGGACCCTCAGCGCACGCAGGTTGGCAAGGAGCCTTCCATGGTCGACGGAGTCGAAAGCGCCTGAGATATCCAGCGATAAAAGGGTTGCTACGCCTCCATACTTCCAGGCTGTACGGACCAGGTCCGTTAGCAGCCGTAAGGCCGTTTCCGTGGAGCGGCCCTTTCGGTTCCCTATCTGTTCGTCTGGGAGCAGCCCGTTTTCTTCCGCAAAGCTGGCTAGCCGTTGCGCCAGCAGGCTCTCGATCACCTTCCCCATGGTGTTAAGCAGCGCGATAGGTCTCCATCCGCCGGCTTGGTGGTATTCGTTTGGCTGCTTTCCTGGTTTCCGGAGGATAACGGTCACTGCTTTGCGGAACGCTGTTGGATAGTATCCCATACGCCAGCATGCTTCCGCTAGGGAGGCTAAGGCCTGGAAGAGGGGCTTTCCTAAGCGCTTAAGGAATCGGAAGCTGGTCTGGCCCAGGTGCTTTCCACTGGCCTGCCTTGCTTAAGACGTCTTGGACCTGCTCCGCTGTCACCTCGCCGTCGATATCGAGAGGCGCTGCGAGCCGGTTTGTTATACGGAAGCCGGTATGCATGGCCTTAGGGAGAGGGTAAAACCTCTCTCGGAAGGCCTCCGTTTTCTCCTTATGGGTTATTGCTTCGCCTCGCGGTGTGTGAAGTGTGGGGACAGCTGGAGGTAGCGGCGGTACGGCTCCTTCGGTTCTAGCCCATCTCGCGATATTCCAGACGCCAGCTGGCTGGCTAGAGGCCTCGTGAAGCATGTTTCTCCAGGTCGCTGTCTTTGCGGTGCGGATTGTTTTCTTTTTCACAAGGGATGCTTGCCGAAGAGCTCGCTAGGCTGCGTCTGTCCTATCGGATAGCCATGTTCGCTGGGTTCGTCTCTCCTCCTCTATAGCTTCTTTTGTTTCATGGTTCCACCATACCTTGCCTCTCCCCTTAGAGTAGCGGAGGGGGGCAACTAAGTTGGCTATCCGAGTTAGCTCCTTAGTTAACGTTTCGGTGTACCTATCGATTTCCTCCGATGTCTCGAGTAGTCCTGGCTGCGGAAGGTGTGTCGCCTCGGCCTTCGCTTGGTTATAGTCAGCTGTTTTCCAGCTGCGCCGTGGCTTATTCTGGGGGTCGTTTTAAGGTCCAGCCACGCGTATCACCTGCGGGAGGTGATCGGATCCAGCATATGGGGCGTACCCGTCGTAGGCAGCTCGGAGATCGTCTGTGGCCCACGCTAGGTCGATTGTGGAGTCCATGCACCCTCTTCGAGTCCATGTCGGTGTTCCAGGGGGCGTGATAAGCTGGAGTCTCCAGGATTCTGCTAGCTGGAGTAGCTTATCGGCTGCCTTATGAGGTCGGACGTTGTATCCTCCCCAGACAGGGTGGTGGACGTTAAAGTCTCCTACGAGGACTGTTCGTCCTAGCTGGGGACCGGTAAGGAGGGCTTCGATAGCTGGCAGGTCTGATCTGCTAATCGATCCAGGAGGAGGCGAGTACACGCAGATGACTGTTATAGGACCATCTGGCAGCTGGATTGTGATATTGCACCTATCTGACTGTGCCTTATAAGTCCACTGCGCCGGGGGGTACTTCTTATTAATGTAAATACAAGCCCTGCCTCCCTCGGCGGTATAGAGAAGGTAGTACGGAGAGGATCTCGGGCAGTAGGTGGTCGGTATATGTGGGTTTCTCCAGGGCTCTTGGATAGCTAGGATATCGTACTCTTCGGAGATGGCATCGACTGCCGGGATCTGTGCTTTCTTACTTTTCTGCGTGTTCCAGTGTAGGATCCTTAGCGCTGTCATAGTCGAGCGTAGATGCTGTTTAGTGTTAACTCCGGCGTTTCGATGTCCATGTCGTCTGTCTCTTCGTGGGCTCTGCTGCGGGCTCTGCCAGTGCTTCTAGTGCGGCAGCTGGTTGCTCGACGCTTCCGTAGCTGTACTGTCTGCCAGTCCTCGGCTGTTGGCTTAGGGGGTTCATGTGAGGGCAGTGCGAATCCCTTCGGTCTCGTGACATAAGCAGCCTTAGCGATCTGGACCTGCTCCTGGCGGACTGGACACTCCTTAGACCACGCAGTGTGTGGTCCTCGGCATGCTGGACAGCAATATCGGCTCTGGTTCTCCGTTTCCGGGCATTCTTTTTCCTCGTGCTTAGTCGAGGAGCAGAGCCCGCATCGTCGTGCATAGCGGCAGACTCGGGCAATGTGTCCATATCGATAGCAGCGGTAACACTGCTTAAGCTGCGCTCCTTCAGCGAAAGGCTCGCATGGCCTCCTATTCCCCGGGTCAAGTTCTCTGCGCTTTCTATAGAAAGGGGGGGAATAGAAGGTTTGCACCTTAAGCAGCCCGCAAGGGCATATCCCTCTTTAGGACCACCGACATGCGCATCCGTCCTCTCGAGCCATAGCACGACCTCCTCGACCTGCAGCCTCCCAGGATAGCACCTGCGCCAGCGACACTCCGACAGAGAAGATGCCCTTTGGCACAATCGAAGGCAGCCCGTCTCATCCTTGTCTCCAGGTCCCTGGGCTGGCCTAATCCAGCTGTTCATCCCCTTCCACGGCAAGTCCTCGAACCGGTTCTATCTCTGGTCGACCCTAGTGCGAGTAGGGGACGTAGGGGCTACCCTGTTCTTCTGCCGGTCCCGCGGTTGTCGTGCTATGCTACGGCCCACCGGTGTCCTAGGGTGGCGAGCCCTGGACCGGCTTCCTGTTGCTCGCCGCCATCTCTGCCGGCGAGCCGACTATGTCTTGCTGTAGGCCTTCGGTAAGGGGTACCACCACGCCGGTATAGTACCCTGTAAGGCCTCGACTAACCTGCCCTGATCCACTATATGTTCGTCTCCGGAGCGGTGCGCTGTCACCTTAAAGGGCGACACGGGCGGCCAGCTGTAGCCACTATTGCTTTAACGACTCCGTCCCCGTGTTCTTAACAACTTCCATTACTCCGTACGCACGTCTACTTAGGTATTCGTTCGATGCCCTCGCAGCTGTTCGCTGCAAGCCGTCTCAGAGCTCGGCAGGGCCGAGGGTGTCCTGTCGTCGCTTCGAGAACCGAGTCGACGTCGGATGGTTTTTCTACCCAAATCCCTCTATAGAGACGAGGGCCTTCGCTGCGCGGTCGATTTGTCGTCGATTCGGCGTCGCGTGGTGTCGATTTTCGAGGCTGCTTGCTACGTTTGGCGGGGGCGAAAAGTTTTCGGTCGTGCGACGCCCGAAAATCCCGCATCACAGATCGTATCAGCAAAACTCCAGAGCAGCGACATAGCGACGCAGCAATAGCGCCTCGCTGCACTTTCGTGCAGAATGCGTCTCTACATCGGCTCTTCCTCAGTCAATTGACCCAGGAAGATTTCCAGCCGGCGCCGCGGGGAGGCTGTAGAGTCCGACTTCGCCAGCCGGGTACGGGGATTGAGTAAGTAGTCTTTCTCTTCGGTTCTGAGTATCGCAAGCCTCCTCAAATATGTGGTCTCATCCATCGTATCCCGGACCCTACGCAGCGACCTCTCGAAGTCGGGCTTTCGAGAAGGTCTCCCCAGCGGCGAGGTCCCGGACACGAAGGCGAGCTCTGCACCGTACTTTGTCCTCCAACGGGCACTTCTGTCTCGTTCCATGCCAAACCACTGATCATAAGTCCGTTCTCTCGCGGCTGCGAAGACGGCGTCCTGGGCGTTGGTAATGACAGCCCCGCCAACACCGCGCTCTCGCGCTGCCTGGACCTCGTCGATGATTTTGTTGATGACTTCGTCATGCTTGGCCCTCGCGGTGAGGCCTTTCACAAGCTTCTCCTTGTTGTAATTGGCGTTGTTAAAGCCACCATCAAAGATGCGCCGGGCAGCCTCGTCGACTGTGAGGCCTTCCACATTGGGATGGGCATAGCCGGGCTTCTTCTGGTAGGCCTCGTTGAAGAACTCGTCGAAGGTACAGGGCTTTCGCACATTGGGAGAGCTGGGGTAAAAAGAGAAGCAACCCGGAGCGATGGTGTTGGTCGGGCCTCGATAGTCCGGCGTTCCCTCCCACTCGGCGAGATAGGCATGATAGAAGAAGAGGGCCTCGTAAGGACCGGTGTACAATGAGGCGAGAGCAGTTTGGACTGTGCAAAGCGAAAGCACCAGGGCTTGGAATACAGTAATGTTAGGCTTCATGATCAGTCCAAGCGATTGGCGCTGCAGAGGCCTGGTATAGGGCTGTTGTTGCAAAGGAGGGCAGGCTCACACCTTTATACTTTTCGCTCGCCTCTTTTGAGCCAGCATGCAGGCAGGCTTAACGGAAGGGAACCTATATAGCGCTCATTTCGGGCTATATCCGCCGACATCTCGGTAAAGCAACGGACGGTTCCCGACGCGGCATCTTGCCAGATGAAGCACGAGGGCTTTGCTAACCGACTTAACCCCTTTATCTGTCGAGCATTCGAGGTCCCCGCCTTGTTTTGCGCGCAGTCATCCATGGTCTCGTCCCGAACGGCCTTTAGCCCTGCATCTTCGTACCCCAAACCAGCGTAGACCGGGGATGGGCCGCTTTAGACCCTGACCAATTGTCCACCTGATCAGAGACTATCCACTCTCGTGCTGCGTATGCTCTTGCCGAGATTTGACATACACCGTGCCTGTGTTTTTATCGAATTCAGCCGGCGTGCCTGGGGACGAGTGGAGCCATGTTCAACGGGCCGAGATGCCGTTTTCGCCAACCCGTAAAACCCTGCATGGCGACAGGCGCCAGAATAACTTTGGATATCCTTAAGCGCCCAATGCTGGTCGTACTAGAGATTAGACGAACTCTCGTGTATAGGACGCCCATATTTAGTGCACTATTGACGGTTGGCACCTTCCTGGCTTGTTAGCTGACCCACTGATACGAGCCACTAGACCTAGGCAGGCAGATGGACCCTTTTGAAAGAAATGCACCTGTCCTTGTCTGTAATAAGCCTTGACGGCTGCAGCTTAGGTTATTCCCAGTGTGGTAGGTCGAACCTCCCAGCTCCATCGTACTTGCTGTCGCACGGGATCGGTTCGGTTGACAGGCACGGCCGGTGTAGGGGGTCATGCAAAAGGGGGACCGAGCCGAAACCATAGACAAGGGCGCGTGCATGCGGCCCGATTGCCTGCGAGCCATCCCCGGTCGTGTTGTCTCTGGCACGCGCCACATTATCGCCGAGGATCCTTGCCCTGCCTCGGCGCGACGAGAACCAGGGTCCGGGCCGGGGATGCAAAAACTATGCGGATGCGGAAATGATAGCCCATCAGAGCCATGGCTCATTAGCTAACTGCTTAGGGAACCAGCCGGTCGGGACGCGGTTGGGCCCACGTCATTTCGCTTGTCCCCAAGCATGCATCTAAGCGGGGACCCCAGGTTGAACCACTAAACCCTATTGATGGCCAGCCGGAGCTATTGTATAAGCAATTCGGCGGATCCTGCCTAAAAATTTGTAAACCCCATTGTGGCATCCGGTGTTATTGTACTTATATAGTCCTCCAATAACATGGACGCGGGAAGCGGCCCTACGCTGGCCGGGACCCATGACCCCTTGTCCTCTGGATGCATATCCATCGAAAACATCCCATGCGACATTCATGCCTGATAGAATGGTATGCGTGCTATAAGATGAAGGTGGATAGGATGGCCTAAACGAGCGGCAACAAAGGCTTCACTAAGCGGGCGTCAAGGTTTTATTAAGTAAGGCAAGGGGCTAAAAAACTGTCAGAATAACCCGTATAAGTGTCTTTCCCTACTTATCGTCTATTGATAGCCCTTTTCTCCCGCTACATGCTGCCCAACGGCTTTGATACGCTGCAGAGATATCCTGCCTCGACTACACTAGGTTCTTGCTCACCTGCGAGTGTGCCGAGATGGTTCGATTTACTATGCAAGCTGCCCTTATAGTCGCATAGTTCGCAATTTTCGTCCATTCCGCAACTCTACCTTTGAACCGCTTCTCGTCTTTCCAAGCCCCTTCCCCTTAGACGTACAACGTATCCCATTACGCTCGATCAGCCGTCTTAGATAACAGCGCTTCTCCTTTAAGGAAAGCAGCCAGCTCTTCGGACATCCAAATAGCTCGCCAGATTGTTAAGGACGCCATCGCTAAAGCTTCAGTTTTTAACAAAGAACGTTTGGAAAATCTTACCCTAACCCCGTAAGTCGCGTGTTGGCCTACTTCGTAGAAACACTTTGTTCTTAACCACAGTTTTTAGTCACGGTCGCGGTCCATTATCCAAACTCCGGCGTTCGGAAGTGTCACCGCTTCTTACGGTGACCCCCGAGATTGTATCGGCGGCTGCACTTCTGGCCGAAGCGGACGCGTAGGATGAGAGTTTTGGAAACAGCACCAAGCGATCATTGCATGCCCGGGGATCCTACTGGATGGAAACAATCGCTCGTAAAGGCAGTGTTCCGTGGGGCAGCGATCCTAACTACCGGGTATGGTTAATTTCCATAACGAAACGTTGTTTTCTTTTTTTGGGGGGGGACGTGAGGCTAACCGCGCATGTGTGGTACTGCGGCTACAGGTTTTCTGTAACGTCAAAGACTATGGGGCCAGAGGTGATGGTCGCACAGACGACACTGCCGCCATCATGAAGGCCATGACCGAGGGCAAGCGGTGCGGCGAGAAATGCAATGGGTTTACGACGAAAAATGCCATTGTGTATTTCCCCCCCAGCACCTATCTTGTCTCCAGCACTATCGACGTCTATTTCGGAACCCTGGTCATCGGTGATGCTGAAGATCGCCCCATTATTAAGGCCGCGGCCAGTTTCGTCGGTCTTAGTGTTCTTTCAACGGATAAGTGTGTATTTCCATCCCATCATGTATATAACAGAACGCATTTTTCTAACACGTGGTGCTCTTCAGATACGCTGGCGGTGTGGGAACCGACGGTAACGACAACGAATGGTACGTCAAAACTGCCAGTTTCTACCGGCAAATTCGGAACTTGATTATCGACATCACCTCGACGGACCCCAACGCGTACGTCTGCGCTCTTCACTACCAGGTCGCCCAAGCCACGAGTATCCAGTACCTAGATTTGGTCGCTAAAAGCGGCACCACCTAACAGGGCATCTATGCCGAGAACGGCAGTGGTGGCCACATGTCCGACATCATCTTCAAGGGTGGAAACTTTGGCTTTTGTAAGTGCGCGTTATATAACCGCTTGTTGTCGGCTAACCCTTTTCTTAGATGGTGGCGCCCAGTAGTTTACGGCACAGCGTATACACTTTATCGGCTGCAAAACAGCGGTGCAGCTCATTTAGGACTGGGGCTGGGTGAGTCTCGTCTTCTAAGCTGATATTGTGCGACCTGGTCCGCTAATCCGAAATATGTAGCTGTGGAAGGAGATCAGCATCCAGGACTCGGACGTGGGGTTCCGTCTTCTCGGTGAGGGGGGTTCGGAGACCATTGGATCCGTAACCATTATGGATTCCGTCTTCACGAATGTTGATACTGGCGTCATTGTAGCGCCAGCCTCGGAAAAGCCCGGAGCGGGTTCCACGGGCATCGTGCTGGATAATGTCAGGTTCACCAGCGGCGCGGCCCTTGTTAAGGACAGCGCCGGTGCCACGCTCCTCGGCGCACAGAATGCCGACAGCTGGACCCTGGGCCCGAAATACAGCGCTGGATATAGGGGCTGGGCCAAAGGTGATAACACACCGTATGTCAGGGACGCTAGCACTCTCCTTGGCGATGCCTGGGGTGGTCTTCCTAACAAGCCTTACTTTGAGCGTCCCAGGCCGACATACGGGGGGTTTTCGGCGGGAGATTTTGTCTATCTAAAGGACTACGCCTTAGGTGAGTTCGCACAACTACTAGCGCGGACCCAAACTAACGTGTGGTTTAGGAGACGGTGTGTCGGATGACACAGCAGGTATCCAAAGAGCGTTGAAGGAGAACGCTGGCCGCAAGATCATCTTTGCCGATGCCGGCACTTACCTCGTCATGGATACCATTTTTATTCCACCTGGCACGCGCATTGTCGGTGAGACATGGATGCAGTTTGCAGCTGTTGGTGATCGGTTTTCCAATATTAAGTGAGTTACCGACTTTTTACCAGCTCCGAAATCCAGGGGGATGGACTTTAACTAATACCTCTGAAAGTAATCCACGTGTTATACTGCAGGTCGGAGAGGAGGGTGCCGTGGGTGACGTGGAAATCCAAGATCTCATGTTCACTACAAAGGGCGCCACTGCGGGTGCCGTTTTGTTGGAATGGAACATCTAAGCTGCGTCACCTGGAAGTGCAGGCATATGGGGTGAGTTTTGCATACAAGACACGAGATAATTTTACAAGGAGATAATTCACTGACGGTTTCACAGACTCTCATGTGCGCATTGGCGGTGCGCTTAGAACGGATCTCACGCCTGCCGAATGCCCTGCCCTTACGAACGGCGAGGTCAGGTCGGGGTGCATTGCAGCTACCATGATGATGCATATCACGCGAGAGGCATCTGGCTACTTCGAAAACATGTGGTTATGGGTTGCCGACCATATAGTTAAGTGAGTAAAGCCCCCTAATGACCAGTGTAGAATGAAGCAACTGACCATCACTACAGTGATCCCGATTTGGAGAGCGATAACAATGAAATGGTATGTATTGGGATTTCCCGCAGCCTGATCCCCTCTAACATGAGCTTGATAGACCCAAATTTCAGTCTATGTCGCCCGTGGGCTGTTAATCGAGAGCCAGAACGCTGTCTGGCTATATGGCACTGCTTCGGAGCACGCCACATTATACCAGTACAGCTTCTATGGCGCCACCAATGTACTTGCGGGCTTGGTCCAGACTGAAACACCGTATTACCAACCTACCCCGCGGGCTCCCATCCCCTTCGAGAACACTGTTGGCATGTTTTTCGGCGATACCGACTTCGACTGTGGGAAAGTCGAATTCGACGGGTGCGACTCCTCCTAGGGTCTCGTACTCGACGGATGCAAAGACGTATATATTCCGTCGGCAGGTATTTACTCGTGGTTTAGCACGTACTCTCAAAGCTGCAGTGAGTTACCCCCACACTATGAAGTCGTTACGTGGCCTTACTGATCCGTTTTGTCTGCAGTCGACGGCCACGAATGCTAGAAAGCCTTAGTTTATCTTGGCAAGAATGACAAGAACCTTAGGATTCAAAACCTAATCACTATAGGCGCTGCTAACTCGGTTATTTACGATAAAGGCGCCCAGACCGTGGGTGCCCTGGATAACCTGGCGGTGGAGGCGCATCCAGCTTGGTCTCTGTCGCGAGACGAGCCTATTGTCACTAACAAGCCTACCAGGTCACGTGACTTTATGTAAGCTCAAGAGCCTAGCCTGTCAGGCAGGCTACGGAACTACTATATCTACGTCTGGATCCTCAGATAGTTTTCCTTTGTTTTTCCTAATAGAACAACTAGAATCTCGTTCCTCACGTCCCCTGAAGTGCGACAGTTATGAGCCCGGACTTTACTTGCGTCTCTCAACGCACTTAAAACGCTGCACAAGTCTCAGGATCGTGAGGACTCTCTTCAAACCCCATTTCCATCCATCCATCCATTTACTCGCAGCTGAGACCAGCCTCACTGCGAACCCTGTTCAACATGTCCGACCAAACGCTCACGAAGGTCCTGCTCGTCAGCAAGTACGACTGGCCTGATTGGTACAACTCGCTTCGGAGAGGAGCTGAAGATCGACGTATCTGGGATTACATCAACCCAGACGCGGAGCCTAACAGCTACATCAACACTCCCCCAGAAAGGCCAGTCTACCAGGAGCCTCAAGGAGCGAATTCAGACTCTCCGACTGCACTGGACGCAGCAGAGAGGCGCTTTCAACGAGAACTGCGAACCTTTGCCGCCGACACAAGCACTTGGAACACTCTCAACAACCATTATCTGTTTCTGACCGAATGGGTCAAGCAGACGGTCAAAAAGGAGTATCTCACGGCAGCTTACGGACGCATCGAAGCCCAGGAGAAGAAACTCGAGCTTGTCAGAATGGCTACCGATGCCACCGCTGCTATTGAGAGTGGAACGACCACGACTGTCGAGCGAAGCAAGACCAACACGCTCCAGAAGCTTCTTAAGGAACTAAGGAAGCAGTATCAGCCGGCGGACTCCTCTGTCCTCTCCGCAATACAAGAACGCTACCAGCGAGTCCTGACAAGCGCGTCAAAAGGGGAATCTCTCCAGAAGCCTGGCACGCCGAGTTCACCGCTATTCACGCTCTCGCCGATGCCCATGGGATCCCTGAAGTGCAAGGCGCACTTTCAATAAAGGCGTTTCTAAAGGCAGTTCGTGAGCGCATGGCTCCACAATGGGCTCAGATTCAATTGGACGATATCCTCAAAGCCGAAGTGACGGGAAAGGAACTACTCACGCTAACTCAGCTGAGCTCCATCTTTCTTGAGCAGGTGACTTCTTCTAGCACGCTAGACAGACGTCACAAGTCATTCGCCACGTTAGGAGATCAAGGAGAAGCCCATCAGACCACCTCACAGGCGAGAAAGCGGAAGAATGGCACTTTACACGCCTGTCCCTGCCTGCCTCGCGGAGAGAAGCACCAATGGGAACCCAGGGTGTGCAGACGTCTCCAGTTTGCCCTGAATGGCTCTGCGGACCTCCTACCTAACGGAGTCAAGTTCCGAGGCCTCACCAACGCTAAGGCAAAGGAAATACGAGAAAGAGCCATGTCCAATCACTGGGGCACACTCCGCAAGCTCATCGAGGGGAAGAAGCCGGGTGAGGAAGCAGGACAGACCACCTCTGAACCGTTCGTCGCGGTTACTATCGTCCCTGAGACCTTTCCCATGCCTGCCAACATTAACCTGGCTGTTACCGCTCAAATCGGCCCGCACAACCTCTCACAGTCGACTGTCGTTGACAGTTGCGGTTCCTCGCACATTGTCAACTCTATGGAGCTACTTGAGGAGGGAAGCTACACTCCTGCGCGTCCTGGATCAGTTGTGGAGGCAGGTTCGTCGGCCTTTTCCATCAAGGGATCAGGCATAAGGATCCTAAGGGGCTTACTGAATAGTCCCAAGGGTGGCAAGGTAGACCTGGTGCTACATGACGTGCAACTAGTCGAAGGATTCCACACCAACATCATCTCAGAGGCGAAACTCCTGAAAGCAGGGATCTGGTACCATGGCAGAGAGTGCTCTCTACGCTATGGTGAGCACGGAGAAGGCGTCCTGGTGCGAAAGTTGGAAAGAGTAGGCAACCTTACGTTCTTCGAATACAAGCCTCTTTACTCCTACTTCTCTTTCGCCTCTCAAGTCATCTCCGCACCGGCTGGGACAGTGAGAGCGTTTCCCGCTATACGAAAAGCACCCACGGGTGAAGCTCAACAAACAAGACCAAGGATACGGATGGATTCTGAGGCACTCTAGCATGCTAGGGCTGGACACCTAGGCCGAGATGCGCTCAGAAAACTCGCTGAGAGAGGACAGAATGTCGCTTTCAAAGGCGAGACGCTCACGGAGTGTGAGACTTGCAGACTTACGGACGCCAGACGACTTATCAGTCGAATTCCAGCAGAAAGAGCCCCAAGACCATTCTTTAGGGTGCTCTGGGACCTATTTGACTATCCACGTGGGTATGATGGGTCTCGCTGGTTAATAGTCCTGAAGGATGATTACAGCGGAAAGCTTTGGTCGTTCACTTCGCCTACCAAGTCACACACGCAGCTATTTCGAATACTGCGAAGCTTCGAAAGGCATGTCCTCAGGCGCTACAACCTTCACATCGCAATCCTCAAGCACGACGGGGAGAAGGGGTGATAGCAATCCAGGGCATGACCGAATATGAGCGTTGGGCAGAGGAGGAAGGAATCGAACTGGAGATATCCCCTCCGAACACCCATGAGCCGAATGGGGGCTCAGAAAGAGCAGGTCAGGAGGTCATCAATAGGGCACTGAAGCTAAGGGAGCACGCCAAGCTACCCGAGGCGCTCTGGCCGGAAGCAACGAGAGCGGCAACGAAGCTCATCAACATGTGCCCATCACAGGCGCAACGCTTCCGAAGCCCAGATGAGGTGCTAGACTCCTGGTTTTTGCAGAATGAGGAGCGGTACAGCCCAGCTCAGGTGCGTGACATCCACGCAGACCTGCGGCCAGACTGGTCTGGGATATACGTGTTCGGCTGTAAAGCGTATGCGTTACACTAGAGACGAGCGGCTGGGCTGGACCGACGAGCGTTCAAAGTTCAACCAAGGGCTCAGATCGGTTATCTAGTAGGTTACGCCGCTAGGAACATCTACAGGATCTGGTTGCCCAAGCACGGCAGAGTCATTCAGATGCGAGACGTCACCTTCGACGAGACGCAGTTCTATTCTAGCCGAGACTCGCAACGTCTTGAGCCAGAGGCGATAGAATATCTGGAATTTCAGCCCTTAGAGATCCCATTGAGCGAAGCAGGCTTTACAAACGAGTCGATGCCGCTCTGGGAAGCTCTTGAGGAGCTAGACGACGCCATAAGTCCTGAAACACGTCCCGACTCCACTCGAGAGGCTCATCTCGTGGACTCGGGGGTGCCGGACACACCTGAGGGACCAGTCGACAAGAACTCGGGGGTGAGATGCGCACCTGAAGACATCCAAGGAATTCATGGGCCTAGGATGTCGGATGCACAGACAGGACTTCTTACGCCTGGTCGCCAGTCAAGTGAGCCGGAGGGCGAAAACAGCATGCTTTACCCTACGGAACACCTCACAAGCGAACCACGGCATAGATCCAGTGATCACCAGCCAGTTGCAACTGCTGGAGAGTCAGGGTCAGAAAACACGGGACGAGCAGCAGAGCGGCCACTCTCAGGCTCACCCGAAGTGTCAGAACCAGCAGGCATCTCGGCGCGCAGGCCGACGAGCTCAACTGGGACACCAGACCGGAGCATAGCTCCTCAGAGACTGCATGGTCAGTCTCCAGACCAGAGGATAGCTCCTCAGAGACTGCAAGGTCAGACTCCAGAGACGGATCTACAAGAAGAGATCCATGACGAAATTATTGTTCGGCCTCTTGACGAAGAGACGGACCAGAGACCGCCTGAGAGCCGCAGAGCAACTAGGGGTAGGAGATCCCGAGCCTCACAGCCGACGCAACCGGCGAGGAGGAGCTCGAGACTCCAGAGAGAACAGGAAACGGATCAGCAGTCGTTCCTTTCGCTGCTATTCGGGCTCAAGGAGATAACCCAACAAGAGACTGATCATCTCGATGCTCTCCTAAGCACCTGTCTCGCTAAGGAGGCCACAAACCAAGATGAGGACCTCCTGAGAACCATTCATGCGCGAATATTCGCGTCAACACGGTCTCAAAGAGCACTCAAGGAGCTAGACGAACTAAGCGGACCGCAGGGCTTCGCTCCTCCACCTAAGTTCTGGCGTGAATTAGCTACTCACCCCAGAGGAGAGCAGTTCAGATAAGCTACCAAGCTCGAGATTAACAAGGCAGTGGCTATGAAGGCCTGGGAGGAGGTTCCAGACACTCCCTCGCTCTTCAAGCTGCCCTTAAAATGGGTTTTCACCGATAAATTCGATGAGAACAACAAGCACCTTCGCTGCAAAGCAAGGATCTGCGTGCGAGGAGATAAGCAGATTGTCACTTCACTAGCTAGCACGTACGCTGCTACGCTAGCCTCGAAGTCCTTCAGGATTATCATGGCCCTAGCGGCCTACTTCGACTGGGAAGTCAGACAGTTCGACGTTGTCAACGCATTCCTGAACGCACTTTTCGCAGAAAACTCCGAACCAATCTTCGTGGAACATCCACCAGGCTATGAAAGACCAGGATACTGTCTCAAGCTGAACAGAGCACTCTATGGACTTAAGGAATCACCTCAACTATGGTTCCGAGACTTCTCGAGCTCACTTCGAAGACTTGGGCTTATCAGCACACCTGAGGAACCCTGCCTGTTCTACAACGAGAAACGCACGATCTTCGTTGTGTTCTATGTGGACGATTTCCTGGTCTGTTACAGCCCACAAGCTAAAGAGGAGGCACTAGCCTTAATCGAAGCCCTCAAGGGTATCTATGAGCTAAAGGACCAAGGATCTGTGGGCTACTACCTAGGGGTCAGGGTCACTCGTAAGAGAAACGAGGGATTACTCTGGCTCTCGCATGACAGCTATCTTGAGAAGATAGCGAGACGTTTTAACCTCCAGGACGACAAGTCACCAGCGACGCCACTCCCGTCCACAGCCTTGCAAGCTTATCAAGACACTGCTCCAGCTCACCGAGTTAAATCTTACCAGGAACGCGTTGGGAGCATCCTCTACAGCGCTATTATGATCAGGCCGGACCTTTCCTTCGCCTGCTCACAGCTATCTCGCTTCCTCACGAATCCAAGTCAAGAGCATCTCGAGGCAGCTGACTGGTGCATACGGTACGCGTTTAGCACTCGATACGTGTCGATACGCTACGGAATGAAGAAACCAGTGCAGTCTATCCCACAAGCGCTAGTTATCTTAACGGATGCTTCATTTGCAGACGATCCGGAGACGCGTCGTTCTTCCCAGGGATACCTCATCCAGCTATTCGGAGGACCAGTAGCCTGGAAGGCCAGCCGACAAGCGACAGTTACCACTTCCACCACGGAGGCAGAGCTTCTGGCGCTCAGCGAGACAGCCAAGGAGACCATGGCACTTCAGAGGCTATTCAGAGACATCCAACTCGTCCTGGACGTGCCTTTCAGCATCTCCTGCGATAACCAGCAGACGATACGCCTTGTCATCGGCAATCAGGAGAGGGTATCTACGAAGCTAAGGCACGTTGATATACACAACCTCTGGCTCCGCCAAGAATACTCCAGGGGCTCATTTCAATTGATCTATCTCGCCACAAAGGACATGCCAGCCGACGGACTAACGAAGAATCTACCACGGGCGAAATTTGAGCAATTTAGAGCGACTCTCAACCTTCAGGACATCCGACAAGCGATTGAGGAAGCAGAGAATGGAAAACAACGCATATGGATTGAAGAATCTTAAAGCATCGTGGACAAGATACTACCTGCTGCTAAGAGCAGGGCTTTAGTATCTATGAACGAACCGCAAAACATCCCACAAGCTACCAAAAAAAAAAAAAAAAACGCCATCGTTAACCCCAGCTAGGACCCTGCTTTCCCTTCCTCCGAGCCTCCTTCGTGTGGTACTGCACGCGAGGAGCGCGCTCCCTGAGCTTCACGATGGGACCAAGCTCCGCAGGATTGTCGCCGGAAACACTGGAGAAACTGGAGCTCGAGCTCAAGTCCTACTTTCTCCGCTCGCTACGCCTCTCAGGCAGCTTGGTACGCGCACTAGGGCCAGGCGTAGGCGTCTCGGGCGCTGGAGAGGACTCAGAAGGCGGAGGGGAAGAGAGCGGCGAAGAGCTGTCGGACGCAGGAGCGCTGCGAGGCTCAGGAGAGCCCACGTCGCCTCCAAGAAGCGTGTGGTCATCGGGAAGGCCATGCAGGTCGCGCAAGCCCTTCACGGTTGCTCTCATACGACGAATCTGAGGCTTCAAGCCTGTCAGGACAGCCAGCAGGAGAATCAGCAGCAAAAAGGTACTCACAACGTTCTGGACCGGGCGGTTCAGCTCACGCAACAGGGAACGAGCAGCCAGGGCAAGCCACTCGGGCACCTCCTCGCACTGATGGTTGTTTAAAGTGCACTCGTAGCACTTCAAGGCACCTGGCAAGCGAGTATCGTGGCAATGGCCACGAGAATGACGCTCGGCACCACGCAAACAGGGGAGACAGGGTGTGAAGCGCAAGTCACCTTTCTGGCGCCGCAGAATAGCCATCTCAGCGCGAGACGGGCTGGCGGCCTTGCGAGCCTTGTCCTTGGCCCTGGCGCGCTTGATGAGCTCTCTGGCGCGCTTGAGTTCCTCGGGGTCTATGTCGGACTCGCTGTCCTCGTGATCGCGGCCAGGCTTGCCGCTGCCCTGGAAAGGCGCACGCCCGCCACTGCCCTGGCCAACCGCTATGAAGCGAAAAGTTAGCAAAATGAGCACCAGAGAACAGGCGAGGTGCGAACAAACCGGCAGACATTGCTGATGATACTGGAAAATGGCGAGAAGAAGCTGGATGGATGGCCTGAAAGGCGAGAGAAGAAGTGCAGAAGACAGTGGGAAGCGCAATGATGATGATAAGGGGAAGAAGAAGCCGGGGAGGGCTTCCTTTATACCCTTAAGCCTCTGAGGACACGCCCCATTCGAAGTTGTTCACCGAAGCTGCTAGACTCGCGATGAATCCACCTGGGCAGCGAGTGACGGGACACTGACTCACTCAGAAGCAGCGCGAGAGTTTAGACGACTAAGATATCGCTAAGCAACGCGTGCAGTGAAGCAGCACAGCGGCTCTCACCGACGAGAGGAGTCAAGATGCGGACGTGCCGCATTCAAAGAGAGGAGTTGTGATTTCGCATGAGTTGCGGCTGCGAGGAGTTCTGACGTGCTATTGATCAGAACAACTCATCGTCTGATCTCAATGCGCGGCTGTTACTTACAACAACTCATCGTCCGATCTTAGGGATGATCGCAGCCCGCAAGCGAAAACTCAAAAGGATCGCTTCACAGGACCCTTACCAAGCGATTTTCAGCCACACCGAGCGGATCGGTTCGGCTGAGGGGGTGTGTCGCGAGACGAGCCTATTGTCACTAACAAGCCTACCAGGTCACGTGACTTTATGTAAGCTCAAGAGCCTAGCCTGTCAGGCAGGCTACGGAACTACTATATCTACGTCTGGATCCTCAGATAGTTTTCCTTTGTTTTTCCTAATAGAACAACTAGAATCTCGTTCCTCACGTCCCCTGAAGTGCGACAGTCTCAAATTACCATTTTTGACGCGCTACCTATTGTCTCCGGCGACGACGACTCCGACGATGACGGAGTGCGATGCAATGATGAAAAGTACTGGAGATCATCTTTGGAGACGATCTAGACTAACCTGGGTGACATGGACGAATTTTGTGTCCCCATCTACGCGGTCCCAGTGCTTGATGACATGCTCACCAAGGCCATGGATGACTACAACGACGTTAACCAGGGTTACGATAACGTCTTCAGCTACTACGTCAAGTCCGTCAAAGATATGGTGCAACCGCGTATTGACGAGTTCATGAAATGGCCCATGACAACGGGGTTAAAGACGGATTGGACTGAAGGCCCTGGAAACAAGTATTTTACCTGCGAGCGCATTGAGCAGGGAAGGGTAACAATGCGAGGGACATGCACCATGGGATGGGTCTGGAACGCCGAGGATGACGCCCATGTGCGGTACACCCTTGTGGACGAAGCCGGATTCTTCAAGGAGCTGGCGGATGACTATGGGATCCCGAAGGACTGGATCAAGTTTGGCACGTACACGCAGCGTTCCGACTGTTTCTACGTTCCCGATAAAAGGACATGCGAGAAATGGGTCCACCAGCGAGACGGCTACCCCCTGATGGCAGACGATATTAACGTCCCCAACCCCAAAGACATCATCAGCAAGGCGCAGTCCGGTGTCGAAACACTTCACGACACCATGACCATCACCTTCCTCGGCATCACCGACGACTCATGGGAAGGTTTGGCTGGTGACGTTGTCGAGGTCCTGGGCACGCCCGTGAGCCTGATGGAGCAGGCCATCGAATCGATGCGGCAGGCCAAGGAGATCGCCGAGAGGAGGCACGACGACGAGACGCGCCAGCTGATCGCGACCGTCATCAGCTCCGTCTTCATGTTGATCCCGTTTGCGGGCGAGGCGCTCGGGCTCGCGGCGAGCGCGCTTATCAGGACGCTCGGCAGCATCCTCGTCATAATCGGTGAGTTGGGCAACGCCGCTCTCGCTATCAAGGACGTGATCGAGAACCCCGAGCTCGCCCCCATGGCCATCATGGGCATGCTGGCCGGCTTTGGTACTAAGGGCGGCAAGGGCCCGCGCCGGTCCCCCGAAGACTTCAGCGAAATGGCTAAGACGAAGCGGCTAATGTCGGCCGACGACGTGGCCAAGGCTGGCGCTATATTCAAGAAGAATGACGACAGGATAGCCAACATAGTCTCAACCTGTGTTAAGAGATTCTGAGAGTTTCGTGGTATGTGGACACAATTTAAGAGAATATGGAGGCGATGCTTAATATACTATATGTGCTCGTCATAATGCAGTAACCAGCTGGGTTCTGCGACACGGCTACTAGGCCTGAGTATGTTATCGCTTATTTTGTAAAGGCTGATGTTATAGCATGGGTACATAGGTACAAGGGCATGGGAACGCATGGACGACTTACCGCTGCCTGGCGGTATGTACCGCCGCTGGCTGGATATATTCCTGCCAAACAGTGACTTAGAGGAGCCTGTTCCTCTTCTTTCCCTCTTCACCTGTAGTTTTCGTATCTCAATAGAACCCTTGGGTCATCAACAGATTCTCCGTTCCTTCAACCGTGACAGCTGAGGACATTCCAGATCTAGTATGAGATTTCATTCAAACTTATGCAACCAGCCTGGATAGAACCTAGCAAAGCTAGTTTCACTATTAATGATTCCGCGCTGTTCTTCAATACACCAGTCTCTGGCGTCTTGGACATTCCAATGAAAAAGGAGGGGAAGCCCCAAAGAATAAGCCCCGTATATCTAGTTACGCACAGCAGCCTAGTAAATGGTGTGAATAAAAAAGAGGTTCACCGATAGTATAACGAACGCTATACCTAAGTACTGCGTGACGTAGGGTTTGTACAATCAGGGATAGAGAGCGTCTGTCTACTTAAACACTAGTCGTAGAGTAACTAATAAGCTAAGGGTGCTTAACTAAGTAACTAGTCTAATCTTCATAATAGGTTGTTAAGAGGTCACTCTTATCTATAGTTAAGATAGATACTTAAGTTAACTATTAAGGTAGTAACTAACGTAATCGATAAGCGAGTGCAACAGACAAGTGAATGCAACACTAACCAAATTCCACGCGACACTTGCACTAAAACCAAGATTCCATCACAACCAAAGATGCAGCATAGGAGCGACGAAAAGGATATAATCCTAGCCATTCAGGCTATGGAAAGAGACCCGGAACTTAGCGCCCGCGGCGCTGCAAGGCTTTACAGCGTGGACCATACAACCTTATGTCGCCGCCGGCGCGGTCGCCTTTCGCGACGCGATTCTGTACCGAAATCACGAAAACTGACGGACCTGGAGGAATCAACGATTGTTCAATACGTTCTTGACCTGGACTCTCGCGCTTTCCCTCCAAATCTCGCTCGCGTGGGGGATATGGCCAATCAACTGTTACGCGACCGCGACGCGTCGCCGGTTGGCAAGCGCTGGGCTACAAACTTCGTAAAACGATAACCCGAGCTCCGGACGCGTTTAAATCGGAGATACGACTACTAGAGGGCCCAGTGCGAAGATCCAGACGCGATAAACGCGTGGTTTCGGCTTATACGGAACATAATCGCGAAGTATGGCGTACAAGAAGCGGATATCTACAACTTCGACGAGACAGGCTTCATGATCGGCATCATCTCCACGGGCATGGTCGTTACAAGCGCTGAGAGGCGTGGAAGGCCGAAGATAGCCCAACAAGGCAATCGGGAATGGATTACAGTGATTCAAGGCGTCAACTCCCAGGGCTGGGCGATCCCGCCATTCATCATCGTTGCCGGCAAATTCCACCTCTCCTCCTGGTACGAAGATAGCCAGCTACCTGAAGACTGGAGGATTTCCGTTAGCGAAAACGGCTGGACAACAAACGAGCGAGGTCTGGAATGGATTCAACACTTCGACCAACACACCAAAGGGCGTATAACCGGGGCGTATCGTCTTCTCGTCCTCGACGGCCACGAGAGCCACCACTCGACTGCTTTCGAGCTCTATTGCTAAGAAAACAGGATTGTTACTTTATGCATGCCTCCACACTCGTCCCACCTCCTTCAGCCGCTTGACGTCGGTTGTTTTGGTCCGCTTAAGAAAGCATACGGTCGACAAATCGAAGAGTTGATGCGCAGGCATGTCACGCACATCACAAAGGCTGACTTCTTCCCGGCCTTCTATAAAGCATTCCAAGACGCCTTAACTGCTCAAAATATCCAAGGAGGCTTCCGAGGAGCTGGCCTTGTCCCTCTCAGCCTAGAAAGTGTCATATCGAAGCTGGATATCAAGCTACGTACGCCGACGCCACCGGAGTCGGTTACAGAGCTGCCCGCACCATGGTTTTCCAAGACACCTGACAACCCAATTGAAGCAACTTCGCAGACGCAATATATTAAGCGTCGCATCTCGCAGCATCAGAATAGCTCGCCGATGTCAATTTATCGCTCGATTGACCAGCTTACGAAAGGAACGCAGGGTATAATGCACTAAGTTGCATTACTCCGCGCCGAGGTACAAGACCTTCGACAGGCAAATGAGACGCTAAGTAAGCGTCGTAAGGCAAAAAGGACACGTTTACACTAAGGAGGATCACTGACGCTACAAGAGGGACAAGATCTTATAAGACAAACAGGCCCTCCAGAGTACTTACAGCAAGACGGGGAAGAAGATTGTATCGTTGTCGGGGGGGTTCAGCCGAGGCAACAGCGCTGTAGACGATGTGGAAATGGAGGCCATAATGCACGTACTTGCGGAACTGATGTCGGTGCATTTCAGGAAGGGGATTCGGAATAAATCAGCTTGATTTGAGCTTTTTTGGTTGAGATATAATGATAATAGTTCGGTCGGTGAGATTTAGTGTTGCATTCACTTGTCTGTTGCACTCGCTTATCGATTACGTTATTTAATTAAGAAATCCTTTTAACTTATATACTATGTTATTCCCTTACTAATACCGTGGATATATTAAATAGCTGGCGATTCTATATATCCACCCCTATAGATAGCTTAGATAGCTTACGTTCCTTATATCTATCACGTGACCTCCTGTCTTAATTAGGAAGTTTTTCTAATCCTAGTAATGTTTCCCTTGCCTAGGCTATGTTCCTTACCAGGCTTGTTTCCATTGTTGCTTGCCTTATCGATAGTTTCCTTTGTGGCTGGAGAAGTCCTTAGTGGCTGGTGCAGTGCTCAGCCACCTTCTTGGCTCGGATCTTTTGGGGCCGTAACAGATGGGCAGCCATGATCCATTCATTAGCAAGTGATGTCCTGTCACCATTATGAAGAAGGAAATTCTGGCCCACCCTCGCCGCGTACAGGCGCTGCTGCAACGTGTGTGTCGTTACTACGCCTACCTTTGCACTCAATGAGGACGGGCTCTCACTCATTCCGGCTGCGTAATCTGCTCGTGGAACACTGCTTATTAGCACTGTTACTGGTTGTACTGAGCCGTGATGGGGCACTTTGGAGGTTTTTTCATCCCCGGACAGGTTCGTCGATACGGCGTGACGCCCAGGGGATCAACTTCGAAGTCGTCATTAAGTGCACTCTACGCGATGGAGATAGTTGAAACTGCTGAAGTTTGCATATCGGTGGTTCTAGATAAACTTACTCCCAATCGCCGACACTTATTTTCAGGTTGCAAGGAAACCCTGGGTGCTACACAAGCCTTGACAGGTTGATTCCCTCATTTCAGCATGATCGGCCACGGAGTCGCTAACATGTTAACGGGGGTTAAGAGAGAAGCAGTGCTCAGGTAAAGGTTCGCTCGCCGAGATTTGATACGCGGACACACGGGTACGAAATCCACAGAACTCCATCACATCAAGAATAAAGAGTTTGCCGAAGCTCCGCCGCGTCACCGTCAAAGAGCACGACAGGGCCAAGAAGAATAACAAAGAGGCAGATGAAATTGCAAGGCAAGTATCAAAATTCCTCTAGTCATCATCGAGCAGTTAAGCGCTCTATCCATGACCTCTCCTCCACATCTTCATTTCTCACAGCACAGCGTGGTCAGTTCTGGTCACTCTCGTCGATAATCAAGTCGCCATGATTGATCATTTATTTTAGCGGTCCGTTAGGGCATATGTTAGTTACATGCGCATAGCTAAGGTCAGATGAGCCTTAACCGCCATTGAATACCATCACAACCTATTGTAGAGAGAGAGAGCAAATGATTGGAGTCAAAGATATGTATCATGACGACGAATAGACAGAGGTTATTTGACGCTAAAAAGTTTAAGAGGTAGTGATTGGCTCGCTTGACCCTGATCGGCGTTTACCCTTATCGTGGGGCGATAAGGAGTAAAAGCTCCGCCGAGTGGGCCGACGACGATAGTCGATTACGTTCGCATGCAGGAGCTAAGAGGGCAAACATCTATGGCGAGGCTGTGTATTAAGGTCGATGACGGTATCTTCATACGCTGTGGAATTTGGTTGGCAAACGGGAACCGATGCTGGTAACACAACGAGACGGCATGACGCGCAGATTCCACCATGGAGAAATTCCCCCGCCGTAACAAACCATCTGGGGTAACACACGGGCGATCTGGCCATGAGGTAATGTGGCGCCATCCCTTAGTACATCCCCCAATTACTTAAATTGGGAGATGCGTGACTGTCTGCTGTTGGTGGCTGATCATGCCTCTTTGGTCAGCCATTTTATTTGCGCAGGCCCTTGAACACTGAGGAAACAAGCCACCTGTGACACAGAACCCTGAAATGGCACGCAACGTCTGCATTACCGCCGTCGACGGCAACACGGGCTTCACAATCGCTGAGCTGCTGCTCAGTGACCCGTTCAAGTCGAAAGTCGACTCGGTCGTCGGTCTCGCGCTCGATCCCAAGGCCGACAAGGCGAAAGAGTTCCAGGCGCTGGGAGGAAAACTAGTGGCGCACCGGCCGGGCCGCGCGCGTGAAGTAGTCAAGACGCTCCGGGAGACGGGCTGCGATGCGCTGTGTCTGGTGCCGCCTGCGTGCCGCGACAAGATGGACGTCGCCAGCGAGCTCGTGAACGCGGCCAAGAAGGCCTGCATTCCCAACGTTTGCTTGCTCAGTTCCGTTGGCTGTGACTACGCCGACCCGCAACGGCAGCCACGGCTGCGCGAGTTTATCGACCTCGAAGCTCTCGTCCTTTCGTCCAAAGGGGACGCCTCCACCGAGACCGGCCACTCGCCCTGCGTCATCCGGTGAGCGCCAAACCCCGATCATGGTCGCAACACTGGAATGCTGACCCGGATTACAGGGCTGGCTTCTACGCCGAGAACCTGCTAGTCTACGCTCCGCAAGCACAGCAGGAAGGGCTTCTGCCCTTGCCCATCGGGGAGAACCACAAGTTTGCTCCAGTGGCTTTGGGGGTGAGTAGCTCGCTGGATTTCGCGTCGATACGTGGCTAATGGGGGCCGGATGCACAGGATGTCGCGCACATCGCAGCGCACATTTTGACTGGCCGTGGCGAACATGGTTTTGATGACAAACATCGGGGCCAAATGATGGTGGTCACAGGTTCGTACATGCCCAAACCTCACACGAGAGCTTGGAATGGCAACTGACTCAGGCTTCCCAGGCCCCATGCTATGTGCTGGGGAAGAACTTGCGACCGCCGCAAGCCAGGCGCTCGGAACCGAACTCAAGTTCGAGAACATTTCAGAGTGAGAACTCCGTAGCCGCGAACAAAAGCATGATTTTGGTGAGTATCTGCTGACTCTCGATACACCGTTACAGGGCCGAAGCCAAGAAGGTTTTGAAGGCGCAGTCCGACAGTGACGAGTCGGAGCTGCAGTACCTCTTGGAGTACTACAGCCTCGTGAGGGAGGGCAAGACCAACTACATCAGCACGACGGCTTTTGTTAATGTGACTGGCACCCATCCGACTGAGCCCGTTGACTTTTTCAAAATGTACAGTAGCGACTTAAAGCCGGCAGCGAAGAAGGTCAAACTAGCCTCTCATTAGAGGTTTGATCAGAGATGGCTGTCTGGTCGCTCCGTAGCTCAGAATACATGTTATTACTTCAAGAGACCCGTTTTGCTCGACAGAAATTCGTGATGAGGTTTCTGCCTCACTTATGTCTACACGGTGATCATTTTCTATGTGGCCTTGTCTCTCAAAACATAGTATGATGCAAGCAGACAATAATAGCACTCGCCTTGCCGATGCAGAGAAACATCAGCCACTTTATGGAGGTCGCGCTCGATGAAGCAGTGAGAGCCAGAGGAGGGAAGAGACTCGCTTTATGTAAACGCGACATACAGGGAAAACCAAGTCTTCAAACATTAGATGACTGCGAGATTTACGAAATCCTGTAATGCTGATACGGTTGCAAATCGACGATCCCTTATTAACATCGTTTCCTTACCCGTCGTTTTCGGGTTCTTCCTGAAAATAGTAGTCCTTTTTTGCACTAGAATGGAGAGTACCTATATCTCGTCGCAGCAGCAGGTGCTGCGTATGGCAAGATGACAGTATGATGCCCAGGCAAAGCCATGAAGAAGCTTGATAATAGCGGAACTGGAGCAGACAGGGCAAAGGCGGCACGCCTGCCGCAACCAATGCTCACTGGTAACATGCTCTGTAGTGAGGAAGCACATGGGCCAATTTCCTCTTACATCACCTCGTCGCCGTCTTGGTCGAATACCCCACCATCCCAACATGAGAGTCTTGTCTGGTGGAACCGCGAATCCAAGTCAATAGTGGGGGAGAGGAGAGGATGTGAGGGCTCAACATGCGGGGTTCCCGAACCGAGCCGATATTGCGTGGTCTGCTCTTCAAGCATTTGAATATTACTGGATACACTCCCTATCTAATGTCCATTTCAAAAGGCTCAATTTTACTACGTAACTGTGACGTGCACCACTAACAAAACGGTGGGTGCATCAAGATCGCTTTGTCTAAAGGGTCTAGACCCAATGCGGGAATCGACATTGGTATGCGCATGTGTCCGTGGAGCCAATGGGGATAATGTCCTTTGGCCAAGCCCCACAAAATCCTGACGAGAGACAAACGCAGGCTTGCGTCAGGATTGCTCGTTAATGGGTTGCAAAAGCAATTCGGCAACGCCCGAACTCGAATATCCCTGACATCCGGCCTTGACTAAAATTATCGTGTCGTCATGAGTCCTTACAGACTGCTTACAGGAAAGGAGCCTTGAAGTGCCGTCACTTGAGTATATATGGCTTCCTCATGACCAGCAACTACTGCTCCTTTCGAATTCCTCTTCATTCAGTCTCACCCATCTTCGCCCATCTTTACCCATTGCGACCATCTTCGTATTTCTTATAATTTAATCTCTCCAACATGCCGTCTGGAAACAGCAACCCAGGCAACTTCGCCAACCGGTACCGCCACCGCAATCGCAATATTCTAGTCCAATTCATTACTAACGTTTTGTAGCCCCAAGGAAGAGGTGCAGGAAATCGCATCCAAGGGCGGTCAGGCCAGCCACAACAGCGGTTTTGCCAGCATGGACCCGGACAAGCAGGTGAGTGAAGTGTCATAAGTAACATCATCAAGTCAATCTGACTAATTGCTGGCAGCACGAGATTGCGTCCAAGGGTGGCCAGGCCTCCAGTGGTTCCTTCGAACCGGGTTCCGAGAAGGCTCGGGAGGCTGGCCGCAAGGGTGGCTCTGCCTCTGGTGGTGGAAATTAATCCAATTTTGTAACGGGATAGTACTTTGCCGTATTACCTAGCTCTTGAGCTCAATCAAAGCGTTAATAATCCTTAAACTATTCGCAGAAGACCATGTTTTCCTACCCCTTCGCTTGCGAAGGCTTTCTCTGAATGAATCGCAGCTAAATTTCTGGATACGGCTCCGTAGCGTCTCAGCCGAGGTCCTAGATGGTGAATATATTGACTCATGCAATATGCACAATCTTGACTCAACCCTGGGTCTTTTGTAGCGATCTGGCCAAAGAAGAGAGCTTTTTCGAGGCCCGTTCCGGTGGGTGAAAGTTTCTTATTAAGCTGGAATAGCACCACTAAACGTTGAGCCGTTCGTTATTGTCGCGTGGCTTCTTCTCACATATGGTACATATGTATAGCCTTCTCGCGCCGTTAGCGACGGGAGAGTTGTATTATTCCTTATTAGCTACTAGCTCGCCGTAAGTAGGGCACCTTTTTCTGTTAAGGAGAGTTTGGACCCCGTTTATTATTGTGCGATAGGGGAGCTTCTAGAATCTGACGATACGTTCCGCGTTTAGCAGACTCTCGAGAGGCTGCGTTCGCGAGAAACCCATACGTACGCGATCTAGAGTTTGTGCATTTTAAGTTCGAGGACCCCCATTTGGCCCCCCCCCCACATTTGGCCCCCTTTAGCTTAATCGTACGAAAATCAACCTTCCTACTTCAACCAATCACATATTCCTAATTCATAACAACCAGGATATAAGAACCAGCCTCACTTAGGCTTTCGCTATCGCTCTCTTAATCTAGACCACTTTCAGCCTCCCCGACTACCAATTAAGCTCGGTAGATATCTTCGATGTTCGCGAACTTCGAATTAAGGCTCAAATCTACCTTCTTCCTCTCCCTTAGTTTTATAGTCTCAATCCTAGCTTCAAGAGCCTGAATTTGCCTTTACATAGTAACTAATTGGACATTCTTCTTATTAAAGGCCTTTTAGATCTTCCAGAAAAGTAACCGTTATATAATTGAGTGTTCTACTAACTAGTTTAAAAGCTATACTTGATCCTTAAAGTCTGACGTCTTCTTTAGAGTCGACTAAACTACTGTAGAAGTATAGGATCTCTTTAGGGGTGTTAAGAAGGCTCTGTTCGAGTAGGATTGCTTCGATTTTGTTATATCGGGTGTTATTTAGTGTGTATTTTAAACTAGATTCCGGCTTAAAAGCGGCTTGGCTATACTCACTAGCTAAAGACTGGCTGCTTTCCACCTATTCTGGATATTCTGGCTAGTAAGCCCAGCTAAACGAGCCTTCTAATAGCAGGTAAGGAAATTTCGCTTGCCAACTACTGTTGAGTCCGTTAATTAAGTTAAAAATCCGAGCTCTTTCCAGTACGCCGATTTTAAGGAACTAAAAACGGCTAGATCGAGAGGTTAAAGAATATAAGAGGTATAAGGGGGTTAAAAAAGAAGATATATCCAATATGAGAAGCATTGGAACATAAAATCAGTCGTTATATAGCTACCATAGCTGTCCATAACGAGTAAGCGGTACTTAGAAGGGTCCTCCAGGGTAGTATTCGGGATAAAGACTTTCTTAAGCCACTCGAGCGCTGTTTTGTCTGTGATCTATCCGTTTTTGGTTGCAGTGAACTGCCAGCCTCTGAATTGGCTTAAATTAACTAAGAACTATTGCTATTGAACTGTTTTGCCCTTAAAAATGACCAATAGTAACAGGGCGTGGCCTTAAGTAAAGATGCATTTAATAAAAGACGTTTAAGTATAAGAACTAGGCTGTTTCTTTCAGACTGAGTGTTTTTCCGAACCTTTAAGTACTAGACTGTTCGATCCAGCACCTTCTAGGAGTCCTGCTTTATCTATGTTATAGCGGTTAGCTGGCTTCACCTTCTGGATCTCCGGTAACTAAAGATATCGGAACTATAAGTGAATTACCTCGATTAAAGCGCTATTAACACACTGCGAGTCGATAAACCGGCTCTTCTGGACCTGCACAGCTGGGTTCCTGCGTAAGAAGGCCTGTAGCTACCTCTTTCCGAGTAGCTCGCTATCGCCTTAAGCCCGGAGGATACGTTCGGCGAACTCCTTAACTTAGGCGTGTAAAGGCGGAAGCCTTAAGGCAGCTTAAGTTAGGATCCAAGCCGTAAGTAGCTCTTCTTAGACTGGTCTAAGTCTCTGCTGGTATACGAAAGCTTCTGACCTGCGTTGATGCCCTTTAATTCGGTTCCGAAGTGTCGACCTTAGTATCCTATATTCTTAAGCGGATTGATAGATTGAAGCTCCACTAGCGACGGCATCGAGAGCACCTTGTAAATCTTGTTCGTTATATGGCTTCATCTTTATTTAGTACACTTCTAAATTAAATTATAGCTAACTCGAAGTAAAATTGGTGAAGAAATAGAAGATATTAAATCGGGTGGCTGGGATGGCGGTGAATATTTTAGGGGGGCCAAATGTGGGGGGGGGGCCAAATGGGGGTCCTCGAACTTACTTCATTCAAGTACCCCACACCCCCAAGATGCTCGTAACGCTGTGAAAGCTTCCCAAAATCTCTATGGATCCAGGCGGTGGGGGCGTAAATCCGAGACATTGCGGTCGGCTCGAAGCCGCAACTGATCAAGGGATCCTAGCCTGGCATTGACAGGCCCTCCATTTTAGCACTATTTGTCATGCTATATCAAGTTTGCAAAAACAATTGGGTAAGTGTTTAGTAAAGTACAAAAGGCTCGTCAAGTGCGTCGTCATCTGGCTACTAGTTGAACTCATTTACCATTTTATTGGACGAAACATCCAGCATACTTAATAACGAATACAACTATGCGTATTATGATATCTGAGTCCAGACTTAAGAATTTATTCCTACACCGGCCTGTCGAAGGGTTTGGGACATCTTGTCGCTTACTCGGTCGAGTAATAGCACTGTACGGGATACTGCGGGTCGACGGCCTTGGGGTCCGGTTGGGAGATAAGCGCGGTGGCTGTGATGTTTTGGCAGTTGGCATAACCGGCAGGGTGGTTGTTGCCGACGTAAGGAAGGACGCGGAAGGACTTGTTGGGGCCGCCCGGGCAGGCAAGGAACAAAGGGTGGTTGTCAAAGGTAAGGAAATTGTTTCCGTTGATGGCGAAGCCGCTTCGCTCGGCGTTGGCCGGGGCGGCTTCAGCGCCCGTCGTGTATTGCATCATGCCCTGGCCAGCGGCGGAGCGATCGACGTAGATCTGTTGCCAGGGCTTGCCATCGGTGTGGAGGTACAACGTGCCGTTCTCATCCTTATTCAGCAAAAAGGTGGCGAACTGGTGGTACTTTCCGTCGCTGCACGAGGCGTTCACCTGCGGCGAGTCGCCCGTGAAAATACCCTTCTTCATCGCGCCCCAACCGTGACCATCCAGCTCGCCGCCGCCCGGCTGCCTCGTGACCACGCCGAAGATGACGATGGCGGGGTTGATGGAGGGCTCGTCCGCAGGCTCTGGGGCCGGCGCCGCCATGGCGCAGGTGATGGCGGTCAGGGCAAGCGTGATGAACAGCATCATGACGGTAGTGGCGATCGTGATGGTGGTGTATAGCAAAGGGTATCGATCGATATAGAGTCAAGTGGATGGTGGCGGCTATCAGGCGTAGTAAAAATGGTGGTGGTATTGCGAGGGATGGAAGGCTGAATAGTGGCCTTTGTGAAGAGGCCAGCAACCGCCCCTTTTGTACACAGAATGGTGGCGGGGTTGGGGTTAGGAAGGAGGTCCCCTATCTAGGTAGGGATCTACACCATAGCAACGCGGTTGTCCCCGTCGCCCGAAACAGCTACAGATGAGCGGAGACAGCTCCACGGCTTGCGTAGGGTTCCGATCTCGAATATGGAAGGCCGTGTGATTCGGGTGTATCGGAGCGGTGCATTGACGACCCTACCTGTCGATCTGTCTAACATGCAACGATGGGCCTGTCAACGTTAGCGGCTTTTCCCCCGGCGTAGAAAGGCACCGATGAGACGAGAACGCGTAAGGCAGGTCATTGTTTTCGCTGAAACTGCGCGACTCAATCTCACACTGGTTTGTGCACCACGGCTGTCTGCATTGCACTACTGCCGCCTTGTTTGCCGTGCTGCGTATTCGTACAAGCCCATAAAAACGGGACATTTGAGTGGCCGCGGTGGCGCTAGAAGTTGGTCTACCCGTAAAGACTCAGCCACGATGCGCCCACGATCGCCCTGGTCCTGTTCGCCCCAACATCAGTGTCCGGAGGTGCCGGATGTTCTGACTCGACGACATAGCCTTGATCGCCTTGTGAGTTTGCAGCCAGTGAGCAATTATGCATTGCCTCTTTGAGCCGGGCTTTCTCTCGTATTCGAATTTTCACTCTTTGCCACAACACAGCCTCGGTATATCGTCGCACACCGCTAGGTTCGGCCCTCTTTTTTCATCTCCCCTTTTGTGCCAGTGTTCAGAGTGTCGCTGTCAATCACGTGATACCTGAAGCCAGCCCCAAAACAAAGTCCACATCTGTATCCTCATAGCTCGGCTGTGCCGTCGGCAATCACTGGCACGTCTCCCATTTCCTCATCAGGACCCTTTCCATTACCATTGATGAGGGTAACCTGACAGGCAGAAACTAGCTGCACCGACTTCTTGGCAATGCGTGTCCGTTCTAATCATCCTTTTAGTCTTGCCATACCGCACGCGCCTCTATACACGTAGCTCGTGCGATGTTGCTTTGAGCACCGCACCCTGTCCCTGATACGAGCTCGAAACAGTTCTTTGCAGCAGTTACCTCGCCTCGTTGTGCTGAAGTAGTGGCAATTGGCTGAACAAACACAATTGTGTAATGGTCCGGTCCGTCGTCGACCATGAAATGTTGAGTCCATGCGAAAGTGACCGTACAACGCCACCTAAGTCAAGGATTTTAGCACTGTTATGAGCTCAAAGGTTGGTATTAGTACACTCACGACCTCCCGTCTGGGATCGAAACATCGGCGACCAGCTGAGTAAAAAATTCCACATCGAGTTTCGTTTCTGCAGCATCTGGAGGCCATGGCACCTCGGCGTTGGAATCCATGCGCACAGAGTTTGAAGTGCCTAATGTAGTTCTGAGCGCACTTCTTCAGCTATGTAGCCGTACCAACTCTACTTACCCGTTGGCAGGATTTTCAAGTTCAAATTTTCGTCATCATATGTTTCGAGGAACTCGATGGCACACGACTGCGTATCCGGGATAAGGCAGACGGACGTGGCTTCCCCCGGCTGCGTTGCCGTGTGCATCTCTCGCCTGGCCACAGCCGACGTACTATTGACTTTCGACACCGTTCGATAGAGTGCGTCCCAGCCGGCCCTGATCGGGCGGGAGTTAGACTCGTTGCGACCCTGGGCAGCCCGGGCTCCCGCACCTTGTTTTCCACGGACCCCGTGAGGTCGCACCAAGAAACAACGGGGGGCGACGTCGACGTCGGCGGTGAAGCCCGGGAGGCCCCTTTTTCGCGCCTTCTCGATGGAAACTGGGGCGACCGATACGCCCTCTTCGGTGTTGACGCCGACGGAGCGCCCGGAATGCGTCACTACCGAAGCGGCTTTATTCGTGTTCAGGGCAGTAGGGCTGGAGTCTGCCAAAACTTGTGTATTTATGGCGCAATGGCGTAGACTGCAAGGCTCAGCCCCTTCAATGCTTGCGACAAAACTGGTCCAGTGTGACGGTGGGGTGCTCACAGATTTACTGTTGCGGAGCGACGCTGTTGCTCGGTGTGGCTTGGCTGGCTTCGGATACAGGATGGTAAATGCCGCCTCGGTAGCGGCTTGGAAGCGTCGACAGACATGACGACAGTGAAGCCACGCGAAGGCCATACTTGAGGATGAGATTGAGCGCTCGCGCAGTAAATTAGGAGAAAATGACTCGGAAGTGTAGGTGGGCACGTCTGGAAGAGTCAAGCACTGGAAGGATCGGAGGGTATGAAGAGGTGGCGGATTATTGCTACCCAGGCCTCTAACCGAAGATCCGACGCGTGAGCCATGATGGAAGCGAGAAAAAGACACGACAAAAAGGGAGTTGCGGGTTGAGTGTGTTCATTCGATGTTGGAGTCGTCTCTAGGGAGAGAAATGTGCGAAGGTACGGGAAAAGCAAAGACAGCCGAGTGTTGAGCGAAATGTGGCTCTAATCTGTCCGTCAGCCCCGCCCCATCCCAATGGTAAAAAAGACCAGCCGCTGAGGCAGCCTACCTACATAGTAGAGACGTCAGCCGTTGGTCCAAGAGCAAATGTGGATTAGACGCTGACTTGAGTTATGGAACGGAGCCTCAGACCAGGACTGAGTAGGTGCACGATTAGAGGAAAGCAAGGTAAGATATGAAATCCCCGCGGCTCGACTGCAGACCAGATCCACTCACGGAACGGAGCATGTGGTTGATGCCTTTCCCTTACCCGTCTAGCCGTCCAAGCCTCTCCATGTGCAATCAAGCTCATCCACTTCAACCCAGCTGCAACAAAGCGGGTACTCATTACGATGAGAGTAAGTATAAAAACCCACTTCGTACTCCATACTACACTGTGGGTTCCATATCCAGTTGTGAGTAACTCATCTCGGGTTGAAACGTTGAGGACGCCGCTCCTCTACCCGGCCCGGTTTGCGATGCACACTTCCAGCACGTTGCCCACGATGGAGTCGATTCCCGAGCCGCCAAAAGCAACATTCTTCTATGTTCACACTCACGTGTTAGGCCTTGAATTGTCCGACTAGTCATAGGACCTGGTCAGTTGCACCTGTACCAACAGGGTTTCTCTTTCCTTAACACATCATACAAGTCTTTTACTTTTATTAAATCTGTCTGATTACTTCCCGAAGTCGTCGACAACTCCGACGCCTTCTTCTCCGTCGCTGCATAGTACAAGATCAGCGTGAGCAACTTTTCCAGGTGAGACTCGGCCGTCGGAGGCAACTCCCACGGCTCGTGGGCTAAGACGTATGCTCATGTTGAGTTGTCCTGTGAAGGAACAGAAATGGGGCCCAGGCGTTGATAATGCCTTGGTCGCAGTCCTTGGGGCCTTTTCAATCGCAACTGCTGTGGTAGCTTTGTTGTCTTGGTTTGACTCTTTAGTAATACGCAGAAATTTTACAGTGTTTGTCGATTCCGGCTGTGTACGTGACGAATGTCGAGTCACAGATGGATATCAGTCGGTGAAGATAGGCTGTCTCGCCGGTATCTGTATTGCGTCCCAATTGAAAGCCGCCTTCGTTCGGCACCATGCCCACAACCCAATCTGATGTCTATGTATTATCAGTGGGCACAGCCGCCCTCCACGTACAGCTCATTCGTGAATTAGAATTTGATCACCGTGTGAGTGGTGAAACTGCTCACACTCAACATCGAATTGAAGAGGTATATTCAATCCTTCAGGTCTGCTCTATCAACTGCCGAAGTCCGCCAACACGCAGCCTTCACTGTCTAAACAACACACTAACGATTAGAGGAGGATCTATTTGGTGTTCTTCTCCAGCCTAGGGCGCTGCGTATAATGTGCTTACTTCTAGATGATTCCATTGGCGTCCGGGCATGTGAATGGATAAGTGGAACCTTGCCAAGCCACCTTCGCCTAGACACTGCATATTTACGACCTGCCTACTATATCCAAGCGTTGCCAATATTTCCTGCAGATGTCGTGAAAATGACTCTATTTTGGTAGCAAATAGTGAGACGATCTCAAAGAGGGTATACTTGCATCCATTCATTTGTCGCATGGCTAATCTAGACGGGTCCGTTTGATGCTATTTTTAAATGTGCGCCAGGGTACACACTTTATTAGACGAGAACTGCATAGGAATTGTCCCTTTATCGCTTTGAAGCCGAAGTCCCAACGCCGATTGGTGTCTAGCCGAAGCTAAACTCTTGGCTTCCTGCACCCTCGGGGATCTAGATCGTGAAGAGGGTATCTTGGCGCCCAGACATGTCCTGGTTTTGGCCCCACGACTTTCCAACTCGGTTCTGTTTACCGATCGCTTAAGATGGCATTTAACTGTGCAGCCACAGATTCAGCTAGCCGCGTGGCAGCTTCCCCTGAAGGATTTTACCACAATGGCTGCAGGCGGATGATAATACTCTGCTTACTATGCAACTGAAGTATTATAAGTAGCGAGCTATCGAGTCATAGCCCGAAGGTCTAGCCTACCAAATATCAGCATATTCAATCCCTTCTACATACTCATTTGTCTTATCTCAAAGCCACATGATGGCTTCCAGGCTTCTGACCACCTTGCTCGCCTTCAGTCTCTCCAAGGCCTCGTCCGCCCTTCCCACCGCTGTTGAGGATGGCCAGACCGATGTCTATGTCCCCCTCGGCCCCGGTACCGTCCGTGGGGGTGCTGCCAGGCTCGGAAACGCTATCATCCCCGAGTTCGTGGCGCTGGACCCCGAGATCCTGCGACGCGTCGTGGAGAGCAACGTGACCGAGACCGCGCAGTTCATGCCCCCCGGCGCGGCGCAGGCCGAGAAGCGAGGCATCATCGGTCCCACCGATGACCGTGTGCTCTGGACAGACCGGAACTTCCCCTACTCGCCCATCGGTCGCTTGCTCACCGGCGGCTCCCTGTGTTCGGCCACGCTCGTGGGGCCGCGCCACGTTGCCACGGCCGCGCATTGCATCGCGAAACAGGGCGAGTCGATGCGCTTCTACCCGGCTTATGCGGGCACCGATACCTACCCGTCGTCGGCGGTACAGTACGTTCTGCAGCCCGGCGTGCCAATAGGGGCTCCGTGCTGGGAGATGAGCGATTGGGCCATCTGTGAGTCCTCCTGATTTGGTGAATTGCTTCGTTACGGGGGTGGGGAGAAGAGGGTGACGTCCTTTCGTCTCTCGAACTTCACTAGATGGTAGCGAGGGGGCACGCGAGTCGAAGGGAAAATCGCTGAACGCCCCATCTTTATAGTGATCCTCGAAGACCGGCTGGGCGACCAGCGCGGCTTCTTTGGCGCTCGCGTCATTGAGCCGCAGCACTTGAACCGCAACGTGTGGTACCACATGGGCTACCCCGGCGATAAGGCTGGTGGCACGCAGCCGTACCGCCAGGGAGGCATCACAGTGTCGCGCATGGGCGGCTTCTCGGACTGCCCCGACACAAAAGCCATGCTCGTCACCGATGCCGATGCTATCCCTGGCACCTCAGGCGGCCCGCTCTGGCTCGGGCCCGAGTGGGACGCCAACGGGAACCGCTTCGTGTACGGAGTCGCCAGCGCCACCAGCAACATCGATACTGCCTTCTCAGGTGGTTCCGTCTTCAGTATGTGTCCTTCCATTTCCCTAGTGATCGCTGCCTCTAACAAGCCTGTCAGCTCAATGGGTTGCTGCGTCGAGAATCAACTACCCATAGAAAGCTGGTGAAGAGAAAGGGTGGATGCTATGTTTCGAACGGGCCATATTTAAAAGCTGTGACTAAAACGCGACGAAACCGTTCATTTTAAGATATGAGAAAGACTTAGTCTGATTATGCTACCGTGTAATGGTGAGAGACTCCATCTTTCCACCAAACACTGGACAACTTATACGTGACGGAAATTGACGTGGCCCTTCTCTTTCTGTAAAATTGGCCCATTTATTTCGCTTCCCATCCGGGTTCCTCTATCTGTGTCTCTCTCTATCTTTATCTCCCAGTCTAAGTCTTTCCATTTTCATCTCTCCATTTTCCTCTCCCTCCACGGCCATCCATCGCGCCGTCATGATCGTCGGTAGGGAGGTCCAGGTTCGCCCATCCCGAAGCATCAGAGAGGGCCATCTAAAGTAGCTGGGTAATAAATAGCAGTGGCTCAACCTCTCGCCGTCAGCATTTACGTCGTGGCCCAGCAATAGGACCAACTAGACACCTTGGTGACAGCGCAGGAACTTCATCTTTCCTCTGGCCCATCTTCGTTACCCCTCTCTAGGTATGGGCAGTCCTCCCACCCACCCCGTGCCTCGATAAACCCTAAGAAAAGTCCGTCGGCAGAGCAGACCAGAAGTCTGATTTCGCTTCGTCAATGCCACACCAACCCCGGTCAGGTGGGTTCAAACTCTATATCGGTGAAAAGATTTTCTTCCGGTCGAGTTGAAAGGCTAAGCTAGGGTACCCCTTCGCGAGCCAGGTGCTTCGCGAGACACCGGTTTCAGAGACGTTTTAAGATTCCCCCTTCTAACAGAAAGACGAATATCTTAATAACCACATAAGTTAAGATCTTTGTTTTCGTTTTTAAGAGACGATAATACACTCCTCTACACTGCTATTGCTTTCTTCTTCTAAATCTAACTAATCTACCTATCGTTTTTCGTCCGAATTTAGTTTTAGCTTATTAAGTAAGATCACTATCTTTCTTTTAATTCTTTTGACGTCTTAAATAGTAACGAAGTGTGTAAGGGAGGAGGCGCTGGAGAGGTGCATCCGCAGGCTGGTCACCTGACCTGCGGTACAGACCCACCGGCAGCCTACTAGCGAGGAGCGGGCGCACCGCTGGCGCCCGACCTGAACTTGGATTCTGCAAGAATCAGTCTTGCAGTGGAATTGAGCCTGCCCTTCGCTACCCTATACCTGACGGTGCCATTGTGATTCCTTCGGATCTTTACAAACTTATAAAGTGTACGCCAGAAGAAAGTTAAGCTAAATCTTCGCTTTAGGGTAAGCTAAAATAAAGTCCTATATAATATAGCTCCTATAGCTATTTAAAATAAGGTGTCGCTATTAGTTTAACGCTATCGTTATCTAGGGTAAAAATTTATCCTTTAACTACCTTAAGATAATAGAATTATTTATACAGCCCTTCTTGATGGTGCTGATTAGCTAATTATCAAAGTTTAAATCGTCGACTAAGCCCTGAAACCATTACTACTACACTTCTGCGCCCTTAAAGATAGTAAGAGGCGATAGTGCACGACCGCTAGCTGACACACACTTTAAAATCGTCACCCACTTACAGTTTCCGAGTTCTATGGTGAATATCTTACGTGGGCAGCTAGGCCAATAACTAAGGGGTTATCTTTAAGCCTTATCATGCTGCTAACCTCGTCGACGTTCCATGTATCCTTTAACATCACCTTAGTAAGGCTGGCGTGATCGAGACGATCGAAAAAATTACCGATATTAGTACGCGACGCGCCGTTAAGGCGAAGGAAATCAATACCGGTGGATTTAACGGACTTAACGCTGGGATACCTCTTAAAAAAGACCTTATACCGGTTCTTTCTATGGCGATGGTCGCTGCCGGAGGCCCTCACGAGCGTCCGAGTAAATAGACGAAAACGAGAGTGCAGTGGCGCTCAGCTAAGTCTAGCTTATAATAAGGCCCAGTCAACTAGTTATTACTTAAGGTTAGAAGATAAGGTATAGCGCTTACTATTAAAGTCTTTTTTAATGTTAACACTATTAATCTAGCAGTATATATAATCCTTAAAGATATAGAACCGCTTAGCGGTTTAGTAAATCGACTAGCCAGCTGCTATAAGGTCTAGGGTAACGATAAGCTAATCTGAATCCATTAAAATAAGTTCATAAGATAGAAGGCATTAATACGGTTCTAGAAAATCTATTAGGATAGCAAGAGATCCTCTAGCTGTTAATATATTCGTTATTTCGGTGACCGAAGTGTTAGTGCGACGTCTCTGAAACCGGTGTCTCGCGAAGCACCTGGCTCGCGAAGGGGTACCCTAGCTTATCTCGTAGAAGACGTACTCTTCCGATCGTGCCAGAGATTATGCGCCCGATCTCGTTACCTGCGCCGTCTGTTTCTTCGTCGCCTAAGGGAGAGAGTCTGGTCCCCATCCCAAAGCGGACGGCTCATCATCAAAGGCGGCGTCGCCGGATCCATGCAAGGGCTCTCGCTAGCCCGTAGAAAGAAGCCATTTCTCCGGTTCGTCATTTCAGGCACGTATGGAGACCAGTTCGTTAACTTAGGTTACGTAGGGAGACGTATTTCGTCACAAAATACACGCCGCCTTATCAGAGGCGCGCCGCCGGATCCGGATGTGTCTCCCTGCCCCCGAGGACAAGCAACCACACTCCAGACGCCATCTCAACCACGCTCGCTTTTATAACCCGTCGAAGATGCCACGGCTCGTCAGAGACTGGCGAGGGCGAGTCCTTAAGCGCAGTGCTCGCTTCTATCCCTGGTCGCCAGTGTGTCGAAGGCGCCCTATCCCGGATGCACGACAGCTTCACCGTCGCCCGTCCTCGAGAAGTCAAAGGCAGGCGAAATCGAGGGTTCCCTATGATACCCAGCGGCGGTCTAGCCCTACCTTTTCCATCGCCTTCTCTCCTCGATCGTCATTCCCAGTAGGCTTTCCTGGAGAAAGTCCCAATTCCTCTCTTCGATTCCGCATGCCGCAACAATACCTCCAGCACGCCGTGGACACGACGGCGCGCCAGGCCCGCCTCGAGCGCCTCTTCCGCGTTCTCGAGGCCGAAATCCACCCGGGCGGCGTGCTATCGCACGAAAGCCTCGTCCAGTAGCACGGCAAGGTTCTAATTCATGGCGATAACCCGCTCGAGCGCCACAACCCGGCCGAGTACGGTCGCTTCGCCGCCCTGGCCAGTCCTGACGCGCTCTCCTCGGGCCTGCCGCACCCGGCCCGGCTGACTTCCCGCCCGTCCGTCAGGACTGGGTCCGTGGCCGACTTGCGCACGCTGTGCCGTGACGCCTTTATCCACCGACTCGACGACGACGACGACGACGACAACAAGGTAGCGTGTCACCAGCCCATGCGCGCCTCGCCCAATCCTCTGCGGCGCGCTGGCGGACAAGGCAACGCGCAAACCGCCCGGCCGCACCGGGACCGAGCACTCGCTCCCTACGCACCGGCCCCCGCGTCGCACCGTCGCCCAGATCGACGCTGCCTTCGACGCTGCGAAGCGGCTGGCACTAGAACGGTCCCGTGGCGCGTCGGACATGGTGCGGGGGAACTTGCAGAGCGTACAGGCGCTCCGGGCCGAGAAAAAGGCCCCGTTGAAGGAGCAGGAGGAGGGAAAGAAGAAAGATAAGAGGCAAGGGGGGGACACTGCCGACAAAGGGGCGAGAAGCAGCCGCGGCAGTTTCGACTTTGGAGACTTTTGAACGAACTACGGCGACATGGACGAGTAGATCAATGTGTAGCGAGTAAGGGCACTGCGGCCGAGGTCTTCGATGGCATCTGGGTGGTATTACGCGGTCCGGAGCCGCGAGGCGTAGTGGAGAGGTGATGATTTCATTGACATTAGAATGGAAGACGTCAAGGCAGGGTTTTGTCATTTTGTTTCCAGCCGAGGCAGTGAAAGATAGCCCCGTAGGTTGTAGTGATGCGCGGTTTTTCTTTCTGTAGATGACTTCACTTCGTACATCGCTGCGGGCAAGTAAAACTCACTTGGTGACAAATTCCCATTCCTGGCTAGAGTTCGCCGTGTCCCCCCTGTCTTGGTTGCTGCTCGTGATGAAGCTTCATAGCCTACTTGGCGGATAGGCACGACAGAGGCCACTGGCGTTGTTGATATTGACGCCCTTTAACTTGCACGTCTTCCCCCTTGATACCCGCCGTGACGATGCAGCAGTAGCAGCGGAAACAAAATCCGGGTCGACGCATGCGAGCTGATTGGAACGTCCATAGCCAGTGCGATCTATCCTATCGGGGGGCGAAGTTGGCATCCCATCGTCACCTTCCCATCCGGCCATTCAGCCATCGTGCTCCTTCGCATGCTGAGAAGTGCCCCTGCAAAGTGAGCAGCCACACTCGCTTGCCCTTGCCCTTCCAAACGGCCCATCGGTCTCGATGTAACTACCCGCCACCTCTCAGCAGCGGGCGCAGGAGCATTCCCTCCCTGCAATTTGACCCAGCTCTTGTTCTCAACCTAAGCGGCTTGCATGCTTCGCTCCGTCGATCCTATTGCGGCCGTCCCCTGTCTACTTCCTATTGCTGTCATCTCATTGTTACTGCCGTCGGCATCCCATGTTCACTATCAACGGCCATCACTCAACGCCATCACGCCCGGCTTCCATCGTACCAGCTCCCTTCCTCCGGACTGCCAGCGAACTGTCCACCATGATGAGCAAAGCGCATCAGCAAGACAAGTTTACTGGGTTGCCCGCAGGGCTACCCCACCTGATCGAACAGGTATATGTGTGCATTTCTCTATTTTCTGGATGGCAGCCGCCAGTGCCACTTGAAGCAGGCAACGGTCATGTTTGCGTAAAGTAGTAGTTGCCTCATTGCCTTCCAGCGTCTTTACGTCAACCAGCCCAGTCCCGGCTTCCTTCCTGCATGTACAAGTACCCAACAAGGGCGTATTCATCCATCTTGCTTTTATTGCAACTCTTCAAACCACTTAAAGCATCTGACCGTTTGGGACCCCAGACACTTTCCTACCTCGTCGCGTTCTCCCTCCCAAACCGTCTTCCATCCGTCCATTCCATCTCTCATTCGATATATGTCCCTCATCTGCCTACACATCCGCACTTTCCTCCTTCCCTCGTCATGCATCTCCGGGCCCCAGCCGGCGATCTCTCTCCTTCGCCTACCGGCCCAGAAAGTCCACCTACGCGCCCGCAGTGACAAACCCTGCCGGCAGCTGAGGATTCGCCAGGTTGGCACACGGCACGCACTAATATACCTGACCTTGATGTCTACTTCACCACGGCCGTCCTAAAACTCCACACCTATTGGCTGGGCTGAGGAACCTGTAGCCAACGGGGCACGTCCTCGTCAAATACACCCTTTGCTCCGGACACGCCCTCGTTAATCACATCTCAACCAGAACAAAGAGGACAGACGACCACGTCCCTGCTATCTCCGGCAGAGAAAAGTCTACATGTTCCACGCCGATAACAGGCTTGGCCCTCCGTAGAAGAACAATATCATCACTTTTTTCCCCATCGATAATCAGCGCACTGACTGACTTAACGCCTTCCATACTACGTTTCAATGCTTAATTCGTCTTTAAATACCGTTGCCCCGTTACTACCATCGTGTTGAATTATGTATAACAGTATGTCACATCGGTATCACTAAAGCTTACGTATTCTCTATTTCCGCCTCGCACCGCCTGATTCCGGCCGGTATTATTATTATTCTTACACCTAGCGACCTATTTAGGCCATGAGGACCCCCTGCGCATCTTAGCCTAGGAAAACCGTTCCGGGCTGACGTCCGGCCGGGTGAAAAACCTAGGTTCCGCTGCGTCGTACCGCTTCTATCTACTTTTTGACCTGCCATACCGAGATCGGGCTCAGCGCGCCCGCTTCCTAGCTGATAAGTTGATTTGCTAGCTGGAACATGTCCAGCCTTCCGGAGCGGAGTAGCCATCTTACGATGATTCCTGCTTTTCCTGGGGTGTCGAGCATCCTGTCCGTGTCTATCGGTCCTCCTAGAGCTTGAACGAGATGCTCTCGTCTTTCTCTTTCCCGTGGGCAGAAAGCGAGGATATGCCGGACGGTCTCCCTGCCCTGACCGCAGGCGCACTAGGGGCTGTCGAAGCCTAGGACCCTACGCTTAAAAAGGAAGTCTCGTAGCCCGATCTTGCCAGTCCTCGCTTGGACGAGGATGGAGCTCTCGGCCTTATGGAGTCCCTTATAGAGCTTGAGGACGTGCTTATCTGGCGGCATTTTAGTTGCTGCCGGTGTTCGTGTTATTCGATTTTGCTGCGCTTGTTGCTATCTTTGAAGCCAGTCTCTCTCCTCAGCCTTATGTGCTAAGTCTCCAGCTAGCTATTCGTCTAGCCACCTCTTACGATCGGGAGCGTCGGGGCCTTTCGGTCTGCGCCGGCGAGTTGGTCTTGTTAGGATCCATCTAGCTGCGTTTTCGTATCTCGCTTGGATGAGTGATGCGATACGCGGCTGTTGGAGCCTCTCTTCCGATGCCGCCACCCTTCTGTTGAGCCACGTGTCTAAGGGGGACACGTAAGCTTCCGTTTCTAGTACTGCGGTGGCCGTGGCTTTGAAAGCTCCTGTGACCTTTCGGAGGCACTCTGTCTGGACGTCGTTAAGTGCCTTGGCTCGATTTTTCGAGATCTGGCGGTGCCACTCTGAAGCTCCATAGCCTATCGCAGACTGTACGACAGCTATATAGACTTGGCGGGCTCGTTGGAGAGATGCGCCCCACGTCGAGCCGGCTATCCGGTTTAGAGCGTAGACCTGCGTCGCTATCTTCTTCGATATCGACTGGATATGGACGTCCCAGCGGAGACGTCTATCCACCTGGATGCCAAGGACGCGGCAGGAGTCTTCTAGTTCGATTTCGTGGCCTTCTAAGGCTATCTTTATATCCGGACCTTTCCATCTTCGAGAGAAGTGGACTAGGTGATATTTCTGGATTGCAAAGGTCATGCCGTGGCTGACTGCCCATTCTTTACAGATCCTGTAAGCGGCTTCTAGCTGCTTGCAAGTCTGCTCGGGGTCTAAACCGAAGCTTACGAGGTTCGTGTCGTCTACAAAGGCTATAGTAGCTATTCCTGGTATAGCGCGGAGAGCCTTATAAAGACCGGCTGTATAGAGGCAGAAGAGGATGGGCGATAAGGGTGAGCCCTACGGGACGCCTGCCGGAACTGGGATCTCGTCCGATTCCTGGCTGTCGAAGAATAGCGTAGTGGACCGGTTAAATAAGAAGCTTCGGATCCAGCTAATAGTCCATATAGGGACCCTTAGCGCTCGCAGGTTAGCGAGGAGCCTTCCATAGTCGACCGAGTCGAAAGCGCCCGAAATATCCAGCGAAAGAAGGGTTGCTGCGCCTCCATATTTCCAGGCTGTACGGACTAGGTCCGTTAGCAACCGTAAGGCTGTTTCCGTGGAGTGGCCTTTCCGGTTGCCCATCTGTTCGTCCGGGAGCAGTCCGTTCTCTTCAGCAAAGCTAGCTAGCCGTTGCGCTAGTAGGCTCTCGATCGCTTTCCCTATAGTGTTGAGCAGCGCGATAGGTCTCCATCCGCCGGCTTGGTGATACTCGTTTGGCTGCTTTCCTGGCTTCCGGAGGATAACGGTGACTGCTTTCCGGAACGCTCTTAGATAGTATCCTATATGCCAGCACGCTTCCGCTAGGGAGGCCAAGGCCTAGAAGAAGGGCTTTCCTAGGCGTTTAAGGAATCCGTTCGGAAGCTGGTCTAGTCCAGGTGCCTTCCACTGGCCTGCCTTAGTAAGGACCTCTTGGACTTGTTCTGCTGTCACCTTGCTGTCTATATCGAGAGGCGCTGCGAGCTGGTTCGTTGTTCGGAAGCCGGTGTGCGTAGCCTTAGGGAGGGGATAGAACCTCTCTCGGAAGGCCTCTGTTTTCTCCTTATGGGTCGTTGCTTCGCCACGCGGTGTGTAGAGTGTAGGGACTGCCGGGGGTAACGGCGGTGCTGCTCCTTCCGTTCTTGCCTATCTCGCGATATTCCAGACGCCAGCTGGCTGGCTAGAGGCCTCGTGGAGCATATGTCTCTAGGACGCCGTCTTAGCTTCTCGGATTGCTTTCTTCTTTAAGAGAGTTGACTGCCGGAGGGCTCGCCAAGCTACGTCCGTCCTGTCGGAAAGCCATATCCGCTGGGCTCTTCGCTCCTTCTCTATAGCTTCTTCTGTCTCGCGGTTCCACCAGGCTTTGCCTCTCCCTTCAAAGTAGCAGAGGGGGGCAACTAAGTCGGCTATCCGAGTTAATTCCTTAGTTAACGTTTCAGTGTAGCTATCGATTTCTTCTGGTGTCTCGAGTCGCCCTAGCTGTGGTAGGTATGCCGCTTCTGCCTTCGCCTGGTCATAGTCAGCTGTTTTCCAGCTGCGTCGTGGCCTGTCTTGGCGGTCTGTATGGGGTCCAGCCACGTGTATCACCTACGGGAGGTGATCGGATCCAGCATATAGGGCGTACCCGTCGTAGGCAGTTCGGAGATCGTCCGTGGCCCACGCTAGGTCGATCGTGGAGTCCATGCACCCTCTTCGAGTCCATGTCGGTGTTCTAGGGGGTGTGATCAGCTGGAGTCTCCAGGATTCTGCTAGCTGGAGCAGCTTGTTGGCTGCCCTATGGGGTCGGACGTTGTATCCTCCCTAGACAGGGTGGTGGACGTTGAAGTCTCCCACGAGGACTGTTCGTCTTGGCTGGGGTTCGGCATAGAGGGCTTCGATAGCGGGCAGGTCCGATCTGCTGGTGGACCCAGGGGGAGGCAAGTATATACAGACGACTATTATGGGACCGTCTAGTAGTTGGATTGTGATGTGACACCTATCTGGCTGCGCCTTGTATGTCCACTACACTGGGGTGTACTTCTTATTAATATAGATGCATACCCTACCTCCCTCGGTTACGTAGAGTAGGTAGTATAGAGAGGATCTCGGGCAGTAGGTAGTCGGCATATTTGGGTTTCGCTAGGGCTCTTGGATAGCCAGGACGTCGTACTCTTCGGAGATGGTATCAACTGCCGGGATCTGTGCTTTCTTGCTTTTCTGCGTGTTCCAATATAGGATCCTTAACGCTGTCATAGTCGAGCGTGGATGCTGTTTAATATTGACTCCGGTGTTTCGATGTCCATGTCGTCTATCTCTTCGTGGGTTCTACTGCGGGCTCTGCCAGTGCTTCTAATACGGCAGCTGGTCGCTCGACGCTTCCGCGGCTGAACTATCTGCCAGTCTTCGGCTGTTGTCTTAGGGGGTTCTTACGAGGGCAGTGCGAATCCCTTCGGTCTTGTGATATAAGCAGCCTTGGCAATCTAGACCTGCTCTTAGCGGACTGGGCACTCCTTAGACCACGCAGTGTGTGGTCCTCGGTATGCTGGACAGCAGTACCGGCTCTTATTCTCGGCTTCCGGGCATTCTTTATTATTATGCTTTGTTGAAGAGCAGAGCCCGCACCTGCGTGCGTGGCGGCAGACACGGGCGATATGTCCATAACGGTAACAGTGGTAGCATTGCTTAAGCTGTGCTCCTTCGGCGAAGGGCTCGTATAGATAGTAGCCATACTGCTAAATAAGGCCGTCTCGACATAGCTGTTCCGCTTATTAAACCGTGGGTACTGTAATATATAGGGCCGTGACCTTCCCAGACGAGGTCTTAGCGTTACGAGGTAGCTTGGCCTCTAGTACGTCGATAGGGCCGCCGGGCTGGTTCCGGAGTTGGACTCCTAGCTGCCCTTAGTTCGTCTCTATGGCCTCTTTGTTAATGCCATAGGCCACCACCAGGATCTTTCTCTTCTGGATGGAGGCACTCTCTCCGAAGGCCTCGGCGGTCTAGTTTAAGTCGGCTTCTAGGGCTTGTTTCTCCGCTGCTGTCTTGCATGTGATGGCGTAGTCTCCGCTAGGGAGCTTACGTGCTGCTACTGCTACCTCTCTCCCTGCGGCGGTGTTGATCTTGCGAACGATCTCTGCGTAGGTGCGTCCTTCTGTCTCTGTAGCCTTGACGGTGATCTCTCGTTCCTAACGGGGAGGGAGCGCCTTAGCTATCTGAGGGGCTCTAAGTGAGGGAGCGGCGGTTATGGCGGTGGCAGCGGCAGCGTATGTCTTAGGAGCCTTAATATGCTTGTGGATAGCCTGAAGCGTGTTCTCGATGGCATCGATACGTCTCTCGATGCTAGTCTGGTTGTCTGGTTCCTTAGCTGCCGCCTCGAGGACCGGGATGGCGGCTTGTACGGCTGCGACTAAGGTGGCAACGTCGGAATCACCAGCTAAGAAGCGTCTAAGGCTGTTTACGGTGCTGCGAATGGCTTCTGGACTACGTCCAGGTGCCGTGTTGCTGCTTAGCGATGGCGTACGCGAGTCTGGAGGCGACGGCTCGGGTGGTGGGGCGGGACGTTAGGGGTTCCCGCCACCCGCGCTTTGCCTCGAGGGTGGTGGATCGACCATTTCTAGGGTAAATGGGGCCCTAGGAACAGTTTCCGGGCTATCCGGTGGGTTTCAGAGTCGTGGTTGTGAAGTTATCGCCGTGTGGGGTCGGTTTCGAGAAGTTTTTAGTCTATGATGTAGTTTTTACGTTTAGTTATTTGAGTAACGTAGATGACAAGCGAGTGGCGCAGACAAGCGAGTAGCGCACTTACCGCCAAATCGCGCCAATTCAACTTTAAGGCACTACATAACCACAAATAAACATAGAGACCGCGTCGAAAGAAAGCCAGATGGTTCTTGCTATCCAATCTCTCCAAAACGACCCTAATCTTACCTGTAAAGCCGCGGCTAGGACATATAACGTCTCCGAAACCTCACTACGTCGAAGAATAAATAGAACACGCGCCCGGCAAGACACGCGCCCTAACAGCACTCGATTAACGGAGCTAGAAGAGAATGTGATTGTCACATATATAATGGACCTGGATTCGCGGGGATTCGCGCCCCGGATGCCTAACGTGGAAGAGATAGCTAATGTTATTCTCGCGGAGTGCGACATGTTACATGTCGGGATACACTGGGCCTCGAACTTCGTGAAGCGACAACCCTAACTTAAGACGCGTCTTTCTTATGTATACGACTACCAGAGGGCCCTCTGCGAGGACCCTGAAAAGATCGCGGCCTGGTTCGAGCTTTTCCATAATATAAGGGCGACGTACGGTATCCTTAATAAGGATCTGTACAATTTCGACGAGACCGGCTTTATAATAGGCCAGATTACGTCCTCTATAGTTATTACAGGCGCCGACTACAGCGGCAAACGAAAGAAAGTCTAGCCTGGCAATCGAGAATAGGCTACTGCAATCCAGGGCGTGTGTGTAGACAGCTGGTGCGTCCCGCTATTCGTAGCGGTGAAGGGCAAGAACTATCTCGCGAACTGGTACGCCGACAGCACCTTACCACGCGACTGGGTGATTAAACCAACCTCCAATAGATGGACCGACAATAAGATAGGGCTAAATTGGATTCGGCATTTCGATAAACACACTGCCACGCGTATAAAGGGCACACATCGAATGTTGATTATCGACGGGCACGAGAGCCACGTTTTAGCTGATTTCTAGGCTTTCTATAAGGAGAAGAACATTATCACGGTCTCAATGCCTCCTTATTTATCATATCTACTCCAGTCTCTTAACGTTGGATGTTTTGGACTATTAAAGCGGGCGTATAGTCGCGAAATCGAAGGGTTTATAAAGGTACACGTGAACTATATTACGAAGGCCGAGTTCCTTATCGCCTTCCATGCCGCGTTTGTTAAGATTTTTACACCCGAAAACGTTAAGTCTGGATTCCGCGGGGCTAGTTTAGTCCCTCTTAACCCGGATAAGGTTATCTCGAAGCTCGATGTGAAGTTATCGACGCCTTCGCTAACTGGAAGCCTCCGACCGCGACTATCCCTTTAGCCTCCTAAACGCCGCACAACCCGACCGAGGCAACTTCGTAAACCGATTTTATTTAAAGCCGAATCCGCCGTTACCAGGGAAGCTCTCCGACACCGATTTTATCGGCAGTCGACTAGTTTATAAAGGGTGCGATAGCGATAATACACGAGAACGCCCTTTTATAGGCGGAGGTTAAGACACTTCGAGAGGCGAATTCTAGCCTTGTAAAACGTCGGAGAGCGAAGAAAACACGTCTACAGTAAGGAGGAACACTCGAGATTAGCGAGGGATTAGATCTTTTAAATCAAAAGGACGTAAATGCGCAGTTAAGGGAGGCAACATATACAAGTAGTAGTCGCGTAAGGAGGGGGCAACCGCGCGAACAGCGTTATGGTATCTGCGGAAACACCGGTTATAATGCACGTACTTGTGAAATAGACGTAGAAACCTCCCGTGAGTCGGACTCCGATTATTTTGAATTGATTTACGGCGTTGTGGTTGCATAATTAATTGATTTCTTGTGAAGATGCCGAAAGGTGCGCCACTCGCTTGTCTGCGCCACTCGCTTGTTATCTACGTTAACGTAGATGTCGGGTCAGTCGTGCATGTGGGTCAGTCGTGCACTTTTCAGCACCTTGTCGATGAGTCAGTCAATTACACAACCGCAACAACTTAAATCAATTCAAACTAACCGGAATCCGAGTCTCCGGAGGTTTCTACATCCATTTCACAAGTACGCGCATTATGACCGGTGTTTTCGCATATACTACAGCGCTGTTCGCGCGGTTGCGCCCTCCTTATGCGACTACTATTTGCACGCGTTTCCTCTCTTAACTGCGTGTTTACGTCTTTCTAATCTAAAAGATCTTGTCTCTCGCCGATACTAAGAGCGCCTCCTTACTTTATATGAGCTTTCTTTACCCCACGACGCTTAGCTAGGCTGATATTCGCCTCTCGAAGGTTACGGTTCTTAGCCTTTAGGAGGGCATTCTCGTATATTATCGCCATTGTACCCTTCGCAATCTGGTTAACTGCCGATAAAATCGGTGTTAGAGAGCTCCCCTGGTGATGGCGGACTCGGCTTTTAATAAAGTCAGTCTGCGAGGTCGCCTTAGTCGGGTTATGTAGCGTCTGAGAGGTCCATGGGGTAGTCACAGCTAGGAGGGTTCCAGTCGGCGAAGGCGTCGATAACTTCACATCGAGCTTCGATATGATCCTGTCCGGATCGAGAGGCAGTAAACCGGCCCCGTAGAATCCGGCCTTGATGTTTTCGTGCGTAAAAACCTTTGAAAACGCGGCTTAGAAGGCGATAAGGAACTCGGCCTTCGTGATGTGGTTCACATACGCCTTTATAAGCCCTTCGATTTCGCGACCGTATACCCGCTTCAATGGACCAAAACAACCAACGTCAAGTGGCTGGAGGATATGCGATAAGTGCGGAGGCATAGAGACAGTGATAATGTTTTTCTCTTTATAGAAAGCCTGGAATTCGGCCGAAACGTGGCTCTTATGCCTATCGATGACTAGCATCCAATATAGGTCCTTTGCATACACAGCTGTGTGTTTATCGAAGTACCGAATCCAGTCTAGGCCTATCTCGTTATTAGTCTATCTATTCAAGGTAGGTTTAATAACTTAGTCGCGTGGTAGGGAGCTGTCGGTGTACCAGTTCGCGAGGTGGTAGACGCCTTTCACTGCTATGAACGGCGGGACGCACCAGCCGTTTGCACACACGCCCTGGATTACGGTGACCCATTCCCGATTGCCAGGCTGGACCTTCTTCCGTTTCCCGTTGCGATTAGCGCCCGTCACGACCATCGAGGACGCGATCTGGCCTATCATAAAGCCGGTCTCGTCGAAGTTGTATAGATCGTCGTCGAGGATACCGTATTTCGCCTTTAGGTTGCTAAAAAGCGCGAACTAGCCCGCGATTTTCTCAGGGTCTTCGCAGAGGGCTCTCTGGTAGTCGTATACACGCGAAAGACGCGTCTTTAGCTCTTGTTGTCGCGCGACGAAGGTTGAGGCCCAGCGCGTCCCGACGCGCGACGCGTCGCGTGCCGCGAGGATGTTATTCGCCATATCGTTAACATCGCTAAGCCGCGGCGCAAACCCCCGCGAATCCAGGTCAATGACATATTTAACAATTGCCTCCTCTTCTAGTTTCGTTAATCGAGCACTGGCAGAGCGGGTGTCCTGTCGGGCGCGTTTTCCTTTTATTCTATCGAGAAGGGTGGATAGAGGGACATTGAAGATTTTTGCGGCACGTCGGTTAGATAAAGTAGGATCCGTTCGAATTGCCTGGACCGCCAGATTCATTTGAGACTCTCTCGAAGGGTTTCCCATGCTTATTGATGGAGTTGTGTAAAGTTGAAGTTGAGATGGTGGAAATTAGTAAGAAGTGCACGACTGACCCACATGCACGACTGACCCGACATCTACGTTACACCTAATAGCAACTTTAAGTTTCATGTACAGTTATGTTCTTTATTTTTATAATTCACTTTCAGTTCTTAGGCACAAGACTAGCTTTATAAGCATAAGCATTATATTAAAAAAGTTGGCTTTATCTCTTAATACCTAGTCGTGCTGCTTGAAGGGGCAGAAGGGCATCTGGAAGTCGGTGGGGCCGACATAGCGCTGGACGGGGACGGGGCCCTGGGTGTCGACGACGATGTCGGTGGGTGCGATGTCGTGGCAGTAGGTGAGGTTGGTGCGGCTGCTGTAGGGCCACCAGAGCTCAAAGGCGAGGCCGCCGTCGGGCTTCTTCTCGATGCTCCAGGTGTAGGCGGCGTTGATGGTGTCAGAGTTGGGGACCTTGCAGGCGTTGCGGGCGACGACGTTGGGCAGGGTGCCGTCGGCGCCCCCAACGCAGGCGCGGCAGTCGTTGCCGGGCAGTCTCGGGTCGTTGCTGACGCTGAAGGCGTAGTCGCAGTACTGGCCGTCGGGCTGGCAGCTCGCCTTGAAGCCCGTGATGTTCTCGGGCTCGACCTGGCGCGACACGAGCGCGGCGGCCGAGGCCGAGGCGGCAAAGAGGACCAGGGTGGAGAACTGCATGGTAGCGATTGAATTAAGTTGGTTCGGACGGGGAAGCCGACGGGATTATGGATTAGACGGGCACGGGAATGAGCTGTAAGGCGTAGAGACGGCTGCAGTCCACGACGGACGGTAAGGTAACGGTCCCAGTCTCCCATCTTATACCTCTTCCATCGAGTTATTGGAGGACATTCGCATGATGCACTGGAAATAAAAAGCAAAACTCTCGATAGGGGCACGTTACATTCCAGGTTGGTCGCATAACGTAGCTGTGCCGACGAACTTGGAATACGAGGTGGGGCTAGTGGGTTGCCCCCGCGAGAAACGTGCCTTTGCTCGGTTGGATAGTTCCGTGTGCCGCATCCGAAGTGTCCGAAAAAAGCCGTTGCCTCACGCCACCGCCGACATAGCCACTTATTCGGCTAATATGCAAGCCCATGTGATTACCAGCCATCCGCCGTGGCAACGGGACATGCGCCCCCATCCAAGACTGCTCCTGTTTTTGTCCCACCTCGACAGAACACCTCTGGTGACTTTGATTGTCGCAGTCATTCGTGCCAGCGTCCTTCGCCATTTACTATTGAGAATGCAGGGCTCAGTAAACTTTATCCTAACCGATGCGGTATATGTTAGTACTAGCGCCCCGCCACCAGTGCTTCAGGTGTTTATTAGACGAGACATTCAGATGTCAGCCTTCGTCTACGGTACTCCCATGTATTTTCGTAGTTGGCAAGTCCTCTTAAGCCTCGGCTTCCGCGACGCGGTCCGCTAGTTGCCCTTAACAAATTTCAGGCTTAACGTTTACCTTTACCGATCCCAAGGGAATGGATGGCCTGGTAAGTTAGAGTACCCCCATTTGGCCCCCCCCAACATTTGACCCCCTTCAAATATTCACCGCCATCCCAGCCACCCAAATTAATATTTTCTATATCTTCGCCAGTTTTACTCTAAATAACCTGTAATTCAATTTAGAAGTGTAATAATTAAATATGGAGCCATATAATGAACAAAACATGCAAAGTGCCCTCAATACCGTCGCTAATGGAGCTTCAATCCATCAATTAGCTTAAGAATATAGGATACCGAGGTTGAAACTTCAAAACCAAATTAAAGGGCATCAACGTAGGTTAGAAGCTTTTACATACCAGCAGAGGCTTAGACTAGTTTAAGAAAAGCTACTTACAACTTAGATCCTGACCTAAGCTGCCTTAAGGCTTCTACCTTCACACGCCTAAGTTAAGGAGTTTGCTGAATGCATCCTCCGAGCTTGGGGCGACAGCGACCCACTTGGAAAGAGGTGGCTGCAGGCCTTCCTACGTAGAAACCTAGCTATACAGGTTTAAAAAAGCCGGTCTATCGACTCGTAACGTGTTAATAGCGCCTTAGTCGAGGTAATTCGCCCCTAGTTCCAATATCTTTAGTTGCTAGAGATTTAAAAGGTGAAGACAGCTAACTATCACGAGGCAAGGCCCGTGACAGCCGCTACGACCTGACTTGACCTAAACCCTTATATGTAAGAGCAGTGCAGACCCTTCCGGTTCTGCATCCTAGTCTTTTGCGCCTGCTAGCGTAGCGGTAGTGCGCCCAAATGCTCCTGGAAGGCCCCACCGTGACACTAACCGCTATAACATAGATAAAGCAGAATTCTTAAAGATGCTAAATCGAACGGTCTAATATTTAAAGACTTTAAAAACCGCTTAACCTAAAAGAAACAGCCTAATTCTTATACTTAGACCTCTTTCGTCAAATATATCTCTACTTAAAGCTATATCTTATCCCTATTAATTTTTTTTAAAGGCAAAACAGTTTGATAATAATAGTTTCTAATTAATATAAGCTAACTTAAAGGCTAGCAGTTCACTATAACCGAAAACAAATGGGTTATAAACTACATAGCACTCAAGTAGCTTAAGAAGGTCTGTTGGAAGTGGTGGTTCGATCGGAAGAGGAAGCAACCCTTTATAAGGGCTCTTTCGATCTCGGAGGTCGTTTCTATAAAGAAACACGGAAGAATAAGGAACTTCTCTTCAAGAGGAACGAGAGTGTATTTCGTGTGCTGTTTTGCTTGCTTGCTTGCTTGCTTCCGAGACTATGTACACGATGAGGGAAGATTTAGCCCTTATTTATACCCTTTCCAAAAAACTTTTCGAAACTGACTCCACACGGCGATAACTTCACAACCACGACTCTAAAACCTACCGGATAGCCCGGAAACTGTTCCTAGGGCCTCATTTACCCTAGAAATAGTCGATCCACCACTAGTGAAACAAAACGCGGGTGGTGGGAGCCGCCAACAGGCCGCCCCACCGCCTGAGCCGTCGCCTCCAGACTCGCGAACGCCATCGCCAAGCAGCAACACTACACCTGGACGCAGTCCAGAAGCTATACGCGGTACCGTAAACCGCCTCAAACGCTTCCTAGCCGGTGACTCCGACGCTGCGACCTTGGTCGCAGCCGTACAAGCCGCCATCCCGGTCCTAGAGGCGGCAGCCAAGGAACCAGATAGCCAGACCAGTATCGAAAGACGCATCGATAATATCGAGAACGCGCTCCAGGCTATCCACAAGGAAATTAAAGCTCCCAAGACATATACTGCAGCCGCTATTACCCCCACCGCCGCTCCTATACTTAGGGCTCCTCAGGTAGCCAAGACACTACCTCCTCGACATAAACGGGAGGTCACGGTTAAGGCCGCGGGAACTGAAGGCCGCACCTACGAAGAGATTGTACGGAAAGTTAACGTTGCAATAGGCAGAGAGGTAGCAGTGGCAGCCAGGAAGCTCCCTAACGGAGATTACGCGGTCACCTGCAAATCAACAGCAAAGAAACAGGCCCTAGAGGCCGACCTAGCCTGGACCGCCGAGGCCTTCGGAGAGAACGCCTTTATCCAGAAGAGAAAGATCCTGGTGGTGGCCTATAGCATCAACAAGGAGGCCATAGAGACGAACTAAGGGCAGCTAGAAGTCCAACTCCGGAACCAGCCCGGCGGCCCTATCGACGTCCTGGAGGCCAAGCTTCCTCGCAACGCCAAGAACTCGTCTAGGAAGGTCACGGCCCTATATATTGCAGTACCCACAGTTCAACAAGCGGAACAGCTATACCGAGACGGCCTTATTTGGCAGTATAGCTACTATCCATACGAACCCTTCGCCGAAGGAGCCCAGCTTAAGTAATACTACCACTACTACCGTTACGGACATATCGCCCATGTCTGCCGCTATACACGCAGGTGTAGGCTCTGCTCTTCAATAAAGCATAACAATAAAGAATACCTAGAAGCCGAGAATAAAAGCCGGTACTGCTATCCAGCATACCGAGGACCACACACTGCGTGGTCTAAGGAGTGTTTAGTCCGCCAGGAGCAGGTCCAGATCGCTAAGGCTACTTATATTACAAAACCGAAGGGATTCACACTGCCCTCGCAAGAACCCCCTAAGCCAACAGCCGAGGACTGGCAGACAGTACAGCCGCGGAAGCGTCGAGCAACCAGCTGCCGTACTAGAAGCACTGGCAGAGCCCGCAGCAGAACCCATAAAGAGATAGACGATATGGACATCGAAACACCGGAGTCAACACTAAACAGCATCCACGCTCGACTATAACAGCGCTAAGGATCCTACACTGGAACACGCAGAAAAGCAAGAAAGCACAGATCCCGGTAGTCGACGCCATCTCCGAAGAATACGACGTCCTAGCTATCCAAGAGCCCTGGCGAAACCCATATATGCCGACTACCTATTGCTTAAGATCCTCTCCGTACCACCTCCTATACGCTACCAAGGGAGGTAAAGTATGTATATATATTAATAAGAAGTTCCCCTTAGCACAGTGGACCTACGAGGCGCAGCCAGACAGGTGCCATATCACGATCCAGCTGCTAGACGGTCCTATAACGGTTATCTGCATATACTCGCCTCCCCTTGGGTCCACCAGCAGATCGGACCTACCCGCTATCGAAGCCCTCTATGCCGAACCCCAGCTAAGACGAACAGTCCTCGTGGGAGACTTTAACGTCCACCTCCCCGTCTGGGGAGGATACAACGTCCGACCCCATAATGCAGCCAACAAGCTGCTCCAGCTAGCAGAATCCTGGAGACTCCAGCTGATCACCCCCCCTGGAACACCAACATGGACTCGAAGAGGGTGCATGGACTCCACGATCGACTTAGCGTAGGCCACGGACGATCTCCGAGCTGCCTACGACGGGTATGCCCTATTTGCTAGATCCGATCACCTCCCCCAGGTGATACGCGTAGCTGGACCCTATACAGACCGCCAAGATAGGCCACGACGTAGCTAGAAAACAGCTGACTATGACTAGGCGAAGGCAGAAGCGGCACACTTACCACAGCTAGGGCGACTCGAGACACCAGAAGAAATCGATAGCTATATTGAAACGTTAACTAAGGAATTAACCCGGATAGCCGACTTAGTTGCCCCCCTCCGCTACTCTAAAGGGAGAGGAAAAGCCTGGTGGAACCGAGAGATAGAAGAAGCTATAAAGAAGGAGCGAAGAGCCTAGCGGATATAGCTTTCCGACAGGACGGACGTAGCTTGGCGAGCCCTCCGGCAGTCAACTCTCTTAAAGAAGAAAGCAATCCGAGAAGCCAAGACGGCGTCCTAGAGACATATGCTCCACGAGGCCTCTAGCCAGCCAGCTGGCGTCTGGAATATCGCGAGATGGGCAAGAACGGAAGGAGCAGCACCGCCGTTACCCCCGGCAGTCCCTACACTCTACACACCGCGTGGCGAAGCAACGACCTATAAGGAGAAAATAGAGGCCTTCCGAGAGAGGTTCTATCCCCTCCTTAAGGCTACGTACACCAGCTTCCGAACAACGAACCAGCTCGCAGCGCCTCTCGATATGGACAGCAAGGTGACAGCAGAATAAGTCCAAGAGGTCCTTACTAAGGCAGGCCAGTGGAAGGCACCTAGACTAGACTAGCTCCCGAACAGATTCCTTAAACGCTTAGGAAAGCCCCTCTTCTAGGCCTTGGCCTCCTTAGCGGAAGCGTGCTAGCATATAGGATACTATCTAAGAGCGTTCCGGAAAGCTGTCACTGTCATCCTCCGGAAGCCAGGAAAGCAGCTAAACGAGTATCACCAAGCCGGCGGATGGAGACCTATTGCGCTGCTTAACACTATAGGGAAAGCGATCGAGAGCCTGCTAGCGCAATAGCTAGCTAGCTTTGCCAAAGAGAACGGACTGCTCCCGGACGAACAGATAGGCAACCGGAAAGGCCACTCCACGGAAACAGCCTTACGGTTGCTAACGGACCTAGTCCGTACAGCCTGGAAATATGGAGGCGCAGCAACCCTTCTATCGCTGGATATTTCAGGCGCTTTCGGCTCGGTCGACCATAGAAGGCTCCTTGCTAACCTGCGAGCGCTAAGGGTCCCTATATAGACTATTAGCTGGATCCGAAGCTTCTTATCCAACCGGTCCACTACGCTATTCTTCGACAGCCAGGAATCGGACAAGATCATAGTCCCGGTAGGCGTTCCGCAGGGCTTACCCTTATCGCCTATCCTCTTCTGCCTCTATACAGCCGGTCTTTATAAGGCTCTCCGCGCTATACCAGGGATAGCTACTATAGCCTTCGTAGATAACACGAACCTTGTGGGCTTCGGTTTGGACCCCGAGCAAACCTGTAAGCAGCTGGAAGCTGCTTACAGGATCTGTAAAGAATAAGCAGTCAGCCACGGCATGACCTTCGCAGTCCAGAAATATCACCTAGTCCACTTCTCTCGAAGACGGAAAGGTCCGGACACAAAGATAGCCTTAGAAGGCCACGAAATCGAACCAGAAGACTCCTGCCGCGTCCTTGGCATCCAGGTGGATAGACGTCTCTGCTAGGACGTCCACATCCAGTCGATATCGAAGAAGATGGCGACGCAGGTCTATGCTCTAGACCGGATAGCCGGCTCGACATAGGGCGCGTCTCTCCAGCGAGCCCGCTAAGTCTATATAGCCGTCGTACAGTCTGCGATAGGCTATGGAGCTTCAGAGTGGCACCGCCAGATCTCGAAAAATCGAGCCAAGGCACTTAACGACGTCTAAATAGAGTGCCTCCGAAAGGTCACAGGAGCTTTCAAAGCCACGGCCACTGCAGTATTAAAAACGGAAGCTTACGTATCCCCCTTAGACACGTGGCTCAACAGAAGGGTGGCGGCATCGGAAGAGAGGCTCCAACAGCCGCGTATCGCATCACTTATCCAAGCAAGGTGCGACAGCGCAGCTAGATGGATCCTAACAAGACCGACTCGCCAGCGCAGACCGAAAGGCCCCGACGCTCCCGATTGTAAGAGGTGGCTAGACGAATGGCTAGCTGGAGACTCAGCATATAAGGCTGAGGAGAGAGACTGGCTTCAAAGATAGCAACAAGCGCAGCAAAATCGAACAGCACAGACCCCGGCAGCAACTAAGATGCCGCTAGATAAGCACGTCCTCAAGCTCTATAAGGGACTCTATAAGGCCGAGAGCTCTATCCTCGTCTAAGCAAGGACTGGCAAGATTAGGCTGCGAGACTTCCTTTTTAAGCGTAGGGTCCCGGGCTTCGACAGCCCCTGGTGTGTCTGCGGTCAGGGCAGGGAGACCGTCCGGCATATCCTCGTTTTCTGCCCACGGGAAAGAGAAAGACGAGAGCATCTCGTCCAAGCTTTAGGAGGACCGATAGACACGGACAGGATGCTCGACACCCTAGGAAAAGCAGGAATTATCGCGAGATGGCTACTCCGCTCCGGAAGGCTGGACATATTCCAGCTGGCGAATCAACTCATCAGCTAGGAAGCGGGCGCGCTGAGCCCGATCTCGGTATGGCAGGTCAAAGTGCAGATAGGAGCGGTGCGACGCAGCGGAACCTAGGTTTTTCACCCGGCCGGACGTCAGCCCGGAACGGTTTTCCTAGGCCAAGATGCGCGGGGGGTCCTCATGGCCTAGATAGGTCGCTAGGTGTAAGAACAATAATAATAATAATAATATAACGTGGGTGTCGGGTGAGTGGCGCAGGCGGGTGAGTAGCGCACTTCCAGCTAAAATTCGTTACTTCAACTTTAAGACACTACATCTCCACAAATAAACATGGAGAACGCATTTAAAGAGGGTCAGATGGTTCTTGCTATTCAAGCACTCCAGAAAGACCCTCATTTAACCCGCCGAGCCGCTGCAACAATCTATAACGTCCCGGAAACTACCCTACGTCGAAGAATGGCCGGCACACACGCTAGGCAAGATACCCGCCCTAAGTCAGCTCGATTAACCGAACTGGAAGAGAAGACGCTTATCAGATACATACTGGACTTAGATACGCGAGGGTTTGCGCCGCGACTTCGTGATATGGAAGATATGGCTAATGTTATTACCGAGTCGCGCGACGCGTCACGCGTCGGCACGCGTTGGGCCTTAAGCTTCGTTAAGCGACAACCGGACCTCCGAACGCGTTTCTCTCGCGTATACGACTACTAGAGGGCCCTCTGCGAAGATCCTGAGAAAATCGCGGGCTGGTTTGCGCTTTTCGCGAACCTGAAGGCCAAATACGGCATCCAGGACGAGGATATCTACAACTTCGACGAGACCGGCTTCACGATGGGCCAAATCACGTCCTCAATGGTCGTGACCAGTGCCGATCGCAGCGGAAAGCGAAAAAAAGTCCAGCCTGGCAATCGCGAATGGGTTACCGTGATCCAGGGCGTCTGTTCCGATGGTTAGTGTGTCCCGCCGTTCATCGTGGTAAAAGGCGCCTACCACCTCGCCAATTGGTACGCCAACAGCACCCTCCCACGCGACTGGGTAATTAAACCGACCCAGAATGGATGGACCGATAACAAGACCGGCCTGGACTGGATTCGGCATTTCGATAAACACACCTCGTCGCGCGCAACAGGCCGATATCGTCTATTAGTGATCGACGGGCACAAGAGCCACGTTTCGACCGAATTCTAAGCTTTCTGTAAAGAGAAAGACATCGTGGCGGTCTCTATGCCTCCACACTCGTCGCATCTACTCCAGCCACTTGACGTTGGGTGTTTCAGCCTATTAAAGCGGGCGTACGGTCGCGAAATCGAAGGGTTCATGAAGTCACTCGTTAACCATATCACTAAGGCCGAGTTTTTAATCGCCTTCCAAGCCGCATTTACGAAGGTTTTTACACCGAATAACGTCAAGGCTGGATTCTTAGGAGCCGGATTAGTGCCTCTAGATCCGGAAAGAGTGCTCGCAAAGCTAGATGTGAAGTTATCGACACCTTCGCCCACTGGAAGCCTTCCGGCCGCGAGCGTCCCATGGGCCTCTCAAACGCCGCACAACCCAACCGAGGCGACTTTGCAGACTGACTTTATTAAGAATCGAGTCCGCCATTACTAAGGAAGCTCTCCGACACCGATTTTATCGGCAGTTGACCAGTTTGCGAAGGGTGCGATGGCGATAATACACGAGGTCGCTCTTTTACAGGCGGAGGTCAAGACTCTTCGAGAGGCGAATTCCAGCCTCGTAAAACGTCGGAGAGTAAAAAAGACCCGTCTACGGCAAGGAGGAACACTCGAGATTGGCGAGGCCTAAGATCTTTTAGATCAAAAGGACGTCGATGCGCAGTTAGGAGAGGAAACGCGTATAAGGAGCGGTCGGGCAACGAGGTCAGAACCGCGCGGGCAGCGATGTGGCATCTGCGGAACAGCCGGACATAATGCGCGAACATGTGAAATGAATGCAGAAACATCTGAAGAGCCGGAATCTAATTAGTTTGAATTGATTTAAGGCGTTATAGTTGGGTAATCGATTGATTTATCGTGAAGATTCCCTTTAGGTGCGCCACTCACCCGCCTGCGCCACTCACCCGACACCCACGTTACCCTTTCAACCCTTTATCCTCTTAGTAATATAAAGAGGGGACGCGTAAGTGGACGCGTAAGCAGTAACGTAGCTTAAAAGCACGTGGACGCTTATGAAACCTCGTGGGACCACGTGGAGGCTCGTGGAACCTTATGGAAGTACGTGGAAACTCGTAGAAACTTATAGAAGGTTCCGAGTGGCATAGGCCACGTATACAGGAAAAGTGGCCCTAGCTTTAGGGTAGGGTGGCCCGTGCTGTCGGGTAAGGTGGCCCGAGCTTTAGGGCAGTCTCGGTTAAAGGACTAGCTTTTCGATAAGTGCATAGCTAAGTCCTTAACGAAGGATAACGGTATAGGGGTAAGCCCTATACTTTTAACAAGGTCTTTATCCTAAGTACTGCCCTTAAAGCCCTTTTTAAGTACCGCCTACTCGTTATAGACGGCTATAGTAGCTATATAATAACTACTTTTATATTTTAATACATCCCTTATCAAATTTACCTTTTTTTAACCCTTTTATATCTCTCACGTCTTTTAAACTCTTAATATAGCCGTTTTTAGTTCTTTAAAATCGGTGTATTAAAAAGAGCTTAAATATTTAACTTAATGAACGGACTTTATAGTAGTTAGTAAGTGAAACATCCTTACCTATTATTAAAAGGTATTACAGGTTGGGACCTGGGAGATAAGCTTAGGCGCACCTGGCCTGAGCGTCTCACGAACCCCTTACATGAGGCTCCGAGTAGGTCGCTCCATTCGGACGCCAGACTAGTGGTCAAGACCTGGAGAGGAGCTGAGCAGCGATCCAAACGTTCCGATCCAAACGTTCCGGTCTAGTCTTGCAAGACTTCACGAGACGCTGCGCCCGGCCTCCTGAGGTCGATTCTCTTCTCTCTTCCCTATCTAGAAAATAAACAGCATTTGGCCCCTTCAATAGTGCTTTAAGGCTCAGCCTCTCACAGAAGGCTTGTTTAGCCGGGCTTACCTGTTACAGGTTGGGACCTGGGAGATAGGCTCAGGCGCACCTGGCCTGAGCGTCTCACGAACCCCTCATATGAGGCTCCGAGTAGGTCTCTCCATTCGAACGCCAGGCTAGTGGTCAAGACCTGGAGGGGAGCTGAGCAGCGATCCGAACGTTCCGATCCGAACGTTCCGGTCCGAACGTTCCTATCCGAACGTTCCGGTCCAGTCTCGCAAGATTTAACGAGACGCTGCGCCCGGCCTCCTGAAGACGGTTCTCTTCTCTCTTTCCCATCTAGAAAATAAACAGCATTTGGCCCCTTCGATAGTGCTTCAAGGCTCAGCCTCTCACAATAAATAAGGGATAAATCTTCTCTCTTTGTGTATATAGTCTCGGAAGCAAGCAAGCAAGCAACTTAGAGATCTTACTCTCTAACCCCCTTAAGAGAAGTTCCTACTCTTCTGTGTTCCTTTATCCTTAAGGAATGGCCTCCGAGATCGAAAGAGCCCTTATAAAGGGGTTGCTTCCTCTTTCCGATCGAACCACCACTTCCAACACCTTTAAAAAGATCCAGCACTTTTATAATAGTTTAGTCTACTTTAAAGAAGACGTTAGCCTTTAAAGACTAAGTATAACTTTCAAATTAGCTAGCGGGACACTTACTTATATAACAGCTCCTATTTTAAAAGATTTAAAAGGCCTTTAATAAGAAGAATATTTGTTGCAGGTAAAGGACTTATCCTATACCGTTCTCTGTCACTACGGACTAAGCTATGCACTTAACGAGAAGCTAGTCCTTTAACCGAGCCTACCCTAAAGCTCGGGCCAGTCTACCCTGGAACACGGGCCAGCTTACCTGCAAGCATGGCCCGCTTTACCCACAAGCGTGGCGTACGCCACGCGGAAGCTTCTGCAAGTTTCCACAAGTTTCCACGAGTTTCTACGTGGCTCCCTGAAGCTCCCACAAGCCCCCATGAGGCTCCACAAACCTCTATAAGGTTCCATATGCTTCTAAGCCACGTAATCACTTACGCAATCACTTACGCGTCCTCTTCCTTGTATTACTAAGAGGATAAGGGTTTAACGGGTATAAGTAAAGGCTGAATCTCCCCTCTTCGTGTAACTAGTCTGTCCTAAAGCAAGCAAGCAAGCAAAGCACACGAAATACACTCTCGTTCCTCTTGAAGAGAAGTTCCTTATTCTTCTGTGTTTCTTTATAAGAAACGACCTCTGAGATCGAAAGAGCCCTTATAAAGGGTTGCTTCCTCTTCCGATCAAACCACCACTTCCAACAATATTTAATCAGCTACTACTTAAAGGCAGATTTAGGCTTTGAAAGCTAGGATTAAGACTATAAGATTAAAAAAAGAAAAAGAAGGTAGATTTAAGCCTTAATTCAAATCTCGCGAACATTAAAGACATCCACCGGGCTTAGTTAGCGGTCGGAGAGATTGAAAGTGGTCTAGATGAAAAGAGCAATAGCGAAAGCCTAAGTGAGGCTGGTTTTTATATTAAAGCTGTTATAAATTAAGAGAATGTAGATGGCTGAAGTAATAAGGTTGATTTTTATGCCATTAAGTTAAGAGGGGCCAAATAGGGATACTCTAACTTAATACATTAGGCAGTGGGCAACATGAGAAAATGTAGTGATGCCCTAACGCGGCTACTTACTGGTCCTCGGCTTGTTCCTGGTAATGGATACCGAGGTTACCCGCGAGCGCCCGGATTACGTTCGCGACGCTTGAACGGGTTGTAGCACGCCTCGTCGCGCAGAGGCTGCGCGCAGATGAATTCGGCTGTCTTTGGTCTGATGATACCGTCCCGTGCCCGTCGGCCCTCTGCTGCCCGAATGCCGGGGAAGTCGCATCACCTATGCGTACTTTGTCCTCGCACACGGCTGCCACTCGTTCACTGCGCGTGGGAATCCAGTGGCGAGCCCGGCGGTGCGACCGGCATTCCCTCGTTCATCGGTGCCGCGTCCATTCCCGGCTTAGGTGTCAGTTTCAGCACCTCGACCCAGGTGGGGCCGTCGAATGCGAAGTGGTCACACTTGGTCCCCACCTCAAAGCCCGCAGCGAATCTTTTAATGGACCATTTCGGCGCGTGGGCCCCCTCACGAGGCGCAGAGGGAGGAATCGCATTGCGCTAACCTCTAACGCGAACGCCCATACGCCCAATCCCGTCACGATCCTAGCCTATTCGAGAAGCTGCGCGTAAACGAGGATTTGGATTAGCGGCAGAAGCAGGTCCGGTGTAAAAAAGCACGACGTTCAAAAGACGCTTCACTGTACGCAAGCGCTTGCCAAGCCGGCTACTGAGGGAGATCGACTCCCACAGTGCTCATGATCCTAGACGATGGGGAAGTCGCCGGGTGATAACATCGTAAGGCTGAATTTAAAAATTATGTGTATGTTTCCGAGGCCGAAAACTTTGCCTTGCCGACGCGGGTAATGTAATTGAGTGAGCCTCGCGACGGTATCCCGGTTCGCCCGATTCGCTCGAAGACGACCACGTGCGGCTCGAGCGCGACGTCAAGGCGCTTCACGACGCCGATCGCGGGGTTGTAGCCGTCGACGTCGAGGCCGTTCTCGCTGAGCAGTGGGAGCGCATCCACGTTGAGTGACGGAGTCAGGTACTTGGCCTTTGTTGGGCCGGGTGATGAATAAACTCTTGAACTCGCCATCATTGCTGTTGCTGTCGCCTTCATCGTGGCCGGGTTGTTTCGCGTGTCTTACACTGCTGACTGTAATTGCTTGTCACTCCCCATGCATCTTTCGAGCGAGTATTGTCGCGAGCATTGATGGCTGAACATAAAGTAGGGGCCGTAACCGTCGTCGCTTTACATAACGCATGTCTTACGCCGGGCGCCGTATCATTTGAAGATGGCTTGTCCAACTTCGTGCCTCTTTTCCCCGTCCTTCCAGCAGACACTATTCCCTTATCTGGACACTATGGTCACTACTAGAGAGAAATTCGCTTTCATCCGTATTTCTAGTCAACCATCTGAAGTCTCGTGAGCCTCCAACCTTGGCCGCATGGTGTGGAACGCGGACTTCTAACGCCGCTGGCACTTTGCGTGTGCTCCCTCGGGCCACACCTCACGGCACTCGGGACGACATCTACGTCGTCCTTGGCCACCCTGGTTCCGTTTCCGAGCCGCGGCGCCGGCGTCGTCCGGGGGCTTGCGAGTGAGCGCCGGCCGAGGTCGAGGCCGTGGTCGACGAGCCAGCGAACGTAGCTCGCGCTTTTGTACTTTAGGGACCGTGCCATCGCGGCCGACCGCGGAGCCGTGGCTGTGGAACAGCTCGGCGTCTTGCGCATCGTCGAGGCGCGCATAGATCAAAGTTTTGCCCTCGCCCTCGCCCTCGGTCCGACGGCAGTCCCGACGCTCCCCTGATAGGCTGTGACACGAGGCCCGGTATTACCGCAGAAAAGAGAAGTATAGCCTCCGAGCGGCCTGGGAAGTCTCGGGGAAAAACGGACAGGAATATCCTCCGCTCGGCTCTGGGCGGCGCCGGCCTCAAGAAGCAGGGCGACACACTCGCCACAGACGCATCCCCGGCACGGTGCTCCCCACCGCATCCGCAGCGGGAATTCCAAGGCGCTCCGCTCCATGGCGACGTCCAAGTTGGAGCGGCCCGATTTGGACGCTCGCGTGGCCTGCGCAAACGTGGTCGCCCTCGCCAGGACCCTCAGGCAGTTAGGCTTGCCAGCGACAGCAAAATGCAGCGGGCACTGGCCATGGCAGTCGCGCTCGTCGAGCAGGCCGGGAACCCGACTGAAGAGCCGCGCAGCCTCGCAGACGTCTCCCGCGAGGACTGCGAGGCTGAGCGGCCCACAACTGTGCGCTGGGCGCCGTCGTGAGAAAAGGGGTCAAAAAGCAAGGGGGGGAAGGGGGATTCGCGAACGAGCTTCCCGCACCGCACCTTTGGGAATGGTCAACTGGCCGCTGTAGTAATAGAGGAACTTTCTCGACGACGCCCACGCCACGGCGTTCGGCGGGGCGGCCGGCAGGTCCTCTGGGTCGTGCGCGCTTAGGAGTGCGACGTATTGCGATGCGTCGTCACGGTAATCGGCGAAGGAGGCCAAAGGCGACCGAACCGGGAGGTTTTCAAGAGCCTGTCAACGGCAATGGCTCGGTTTTACGCACCGTCGCAATCAAAAGACATTGCTGGAACATGGAAAGATGGAAATAACAGGATCATGTCCTTGAGCTCGTCTTTGGTTCTGTACGCCTGGCCACATGTTAGATGACCAACGAAGACTTTGAGACGACGGAAAGGGTAGTAGCCTCCACTTACTAAACTCGTCATCACATGAATCAGAGTTTTGCTGTTTTTTTGGTGGCCGTCGGATAGGCCGTTTTCTCGAAGAGCAGCCCGGCCGGTGCCCTTCGGTGCGCGTCGTGAAGGCGACGGAAAGGGGGTTCCAGCGGCGTCGACCGTGTTCAGTCGACGGGGACGGGCGGCGGGGGCAGATGCAGCCGTGGGCCGCAGCCGGATGCCGGAGCCCCATACCACCCGGCGGGTCGGCTTCGGCGTCCCGGAAGCCGACGACGTCGTAGGCTTCGACCTCGGGCCCGAAGCGCCGCATCTCAGCCGACACGGCGTGAACGACCAACTCTATGACCGTCGACTGCTCGGCTTGAGATACCGACATGGCCCTGGCTGTGCGTCAGCAGCCGCAGAGGGACAAAACAGACGCCGTGACCTCATTGACCAACAAACCCAGTGTCAGAGGGGTAGGAGCCGATATGCGGAGGGATAAGGGGGCTTCTCTTCATTACTTAATATGGGGCTCAATAAATGATTAAGTGATCCCTGGGTCCACCCTCCTTCTTTCGGGCCCCCAGTCCTCCTTAAATGTCCAGTCCTTTAGTCCTCCCGGTCACCTCCACTCGATCCCTTTTAGAGATCTCACGGACGCACTCTGACACCCAGCCCGGCCAGGGCAAGTTATAAGGCGGCATTGGCCCCCCCGCGCCCCCGGAGAAGTTGGGCGAAATGGTGGAGGTTCGTTCGATCGAAGGCGTAGCCGAGCTTTTTGTTCCGACTCCGGACTCGCGCTGCCCAGGTCTTGGTATTGTCACAATCGGAGAGCTGGGTGAGGAGTGCCTCGACCGACGTGAGGTCCTGGTCCGCGGTGAAAACCTAGATACCCTGCTTGGTAGCGGCGGCGGACTCTTGATGTTGGCGAGATGAGGTCCATTAAATCACGCCCAGGTTGACAGCGAGCACGTCGCTCCGGCGCCTGACGGCAAGCAGCTCTTCTTCGCGGCGCTGGATGGCGTCCACGGGGGCCGACGACCCTTTGGGTGATTTGGATGCCCAGGAAAACGAGCCCGGCGAACGAGGCGGTCAAAGGCACGGCCTCTGCCATGGTCAGTGGAACGGGCGACGCTGAGTGAAATTTGGGGTTTAAGGCACGAGTGTTGCGGCCAGGGGAAGACAGGCTGGAGATTTAGGGGGAAAGAGAGACATGGGCCGGGAGCGGGTTTAAGTGACATAAATATGAGGCAAGAGGTATTGTTGGTGTGACGCGGGGGGGGGCGGAGTTTTACGCAATCACCATCTTGGGCTGCTACGCACCCTGGCCGTCAAACCTATGGGAATATGTCGAGCCGGCTTGTTAAAGCATCCTCGATCTCCTTGCAGCTCAACAAATGAGGTACTTCTCGGAAGCCCAGCCCTGCGTTATAGAAACAGCCTGACCACTCAGAACTCTCCCAGGCAGGTAATGATTGACCAGCGTCCCTCGACAGAGCCCGCGTACGCACCAAAACGCTGTCACCTAATAATCGCCTTTAACCACGGGGCGGGGCAAGAGGATGACACAATCGTGGCAAACGAAGTTGGTGTAAGTAGAATTGAATGAAGAGAAATCAGGATCTGCGGCGAAGGCAGGCGGCTACCATATATACATGAATGAAAGAATGGAGAGCGGGAGTGATCGAGAGAGTGGGACGTCCAAGTGTCACTCGAGAGCAGCTGGGATAGTTCGTATGATAGACTAAGTGACCACAGCAGCCTAGGCAGAGACAGCACGGGGGCCTAACAAACCCATTAAAACTTCTTAGCACTTTTAAATGTTCTATCCAATCTTCTCGCCACGGGCATTGAGGGGTAGACTTGCCCAGTAGATAAGATCTGAGTTACGGCCACAAGGAAGCTTGAAGACAAACGAGGAGATTAGAGACCAGGTTCAAGCCGCTCCTTAAAATAAGTTACACAAGGTTCTTCATTCCCCCCAACTAAAATAAGTCCATCAATACACCGTGATCCAGCGAGAAAAAAAACCAGAGATATGCAGATCGCTGGTTGTCTTGCTAGGGGAGTGCCACGATTGTTCCTAATTTTAGGCTATCTTGCCGTCTCCTTCCGCCACCCTAGCCTATATAGTTAAGCTATTGAAATGGTACCTCGTCTCCGTAAACCGGATCACAGCTCTTCCGAGGAAGCTATTCACTATCTGCCACGAGGCACGTGTCCTGAGCTTACCCAACCGAGGATTGGGATTATGATCAAAGAAACTCCGTCTTACCCCCCACTGGTACTGCGTTCCTTTAAGTCAACGTATGGTTCTTGGCAACATCGAAGAGTATTCGGCGAAATTCTCTTGGACGAAGGTGAGTGGATGTTAAAGCTTAACAAAACGGAGATGAAAGGAGAAATCCGTGACAGTAAAATAGTGAGTAGGCTCCCTTTCCATATACATGAGAACGTGTAATCCAACATGCAACCGACTCCTTCACCACGATACTAAGGGTGTCTTTGCCCATGTGCCGAGACACGAGAAATACTTTGATGGACAGATGCACCAGTTTATCGCTGCAAGGTTTCAGCACGCAGTATAAACCATACAAGCAGGAGTCACCGTGAGAATGTGTCACACTCGAGTGAAACATGACTGGCTTATAACGACTGCGGGCAGCCATGCCGTTTCTAAATATCTGGTTCAGGTCTTGCTTAATATTCTTTTATAGGAAACACTGCTGTCACATACGACCATAGCTTCCAGAAAACTCGGGATCCCGTCCGCTCTCCCATAGATAAGCTGGAAAGCGCCGAATTAGTACTAGGGTCGGTGACGACCTGGGAATCCTCGGTGTTGTATGTTTTCTTTTTGCCCCATTTATTGGTCGTTCCTCTTGATGTTTTGATGAGGTCGGCTACGAAGCCGTCAGTAACCATGGCCCCGTCGTGAAGAGTAATTGATGTTCTATTAGGAAGAATGGTGGATCAGGAAAAGAGGGAATCAGCGTGAAACGGCATAGGATGGTGGATTCCTAAACATCCGTTTGATCATGATGGGACTTGTTCACGATGTAATAGAATTAGAAGTGCCAAAACCAGCACTCATTGAAGCTTGATTCACTTTCAGACCGACGGCTTGTGAAAACAGAATTCGCCGAAGTATTTTTCAAAATATGTCATTTATCTCAAGTGATAACACCAGATATAGGACAACAATGATACCGTTTGATTACTCAGACTCCATCGCCGCCAGACATTCCTGTAGGGCTGATCACTGCTATTACTGCTAGCCTAATTGCTCATGTTTTTTTTTCTCTTTTTTTCAGATCGTCGCCTCGCTCTCTCTGGGCCTGGTGAACCATCGTTACGTAGGCTCAGTGCTCGTCTGTTTCCCGGTGTTAACGTCCAGGTTGCCGTCCTCGGCCAACCTGGACAATGTTGCCCGGGACACCGTATAGATACGCTCGTTTTCTTCCAACTTAGCTTTCGCATAGAGGTAGGGTTCTTTTCGAGTTTTTCCTGCCGCCCTGGCCCTTAGTAGTTGCTTGCTGATATCGAGGAGGCACGCGCGATTCACGGTTTCGCTTGGGATGCTCTTCCCAATCCCGCACGGCTCGGCGGACTGGATTCTAAGTTTGTGGGAGTAGAGACTAATGCAGCGGAGCTAGGATACAACGCGGAAACGCGTGCCCCCCCTCGAAATACCCGGGGCCTTGAGCCTAAACTTATAGTTCCCTGGCGGGAAGACTGAAGCCCAGCGCCTCGGCCTTTTGCCCCGTTGACTGCACGTGGAGGGTCCCGGAAGGGCAGGCCATGAAGGCCCATGAGCGGGCTGACAGAGCGCTTTGGGAGTGGAACTCTTTGCCCGTATCGTAGATCCCGCGGTAGTCAAACTGGGCTTGTATCTGCGGGAACTCATCCTTCATCCTATAGAAGAGATCAAAAGTGCCCGGCGACCACTGCTCGTATGGTAAGTTCCGGTAGCCGTCTTACTTGTCTAACTCCTGTTCTTCTTCTTCGTCAACTTCAATCGCGTCGGCGCAGTAGGGCATCTGCAATTTAGTGCCGTAAAAGTTGGTAACCATCCAAACAGCGCATCGAGCTTCTCCCTCGCACACCTTACTAACTCGCCCACCGCGCGAGCTACCACCTTCTGGCAGGGGCGTGTTACAACGAAAGTTAAGTTGTCTAGGCTTGCGTTTGAGGCAGTTGCCGTGAGTAGCACGAGACCCGTGGCCAAACATCACGACGCAAATAGCGGAGGCTTTTTCCAGTATAGCCTGCTGGTCCGCATTGTTCCTGTTCTCCTGTCTCACGGGAGAGCGCTTGGTGAGACGGACGGCGCGTGTAGCGAGGGTCTGGTGGTTGAAACTCGCTTCGGCAGGGTTGCTGAGACTGCGTTTGCGGTACTCCGACCGCTTGGCGTGGAACTCCTCCACGGTCAGATTGTAGAATACAATAGGTTCGGGAAAAGTAGTAGCGAGGACTTCGCCGATTGCGAGGACTGCGACGGCGAGAACGGGAAGAGAGACCATGATGGCGTCCTAGGTGAGCGAGGCGAGTCGATGGTACTTGCGGATGATATGATTCGAGGCGGCTTTCCCAGGAAGGACAGCACAAATCCATCTGTCCCAGGCTGGGGGCCTCCTTTCCGACTGGAAATATGTATTCACGTAGGGATGCAAGGCTTGCTGTGGATGCCATGCATCGGAACCAACGGATTCAATATAGACGCTAACAGTGCAGCCTCAGAGACACTATCCCTACTCTTATACCTGGGGGAAGAGATGACCAAAACTACCTTTGCATAAGTGCAATGGTCAAGTAAGCGGGCAAGGTCAGTCGTCTTGTGCAGCGCGCGATAAGATGAAGAGGGCAGTCCGCGTGGGAAGACCACACATAACAAGAGAGCAGAAAGTAAAATAGAAATAAAGTTATCATGATATCCAAATCCAGAAGAAATAAATCTCAGAAAAACAATTTTTCCTACTCTTGCTGGGTCTATGGCTATTCTAGGAAACTGCATGAATTGGTGCAGCAAGGAGTAGGTCAGGGAATAAACCCAACTTTCCGGAGCTACATGATTCTTTTAAGTAAGCCAGGAAACCTACGCGAACAAACTTCCTTGGCCTAATCTTGTGTCTTTCCGAGTGCCAGTGCCTCATCTAGTGCGTCCCTTGTCAAACTTAGGGATATGGGCTCTTGGCGTCCGTATCACACCCTGCTGTGGCCTTGCAACCTCATCTTTAGATTCCGCTACTGCCGGCGGAGAGACTAACTGCTTGAAACTGCAGACGTTGTTGCCATCTCGCTCTTCCCCCGTGTCTCCACTGGTCTGTTGCCTTGCGAGGCTTTCCTACCTGAACTCACGATTCCTTGGCCGCCGCATCATCAGCAACGCCAGCCACCCATGCTTTTTTAAAAGTCGCAGCCGTCCACCGCCCAAGACCGTGCCTAGCGGGGCTAGGTGCTGGAATCTTCACAATCTAGGACCACGATTAAGCATAAGAGCATGGGAGTTTACATCATGGAGACCCTGACCGGCCGGACCGCCATGTGTACTGTCACTTCGTACACCAGCTGCCGGACCAGGACTTTTGACGGACACAAACATGCAAACCCGATGAACCGCTTGTCGGATACACATTTTTGTCACGGGTTTCGGCGACTTGTGATTGACGCCGATGTAGCACGTACTAATAACAGCAGCTGGTCACGATGAACTCGACCCTGTCGAAACACAAAATGTCCTCCACAGCGGCTGCAATGTATTGGTATGTCAGCCATCAAGATGCCATGGACTCATTTGACCCTCGCAGCGTGTGGAGCTGCTCTCTAGAACGATAACACAGCTTCGTTTTAATACTTTTCTTCCACCCCAGCCCCGACATGTCCGGCCTGACCTGACCGGCGACAAGCTTATAGGTGAGTTGGCCGCCCGCCCATATTTGAGGGAATAAGGATCTCAATTGGGGGCCGTTCCACTCTTATTATTATTATTATTATTATTATTATTCTTACACCTAGCGACCTATTTAGGCCATGAGGACCCCCCGCGCATCTTAGCCTAGGAAAACCGTTCCGGGCTGACGTCCGGCCGGGTGAAAAACCTAGGTTCCGCTGCGTCGTACCGCTCCTATCTACTCTTTGACCTGCTATACCGAGATCGGGCTCAGCGCGCCAGCTTCCTAGCTGATAAGTTGATTCGCTAGCTGGAACATGTCCAGCCTTCCGGAGCGGAGTAGCCATCTGGCGATAATTCCTGCTTTTCCTAGGGTGTCGAGTATCCTGTCTGTGTCTATCAGTCCTCTTAAAGCTTGGACGAGATGCTCTCGTCTTTCTCTTTCCCGTGGGCAGAAAACAAGGATATGCCGGACAGTTTCCCTGCCCTGACCACAGACACACCAGGGGCTGTCGAAGCCTGGAACCCTACGCTTAAAAAGGAAGTCTCGTAGCTTAATCTTACTAGTCCTCGCTTAAACGAGGATAGAGCTCTTAGCCTTATAAAGTCCCTTATAGAGTTTAAGAACGTGCTTATTTAGCGGTATCTTAGTTACTGCCGGGGTTTATGCTATTCGATTTTTCTACGCTTGTTATTATCTTTAAAGCTAGTCTCTCTCCTTAGCCTTATATACTAAGTCTCTAGCTAGCCATTTGTTTAGCCACCTTTTACAATCGGGAGCGTCGGGGCCTTTCGGTTTGCGCCAGCGAGTCGGTCTTGTTAGGATCCATCTAGCTACGCTATCGTATCTCGTTTAGATGAGTGATGCGATACGCGGCTATTGGAGCCTCTCTTCCGATGCCGCCACCCTTTTATTAAGCCACGTGTTTAAGGAGGACACGTAAGCTTCCGTTTCTAGTACTGCAGTGGCCGTGGCTTTAAAAGCTCCTATAACCTTTTAGAGGCACTCTGTTTAAACGTCGTTAAGTGCCTTGGCTTTATTTTTCGAGATCTAGCGTGCCACTCTGAAGCTCTATAGCTTATTATAAACTGTACAACGGCTGTATAGACTTGGCGGGTTCGCTAGAGAGACGCGCCCTATATCGAGCCGGCTATCCGGTTTATTTATTTATTTATTTATTATTCTTACGCCTAGCGACCTTTCTAGGCCATGAGGACCCCCTGCGTGTCTAAGCCCAGGAAAACCGTTCCGGGCTGCCGTCCGGCCGGGTGAAAAACCTGGGTTCCTCTGCGTCGCTCCGCTTCCTCCTGCTATTTGACCTGCCATACCAAGATCGGGCTCATCGTGCCCGCTTCTTAGCTAATGAGCTGATTTGCAAGCTGGAACATGCCTAGCCTGCCTGAACGGAGTAGCCATCTCGCGATAATCCCTGCTTTCCTTGGGGAGTCGAGCATCCTGTCCGTGTCTATCGGTTCTCCCAAGGCCTGGATTAGGCGCTCTCGTCTTTCTCTTTCCTGTGGGCAGAAGACGAGGATGTGACGGACGGTTTCCCTGCCTTGACCGCAGTCGCACTATAGGCTGACGATGCCCGGAACCCTGCGTTTAAAGAGGAAGTCTCTTAGTCCGATATTGCCAGTCCTCGCTTGGATAAGGATGGAGCTCTCGGCCTTAAGTTAGGTGACCCCCATTTGGCCACCCCCCACTTTTGGCCACCCTAAAATATTCACCGCCGTCCCAGCCACCCGAATTAATATCTTGTATTTCTTCGCCAGTTTTGCTCCAAATGACCTATAATTTAATTTAGAAGTGTAATAATTAAAGATGAAGCCATACGAAGAACAAGATCTCCAAAGTGCTCTCGATTCCATCGCCAATGGGGCTTCAGTCCAGCAATCCGCTCAAAAATACGGAATTCCGAGGTCGACACTTCGGAACCGAATTAAAGGGCATCAACGCAGGTCAGAAGCCTTCGCATACCAACAGAGGCTTAGACCAGTCCAAGAAGAGCTACTTACGACTTAGATCCTGACCCAAGCTGCATTAGGGCTTCCGCCTTCACATGCCCAAGTTAAGGAGTTCGCCGAACGCATCCTCCAGGCTCAAGGCGACAGCGAGCCACTCGGAAATAGGTGGCTTCGGGCTTTCCTACGTAGGAATCCAGCTATACGGGTCCAGAAGAGCCGGTCTATCGACTCGCAGCGTATCAATGGCGCCTCAGTCGAGGTAATTCGCTTATGGTTCCGATATCTTCAGCTACCGGAGATCCAGAAGGTGAAGCCGGCTAACCGCTACAACATAGATGAAGCAGGACTCCTAGAAGGTGCTGGATCGAACGGTCTAGTACTTGGAGGTTCGGAAAAACGCTCAGTCCGAAAGAAACAGCCTGGTTCTCGTGCTTAGACGTCCTTTATTGAATGCATCTCTGCTTAAGGCCGCGCCCTGCCACCATTGGTCATTTTTAAGGGCAAAACGGTTCAACAGCAATGGTTCCCAGTCGATTTAAGCCAATTCAGAGGCTGGCAGTTCACTGCAACTGAAAACGGATAGATCACAGACGAAACAGCGCTCGAGTGGCTTAAGAAAGTCTTTATCCCGAATACTACCCCGGAGGACCCTTCCGAGTACCGCTTACTCATTATGGACGGCCATGGCAGCTATACAACGACTGATTTTATATTCTAATGCTTCTCGCATCGGATATATCTTCTTTTTTTGGCCCCTTATACCTCTCACGTTCTTCAACCTCTCGATCTAGCCGTTTTCAGTTCCTTAAAATCGGCGTACCGGAAAGAGCTCGGATTTTTAACTTAATTAACGGACTCAACGGTAGTTAGTAAGCGAAATTTCCTTACCTGCTATCAGAAGGCTCGTTTAGCCGGGCTTACTAGCCAGAATATCCGGAATAGGTGGAAAGCAGCCGGTCTTTGGCTAGTGAGTATGGCCAAGCCGCTTCTAAGCCGGAATCTGGTTCAAAATACACACCAAACAACACCCGATACAACAAAATCGAAGCAATCCTACTCGAACAGAGCCTTCTTAACACCCCCAAAGAGATCCCATACTTCTACAGTAGTTTGGTCGACTCCAAAGAAGACGTCAGACTTTAAGGATCAAGTACAGCTTTCGAACCAGTTAGCAGAACACTCAACCACACAACGGTTACTCTTCCGGAAGATCCAAAAGGCCTTTGATGAGAAGAATGTCCAATTAGCTACTGCGTAAAGGCAAATTCAGGCTCTCGAAGCTAGGATTGAGACTATGAAACCAAGGAAGAGGAAGAAGGTAGATTTGAGCCCTAATTCGAAGTTCGCGAACATCGAAGACATCTACCGAGCTCAATTGGCGGTCGGGGAGGCTGAAAGTGGTCTAGATCAAGAGAGCGATAGCGAAAGCTTAAGTGAGGCTGGTTCTTGTATCCTGGTTGTTATGAATTAGGAATATGTGGTCGGTTGAAGTAGGAAGGTTGATTTTCGTACGATTAAGCTAAGGGGGGCCAAATGTGGGGGGGGGCCAAATGGGGGTCCTCGAACTTATAAAGACCGGCTGTGTAAAGGCAGAAGAGGATAGGCGATAAGGGTGAGCCCTGCGGGACGCCTGCCGGGATCGGGATCTCGTCTGATTCCTGGCCGTCGAAGAGCAGTGTGGTGGATCGGTTAAAAAGGAAGCTGCGTATCCAGTTAATAGTCCATATAGGTACTCGGAGCGCTCGTAGGTTGCCGAGGAGTCTGTTATAGTCAACGGAGTCGAATACACCCGAGATATCTAGCGATAGGAGGGTCGCAGCGCCTCCATGCTTCCAGGCTGTGCTGACTAAGTCTGTGAGCAGCCGTAGCGCGGTTTCCGTGGAGCGGCCCTTCCGGTTGCCCATCTGTTCGTCCGGGAGGAGTCCGTTTTCTTCGGCAAAGCTAGCTAGCCGTTACGCTAGTAAGCTTTCGATCGTCTTCCCTATGGTGTTAAGTAACGCAATAGGCCTCCAGCTATTAGCTTAGTGGTACTTGTTTAGCTGTTTTCCAGGTTTCCGGAGGATAACTGTTACTGCTTTACGGAACGCTGTTAGGTAATATCCTATACACTAGCATGCCTCTATTAGAGAGGCTAAGGCACGGAAGAGGGGTTCTCTTAGTCGTTTAAGGAATCCATTAGGAAGCTGGTTTAGTTTAGGTGCCTTTTATTGGCCTGCCTTAGTAAGGACGTCTTAGACTTGTTCTGCTATCACCTTGCCGTCTATATCGAGAGGCGCTACGAGCCGATTTATTATTCGGACGCCGGTATATATATAGCTTTAGGGAGAGGGTAAAACATTTCTTAGAGGGCCTCTGTTTTCTCCTTATAGGTCGTTGCTTTGCCTCGCGGTGTGTGGAGTGTAGGGACGGTTAAAGGTAACGGCGGCGCCGCTCTTTCGGTTCTGGCTTATCTCGCGATATTCCAGACGCCAGCTGGCTAGCTAGAGGCCTTGTGGAGCATGCCTCTCCAGGTCGCTGTCTTTACAATGCGGATCGTTTTCTTTTTCGTAAGGGATGCTTATTAAAGGGTTCGCCAGGTTACGTCTGTCCTATTGGATAGCTATACTTGTTAAGCTCGTCTCTCCTCCTTTATAGCTCTTTTTATATCGTGGTTCCACTAGGTCTTGCCTCTCCCCTGAGAGTGGCGGAGGGGGGCAACTAGGTCGGCTATTTAAGTTAGTTCCTTAGTTAATATCTTAGTGTAGCTATCGATTTCTTCTGGTGTCTCGAGTTACCCTGTGTAACGAACGCTATACCTAAGTACTGCGTGACGTAGGGTTTGTACAATCAGGGACAGAGAGCGTCTGTCTAGCTTGAACACTGGTCGTAGGGTAACGGATAACTGAGGGTGCGTGACTAGGTAACTGGTCTGAACTTCACAATAGGTCGTTAGGAGATTACTCCCATCTTCTTCTTCTTCTTCTTCTTTGTATTATCGCCGTGTTGGGACAACGTCCCGCCTCCCAGGGGGCATCTGGCGTGCGAGAGTCTATCTACATATCTAGATATCCCGCATATCGAGCCCAATGGCAATATTTTAGTCAAACCGTCTCCATCACTCCTCTATGCGAGTCTGTTCCCGGCGCTGGCTCTATCTAGAATGCTATTGCCTTACGTATAGTTACCTCTACTGCTTGTCGATGAAGGGCAAATGTCCTCGTAGTACTTCGTTAAGGAAACAAAAAGTTGAAACTATTCTGGGCTGTGTATCAGCCTTCGCCAGTATTCTTGTAAGGTCTCCGGTTCGGGGTCGAACTTTGGCCATCGGGCCCGGTGCCTTCGCGTTTTGCGGCAGTAAACTAAGTGTTCTGGTGTTCGTAGTATTCGGCACGCGCATCGATTGTACCGCCCGTGTCCAAACTTCTTATGGTACCAGTCGAAGTCACCATGCCCTAACCGGAGCGCGAGAAAGTTGTGAAGTGTTTGCCTAGGGAGATCCAGCTCCTTTAACGTCTTGAGAGTCGCTTTAGTGAATCCGAGTTTCCGGTAGCGTTTGCAGCCCTAAGAAGCTTCCTCCCACTACTTCGCGAACTAGTCCTCGACAATCGTCTTTCGAAGTCTCTTTACGCCCGCGTAGGTAGCTTAGGAAGGGAAGCTTATTAGCAACGATGCCCTTTCCTTCGCTAATCTGTCGGCCTCCTCGTTGCCTTGGATCCCTTCGTGGCCTGGCACCTATCGAACGTGCACGTCGGCAATCGTCGCTAGCTCCTAGAAGGTGAGAAAGGCTTCTTATGAGCTTTTCGGCGCGTTTCCCGTAAGGCCCCGGATTACGGATATATTATCTAAGCAGACGTGGATTGTTACACCTGGGTCCACCCGATAAGCTTAACATAGACCTTGCCACGCTCTGGCGGCTTCGCTATCAAAGACTTCCGCTAGGCCTAGTCGTCCTTTATCTTAGTGTATTTTCCGTCCGTTTCTGTAGATAGCGAAGCCCTAGCCGACCGCCTCGTTAAGTCCTTTCGACCCGTCTGAGAAGACGACAAGGTGGGTATCGGGGAGGTTCGACTGCCACGCTACGAAGTCTATCGCCGCTGTCTTTTTATCCTTCTACGGCTCTTACTCCGGCGTGTATCTCCTTAGGAGGTACTGTGGCCGCGGGAAACCAGGCAGGAGTCTGGCTGCTCTCTAAAGCCTAGTCCGCGCTGGTTGTAGAGAGCCGTAGCAGCGGCCTGGTGGGTAAGGCCGCAGCGCTGTCCGCGCGGTCAGCATATGGTCCTTGTCCACCGACTGGAGCCGTAGTCCGAAGCGATAAAACGCCGCTTCTAATGTGACTCGTGCTGTCGGGACCCCTACGTCCCTATGTAGCGTGGCTGTCGGCGTTATCCTCTATACAGGCAGAACAGACCGTATCGCTTCTCGTAAGACCCGGTCTATTTTATCTATATACGCTTCTTACCGGGTTGCCACTTCCGTCTTGCGTTCTCTGCTAACGATCTTTCGGGTCTTCGTCCGCCCCCTGTACTATGCCTCGGCCCTGTAGGTAAGAATAGGAAGAACGCAGGTGAAGATAGCCTTCCGGAGGGCTCTTAGCGGAGGGCCTCGCTGGGTGTTGGCTAGGCTCCGAAGGTGTCGTACGACGTTCCGCGCTTATGCCGCTTTCCTTTTCACGTGCTTCGTGAACCGAAGCTTCGGGTCGAACTAGACGCTAAGCTATCGTACAGGCTTCTCCGAGGCGTGCACCGTGAGGCCGTGGTCTCTTACCGAGACGCTCGGAAGTCCCTCCGGGTTCATTCCGTATGTAAAGTGGAGCAGATCACTCTTCTCCGGGTCGATCGCGACCTTGTTTTCTCGGCCCCAGTTAAGGATGTCGTTTAGGTCGTTCGATAGCTGTCGTGCGTTCTCTTAGAGGGACTTGCTTTCTTAGTAAAGGTATATATTATCCGTATATCCGAATCGGTGTCTTATATCCTCGAGTAGGATATCTGCAATGTATAGGAGGAAGAGGATAGGGGAGGCGGGAGAGCCTTATGGTAGACCGTATTGGATCGTCTATGGTGCTGTTATGACGTCCTCGAGTCGAATCCGCACTTGTCTCTCTTCTATAAAGGAGCCCAAGAACTTGACTAGCGGTGTGGCCCAGCCCTGTTGTCTTATACAGAGTATAAGCCGCTTCTTAAGCACTGCGTCGAATACGCTTTTCACGTCTAAGGTGAGAATCGAGGCTGTACGCCTAGTCTCTAGGGAGTGTTCGATCTCGTGTGTTAAGCAGGCCAGGAGGTCCGAGGCTGCTTGTGTTAGCAGGGCCCCCGCCTGTTATAGGCTGACCACTTTGTATAGCAATGTTATATTGGCTATCCGCCTTGCGACGAGCCTTTCAAGGCCTTTCCCTAGACAGGAGAGGAGGGCGATTAGTCGCTAGGAGCGAGGGTTAAAGAGGTCTTTCTTGTTGGGTTTCCGTAGTATCACGACCTCGGCTGTGCGGAATAGGCGCAGGTGGTGCCTAGTCTGTAGACAGGCTTAAAAGAGAGATCGTACCGGCTCTTAGATAAACTGCCAACACGCTTTAAGTAGCCGTACCGAGATGCCATCAGTCTTAGGCGAGGTGCTCTTAACCGCGATGGTGGCGGCAGTCAGTTCTTCTTTAGAGATGTAGGTATTCCAAAGTAGGGTGCGCCACGGTACTGTCGGGATCTTAAGAGGGTCGTCCTCGAGGTCCTCCGCATCCGTAAACCGCTCTAGGAGAGCCTTGCGTAAGGCATGGGCCTTCTCTTCCGTGTCTTCAATCGTCTTGTCCCCAATAACGAGTGGGGGTGATTAAATGACCGGCTGTAGCTTATGCCATTGGACCACCTTGTATAGGTCTTCGTCTGACTGGATCGAGTCGATTTGTTGGCGCCAGTACCTCCGCTTCTCTTGCCTTACTACCGCGAGGAAATGTTTTCGCTCTTCGAGGTGTCTCTAGTCCCCTTGATAGTGTTTTCTTGCTCGGCGGAATGCGTCTCGGGCCTCTCGGCACGTGTCGGTCCACTATAGCGCGTCGCGACCGTCTTTAACTGGGTGTTTCCTAACCGTTTCTAGCGCTCTTCGTAAGAGGTTTAAAATCTCCGATGCTTATAGGTCTAGCTGGTCCGTCGTAAGTGTCGGAGGGAGTGGCGTACAGCTTTGTAGACCTAGCTCGATAATGCCAGCGAAAGCTTTTAGCTTACTTTCCGGTATGGAGTATCGATATTGCGTTGTCGATATCCGATCGTTCCTCGGAATTGAGATTCGGATCGTCTCGTGGTCTGCCCCTATCTGGAGTTTGGGATTTACCTCCGCTATAGCGAAAGGGATGTTAGAGAATGTTAGATCGATAGTATATCCCGCTATACGTGTCGGAACTCCTATCTCTCCTATATAGCTAAGTCTATTCGCGACGGCCTAGTCGTGGATCTCGAGCCCTGCATTTTAGGTTCGTCGGATACCCGGATCCCAGGCGCTATACTATGCGTTGAAGTCCCCCGCGACCACGTAATTAGGTGGCGGTTGTATAGCTAAGAGGAGTCGTGTTGCTTAGCTAAGAGGCTCATTTAGGGGTCTGTATACGTTGATAAAGGTGAAGTGGTCGATCTCGAGCTATAGGAGGTCTCTAGTCTGCTATAGCCGCTTTTGTCTCGTCTTTAACCTGCTGTCTTTCTAAGTATAGGTTATAACCCGGGGCTGATTTGTGATACTGTCCTAGTGGTCGACCAGGACGTAAGCACTGTAACCTAGGTGTGAGTTAAATCTGTTCCTGCTGTCGTTCATAACGGATAGCTCCTATACAAGGATCACATCGATATAGTCCTCCTAGCATTGCTGCAGTAGCGCTGTGTATGCCGGCGGCGATTTGCCTACGTTAGCCTACACTACCTGTAGGACTTGTCGCCCTAGTCTAGTGCGTATCGTGTGCGTCCGATTGTTTGCCCTATTCATAGTCGACACTAGCTATGCTGTCGAGCACGCGGTAGTTTATACGTGGGATGTTCCGTTAGCTGCGCTTCGTCCTGTTCTCCTAGGTAGGCTGGGGCCGTCTTCCTAGGGTTTCCATGGCCGTGTGATTCGGGTTCTCTATGGCTATATCGACGATGTGCCTGTTAACATTAGGTGTGTTCAATACCAGGCTGGCTTCTTCTTATATGTTGCCTCCCTGGCTTGTTCCTTATAGTTGGGCTATCTTATAAAGCAAGCTACTAGTCTGGCGGATCTTAGCAAGCTTATTTCGTGTAAGGCGTATTAACTTGCCCTTCTTCACCACTGGCTTCGCCAGGCAGTTTTCGTGGCTTGCTAGAGCGGGCCTGTAACAGTTCGCACACCGTGGGCGTTCCTGGCACGGCTATAGGTGGTTATATCCTGCCGGGAGTCGAGCGCTATAGTTCTCGTATCTATCAGCTCGCGTGTAGACTCGGCTTAGGTGGTATCCTTGGCATCCTGGGTTGTGTCAGCTAGGAGGCGTGCGCTTTTCGATTAGCCGGGCGGGCCCGCTCGCTGCGAAGAGCCGAAACAGGCGGACTTTCTATAGGAACGAGATAATGCATGATCTCTTGTTCGTCCCCGGTATCGGTTCCTATCGCGACCAGCGCATACTTACTAGCTCGACGCCAGTTTACGTAATAACTTTATCTCGTAAGAGCGCGTCGGTCTCGAACATCTCGCTAAAGATATTCGGAAGGTATATCGGGTAGCCAGGGACCACGTAGTTAACCCACTTAATCGGGACCTCGACTGCGTTAGCTCGGAGGCTTCGCGCTAGTTCTTCTTTCCTTTGGAGAAGTATCTCCTTTGTTTCCTTATTTCTTAGACAGACGGCGACGCCTATAGCTGTATAATAGACATCGGGGATGTCGCCTAAAGATAGGTCGAGGGTCTTACATACAGCCTATCGTAGGGCGAAGTTGTATTGAGCATGTGCCCAGCTTCGGTGTTCCTTTAGGATCCTTACGAGAACTCGGAGGTCCTCTCGTTGATTCGTTTGCTGGGTCCGCTTGTTTGCACCCTCTTAAGGCGGTGGCTTCTGTCCCGCTCCGGCGATGTCGGCCCAGGTGCGCGTGTGGGCCCCGAGAGGCTCCGTACAGGTTGGGCCGCCCTCCGGTAGGGGGCGCTCATTCGGGCGGGGGCTGGTTGCGTCCCCGATCTTGGTCTGTAGGAACGCTGTGAAGCCTTTTGTAATCTCCGCGGCTAGTTGCTTGTCTTCGTCGCGGTATTCTTCGATAATGCTGTCTAGGGCGCGGGCGATCCTCGTGAGCACCGATCGTCGGGTGTTATGTCGCCTATCTATATCGCCCAGGATCGGGGCCAGTGCGTTCGAGGCCGGATAGTGTGCTTGCGTTGTAGTCTGCAGCGCGGCTTCTTCCAGCGTCGAAGCTTCTCGAGTGTCGTCGACCTTCCTTCGGTTTCGCAGTGGACCGTTCGTAGGGGCCTTGTTCTGCCCCGTTCGCTTCCTCTTGTGAGTATAAGTGGGGGGAGTTTCTTCAAGGTGGTCGGGAGGATCGTTTCCTGTCATCAACTTATCGGTGGTGTCCTTGCGAGGAGGTGAAGCCATCACGATGATGGTCCCAGAGTCCATCTGGCCTCTGGGTTGGCGTTGAGGCGCCGTTAGAGGGTTGTTAAAGATTTGGCAGAAAATAGGGGGCTGGCACTAATAGTGGGTACTAGAAAAGAATAAATAGGAAGGAAGGTGGATTACTCCTATCTATAGGTGAGATAGATGCTTAGATTGATCACTAAGGTAATGACTGTTTAACTAGGAAATCCTTTTAACTTATATACCAAGTTATTCCCTTACTTGGATATGTTGGATATATTGTGATTCCACATATCTTAACATATCGGATGGGTAAGCGACAGGGGTCGATATATGGAATATGTTTGCTGACCACATATCGCTCATATTGCGTCACGTGACCCCTAGTCTTGGCGTGGCTCGCGTGGCTGCTTATAGCTGGTGTCTTGTTTGTTTGCTGTATTGATTTGTTTGTTTGTCCAGTGGCCCTTAGCTACATAGCGCTTATCCGTTCCTGTGGTTTGTTGGCTCGTCTGGGTTGTAACACTACCTTTCCCCTCTCCAGGGTCTTTATCCTCAAAGCCACGGTCGTATAAAAGGTCGTTCCATCTACGCGCAGTGTGTGTGCTGTAAGTTCCACCCTTCCTTTCTTTATGTGTTTATGATGCATGCTTATCATGTCTGGTCGAATTGAAAAACGAAAGTCTCGTGCGAAAACAACCGAGAGACAGGACGCCCTGCTGTCGTCTATTCTTCAGAACGCTGTTTCAATGCCGTCTTGCTCGTATTGCGAAGGTCGTGGCTTTGCCTCCTACGAGGTTTCGCCAATGGACTCGTCTTGTTACGCCGAGTGTGTGCGTCTTGGTCGTTCGCGATGCGACGTGCAGGGTTTGGAGCCTTTAGAACTGCGGAAGATCTCCGAATAGCATCGCCAATTAGAGGAGGAGCTGCTAGCTTCTAAGGAAGCGCTTCTAAAGCAACAAGAGAAGGTGGTTCGTCTTCGAAAGCAGAAGAAGATATGGTATAAGAAGGTAATGCGTGCAGTGCGTCGTGGTATCGACAATCTTAAGGAGTTGGATCGCATCGAGCGTGAGGAGGCTGTCGAAGAGGAGCGTCGTCGTGGGGCCGAGGCTATTCTGGCTTCCTCCGATCTTCCGACTACTTCCGACGGTCTTGATTTCGATTAGAACGACGCGTGGCTCGACGCGGGGTCTAATCCTGCTGCGTGGTCGTCTTTCAGAGTTCCTCCTGGGACTTCCTTAGGGCCTGTTACGCGTTCTTCAGGTGGCTCCTAGGTTCCCATGTGTTTTCTTCTGGTGGGTATCCTTTCCATTTAACGAGATACTTCTAGGTGTTTCCGATTTTCTTTTTATCGAGGATTGCTTCGACTTCGTATTCATGCTAATCTATTTCGACTTCTAGGTTGGTTTCAATCTGGGCGTTCTTAAGAGCTGGTTCGAGTAAGGAAATATAGAATACGGGGTGTATCCTTATATTGCTAGGTAACAACAGTTAGTAGTTGGTTTCTGAAATAACTTTTTTAACTTCGAATAGTCCAATTTTCTTGAAGTTGAGTTTGTCGCTTAGTCGTTTAGTCTTAATATTTTTGCGGAGTAGGTAGACTTTGTCTCCTCTCTTAAAGGTTGGTCCCTTCAACCTTGCTTAGTCGTAGTAGGTCTTCATTCTGTTTTGTAGGAATATAAGGTCTTCTCGTAGTCTTTATTATAATTCTTTAAGTTTGTCCACTGTAATTGTTGCTATTGGTGACAATTCTCCCAGTAGAGGTGCTCGTGTAATCTCTAAGTTGAATCCATAGTTAGCTTTAAATGGTGACATACCGAGTGACTCGTTATCGGCGCTGTTGTAGGCGAACTGAGCTGTTAGTAGTAGCTTAACCCAGTTGTTTTGCTCGTAGTTAATATAGCAGCGTAGATATTGCTCGAGTGTTTGATTCATTCGTTCCGTTTATCCATCCGTCTACAGATGATAGGCTGTGGATAGTTTATGCTTAACACCTAGCTATATTATAAGCGATTTCCAGAATTTGCTCGTGAATAGCTTGTCTCGATCGGAGATAATTTGTTCTGGTAACCCGTGTTAGCTGACAACAGTCTTAAGGAAAGCGTATACGAGTTCGTCGGTGTTGCTTGCTTCCTTATATAGTATAAAGTATATGTACTTCGTGAGTTTGTCGGTAATGACGAGGATGCTATCGTAGGTTGTTTATAACATTGGTTCCTTAGATAGTGGTAGCTTCATAATGAAGTCTAGCGCGATTGTCTTCTAAGTGCGGTCCGGTGGTGGTATCGGCTGGAGTTCTCCGTACGGTTTATGTCTCGAGGCTTTTACTTTGTTATATAGGTCGCAGTCCTTAATAACTTTAGCGACTTGTTCTTTCAGTTTTTAACAGTCGTAGTGTCGTTGTATTCGGCTCGTGGTCTTAAAGATTCCTTGGTGTCCGTGAACAGGGTGCTTATATAGGTCTTTAATTAATTCATCCTGAAGTTGTTCAGGTATCTCGATCTTACCGTTATACCGTGGTGGTTCTCCTCCTTTAAGCTCTTTGATCTTCTAGGTCCAGTCCTTATAATAGACTTGGTATATTACGTCCAGCTACCTATTAGGCACTAGGTTTCTGTTAGTGTCTTCTATTAAGATAGTGTGTGTTTCCACTGTAGGTTCCTGCTTTAAATCCGGCCGGCGGCTTAGGGAATCGGCCCTGCTGTTCTCATTGCCCTTTCGATAGATAATAACAAAATAGAATTCAGAGAGGAATTCCATCCAGCGGATTTGTTGCTTATTCAGTTCTTTCTTTATCGTGAATATCGCGAGATTCTTATAGTCGGTGTACACTTTCACTTAGTATGCTGTACCACTAAGAAAGTGTTTCCATTACTGGAATGCTTCGATAATGGCCATTAGCTCCTTATCGTGAATCTGGTAGTTGAGTTGTGGTCCATTAAGTTTCTTTAAGAAGAATGCTACTGGGTGTAGCTTTCTATTCTCGTCGGCCTAACTGAGTTGGCCTCCGATCGCGTAATCTGATACGTCGGTCTCGACCTCGAATAGTCGTGTAAGATCTACTATACGTAATACTAGTTCGTCTGTGATCCTTTTCTTTAATTCTATGAAGGCTTATTCTTTTATTTCTATCTATTGGAAGTCGATATCCTTGTAAGTCAGGTTTGTTAAGGGGGCTGCGATTTTTCCGAACTAAGGAATGAACATCCTGTAGTAGTTCGCTAATCCTAAGAAGGATCGTACGTCCTTTACTTCTTAAGGTGTCGGCCATTCTCTAACTGCTGAAACCTTGGCTTCTTCTATCCGGATTTCACCTACGGATATAACGTATCCGAGGTAGTTAACTTTGTCTTTTTCGAATTCGCTCTTTTCTGGATTTACTAGCAGCTTTACGTCCTGTAAGGCTTGTAGCACGAGTCGGATATGTTCGCGGTGTTCCTCGAGGCTTTCGGAGTAGATCAGGATGTCGTCGAGGTAAACAATAACGAACTTGTCGATGAATTCTTGTAGGACGTGGTTCATTATATTCTAAAAGCTTACTGGTGCGTTAGTTAGGCCGAATGGTATTACCAGGTATTCGTAGTGTCCGAATTTGCAGCGGAAGGCGGTCTTCTATTCTTCGCCTTCTTTGATTCGAATGAGGTTGTATCCGTTAAGTAGGTCTAGAGCCGTGAAGATAATGGCTCTGCCTAGCTTATCGCGTAGCTCGCTGATAAGCGGTAGGGGGTAACAGTCTTTAATGGTGATGGCGTTGAGTTCTCGATAGTCGATATATAGTCGCCATTTGACTTTGCTATCTTTTCCCGCTTTCTTTAGAACGAATAGAATTGGATATCCCGCTGGTAAGTTCGATAGTCGAATATTTCCTTTCTCGAGATTCTCTTTAATGTATTCTCGGAGTACTTGCTCGTGTTCTAAGTTGATCGGGTAGATCCTAGAGGGTTTCGGTTGTTTCCCTTCCTGTAGGGGTATCTTGTAGTCCTATATACTGTACTCTGGTATTCCTGTAGGCAGTTTTCTACTGAACAGGTCGCTGAACTCCCGGTACTACTCTGGTACTTCGGGTTTGGGTTCTAGCTCGACTTCCTTAGTTCCTTTTATTATAAGGTAGACTCGAAGGGTCGTAGGCTTGCTTAAGGGTCTGTTCCGTTGACGCTTCTCAGAGGCTAAGTCTCTTCCTGGTGTATCCCATTAGAGTTGGCCTGTTCTCCAGTTAACTCTGGGATTGCTCTCCCGCAACCAGGGTATCCCCAATATCAGGTCGTATCCCGATATGTCTACGATGTCGCACTCGAGTCGCTCCTTCCGATTCTGGATCGTCATTAAAAGGGGCGCAGTCTCTCGTAATACGAGTCCATCGTCGTATTGGAAAGCTTCTCTATCGGCAGCGTGGAGTCGGTATAGGGCGTCCTTTTGCTTCCATGGTATCTGGAGCTTGTTGACGATTCGTAGAGAAAAATAATTCCCTTAGGCTCCGCTGTCGACTAGCGCGAGCACTTCATGTTTTAGGACCTATACTGATAGTACTAATAGTCCGTTTGTATCGCGATCCTTTTAGTATATCGTGTATAGGGACTTCTTATCCTGTTAGGCTAGCTGTAGTCCCTTTATAACTGGCGTCGGTCGTTTCCCGACTGTTTAGCTTGTCGCCTGCAAGCAGCTCTGACTTGTCTCGCGGCTTCTCTATCTTACCAGGCTCCCCGACGTCTTGGGTGTCCGGTGAATTCCCTTAAGGTTGGATCGTCGTTTAAAGACAATATGTGTTTCATTGGGTCGACGTATTCGTCGGATAACATCTCTTATGTCTCCCTTTCTTCTCCTTAGTAAGGGGTCGGGGCTCGGATTAGTTCCTTAACTTCGTGACCGCTAGGAGGTACAAGCAGCTATGCTTGCTTCTACTCTCGGAGCTTCTCTTCGTAGCTTTCTTTCATCTTAGTCCATACTTCGGCCTTCTTGACCGCATATACGCGGCACTAGTGCGTTGTATATTGGTACTATTCGATACTGCCAGCTATACACTTGCGAGGGTACTCTCGGGGTGCTTTAAGTAGCATATACCTTTCCCGGTCCGTGAGTTGGACAACGGTTTTATCGATTTCATCCTGCGTGTATAGGTTATAGATGGCTTGTCTTACGATTCGTCGCGGAAATGTATGGTTTCTAAGTTTCTCGCCAAGGTGTTGCATATATAAGTCGAAGATATAGGAGATCCATGCTAATTCTTCGTGTCGCTCTACTCGAGGGTATATTCGCTTATCGTCACCAAATCCTGACTGTTATATCGGCCTGTGATCTCTAGCGATGTTTATGAATCGCTCGGCAACGTCGCTTCCTTCGAGGAACACTCCCTTAAATAGGATCCATCTGTTGTGGTCGATAGTCCGTTATTGGATGGCTTATTCGTTTAGCTCCTCGTTAGTATAGCGGTTCAGCTCGTGGGGCTCTGGAAATTCAACCCATCTTTGGAGCTGTTCTTTATTGCTGCTGTCTGTGAGGTAAGATCCTTTATCGGGTTCTTCCTGGATGACTTATCGTTGTATTATCCTGATAGTACGAGTTTGTCGTGGCTTTCGAGGGTACTATCCGGCGCCGTCCTTAGCTGACCGATGGGTGCCACAGTTGTCGTCGTAATATGCTGTCCAGCTGAGGTCGTTATGGTCTATACTGGGGGTACTCGTGGTTTCCTTTCCCACTCCATCTAGTGTCGCGACCTCTTGTCTCTGGATAGCGTTGGCCCGTCGCTCTGGAACGGGGTTCCATTTGCGAGGCTTCTTGGGTTCCGTGTACTAACGTGCAGGGTGTCCTTTCTTCCCACAGTTGTAACATTCGCTGTCGAATTTCGGCTTGCTGTGGTGTGTTACGTTAAGGTCCATTAGTCCGGAATGATTGCCGTAGGAGGTCTTGTTTCTCCATCCATCATTGTTGCGTCGGAAAGGTTAAGTGGACTGTCGCTTCTTTCCGGTGTTGGCATTCATGGGTTTATAGATAGGCTGTTGGCCTTTGCGCTCTATCTTTCTCTCGTAGAGTCGGTTGTCGATGCGCACCACGAGCTCGATATATTCGGAGAGCTCGCTAAGGCGATCCAGTCTAGTCACCTCGTCTTTGACGTCGTCCTTAAGACCTTGGTAGAATTGGGCGATATAGGCGTCATCGTCCTAGTCTAGCTTGGAGATGATCTGTCGGAATCCGGCTGTGTACACAGCGGCGGATCCTTTCTACTGATGCTTTATAAGCTGTCGTTCGGCCGTGCGGACTTCGTCAAGGCTTCCGAAAGTGCCCTTCAGCTTGGCTTCGAACGTCTCGTAGTCTCCGAAGATCTCCTTTATTTTATTATCTTAGAGGCGGTCCCCGTTAGTCAAGTAGTCTCTTATTGTGGGTTCGAACCACGACAGGGCGTCGCCTTGGAGGTATCCGGCGATGCATATAACCTTATCGGATTCGTTAAGGAAGCTGGAAGAGTAGTACTTCAAGTATGCCTTGGCCTGAGTAAGGAACATCTGTACGTTCCCGTTGCGTCCGTCGTACGGGGTCGGGCCTGGGTACTTGTGTCTCCTATAGTCGACGTTTCTGCCGTTGACCGCGTGCTGGAGCTGCTGGTTTTCCTTCTAGAGGGTTTCAACGCTCTATCGGAGGGCGTTGATGATATTGGCGAGCTCCTACGGCGTGTTAACTTCCTGCGTGGCCTGAGGGGCGGCTCCCGTAGCGCTGTTCTACGCAGGGGTGGCCCTGGCCAGCTGAGGCGTAACAGGCGTAGGGGTTTAAGGTACCATTGCGTCGAGAGGTTAATGTCCAAGTAGTTGACGGTGACTAACCTGAGCACAAGTGATCAAAATGTAACGAACGCTATACCTAAGTACTACGTGACGTAAGGTTTATACAATTAGGGACAGAGAGCGTCTGTCTAGCTTGAACACTGGTCGTAAGGTAACAGATAACTAAGGGTGCGTAACTAGGTAACTAGTTTGAACTTCATAATAGGTCGTTAGGAGATTACTCCTATCTATAGGTGAGATAGATGCTTAGATTGATCACTAAGGTAATGACTGTTTAACTAGGAAATCCTTTTAACTTATATACCAAGTCATTCTCTCACTTAGATATGTTGGATATATTGTGATTCCACATATCTTAACATATCGGATAGGTAAGCGATAGGGGTCGATATGTGGAATATGTTTGCTGACCACATATCGCTCATATTGCGTCACGTGACCCCTGGTCTTGGCGTGGCTCGCGTGGCTGCTTATAGCTGGTGTTTTGTTTGTTTGCTGCATTGATTTGTTTGTTTGTCCAGTGGCCCTTGGCTGCATGGCGCTTATCCGTTCCTGTGGTTTGTTGGCTCGTCTGGGTCGTAACACCCTGGCTATAATAGGTGTGCCGTCTTTACCTTCGCCTGTTTATAGTCAGCTGTTTTCCAGCCGTGTTGTAGCCTATCTTAGCAGTCTATACAGGGTCCAGCCACGTGTATTACTTAGGGGAGGTGATCGGATTTAGTAAATAGGGTATACCCGTTATAGGCAGCTTAGAAATCGTCTATAGCCCACGCTAAGTCGATTATAGAGTCCATATACCCTCTTCGAGTCCATATCGGTGTTCTAAGGGGAGTGATTAGCTGGAGTCTCTAGGATTTTGCTAACTAAAGCAGCTTATTAGCTGTATTATAAGATTAGACGTTGTATCCTCCCTAGATAAGGTGGTGGACGTTAAAGTCTCCTATAAGGACTGTTCATTTTAGCTGGGGTTCGGTATAGAGGGCTTCGATAGCGGGCAGGTCCGATCTGCTGATGGACTTAAGGGGAGGCGAGTATATATAAATAACCGTTATAAAACTGTCTAGTAGTTGGATTATAATACGACACTTATTTAGCTGCGCTTTATATATCCACTGCACTAAGGTGTACTTCTTATTAATATAAATATATACCCTGCCTCCCTTAGTTACGTAAAGTAGGTAGTATAAAGAGGATCTCGGGTAGTAAGTAATCTATATATTTAGGTTTCGCTAGGGCTCTTAGATCGCTAGGTTGTTGTACTCTTTGGAGATAATATCGATTACTAGGATCTGTGCTTTCTTACTTTTCTACGTGTTCCAGTATAGGATCCTTAGCGCTGTTATAATCGAGTGTGGATACTGTTTAATGTTGACTCCGGTGTTTCGATGTCTATGTTATCTATCTCTTCGTGGGTTCTGCTGCGGGCTCTGCCAGTGCTTTTAATACGGCAGCTAGTTGCTCGACGCTTCCGTAGCTGTACTGTCTACTAGTCCTCGGCTGTTGGCTTAGGGAGTTCTTACGAGGGCAGTGCGAATCCATTTAGTCTCGTGATATAAGCAGCCTTAGCGATCTAGACCTGCTCTTAGCGGACTGGATACTCCTTAAACTATGTAGTATATAGTCTTCGGTATACTAAATAGCAGTACCGGCTTTTATTCTCGGCTTCTAGGTATTCTTTATTGTTATACTTTATTAAAGAGCAGAGCCGGCACCTATCTACGTGGCGGCAGATATAGGCGATATGTCTATAACAGTAGCAGTGGTAGTATTACTTAAATTATGCTCCTTCGGCGAAGGGCTTATATAGATAGTAGCTATACTGCTAAATAAGGCTGTCTCGGTATAGCTGTTCCGCTTATTAAACCGTGGGTACTGCAATATATAAGGCCGTGACCTTCCTAAATAAGGTCTTAGCATTACAAGGGAGCTTGGCTTCTAGGACGTCGATTAGGCTGCCAGGCTGGTTCTAGAGTTGGACTTTTAGCTGCCCTTGGTTTATCTCTATAGCCTCCTTATTAATGTTATAGGCTACCACCAGGATCTTTCTTTTTTAAATAGAGACGTTCTCTCCGAAGACCTCGGTAGTCTAGGCCTAGTCGGTTTTTAACTATCGCTTCTCTTCTGCTGTCTTATAAGTAATAGTATAGTCTCCGCTAGGAAGCTTCTGTGTAGCTATTGCTGTTTCTTTGCTTATTGCTGCATTAAATTTCTGCATGATCTTTTCGTAAGTGTGGCTTTCAGTTCTTATAGCCTTGACTGTTACCTCCTGTTCGTGTCGAGCAGGTAAAGTCCTAGCTACCTGGGGGGCCCTAGGCGCCAGGGTAGCAGTAAGGGTAGTAGCGGCTATAGCGTATATCTTAGGAGCTTTAATTTCCTTATAAATAGCTTGCAGCGTGTTCTCGATAGCATTGATACGTCTTTCGACGCTAGGCTGGTTATCCAATTCCTTAGCCGCCGTCTCTAGGACCGGAATAGCGGCTTGAACTGCTACAGCTAAGGCTGTAATGTTAACTTCACTAGCTAGGAAGCGTTTGAAGTCGTCTATAGTGCTGCGTATATCCTCTAGACTGCGTCCAGGTACTGTAATACTATCTGGCGATGGTGTTCTTGAGTCCGGAGGTGACGGCTCGGGGGGTGGGGTGGGCCTATGGCGGCTCCTACCACCCGCGCTTTGCCTCGAGGGTGGTGAATCGACCATTTCTAGGCTAAATGAAGCCCTAGGAATAGTTTCCGGGCTATCCGGTAGCTTATAGAGTCGTGGTTGTGAAGTTATCGCTGTGTGGGGTCGGTTTCGAAAAAGTTTTTTTTTTCGTTTTTTGTGGTGGTCTTATTAAGGTTTTATGCGTGGTTCAAGCCCCTCAGCAGCATTAGGATCAATTCGAGGCTAGAAAGATTCGCGCGGCAGGTGGTTCATACGAGGGGCGAAAAGTTGGGTTATAATGACTAGTCCAGAGAGACTAAAAGGCTGAGTGGTTCAGCATGAGATGTTCCACTCTTATTTGTCACAAGAGGTGTGGGCGTGAGGAAGGGCTCTGGGCAAGTACGTAACTAGCCCACTCTCGTTAGCCAGTGAGATTCCCCATGCGGCATGGAAAGAAACAGATCCGTTAAGTTTCAGACGGCGCAAGATATGGACCGTAAATAACGGGCCGGTAGAGTCTCTGGTCCGGTGCCGGTGGACGCCGTCTCTCGGCGGCCATGGCGAACGCCTACATTGCCTACCTGTCTGCACATAGAGCGGAACTGTTGCGAGGAAAAGGCTTAACTGATTGTAGCTAGACGCATTCCGAGGCATAGTTCTCGGTTACCTAGGGCAGGCAGTGCAAGATGGTAATTTCTAGTGAAAGAAATAGAGAGTGGGCGGTAGTATATCGTGATCGTGGGACAGTAGGGAAAGGGACTCGGGGCATAATGTGAGAGGCATCTTAGGAGCAGCATGTCTTGAAGGCGAATAGTTAGAAGCTTGTCCTGTTTCCCGTTCCTGCCAGGTGGTCCGCAAAGCAGGTGCGACGGTTGGGAGGTACGTAGCGGTGCCTAGAGCATACAGGCCGCATACTGATTCGTTTGGCAGCGATGCAGACCATTTTACTGGGACGCATACGTCGTACAGCCCTTTTTGCGTCGCATAAGGCAGGTCCCCCGCTACTTACCGGGGCACTTGCACGCGCCGGCACGTGTTCGCCCTGCTTTTGCCCGCTAGTCGGGCCGTGGTTGTCGGTCAAGAGCAGTGCCTGTCAGCTTCTCATAATGGGAACGGCACTTTTTTATGGGGCGCGTACCGGTTAGCGTTCTACTGTTGCGTGAGTTGTTTGAGAAAGCGAATCGAGGCCGTTTATTGGGTAGAGGGCGTATGTCATTGCTCTGTGGACGCATCATGGCCTGAAAATTCATTTCTTGTTTCTTACTTCCCATGCTACATGATCAAGCAGGAACTCTACGGCAGGACAAGGTAAACCGAGCCTGTCACATTGAGCAGAGATGGGCTGTAGATTTTGGGAGGTAGGCGCTGAAGCTGGGTACACGCACTCCAGCGCGCTAGTGGATTAGCGCACGCCTCGGGTCGGTTAGTGGGGCCCACGGGCAACCTCAATTCAACACTCTTGAATGCACAAGCACCCCGCACGAATCCATCGCACCTTCTCTTCTGGTTCCATCCCCCATCCTTACAACAGCGGCGGCGCGACCCGACGGGCTTTTCAACGCGTGCCCAGGGCGCCATGACGTCGCCGAGCGCGCCCGAGCTCGCGCAGCTCGCGACGCAGCTCCTCCACTTCAAGGCCATTGCCAACACCATCACCGACGAGGACGCGCGACGCGCCCGCGCCCTCGTCGCCGCCCATCCGCCCGTCCACGGCGCCGTGGCGGCGCCGTGGCTCAACCCGGCCTGGTTCGACACGGCGCTGCGCTCTTTACGCGCCGGCGTTGACGTGCCGGACGAGCAGCCGACGTTGGCACGAGAGCTAGGCCGGCTGCGTACACACGCGCATGTCGACGAGGGACAGACGCAAGTCATCGTAGGAGACACACAAGCCGGAACATGTTCGCCCGCTACATTACGGCCCATGGGTGCTGAGCACGAGACGGGGGGCCGTCCACGAAAACGCATCCGTATGGCCGCCGAGACTACCGCATCGTCTTCCCTTCCTCCCGAGCCCGTGCCGGCGACTGACTCATCCCCGGCGGCCGCCGGGAAGAGGGTGAAAACATCGCCACGCCAAAGACGCAGCTCAGCCCGTCCATTATCAGTGCCACCTCATTCTACCGCCCACGCTGTGCCAGCCGAGGACACTAGTTCACGTCCACGATGCGCCCTTCCCGATGTCGCTGGGCTTCTAGATGAGGATGTGGCTTCGTTAGACGTCGCTGGACCCGCGCCTGGGCATCGGGGACGCGGACGACCGCGCAAAGACAAGGGCGCGTCGTTGAAAACGACGGTGAAACCCTCAAACGAGTCGGGTTCAATAACCACTGCGAAAGACGCTGCGACGCCACTCGAAACGATAGTGCCACCCTCACGTGTGTCGTGTTCCGTACCCACGGCGCATAACAGCGAAGCGTTAATAAAGACGACCGTTCCGCCTCCTCTCGTGCCAGATTCCACATCGACTATCGTGGGCACCACGGCCTCCCCTCCGCAAACAGAATCAATCCGCCCTCGGCAAGGCATCCGGGTATCCTCGGGCATCGCCATCTATCTGCCTTTTGAGCTTGGCCCCTTAAACCAGTCCTCGCCTGCCCCAGCAACAAGCCCACCCCACCGAGTTGCGTCTCCAGAACCCGCAGCGTTTTTACCCATCGAGCACGAAAGCCAAGACACCACCTCGCAAATCGTACCATCCACCTCCGGACCCGAGTGTTGGACCCGCGGTCGTCCCCGTCGACAGCCCACCATTCCTGCTCTACCGCCCCTAAACCGGACATGGCCCCCACCACCCGTAGCCCCCACGGATTCGGGGCCCTATGATAACCGAGACCACCCAGCACCCACGAAGCCGCTAACCGACGCCGAGAAGGACAGCCGTGTGACGTCGCGCAAACGCGCGCGCGGGTCCCCAGGGGCAGATAAAGCGTCGGCCTCGGTACCGTATGCAAACCGAAGACCGCTGGCGCAGTCGCCAAGTCGTTCAAGAACAACCGGACTTGTCAACGGGAGGCTGCAAGATGAGCAGGGGAAGACATCCTGTGGCACGGGAAGAATGGCCACGGACGCAGAAGAGGCCACATCAGTGCCACGCAGTCGGGGTCGACCGCCCAAGCATGCGCGTCTCGGGTCGGGCCAGTCGCTTTCGACGCCTGGAAAAAGTGCTTCCTTCGAGGACGATGCGCCACGAGCGGATTTTGCGTTGATCCAGGCACCCTTGACGCGCTCGCGAAGTCAGGCGCGGTCGAAATGGCCACTTCACGCCCAGTCAGTGGGACCTGAGACCGTCCCGACTCCTCTCCGCGACTCAACCCAGAGAGATTATGGCACACCAATACGAACACCACTGACGGGATCACGAAGTCGTGGAAGACCCAAAAAGCGGTCTCCTACCGCACTATCGGGAACTCAGGCGCTGGTTTTGCAGCCTCTGTCAAGTCCAGAGGTCCAAGGAGATACGGTTCCCTCGGCTTCTATGTCCCAAACCATCGCCCTCGAGGGCCCGATATCGCCAGACGATGGTGATGAGTTGGGCCAGGTGCGTTTAATGCGGTTGCGAAGTCGGGGACGGCCGAAAAAGCAAGTTCTTCGTGTACTGTCAGAAACACGAATCGCCCCGACTCCTCTACACAACTCAACCCAGAAAGTTGATAGCACGCCAATGCGACTTCCACCGGTGGTATCGCGAGGCCACGGACGCCTGGCGACACCGCGTCCTGTACAATCGGAGCCTGAGACCGCGCCGCCTTCTTTACGCGTCCCCCGTCAACAGTCTATAGCCATTATCGCTCCAGACGTCTCTACGCCCCAGGAACTCCTCAGTGCTTCTGTACAAATACCACCCACTGCTGCGCGAAAACGCGGACGGCCCCCTAAACGTACCTCCACACAATTGGAACCCAAGCCCCCCCCTACTTCTCCACGCGTTCCCGATCCCCGGTCTGTACCCCTCAGCGGTCCAGTGACCTCTACACAGCAAGAACGCAACGGTGCTCCCACACAAACACAAATTACGGCCTCCGGAAAACGAGGCCGGCCCCGCAAGCATGCATCTAGACAACCGGGGCCTGGGACGGCCCCCTCATTGCGCGTCTCGGACGATGAGTTTAGACCCCTCGGCTTCCCAGAGACCCCAGCACCGCAAGAACACACCAGCACCTCCGCAAATACTTCTACTGCCTCCCGAAAACGCGGGCGGCCCCCCAAACGTAGTCCTTCCCAACCTAGATATCGTGCCGCATCAGCCTTTCTACCTCAAAACCCCACCTCGCCAACAGCGCCAGCGATCCTCCACACCGACCCTCGCGCCCCAGCACGAGACCCCGGCGTGAACTCGGCGCCCTCCCTGACGCAACTGCAGGGTCGGCCCTCAAAACGCAAACGCGCCTCGTCGGCCCCGACGTCGGATCCCGCGCCTGATGGGGGGGTTGTCCGGTCAGTTCGCCGTGGGGGGAGGGATATGGAAGATCAAGAAGAAGAAGAAGAAATAGAAGCCCCGGATGAAGAAAAGGAAGACGACAAAGAGGACGACGACGAGGGAAAGGAGGAAGGAGAGAAAGAAGAGGACGTAGCCCGCGACGCACGGTACCGGACGGCCCTACGCGCGCTCGAGCGATACGCGGCGCCAGCGCTACGGGCGCGGCTGGAAAGGGCCCGCGCCAACCTCGCCAACATGTATGCGGCCTGGGCGGCCGAGGACGCGGCCGAGGAAGAGGGGAGTGGGTCGAGTAGCGGGTCGTATGCTTAAGAAAGCAGGGGGAAGGAGAGGGAGGACAGGTGGAGGAAGGGAGACGGGTGCAGGAAGGGAGGCCAGCAGGGTGTCTGAGAAGGAAAGAAAGGAGAGGGCTGTTTGGTAGTGCAGGACGATTCGGCGGTACTGCTTATGAAACGAAGATGAACAAGTGCGAGAGATGTGAATTAAAGAGAGCAGAGAGATCTCGTTAAGTAAGGAGGGCAAGACACTCTTCATACACACGACGTCAGCGTGTAACCACAAGGGGAGAATGAGTTCTCTAATAGCATGGATGACCAGTCACTCAAGTCTGCCGCCAGGCCGACCAATTTAAGTTACCACGGCAACTCCATAGGGCTATTTTCTTCTCACAATGGCCCTCTATGTTGCTGTAAGGCGAGTTTTACAGCTATCTACCTAGGATTCTAGTTCAGCAAGACGTCTTGACTCACTCCTCGCATCGTATGTATACATACAAGGCGTCTCCTCCCTACTCCGGATCGGCTGTCTAGTTTAGCAATAGACTACTCTTTACCTCCGTTTAAAAACAAGCGCCGCCTTATGTGAGTTATATCGTATCAGATTAACCGTTGTCCCGGCCCCAGACGGAGATGCCAGGCTTCACTTGCCCAACGGGACTTGAGCACGTGCACGCGCCACGAAGGAATAAGGCTCGTCCCCTACGGGATCCTGGAAGTTATGAAAGAACAGTATATTGTGATTACTAGGGAAAGATACTGCCGTAGTGCATTTCGGGGGGGGAAAAAAGGCAGCGCCTGCAGAGTCTGAACCATTTCTTATTAGGTTGAGAGTACTGCAATTACTCTCTCTAATATCAAGAAGCTGTATGAACTACTCGTACGGATTATTTCCTCTTCTCCATCGGAACTAACGAGAATCCTGTTGGTATTAAGATTACCGTAAGCGATATGCATAGCTATCACTTGCACGCCTCGACATCATCTTATATAAGCTCGGCCCGAGGCCGTTGGGGGTTGACGAGGTAGTCGACACACTTCCACTTTAGCGAGTAGGGGTGATGCTGTGAAGATCTTGTATTCTTGTCATGGTGTGGAGAAAAAGAGCTTTGCTGACGCAAGACTACGAAGTCCAGCGGTTAACAAGCTAGCCCCATGTGGAGAACGTACAAACACATAATCTAGTAACATATCGGAAGGAAGGCGCAGTTTCTTGGGGTTTTCATATTCTACCCAGCGACTTATCCCCGTTCTTCGCAAATGCCATCAGCGCATGCTGTATCGTATAACAGGCTAGCTGGAAGTATCCTGCATTTAAAGTATGGGCAAAGTTTACCCCCCATGAGGGGGAGAGCATTCCGATTCTGTACCCTTCTTTTACCGCGGCAATGCACATCCGAATGCACGCGGGCAGCCCCGCCGTTACAGGTTAAGAGGCTTAATTGTGGTGCCTGAAAACAATCAGGCGGACACGGAAGTATAAGAAATGAAGACACGGGTTGAATTACCGTCCCATTACGTCGGCCGACCTGTTTAGTGGGTCAGCCAACTCGGCCGTTAATCATGCGCCTCTTAGATTATGGAGAAGCCAGCCCTATAAGGTGAGGGAATCCCTGCTACAGAGAAGTTTACGCTTTAACCTCGGCCCAGGGGGATGATAATGCATGTGACAAAACAGGGATGGCATTGAGTACACAAGGGCTATCGTCCCCTCGTATTTTCCCGTTCCGCTAATCCCGCTACATCCTGCCCACACAGTTTCTAGCCAACGGCAGGGGGGGATGGGCCCGATGGGCCCGGTGAGTTGCATGTAGCACTATGTGATGTATGATGCTGCTCCGTCCGCCCGACAAGTGACGCGTTCGCATCAATCATGGCTAATGGCTCATATAACCACTGCCTACTCTTGAAAGAGTGAGCACTACTGATATCAGCGCCGTGGTTTTACGAAGAGCTTTCTATTCGCCTCAGGCCGCGTGGTGACGATAATATAATCACAGTGTAGTCGCCAGCACGGCCAAGACGGCTCTTCACCCGCCGCCTGACATATCCAGAATTGCGCTCCCTACCACCCATTATTGTTCCCTACCTCCGCCATGAGATTTTTCCATTGGCTCGTCACCCTCCCGGCGTTATCCTTCGTCTGGTGTAGTTTGGACGATGCCACCCTTCACTCCGAGCTGCGCATCACCGAGAATAAGACCCTCGTGAAGCCGGATGACGTTGTCCCGACGCTCTTCACCCTCCGCCCAGATCCGAAACACTTGAAACCGGCCTCGCTGGCCACCACCGGCCATTTTGTCTCGAGGGCCGTTGACGTCACCGTGGAAATCTTCCAGGTCGCCGAGCCCATCCTGACGGAGCAAGGGTTGAGGCTCCGTGGAAACAGCGAACTCGACCCACCGCCAAGAGCGTCATGTTCTAGACTCCTGATGGTTCACTCCTTCGCCAACAGCTACTATAAGCCATTCGTTCGTTCGTTCACCGCACAGGATTGGGGGTGGATATTGGACGCCCACTAATTGGCAGCAGGAAAATATGAACCACCGAAATGTGAATTCAATCGCGTCGTCATAAAATTTGAAGGGACGGTAGAGGGGATGCAGTATGACCGTAATGTTGTCCTTTACCTCGGGGGCGCCGTTGTCTGGCGGAGCTCAACTCCCTCGCCCATGGGCGGCAAAGTTCACTGGTTGTGGCAAAAGGACGTGACGCACCTCCTTGCCCTATGGAAGAAGCCTCAGAGTTTGGTTTTCGACTTGGAAAACATTGTAACCGACATCCACACGGGCATTATCTCGGGCACTCTCACCGCAAGCTTCTTTAAGAGTGACGTCCAGACAGGTGGTCATCCGCCTGCTGACCTGATAATCCCTATCGCCAAGCAGGACAAGACGAAGCCTAGCCACTTTACCGTACCCGAAGAGGTCGCGACAACGACGGTTGACTTTCCCCGGAACGCCAACCGGGCGGTCTTCACCGTCGATGCCAAAGGCCAGGGCGAAGAGGAATTTTGGTGGAGCAGTGTTCTCCAGAGCGCTAGGAACACGTTTGCCCCCTATCACACCTTGCACGGCTACTCGCCATGGCGAGAGATCCAGGTGCAAATTGACGGCCGAGCCGTCGGGTTTATTTGGCCGCAACCCATCATTTACACTGCCGGGTTGCACGAGCAGCTACATTCGCCTATGGTGGGCCTCGACACATTTGATATACGCGAACACCAAATCGATATTACGCCATATCTGCCGTTACTATGCGATGGCCAGCTGCATCAACTCAGCATGAAAGTCGTTGGTTTCGATGATACAAAAGAAGTGGGCCGCTTAAGAAACCAGCCGGCAACCTGGTATCTGTCCGGCAAAGTATTTGTCTGGCTCGACAACGACGGCTCAATCACAACGGGAGACCTTCTTGCTTTGAAGAAAGCCGCGCCTCGTTTCAATATCAGCACGCACCTCACGCAGGACGCTAGCGGAAATAACGCCTCGATAGAGTTCACCGTAGAGGCGTCCCGGCATTTCAGCGTCCGTTCTTACGTTAAGACTCAAAAGCGTGAAGGGGATGTCTCATGGACCCAGGACCTTCAATACACCAACCGTGGTGGTGTATACAACTACTTCAACGGACAGAGCTACAGGCTTTCCAGCACAGGTACCGAAAGGGCTGATGGCCATGGTATTTCTTTCTCAAATCAGTACAGCTACGGTCTACGTTTCGAAGCCTTCAAGACATTGGAGTTCGACGGGCAGGCCTCGATCTATCATTTTTTAGACCAGGGGCTCGAGCTTTCCGTCAGCGGGGGTTCGGTGCTTCCTACCGGACTTGAGCCGTTTATCGGAAATTATGACAGCTCGGTTCTCCTCACCTGGAAGAATACCTCCATTCACGCTCGAGGGCCCCCCAGCATTGGTAATAGGGCACCTGGTGACAGCCAGTCTTTACAGGCTTTCTCCTTGAGCGGGAAGTCCGGACTCAGCGACGGTTCCGCCCTCGTCGAGCCGCTGTATAACCGCGATGTCAAACTGCGCCGCCTGAGGGTGATCGAAGACAACCAAAATATATCAGGCAAGCGGAGACACAGCGCCGTGGGATCGGGCGACGAATAGGACAAGTCGGCGAAGCGCACGAGGGGAAGTGGGTCGCGTATCAAAAGGGAAAGAAAGTTGCGGGGCAGACCCGCAACGGGTGGAAGATTGCGAATACGCGGTCTCCACCACTGGTATTGTTTTCCGCACGTAAAGGGAGCCTCGTGCTATTCTGAATATCGATCAATATATTTCTTCCTCCCTTTCCCCCCTCACTCTCCCCCCCCTCTCTCTAATGGATCATTTCAATCTACCCTCGTTCAAGTACATACTCGTGGGGTTACCACCCGTTTACGCGAGCCGCCCTCGAATGCGAATGCCCCCCCTGAACTTCACCAGAATCTCAGTCAGGCTCAACTTGGCTTTTCACTGCGCGCCAGGGTGAAACAGGAGTATAAATCCAATAATTCAGTGTGACGCCACCAAGGAACTACCACTAACATCGTTTACAAGGGGGGCCATCAACTCTTTTTATCGGTATTTAACTCGGTCTTGCCTCCAGGCCTCTCTCACACTCTCGAAATCTCTTCATACAATATTTCACAACTCGTTACGACGCATTTCCAAGGCTTTGTCGCTCCTGTCATTACGTTGTTGAAGAGGAAATTCTACCCAGCTTAGGATACAACCCTATTATATACCACTGACCGCGAGGCATGGCAGCTCATTATTTAAGAAGGCCTAGACCGAGTAAGACACCCTCAACAAACCAGATCCTGTGCTAGAAGTGTGGTGACGCACCCCCCTAGCCATACATCTTGAGCCGCTTGTGGAGGCGGCTGAGATCACGCAGGCAGAGATCACGCAGGCACAGAACATGCTCTTCGAGGAAGCCTTTCCCAGACAACTCGAACGCTCGTAACAGCAGCACCGCCCACAGAAGGTAGAATTCAGCTTGTTTCGGAACGCAACGCCAAGATCTAGGACTAATTCTCTAACTCAGTTACTGGCCTCATACATTAGTTTCTCCTATTCAAAATGACTTTCTTGGAAATAACACTACTGCTCAAGGCCCAGTTGAAATAATCCGAAAAAGCGCCAATAATCGACACAGCAGTTAGGACTCAGCATCGAAGGGATGAGTAAGAAATATTTCCCAGCGGAAGAACGACAAATGCCTCTTTTAACACGTGTCAAGACTTCTCGAAAGCAAGGAACACAACAAGCCGTCTAAGGAGAGCTTGTTCTCTCACAGTCCCTTAAGACCGCCCACGCACAGATCCCCCCCCCCCCCCCCCCCCCCCGGGCGCCCCCCTAGAGCATCTCGGTATCTAAATACCCTTAATGTTACAGCATGGGTACGTAGGTACAAGGGCATGGGAACGCATGGACGACTTACCGCTGCCTGGCGGTACGTACCGCCGCTGGCTGGATATATTCCTGCCAAACAATGACAGAGAGGAGCCTGTTCCTCTTCTTTTCCTCTTCACCCGTAGTTTTCGCATCCCAATAGAACCATTGGGTCATCAACAGATCCCTCGTTCCTTGAACCGTGACACTTAAAATTAGCCCGGTCGTGATAAGAGTTCCAACTCTTAGCAGACGGACGCGGTATAATTCCCCCTCATATGTATACCTTCGTACAAGCATTACTATCCATTGCATTTTCGTGGTACCTCACCCATCCCCTGCGGCCCACTCGGGGGAGGGCTGTCAGGGAAATCACATGTCCCTCGGCGCCTTCGGCCCAGACACAACGCCTCGGGTACTCACCTGCTCTGGCCCGACTGGGGAGAGTTGGTTGTGCTTGGGGTCATGCGCTGGTCTGTGAGGGATATCGAAGCAGTAGCCGGGGAAGAGGATTAACAAGGCTCCCTCTTTCTGCCTAGGCACCCAATCCCGGGGGATGCTGGTATGTCGGAGGGATAGTACAGCACGACGTCCGAGCCCTGGCTGACTCTCGGTCGTCCCGACGTTTCATTTGGCAACGGGGATGGTGACGGCGACTATGTCTCGCGTCCACGGGCTTCCTGCGAGGGTGGCCAGCTGCCTGAGCTAATGGCCGGCTCTGAGAGTAGAAAAAGAACACGCCGCCGGCCTAAGTAACAACTAAATAACTAATAGCACACTGCTTAGGTGGTCTGGGTATGCATCCATTACGTCGGCCTGGGGAGCAATAATCGTGAGCCAGGTTCCTAGCATGGCCAAGGACGTGCACATGTTGATCAGAACCCAGCTGGCCTTATACCACGTCTCCCAAAGGTCGGCGAAGGTCCATAGGAGGATATGTCGTAGGCCCTGTCTGGATGTATTAGAGATCTACTCAGAATGAACCCTAATATGCCTCACTTCCTCTTGACCCGAAGCCCGTATGCCTCCCTGAAACCCTGACCGACCTGCGTCATAGCAAGCAAAATAGCTTCAGAGCTAAAACTCGCAGTGGAACTTCCCCAAGTCGTTCACACAGTTGCCCAAGTTGCCGTTTTTAGCCACGTTACAATAACTATTGGAACCCTTGCGTGAGGGGTAGCAACCACAGAAGCCAGTTACCTTCCAGGATGCTGCATTATTTTGCCACCACTGTTTATTCCTGCTTAGAACTTATTTCCTGCCCAGTTGGGCATGAGCGATAAGAAACTTACCGGGTCGGGGTAGATATCGACAATCTTAGGATAACAGCCAGTATAACACTTTCCCTTGAGCTCCCATCCCTCACAGATCTTGACTGTACAGCAAGCCTGGCTCTCCATCTCTGGACGTGCGGTTAGCAGCGTGTCCGGCAGACTTTAGCAAGTCACTCGCGCATCTTGTACCTACCACCAGGCATGTTGCTGGGGGCCGCAACGGCAGCAGACACGGCCAGACTCAGGAGGTAGAAAGCCCTCATTGTGATTGTCTTTGAGATAAGTGGAGCTTTGATACAATTTCTTGGGAATAATTGTTCGGATAGGAACTTGGTAATGCTCTGGAGACACTCGGGGTTTCTATTAAGGGAAACAAAGGAAAACTATTTAAGGATCCAGACGTAGATATAGTAGCTCCGTAGCCCGCCTGATAGGCTAGGCTCTTGAGCTTACATAAAGTCACGTGACCTGGTAGGCTTGTTAGTGACAATAGGCTCATCTCGCGACATATACTAAATACTAGTAGTTCCTATCGACATTAATGAATAATGAAGAGGAGAATAAGGGCATGTCCTTACTATCCTGCTAAGGTAAAGTGACGCGTCTCGAGAAGTGTAATAGATCGGGCCGCAAAAACGCGAAGAGCAGTATTTAACCGCGCTCAGCTCCGTTGTTAAGTAAGCTATGGCCATTATCGAGTAGAATAAGGATACATCGTAGGTGGGCCCCCTAGCAGGCAGCTATCCCCTTAGGCCTAGGTTACGCTAAAATAAGCGGAAGGCTAATCTAGCTAATTAGCAGACAGCGCTTAGAGTTCCAGTGACCTAGAGTACTTACGGTAACGCTAAGAGTACGTACAAATACCGTAGTATCTTACCTCCTCTCGCTGAGGCTCGTCCGAAGAACCTGAAGTACTGGTCACACGCATTAATATTGGCGTGACCCAGGCCTAAGGGGATAGAACCGTGCAGTGTCCACTATTCGCCAGCAAACGTGTTATGACGCGCTAGTTTAAGGGTGTAAGTGCGGGGATGGCCGATTATAAGGCCCGCGGAAGCATGCGACGCGAACATTTAAAGACGGCAGTCCATGTCTAATATAGAAATATGGTAGGAAACAGAGTATGCATTTAGAAGGGACCTAAACTAGCTAGATGTTACGGTGGTAGACCTATTGTAGGTGTGGGCTAGGGTCGTGGCAGCTGGCAGGCTTAAAGTAGGTAGGTGCCTCTAAGTGCTAGATCTGAAGCTCTTCACGATCGCTTGGCGCTCCACGCAAATCACTTGAGACGCTCTAACAAGTGCATAGATGCATCAGGTGTACTGGACTAGAAATGGCATGCTAAAATCTATAGAAGTCATCCCTAGGATCCTTTCCTTTATTCCGCTTTAAAGAGAACCGGAATCTCGGGCTTGCCCTGCCCCCTCTGGTGCTCCACTTCCTCATCCAACTTTACCCTCCGCACTCTAGTCTCGGGTAGAGCTAGCTACTCGGGTCCTACAGCGACGTGGTGCAGGGCCCGGCGGGTTTGCCGGGGTCGGTGCTGTTGACAAAGGTGTAGCTGTACGAGATGGTGTAGCGGTCGTTGCCACGCCACTGGCCCGTGTTGGTGGCGTACTTGGGGTCCCAGGACATGGTGTACTGCGGGGCAAGGGTATTAGTGGATGGGTTGGATAAGGTATGAGAAGGTAGGGAAGCTGCACCATCCAGCTTTTTACAGGCTGCGGAAGGGAGAGGGGAATGGAGAAAGGGAGGGGAGGGAGGAGAGACGTACCATAGAGCAGTGCTGACCCTCGGGCACGCCGTTCTTGAGCAGCATAAACGTGTTAAAGAACTGGCAGGTCTTGGGCTTGGACCCGTCGGCGGGCGGGTGGCTGAGGCTGTAGGCGGTGTGGGCGGAGCAGGAGGCGGCGCAGAGGCCGGCGTCGAAGGGGCCGCTCGTGAAGATGGCGGCGGGCACGTCGGTGGCGGCACCAGAGCAGTCAAGCGGCGCCTCAATGGCCGCCTCGCCGAGGTATCCCGGGCCGCCGTATCCCGGTTGCGCGGAGATGGCGTTGCTCACGTAGCCGTTAGAGCCGGCCATGACGACGTGGAAGTCGCGCCGCCATTGCCCGTCGTTTTTGGTGTTGTCGACCCCCACCGGCCCTCCCCAGAAGACGCACTTGATGTTGGTCGTCGACGGCGGGTTCGGACACGACGCTTCGGGGTCCTAAACATGACGAAATTAGCTAGACGGTCTACGCGGAACTGCGAGAAAAAAGTGCATACCACGCTGGGGTCCCGCTCAAAGTAAATGTTAAAGGCCGAGCAGCCCGAGACGGCATTGCACTTGGAGGCGCAGAGTGCCGTGTCGTAAGCCTGCAGCGTCGTATAGCCGAGGTAGCCGTAGGCGCTGGTCGAGGCGTTGAGGTTGCTAAAGGTCAGGTGGTAGCCGGCAGGGACGGCGGCGGCGGCGGCGGCGGCACCAAAATCAGCGTAGGCTAAAAACGCGTCGGACGTGTCGGGTGAGGGGACCGGGCCGGCGCCGGGGGGCTGGGGCTGGCAGCCATTGCGCTTGACGGGCGTGAGACCGCCGCCGTTACCGTTGCCGAAGATGGGCAGGTTGCCGAGGATGGGCGGCAGCGTCAGCTTGAGCTTGTTGATCACCGCCGTTGCCGCCGCCGCCGCCGCCGCCAGCTTGTCGTACTTGACTATGACCTCGCCGCCGCCGATGGGTACGCGCACGTGCGCCGCCTTGGGCGCCGCGTCAAACGCCTTCCAGTCGATCTGCGCCTGCGCCGTCGCTGCGAGTGCGGTCGCCGTGATGAGGCTGGCCTTCATCGTAATGGGCAAGGAGGGGGAGGAGAAGAAACTGGGGAGGGGCTGCGCCGTGTCGGATGAAGCGTCGACGGGCGGCCACCGGCTCGGGAGGACCGGGAGGGAAGACGAGGCGGCTGCGGGTGGTGACTGGCTGCTTCCCACCTATCTTTTCACGTCGTCGAGCTTCACGCCTTCTTATAGCGCAAACGGTTCCCCGACACCGTCAAGCTCCGGAGATGGTCCCACAGGCCATATGCAGCCGTGGTCTGATCTAGATTCTGCGGCCGGTCGATAGCGTGGCCGCCTGCATCGTGGGCGGGCATGGGTACGGGAAGGATTTTGCGGTCACAATGCGTGCGGCTGGGCCCGCGTGGTTCGCGCCTCGGCAGGCACGGGGAGACTCGCCCTGTAGGAAAAAGGAAGAAAAGAAATGCCGCGGGCCTAGAACTCGACCGAGGCGCCTAACCCCACGCGGTGCGGCTGAGAAGGGGCCTCCCACCTGTCCGGCCTCTCGGACTCGATAAGAAAAAAAAGACCTGCTTGAACCGGCCTAGCCGCCGCTTCTCCGCTTGCTGGTCTGGCCAGAGCGCTTGGCTGCGCGGGACTGCATATGGCCTTGCCCAGACGGGAATGCCATGTGGAGATGGCGTCCCCGCCGGTTCCCAGATCGGGACCACGATCGTATTCCGGGGTGGGGGAATGCGCTGTTCCATAAAGGGCAAAGGAAACGAGCAGGCGGTGGGCTAAAGATAGCATGGAAAACCAATGATATGGTTCGGCGACCCTCGACACTTTTTATAGACGTTCAGCCGGTGGACCAAGACCTCCAGTATGTGGGCAACAACTTGCTCCGCCCGGCACCGGATATCCGACGCGCCTTGGCCGACGCCGGAGGACTTAGATCTGATGCAAAGAATCGTCCTTGATTGATTTCCGACATGTGAATCGCCGAGGGTCCATGTAGATGTACACTGGCGGCCTTCCGTGCCCTTTCTGATTGCCTTTTTCGTCTCTCCTCACTACCGTGTTGGGGTCGTGGTGCTGATACCCCTCGGGGACGGGCAACACTGCTTTCACCCAGTTTAGGGCCGTCATCTGCCTCTCGCCACACGGGAGTGTGTATCCATTGGCCCTATAAGATGTCGCGCGCGTTGCTCCTTGGACATTGGGCGGGTGAGGTGATCCAATCCGCCTCATCCCGATGAGCACGACTTTCCGAGGCTGGGATCCCCTCGATGGAGGTGAGCTGCCGCCATTTCCTCATTTCATTCCAGGCTTGTGGAGAAGGTGCCATTGCCAGGCGTGTTGAAGTGGGAGGCGCGCTGCCCCCGCCCTTATGTGTTCCTTCTTCTGCGGTTCAGCTTTTGTTCTTGCCCTCACTCCTACAGTGTGACTCGCCTTCAGTGCATGTGAGAAAGGAGTGCCTTTCTCCCTCCCATTGATTTGCCAGTTTCGTCATTCCATCTTGCTCAACTTCCCCCACTTACGTTTCTTCCTTAGCAGTATTTCCTTCCATCCAATTGCCGGCAGATCAGTGGTGTCAGTTGACGATATTTCACTTCTTTCCACAGCCTACGTTGCATCTCCCCAATCGACCACGCCACGTATCCTCCCGCATCCTGGTTCCCACCTCTCTTGTCATCTTCTCCCATGTCATCGGCCACATCATCCTCCAGACCCACACCCGCCCGGTGACGGTCGCAATGTCTCCGCGGCCCCTCGACTGAGAGCCCCTCGGCAGATAAGACGAGCTCGAAGTGGATCGGGCGTCAGCCTCCTCCACTTCGCCCACCCCGTCTTCGACGGCATAACACCGTCCTAACTGGATGGACACCGCCAAACCCGACCTCAAATACGGCTTAGCCTGGCTAGCGGCCCGTGGCGGCCCCCAGGGTAAACCTGCCCGCGATCCCCTCAACCACGACAATGCCGCCCTCGCTCCCAAAACTTGCTAGAGCTGTACGACCTCGTCATGGCGAACCGCCGTCGCCGCCTCGACTCCTACCAGCGGCGTCACACAGGGAACAATTTCTATGACGCTGGGTCACCAACTTCTCCAGCCTTTTAAATTGCAAACCTTTTGCCCTCGGCTACTCATCCAAAGACTTCAACAACCCCGGGTACCCTAACATCCTCGGCGCCGAACAGCACGATCCGGCCGATCCAGAACAGGAAACCGAAGCAGATAAGGCCGACTCAAATCAAGAAGACGAAGAAAACCTGGGCGAACACTGGAAAGGCTCTGGTTCGGGGCAGGGACCATGCACCGTATGAGCCAGAGGACCTTGCTGGTGCAGAATACGAAGACAACGCTTAGTACGGACCGGGGGATTTCACCCGCGCAGGACACAAAGAAAAAGGCCAAACGCGCCTCAAGACTTGGCAGTCCTCAGACAACCAAACCAGGTCAAAAATGAGCCAGAGAACTTGGCCGCCGCTGAAGCCTTGGCCATTGCAGAAGACGCAGCGGCATAGGAAGTGGAGGAAGACGACACGGTCGAAATGGGGCGCGGCGACTCAAGTCCCGACCGCTCGCGGTCTTCCTCCGTCCAGAGTTTCCTGTTTGAGGGCGACCCGATGCCGATGCCTGAGAATCGCCCAACCAACCGCCACACGTGCTGCAAGCTCGGCGCGCCGGAATACCGGCTACGACCAAGTGTCCCCAGCACGACTCAAGCCCCACCCGGCCACCAACTTGGCGCTGCCGCCGATGCCTACGAGACCAGAGCTGCCCGGATGGGGTACATAAACCGTATCGAACGGCCGGAGTCGATGGGGCCGAATATGTCCCGCCTCATCAACGACGCATGGCAAGATTTTGGTCCAAGCCCCGTGGCCGCTCGTATCCCTGGCCTGGCCCTCCTCGGCTCATCAACACGTGACCAGCGCGATCCGCCCGCCACGGCACTGCAGCCTTCACACCCGTGCCACCACTTCTCGGCCATCTTCACCATCGAGCTTGATCCGGTCCCGCACCAATTGTTCCGTCCGGCTACCTACGCGGGCCCCCAACACGAGCCAGACCGCCCAATGCGTCCCGAGGGCAAAGACGTGGGCCCGCGCGAGCGCATGGACGTCCCCCAAAGCAAAACGCCCTCAAACACAAGGAGGCCCCCCAGCATAAGGATACCCGCGAGCACAAGGCGCCCAGCTCTTTCAATGTTGAGCAGCAGAGTCGGAGCAACTCGTCCGCTGCCTTCACTATCGCGTCCAAAGCCAATCACGCGCCCGCTCCCCCACAGAGTCACCCGACTACTCTGGATTCCAACTTGACAAAGAACATCGGCAAAGACGGCACGGCGCCCGCGCCACCGCCACTTCACGTAACCCGACACACGTCGCACCGCCGCCCTTATCCCCGACGCAGAGCTGTCCAGCCGCTAGGGCATGAAGCGCCTCGAAGACGGACAGTAGCTCGGCAATACCTGGATCGATACATACGTCGCTGCTCTCGTGTTGCCAGCCTCATGTGGCCCCAAGAAGAGCCAGGCTGTCGAGTATTTGCACCGACGAGGCCTGAAGGGCCAGACGATGGGCTTGGCCATCCCCATCGACTGCCGCCTCTTCGCGCCGAGCCGGCGCCAAACCGGCCACATCAACTGCGAGTCCTTGGCAAATATGCTGCTTTCCCACTTCACCGTCAACACGTCGACAGTCTCAGCCCGTCTGTCGGCGGCCATGTCCGATGCGCCATTGGCCGTCACTGGCGTGCAAGCGCGCGTCTATGTACGTGGTTTAGCTTTCATACACTCGAATATCCCGCCTTTAGTGACAAGGCGGTGTCGTTAGTTTGCGAAGGCGAGGTAGGTCGCATCATAATATTTAATACATGTAGTCTAGCTAAAAGTCCAGAGTAGCTTAATGTGTCATTGGTATATACTGAGGGTGCCTGTTCCCGGTCTAAGAACTGCTGATCCAGCGTCATTGTCCCCTCATGCGGCCGACGTCCGGCGCCGGCGCACCTTGAGGGCGAAGTTGACCTGGGGCAGCAGGGCCATGTTCCGGAAGAGGTGGCGCGGCTTCTCGCGGATGGGCTCAACGTCGTAGTTCTTGATGATGTAGGCAATGTCCATCTTGAGCAGCTGGACGGCGATGATGCGGCCAGGGCAGGCGTGGCGGCCGAGGCCGAAGTGGAGGAACTCGGGGCTCGGGGTGACGGCGCCGTGGGCGCGGCGGGCGGCGACGGTGGCGGCCTCGGTGGCGCCGGGGGCGGCGGTGGCGGCCTCGACGGCGCGCGAGTAGCGGAAGGGGGCGTAGGCGGCGGCGTCGGCGCCGTAAACGTCGGGGTCCGTCTGGATGTCCCAGTTGGGCACGGCGACGCGCGCACCCTCTGGCAGCACGAGCCCGTCGGCGACGTGCACACCGCCCAGCTTCATGACCTTGCGCTCCACCACCTTGAGCCCGAGTGGGTGCAGCCGGAAGGACTCGCGTAGCGCCGAGTCGACTCGCACAAGCCGGTTGAGCGCCGCCTGCGTCCACTGGCCCCCGCAGGCGGCGTGCTCGCGCTCGACCTCTTCGCGCAGCGCCTCCAGCTCGCCGCCCGCCGGGTCCAGGCTGTACAGGTCGATGACGAAATTGCTCAACGCTGTGGGTGACGTGTGGCCCGCCAGGATGTTGAGCAGGTTCAGCCGCTCGCAGATGACGGACGGCTTACGCTCGTACGGGTCCTTGGCCCGGTACGACGCCTCGATGTGCCACGTGATGAAGTCGTTGGGTGGCTCCCAGTCCATCGACGGGTCGTCCTGCTTCTGCCGCATCAACTTGACCCGCTCCGCCACGTGCGGCATCACGAGGTCCGTAAAGTTCCGCAGGTTGCGCCGCATCTTGCGTGTGATGAGGGGCGCGACGACTCTGCGGCAGCGTGAGCGCGTTGATTCATCTCGTGCCTCGTGTTACAGGGTCAGGGGTTGACTCACGGCCGGAGAATGCGCGGAAACGCCTTGATAATGAGCGCGTTGATGAGCACATCGTGCATGTAGCTCACGAGACTCGAAATGTACAGTGGGTTGCGGCCTGGCCGCACGGGGGATGCTTGTCAGTGCTGAGCCTATAGAATCAGACCTGGAAATGGTGGGAAACTCACATAAGGGAAGCCCCGAGACCACACGGTTAATGGTCCGGCTGGCGATCTGGATGGTTGCCGACCACGGACGAACCTCGGTCCAGTTGTCGTAATCCTTGCCCCAAGTATCATCAATGCTGGTTTCGACCTGTCGAGGTTAGTATTCATGCACACTCGGAGCTGGTAAATTACGGCAAAATCATACCTCATCCTGCAGAGTCGGGAGCATGGCCTCAAGGCTTTTCCCCGTGAGGTGCTTCCGGATCGTCTCGATGGTAATGGCTTCATTGGGACGTATGGTCAGGGTGTAGTCCTCCTGGAGGTACTCGTCTACCACGGGGTAGGGATTAAGCTCCGAGTCCGGCGCGTTGGCGATGGCGTTGGCATATTCCCGGGGCAGAATGATGGTATCGCCGTTGAGGTAGCATGGCAGCACAAAGGCCTTGCCGATCTTGGTGAACTGTTCCTCGTCAGCACTGGAGCCAAGGCGAGTCGAGCGTCTCCCATGGCGTTTAGTCACGCCAGAGCGAGGAATCAGGAGCGACAGCAGCATGCAAAGAGCCGACTAGCCCGTTTCAGTAGTACATAACTCAACAGAACTTTCACTCCGCCTAGGCCGGGCCCCTCTTTAAGAAGCATAGTATCTCCCGTCGCGCGCGGCCTTGTTTCCAGGGACTTCTGGCCATCCCATGGAGGTTTGGTGGCGGCCACTCAGCGCGAAGCCGTACGAGGAGATTCAAACGGCGGGTTGCGGGTAATGTTTCGCTTTTGGCTCACCTTGTGGTACCCAGCGTGGAGGAGGTTCTTCAGGCCTTCGGGTTCACGCATATTCCGCACCGTAGTGCGAAAGTGAGCAAAGAGCTCCCGGCGAAGGCCGACTGTAGGTATCGCATCGTTCTTGTTTGAGGCGAGGAGGAACCAGGCGAGCCAGGTCACCAGCGGTATCACTGCGAACGAAAGCTTGAGTATCCAATCCATCTCGGCCGGGGGGATGGAAATCACAGAAGGCGTGTCGGGTTGCTGGACAGACTCGGAAGAGGGAGGACGACACGACGGACGCATCTGGACACCGGACGTGGACAAACGTAGAATCATTTCAAATGCCTGCCAGTCGTTTCGGTTCCTTACCGCTCGCCCACACATCGGTGTCGTCTCTGCTATCGGCTCACTTTCGGCGAACGCACGGCGCAGCATGCGACCTATCTCCAGCGACTAGGCCATGACTCGACCCCGTCGTATTCCCTCCGCCGAGCGGAGCAGTATCAGCCGCCCCACTGGTTAGACTCGGAATGTGCCCCGTGCCCAGGCCCGTCCTCCTATGTGCCCCGCTAGTGGAGAACCCCTACATTTCCCGACAGGTCTTGTTCCTGTGCCGGTGGCCCTCGCGCTACGGATTTACCGCCGCGGGGACGGCCAGTTTATTATAGTTTATCGGCACGCTTGGCGCTGACGACCCATGGTTGCCAGTGAGGCTGTTCGGATAAGTCTCCTGTCACCTGCTGGATTCGGACAATGTGTTTAGGTTTGGCTTACGGCGGGAGAGCTACTGCATGACCGACCGGACGACGGAGGTAACCGCACAGCACGTGTGACGACGACGTTCCGAACTTGGCGCCGGAAATTCAGGAGGACGCTTGGAACAAAGAGTATCCAATTGGCTGGCTTACGCGTAATCTAGCTACCATTGGCTCGTACCTCTCTTCGTCGCGGCCGCGCTTATTGCCGCCGTCTCAGCAGCACCTTGAGGTCCCTATCTAAGCGCATGGTGCCCCTGGTTTCGGAACCCATGGCGGGCTTCCGTGAGGGGCGGCCCCCGTCGTCTACGAAGCCTACGGGCTGCACGTCAAGGCGGAAGAGGAACAGGGCGACGGCGGCGAGCATCTCGGCGCGGGCGTAGAAGCGACCGGGGCAGATGGCGGCGCCGCCGCCGTAGGGGAAGAACTGGCCGGCCGTCGCCGGGTTGTGGAATACGGCACGACGGCCATCCTTGCTGGGCCTGATGAAACGGTCCGCGTAAAAGGTCGTCGCGCCGTGCCCGTCGACGGCCCACGTCGCCTCGTCGTAGTGCGCTAGCCACGAGGGCGCCATGATTAGGTTTCCCGGCTTTAGCGTGTAACCGCCCAGCTGGATCTCGGTCCGCAGCTCCCGGATCGCCTGCACCGACGCCCGCAGCCGCAGGCACTCGGTGTAGCACGAGTTCAGCAGCGGCAGCGCGAGCGCCTCCTGCACGTTCAACTCGGGCCCCTTTTCTCCCGTCGTGGTGGCGCAGTCGGCAATCTCCTGCTTCACCCGCGCGAGGAGCACGGGGTCCGAGATGATCTCGATCAGGATCCAAGCCACCATGGGGATCGCATTCGAGTTGATTCTGACGCAAGTCGGTTAGCCTCTCCACAGTTAGGATAGCGTAGCACTGTCAAGACGTACGACCAGATCAGCCCCATCTCGCTGGCCGCCCGTCCATCGAGACTCAGCCCGTACTTGGCGTACATGGCCTCGCGCGTCCTCACGAGGCGGGAGCCAAACTGCTCGTCAAAGTCGCCTTGCTCGCCGGTCGTGATGGGGTTCATGCGGTCCCAGGCGCGCGCAATGTAGGCCTTGACGGCGCCGAAGACCTCCTCGCGGGCGCGCCAGGCGGCGGGGAAGAACAGGCGCGGCAGGCCGTAAAGGAAGTACATGAAGCTCTTGTCGTAGGCCCAGAAGCTGGCGGTGAAATTGGGGGCGACGTCGAAGACGCCGTCGCCCGCGAGCGTGCGCGTGCTGGCGCGGAACATCTTGTCCTCGAGCAGCGCGTTGACCGACGCCTCGGTCCAGCGGCCGCCCGCGGCGGCGACGCCGGCGTCGAGCTCCTCGGTAAAGAGCGCGACGAAGCGGTTCGTCAGCGCCGACACGGGCCCCGCGCCCGTCAGGTTGCTGTCGTAGTTTTCGTGGATCGCCCGCCAGATCCGGCTCTCCTTGGGCACGGCGTGGAAGGGCACCACCAGCGAGCCCGACTTGTCCGCCTCCATCTTGATGCCATCCTCGCGCGGGAACTTCTTGACCTTCTCGAGGACCCGCACGGAAAACTCCTCAAATGTCAGTTCTTTGCTGGCCCGGAAAAGCTTCTGCACGTCCTGGGCGTTGCTGAGTATGTAGGCTGGCTTGTCATTGGCCAGGCGGATCTTGACCGGCCGGCCTTTTGATTTTTGTCTGGTAAGAAAGTTAGCAAGAATGATGTCCCGGTCCTTGTTTCAGTAATACACCATGAGCCAGGAACTGGCGATTCAAGTGAAGCCCAATCCACCAATGAGAAAACCAGATGCATCAGAATCCGATCATCCCATTGGATAACGTGAAGACAACGGGCAATTCGCGGAAGTGGCTAGTCTTGAACCCCACGGGATAATCGAGGCTGGTGCGCTTACTTTACATGGGCTAGGAACTTGTGAGTGTCCCATATCAGGTCTATCGCACTCCCTAACCACGGCAGGGCGTAGGGAAGTGTAGGTGGTTCTTGCCCGGCGTCCACACATCCGGGTCGAGTTTGGTACCAGAAGCGAACAGAGGTGGCAGCGAAAGTGAGAACGGGAATGATAGCGGAGCTGAGTAAGGCCCAGATAACACTGGAGGGCAGGAAGAGCTCAAACATGTTGGGAAATCGAGCGGCAACTGGTCAGGTCGATTGCGAGTGATGGAGCGCCGGGGGAAAACTGGACCTCTGGTCCCAGGCGGCCGGCAGGCCACAATCTTTAGTATGTATGCTTGGGTAACCACGCTCACTCGTGATCGAGACGAAGCCGATCCCTCTCGTTAACCCTAGACAGGCGCATACCCGGTTCGTCCATTTCACGAGCCGTGGAATCTACGCTTGCGGGTAGTCGTGGTAGCTCCATATGCGGGGTCGATCGGGAAGCAAGCTACCAAAATGACCCTGACGGGTCCGTCAGCCACTCGGATTGGATTGGATTGAGCGATATACTGGCCATATTGGGACCGTGAAGCACCGAGCAGGGATACTGCCCCAAAATCTATCTTGGTGGTCTAGAAAATACGAGATTGCTGCCATATAAAACCACAGGCCCACCGGGTACTGTTTACCCCGGTTCTCCGACAGATGTACTGTTTCCCCCACTGTTGCATATATCGGCCGTTCACCCCACACTATCTCTGATGTTGCCTTTTTGGCTGCGCATTACCCAAAGGGACTGAAAAGTTTACCAGGTGGGTACATAGAAGCCTGTCCATCTTACGTCGCAGCCCACGCGGCTGGGTTCTGGGTGGAGGCACGTCTCCAACGAATGCTGACCGATAGCGTCCGCACTACCGCCAGTGGGGAACTGTTGCAGGGGGGTCGTCAAGGGAAAAACTGTAAACCGTCAGGTCACCGAGCGGGTTTCCTCGTTTCAGAGCCGCCGGGATGGGAACCCTAAACTTACGAAGGCCATCCCATCCAAAGGCCTTGCTCGCGCTATCTCGACCGAACGTCCGTGTGTGGCACGACCCCGGGCCACAACTGGCTTTCTAACGCGAGGAGGGGATTTGTGCCTATCTTTACTTATCGCCGCTACATAAGCACTTAACGGAGTGAGGGTGCTTTCAGGTCATGTAAAAGACGGTGTTTGGTGCTTTTACTAAATCTACGCCGCCTGTCTCCCACACGAGCCGGTGTAGCCTAACCTTGTTGAAACGGAGAAGTCCCCGCGAACTAGAAAAAGCCATTGTGCTAAAAGTGGACGTTCAGGTGGCAGAGTTCAGTGTGACATTACCTCATGCTTCCGCAGTGACAACCATTCTCTTAACGTAATAATCTAGCTAAAAGAAAAAAAAGAATTGCCATTCATCGTCGCTTACGGCCCCCCGCTTGCCGTGGCCCGTCGTCTCCTGACCTTGATGGTGGCCGTCAGAGGCGGAATAGACTGGGAGCTAATCATGATATTGGGCGGGCGCTGGGAGATGTGCTGTACCTCGTAGTAGATCAGGATGTGGGCGAGCACCATCTTAAGCTCGTCGACGGCGAAGAAGCGGCCGGGACACTGCGACTTGCCGATGCCCCAGGGGAGGTGCTCGGGGCTCGCGTTGACGGCGGCGCGAACGCGGGCCTTTTTGTCGGCGCCGCCGTCGCGGTCCCGCGAGAAGCGAAAGGCGTCGAAGACGGCGGGGTCCGCGTAGAGGGCCTCGTCGAGGTGGCGGCCAAGCACGGGCAGGCTGAGGTGGGCGCCGCACGGCACGTGGTCGCCGTTGGCGAAGGTGTAGCCTTCGGCGGGGCGGACGAAGCGGTGCATGGCCTTGAGGCCCATGACGCGCAGGCGCATGCTCTCGCGGATGGCGCTGTCGAGGCCGGCCATGCGCGAGAGGCCCGGCTTGCTGCCGAGCCCGTGCTCGGCTTGCACGGCGAGCGCCTCGGCCCGCAGCGCCTCGACGACGCCCGCCGGCGCCGAGTAGACGTCGAGCAGGAGGTTGCCCAGCGTGAGGCCCGTCGCGTGGAAGGCGGCCGTGTTGACCATGAGGGCGCCGCGCGCGAGGCTCGTCGCGTCGTTGTCCATGACGTGGTCGAAGCCGCCCTCGTCGAGCAGGAACTTCATGTAGTCGAGCGGCTCCTCCCAGGCGAAGTCGGGGTCGGTGGCCCGGCGCTGGCGGTTCCGGATGCGCTCTTCGGCGTACGGGAGGATCATCTTGAGGGCTCGGTGGTGCAGGAGGATGCTGGGATAGGCCAGGACGGGACCCAGTGTACGCTCCAGGAAGCCGGGCAGCATGTTGATGACCCAGGCCGTCTGCAGCGCCAGGCGGGACCAGACCTTGGCCCGTTTCAGGAACTCGTCGTCGCGGCAGAGCGGCAGTCCGACGAGCATGCGGTTGGTAATCTGGCCCACGACGTCGGCGCAGGCGACCATGATGGGCATCTCGCGCCACCCCGCGCCCGTCTCATCGGCGCCCCAGTGCTTCCGCAGCGCGTGGTCCGTCTCCTCGCGCAAGATGGGCGCCATCTCGCCCAGGTGCTTGGCGACGCCGCGGATGAGCGGGTCGTCATGTTTCGCTACGGACAGCGGGACACTATAGCCGGCGAACAGGTACTTCTCGGCCATGAGTTTGGAGATGTAGCGGAACGAGTCGAGCACCGTGCCATCGATCTTGAGCGCCTCCTCCAGATGGCCCTGCGACATCATGATCTCGGGCGAGCCCACATGGTCGACGCAGACCCAGAGCCTGCCCTGCTTGCTGAACTGCAGCGCGCGCACGTTAGCATACAAAATGGGCCGGAAGCCACGCGCGTGCCCGAGGCCATGCTACAGGAGGCGTCGTCGACGAACCTGCGTGTAGCCCTCAAGGCCGTATTGCGCTGCATGGCGAAAGCTCGCTGCGGCGCCGCGGATAAGACCAAACCACTTGTTCTTGTCGACGCCGACCCATGGATATTGCCGCAAGTAGTTTTGCGACTGCTCGTACGAGTAGGCCAGCCACGATACCGCCGAGGCCAGGACCAGCACGATGACGGCGGCGAATTTGGGCTGCAGAAGCACCAGGATAAGCGGACTTGTTTCCATGGCGGCGGTGCGACGGTGACGAGGCGGGGAGGAGCAGCGTGAGCGCTAGGTGAGGGAAGTGACTGTTGAACCTTGGTGTGCTGCGAGATGGCGGCGTTTCCCTCGATAGCGGCACGTTCAGCTTGCCCACCTTCCGTCGGGGATGTCGCCGACGTGTTTTGAATACTGTGGAGCCGGGGGCTTCACGATGGGGGTCTTTGCCATGTCAGCCAAATGTTCCGAAAGGGCTTCCACCAATGCTTGGCTTGACGGATTAGCACGGATATCGCCGGTAGTGGACGAGACGGCTGGATCCGTCGACTGCGGGCAAAGTTTCGTTTATTGCGCCCCCACCACCTGACCAACATGCCACTCGTACCCAAGCCTCGGCTTGGCGGGGGGTAATGGGACGATGGGTATCCCTTACCGAGTCAGGCCCTGGCAAAGCGGGTCAACCTTAAATAGCGGAGCCGCATCACTTTCAGGCACCTCTGCCGAAGGCGGGGATGACGCCTGCGTTACCAAAAGGCCGGTTCTGTGGAAGGGAAGGACCAACTCGTGCGGTACGAAGTCGTTCGACGAAGGGTCTATAAAGCGGTAAACCCTGGCTCCCATCAGGCACCGCGACCAGGACACACCGTGGCCAGGATAATACCGGGTCTACTAAGTGGATACGAAACGGACGCCGGCGACCCACAGTAAGCCATCAACTGGAGGCGCAACGGAGTAGCGGACATGAAACACTGCAGCCGCACCCGCGGGTCCTTTGCCCTTGCCAGGCGGCGATAGCAGACGACGCCAGAGACGAGATCGCCGAACACGCGCCCAAGCGCGCGGTTCCTTTGGCTCGGCCGACCGACTAGAAGGCACAGTGGCTTGCCGACCGCCTCCATTTCTCGTGCCGCCATCACGTTGAGAATACCGAGGCTCGAGGTTGCAATGAAGCCCATGATGGAGGACGAAAGACGCGATAACTTGAAGGACGTACCAAAATCCATCGTGGAGACTTTAGAGAAGGATGGGCTCAAGATTATTGTCGTGAGTCCCTTTGACCCTCCGAGCATGAAAAACTGAGACCGACTGACCCGCGATCACCCCTTTCAGGCCGGACTGCCCCGAACAGGGACGGTGAGCATGAAAGAGGCGCTGGAGATTCTCGGCTATGGGCCGTGCCACCACCTACTCGAGCCGGCGTGCCAGATCACGCGGCTGCGCCAGAGCGCCGCCATCCTCTCGGCCGAGAGCGCCGTCGAGCGCCGGGCCCGGCTCGCGCGCCTGCTCGCCGGCTACGAAGTCAGCCTCGACGTGCCGGGGTCGGCGTGTACCGAGGAGCTGCTTGAACTCTACCCATCGGCCGTCGTGGTGCTGACGACGCGCGGCGAGGCCGCCGACGCCTGGCTCGCCTCGTACGCGTCCATTTTCCAGGTGCTGGGCACACGCCTCTTCGCCATAGCGGCGTACTGGTCGCCCGGCGCCGAGTCGGGCGCCCGCGGCGTGCGCGCCTGGAAGCGCCTGTACGCGCGCCGCTTCCACGGCGTCAACGTGCCGCCCTCAGCCGACATGTACCGACGCCACGCCGAGCACGTCCGCGCCGTCACGCCGCCGGGCCGCCTCATCGAGTTTCCCGTCGGCGCCGGCTGGGAGCCGCTGTGCGCGTTCCTGGACAAGCCCGTGCCCGACGCGCCATTCCCGCGCAAGAACGAACGCGCCTACCTCGTAGCCGTCAACCGCCTCGCCGTCGGCGTCGGCCTCGTCGCCTGGGCCCTGCTCTTCTACGGCCTGAGCCGCCTCCGCCTGCCCGCGCGCGGGCCGCGGACCGACTTCCTCGCCGCCGCCGCCGCCACGCAGCTCGTGCCCCTTGCGACCGTGGAGTTTGCGCACCGCCTCGGCGCCGTCGCCAAGACGGGGGCCTTAGGGGCCGTCGGTGCCCTGCTGTGGCACACCTTCCAGACAACAGCGGCCGACTTCACGGGGAACCGCATCACCAATGCCGTCGTCTTCTGCTGCCTCGTGCTACAGTACCTGCGCGCCGCAGACGTCATCCTCGTGGCGCCCCCGCCGCCGTACCCGCCCGCCGACGCCATCGAGGCCTTCAACGTCGTCTGGAACATGCGCGACGTCGGCGGCCCCCGCCAGATCGCCCGCATCCCGCCGAACCCGTACAGCCGCCCCGGCCGCGGCCCCTCGCGGCCCGGGTTTCTGACGCGCCACCTCGTGTCCCTCGCGTGCGCCTATGTTCTGCTCGAGGCGACGACGCTGGCGCCGCCGCCGCCTGCCGCCGCGCCCGCGTCCGTGGCCGAGGCCGTACTCACGCGAGTCCTGGCCACGGCGGCATTCTGGATCACCCTTTCCCTCTTTCTCTCGCTGGTCTACGACGTTCTCGCCATCATTCAGGTCTCTCTTTTCCTGAGTGAGCCCTCCGACTGGCCGCCGCTCTGGGGCCGGCTTGCCGACGCCTGGTCGGTCCGGCAGTTTTGGGGGTACGTATCATTCCCAGCCGCTTTCCTCCACTGTCTCCTTCCCCTTTCTTGAGACTGACTCCTTACCGCAGTACGCGCTGGCACCAAACCCTGCGTCTGACGCTGACGTCGCATGCGACGCAACTTCTCCATTCCGCCGGGCTGCCGTCGCGCGGCGTCCCGGGCCGCTACCTCAGCCTCGCCCTCACCTTTGCGGCGTCCGGCGCGCTGCACGCCATGGCCGACCGGCTGCTGGGCGTGCCGTGGTGCGAGAGCGGCGCCCTGCCCTTCTTCCTGATGCAGGCGGCCGCCATCGTCGTTGAGGACGCGCTGCGGGCGCTGCTGGCGTCGGTGCCCCTCGGCGGCGCGGGCCGGCGCGCCGTTGGCCGCCTCTGGCTCGCCGCCGTCCTCGTCCTCACCACGCCGCTCTGGATGGGCCCCACGGCACGGTACGTGCGGCACGGTACTGATGTCATGATCCCGTTCCGCATCCTATCGCCTGAAATCTTGTCCACGGTGCGGAGATGGTGCGGGCTGTAGGCGAGCGTGTATACATCTACCGTGTTGCCGCTTTAATCCTTGTGGGTTTTAAAAGAATAGGGGAGCGCCATCTGCCCATTACGCTAGCTTTGAAGATTCCGCATCGTTGCTTTTCCGATCACGTTGTTAAATGTTCTTAATTAAATAATCCAAGCCTTGACGATCCCGAAATCGCTCGAGCAGCTTAATTCCTACATTGTAAATACACAGAGTACTTATGAGGCGTTATGGTCCGGTATGCACGATAATCGAAAACCTAATGAAACTTTGAAACACACCTTATAATGAAACATCGCAAACAGGGAAAATATAGGCTGCCCGGAAACCATCGGTTTATCGGGCAGTAGGTGCCTACAATTATTCAATCTTGATGAGATTAGATCACTTTTAAAAAATACAAGAAGTAGAGCTTTCTTCCTTTCGGATGGATAGATATATATGCCTGGTTCTATTATATGAATCAAGATCGTCAAGGTATTCTTTTCAATAATAAGACGTCCTCGACACAAGATACAAATGAGAACGTCATCATACTGACTACGTCACCAGACCATGACTCAGATTCCCGCAAACGAACAACCCGATCTTTTACCTTCACAACTGACCACCCCAAATTTCCAGGACCCTAGAGTTGGGGGCAGGCCCAGCCACCGGTGGTGCGTCGGCATACAGGGGGAACCGAAACTTCCCCTGCTGCCGCGTGCGGTCTATGTCTTGTACATGAACCTGCGCCTCTGCGTTGCAGTCCTATCCGTGTGGAAAAGAATAAATGGCAATTTCTATGATATTTATATACACATTGAACTAAAAAGTAACTGCTAGAGGGGCGAATCGATATACGGAATGCTAAGGGAAATTCTTTTCCATTCATAAGGCCGGGACTCAGTATAGGGCTCAGTATATGGTTGTTGATCCCCGCCTCCTTTTCTTGTATTCGGTCGTCTAGCCTCCAGCCTCCATATACAGAGGTCCCCTTCCTTAAGTCCTTCGGTCCGACCGTTTCGGAGGCCCATATGTCTCACAGCGTCACTGAGTCTTTTCATAAGAAGTCACTCGTGTAGGACAGTGTGCGGCATTATCTTCAGGTTTCCCGGAATCGGAGATGTGGTGGACTACCATTTCGGTATTAACTAGCCTTTTAGACGCAAAATAAGCGAAATGACGACGGCTCGTCCAGCCATGATACTAGCAGACACATACGCAATCGCCGTGGACGATACCCATCAAAGGTATCAAAATGAGGGGCGTGCAGGTGCAGCAACAGCCAGCACGCGAGCTTTTCAGGTCCTGGATCGATCGGCATATGTTTTACTGGTCTTCTATGACATAATGGGGGTTCCTTTGCTTCTAAATCCAGGCGCCTAAAGTTGGCGACTGGCAGCGGGACTTGCTAACTCAGCAAATCCCATCTTCTAGGTTGCAACTGGCGCCGTATCTGGGCACATCTATTTAATGAAGATGTTTATTATTAACGATTAAGTTTCTCAAGAAGCGAAGAAGGATAATTTGAACAAGGGGAGGAGACTCCCTTTGTGGCAACGGATTCAGGAAATGTGAATATTAGCGCTCCCTCACTAACACTTCAGGTGTTCAGACGAGACGATGCCCTCGTATCAAGAGGAGTTGGATAAAGGCGCTAATAGGTATTCGAAGGGGTGAAAAGTAATCTTCGGCCTGCTTCATCTTAACCCTGTCTGCTGGTTAGTCCAATTAACGTTTACGCTTGAATTGACCTTTTCGGAAGCTGTTAGAATATCTATGATTGGACCGTGGCAGGTCAAGCCATCCAACATCATCTAAAGGCTTACCGGGAGTGCGACGCGGCCTAAGCGTTTTGATTTTCATAGAGATGGGACTGCATAAAGCATCGTAACATCAGACGGCAACCCAGGGTGTTACGGGAAGCTGGAGAACGGCGGGGCAAAGAGCGGTTGGAGAAGTCGAAAAAAGCCCGCAATAAGCTCACGAAGCAACGCACAGGACGCCAATGCTCCACGATGACGTGATGATTCAGCCGAAGCCTCGATTGCAGTGCAATGACTACCTTAAGAAATTGGATAACAACTGCATCAATGCAGGCTGTTCGAGTATTCCCATTCACATTCCTGTGTTGGTTCCCGATTTTGTTGCCGCTAAGTGGCCTTCGGAGCCGCATCAGCAGCCCCAAACGAACACAAAGGTCGACGGTTAGCCTAGAACTACCCCCCCGCAGACGAGAGGACAATGGCTCGCGGCTGGCAAGTGATTTCCCGCCCAGCGAGAGTGCCGCCTCAGCCGGAGGTCGACGGTCTAGACGCAGCCGCTCGTTCGATGGGCAGGGGGCCGTGTACTAAACCTGCTCCCCGTGCAAGGCTGCAACACGTCTCTGACATAGATGCCAAGGAACCCGAGCATACGGGCGCTAGTGATCGCCTGGATCCGCCGCTCCAGGGGATGGGTCTGGTGAACTGTTGAGGCTTGTTTCGGATGCCAAGATATCAGACGCGGAGAGGGCGGGCCCATTGCCAAAAAAGAACAGATGAAACACGATCCGACTGGGGCTAGTCTCAATGTTCCCACCTTCCCCAGTGCCAAGCCTGAAACTCCCGCCGCTAGGCCCTAGCAAGGAAGCCCCCTAAAAAGGGGCAGAGGAAAACTGCTACCGGCTCCCCGGGATTTGAGAAACCCCGGCCCCGCGGATGCCGAAAATGCGGTCCCGCACGCCTAGATTGTCGTTCGCCATCTGAGGCTTGGCAATGAGGCTCGCTGGGAGCGTCATATCAGGAACAGAGCAGCTGGAGCCGCCCGAACGGGCTCCGTCTATGCTTCCTCCCCTGGATCCAGTGGGTCCTAATGACCCGATGGTAGGAATTAGAGGAAGGTTGTTTACAGCTACAGTTGGACAGGTAGCCCCAGCCAACCAGTTTGGCAACTGTATGCTACCCGCCTTCCCTGCTAGACAAACAAAGGAGGTGTCACGCCATGCTCGCTCGATTCAAGCGTAGCTCGCACAAGCCGATGCGGCCTTTATTGTGAGCCATTACATTTGGCATGGTTTAGAGGCTCCGTGGTGTATATAAGCCGTGGATGCACGCCAGGATGTCGCCGTCTTTTCCCTCGACCTGTCACTCCAGAATCCACATAGTCTCTCATTCCGACCACACCGGTACCCTTCCTTTCTTTGTTCCTATCCTGCTGCGCGGGATTTCTCTTCTGCCACAACTGCCTGGTGCTGCCTCTTACACTCCTTTCATTTCGACGCAACTACGCTTCGTTCCTCACCTCCCCCGATCTATCCTACAAAATGCACACGCCGTCGGTAGCCCACCTCGTGGCCAGCAGCCTGTTCGCCTCGGCCGCTGTGCAGGGGTTCGGCGTCTCGGGCCTCGGCAGCCGCGCCGTCGGCGCCGCGCTGATGATGGCGGCCGCGCCTGCCTTGGCCATGCCTGTTGACAGCCTGGCGTCGATGGCGGACCGCCTGGATGCCCGCGACGTCGGCGTGTTCGAAGCACGCAGCCTCGACGCCCGCGACCCAAAGAAGAAGAAGAAGAAGGCAAAGGCAAAGGGCGCGGCGGCCAAGGCGGCGGCCAAGACTGCGGCGCGCGCCGTCAATGTCGAGGCCGAGAACGAGGAGGATGACGCCGACACCGTCGAGGCCCGCGATATCGAGACGCGTGACCCCAAGAAGAAGAAGAAGAAGGCCAAGGCCAAGGGCGCGGCGGCTAAGGCGGCGGCAGCCAAGACGGCGCGCGCCGTCGACGTCGAGGACGACGAACACGACGCCGACCCTATCGAAGCCCGCGACATTGAGGGCGACGACGAGGAGCACGCCATCGAAACGCGCGACCCCAAGAAGAAGAAGAAGAAGGCCAAGGCCAAGGGAGCGGCGGCTAAGGCGGCGGCGGCCAAGAACAACAACGCCGGTGCCGCCCAAAAGGGCAACGCGGCGAAGGCAGCGAACTGAACGGAGCCCGCGTCTGATCCTCTGTCACGGGGTCTCTCCTGGCCATTTCTCTTTGTCTGTGTCTAGATCTTAATTAGCTAAGCTATCCACGATGTCGTTATCCCCTAGTCATGCTATGGGCTAAGACGGATATGGATATGGGCCTGCATCCTGGGAAGGATTAATATATCTATTCAATAACTCGGCCTTACTCAATAGCCATGGATATACTTCAAGGTTCCTTTCTGTCTGATAGTGCTGTTATCTAATCAAGTTAACACGGGAATCTATGTCGTGGCTCAACAACGTAATTACCCCTTGATACCTGGGTCGAGTCATTTTCGTTTTAGGTAATGTCTCCGCAAAGCTGCGCGTCTTGCGCAAATCATGTCAATTATCAAACATCCGGAGCAAATATCAGCAATCCCGTCTCGTTGTCGGGACACAAGGGGGCCCGAATCGACGCCCTTAAGCATCTAGAGCCATCATGTCCCTGAACAAGTCGCCGTCCTCATGTCTGCTTCAAGAAAAGGGGAAGCCACCGAAAAGATAGCGCCTCCGTAACGGCCCCTCAGTCACAATATTTCATGACTCCTCTCGTGCCTAGGCAAGGGGCTGGAGAGGCTGGTAGCGAGACGCATGGCCTGGATCTCCCTACGGGAAAGGATCCTCAACCACCAACAATGCGGCGCCCTGCCTAAGAGATCGGCTACGGACCTCGCGTGCCTTATCCACGATATCGAGCACGCGCTTAAATCGGAGAGAGGGTTCTTAGTGGCTACGCTAAACGTATAAGGGGCCTTTATCGCGGTTTAAAAAAACCGACTTAAATTTACCCTCTTATAATAAGGCTAGTTAAGGAACTTAGTACGCTAAGCGAACTTATTTCACATAGATAAGAGCGTTAAATTGCGCTTAAATAGGGCCACGTTAAACCATTTTCATCCAGAGTGCGGCCTCCCTTAAGGGAGCCTAGTCTCGCCGGTGCTCTTTATACTGTTGATCGCGGACGCCTTCTTAAAAACCGGTCAAAGTCACTTCGAATATGTAGACGACATCGCCATTAGCTACGAAGGGCCTACACACGAAGCGACTATAAAGCAGCTCACGGAGCTAATTAGAGAGCTCTTATACTAGGGCTTAAAAATAAGACAGTTTTTAACCCGAATAAGGTAAAGGCGATGCAATTTATTTAAAGAAGACCCCTTAATAAGTAAAAGGACACAGGACCTATTATAAAGATTTAAAGATATAACTTCGTGATTAAACTTATTAGCCTAAACTTAAACGATAAACCAATAATACGTTAACTAAAGATTTAATTTAATAATCGCCTTAAGTTTAAAAACACGCTACTATTAAGTTTATGGAGAATTTTACATTAACGAATTATATTTATAACCTCGCTAACATAAAATATAACTTTCTTTCTTAGTAAATATATAAGGCGGTCTTAATTATAATGCTCTTAACTTTATTATATGTAGTAAAGATATAGTGGCTAAGTAAGACGAAGACAATTATAAGCCGGCTTATAAATAAGCTATAAAAAGTTAGTATAAGCTAATAAGAGAATATTAACACCCTCTCGAAGCCTTACAACGCGGCTCTCCAAGTTATACTACTAATATAAAAGACGGCCTCGAATAGCACCCTCCTTATAAAGGTAGGATTCCCCTTAATCGAGGTCGCCCTTAAGAAGGCTAAATATTAAATAGCCTTTAAGATAGTCTTTATAAACACCGCGCACCTACTAATCTTAAGATTAGCGTAAAGGCTAAGATAAAAAGGTAAGAGCGCTAATAGCCTTTAACTAATATAGACACGCTTATAACGAGCGTATAAGATATATAAATAGTATAATAAGCTAATACTCTTACTCTCGAGACACTTACTTAACTTCCTATAATTAATAGCAGATATATTAAAGAAGACGAAAGCTATAGCCTTTAAAAAGTTATAATAAAAACTATTATCAATAAATTTCATTGTATTTTTTAGCGGATCCTAAATTAAATAGCATATAAGTTAAGGGTACGTTATTTATTAAAATTAGCATATATTATAATGTAACTTAAAAAAACTAAAACCTTTAAAGGTCTTTAATATAAAATTAAAAGGGGTCTTAATAAAATTAAAGGGCATATTTTAATTCAACTTATAATATTGAGACGGGGCTAGGGTACGTAAGCACCCAATGCCAGGGGTCTGATCAAGGACTTGCACCTATAAGTAGCCGTCCAGCTTCCACCGTAGAGATAAGACAACAACAAGACATGTTCACTTCCTTTTATCTTTTGAGACCATCACTCGTAACCGTTTTGTCCCAGTTATTGTCCCAGTTGGACCTCACTTTTACTTGGGTGATAGACATACCCTTGATCAAGGACTTGCACGTCCTAAATCGAGGGCATGTCTATCACATTATCAGGGATCGACCTCACGACCGCGTCTTTCCACCAGGCACTACACCTAGTGTTTGTCTGTTCTAATATTACCTTATATATATTTATATTAATAACACTTTAGTAATGAGACGGGGCTAGGGTACGTAAGCACCCAATGCCAGGGGTCTGATCAAGGACTTGCACCTATAAGTAGCCGTCCAGCTTCCACCGTAGAGATAAGACAACAACAAGATATGTTCACTTCTTTTTATCTTTTGAGACCATCACTTGTAACCGTTTTATCCTAGTTATTGTCCCAGTTGGACCTCACTTTTACTTAGGTGATAGACATACCCTTGATCAAGGACTTGCACGCCCTAAATCGAGGGCATGTCTATCACATTATCAGGGATCGACCTCACGACCGCGTCTTTCCACCAGGCACTACACTTAGTGTTTGTCTGTTCTATGGCTCCCCCCTATAGGCTCGAACTGTGAACCTCTTAATTAACAGTCAGAAGAGAGAGAGAGACAATAAAGCATTGAAGACGTGCTAAAGATACCGAGTTGCGGATCTGTTGTTAAGGGAAGATTAAGTACCCTAACAGACCGGACTTTCGGGAAGTATTACCCCTCTTTTGATTACCAACGAGACCTCACATAATAGTGGGAATTATTAATCAGCACAAAAAGCGCCAGTTATAAAATGCACAGAGACCTAATATTGGGGTAAAACGGAAAAGTTTCCAGCAAGGACAGCGCGATGCTAACAATTCGAGTCATGTTAAGCGGCACGCTAAAGCCAGCAATACACTGCATAAGCTGTAAGATAAGATATAGATACTACTAATTATAGTACTGCGAATAGCATGCTGGAGTCTAAGTGGATTAGTGTCCACTTTAGACCTCCTTATAAGGGTCTTCCAGATAGCCATGAAGATAAGACTAACAATTGCGGACTATCCTAAGTGGGAAGGTTAGTTAGTGCGATGCTCTAATTAACAAAGTGCAGGGAAGAGGAGACAAAGTTACCAGAGTCGTCGGCTAAGATAGCTACGACCTTAAAGTCGAGTGACTATTTATAATCGTCATAATAAAAGGGGACATCATAGATAGGACACTAAGCACGAAGCAAATATTATGTCTACCTCCGACGACTTTAATCAGAACTTTGCCCTAAAAAGCCTTGCAATTAACAATACCCTTAAAAAAACGCCAAACAACGAAGTCCACCAGCAACATTTGCAGGCAGACCCTGACCAACTGGATACAATAGTAACTGAGAAAGGAAAAGGAACGCAAGACAGGCCAGGTCCTGCTTATCCTCATCCTAATCAAGGCCATACGCATTTAATGGAAGTTCCTCCCTAGGTATAGGCGATATCGCGACCCCCTCCGGACCCTAGCAGATACCCCCACTTGCGTTTTAATAGGAACAATATATCCAGTTTTCTCGAGATGTTTAACCTACATATACGAAGGTATAGATTCTCTAATTAAGACCTGATAAACGAAGTGTTGGCTTATTACGAGGGTTAGCAGACGCTATTCAATGTTAAGAATTGTCTCGACAAAAGCAAGACTTAGAGAGAGATGAAGGCCAATATGATCTCGGAGTTCAAGATAGGGGATCTGCTGCAGCAGATTCCAGTCACGTAGAAGTTGAACGACCTTAAATCGGGACTAAAGCTGAGCGACTATAAGGAGATCCACAGTTATATTTAAGAACACCAGCGCCTCGCATAGGAGCTTAAGAACGTGGCCGGATCCACTAGATCGCATGCCAGGGCGACAAAGGAAGGTTTAATTAAGAGATTCCACCCGTTTATCCAACATAAGCTGTATAAATAGAACCCTAGAGCCGACTACTAGGAGACCTGCAGTCATATACTAAAGTGGATGATTAAGGAAATCACCTTCGCTAACGGACTAGACCCTAAGAGCGCTAGGATCCATACGGAAGAGTAAGCGATACACAATTAAAGGACCGCGCGCACCGTAAGACAACTGAACCCGCCAGTCCAAGCTTAGCAACCTCCACCAGTTAATCCGTACCAGCCTTTTCAGCCTTAGCAGCAGCAGAAGCTAAGCCAGCTAGACCTAATAGATGAAGTTCGAGCGATAATGGAAAATATAAGGATCCAGATAATGACAGCACTGGGAGCACGCGATAATCAACACGACCCACCCTAAATCAACGCTATGGGACCCTCCGGTTACTCTCGCTTCGGCCAAGGAGGTCGAGGGGGACGAGGCTCGTTCGATAAGATCATCCCTAAGAGCCGACCAGAGTTCATCTAATTCCATGATTTCGATAGCTGCTATATTTGCGGCAAGCCTAACTATAAGAGCCCGCGGTACCCTTATAAGGCTTACCTAGAACAGGAGAAGGTGGTTCATTTTATACCGGACCTTAAGTAATAGCGGATAAGCACCTATTCGGAACCAGGCGAATGGCTCCAGGAAGACCTAAACGATTAAACAAGACGCCGAAGGATCCCTTACCTCTAAGAGTTACTAAAGGACATTTTCGTCAATCGGAGGGGGACGTACAGATAATAGGCGATTGCTAGGAATATGCTATTCCTTATAACGCCCAGCTAGATCACCTAAGAGGACGTCGCCATACACAAAGCCAAAGAGAGCCAGCAGTATAGGCGCATCGTTGATCAAGGTGTAAAGACCCCCTCCGTCACCACTATCGAACTCTACGATAACCTTATAGTCGCTACCGCACCTGGGCAAGATTTCCAGTACGAAGTCACTGGCTATAACAACGATGGGTTCCGGGTTATACAAGCTAAGCAGGAACCGATCGCCCGAGTCGCGACAGTCGAAGAGATCCAGGACTCGGATATAGAGACGGCTATGAACGCTGCCGAGAAGCGTATACGTAAGAACAATGGTTCATACGTTATAAAGGACGCTGAGCCCAGCCAGTCGATAGGGCCAGAGATAAGACTGTCTACGTAGACCACTGATCAAGATGTCAAGCGTTGGAAGGAACGACTACAGCGAACTGTCGGCGATAAGAACGTCGCAATCAGCCTACTGGACCTGATAAGTGAAGTCCCAGCCGCTGGTCTCGGATTGCTCGAGTTAGCAAAGGAGAGCGTCGAAAGATAACAAGGAATTGAGGAGGTTGTTAATTTTAAGACAGCAACTAAGCGCGTCATCAGGAGCATAAGGACGAGACTTAAGGACGACGAAAGTATTTACCCTAGGACGGTCAACTTGGTACAGATAAGCACTAAACAACTAGAAGCCAATATAGAGGGCTTACCTACAGTACTCGACCGAGCCCCTAATTAAAAGGACGCGCGGCTTATCGAGAGGATTGCGAGCATGTTAGTCGGGACAAAGCCCTTAAGAAGGATCCCAGTGAAAGTCGGACCAACCGGAAATAAGAGCATCTTTTAGGCCCTAGTCGACACAGGGGCGGCGCTCAACATTATCTCGTCGCGCTATTGCGAACAGAACTCGCTGTACATGGTCGACGGAACAATGCCAATCAAAGGATAGTCGGAGACCGACAAGCCCACTAGCACCGTTAGCATGTTAGAGGATTACGTGTGGCTCGCCGACTGTAAAGTGAAGGACAACTTTGTAGTGGTGCGCGCAGAGACAACAGGCCACGATATGATCCTTGGCTTGCCCTTCCTATCAAAGACACGTGCTACGCTTATTTACAACGTTCCTATGGATACGAAGCCCTCAGCGGAATTCTTAATTGGCAACACGAAGATCAGAGTCCCTATCACACTAGACAAGAAGCAGACTAGTGGAAAGTCTCGATCAATAGCCACAGCGACGGAAAAAGCCGGGCTACTGCGTTTATCAGCCGACGCAGTAGTATCTAAAGGCTACACCACCCTAACAAGGATTCTAAGAAGATCGTATTAACAGCATTCTCCTTAAACGTTATTAAAGCGGCAGATAGCACTGATCAAGAGTCTCCACTATACAATGAGCATAAGGACAATGTCCTCCTAGGATTCTCGGACGATACCCTACTGGACTTTCTACGGTCGCTTCGAGATAAGGTCATGGGGGACGATAGGGCTGCGAGCCGTAGATCAGGACTGCCCTTATCTCTCCAGCGAGGATAGGAGGTCCGATAACACGCTATCTCGAGTTAAGTCAACACCATGTATAAAACAGTGGCGTAAAAGGTCCAACCCGTCGACGACTACCCTTTAGATGGTAGCATTCCAGGAGGCTCCACGTCTTAGAAAGGTACAGTGCTAGTAGGAATCGAGATGCCTACAAGAACAAAGGACGGGCCAATAAAGAATATGCAACCACGCTTCACAACTATACTATTGGGACAAAGGTTAACCGACGACAGATAAGCGGAAATCCTTAATTAGCTTAAGACCTTAGAGCTCACACCTTAAGAAACGGCCGTCTTAAAGCAGATCTTATAGAATCGGGAAACCTATCTAGCATGGGACCCAATGGAGATAGGCCAAATCCGATACAAGATCTCACCCTTATACGATATTCGGACAGTACCGCATATAGTATAGTAAGCAAAGAACGTCCCAATCCTTGGAGCGCTATTACTAAAAGCAATTGAGGCCCTAAAGAAACGACTCGAGAGAGGTTGGCTTAAGGAATGCCACGGACTATACCGCAATAGCTGGTTCGTCGTTACGAAAAAGGACGGGAGCGTACGCCTTATTAATTCAGCTACATACCTTAATAGTGTCACGATTAGAGACGCGCTCCTACTTAGAGGTAGCGACGAGTTCGCTGAGCCCTTCACAAACTGTCAGATACTCACCGGACTCGACTTATTCTCGGGATACGACCACTGCGTACTCGCAGAGACCTCGAGAGACATAATAGCGTTCTCTACACCGCTTAGAGTCCTACGATAGACGACATTGCCGCAAGGATTCACTAATTCACTAGGTCACTTCATTCGAGTGATATCCAGGATCTTATTTAACATTCCCAAGGAAAAGGCCGATTTCTTCTTCGACGACGTCCCAGTTAAAGGACCCACGGAGCGTTATGCTAATTAAGAGCGCTTCCCTGGCATCCGACGCTTTATACTGGAATATCTAGAGAACCTGGATACCGTGCTATTCAATATGGAGCTCGCCGGAGTTTCTATTAACGGCGCTAAGTCCTAATAGTGCCAGCGCCAGATCGAAATTGTTAGCTACATATACGGTTCCGATGGCCGCAAGCCACTTAAGAGGAAGGTTATAAAGATCCGCGAGTGGAACGCCTACAGAGACGTCAGTAAAGTAAGGAGCTTCCTTAGTATAGCAGGATACTTTAAAGCATAGATCAACTACTATGCTATGAAATCGCAACCTTTAATAGAGCTACTATAAAAAGGAGCGCCCTTTACCTGGGGTCCTAATTAAGATTAAGCACTTAATACCCTGAAGAACGAGATCGTAGACGCAGTTGCGCTTCGAAAACCAGAGTACAGTACCTATCAGTTCTACCTTAAGACCAATGTATCTGGTATAGGCTAGGGAGCTAAACTTAGCTAACTGATTAACGATAAGCACCGGCTAATTCGCTTCGAGTCCGGATATTAGAACGACACCGAGAAGAAGTACAACTCCGGCAAGCAGGAGTATCTCGCCATCGTCAGAGCCTTACGGCGCCTACGACTGTACCTCTTTAGCGCCGAGTTCAGACTGGAAACGGACGCTAGGACGCTGCGAGACCAGCTTAATGACTGTTCAATAAACCTACTGCTATTAGCACCACTGACAAGGTGGCTGGCATATATTAAGCTGTTCGCTTTCGAAGTACACCACTTACCAAGCAAGAAGAACGTCATCGCGGACGTATTGTCACGCAAAGGCAGAGGACTATCCGACGATATCGACGACGCGAACAAAGGGGACATTGACGACTTCATTGACGCCAAGATCAACATAACCGAGCTTGATTAACAGAACCCACAGACGAAGCTAGCCGAGTATTGCCACTACCTAGAGACATTACAGCTGCCAGACTAATTACGAGACCCTACCACTCCCCACCTAAGGAGAGTAGTTACTACGTTTAAGACGGAAGCCACCCGCTTCTTTGTCCACGAAGGAGTGATATTTCGTAAGGCCACAGCCAAGTCACCACTATGTAGAGCTGTGGAAAGCCTTAATCAGAAGAAGAATATCTTCGCCTAGGCATACGAGGATCTCGGATATAAAGGTCGAGACGCGACCTATAAGAGGATTGCTAACTTATACTAGTAGGCTAATATATACACCGATGTTAAGCAGTGGCAGTCAGAGTGCCTCCAGTATACGAAAGCCTCTAATTAACGACTAATAAATGCGCAACTCTAGACGGAACCTACAGATATCCTTTAAACCTGGGTACTCGATATACAGTATATACCAGCTTGCTAAGGATTCACCGCAACTATCGAAGCGCGCTACGAAACATTAGGCTACCTTGAAGCCATGGCATTAAAGAAGATTAACTCGGTAACCATCGTGTGGTTTATTAAGTCACGCATCATCTACCAGTATAGCTGCTTCCAGCGCCTCAAAGTAAACAACAGCCTAGAAAACAAAGGAGAGGTCATCAAGGCTGGCAAGAAGTTAGGCTTCACAGTCACACCAGGACCCGCCTACAGTTCGAAGACTCAAGGCTTAATCGAGAACGGGCATAAGAGCATTACTAAGTCGCTAATGAAGATGACCGACGGGTCTAGCAAGAACTAGGTGGCGTTACTACCCCTAGTTGTGTGGGCCGATAAAACCGTGGTCCGGTACTTTGGCATGTCCTTATACCGACTCCTATACGGAAGGGAACCCTTGATGCCCTTCGAATTGAGCATTCCGATGTGGCGGATTATGAACTGGAACGAAGATATAAGCTAAGAAGAGCTAATCACTAGAAGGGTGCGAATGCTAGAGAACCGACCTGCGGACATCGAAGCAACTTGCCGAGCGATCGCGTCTTAGAGAAAACGACGTGCGCAAGACGTTGATCAACGTAACAAGGCTAAGTTACGAAGTTCACTGCTGACGACTGAGCATCTGGTCCTTGCTTACGATTACGTCCGCCATATCGACATGTCTAACGACCGGAAGCTCCAGTACCGATAGATGGGACCATACAGGATCGTCGAAGTGTTGCCTCATAACCGTTTCAAGCTCCAAGACGTTATAGGAGTCCCCATCCGAGGAGTCTTTCACGGCGACAGGCTGAAGGCCTTTAGGAAGGACCCCGACGGAACCTGGGAACCACTTGATACCGACAAGGATAGATGGAGTCAAGAGGACCTTTAAGCACCTATACCTGGTCCTGATTAAGATAAACCACCCCCGAAAAGAAGGGGCAGACCACCGAAGAAACCTCTGTAAGAAATCAGCATCGATGAAGCCACGAGTTCAGGACTACCGCCGACCTAGTTAAGAATCCAAGTTGAGATCCTTTCGGGTACATAGGAAGGCTACGTTAAGTATCCCAAGTACTTTTAGGCCTCCTAACGACCTTGTTTAAAAGGGACAGTCGTAATACTTTCGTTACACAGTTCCTCAGTTTCACTGATTTCCCGTTTTCCTTTTTACTGTTTTAGGGGACGTGTTATACCCTTACAACGATATTCAGTTTAGATCCTGCGCTTTAAAGCGCCAATTAGAATATTCCACTTATTACTTGATAACTGCTATCCAGCATAGCAGCATATCTTAACTTGAAAAGCGACGATAAAGAAGACGATTAGATATAAATTATGGCCTCGGTATAAAGCTGGCCTATAAAGACTAAAGAAAGACCAGACTCCGAACGCGCATGCCTTAATCAAGGGTACACATAGGCGCAGCGTACACCTTTCCCCCTACCTCAGTTCCACGAAGCCTGGATAGCAAAGGAATCCCTGCTTATCTTTTCTAGTTCCTTTCCCTTAATGACCAAGCCGCCCTTAGTATCAGCAAACGACAGACCGAGCTTTGTCTTTCCCCTCTTCTAAAGATCTCCAAGCATCTTCCTATGGATACACCAGCTGCACGAGATATTGCATCCAACTATTAAGCAGTTACCGCAACTCGTATAATACTAAGGGAGAGAAACATAACCGAAGAATAGCGCCATGCCACGCGTGTCCTCTGTATTAGCATCCCGCAGCAGGGACTCGCAATGTTCGCAAGGTATAGGGTTTGCTTTCCTATACACCTAGACCAGGATAGCAGCTGCTGTCTCTCCTCGGGATAGTAACTTGCCGATAACCCAGCCGAAGGGACCACCACGGTTTGCCTCCACAAAGATAGGTGGAAGCTGTTGATCAGGGCGGTACCACCCTAAGATGTTCTGGATAGCCTGATTATCCTTCCCCTCGAACAACGCTCTATCGAACACCCACTGTAAATAGGTGTGCTTATTAGAGGGCATAGTGGTGATAGTTAGATGGCCTAGGATCTAATCAAGACATTCCACCGGTTAGAACAGGGCTAAGCATACTGGTTAAAAGGAAGCGACTTACCGCTAAATGAGTATACGAAATCGACTTCGAATTCTTATCGCGCCTACCCTTGCTAAACTCCGAGTGCTCTAAGAAGAACTTGCGCACCTATAATAAGTTGTCGAGATGCAGTTTAACTATTTCGTCGCCTTCCTTAACAGCCGGCATCAAATGGATTGCTTCGTTAGCGCGCACAGTGTATACAGCCCCGTTGCGAAACCCCTACTGCTGCGACTACAATAAGAGAGGCAGCCGGTACCGCTCCAAATGCTGGGAAGATATAGCGACAACTTAAGGAAGATGTTGATCAAGATAATGAAGACATAAGTATGTGTGTTGTTCTAGGGGACGAAGAGAGACCAGAGGCGTAATAATATAAAGAACAAAAGAAAAACAAGGACGGATATAGCCTAGTCAAGTCGAGACTCCGCAATCATTCCCAACGTTAAATGATAATAAGTGACTAACAATATCGGATGGCCATTCAATACCGCAATCAATAACTCACCGAAAGCAGTCACGCGCCCTCCTTACAAGTCACAAAGCGACCTGGAGTCTCCTAGCTAAAAGCCTCCAAGGATAAGTATTTAATATCGCTCCTCTGCTCCTGTAAGCACTCCTCTTCCCTTTAACAACATTCTCTGCACCTCTGGTCACCAGAGAACATCACACACTACTCGTACCCCCGAACTGCACACTATTAAGGAACCCTATTCTACCTTAATCACCTTCCTGTCTTAATTAAGACTTTCCACTATAGAAGACGTCCATTTCGGCTAGATAGAAGACTTCAACGTCTTCCAAGGGAAGAAGGCAGCGCTGGTGGCACTATAAGAGAGTATTGCGAAGGATTATAACGCTGACCTCTGGAGCGTCGAGACCAACGACAACCTCCTAATCAGCCATCTATTCGAACGCAGTGAGGACGGTATTCCCTTAATCACAAAGCTTCCGGACACGGCAGTCGCGACCAAGGCCGAGAAAGTGACCCGCGACCAAGTGGAACCAACTGCATACTCAGCAGCGATCTAGGAAGCAGTATGTCGGTTCGTACTAAAAAGACCAGTCAGTTACTTAGACACTGAGAAGATCTTAGCACTGTTATAGAATGCGAACAAAAGAACGGTCTTCCTTAGCACGATCAACATAAACCACATTATATAGAAAGAGTATATCTCACCTATAGCCAGGTCCAACTAGGAGAAAGGACTATGCGACAACTTTGCTATTATGATCAACGCGAAGCACCTAGATAGCAACAGAGAGAACCACCTGCTGTGCGTTTACGATAAGAATCGGCTCCACGTTTTCTCCCCTTTTAAAATAACAGACAACTAGTACCTCGACTATAGGTACCACGCTGGCCGAGTGGTCTGGGAGCGCATCCTAAACAGGAGACGTGAAGGCAATTAGGGGAAAGCAGTCCATATCTACAAGGGCATCCACGCGAGTGTATGCTAGGCAGACAACCACTTCATAATCCTGCTAGCCTAGCACCTCTCTTAAGGTACATTGATCAAGGAAGTCGTCAGGGAAGTCGTTAATTAACGCAACTTCACTGCTGCCATACGACGAATATACTAGGTTATACAGAAGAACTGCAACTTCCGTTTCGGTATCGATAACTATGGAACCGATAAAGATAACCTCCTACCCTTAGAAGAGTCGCCTAAGTACTTATCTGTAGAGACCAAGCCCGGATTAAGGATTAGCTCACTCCACTGGGACGAACTAGAGAACTTAGGGAGAGTAATTGGACGTAAGAGATCCTCGGTACCCATGCTAAAGTGGGAAAGCACCACGAGGGACGACACACCAGTACGCAGCTGGGACTCACTACAGTTAACCCCGATTAAGACTATACGCGAGTTATTGACAAGACCCTTGCCTATCACGAACCAGAAGAACTGGAAGACAGGAACTTAAGACGCTGTCCTTCGTACCATCTTCAGGTACGCCGAAGGCAAGACCATGCTAGGAGCGGACTTTGACGCCCTCACATCGATGATTAACACGACGCTCAGGTGGTGTTTAACGGAAGACACACCGTCGGCGCTTAACAACAAGCCCAACGCCCTAAACGATCTAAACAACAATATACAAGCACGATTGCGAACGACCTACGCGGACGGCTATATCTGCATCTGCAGAGCAGCGCATGACGATGAGGACTATAGTCCTTAGCCGCTGGTGATCTTTGCACTAGGACTACAGCGTGCTATGGTGTACATGTTTGGCGACAAAGATAACTAGGTCGTTGCCGAAAACATAGGAGAGTTATTTCGACAGGCTTTAAGCAGAGCCAACCTTACCGACAGGTTCCCGAACCTCAAGATTAGCTGGACGCCCTGCTATTGTAACCGACAGCAACATTGGCGCCACGCCTACATAGCTCTGTCAGTTATCTGGATAGTGTACAACATCAATAAGGACAGCAACTTCGTGCATATCTCCAGTAAGCTACGCGGGGTGGAGAACCAATTGGACTATGTCATAGTCAACGAACTGGCAGCGTCAGTTAGGTTAAATGTGGATATATAGCGGACCTGGGCTGCAGTGAACACTGATCCGGATACACCGTCCACACAGACGTTAACAAGATAATCATCACGACCAGCATCGAGACCAGCCTCCCAAGAATCAACGCCTGCCGCTAGAGCACGGCCTAATCAAAGACAAGCACCATCCACACCGCCTAACAGACAGAGGGGATCGTCCACAAGCCAGGCGTCAGGTCAGCTATCTGGTGGTCGCATAGCGCCGCCCTCAGCTAGAGAATTAACACGCAGAGGTATCTCGAATATAATATTGACGACTCCCACGCCTACGTATACGGCTGCTACCCCTAGGTCAAGCTCTTCATAGAGACCTGGCGACACTGGCAACGAGCCAACAGCAGGCCCATCTAACAGCGGATTAACGAGAACGACTTCCAGAGGCCAGATCCCGGCCACAATCCTTAAGGAAGCCGCTGTTTAAGAGCGACCCACGCTAGGAGGTCCAGCAGACAGAGGCCGACAACAGACCCGTCGATCCACCAGGTCGGAGAGACATGCCGCTAGTAACCCAGAGCCCGCACAAGCAGCGCATACCGAGGAGCCTGCGCAGGACAACCCCACGGATCCGGACGTCGACTTAATAAAGAGCGAGTACCCTCAGGTCGGTATATTAACTAAGAGCAAGCACTATAAGCAGCCTCGCATACCGACATACACGTACGACCTAAGCAGCATAGGGCAAGACCTTATCTCTAACATTGACGGTTCCTACCTAGGAATAATAAGAGGACAACGGGCGCAAACCCTTGATTAAGGAGGTCGCTTAAGCTACGCAAGGGTTGGGGATACCAGAGAGGACGCTCTGACCCGTCCCATTCCCACGGCGCCTGCGGACTGGCGCGGATGGAACGATATGCGACTTCGTATGACCGCCTTGTAGGACGCTTAGCGACAGAACTTGCCGGTCTATAGAGGCCGATAAGAGCGCGCTGCCCGTCGCGCAGGAATGGTCGCAGGGAACGAGCCTGAGGAGATTAAGGAGGACATCTACAGGGTATCAGACTAATCAAGGCCTTGCATAGACTAGCCCCTTCATTAGAGTCTGGTCGCTCTCACACACACTATATTTTAGTTGTGATGCTTTTTCATTTTGACATTCGGTACGATCGCTTCCCAACTGGGGGACGGTTGAGACGGGGCTAGGGTACGTAAGCACCCAATGCCAGGGGTCTGATCAAGGACTTGCACCTATAAGTAGCCGTCCAGCTTCCACCGTAGAGATAAGACAACAACAAGACATGTTCACTTCTTTTTATCTTTTGAGACCATCACTCGTAACCGTTTTGTCCTAGTTATTGTCCCAGTTGGACCTCACTTTTACTTGGGTGATAGACATACCCTTGATCAAGGACTTGCACGCCCTAAATCGAGGGCATGTCTATCACATTATCAGGGATCGACCTCACGACCGCGTCTTTCCACCAGGCACTACACCTAGTGTTTGTCTGTTCTAGTAATAGCCTACTTTTAAGGTAATATTATTAATAGCTTTTAGAACGCCTTTATTTAATTTTAAGCCTTAATATAAATAATAAGTGTTATAGTATATTAGGTTTTAAAATATATTAAAGTATAAGAAAATATAAAAGCTGATTACTTTGTAAAGTTAAATATTAAAATAATATTATTAAGCCTTAAATAGCCTTTAATAATCCTATATATAAAATTAATAATAAAGGAAGCTTTTAAAACTCTCTTTTAATATTTATATACTTTTAAAGGACTTAAATATAAACGTTAATTAAATTTTAAGGAAACAGCTATTAAACGTTACTTAAAGTAACTTATAATATTTTAAAGTACCTTATATTAGTTCTTTATTATTAAGTTTAAATATAGTAACTTTAAATAATATTATAAAAAGTTTAAATATATAAAAGTTAAAGTCTTATATTTATATAATTAAAAGAAAACTTTTAAATATGTAATATATTATCAAAAAACAATATAGTTTTAATACTTATAAGCTCAGTTTAACTTCGATAAAATTTTAGTTATAACGTAGATGACAAGCGAGTGGCGCAGACAAGCGAGTGGCGCACCTTTCGGTATCTCCACGAGAAATCAATTAATTATGCAACCACAACGCCGTAAATCAATTCAAACTAATCGGAATATGACTCTCAGGAGGTTTCTACATCTATTTCATAAGTACGTGCATTATGACCGGTGTTTCCGCAGATGCCACAACGCTGTTCGCACGGTTGCGCCCTCCTTACGCGACTACTACTCGCATGTGTTGCCTCCCTTAACTGCGTATCCACGTCCTTTTGATCTAAAAGATCTAATCCCTCGCTAATCTCGAGTGTTCCTCCTTACCGTAGACGTGTTTTCTTCGCTTTCCGACGTTTTGCGAGGCTAGAATTCGCCTCTCGAAGTGTCTTAACCTCCGCCTGTAAAAGGGCGTTCTCGTGTATTATCGCCATTGCACCCTTCGTAAACTGGTCGACTGCCGATAAAATCGGTGTCGGAGAGCTTCCTGGTGACGGCGGATTCGGCTTTGAATAAAATCGGTTTGCGAAGTTGCCTCGGTCGGGTTGTGCGGCGTTTAGGAGGCCAAAGGGATAGTCGCAGCCAAGAGGCTTCCAGTCGGCGAAGGCGTTGATAACTTCACGTCGAGCTTCAAGATGACCTTATCCGGGTTAAGAGGGACTAAACCAGCCCCGCGGAATCCGGATTTGACGTTTTCGGGTATAAAAATCTTAATAAACGCGGCGTGGAAGGCGATGAGGAACTCGGCCTTCGTAATATGGTTCACGTGTGCCTTTATAAACCCTTCGATTTCGCGACTGTACGCCCGCTTCAATGGTCCAAAACATCCAACGTTAAGAGGCTGGAGTAGATGTGACGAATAAGGAGGCATTGAGACCGTGATAATGCTTTTCTCCTTACAGAAAGCCTGGAAATCGGCCGAAACGTGGCTCTCGTGCCCGTCGATGATCAATATTCGATGTGTGCCCTTTGTACACGCGGTAGTGTGTTTATCGAAATGCCGAATCCAGTCTAGCCCTGTCTCATTGTCGGTCCATCCATTAGAGGTTGGTTTAATCACCCAGTCGCGTGGTAAGGTGCTATCGGTGTACTAGTTCGCGAGATAGTTCTTGCCCTTCACCGCTACGAATGGCGGGACGCACCAGCCGTCCGCATACACGCCCTGGATTACGGTAGCCTATTCTCGATTACCAGGCTGGACTTTCTTTCGTTTGCCGCTGCGGTCGGCGCCTATAACAACCATAGAGGACGTGATCTGGCCTATTATAAAGCCAGTCTTGTCGAAATTGTACAGATCCTTATTAAGGATACCGTACGTCGCCCTTATATTGCGGAAAAGCTCGAACCAAGCCGCGATCTTTTTAGGGTCCTCGTAAAGGGCCCTCTAGTAGTTGTATGCATAAGAAAGACGCGTCTTAAGTTGGGGTTGTCGCTTCACGAAGTTCGAGGCCCAGTGTATCCCAACGCGTGACGCGTCGCGCTCCGCGAGAATAACATTGGCCATCTCTTCCACATCAGGTATCTGGGGCGCGAATCCCCGCGAATCCAGGTCCATTATATATGTGACAATCACATTCTCTTCTAGCTCCGTTAATCGAGTGCTGTTAGGGCGCGTGTCTTGCCGGGCGCGTGTTCCGTTTATTCTTCGATGTAGTGAGGTTTCGGAGACGTTATATGTCCTAGCCGCGGCTCTGCGGGTAAGATTGGGGTCGTTTTAGAGAGATTGGATAGCAAGAACCATCTGGCTTTCTTTCGACGCGGTCTCCATGTTTATTTGTGGTTATGTAGTGTCTTAAAGTTGAATTGGCGCCATTTGGCGGTAAGTGCGCCACTCGCTTGTCTGCGCCACTCGCTTGTCATCTACGTTATATGTAATGGAACCAAGAAACCCCAAACTGTAGGGAGTCTGGTGGAAAGACACGGTCGTGAGGTCGATCCCAAGGGACAATCAGGTGAGGATATCTTTGATCAAGATGATCCTCAACGTAGGGAAGTAAAAGAAGCTCAAAATAGTCACGAAAAATGAGCGTGAAGTGCCGTAGTAAGAGTAGCAGTGTATTAGAAGGAGGGAAAAGCGCGCTGTCCCTCTGGCTATGAACTGGACTACCAAAGCCTAACTTATACTTGTGTAAACCCTTAATCAAGGCTTACGTAAGAGCCCTGGCCCGGTCTCAATAATTTGTTAACTTTTTAAAAATACTTATTAATGTTACTAAAAAAGTTTAAAACCTTTATTTATATAATAAAGTTCGACTTAATTTGCCTTAGCTTAAAAAGGTAGCGAGCTATTAACTCTAGCTTTTAGTCACCGATAACTAAGATAGCACACTCCGAAAGGGGTCTTTACTACACTCCTATAACCCTTAAAAATACGCTTGTTAAAGAATGAAGTATACTAACCCGCTACTCGGCGGCTAATTATTAGCACGGAGACGGCCCTCACGGATCGCCCCCCTCTAACACTCTCACTGGACACGACCATAACTGGCGGTGGCAACGGGAACGGCCTGTATATAGAACGCCTACCCAGTGCACGATACTGAAGGATAGACACGCTAAGCGTTATTAAACGGTCCCTAGCGCGCTATACACACTACGGGTGTGAAGGCTTAGCAAGCCTATTAAATAGCGTTAAATATAACTAACTAACTAACTAACAGTATTTCATGACCAGCAGGATCAGTCCTCTTGAGAAAACCGTCGAAGATAAGCATCAGCGTCATGAAAAATGAAAAACGCAAGCCTTAAATCTCGGCCTCGACTAGGGTCTAGTCGCCATTGCAATACTGCCCAGCCAGGCCATCGCCCATCCCCTCGTCATCCTGACCAGCATCTCGGTCTTCATTATTCTGCGTTTCCTCCAGAATTTCCAGTCCCAGCTTCACAGCATCGGTGAACAGGCCGAGCCCATCCACCGTCCAGAGGGCGCACCGCAGAATCAAATCATGCGCCCCGTGTCGGTGGCCGCGGTGTGGCACGGCAGCGGGGTCTTCTGAGCTCTCTTGCGGCCCAAAGGAGGGAGGATCCCGCGCTGTGTCTCTGGCGACGCCTGCGGTTGCGTTATCTATATTGGTTTCGGGGACGACGGGCGTGAAGTTGGCGTTTGACAATGTCCTGTGATACTTGCTGTTCTCTTCGTGTGCGGAGAAGCAGGGGACCACGCTCTAGAGGATCCCAGCGTCGATTACGGCGCAGAAACGCGCGGCTTCTGTGTCGCTGGAGCCGCCACATGCGTTGAATATCGGTATGGTTCCTCCGGTTCGGATGTACATTCGGAGCCAGCGGGTGGTCTCGTTGGCTGAGTTCTTGTATGTGCGGGCAAAGGCATCGATCTTTTCGGATTGGCTCATTTCTGCGCCGGGCTGCCGGACCGGGTTGAGAGTTGTAGGAAGGTGGTCGGTAAGATGATTTTCGGCTTCGCTGAACACCACCCCATCCGCGCTGTCGGAACTGCTCTCCTCACTAACAGTGAAGCGCGATTCGGCAGGGGTGAGAAGCTCTCTGCTCTCACCCGAGCCGGAGCAGGAAGTCTTCTCGTCTGCCGCTGAGGTAGATCGCTCGAGTAAGATATCCTCGGCAGCGCCCTTATTGGAGTCGGAACTGACGTCTTCCAATGTCTTGGTGTTCCCTGCGGTGGCGGCAAGGTCGGAGTACTTGATATACAAGTCTTCGGTAGCCACGCGATCGTCTCCGAATCGGCGCTTTTGAACGTGAATCGGATGATCGTCCCACTGGCTTTGAAGGTAGACAACTTCACGTACGCGCGCAAGGTCGCCATGAGCCTCCTTGCCTCTGGTGCAGCGAATCTTGCGGGCCAGCGTTCTGAGGTCACGTAAAGTGCCACTCGCGTTTTTGCAGTAGTGACTGAACAGGCAGCGCAGGCACTTCTCTTCGTTTTCTACGGCCCAGCAACCACTGTCGTTCTGACCGTCGGCCACGCGCAAGATGCAGCACACGCACGGATACGCATTCTCGTACGCAACGGTGAAGCTCTGGCCGAAAACATGGAACTCCTTGGAGGGAAAAGGGCGGACAGAATCACAGCGGTACGTCCAGGTGTAATCTATGATGGGGGACTCCAAAGCGTCGTTTCGGTCCATGACGGAAGGGTTGCAGGGTCGAGGGATACGAAGACAATGTCCGAGTGACGGGAATTGATGGTTTGCAGTGAAAAAGGTACCTGTAAGATAACAAGTTAATAAGCGACTGTACCCGTTCGAAATGTGAAAACATGACGGCAAGGCATGCATCAACCTGCAAGCAGTGGGAAGCCTATCATGGGCGCGCGCGTGCAACGTACGTAGTTCCGAGTACCCAGAGGTAAAGGGCGGAGGTGGGCGACCAAGGTGGGACAAGAGACATGTTGACGATTGTACCCTTCGCTGGGAAGCGTGGAACGCAGGACCGGAAAGGGCTTGGATTAAGGAACCCGCACGGAGGCACTGAGTCAAACCACTTGATCGAAGTTACTTGGACTACATTACCTTGCGCAGGATCTTGGTAGAGGGTGTTGTGTCGAAGCTATTTGACCGAAGGCAGTAAGCTCGAGCCCCCCTCAGCGCACCGCACCATCACCGCACCACCAAAAAAGGAGAAACACCATAAGTCAATTATTATTATTATTATTATTATTCTTACACCTAGCGACCTATTTAGGCCATGAGGACCCCCTGCGCATCTTAGCCTAGGAAAACCGTTCCGGGCTGACGTCCGGCCGGAGGAAAAACCTAGGTTCCGCTGCGTCGTGCCGCTTCTATCTACTCTTTGACCTGCCATACCGAGATCGGGCTTAGCGCGCCCGCTTCCTAGCTGATAAATTAATTCGTTAGCTGGAACATGTCCAGCCTTCCGGAGCGGAGTAGCCATCTCGCAATAATTCCTGCTTTTCCTAGGGTGTCGAGCATCCTGTCTGTGTCTATCGGTCCTCCTAGAGCTTGGACAAGGTGCTCTCGTCTTTCTCTTTCCTGTGGGCAGAAAACGAGGATATACCGGACGGTCTCCCTGCCCTGACTGCAGACGCACCAAGGGCTGTCGAAGCCTGGAACCCTATGCTTAAAAAGAAAGTCTCGCAGCTTAATCTTGCTAGTCCTCGCTTGAACAAGGATAGAGCTCTCCGCCTTATGGAGTCCCTTATAGAGCTTAAGGACGTGCTTATCTAGCGGTATCTTAGTTGCTGCTAGGGCTCGTGCTATTCGATTTTGCTACGTTTATTGCTATCTTTAAAGCCAGTCTCTCTCCTCGGCCTTATGTGCTAAGTCTCCAGCTAGCTATTCATCTAGCCACCTCTTACAATTAGGAGCGTAAGGGCCTTTCAGTCTGCGTTGGCGAGTCGGTCTTGTTAGGATCTATCTAGCTGCGCTATCGCATCTCGCTTGGATAAGTGATGCGATACGCGGCTGTTGGAGCCTCTCTTCCGATGCCGCCACCCTTCTGTTGAGCCACGTGTCTAAAGGGGACACGTAAGCTTCCGTTTCTAGTACTGCGGTGGCCGTAGCTTTAAAAGCTCCTGTGACCTTTCGGAGGCACTCTGTCTGGACGTTGTTGAGTGCCTTGGCTCTATTTTTCGAGATCTAGCGGTGCCACTCTAAAGCTCCATAGCCTATCGCAGACTCTACAACGGCTATATAGAATTGGCGGGCTCGCTAGAGAGACGCGCCCCACGTCGAGCCGGCTATCCGGTCTAGAGCGTAGACCTGCGTTGCCATCTTCTTCGATATCGACTGGATATGGACGTCTCAGCGGAGACGTCTATCCACCTGGATGCCAAGGACGCGGCAGGAGTCTTCTGGTTCGATTTCGTGACCTTCTAAGGTTATCTTCGTGTCCGGACCTTTCCGTCTTCGAGAGAAGTAGACTAGGTGATATTTCTGGACTGCGAAGGTTATGCCGTGGCTGACTGCCTATTCTTTACAGATCCTATGAGCGGCTTCTAGCCGCTCGCAGGTCTGCTCGGGGTTTAAGCCGAAGCCTACAAGGTTCGTGTCGTCTACGAAGGCGATAGTGGCTATCCCGGGGATAGCACGGAGGGCCTTATAAAGGCCGGCTGTGTAGAGGCAGAAGAGGATGGGCGATAAGGGTGAGCCCTGCGGGACGCCTGCCGGGACCGGGATCTCGTCCGATTCCTGGCCGTCGAAGAGCAGTGTGGTGGATCGGTTAGAGAGGAAGCTGTGTATCCAATTAATAGTCCATATAGGTACTCGGAGCGCTCGTAGGTTGCCGAGGAGTCTATTATGGTCAACGGAGTCGAAAGCACCCGAGATATCTAGCGATAGGAGGGTCGCAGCGCCTCTATGCTTCCAGGCTGTGCGGACTAGGTCTGTGAGCAGCCGTAGCGCGGTTTCTGTAGAGCGGCCCTTCCGGTTGCCCATCTGTTCGTCCGGGAGGAGTCCGTTCTCTTCGGCAAAGCTAGCCAGCCGTTGCGCTAATAAGCTTTCGATCGTCTTCCCTATAGTGTTAAGTAACGTAATAGGCCTCCAGCTGTTAGCTTAGTGGTACTCGTTTAGCTGTTTTCCGGGTTTCCAGAGGATGACTGTTACTACTTTACGGAACGCTGTTGGGTAGTATCCTATACGCTAGCATACCTCTGTTAAAGAGGCTAAGGCACAGAAGAGGGGTTCTCCTAGTCGTTTAAGGAATCAATTAGGAAGCTGGTCTAGTCTAGGTGCCTTCCACTGGCCTGCCTTAGTGAGGACTTCTTACACTTAGTCCGCCGTCACCTTCCGGTCCATATCGAGAGGCGGTGCAAGCCGGTGCGTTATTCGGAACCCGGTGTGCGCGGCCTTAGGAAGGGGATAAAATCTTTCCCGAAAGGCCTTTGTTTTCTCTTTGTGGGTCGTTGCTTCGCCTTATGGAGTGTGTAGTGTAGGGACGGCTGGTGGTAGCGGTGGCGCGGCTCCTTCGGTTCTAGCCCATCTTGCGATTTTCTATACTCCGGCTGGCTGGCTAGAAGCCTCGTGGAGCATGGTTCTCCATGTCGCTGTTTTTGCTATACGGATCGCCTTCTTTTTTATAAGGGATGCTTACTGGAGCGCTCGCCAGGTTTCGTCTGTCCTATCGGAGAGCCATGTCCGCTGGGTTTTCCTCTCTTTCTCTATAGCCTCCCTTATTTCGTTGTTCCATTAGGCCTTGCCTTTCCCTTTAAGATAGCGAAGGGGGGCAGCTAAGTCGGCTATCTTAGTCAGCTCCTTAATTAATATTTCGGTGTATCTGTCGATGTCCTCTGGTGTCTTTAGTGACTCTGGTTATGGTAGGTATGCTGCTTTAGCCTTCGCTTGGTTATAGTCAGCTGTTTTCCAGCTGCGCCGTGGCTTATTCTGGGGGTCGTTTCGATCTCCAGCTACGCGTATCACCTGTGGGAGGTGATCAGAGCCAGCGTACAGGGCGTATCCGTTGTAGGCGACTCGGAGGTCCTCCGTGGCCCAGGCTAGGTCAATTGTAGAGTCCGCGCACCCTCTTCGAGTCCATGTCGGCACTCCGGGGGGGGGGGGGGGGGGGGTGATTAGCTGGAGTCTCCATTGCTCTGCTAGTTGGAGCAGCTTATCGGCTGCCCTGTAGGGTCGGACGTTATGTCCTCCCTAGACGGGGTGGTGGACGTTAAAGTCGCCTATGAGGACTGTTCGTCCTAGCTGGGGGCCGGTAAGGAGGGTTTCGATAGCTGGCAGGTCTAATCTGTTAATAAACCCGGGAGGAGGTGAGTATACGTAAATAACGGTTATAGGATTGTCTGGCAGCTGGATTGTGACATAGCACCTATCTGGCTGCGCCTTATAGGTCCACTGTACTAAGGGGAACTTCTTGTTAATATAGATACATGCTCTACCTCCCTCGGTAGCGTATAAGAGGTAGTACAGAGAGGATTTTAGGCAATAGGTAGTCGGCATATATAGGTTTCGCTAGGGCTCTTAGATAGCTAGGATATCGTACTCTTCGGAGATAGCATCGACTGCCGGGATCTGTGCTTTCTTGCTTTTCTACGTGTTCCAGTGTAGGATCTTTAGCGCTGTTATAGTCGAGCGTGGATGCTGTTCAGTGTTAACTCCGGTGTTTCGATATCCATGTCGTCTATCTCTTCGTAGGTTCTGCTGCGGGCTCTGCCAGTGCTTCTAGTACGGCAGTTGGTTACTCGACGCTTCCGCGGCTATACTGTTTGCCAGTCCTCGGCTGTTAGCTTAGGGGGTTCTTGCAAGGGCAGTGCGAATCCCTTCGGTCTCGTAACATAAGTAGCCTTAGCGATCTGGACCTGCTCTTGGCGGACTGGACACTCCTTAGACCACGTAGTGTGTGGTCCTCGGCATGCTGGATAGCAGTACTGGCTCTTATTCTCGGCTTCTGGGCATTCTTTGTTGTTATGCTTTGTTAAAGAGCAGAGCCCGCACCTGCGTGCGTGGCGGCAGACACAGGCGATATGTCTATAACAGTAGCAGTGGTAGTATTACTTAAGCTGCGCTCCTTCAGCGAAGGGCTCGTATAGATAGTAGCTATATTGCCAAATAAGGCCGTCTCGGCATAGCTGTTCCGCTTATTAAACCGTGGGTACTGCAATATATAGGGCCGTGACCTTCCTAGACGAGGTCTTGGCATTGCAAGGGAGCTTAGCCTCCAGGACGTCGATAGGGCCGCCGGGCTGGTTCCGGAGTTGGACTTCTAGCTGCCCTTTGTTTGTCTCTACGGCCTCCTTATTAATGCCATGGGCCACCACCAGGATCTTTCTTTTCTGGATAGAGGCGTTCTCTCCGAAGGCCTCGGTAGTCTAGGCCCGGTCGGTTTCTAGCTGTCGCTTCTCTTCTGCTGTCTTGCAGGTAATGGCATAGTCTCCGCTAGGAAGCTTCCATGTGGCTATTGCTGTTTCTTTGCCTGTTGCTGCGTTAACTTTCCGCACGATCTCTTCGTAGGTGCGGCCTTTAGTTCCTGCGGCCTTGATTATTACCTCCTGTTCGTGTCGAGTAAGTAGAGTCTTAGCTACCTGGGGGGCCCTAAATGCTAGGGTGGCGGTAAGGGAAGTAGCGGCTACAGTGTATATTTTAGGAGCTTTAATTTCCTTATAAATAGCTTGCAGCGTGTTCTCGATAGTATTGATACGTCTTTTAACGCTAGGCTGGTTGTCCGATTCCTTAGCCGCTGTCTTTAAGACTGTAATGGCGGCTTGAACTACTACGGCTAAGGCCGCAATGTTGACTTCACTAGCTAGGAAGCGTTTAAAGTCGTCTATAGTGCTGCGTATATCCTCTGGACTGCGTCCAGGTGTTGTAATGCTGTTTGGCGATGGTGTTCTTGAGTCCGGAGGTGACGGCTCGGGGGGTGGGGCGGGCCTATGGCGGCTCCCACCACCTGCGCTTTGCCTCGAGGGTGGTGAATCGACCATTTATAGGCTAAATGAAGCCTTAGGAACAGTTTCCGGGCTATCCGGTAGCTTATAGAGTCGTGGTTGTGAAGTTATCGCTATGTGGGGTCGGTTTCGAAAATGTTTTTTAGTCCAGGAAGAATTGCTTCCATAAGTCAATTAAATGGAATAAATAAAATATCTCAGCCACCACAATAGATATGGGATAACTGTTTGGCCTCAAGAAACCGTTATGGTATCCTCTGCCTCCGAAACCTCTTCTTCGGACGAAACGACCGTGATATCCCCTTTAAACAGCCCAGTGGCTGCAGGTCCTGCTTGACTCGCCGTTCCGACCTCACCCTTGACCTTGCGTACGTCCACTATGCTTATAAAAAGCTCCTACGTAGTCGCATGGACCTTGCGACGCTTTTAAGGCTTTTGGCGATCTAGCGCAGCGCTCAGTTGGTCTCGCTCGCGCTTCAGGATGGAGATTTGAGCGGTCGCTTTGTCCAGAGCCTTGCCAGTCTTCCGGAACACCTAGCGTAGCGTGGCAATATCGTACACCTTATCCACACCACGCAGTTCCCAGTGAATATAGTGTATTTAACGCGAAGAGCGAGGCGTCTTAACACTAACTGCAGACATCTCTGCTAGCAGAACGTCCTCCTTTGGCGGTGGAACTTGCCACGAGTCGCTATCTGGTCTGTCGGCCTCACGCTACAGCGCGAAGCGACTATTTAATGCTTTTCTGGCGTCCCTGGGCCAGATATCGGTTACTCGCTAGCCGAAAGCAATCTGGTGAGGCGTGAAGGCCTCTTTGCGAGCCTTGTTCCAGGCCTCGAGGAACTTAGGCTTCTTCGGCGTCATCGTGAGGCTCGTCGCACAGGCGTTCCGTAGATGCTTACGGTATGCGTGTTTTAACACCGAAAAGGGCCCCAGATCTAGTGGCTAGAGGACCTGCGATGTGTACGCTGGCAGAAAGTTAAGCCAGACCTTCGCCTCTAAGCAGGCCATCATGAAGTCCTTTGTACAGTGGCTGGAGTGGCCATCCAGAATAAGGTGTCTCTATTACTCGGGGTCCCCTGGAGTGGTCAACGGGAGGAAGATCTGCTTCAGCCAGCGTGGGGCAATTGAATTGCTCGTCCAGCCAGCCTGTGAGGCCTCAAAAGACCAGTTCTCGAAGTCATCCTCGTCGACTTGGGAGGTGAACCACTGCTGCTGAACGCTCTTCTCCTTGAAGATAACAAGAGGAGGCAGCACACGGCCAGTGGCAGAGATAGCCTCGAGGGAGGTCGTCCATTCGCCTATCCCGGTGTCCATCGCGAAGACCTCTGTAAGCGCAGACAGCCCGACGACTAAAGGATTGTCTCCAAGGCCTATCTGAGCGCCAACCTCGTCGAAGTTCCATGTGTGCTCCGGAGGGACCTTCGTTATGTCCTCTAGGTCCAGCCTGGAGAAGAACTCCTCGATATTCTCGCGAGACGCGCCGTTAACGCGTTTGTAGTCAATAGAGGTGGACGCCATACTCTTAACCTGAGGCTAACGCTTACAGAAACGGAGATGCCAGCGTTTTCCGATGATACGGTCGCCTCCAGAGGCCTTAGCTAACGTCTGCGCGTATAAACGAAAGCAGCTATATGGAGGAGCCCAATTAAGGCGCGCCTAAGTTAGCACCCACTTAGTAAGGGCGTACTCTAAGGTTAGCGATAGGTTCTGGCGATGCACCTAGGCATCGGGCTTTAAGGGACGACCCAGAATCCTCCTTCTGATGCTTTCCCTGGAGATATTAAACTGTCTAAAGGCCTCGCGGATAGATAGGCCTCCTGAGACTTCCTTAAGCGCTGCCGCCAGCGGCAGTACTTCCATATAAAAAATAGCTAGTATTAAACGAAAGAGAAAAAATTAAAGAATCGTTGCGCCTTAAAACGAAGGTCTCACGACACCTAGTTATTTATCTATTCGCATTTGAAGGTATCTATCTCATCCGATTTTGGTGGTAGAAACAGTGGTGCGGTGATGGTGCGGTGCGCTGAGGGGGGCTCGAGCTTACCTGCTAAATATTTGGTCAGCCAGTGCCCGATTAGGTCGAATAGCTCCCCATCGACAGTTAGACACGGCACGCATCCGCAGCAAGCGGAAGGATACTGCTATGGGTCAGAAGGCGAAACGACCCTGTTTGTGGATCTCCAGATGCAAAGGCGGGTGTTGAGGCTGGAAAGAGGACGCAAACGAAATTGGCTTGGGGGATATTGTGGGGCAAATGGGATGGGAATAGGGAAGGTTGGTACAGGCAGGAACGGCCAGACGAAATATACAAGGCAGCAGCAAACGAAAATGTCCACAGCTCCGGGTCACGCAACGGGTATAATTATCTGCAGCCTCAAGGAGATTAACCTCCCGTATAGACGGCGATGAGTACCACACTTAGACCTAGGTACTTAGCTTATCGCAGTCTCGTTTGTCTTAGGTCTGCAGCAGGCATCGAGGCCGTTGCGGTGTATTTGAATTACGTCGCATACATGCACACATTATTTCCCCCCGTGGCTTACCCTGGGACATCGGATCTGAATTCCGGGCGACAGACCGCGAGGCGAGCCACACAGCACCTGGCAGATGCAGCCCAGCTCAGCCTGGATCTGACAGGCTCGGCTACTGACAACTATTTTGAGGAGTGGCAATTGGAGAAGCCATCAAATGCCGGACTCCCTTCCCGTCAGCCGCCACCGTATCATCAACGGCCGTATCTACGAATGTACACTATCCGTTGCACAGTATTGCACAATGTGCTATGTCACGAGGGTCTCTCCATTATCTGTGTCTCTCGAAACGGTGACATAGTTTTCCGCTGCAGGAGTTGACGCTACTGGCGTTCCAAGCTCAATGGTTGAGTCACGTCACGACTGTACAACGGCGGCGCGCAGCATTTCTAAGATGCGTTCCGTGATGGTGGCAATGCGGTCCTGGACGGCGGCGTCGATGACCTCCTACAAGCTCCGGAGCAGTTCGTCGTCGACGTAGTCCTTAACGAGGTCCGCTATGTGGGCGTGTAAGACCCCTTCGTGACAACACTCTTACGGGAACCAGGGCCGCGCGAACTGCGAGGGAGGGGGGGGGGCGCGGGACGGGGCTTTTCACAAAAAAGAGCGTATAAAGTGGGGCATAAGCTGAAGATAACTTTAAGAAGACTTTCCCGGCTGTCCGGTGGCTTATAGAGTCGTGATTGTGAGATTTTCGCCGGATGGGGTCGACTTGAAAAGCTTCTTTTTTGCTTGAAAAATTTCATTCACTCCCAGTGACGGCCAGTAGGGAAACCCTCCGCATTGTTCCTAAAACTATTAAAGGGGAATGGTGAAGCCCGCCGCCTGGGTCTTGAAGCCAACAGTCTCGACATATAAGGTGCCGGACGGACAACCTAAGCAAGCAAAAGAGGAAGTCTTACCCTGGCTATCGGCGAGGAACCCCCAGCCGTTAGCCCAATGACCGCGGTGTTCCCAACTTGCCTTAAGATTCGGAATCGCGTCTTCCAGTTGAAAGTAAAAGTCCAAAGTACCGGGCGACATCGCCTCATCGGGCAAGGTTTTCCAGCCATCATAAATAGGTGGGATTTCAACCTCGGGGCCCGGTTTTTTATTGACCGGGATAATGTCCTTGCAATATGGGAAAATAACATGACTGCCGCCGTAATTAAAAGCTTTGATTATGTCGCATTCTTGATTATTGCCGCAATGTTTCGTGGTTGAGCGAGTAGCGACTAAGCTTAAAGAGGGCGGCAAATTACAGAAAATTCGCATCGGATGTTTTTCATTCTTTCCAGGCGGAGAGCACCTGCCACGGAAGGAACGGAAGCCCTCGCCGAAACGATCGACGCAGTCTTGGCCACGTGCTTCCACCACAGCCTGGCCAGCTGGGTCACCCCTATTCATCGATTCAAGCAGGACGACGGCGCGCTTAAAAACTGACGAATCATGGCGCCTATGTTGCCGTCGCGTATGCATGAATTCGTCACGCGTTAGGTTGAAAAGGATGAGAGGCTCCGGGAAAGATACCGCAGCGACCGAAAGGGAGAAAACGGTGGCGGCGAGAATATGATGATAAAACATGTTGGTAGGACCGGGTGGAATTGTAGACGTATGCTTGAGCTTTAACGGGGCCTGCAACAGGAAGGGTGTTAAAGCGGAGAAAGGGGGGTTGATTAGAAAAAAACAAAAATATTAGGAATGGGACGAAGCTTCCAGCTATATACCCATTCGTTAACTCTAATAAAGTGGAGGGAAGGTACCGATGAAGAACTCTAAATGGTTTCGCTCATGCTGATTTAGGTTATTACCAGGCTTATGGCCATTATCATGAAAGCTATAGCTCCCTACTATGACAGTATAGGATTATGCATAAAAACGTAAATTTGCTGTGACTAGGGTGCCCATACTATCAACCCGGGCTCAGAACATAAAGCCCTGACGAGAATCGGAGAGGCCGAGAATCAGAGGAGACTAAGAGGTTAATAAGGAGTCGAATATCTCGAAACACCGTCCGTCCCGTTTAGACCTCGCTGGCGAGCAGTGTCTGCATACTCAACAGGATGAAGTCGCACCTACAGCGGCGACAAATCTAACTTTTATGAGCACCATGTACTGAAAGAGCGAAAATAGCTTTAATACAACACTCATTTAATACGAATAAATGTAAGTTTTAAAAAGGGATATAAAGAATCTTAATTCATTATTGACGCAATTAAATTAAAAAAGGGAATATAAACTATTTTTACGTGCTTATTCACAGATAGATACACATGCCGGCAACGTGGCCCTTTGCTCCCTCTTCTCCCTCTCTCAGTTCGCGCCTGCTCCTTGTGCGTAACGGTTACCGAGTTTCGCAGCGCCTGAACGGCGACAACGGCGCTACTTCCTCCCTTCCCAAGCCTTGGGCACGGCCTCGCTCACCCTTTACTTAGGCGCACGTGGGTTCGGCGCTCTAGAGGACGGCTCTGAGAGTAAAGAGGGCGCCGCCGCTCCGGGCGACGCGCACGTCGGCGAGACGGCAAAGCCGCATAGCGTCGTAAGCGACGGCGGACGCGACGGGCAGGAAGCTGATGACGGAGTCGGCGCGGTCGAGCGGATTCGCGTGGTACGCCATGTCGGTGGCATCGAAGACGCGGCACGACGTACGACCCAGAGGGGGAGGGCGGCTGGCGAGGTGGTGCCGCGCCCCTCGAGGTCCAGGAAGTCCGAGAGGGCGTCATCGTGCTTGCCTACTTGACGGCGCAGGTCGGCGACGTGAACGCGCGGGTTGCTAAAGTGAAGGAGCAGCCGGTTCATGGCTGTGTCGCATAGCGAGACGTCGACGTAGATTTGCTTACATGCGTACGGGCGGAGGCGGTTCTGAAGCCACTGCATGCCCATATCGATTCTCCGTATTTTCTCGAGCCACGTCTCGACTCCCTTAGCGCTTTTCTTTATCGTGCCGGGATCCCACCCTTAGGGCTGTGGCTCATCGAAGCGTTCTTTATGTCTACCTTCCAATCCGGGCGGACAGCACTGCTTCTTCCCAGGGAGCATTTCAGCGTGGAGAAGATGACGACGAGGCCGGGGCATTGTCGGTGCCATACGTGTTAACCCTCGAATTTTGAACTCTCCTTGTGGCGTAATAATACAAAAAGACGCCCACAGACCCTTGTGTACGAATACAGAGTCCAGCCTAGAACGCACCGGCCCTAGAACACGGTCCCAAACGTCAATCATGATCCCAAGCGTCCACGAGCATTCTCAACGTCCACCATTGTGCAGCGGTTTCTCACCTGTCAAATCACGCTGTGCTGATGAAAGTTTCCTTAAAGCTTTGCCCGGTTCTGAGGACCCTCGACCGTCGGGAGACTGGGCTTAGAGACGCAGCACGTCACAAATGCGAGGTCGCTTCTTTGTGGGCGTCTTCGTGGGCGAAGAGTGGGCCAGGATATGCTTTCCCAACGGGACGAATCGGGCATCATTAGCGCGAGGCAGTGACGGACTCGAGGCGCGGGGCGGGCTGAAAGTTGCTGCGTCGCCCAAAAGGACCGCCTCGTGGTCGTCGGTATCGGTCGAGCTGGCCGTGGTTTCCCAGGCGCCACCGACGTGCTGCGAGGGCGGGCTCGAGGCGAAGGGCTGGTTCAACGGGGCCGGACCGACAGGGCTCGTTGAGGCCTGCAAACTGGCCTCCACGGGACTCGGCTTAGTCTGAGAGCTAGTGTCGGCCGGAGACGTTGGCAGCAGGCGAAAGGGCGACTGGCGAGGTGGAGGCCCTTGGGACGCGGGTGCGGGTGGCGGGCCAGCTGCGCCGCAAAGACCTCCAGGGCGGCGACGTGCAGGTGCTCGGCCGGCTCCCAGGTGGGGCGGCCAGGGCGCGCCCGTGGCCAGGTTTTCTTCCTCCCACTGCACGAGGTACTCGTACGCGCCCTCAGTCTTGGTCTTCCTGCGGCCGTTCTTGTAGCGCGCGACGTGGTGGTGGTCCAGTACCGCCGTCATGGTGTACATCTTGCGCGCCATGGGGTTCGCGTTGCGTCAAGGATAGGCGAGTGGTACGCGAGTGAAGGAATCGGGATGGTTTGACCCGGCGACGGGATGGAATGCGTGTCACGGTACGAGATAACAAGAATTTGGCGATACATATGTCGAGTGGCGCGTGCTTCACTAAGAATCCGAGTCAAAATAGATAAATTCCGAAATGGGCAATGCCGATCCCAACGCTCGTCGAGGCCGTCGGGCGCGACGTGTGTGTGTGTGTGATATGGATGTGGGAGATAGGTAAGAAGATACGAGGTCGAAATATTGGGAGGATGGAATGATGGACGTGTATGGCTGCCCAACGGGCCTGTTGATGGAGGCAGTTCAACTAATTCACAATTTACGGAAGGCGCCATTTGCCTAGTGAGGCATCGAGGGTGGGGTGACGTGTGAGAGCGATACTGCCTGCCACTCGGCCGTAACCCGCCCGGGATTGGCCTGAAGTACTGGACAATACGTGACTCTTCTATCTCCGACATCATTTCATTCTATGCCGTACATGGGTTCATCTATTCGACGTTCACTGGCGCTGACGGTGCATGCAGGCGACGTGGCGTTGGCAATTGCGGATGGGATTCAAGAGAATGCGATCGGGCGGCGATGTGGATTTGAAGAGGGGACTGATTACTATGGATGGACGGTTGAAGCTTCCATGCCCCGCACATACACTGGTGGGAGCTCTCAGTACGTACCTACGTATCTACGTTTTTACCTAAAGCGGGCGCGAACAGCGTTGGACATGGAAAGTGGAAACTTGGGACTTGTTCATCGAGCGACAAGATCTATCGGACGGGGTGAGATGGACCCGTAGAAATGCCCACGTGGTGCGGAAAGTACCGAATCCCAGCGTCAATCCAGACAAAGTCAATTCAGAGAGGCGTAGGTACAGCTTTCCAGTTCGTTCATCCCTCTCGGCGCCAATCCTAGGATTGCACAGACGGTGTAACTCACGTTTCCATCACGTTCCTATTCCCCTCCCGTTATCCACCTCATAACATGATGGTGGCACTCCCATCGTCCCATCGCGCTCACACGTGCTCTCTCTCGCACGCCACCTCTGTCGGCCACGCTCGCGGCGTTCTATGTACTGCAGTTGAAGGCGCTTATCCCTTTACGCGCTCCGCTCCATTACACGTGCTCCGGTTGTTGTAATTAGCGATCTTGCCAACTGTGCTAATAGACGAACTACGAGTTGCCTCTGCAGACGGCTGTAGCGAAGTAGAAGGGCAGGTCGACATGTTGCTACTTCATTTTTGCCCTGCCAAATCCACAGTACTGGTAACCTGATCTGTGCTGGCAGCCTCTCAGCTGAAGAGGATACCCCCAATTCCATGATGACGCCTCAGCGCCGAGAGCAATAGTGCACCAACCCCGATGGCACATACACTTTTCCCGATCCCTTTTCATGCCATCAAGAATGTTGGTCAACAACTCCTTACAAAGGTCAGCATTAAATCCAGCCCCAAACTGCTCCGGCCGGCCACCAAGTCATATTCCCCTCTCTTCACGATTAATCAAGCACGACGTACCATGACTGTCTGGGAACCTCCTCTATGATTTTTAAAAACTTCTGCATTTGTTACATACGACCATAGCTTCCAGAAAACTCGGGATCCCGTCCGCTCTCCCATAGATAAGCTGGAAAGCGCCGAATTAGTACTAGGGTCGGTGACGACCTGGGAATCCTCGGTGTTGTATGTTTTTCCTTTTTGATGTTTTGCCACCCTCTCAAGTCACTGTCAAGTTTCCCCATTCCATCATCCATCCCTTCTTTCACATCGATCATTCATCCCTTCACATTCCAAAGTCATCACCGCCAGAACACCAGAAAACCTTGACTGCTCTCCCCTCGTCTATCGCTCCATCATGGACCCAAAGACTCCCAGCCGCAAGCCCCGCGTCAAGGGCATCGTGTAGAGGTCAACACTCGCCCCTCGAAGTTGGTCTACCCCGCCTGAGGGCTGTCAACTAACTAACGAGTCGACAGAGTCCGACCGAGGATTTGCCGACTACCCCAGCTCTATCGTAATTGAGACGCCTGGCTACCGCGCCCGCTTCCGGGTACATGCCGTCCCAAGCTCGTCACGAGGCCAAGGTGCTAACCGAACACTGCCATAGAACTCGGAGTCGAGCAATGCTGGCAGTCGTACCAGAAATCACCCCTCGACGCCGATGCGATCGATGCAGACGCCGGCCCTGCACGTCAAAATTGGGTACGTCCCTCCCGTGTTTGTGAGAGTGGTGGACCGTTTCAAATCCTCACTGACGAACACTGGCGCGGAAGCCTCAGTCGCCCATCGCCGAGAGCTCTCCGAAGATCATGCCCCTCACGTGTACAACTCGGCCGGTGGAGACGCCCGCCGCAGATTCTGTGTACAACGCTTCTGAGCCCTGCGAGGTTCGATACTGATATATTCTGCTACAGAAGCCCGAGACATCCGAGCCAGAAGCATTCGAGACCGAGGCTACGGATAACGAGGCATCCGAGGCTACCGATGCCAAGATGGCAAAGCCTGAGACGGAGACGGAGCCCATGGTCGCCTCCCTCCAAAAGGAGCCGCAGGCTGTCCAGGCTGAGACCGTGAAGCTCAAAGCTGCACTTCAAGCTGTCAAAGCCAACGTCAGGGAGCTGACAGGCTCTCACCAGGGCTGAAAGAGGGCAAGCCACAACGATCATGTTCAATAACAGCCATCTGAACATTAACCACAGTCGGAAGGCACGCTTCCGACCAGGGAGCACCAACATGACAACAGGTCGCCCGCCAGGAGCACAGCCAGGAGAAGTAAACATTAGTATTATCACATCATATCATGGGAATATAGGCATCTCTCATGAAGTGGCCGGGTTGATCAGCACATCTACTGAATCCTCCTATACTGAGCGGTTTTCGTAGCTGGATGAAGAGAAGTCTCCTTATCATCCCTTATATCGATTTCATCTGTCTGACAGACTCGAATAGTCGCCGGCAAGCAATGTACTTTAAAACCACTACTGTTAGCATACGCTGCCTCCGATCATGAGACGACGCATGTTTAGCTTTACCAGTTCTATATTCTCCATCTTACAGTGAGCGGATAGCTTACTTCATGTGTCTTCAAGATACCCACGTCGTTGCTGGTGTTACTGTTCCTGAAACCTGAGGAAATGAGGCCCAGTCCCAAGATAGGCTGCTGCTAAGGACGCTATGGCATTACTCCCGATGGACCTAAATATTACCGAAGTTTTACAGCTGCGAAAGTAGGCTTTTAAAGATATGACTGTCGATGAGCTTTCTACGTCGGCGCTACGGCTTAGGATACTTCCGTGATGTGGTCCTCAGCGATGTTCCATTGCCGGATGATTAAGTCGAAAGATAACAGGACCGAAATAGGTTCTCCAAGGTACGCATGCATTCAGGGCGCTAGTGATAAGTGGCAAGCGAACTATTGAACGCATGCCAAGACGGCAGCGCCTGGGCATCGCCCAATTCTGTCCTTCACCTGCAGATAAGGCCACAGGGTCAAGCCGAAATTGGAAGGTCACAGCCGATTTTCATGCAATGCCCAGAACCGTTGGCCCAGGGAACCGTTCACGCTCTAGCTGGCATTAGGCAGGTATTTTAGGCGCAACGTCCCGTATTGCAACAAGTGAGGCACGAGATCCCGTATTACCAAAAGTACGACCCACATGGGGCGGTGATGTGATGACCGGGGTTGAACACAGCTGCAAAAATGGTACAGCAGGCACAATGCCAGTTCATATAAACCTCGAGCGTCAGCGTACGATATGCAGCCAATTATGATAACGTATCCTCCAGTCCGCCGACGTCTATCCAGCCGACAAGATGCGTGTGGCTGCCACCGCCTTATGGGCGGCACTCGTTGCCGCTCACGAAGTGAGAGCTGCCGCTGATGGATCTGAGGAGGCGTCCAGCGCCGTCATCGCAAAGCACTACATCGTCGAGTACGAACCCGTGAGTGATGCCCTTGTAAACCCTTGGGAGTACTGTGGCACTAAACCCGCGCGGGTAGGGGACTTCACGCATGGCATCCGTCGACGACGAAATCGTTGTGCTGAAGAGCTTCGAGTCAAGTGTGTTCTCGGGCGCCCACGTCCAGACAGACACCTATAACCTGGACACGCTCGCCCGCGTGCGGGGCGTCAAGAATGTCTGGCCCAACCAGCAAATTCAGCTTGCGCCCACGGAGCCTCTCGCGCGGCCCGGCGCTTTGGCCGCGTCGGGCGAGTACGACCCGCATAACGCCACGGGGGTCGGCAAGCTGCACGCGCTGGGCTTTTACGGCGAAGGCGTCGTCGTCGGCGTCGTGGACACGGGCACCGCGTACAAGCACCCGGCCCTCGGCGGCGGGTTCGGGCCCGGCTTCAAGGTCGAGGGCGGTTATGACTTCGTCGGGGACCGGTCCTGGCCCAACGGCGGCACCAAGGAACCTGACGGGGACCCTGACGACCAGCAGGGCCACGGAACGCACGTGGCCGGCATCATTGCGGGCGAGTCCGACTTTGGTTGGGTCGGTGTGGCCCCCAAGGCCACCCTTCGCTCCTACAAGGTCTTTAGCCAAGCGGGAAGCACGGATACGGCGACGCTCATCGAGTCATTTCTGATGGCCTACAGCGATGGCGTGGACATCATCACGGCGAGTATTGGTGGTGCCAGCGGCTGGGCGGAAAACGCCTGGGGCGTAGTGGCATCGCGGTTGGTGGATGAGGGCGTCGTCGTGACCATTTCGGCTGGCAACTCGGGCTCGGACGGCCCCTTCTTCGGGACGAATGGCGCGTACGGTACCAACGTTGTCGCCGTCGCCTCCATCGCGTCTGAGAGGTTGCCGGCCACGCCGTTCGCCATCACATTTAACGAGGCCGCAGGTGGCAACTGGACTGATATCGAGGGTTACCTTCCGGCTTCTGGCTACTATCCCCCCAATATCGCCGACTGGGAGGTGCGTCCCATGAGCTTCAATACGTCGGCACCGGCCGATGGCTGCGAGCCCTACCCGGCCGACACGCCGCGGCTCGAGGGCGTCATTCCCATGGTCCGTCGCGGGACATGCTCCTTCGCCATCAAGCAGACGAACCTGGCCGCGCTGGGTGCCGAGTACATGCTGTTCTACAACAACGAGAGCCCCATGACGACGCCCTCGAGCGTCGACGACACAACGCATATTGCGCTAATCACGGCCGAGCTGGGCGCCGCCGTCATCGCCACGGTCAAGTCCGGCGGAAACGTCACGGCCGACTTCTCGGTGAACCCGGAGCGTCCCGTGGGCGTCGGGTACGCGGCGGGCGGCCTGGCCAGCACCTTTACGAGCTGGGGCGGTACCTACGACCTGGCCATCAAGCCCGACGTCGCCGCGCCTGGCGGCAACATCTACAGCACCTATCTGGATGGCGGCTACGCCGTGCTCAGCGGCACGTCGATGGCCTGCCCCTACGTTGCCGGCGTCGCCGCCCTGTACATTGGCGCGCACGGCGGCCGCGCCCGCCACGGTCCCAGTTTCGCGCGCGCTCTCGGTCGCCGCCTCATCGCCAGCGGCCGCTCCGTTCCCTGGTACAACGGCGCCGGCGGGCCCAACTACGACCTGCCCGCGCCCGTCGCCCAGGTCGGCACGGGGCTCATCGACGCCTTCAAGGTCGTGCGCTACAAGACGGCCATCGACTTTGAGAAGATGGCGCTCAACGACACGCACCACTTCAACCGCTACCACAGCGTCCGGCTCACTCACGACGCTGACGCCGAAGCGCCTGTGACATTCCGCTTTACGCAGGAGCCGGCTGCTGGGTTCGAGGTGGCCGGCTGGTTCCCGCTCGGGACGACGCCAGGCGAGTACCGCGTTAAAAAGTTTGAGGAGCTCACGCCGAAACCCCTTGTTGTGCCGGCGTTCCTCCCAGACACCGTTACGCTGCGGCCCGGCGAGACAAAAGACGTCCCGTGAGTTGTTACCCTCCCACTGGCTAGAACCCCCCCCTCCCTTTTTTTTGCGAGACTCTGACACCTCGTCAACACCGTAGGATAGCCTTTGACCCACCCGACAGGCTGGGCTGGAACTCGTCGGCGCTGCCGCTGTATTCTGGCAAGGTTTTGATTTCCGGCAGCAATGGCGAACAATTCTCTGTGCCATACATGGGTGAGTGGACACCTTCCCATCCCTGTGCCGTTGGAGTCAACGACGTAAAAACACAAGTCGGCGACATGTAGACTTTGGTCTTTGAGGAAAAGGCTGACGACGAACCGTCTTCCACCCAGGGATCGCCAGCAACCTCGAAAGAGAGGTGAAGCCCATCTTTCGTACTACCTACCCGTTTTCCAAGTCAACTGTGCAGTTTATCGACATCAAAGAGAAGCCATAGTAAGCATTACCCACTAGAGTTTTGCACATCTAATCTGTAGGTTGCTGACATCCCAAACTCATAGCTACACCTTCAATCTCTCCACGGCTGCTCAGGACTTCCCTAAAATCTACACCAAGCTCGTCTGGGGCACGCGCGAAATCCGTTGGGACGTAAGTATTCAGCAACCTTCAGCATCACCGTCTCAGTTCTTTTGTTTTCCTAGTGGCTGCTTCGTTACGCTGCCCCGGAGTTTCCGGGCTGAGCCGACACAGAACGCTTGCTAACACGTACCTATTTTCTTGACCCAGATTTTCGAGGCGGACTGGCATGAGTACAGCTGGACCTACCCGCCCGTGCCCGGAGAGGCGGGCTACGTAGGCACCGTGGCGTCGTGGGTGGGCGCAGGACAGGTCGGTAGCTTCTTCGACCCGGCTAGGCAGGACGCCGACGATACCTTCTCGTTCCCCGTGCGCGACGTGACGCGCAACGCCTTCTCGGCCCTCTCCTTCGGCGAGTACTGGTGGTTCGGCAAGCTCGGAAACGGAAGCCAGATCGCCAACGGGAAGTATACGTGAGTCCCCCAAGTCTGTTGCTTCTCTGGATGCCCCACCCGACGACGCTGGCATAGTTTGCTGACACTGTCTGTTTCAAGCATGCGATTCGCGGCGTTGCGTCCGTTTGGAAACCCTGCCGCGGCAGATAACTGGGATGTCTTCCAGGTTCCGCAGATCCAAGTTCTGGGTCACTATTAGGTTACTACCTCGATAGTACGATTGCCGTTTTCGTTCATTGTGCTGGCCGTAGTCATCTAAATTACCGACGGCGCATAAATGGAAGCCTGTATTACGTCTATGAAATTCCAGTTTCCATACCGAACTTTCCCATTTCGGTGCTTAATGCTTGGCCATCAGGTTGTCCTTAGCCGTGGTGGCGTGTTAGCACGGTCCACCATCATGGTTTGTGTCGAGCTCGACTTCACCCTAAGAGAGTGGGGATCTACAGGCGGAGTTAAAAGGTCAGCGACCACAATTCGGCTTAAATGCCCGCGCCGCTGGCGCCTGGCTTAGGGGGCTCCATTCCAGGGGTAGCCTTGTTATTGGGCAACCCTCCCATGCATCTACTTCGTGTGGATGAGGTACATAACTACAGTGGGGTGTTAAATCTGACCACTTTCTAAGTCACTTTTTATGCAGAGGTCTCCGCGCCAAGAAGCTATACCTATTCTGTCTAGTAAATATTTAGTAGAGGAGCCTTCAATACAACTCTTTTCGCGTCTTACATACGAGGTTATTTACGTCAATATTTTCCATTACTGCTACCACCACCGCCACCGCCGCCATGCCACCGACGAGAGGCTCAGAAGTCTCAGCATGCCTCCGTAAGCAGATTATTCGCTTAATGGACCAAGGCTTTAAGCCCACACGAATTTGGCGCGCTATGGAGTCAGAGGTGACTATGGGAGGGGTTCGATCGACAATATGCGCTGAGAAACGCCGTCGCGAGGCTGGTGAGGCCTCAACGTCACTTCTCCCTCGAGGGAGACCAACAAAACTCGACGCCGCCGACCGCGAGAAGCTTAAAAACGCCATCAATGAGAAGCCAACGATAACGAACCGCGTATTACTTGCAATTATCGATAATAAAGTGTCCCTTCGTACGCTCCAACTAGCGTTACGTACTATAGGTGAGCGTCGATGGCGCCAGCGGTAAAGACCCTTATTTACGCCGGAACACGCTCGTAAGAGGCTTAAGTGGGCTCGCCGCCACGAAGACTGGACCGTCAATAACTGGAAACGCGTCTGTTAAACTGACGAGGCCACTATCGAACGCGGCGTCGGTAAGAAGCCTAAATGGACCTTCAATTCGCCGCGTGAACAATTACAACAACACGACGTTACAACGTACACCGCGAATAAGGCCGTGAGACGTATAGTATAGGGAGGCTTCTTATATAACCGGCGTACGCACCTCCAAGAGCTCTTCGGCGACCCTGAGTCGGCTCGAGGGGGTGTCTCGTCTAAGGTTATTTATACGCTTTATTCTCATTGCCTCCCATGGCTGCTATCTGGAGGGAAAATCTTTATGCACGATAACGCCAGGGTACATACCGCTGGTATTGTTAAGCAGCTATTAGAGCGTATAGAGGTGGAAGTCATAATCTAGCCGCCACATAGCCCAGGCCTCAACCCTATTGAGAATCTCTGGGCGCTATTTAAAGCAGAAATATATCAGCGTCATCCCGAGCTTAAGACGGCGCCGGATAACGAGACGACGTTACAACGTCTCGTTATTGCTGTAAAAGAGGCCTGGTTAGCAATAAGCTGCGATGTCCACCATGCCCTCTCCAATAGCATGGTAAGACGCGTCCAAGCAATAATTGCAGCGGAGGGATGGTACACAAAGTATTAATCCTTAGCGCTAAGGAGTTACTAAACAAAATAGGTGTAGTTTCTTAGCGCGGACACCTCTGCATAAAAAGTGACTTAGAAAGTGGTCAGATTTTTAACACCCCACTGTAGTAGCACGGCTAAGGCTGTGAGTAGCTTCGGCCTCTGGAGCCGCTGGAGCCGTTGGAGCCACTAGAGATCATTTGGGACAGCACTGGTTACTTAGTGACAGGGATTCTCCCGGTACGTGGATGCCCAGCCGGTGCGCCAGCCAGGCCTTCGTCATCGTCGCTCCATGACTCATCACATCTCGAAAACGATGCAACCCGAATAAGACGGCGACGCCCGAAAATGGGCGACGGATTGATGACCCGATCGAATCGTCGAGAGCCAGGTGTCCGTCAAGGCGCCCGCACCCCGGGCGAACAGCTCGGACAGCTAACCATGCCCACCCCTCGGACCGACTTTCGAGGCATAAGTTCCCTCTTCTTCTCTTTTCTCACCTCCCGGCGACCTAGCAATTGCCCGGCTTGCGTCCGCCTACGAGGACATGAAATGTACCACTATTTGGCCTCCTATCCGTCCGGGGATATCGGGCTACCGTGTGAGCTTTTCTTCCGAGACCTGCTAAGTCTACCTGCGTACATTTGGACTGACGACCAGGGCTTCCATCATTAACGGCCCCTTCCACATATCCTGTGCCCACCTTCTTCCACATTCGTCGCTACCTCGGCATCCACCCTGCCCTTTTAGCCCAGCCTCAACTTCGCTCAACGAACCAACGATCCACACGAAGTCGCCATTAGAGTCCCACGAACAAAGCTCACGCCGACAGTAAACCAGCCTGCCGATCATCTCTTCGACACAAGTACCGCACAGCCTCGGCCTTGTGCGAACACCAGACATGGGCTCACGAAAACGCCGCTTCATGCCTACACTCACGCATACACAGACACACATAAACGCACGCTGCACTCGTAGTCGCCCAGGGCCTGGACCTACAACACGTCGCCCGACAAGACGGCAGTGGCGTAGAAAGAGGCGGCGCGAGGCAGCGCAGCGCATTCGCGTGCTCGAACACAATGGTTCGCTTGAACTGCGCCTGCCATTAGGGCGGCTTGCTCGAGAGTTCGCCTAGCTTGGAAGTTCTCGGCAAGCGGCAAAGGCGGAAGTCATCCACTAAGGCGGCCCAGATCCCCAAATTGGATGGTGGCTATAGACCCTGCAAAAGCTAACCCGACGTAGGAAAAGTGATGCGCTCGGTGGGGAATGCGCGTACAGCTGACTGGCTGGCCCTACAAGATTAAAATTCGAGGCTCGAACGAGGGTAAGCAAGCGCCCCTGCCCAGCCCACTATTAACGGGGTTTTCTTTTTCAGCTGACATCCACGAAGCATGGGGGCCGACGTCGTGATAGGTTCGATGGCAGGGTGCACACGAGCGCTGCATTGGACCGGGGGCCGGCTTACCTCTGGTCTTTTCCTACGTCCATGGCTGCCCGTCGGCCAATTCTTTCTTTTCCTTCTCGGTCCTCCATCCCCCAACACAGAGCACCACCTGTCCGTCATGGCTTCGGCGACGTGTCTTTGGCTGTGGTGTCTCCTGGCGGCCGTGGGCGCCAGCGGCATCAGCACGATAAGAGATGACAGCACCAACCGCTGGGTCACTCCGCCCGTCGACGGCGCCAACCACGACTACACGGGCAACCCGCAGTACAGGGTCGGCGAACGCGTGCAGTTGGAGTGGCGCACCAACGCCACCGGCCCCGTCGACGTCGTCATGTTCCAGGACAAGGGCGAGAACAAGGGCGCCATGATTGTCGGTACGTAGCGCCGCCCGGTACTGCTGACGCCTCGCGCGGGCCCCGACGCTGACGGGGAGGAAACCGGAATCGACGAGCATAGCGGGTACAAGCCTCACAACCTACACCTGGACCGTATCGTACGGCGGGCTGAACAAGAGCCTCGGCAACGCCTTTTGGCTTGAACTCCAGGGCTTGCCCGTGCGCGTGGCCAGCCACTACTTCTTCATCGACGACGCCGTCACCACCTCCACCACCACCGCTTCTTCGGCCTCCGCCACTCCATCGTTCACGGGGACGACGACCTCGCCCTTGGCCAGCATGACCCACAGCGCCGCAGCGTCCGCGACACCGGATACGAGCAGCAGCAGCATGGACCGCGGGACCATCGTCGGCATCGCCGTCGGCGCAACGCTGGGCGGCTTGCTCGTCGTCGCCCTGGCGGCCTGGTGGCTGGTCCGGAAGCGCAAGAGGCCCGTCCCCGAGGGGGCCGAGAAGTCGGCCTTGGGGACGACGAGCCCCATGGGGGCCGACGGCGTCTCGTACGGCTACAGTCCCATCGGGGAGGGGTATTACGAGCACGGCCACAAAGGGCCACAGTACGACGCGGCCGAGATGTCCTCGATTGTACCCCCGGTTGAAATCTCCTCTACCCGGCCGCCGGCCGAATTGCCATCGTATCGACCGCCTGCCGAGCTGGATGGCATGCCCGAGGGTTATGGTTCGGATTCATTCCGAAGATGAGGGTGCAGTGGGGGGAGGAATGGGTATAGATTTCCAAGGGGCAAAATTAAACGCTCTCCTTCAATGTTACCATTTTGCGTGTGCTGCCCCCGTGGGTGTTGATGGCCAGTCTCCCTCAGCGCTTCCTTTTCCGGCCCCTAGAGCATAAATATCAATAGCTCATTAGTGGGCAGAACCCCCGGCGGACATCCATGTTTGGCGGGGTGCAGCGTGAGGTCTGTCACGCACCTTAATCGCATCGAATTATGCACCTAGTAAAATTAGTAAAATTACACTCTTTCCACGATTCCATCCGTTACAGGTTGTTACTATTCATGACGGGAGCTCTGCGCGACTACCGGCCAATTCATTTCTCGATGCTTGCGGCGAAAGAGCAAAGGGGGGAAGGAAGGGAGGTTTAATGGTTTGTCTTGTTCTCAGCTGTTCTAGGCCCTTCTCCCGTTTCTTTTTCGGGGCGCGGATAGCCGGATCTGGCGAGTCTTGGTCGCTCTCATCCTCGATGAAAGAGTTGCGAGCCGAATCCCGCGACTCTATCAACAGCTCGTTGCCGGGAAGCACTGCCAGCCCAACCCAGGCCTTCTTTGTTACTTCTTCGTTCGGGAAAGGTGCTCCGGCCCCATCTCTGGATGACAGTGTGTGCAGTACTGAGGACCTGGTCCCTAATTAACCACACCTGGCGTTATACCAGGATCCTTTCCTCCTTAGCCTAGTTACCCCCAGCTAGACTTAAACCTTCTGACAGCCCGTGCCTCGTTTTTCTTTGCCGTGACACCCGCGCCCGCTATTAATAAACATATCGCTAACCCTACCCTTACCTTTCGTCGAGACTTCCGTAACTTTACAGTGGGTACTATTAAACGTAAATTGCGCGTTACTATCATTGTCTTCAAACGAAACTCTCCTTAACCTCGGCGTGGATAACGGTGTGTTCTATGTAGACGGTAAGATTTTAGACCTTGCATAGTGAGGTTTAAAGTTGGTCCGTACCGGCAACGCCGGAAACTCTGCTTCAATCCGCATCCGTTTGTTCTCATAGTCCCGCTACGTTTATCTTGTAAGTGAGAGGCCATTTACTAATATGTGAATATATAGGGCGCTATTACCATGTAGGGTAAAGTGGGTAGCTTATTAAATATCATGGAGGATGCCAGGTCGATGTGTTTACGTACCTTACTTGACGAAGAAAAGCCGCGATTACATTAGAAGGCTTTTATGCACGGGTGGGACCGTGAATCTGGTATGCCACTGGAGACCCTTCACCTTCACCCTCGATCATCGTAGGCATTGAAAGTTTCGTTTATACCGCGCCAGTTTCGTTTCAAATACATCCTTTCGTCTCATTTCAATAGTCCAATTCCCGCCCGCCCCTACTCCATTTTATCCTCTCCGACTTTCTCGCCGACAATATGCACTACTTTATCCTTCTTTTCGTTGCTCTTATTGCTGACGTAGCTTCGGGGCAACACACCGACGACGATCCCAGCAAATCTGTTGAACCAATCTTGTTTTCTAAGGTCTCGCCGTTCGAACCATGGACGGGATACTTCCAAGGCGAAAAGTCGCCCAGAAACCAACAGGCCAACGACTTCTGCAGCCAACTCAGTCCGTCTCCCAAGAACCAGGGATGGTTGGTCAATCAAGCATACTGCTACAGACAAGACCACACCAAGAGTTCCTTCAAGGTCGATTGTGCCGCCAAAGCGCAGCCACTGCAAACTTCCCGAGACCACCGGCTCCAATGTGGCCAAGGCCTAATGTGTACCGAGTTCCACGAGCAGACCCAGGTCGGTCAGGACGGCTGGGACGTTGTCTGCGTTCCCTGGGTGTACTTTCGTCAATTCCCAGTTCTGAGCGGACTCACGATATGCAGTTCCTACTACAGGAACGACCGCCAGGATAACAAAGCCGTCAATATCACGTTACAGACCACCGTGCTCGACACCCAGAAGCTCAATCGAATCCCGCCGCTGGAGGTCTATTATCGATTAGATGACGGGGCTTCAGTTGGCACATGGCGAAGATTTGACCCGGTTGTGGAGTCGGGAATCATTACCGTGCCTCATGGCTCCCAGGCTCAAGCATGCGTCACACCTGACCAAGGGTCTGACGATATTGCTTTCGTTAATCTGGTCGGTTTAACTATTCTCGATTGAGCCAGGGACTACTGCTGCTAGATAGTTGGGACCGGGCAGTTCTGACAGGGCGTGAGGGTGGTGCAGGCGTCGGGAAGGCCGAGGGCTGACACCGATTGCTCACACGAAAGGTTGGAGCGACGCATTACGCAACGCATATTTAACCTTGTCACCACTCGTTTTCATAGCAGTCCCCCTTTATAGGGTCCATCCCACTAAAATGCGAATCATTTAATTTCTCCTCCAATATAGCTGCCTTCATTCGCCAAGGTGTCCATCCGCCGTTCTTGCAAGTCTTTTGAGGGCATTGCAAACTCTAAACTGATTAAACTGTTGTGGCAGTAGCAGTGTAGGGGTACTTACTGTTACTGTAAGTCAGACGACGCTGCGGGGATTCTTCCCGTGTGAGTAGCCCCCAAAACTGATAACCCAGTGGGGACACACACACGCCTGCGATGTACTTTGGACGGAGGAGCAGCGCCCGGTTTTGATTAATGTACGGTGCACGGGGTTTGATCACGGCTGGCGCCGCGACAGAGCGGACCGCCAACCGTCCCGCCGTCACAGGATTGGTTGAGGGTGCCGTTCCATGGCATCGGTAAGGGATGCCCTCGGCCCAATGGCAGGATGCCGCCCAGTGTTGTTGGTTTGTGGTTATGCGGGAATGCTTTCTTGCGTACGCTGCCGTGATTGCTCGTTGATGCAGGTGCCATCACGCCGTCCGGATCCGGTTTCGGAGCGGTCGAGGCGGCCACGCTTCCCAGAGGCAGGATGTCGCCCGGTCATCTTACCAAGGTGGCGTTATCGCTATCGCAATGCAGACTGTTGGCGCAGGCTGTTTTCTTCGCAGGAGACGTGCCGAGTTCCCTGCGTGCTTCCCTTCCCATGTTCCTGGAAGCCACTCTCTGGAAACTCGGCTTTTCGCATGAGGTGCCTCGACCCTGGCTGGACATTCACCGGCAGTCCGCGATTCATGACTTTGCATATTTCTCTCACCACAGCGAACGGCTGTCTCACCCTCTCTTGCTCCTCGTCCCGTGGATGTATTCTGTCTGTGCCACTTCTTTTGTTACTATGCCTCAGTAGCACACCGTTCCATAAATGACCCCTGGTTCACGTGCCATCCTTACTGACAGGCCCGCGGCACGTCACCCGACCATACTCCGCAAGAATCTGGCCCACCTTCAGGTGCTATGCAGTCCGGCGCTTGCTGAGCGGTGACCACCGCGGTAAATCCGGAGACCGTGCCCCGTGTGTATATTGTGAATCGAAGTCGTGGCGGCGGCCCGGGCGGGTCGTACCACAGGATCGTCCTGACAAGCATCTTGCGCACCTTCATGAGCGTCGGGTTTGACCGGACCGCCGTGGAGCGCCTCGGGGCTGCTTGGCGTTGTTTGGAAGCAGGGTACTTTTGCATGATGCCTGGAGGGATAACCTGGAATTTCGCTGCCCAGCCCTTAAAGTGCGTTTCTGGGTTGGTCTGCAGATAGCTTAACCGTCACCTATTTCTCCCCGGTTAGATACCCGTGCCATGCAGTCGTTATTGTCGCCGGCCGGTTTTAGAGCTTCGAGCCATGATTGCCCCTGTTGCAAGGGGTAAAAAAAGAACGACGAAACAAAAACATACAACACCGAGGATTCCCAGGTCGTCACCGACCCTAGTACTAATTCGGCGCTTTCCAGCTTATCTATGGGAGAGCGGACGGGATCCCGAGTTTTCTGGAAGCTATGGTCGTATGTGCATGAAAAGTTTGTTGAAAGACTACATATCGTCAAACTTCAAAAGCGAACGCGGTCTTTCTGCAACCTCGTGTTGCAACTTGACCTTGCCACTGCCGCGCGCGCACATATATGGGAACCTCCTCTACCCATTTATTTCCTCCTTTTTCTTTTCTCTTTATTAAAATACTTAATGATATTCACATGGGTTCAATACCCAGGCCACCCCCAGTGGGCTCGTTACTGCCGTCCCATTTGCGCCAAGCGATCGCGACTGATCGACGGCCATCTCTCTCTTGTGCGGCTGGCACGATAAAGGAGGGCCATTCCTTGCGTGGCGCATGTTGCTCAAAGATGCTGCTTCTTTCAGTGAAGGGCGAGTCCGCACGTCCCACGAGCACGCCCAATGAACAGTACTCAGGGTCGACGCCCGTCAAGGCTGCGGGTGCTGGTCGGCTCAAGCCAAGACCAGAGAAGTCAATGCGAGGTATCACGGCCCATTTCGGACTATCTCGCCACGTGACTAACGGCTCACCTGCGCTGCCAAACTCCAGTTGATTAAATGTGTTCGCCTGCCGAGGGTTACGAGTTCCTTCCGGGGCGCACGGGTGGAAATACTAACCAGGTGAAAAGGCGAGGATGCCTAGGGTACAAGGGCGGCATGCGTACGCACGTAGTAGACTCGGGTGATTTTGAGGCGCGCAGCCGGGAATCAAAGGGTGCTCCCATGTATGAATCACCAGTCTCTAGAAGTAAATGAAGTACGAGGTCGAGATGGCCTGCGGCCTCGGCAGCGCCATGTGGTGGGAGAGCCATTTCTTTAATTAACTTATGACACTCATGACTGACTACAATCTACGGCGATAAAATTCCGATCGTCAGCCCTCTGAATCGATTTCGATGGTCACTCTGCCTTTTTAAAGAGTCGTAGAACTAAGCTCGAGCACCCCTTCGAGCGCCAGCCCCTTCGAGCGCCAGCCCCTTCGCGCGCCACTGGTTTCAGCCATGCCTCACGACGACCCCTGCAGACAAAAACACGAATATCTCGGGCGCCAGGATAGATATGAGCAAGCAGTTTAGCTTCAAGAGATCACGATACACTCTTCTACCTCTTCATCATCATCTTCATCCCAATCCTCCAGGTCTATCCAGTCCCCTTGGCCTGTAGGCTCGTCCGAGCTGTCCGGCAGCACCCCCATCTCCCTTTTGACCCTCCTGACGTCTGACATCTGCACGAAGCGCTCCTGAGCGGTCGGCCTTACTCTACGACGCTTCTAGGGCCTCTGCCGTTCCAGGGCAGCCGCCAATTGGTCTCGTTCGTGTGTAAGGCTGGCGATTTGAGCGTAACTATCGTCAAGGGCCTTGCAGAGCTTCCTCGTGAGGAACCGGAAAGTCGGCTTGCTATAGGCTGGCTCCATCCTACGTAGGTCTCTGGCGATGCCATTCAATTGACGTGCGCTCCTTGGGGTCTGGAACACCACCGCAGACATCGCAGCCAGCGTATCGACCTCTGGATCCCTTAGTTCTGGTATTCTGGGTCGTTCTTCAAGGTCCTAGTCTCGCTGCCGCGCTAGTCGGCTGTTGAGGGCCTTAAACCGGTCCCTAGGAAAGATACCAGTTGCAATCCAGCCTGCTGCGATATTTAAAGGCGTGAAGGCCTCCTTCCTGGCCTTATTCCAGGCCTCCAGGAACTATGGCTTATTTGGAGTCATCGTGAGGCTGGAGGCGCACGCCTCACGCAGCTTAGTGTGGTATGCCCTCTTCAATACCGAAAAGGAGCCCAGATCCAGGGGCTGAAGCACCTGGGAGGTGTGCGCTGGCAGGAAATCCAGCCAGACCTTCGCCTTAAGGCAAGTTAACATGAAGGCCTCGTTAACGTGGCTCCCATAGCCGTCCAGGATAAGATACCTCCAGCCACCGTGGCGGGGCCTCGTTTCTGGCAGAAACACCTCCTTTAGCCAGCGCAGGGCTATTGAATTATTAGTCCAGCCGCTTTTCGAGGTGCAGAAATGCCAGTCCACGAAGTCCTCGTTGTTCACTTGGTTTACGAACAATTGCTGTTAGACCTCAGCGCCCTTAAAGATGACCAGGGGCGGCAGAACGCGGCTATCAGCGCTAACGTACTCCAGGATCGTCACCCACTCCCGATTTCCAGGATCCATGGTGTAGATTTTCCTCACGGCGGCTGGGCCGATAACCAAAGGGTTATCTCCAAGCCCAATCATGCTGCCAATCTCGTCCACGTTGTAGGTGTCCTCTAGCAACACCTCCGCGAGCTTAGGGTGGTCCAGACAATCGAAAAACTCCACGATATTAGTGCGCGAAGCGCCGTTAACGCGTAGAAAGTCGATGCCGGTGGCTCGGATAGACCTGACCTCTAGATAGCGGCGAAAAAACGCGACGTGCTAATGTTTACCAAGGTGATTTTGGCCTCCAGACTGACGATAGATCCGTAGCGCGTACAGGCGAAAACGGCTGTGCGGTGGTGCCCAGCCTAGTCTGGCTTATAACAACACTTAGTCGACTAGTTGTTGTTCCTGGATTGGTGATAGGGACTGCCTCTCGGCGTTGAACTCCTTTCGAGTTATCGTGCCCTTAATGCGGCGCCTCAAATAGTCCTTGGAGACATGGAACTGCTTGGCGGTGGCTCTGATGGACTTGCCGGCGGTGATCTCCGCCAAGGCAAGCTCCAGCTGGTCTGGATCCATTTCGATACCTTCACGAGAAAGAGCAGAAGATAACGATTCTATCGAACTATCCACTATGGCTGTAGGCTAAGTGTGTGGCTAAATATCGTGGAGTGACATGGACGGAAGCATCGTGAGGCATGGCTGAAACCGGTGGCGCGCGAAGGGGCTGGCGCTCGAAGGGGTGCTCGAGCTTATAATTATTTCCAAACACAACCCGCAACATAAAAGAACCTCTCTTTATCGATAAATAGCTCTTCGATGTTGAGAAAGGCGTCAGTGTATGTCTTCCCGATCGAAGCATACGAGAAGTAACTCACCGTCTGGTACGGTGATACCCGGAGAGACCATGTGCCCTTTGCTCAACGCGGCTCGGTTTTGCAGCCAGGGGTTCCGGCCCCGTCCGCCTTCTCGGTCGCGCGGCTGCTGTGCAGGTTGTAGCTGTGGCGCTTCCGCTCGCGGCCCTTCTCCAAAAATGGGGGGAACCCCCTTCTCCATTCGTCGACGTTGTTGCCGGCCATTTTCGAGGCGCTTACTTCACGGAGGGCCGCAGCAAACAGGCGGCAGCGTGTTCGGTCACTGTGACGCTCACGACGATGTTTCAAGTCGGAGGACGGCTGTGTTGGGTGGGACGACTGCTTGGGATTGACGTGAAATTCCAACTCCAGCTGGCACGCTGCCAACAATAATGAAAAACCAGCCAATTGGCGCTTGCGGTGCCGGATAACTTCCCTGTCCGTCGGCTCGTGGACTTCCATTTGTGAAGTGTTGTAGTTGTTGAGATGAAGTCACTTTGTGCGGCAGCGGAGGTTGGTCGCTAAAAAGACGCTTGGGCTGCGTGTGTGGAGATGGCAAAAAGGACGCTTGGACTGAACCAACCGTGGCCGCAAAACGGCTGAACTCAACTCGCCACCCACGCCATCTGTTTTCCCCACGCCGATCCCATGTCACTAAAACCGCTACCCGCCCGCCATCAAACTGTATTCTGACTTCATGGCTCCGAACAAATCGAAGTGTGGGGGTCGAGAGCTCGTCAATGGTGGGTTTGTGAGCGTTAGGCGGCTGGGCGGGATTTCCAGGTAGGTGTGTAATAAGTACTCTAACACTCTGCAAGTCAGAAATTCCCGCATCTTCGACTGCTTCGGCCACCTGCATGTTTCCAGAGGCTTCCACTGGCGAACCAACTGGAAATGATGTAGGCCAGCTACTGAAGACGGCGGAATAGGTATGCGTTGTACATAGCTAAACCTAACGCACTGTACAGGTTTTCCCCATTTGGGTGCAAGTGCTATTCGTGAAGCTCCTTTGACGCAGGGCCCGTTCAATCCTTGGGATTCCAGACTTAGTAGGCCACAGTAGTTTCAGTAATCAACAGGTTCTGCGCTGCGGCTGTGTACACCCGGCCCAGACGGCAATGCATAGACGACCACCTTCGTCCTGTCTGCCATCCATGCGATCACTCGAAAAACTGCGCAACATGGTAACCGGCGCTTGGATGCGAGATTGGCCGTGGCCGCCGTGATGCTGTACAGATACGACGGGTGAACTGAAGAGGATGTGATGAGCCGGGGTGGCAGGCACTTTCAGACAGCCGCCATACTTTCACCAGCTGGCATGTGTGACAAGTGCATCCCAGCACAACTACACAGTATTTTTACCACCTGCACACCTGTGTTTCTACGGCTACTGCCACTGCACCAAGTACGTTGAGCCAAGAAGCTTCCCTCCGCATGCAAAAGGCGGGGGTGATGTCTCGGACCCATCACGGAGAATGCCGCGAACGTGAAGTGCAATGAAAGTTATTCATTTCGTGACCCCCATCTCCCCATTCCCTCGGCCGGGGACCCCATGATTGATTGCTGTCCCATGCACGAGGCTAAATTCCATCTGCGAATGCTCTCGTATGGAGCCGCAGGCCATGATCTGGATGCCGGACTTCCTTCCGTACGTGCATGCTACAGGCCAAACAGCACTTCACTTCAGCGGCAACCCAGTGTGGCATAAGTCACCGCTCTCGTGTAAGGGATCCATACGATATGGGTGTCCGTAAGCATGATGCCGAACGATTCGCTGCGGCCATGGTCCGATGGGTGCGGTGAGTCCGGTGTACAGCCTCCCTCACGCGTGTATCTATCTGACGGGCTGACCAATCCTGCCCTGCGCTCGATAGCAACCCTCCGACTCCTTTCCCTCCCCCTTTTTCGTTTTCTGCAAATAATTGGAGATTTTATAGTGTACCAATTCTGTAGTCATATGACCTGCACCATGGCAGTTCTTGGCCGGTCTGCGAACCGAGGTAAAGATATTCCTCGGCGGGGTAGGCATGCGGCCAAGAAGAGGAAACAGCAGAGCACTTTTATGTCGGCGAAACATATGCATAGCCCAACGCAACGAGCTCCTGGAATAGAATGGGACCAAGAAGGCAACTATCAAACGCGCTGTAGCCATAGGGCGTCCTCAATATAAAACAGGACTAGTCAAAAGTGTCGGTTGATTCATAATACTGATACAGGTAGCGCTTGAATCCAGCTCTACGCTCCAACACTAATCTAGCAGATCACGCTTCAGTCCCCGCAGGCAGGACTCTAAGCACCCGGGGAAGCGATCGCAGGTAGACTTTTCAAAGTACCAACAGTCTAGTGTGCCAGACAGGGTGAACGCAGGGAAAGAAACAGGAAGGCAGAGCAAATGGGACCGGGATGACTTTCGGGTCTATGGGGATAAAGCTAATTGACTCCTTAGGGTTCCTTAGATTTCACGCTTTTGGCGCTCGAAAGAGAAGCGCCCTGACTCGTGTCCACTATCGGCGGCCCTAGATAGTCAAGAAACACCTTGCCACAGTGCTTGATGTGGCCCTCGTTGTCGTACCTAGCCTCGATGGTAGCCCTCGTGAACCTGGTCCGATGCAACTTCCGCCAGTAGTAGAGGCAATGGACGATGTGCCAGGTGTTGGTGGTGTAGTAGAGCTCGCGCGTGTCGGCCAACAATCCCACCTCGGACGGCACCAGGGGGACGGTGCCGTTGTTATCGGCAAAGTAGTCCCAAGCGCCGTCGGGCCCAGGCCCCGCCCGGTTGAACTCGGCCGTCAGCTCGTCGTCGCGGCACCGGTCCGGTAGCCAGGCCGAGGCCAGCAGGTCGTACTTGCAGCCCATGGCGACGGCTTCGGCGGCTGAGCTGCCGCACGCGCATACATTGTCCCGGTTGGTGGTTGTGTGTTCGAACCCCCGACGTGAAAGATCAGCCAGCCCGTAGAAAGCAAGGCCTACGACACACAACCTCAGGGCCATGGCCGAGCCATCTAGGACCGAGCATCTCGAGCCTCTGGGAACACGATGCTCGTCCAGACGTTCCGCTTCTCCGTCGCCGTCACCGAGCCACTGCTCCTCGGGCTTTTCCTTGTTTGTGATTCTGTGGTAGAGGGCTGCCAGGGGGGATGGCATTTTGAATATGCGGTTGTGCTCTGGGACAACGTCAGCAACTCCTCCTACCATACGCAGTGTACAATAAGACTTACATGCACGGAGCAGTGGAAATACAGAAGAAGCCGACTTTTTGGGTAGTTCGGTCACGGTATGGAAGGATCCGCGATGGCCAGGAAGTATGAAACACCCGAGGTGGGAGATGCCGTATATGAATTCTGACTCGGCCACTCGAAAGCCTTGGGTTCTTGGGAGATTCGGCATCGTCATGATCTCGAGGTCGAAAGGGGCAGGTCGGCACGGTCAAGTGCGGGGTAAATCGCCTCAAGTGTCATCGCATCCCCGTGAGGACGTGATTCATGATGACGGACGGGTATGAGGGTAGCCAGCCGGCGCGTAGTTTTGGAACTGCCTGAAGTCAAATGCGGGCGCTGCGCGCTGACGGCGAAAACCTACAGCCGAGCGGTGAAGATGCCCATGTACTGAAATGGTACTTTCGGTCCAGGAACACGGAGGGCCACTTTTACCCCAAACGCCCAGATAGAGGGTCCACGTAGATCGCAACCCTTGCGGCGCATACCCGTTGGCGACTCAAGTCTCAGCCAGCATGCCCGCTAGCGAGTCAGTGCTCAGCCGGCACAGGAATAGGCAGAGATACAAGAGGAGGCAGAGGCGCATCAGACGGGAAAGGAAGACTTTAAGTTTCTGACAACCACGGATGGACAACGGCCACCGCGGGTCTGCTCCATGGTACGTACGAAATGCAAGGGATGGATTACCCGCTTGCATCCCTTGTTCCACCAAGCCCTACGACCACCTCTGCCTGGGCTCTTGTCTAACAAGACCCGACCACTTGTGCGCTGACAAATGCACAATTTGCCGAGGCGCCATTTCGTCAACTACAGTCCTAGGCGCCCGTCAGATCGAGCGCAGACGGATACGAGTTCGCCGTGGCCCTCATTCGTCAACACGGGCCAGGATGGCACGGATACTGCCGTCCTACCCCTTCCCAGCTTTCACTAACCCTTTTCGCTCAAGCCAGTCGGAAGACGAGGACTCGTCGGACAACACCACGATCTGCATGACAACCATGCAATTACGGGAAAAACCAAGAGGCTTCGTGTTCCCGTGCGGACCGTCTGTACTTTCTTTTCCTTTAGAGAACCGGCTAAAATAGCAAGTTGCCGCCGGCAAGGGGGTGAGTGGGTATCGGGGCCTGGCTGTTGGACAAACATGGGTAGCGTACGCTGACTACGAATGGAAAGTGAAAAAGCCTCTTACTAAAGACGGATGCCGGCGGCATTGCTTCCATTCAACACTACAAGGGCCACTGCTCAAAAGTACCACGTCGCGACAACGAGACGTATTGCTATATCGTCAATACGCGGCCTCCGCCACGAGTCATCTCAGTCCAGGGTCCAGATGTTCAGACCCGTTTTCACACCGTTCTGCGGGGGCAGCCCCGCGTGGAGCATGCGATCGTCCCCGATGCGATGCGAATCGATGTTTTTCCAAAACAGGGCATTCCCCGGAATGGCCCGCACCGTCAGTGCGTTGGCGTCGTCGCAGTCGACAAACTGGCACCACTTCCGGTCCTCCCGGGCCCAGTCCACGGCCAGGCGCGGGAAGCTCGTGCCGCAGCTGTCGCAGCTGGCCTCGAGGATGGCGAAGATGGTGGTGACGCGATCCATCCGGTGGGGCGGCACCACGTCGTAGAAGTGGTCCAAGTGCGGTCGGTACTGCTGGCCGGCGCGGTAACGCGTCAGCTGTAGGGATTCGACGCTGCGCGTGGGCGCAAACCCCTGCAGCGCCGCCGCGCGCGCCGTGATGCGCACCACGATGGGGTCGTCCTCGGGCAGGAACGCCGTCGAGCTCGTGCGTACCGCGTCGGGAAGGCTCGTGCCGTTGTCAAACTTGACCGTGGACGGCTCAAAGAAGGGCGTGCTATAAAAGAAGGAGCACCGCGGTTAGCTGTTTGCTCGCCGTCTGTACTCACGCGAGCGAGGGGGGGAGGGGCAGGCACGCACCCGAGGCTGAGCAGGTAGTCTCTCTCGTGCTTTGGGATGAAGTCCACGATGTAGATCATCAGCGGGTCGTAGGAGAGGACGCGGATGCTGTACCCCGTCTCCGGGTAGTGCGCCGCCACGTAGGAATAGAGGTGCGGCCAGAGGGAGTTGACGGCGGTTGCGTATAGGGACGTAACAACGGGGTACGCCCGGGGCCATAGCATGGAGAAGAGCGGAACCGCCAGGGCCGCGATGGACAAGGAGTACCAAACCGAAGGCTTGCTCAGATAGGTCATCATGGTGAAGAGGTTTCAGCAAAGAAGTACTGTGAAGATAGGGCTTTGCGGGAGATTACGTGTTTCTGGCTTGCAGGAGAGAAGCCATGGGAAAGCATAGGAAACCTCGTGTGCTTTATTTGCCATTCCCTTTTCGTAGCAGTGGCTACCTCGCACGGAATTGACGTGGATTCCCACGCTCGCTTGGGTGATAAGCTCCTCTCGGAGTCGCATAACGATGTCCGCGAAACCCCTCCTGGTTGCCCGTCCAGACTCTGAGCCCAGGCGGTAACGACTGCCTACATCTTCCCAGTGGCCAGCCCAATGCGTACGCTGGATTTGACTCTCTGTAACCCCTCATTGCGTACTATCCCCGTTATCATGGTGGGGAGCGTACTTAAGGTTCGTCCGTCAAACGGACGTGGTCCACTATAGGCACCTGGGGATGCTATACTGCGCGCGATTCATGTGACGGCTTTTGCCCCATAAAATTAGATATTTATAAGTGACGGTAAAACACATCCCGCGGGATCCGTTCCGTCTACATGGAATTCTAGGTTCAACCCACGGGTTACGGGATGCTGTGCTCTGTCAGAGCGGTGTGATGACTTTTAGCGCTGCTGACAGAACAGAAGGTTCAACTTCGTCTGATCTATCATGCATGTCTACAGTAGTGATACTATGCTTCTATGCTGTAGTGAGAATGTCCACCGGCGGTCTGTCGTACCCTCTAAGGACGGGGATTGCGGCATCCAACTGAGAAATGCACGAAGCTGTGGAAAGTCCTTTCCCAACAGAGATACTTTCGCCGATATGTTGAAGTTTGAGGGTTCCTCCGTCTATATAAGGCCGGAGTGCCCGCCGTTTCAGACACATAAATCATCCCATTTATCACCAGGACCTGCAGTAAAAACATCCTTATCCCACAATCACATCTTCCGCATTTACAATGAAGTTCTCCTCAACCCTACCTCTTGCTTTCGCAGCACTTGCCCTCGCCGTCCCCAAAGTCTATGTCGATGGAGACAACAGCCTCGACACCCGCGACAACAACGTCCAGGCGCCGGGCCCCAGCCCCGGCGTCGGCCATGGACGTGTTCAGAACGCCGAAGCCCCTGGCCCCAGCCCCGGAGGCGGTGGTCATGGACGTCGTCAGGAGACAGCACCGGGCCCCAGCCCCGGTGGTGCTGGCCATGGACGTCGCCAAGCGACAGCCCCGGGTCCCAGCCCCGGCGTTGGTCATGGACGTGTTCAGAACGCTGAAGCCCCCGGGCCCAGCCCCGGAGGCGGCGGTCACGGACGTCGTCAAGCAACAGCCCCGGGTCCCAGCCCCGGCGTTGGTCATGGACGTGTTCAGAACGCTGAAGCCCCCGGGCCCAGCCCCGGCGGTGGCGGTCATGGACGAAGGAACGCCGGCGAGGAGGATGGTGGAGATGACTACTAGACCTTATTTGCTGTCAATACTCGGGGCGAGTGGTTCGGAGGCTCTTGGAAGCGCTCGATCGTTGTATGGAGTTCTCTTCGGAGTTTTAGCTCGGCCGATCGTGCGCGGGTTCCCTTCTTTTACGCCCTTAGTTAGTCGCTACTGATCGAATAATAAGTAACGATTCACGAAGCACAGTAAACTATGTATGTTTAAGTTGGTTACGACTATACTGCTGTCTCAAAGATGAGTCTTTACTTATTATGATACTGTCGCACCACAGCGGCACTGGCAAGATAGAAACGGACTTTCAGGTTGTTCATTAAAGGAAACCAACGCAAGGAAAGATGCCAGACATGGCAGACTATATACTGAAGCTTGCCAAGACTCCTGTGGAGCTTCTCACGTGATCCCACTGATAAGTTGTCGACCTTGGGAATGGCCTCACGGCGCGACAGATATACTTAGTCGGCCTTCCTTCTTATTTATTCTTTTCTGGCACCTACTGTTAGTGCCAGCCCGCTATTTACTGCCAAATCCTTAACAACCCTCCAACGGCGCCTCAACGCCAACCCAGAGGCCAGATGGACTCTGGGACCATCATTGTGATGGCTTCACCTCCTCGTGAGGACACTGTCGATAAGGTGATGACGGGAAACGATCCTCCCGGCCACCTTGAAGAAGCTTCCCCCACTTATACTCACAAGAGGAAACGAACGGGGCAGAATGAGGCCCCTGCGAATGGTCCACTACGAAACCGAAGGAAGGTCGACGACACTCGAGAAACTTCGACGACGGAAGAAGCCGCGGCCATAGTACAAGGACACCAGCCGGCTTCGGACGCACTAGCCCTGGTTTTAAGCGATATAAATAAACGACACGACACCCGAAGATCGGTACTCACTAAGATTGCCCACACTTTAGATAGCATTATCGAAGAATACCACGATAAGGACAAGGAATTAGCTATAGAGATTACGAAAGGTTTTACAGCGTTCCTATAGGCTAAGATCGGGTATGTAACTTACCCCTACCCGAACGAACGCCTCCTATTAGAGACCGGCCCGACTTATGCGGAGCCTCTCGGGGCCCCCACACGTAGCTAGGCCGACGTCGCTCGAGCGGGATAAAAGCCATCGCCTTAAGATAGCGTAAACAAGCGGACCCAGTAAGCGAATTAATAAGAGGACCTCCGAGTTCTTATAAGAATCCTAGAGGAACACCGAAGCTGGGTATATACCCAGTACAACTTCTCCTTACGATAGGCTGTATATAAGACCCTCGACCTATCTTTAGCCGATATTCCCGATGTCTACTATACAGCTATAGGCGTCGCCGTCCGCCTAAGAAACAAGGAAATAAAGGAGACACTACTCCGAAAGAAGGAAGAACTAGCGCGAAGCCTCCGAGCTAACGTAGTCGAGGTCCCGATCACGTGGGTGAACTACGTCGTCCCCGGCTACCCGACACGCCTCCCGAACATTTTCGGCGAGACATTCGAGATAGACACTCTATTATAAGACGAAGTCATTATGTAAACCGGTGTCGCGTTAGTAAGCGTGCGCTAGTTACGACAGGAACCGATTTCGGGGACGAATAAGAGATTATATATTATCTCGTTCCTATAGAAAGTCTGTCCGTTCCGGCTCTTCGCAGTGAGCGGGCCCGCCTAGTTAATCGAAAAGCGGACAACCCTTAGCAGTGTCACGGGGTGGACCGTGACAGACCGTACCGGCACAGGGCAGCCTCTGAGACATCCTAAACTGGCTACGGATTAGTCGTCCCGTGATGGAGTTCTGTCAAGACCGCTCGGTACGGACCTCCGTTGGGGATTTAGATAAGAAGTCTGCGACCGAGGAGACTTCAGTTGTAGCTCTTCAAGCTACGTCCTGTCCACCAAGCCTGACCTGTACCGACAGAATAGGAACCTGGACCTGTAGCATAGAACCTGAATCGACTCCGTTATCCGCCTGCCTGCCCGCTCCTTGACAAGCAGACACAACCCGGGCTGCCAAGGATACCACCCAAGCCGATTTTGCACACGAACAGATAGATACAAAAACTGCAGCACCCGACTCTTAGCAGGACATAACCACCTATAGCCGTGTTAGCAACGCCCACGGTGTGCGAACTACTATAGGCCTGCTTTAGTAAACTATAAGAACTGTCCGGCGAAGCTAATAGTGAAACATAGAAAACTGGTACGCCTTATATAAAGCGAGCTTGTAAAGATCCGCTAAATAGGCAACCTGCTTTATAAGGCAGCCCAACTATAAGAAACAAGCTAAGGAGGCAATATATAAGAGGAGGCCAGATTAGATACCGGCAGGAACACTGCCAATGTAACTATAAAGGACCCTACTTACATGCTTATAGAATTCTTAAGAAGACAGCCTTAGTCCTTATAAGAAGATAAGCCGAAGCGTAATCGAAGGAATATCCTATATATCGACTATAGCGTGCTTAACTATATAGGCCCTAGGGACGATAAATAAAGTAAACTACCGAACACGCTCGACATATATTAAGCTAGAACGATAAGTCCTATAGGTCACGTAGGCTAACGTAAGCAAATCGCCGCTAGTACACACGGCTTTACTGTAACAATACTAGGAGGACTATATCGATATAGTCCTTATATAGGAACTATCTATTACGAAAGACAGCCGAAACAGATTTAATTTACACCCGGGCTATAACGTGGGTGTCGGGTGAGTGGCGCACTTCCAGCTAAAATTCGTTACTTCAACTTTAAGACACTACATCTCCACAAATAAACATGGAGAACGCATCTAAAGAGGGTCAGATAGTTCTTGCTATTCAAGCACTCTAGAAAGACCCTCATTTAACCCGGCGAGCCGCTGCAACAATCTATAACGTCCCGGAAACCACCCTACGTCGAAGAATGGCCGGCACACACGCTAGGCAAGATACCCGCCCTAAGTCAGCTCGATTAACCGAACTGGAAGAGAAGACGCTTATCAGATACATACTAGACCTAGATGCGCGAGGGTTTGCGCCGCGACTTCGTGATGTGGAAGATATGGCTAATGTTATTGCCGAGTCGCGCAACGCGTCACGTGTCGGCACGCGTTAGGCCTCAAGCTTCGTTAAGCGACAACCGGACCTCCGAACGCGTTTCTCTCGCGTATACGACTACCAGAGGGCCCTCTGCGAAGATCCTAAGAAAATCGCGGGCTAGTTCGCGCTTTTCGCGAACCTAAAGGCCAAGTACGGCATCCAGGACGAGGATATCTACAACTTCGACGAGACCGGCTTCACGATGGGCTAAATCACGTCCTCAATGGTCGTGACCGGTGCCGATCGCAGCAGAAAGCGAAAAAAAGTCCAGCCTGGCAATCGCGAATGGGTTACCGTGATCCAGGGCGTCTGTTCCAATAGTTAGTGTGTCCCGCCGTTCATCGTGGTAAAAGGCGCCTACCACCTCGCTAATTGGTACGCCGACAGCACCCTCCCGCGCGACTAGGTAATTAAACCGACCTAGAATAGATAGACCGATAACGAGACCGGCCTGGACTAGATTCGGTATTTCGATAAACACACCTCGTCGCACGCAATAGGCCGATATTGTCTATTAGTGATCGACGGGCACGAGAGCCACGTTTCGACCGAATTTTAAGCTTTCTGTAAAGAGAAGGACATCGTGGCGGTCTCTATGCCTCCACACTTGTCGCATCTACTCCAGCCACTTGACGTTGGGTGTTTCAGCCCATTAAAGCGGGCGTACGGTTGCGAAATCGAAGGGTTCATGAAGTCACTCGTTAACTATATTATTAAGGCCGAGTTTCTAATCGCCTTCCAAGCCGCATTTACGAAGGTTTTTACACCGAATAACGTCAAGGCTGGATTCTAAGGAGCCGGATTAGTGCCTCTAGATCCGGAAAGAGTGCTCGCAAAGCTAGATATGAAGTTATCGACACCTTCGCCCACTGGAAGCCTTCCGGCCGCGAGCGTCCTATAGGCCTCTTAGACGCCGCACAACCCAACCGAGGCGACTTTGCAGACTGATTTTATTAAGAATCGAGTCCGCCATCACTAAGGAAGCTCTCTAACACCGATTTTTATCGGCAGTTGACCAGTTTACGAAGGGTGCGATGGCGATAATACACGAGGTCGCTCTTTTATAGGCGGAGGTCAAGACTCTTCGAGAGGCGAATTCCAGCCTCGCAAAACGTCGGAGAGTAAAAAAGACCCGTCTATAGCAAGGAGGAACACTCGAGATTGGCGAGGCCCAAGATCTTTTAGATCAAAAGGACGTCGATACGCAGTTAGGAGAGGAAACGCGTATAAGGAGCGGTCGGGCAACGAGGTCAGAACCGCGCGGGCAGCGATGTGGCATTTGCGGAACAGCCGGACATAATGCGCGAACATGTGAAATGAATGTAGAAACATCTGAAGAGCCGGAATCTAATTAGTTTAAATTGATTTAAGGCGTTATAGTTGGGTAATCGATTGATTTATCGTGAAGGTTTCCTTTAGGTGCGCCACTCACCCGCCTGCGCCACTCACCCGACACCCACGTTAGTGTTTATATCCTAGTCGATAACTAAGATAAAGTCGCCTCTTAACCTCGGGTTATAACTTACGTTAATAAAAGCAGCAGGCTAAAGACAAGATAAAAGCGGCCATGGAAGATTAGAGACCTCCTATAGCTTAAAATTGACCACTTTATCTTCATTAATATATACAGACCCCTAAAAGAGCCGCTAAGCTAGGCGACATAACTCCTATTAAACCTGCAATTACTATCCTACTGTATCGTCGTAGGGGACTTCAACGCCTGGTATAACGCTTGGGACCCCGATGTGGCCCTAACCCGCAATGGAGGTTCCGAGATCCACGACTAGGCTGTCGCCAACGGGCTTGGCTATATCGGGGAGATTGGGATCCCTACCCACGCCGCGGGACGGACCATCGACCTAGCCTTTTCTAACATCCCTTTTGCGGCAGCGGAGGTAGACCCGAGGCTTCGGATAGGAGCAGACCACGAAACGATCCGAATCTCGATCCCTAGAGGTGAACAGACATAGGGGACGCAGTTCCGGTACTCGATACTAGACTATAAACTCGAAGCTTTTGCTGGCACCGTCGAGCTAGGCATGCAAAGCCTCACGCTACTTCCTCCGGTACCGACGACGGATTAGCTGGATCAACAGGCAACGAAGATCCTAGGCGTATTATGTAGAGCGCTAGAAACGATCGGGAAGCAGCCAGCTAAGGACGGTCGCAAGGCACTATAGTGGACCGACGCCTGCTGGGAAGCCCGAGATGCGTTCCGATAAGCAAAAAGGCAACATTAAGGGGACTGGAGGCACCTAAAAGAACGGAAACGCTTCCTCGCGGTGGTACGGAGAGAAAAGCGGGAGTACTAGCGACAGTAAATCGACTTAATCCAGTCCGACAAGGACCTATATAAGGTCGTCGGATAGCATAAGCTGCAGCCTGCCTTATAAGCGCCACCTTTAGTTATCGAAGATAAGACAATTGAGGACACGGAAGAAAAGGCACACGCTTTACGCAAGGCTCTTTTAGAGCGTTTTACGGACGCCGAAGACCTCGAGGACGACCCTCTCGAGATCCTTACAGTACCGCGACGTACTCTGCCCTGGGATGCCTACATCTTAAGAGAAGAGTTAGCAGCCGCTATAATCGCGGTAAAGAGCACCTCGCCGGGGGCCGATAGCATCTTAGTACGACTATTAAAAGCGTGTTGGGAGGTTATCTAAGAACCCGTACGATCCCTCTTCTAAGCTTGTCTACAGATTAGTCACCACCTATGCCTATTCCGCACAGCCGAGGTCGTGATACTGCGGAAGCCGAATAAGAAGGACCTCTCGAACCCTCGCTTATGGCAACCGATCTCGCTTCTCTCCTACCTCGGGAAGGGCCTCGAGAGGCTCGTAGCGAGACGTATAGCCAATATCACGCTCTTATATAGGGTGATCAGCCTATAACAGGCGGGCGCCTTGCCGACTCGGGCAGCCTTAGACCTCCTTGCCTGCCTTATATATAAGATCGAGCATTCCCTAGAGAACAAGGGCACGGCTTCGATCCTCACTGTGGACGTAAAAGGCGTATTCGATGCCACCTTTAAAAAACGACTCATGCTCCGTATAAGATAATAGGGCTAGGCTATGCAGCTAGTTAAGTTTATAGGCTCCTTTATAGAAGAAAGATAAGCGCGGATCCGACTTAAGGACGTTATAATAACGCTATAGACGATCTAATACAGCCTACTATAGGGATCTCCCACCTCCCTAATACTCTTCCTTCTATACATTGCAGATATTCTACTCGAAGATACTAAACACCGATTCGGATATACGGACGATATATGCTTCTACCGAGCCAGCAAGTCCCTATACGATAACACACGACAGCTAGCGAATAACCTAAACGACGTCCTCAACTAGGGTAAGGAACATAAAGTTAACATCGACCTGGATAAAAGCGAGCTGCTCTATTTCACATACATAAGGAGCCTAAAGGAACTCCCTAATGTGATAGCACGGGACCACGGGCTGACTATAAATGCCTTGGTCTAGCCTATACGATAGCTCGGTGTCTGGTTTAACTCGAAACTTCGGTTTATAGAGCACGTGAAAAAGAGAGCTGCACAGGCTCGGTTTCTTATATAACACCTACGGAGCCTAGCCAACACCTAGCGAGGCCCCCCGCTAAAAGCTCTCCGGAAGGCCATCTACACCTGCGTCCTCCCTACCCTCACCTATAAGGCGGAGGCATGGTACGAGGGGCGTACGAAGATCCGGAAGAAAGCGCGCCGGCAGCTTAATATAGAAGTGCCGACCTAACAGGAGGCACACATAGACGAACTAGACAGGGTCCTAAGGGAGGCGATACAGGCAGTACTGCTTATATAGAAGACAACACCTTTAGCCACCCTATATAGGGACGCAGGTGTCCTAATAGCGCGAATCGTATTAGAAGCGGCGTTCTATCGCTTCGGATAACGGCTCTAGTTAGTAGACAGGGACCATATGCTAACCATGTGTATAGCGCTGCGGCTGTACCCTCCTAGCATTAAATACGGCTCCCTATAACCAGCGCGGACCAGGCTTTAGAGAGCAGCCAGACTCTTACCCGATATCCAGAGGCCAGATTACATCCCGAAGAGATACACGCCGAAGCAGGAGTCGTAGAAAGATAAGAAGACAACGGCGAAGGAGTTTACCGTGTGGCAGACAAGACTACCCGATACCTACCTTATCGTCTTCTCGGATAGGTCGAAGGGACCTAACGAAGCAGTCGGCTAAGGTTTCGCTATTTACCGAAATGGACGGAAAATAAGCTAAGGTAGGGGCCGACTAGGCCTTACGGAGGTCTTCGACAGAGAGGTTATAGGAGCGTAGCAAGGTCTACGTTAAGCCCACCGAATTAACCTAGGCGCGATAATCTATATCTGCCTAAACAATACGTCTGTCATCTAAGGTCTCATAGGAAACGCGCCGAAAAGCTTATAAGAGGCCTTCCTCGGCTTCTAAGAACTAGCGACTATAGCCGACGTCCGCGTCCGATAGGTACCTGGCCACGAGGGCATCCAAGGGAACGAAGAGGCCGACAGGCTGGCGAAGGAAGGGGCCGCGCTCCTAGCAGATCACACAGCCTAGGCTACGTACGCAGGTATAAAGCGACTTCAGAAAACAATCATCGAGAAACAGTTTGCTGCATGGTGGGAGGAAGCCTCTTAAGGGTGTAAGCGCTACTGAGAACTTGGGTTCACCGATGCTACTCTTAAGGCTCCAACAGAGCTGGACCTCCCTAGACAGACACTTTATAATCTCCTCGCGCTCCGATCAGGACATGGAGACTTCGACTGGTACCATAGGAAGTTCCGACACCGCCAGAACAATCGATGCGCCTGCCGAATACTACGAACACCAGAACACCTAGTCTACTGCTGTAAAACGCGAAGGCACTAGGCCTAATGGCTAAAGTTTAACCCCGAACCGGATACCTTATAAGAATACTGGCAAAGACTGATACACAGCTTAGAGCAGTTTCAGCTCTTTGTTTCCTTAACAAAGTACTACGAGGATACATGCCCATCATCGATAAGTAGTAGAGGTTACTCTACGTGAGGCAATAGCTATCCAGACAGAACCAGCGCCGGGAACAAACTCGCACAGAGGAGTGATAGAGACGGTTGGACTAAAAGTTTGCCATTGGGCTCGATATACGGGATATCTAGATATGTAGATAGACTCTCGCACGCCAGATGCCCCCTGGGAGGCGGGACGTTGTCCCAATACGGCGATAATACAAAGAAGAAGAAGAAGAAGAAGAAGATATACTTAGTATACCTTTACTTAAAATTAACTCGTAATAAAACACCCTTTGGAACTTGTGTAGTTCTTAGCCTTTTGGTATTAATAATAAGTTTTGTTTAGATATATATCACGATCTGGAAGCGCTGTATCCTAATTTCACGTCAAGTGGATTGTTTCTTACTGACCGATTCCTGTGTACATACAAAATTCCAGCTTTTGATCCTCAAGGGGTTCCGTTGCTCACACCCTGATTAGGTTCTCCCTCTTTCCAAGGCTCCTTTATTGCGAAACGGCGGCGAGTGGAATACCGAAGGGTTGAACGAAGTCGCCGACGCCCAGCAAAACGCTCAAGCGCGTCGATGGCATACGAGAGGCCAGTATAAAAACATTGGGTTAAACGGTACAGCCAGTCCAGCGCAACCGGCACCACCAACGTGGCTAGTCCTAGTCTTGTAAGGCGAAGGGACAGGAAACACGGCGAAGGACGGCAGAGCGGCGCCCCGCGGCAAAGGCGAGGGACATATATGATGGGTAGCACGGCGTCGGCCAAGGCCGGTGACGGCGACTAGGTACAGACGTGATAACGCCAGGGTGTCGAGAATGGCTTAGCATTGCGGATAAACCGGCCAATCACTATCCGGTCGTTTTGGAAAGGCATGCCATTTGTAAGGCCGAGCATGAAATTCGTGGCGCAATAATGGAAGGAAAACCTTCACTAATACTACCCAAATACGGAGTGGAACACACAAGCCGCAACCACCAGCTGCCTAGAAGTAAAGCCAAAAATCACTACATTGATTCCCATCTCCATCGTCCGACATCCTCGCTGTCTTCTTACTCTAATTGTGTTGAACTATTGCATCTTCAACGACGCTACACTAGCTCTGGATATGATCAACGACACGATCGCCAGTGCGACCACGTCGCTATCTCGCCGTATTTTTTCACTTCACCCTACTTTATCCCCATATGATGAGTAGTTTTAGTGAGACCTGTCACGCTCCGGATTTTACACATCCAGAAGTTAGAAAAGTGATGAGGTGAAGCATGGGGTCAAAGTGATGTGTAGGAGAAGGCGTGCTCCTCTGCCAGTCTTAGCAGCAAGGAGCAGTAAATATATTACTTTATTTACTAGATTAGGCACCCCTTAAGCCAACAGCCGAAGACTGGCAGACAGTACAGCCGCGGAAGCGTCGAGCAACCAGCTGCCGTACTAGAAGCACAGGCAGAGCCCGCAGCAGAACCCACGAAGAGATAGACGACATGGACATCGAAACACCGGAGTCAACACTAAACAACATCCACGCTCGACCATGACAGCGCTAAGGATCCTACATTGGAACACGCAGAAAAGCAAGAAAGCACAGATCCCGGCAGTCGATGCCATCTCCGAAGAGTACGACATCCTAGCTATCCAAGAGCCCTAGCGAAACCTACATATGCCGACTACCTATTGCCCAAGATCCTCTCCGTACCACCTCCTATACGCTACCAAGGGAGGTAGAGCATGCATCTATATTAACAAGAAGTTCCCCTTAGCACAGTGGACCTACAAGGCGCAGCCAGACAGGTGCTATGTCACGATCCATCTACTAGACGGTCCTATAACCGTCATCTGCGTATACGCACCTCCTCCTGGGTCTATTAGCAGATCAGACCTACCAGTTATCGAAGCCCTCCTTACCAGCCCCCAGCTAGGACGAACAGTCCTCATAGGCGACTTTAACGTCCACCACCCCGTCTAGGGAGGACATAACGTCCGACCCCATAGGGCAGCCGATAAGCTGCTCCAGCTAGCAGAGCAATGGAGACTCCAGCTAATCACCCCCCCGGAGTGCCGACATGGACTCGAAGAGGGTGCGCGGACTCTACAATTGACCTAGCCTGGGCCACGGAGGACCTCCGAGTCGCCTACAACGGATACGCCCTGTACGCTGGCTCTGATCACCTCCCACAGGTGATACGCGTAGCTGGAGATCGAAACGACCCCCAGAATAAGCCACGGCGCAGCTGGAAAACAGCTGACTATAACTAAGCGAAGGCTAAAGCAGCATACCTATTATAACCAGAGTCACTAAAGACACTAGAGGACATCGACAGATACACCGAAACATTAACTAAGGAGCTGACTAGGATAGCCGACCTAGCTGCCCCCCTTCGCCATCCTAAGGGGAGAGGCAAGGCCTAGTGGAACAACGAAATAAGGGAGGCTATAAATAAAGAGAGGAAAACCCAGCGGACATGGCTCTCCGATAGGACAGACGAAGCCTGGCGAGCGCTCCGGCAAGCATCCCTCATAAAAAAGAAGGCGATCCGCATAGCAAAGACAGCGACATAGAGAACCATGCTCCACGAGGCTTCTAGCCAGCCAGCCGGAGTATGGAAAATCGCAAGATAGGCTAGAACCGAAGGAGCCGCGCCACCGCTACCACCAGCCGTCCCTACACTACACACTCCACGAGGCGAAGCAACGACCCACAAAGAGAAAATAGAGGCCTTTCGGGAAAGATTTTATCCCCTTCCTAAGGCCGCGCACACCGGGTTCCGAATAACGCACCGGCTCGCACCGCCTCTCGATATAGACCGGAAGGTGACGGCAGACTAAGTGCAAGAAGTCCTCACTAAGGCAGGCCAGTGGAAGGCACCTGGACCAGACCAGCTTCTTAATGGATTCTTTAAACGACTAGGAGAACCCCTCTTCTGTGCCTTAGCCTCTCTAGCAGAGGCATACTGGCGTATAGGATATTACCTAACAGCGTTCCGTAAAGCAGTAACAGTCATCCTTTGGAAACCTGGAAAACAGCCAAACGAGTACCACCAAGCTAGCGGCTGGAGGCCTATTGCGTTACTTAACACCATAGGGAAGACGATCGAAAGCTTACTAGCGCAACGGCTAGCTAGCTTTGCCGAAGAGAACGGACTCCTCCCAAACGAACAGATAGGCAACCGGAAAGGCCGCTCCACGGAAACCGCGCTACGGCTGCTCACAGACCTAGTCCGCACAGCCTGGAAGCATGGAGGCGCTGCGACCCTCCTATCGCTAGATATCTCGGGTGCATTCGACTCCGTTGACCATAACAGACTCCTTGGCAACCTACGAGTGCTCCGAGTACCTATATAGACTATTAACTGGATACGCAGCTTCCTTTTTAACCGATCCACCACACTGCTCTTCGACGGCCAGGAATCAGACGAGATCCCGATCCCGGCAGGCGTCCCGCAGGGCTCACCCTTATCGCCTATCCTCTTCTGCCTCTACATAGCCGGTCTTTATAAGGCCCTCCGTGCTATTCCCGGGATAGCCACTATCGCTTTCGCAGACGACACGAACCTCGTAGGCTTCGGCTTAGACCCCGAGCAGACCTGCAAGCAGCTGGAAGCCGCTTATAGGACCTGTAAAGAATGGGCAGTTAGCCACGGCATGACCTTCGCAGTCCAGAAATATCACCTAGTCCACTTCTCTCGAAGACGGAAAGGTCCGGACACAAAGATAGCCTTAAAAGGCCACGAAATCGAACCAGAAGACTCCTGCCGCATCCTCGGGGTCCACGTGGATAGACGCCTCCGCTGGGACACCCATATCCAATCGATCTCCAAGAAGATGACCACGCAAGTCTACGCCCTAGACCGCATAACAGCTTCGACATGGGGCGCGTCCTTCCAGCGGGCCCGCCAAGTCTACACCGCGGTCGTCAGGACCGCTATAAGCTACGGAGCCTTAGAATGGCACCGGCATATATCGAAGAATAGGGCTAAAATGCTTAACAATATCCAGACTGAGTGCCTCCGCAAGGTCACAGGGGCCTTCAAAGCGATAGCAACCGAGATACTAGAAACAGAAGCCTATATGCCACCTCTAGACATATGGCTTAATAAGAGAGTGGCGGCGTCGGAAGAGAGGCTCCAACAGCCACGTATCGCATCACTTATCCAAGCCAGATGTGATAACGCAGCTAGATGGATCCTAACGAGACCGACCCGCCGGCGCAGACCGAAAGGCCCCGACGTCCCTGACCGTAAGGGATGGCTAAATAAGTGGCTAGCTAGAGACTCGGCATGCAAGGCCGAAAAGAGAGACTGGCAACAGAGATAGCAGCAGATACAGCAAAACCGAACAGCGCGAGCCCTGGCAGCAACTAAGATACCGCCAGACAAGCATATCCTCAAGCTCCATAAGGGACTCCATAAGGCCGAGAGCTCCATCCTTGTCTAAGCGAGGACTGGCAACATCGGACTAAGAGACTTCCTCTTTAAACGCAGGGTTCCGGGCATCGTCAGCCCATAGTGCGACTGCGGTCAAGGCAGGGAAACCGTCTGTTATATCCTCGTCTTCTGTCCACAGGAAAGAGAAAGACGAGAGCGCCTAATCTAGGCCTTAGGAGAACCGATAGACACGGACAGGATACTCGACTCCCCAGGGAAAGCAGGGATTATCGCGAGATAGCTACTCCGTTTAGGCAGGCTAGGCATGTTCCAGCTTGCAAATCAGCTCATTAGCTAAGAAGCGGGCACGATGAGCCCGATCTTGGTATGGCAGGTCAAATAGCAGGAGGAAGCGGAGCGACGCAGAGGAACCCAGGTTTTTCACCCGGCCGGACGGCAGCCCGGAACGGTTTTCCTGGGCTTAGACACGCAGGGGGTCCTCATGGCCTAGAAAGGTCGCTAGGCGTAAGAATAATAATAATAATAATAATAATACTAGATTAGGCCCAGTCTACCGCGTACTACGTAGGACCCCTACTGAAAAAGGTCCTGCACGTCCAGTTCCGACCCAGGATGGTCTCCACACATAAAAAGGGAACGGTAACTTGATTCTACCCTGACGGATGTCGTCGGAAGCTAGCCACGAACTCAAGCGTGTATCCTCCAGAACAGAGGGCTGCCTGTAGAGGCGCGCCCGCAAAATCTGCCTGACTACGTCGACCGGGTCCTTCACCAAAATGTACCTGACTTCAGAAGACTTAGGAAACCTCTTCAGTTCATAGGGACGGTGGAGGTGACCGGGCTCCATCCAAGGCTCGCTGCGTCCAAAACCCTCCCCGCCTGCCAAGAGGACGCGCGTTACCTGGGATGCCACTCGCTCGACGTATTCGGGCTCGGGGAATGCGGGCGTGAGCAGGTAGTCCACTTTGCCGGCTCTGGTACTTTCATCCTCGTATTCATCCTCATCGTCCTCGGTGTAGAGAGCTTTATAGTATTGCGTCCCGTAGAGCTGTATGAAACTTCGAGACGGGGATACGAATGTGTCGTGCTGCGGGTTCAGGTACAACGCAGCACCACTTGAGGCCTCGGTCACGCTTTCGGACTGCTGACCAAGTCCCTGGAATGCCATGAGTGCCACGCCGACGCGCCTTGACTGGATGCAGGACGCGATAGCCTCGTAACTCGGATTAAGAGGGCCTCGCCTCCTGCTATGTTCGCCATTGCTGCTGCCCTGGTCAGGTTCAGCGAGTTGCAGACTGAGGGTTTTGTACAGCGGGCAAACGGGCAGTCGAAGGGAGTAAAAGGCGAGGGCGCACTGCCGGCTCTCGACCGAAACGGAGAGGAGGGGGGAGACGAGTCCGGCGTGTGGCAAGATGTGAGTACCTGGGTTGGGCGCGTCGGGAAAATAGGTGACGATCAGGCGTGTATCCGACTCGTTCGCCAGGGCCTGCTCCCAAACTTGAATACGGATCTCACTGGGAAATGAAGAGAATGACGGTTCACAAGACATGGCTCCTAGCTTTTGCTGTGTTCTCGGTAAAAGGGTAGCGTGTAGCGAGTTTCTAGAAACTGGATGACAGCTTCAATAAGTACAGAAGAGGGGATGTGGAGCCATCGCGGTTTTAAGGTAGTCTTCGAAGAGGCCACCTACTGTGTACATATGAGTGGATTTAAAGTGGACCCTGACAAGCTCGTCGTAGTCGGCCCCCAGCAATCTAAAACAGTTAAGAAGTTGAAATACTGGGCCCAACGAATGATGGGCCAGAGTTGCAAAACTGTTTCCAGTCGGCTTGGTTTGGTGCTAAAGTTATGTCTGCACCCACTGGCGCTCAGCGAACACTTTTAGGGTCTCTCGTCCCTAGTTTTCGCTGCATTGCTCTTCGGCTGTGGGACGAGTAATGGTTAGGGCCAAAGCGTCTCGATTCGTATGTCCCCCGCTGCATGCGAAAGGATTCGAGCACCGCCACGGGGCTTAAACCAAGCCCTTGCTTGGCAGCTGAAAATGAACACTAGCTTGGCGGCCGCTTAAGGAAAAGCCCAAGAAGCTGTGATGCCAGTCATTCGCCACAGCCGGGCCTTTCAACGCGGCACAGCCACACACCTGACAGTGAATACTGTGCAGAGGTACATATGGCCTTGATGGTAAGTTGCCGATGCTAGAAGTACCTCGCTTTGGACAGGTCCAGTGCCAGTATAAGACTACGTGACCAGCGTCAGACTCCGCAAGAGGCTGTGAGCTTTAGGCTAAGCTGCATTAGGACAGAGGAAGTCTCTCAAGTGCAGCACTCACCTTATAAAGCTTTCGGTCGCAAGGACATTGCAAGTCGTTTGTCACTCATCCGCTCTAGTTCCAAACAGCCACCTCTCTTATTCCGAGCACGAAGCGACATGGCTCCCGCTTACACGTTTGTCGGCCCCGACCGCAACGGCATTGTCTATCTTAAACAATCGAAAAAAGAGAGTATCCCAGCTTTTCTAGTTTCGAAATACGGCCGCAAAAAACCCCAAGTGCTCATTCACCGCGTCTTACCAAATGATCAGCGGTTTCCCTACGCAGCCGCTAAATACTCGTCTATGAATGGATCTGTCGTCGTTGATATAGGCGGCAGGCAGACGAAGCTGAAGCACCCCTTTGGTGGCATCAGGACCACCAAGGAGTTTCCCTCACCCATCGACGGCGAAAAGCTTAAGTGGAAGAACGGGTTTTGGGGAAACAAGCAAACCTTGTACGACAGCAAGCGAAAAAACAAAATCGCTCGCATTTATCACAAAAGCTCCGCGGATGGTGGCCTACCCAAGATGGAAATATACGTCACGGCCGAGTCGGTCACGATCGACAATCTGCTCATCATCGGTATGGTCATGTACCGCCAGGCCCAGAAGGACGACCGCGATATGGCTGTAGCATCTGATATCTCGACGACTGTACTTGAGGTAGTGGGTGCTGTGAATATCGGAGGTGGCGAGGGTGGTTGCGGCGGGGGTGCGACATGATATGGTGTTACCGTGTAATGATAATCGACACGAGTACGTAAAGATGGGTTTATAAAGGAGATCTTTGCATACCCCCAGCCTCCACACCACGCTGCCTATAGCTACAGGCATAATGCACTGAGGGTACTTTAACGCATGGCCATGTGCAAATATAGCCCACTAGACTGCTTCTTCCATCTGAAATACTGGGGAAAGGCTAGCACTTGAAGCTAACACCGAACGTGAACCCGTACGTCCTGGTGCATATTGACCTTGTCCATGAAGCGCGTGACGTCACACTTTCCCGCAATTTTCGTGCCATTAAATGATGGCTTCCATGTCTTTGACGACGGGGCGCGAGTTCATGACGCGTGCGATGCTCCACGGGCCACCGGTAGCTCGACCCACGCATGACTACATTAAGATTTGCTACCGGATCCATGTCAAAAGGTGCCTCCGGCTTTAGACGTAGCCATCTAGTACTTTCGTAATAGATAATCGGGGAGCAGTTAAGTCTGAGCTGAATGGTACCGTTGCCTCGGAAATCTCAGCCGAAGATGCTAAAACATAAACCGCAGGGGCCAAATCGATAAGGTCTTGAATGTCAAGGCCCTCGGATAGAACTCGACGGGTTCCGGAAACTCCCGGGCCACGAGGAAGATCACATTACTCGGGGCGTGCTATCATTTATATTGCAGATGCCTTACGATGATCGGGCCGAAACCTGGGGCTTTCGGATGTGTGCATCTCGAGAATACTGTACAATAGGCAGGCCCAGGCTGACAAAAAAAAAAAACCTTTCGAAACTGATCCCACACGGCGATAACTCTACAACCACGACTGTATAAGCCACCGGATAGCCCGGAAACTGTTCCTAGGGCTACATTTAGCCTAGAAATGGTTGATTCATCACCCTCGGGGCAAAGCGCGGGTGGTGGGAGCCGCCAACGGCCCGCCCCACCGCCCGAGCCGACGCCTCCGGACTCGCGAACGCCATCGCCAAGCAGCAATGCGACACCGGGACGCAGTCCAGAAGCCATTCGCAGCACCGTCAACAGCCTCAGACGCTTCCTAGCTGGCGATTCCGACGTTGCGACCTTGGTCGCAGCCGTACAGGCCGCCATCCCAGTCCTAGAGGAGGCAGCCAAGGAACCCGACAGCCAGTCTAACATCGAAGAGCGTATCAGCGCTATCGAGAACACGCTACAAGCTATCCATAAGGATATTAAAGCTCCTAAGATATACGCTGCTGCCGCTACTACCCCTACCGCCGCTCCGGCGCCCAGGGCCCCCCAGGTAGCTAAGACACTGCCTCCTCGACACGAGCGGGAGGTCACGGTTAAGGCCGCGGGAACTGAAGGACGCACCTACGAAGAGATCGTGCGGAAAGTCAACGCAGCGGTAGGTAGAGAAGCAGCAGTAGCTACACGGAAGCTTCCTAGCGGAGACTACGCTATCACCTGCAAGACAGCGGAGGAGAAATGCATACTGGAAACGGACCGGACCTAGACCGCAGAAGCCTTCGGTAAGAACGCCTTAATCCAGAAGAGAAAGATTCTAGTAGTGGCCTATAGCATTAACAAAGAAGCTGTAAAGGCAAACTAAGTGCAGCTCACAACCTAACTCCGAAACTAGCCTGGAGGCCCTCTCGAAGTGCTGGAGGCGAAGCTTCCTCGCAGCGCTAAGACTACCTTTGAGAAGGTCACGGCCTTATATATTGCTGTGGCCACAGTCTAGTAAGCAGAGCAGCTATACCGAGACGGCCTTATCTGGCAGTACAGCTACTATCTATGCGAGCCTTTTACCAAAGGAGCGCAGCTTAAGCAGTGCTACCGCTGCTTCTAATATAGACACATTAGCCGTGTCTGCCGATACGTACCGAGATGCGGCCTACGCTCCTCAACTAAGCACGACGACAAGAGCTGCCCAGTATCGAGCAACCGGGAAGGATACTGCTACCCAGTATACCGAGGACCACACACAGCATAGTCTAAGGAGTGCCCAATCCGCCAGGAACAGGTCCAGATTGCTAAGGCAGCCTATATCACGAGACTCAAGGGATTCGCACTGCCAATATAGGAGCCTCCGAAGCTAACAACCGAGGACTGGCAGACAGTGCAGCCGCGAAAGCGACGAGCAACTAGTTGCCGCACTAGAAGCACTAGCAGAGCCCGCAGCAGAACCCACGAAGCAGCAGACGACATGGATATCGAAAAACCGGAGCCGACATAGGATAGCATCCACGCCCGTCTATGACAGAGCTTCGAATCCTACATTGGAACACGCATATACGAAAACCAACGCAGACGCCAGTGGTAGACGCCATCAACGAGGAATACGACGTACTCGCTATATAAGAACCGTGGCAAAACCCTCACGCTCCAACCACCTACTGTCTAAGATTATCTCTATATTACCTGCTCTACACTCCCGAGGGGGGCAGAGCTTGTATCTACATAAACAAAAGATACCCACTAGCGCAGTGGACATACAAGGCGTAGCTATATACTTGCCGCATTACGATCCAACTATTAGACGGCCCTATAAATATCATCTACGTTTACTCTCCCCCACTAGGATCTATCAGTAGACTAGACATGCCAGTTATCGAAGCCCTCTAAGCCGAGCCCTAGCCGAGACAAACAGTCTTAGTAGGCGACTTCAATGTCCACTATCCAGTTTGGGGCGGTTATAATGTCCGACCTTATAAGGCAGCCGATAAGCTACTCCAGCTAGCAGAATCCTGGAACCTCCAGCTGATCACCCCTCCTGGAACGCCAATATGGACCCGAAAAGGAAGCGCGGACTCTACAATCGACCTAGCCTAGATTATAGACGACCTCCAAGCTGTATACGACGGATACGCCCCGTACTCTGGGTCCGATCACCTCCCCCAGGTGATACGTGTAGCCGGACCTCGAAGCGACCCTCAGGACAGACTACGGCGCAGCTGGAAAACAGCCGACTATAACCAAGCGAAGGCAGAGGCGACACACCTACCACAGCCAGGTCTACTTAAGTCACCAGAAGAGATCGACAGATACGCCGAAATGTTAACTAAAGAGCTTATCTGGATAGCCGACCTAGTTGCCCCCCTCCACCAGTCTAATGGGAGAGGCAAGGCCTGGTGGAACCGAGATATAAAAGAAGTCATAGAGAAGGAAAGAAGGGCTTAACGGACATGGCTCTCAGACAGGACGGACTCAGCCTAGAGAGCCCTCCGGTAAGCATCACTCTTAAAGAAGAAAGCGATCCGCAAAGCAAAAACAGCGGCGTGGAGAAACATGCTACACGAGGCTTCTAGTTAGCTAACTGGTGTCTGGAATATCGCGAGATAGGCCAGAACCGAAGGGGCCGCACCGCCGCTACCGCCAGCCGTCCCCACGCTCCATACACCGCGGGGCGAAGCAACGACGCACGAGGAGAAAACAGAGGCCTTTCGAGAGAGGTTTTATCCCCTCCCTAAGGCCACGTATACAGGCTTCCGAACAACAAATCGACTTGCACCGCCTCTCGACATCGACAGCGAGGTGACAGCGGAGCAGGTCCAAGACGTCCTAAGCAAGGCAGGCCAGTGGAAAGCACCTGGACCAGACTAGCTTCCGAACGGATTCCTTAAGCGACTAGGAAAGCCCCTTTTCGAAGCCCTGGCCTCCCTAGCGGAAGCATACTGGCGTATAGGATACTATCTAAAAGCGTTCCGCAAAGCAGTGACCGTTATCCTCCGGAAACCAGGAAAGTAACCAAGCGAATACCACCAAGCTGGCGGATAGAGACCTATCGCCCTGCTTAACACCATGGGGAAGGTGATTGAGAGCCTGCTAGCCCAACAGCTAGCCAGCTTTTCCGAAGAGAACGGGCTGCTCCTAGACGAACAGATAGGCAACTGGAAGGGACGCTCCATAGAAACTGCTTTACAGTTATTAACGGACCTAGTCCGCATAGCCTGGAAGCATGGAGGCACCGCAACCCTCCTCTCGCTGGATATCTCGGGGGCTTTTGACTCCGTCGACTATGGAAAGCTCCTTGCTAACCTACGAGCGTTAAGGGTCCCTATATGGACCATTAACTGGATTCGAAGCTTCTTATTTAACCGATTAACAACAATGCTTTTCGATAGCCAGGAATCGGACGAGATCCCGATCCCAGCTGGCGTTCCACAAGGCTCGCCCCTGTCGCCTATTCTCTTCTGCCTCTACACAGCCGGTCTCTACAAAGCTCTCCGCGCTGTCCCAAGGATAGCTGCCATAGCCTTCGCAGACAATACGAACCTCCTCGGTTTCGGCTTAGACCCAGAATAAACTTGCGAGCGGCTGGAAGCCGCCTATAAGGTCTGCAAAGACTGGGCTACTAGCCACGGCATGACTTTCGCAGTTAAGAAATACCATCTAGTCCACTTCACTCGAAATAGAAAGAGTTTAGATACTAGGGTCACCTTAGAAGGCCACGAAATTCAGCCGGAGGACTCGTGTCGCGTGCTCGGCGTCTAGATAGACCGACGGTTACACTGGGACACCCATATCCAGTCGATCTCCAAGAAGATGGCCACACAGGTCTATGCCTTAGACCGGATAGCCGGCTCGATATGGGGCGTGTCACGGTTCAAGGAACGAAGGATCTGTTGATGACCCAAAGGTTCTATTGAGATGCGAAAACTACAGGTGAAGAGGAAAAGAAGAGGAGGAACAGGCTCCTCTCAGTCACTGTTTGGCAGGAATATATCCAGCCAACGGCGGTACGTACCGCCAGGCAGCGGTAAGTTCGAGGACCCCCATTCGGGCCCCCCCCACTTTCGGGCCCCCCAAAAATCAGCCAGCGAAAACCAGCCCTATCAATAGAACTTCAAATATAGCCTTAATTAATGATAACTCTAATACACGAACCAGCCTCACTTAGGCTTTCGCTGTCACTCTCTTCATCTAGACCACTTTCGGCTTCTCCGACCGCCAATTGAGCCCGGTGGATGTCTTCGATATTCGCGAACTTCGAATTGGGGCTTAAATCCACCTTCTTCCTTTTCCTTGGTCTGATAGTGTCAATCCTAGCTTCGAGAGCTTGAATTTGCCTTTGAGCAGTAGCTGATTGGACGTTCTTCTCATCAAAGGCCTTTTGGATCTTCCGGAAGAGTAGTCGTTATGTGGTTGAGTGTTTAGCTAGCTGGTTCGAAAGCTGTACTTGGTCCTTAAAGTCCGACGTCTTCTTTGGAGTCGACCAAACCACTGTAGAAGTATGGGATGTCTTTTGAGGTGTTGAGAACTCTCTATTTAAGTAGGATCTCTTCGAATTTGTCGTATCGGGTGTTAATTGTTGTGCATTTTGAATTAAATTCCGACTAAGAAGCGGTTTAGCTATATTAACCGGCCAGAGACCGGCGGCTTTCCACCCATTCCGGATATTCTGACCGGTAAGGCCGGCTAAGCGAGCCTTCTTATAGCAGGCAAGAAAATTCCGCTTGCCAACTATCGTCGAGTCTGTTAACTGAGTTAGAAATCCGAGCTCTTTCCGGTACGCCGATTTTAAAGAACTGAAAATGGCTAAATCGAGAGGTTGGAGGACGTGAGAGGTATACGGGGGCAAGAAAAGAAGATATATCCGATACGAGAAGCATTGGAACATAAAATCAGTCGTTGTATGGCTGCCATGGCCGTCCATCACGAGTAGGCGGTACTCGGAAGGGTCCTCGGGGGCGGTATTCGGGATAAAGACCTTCTCGAGCTACTCGAGCGCTGTTTAGTCTGTAATCCATCCGTTTTCGGTTGCAGTGAACTGCCAGCCTCCGAATTGGCTTAAATCGAGCGGGAACCATTGCTGCTAAACTGTCTTGCCCTTAAAAATGACTAATAGGGGCAGGGCATGGCCTTAGGCGGAGATGCATTCGATAAAGGACGTCCAGACACGAGAACCAGGCTGCTTCTTTCGGACTGAGCGCTTTTCCGAACCTCCAAGTACTAGACCGTTAGATCCAGCACCTTCTAGGAGCCCTGCTTCATCCATATTGTAGCGGTTAGCCGGCTTCACCCTCTGGATCTCCGGTAACTGAAGATACCGGAACCATAGTCGAGTTACCTCGACTGAGGCGCCATTAACACGCTGTGAGTCGATGGACCGGCTCTTATGGACCTGTATAGCTGGGTTCCTGCGTAGGAAGGCCTGCAGCCACCTCTTTCCGAGTGGCTCGCTGTCACCCTGAGCCCGGAGGATACGTTCGGCGAACTCCTTCACTTGGGCGTGCGAAGGTGGAAGCCCTAGGGCAGCTTGGGTAAGGATCCAGGTCGTAAGCAACTCTTCCTAGACTGGTCTGAGCCTCTGTTGGTATGCGAACGCATCTGACCTGCTTTGTTGGCCTCGAAGTCTGTTTTGTAGTGTTGATTTCGGTATGCCGTATTCTCGCGTAGTCTGCTTAATTCCGTGCCCACTCGTAACGGAGCTAAGGGCCCTTTGCATATCTTCTTTGGAATACTGTTTCATATTAGCTATAACTGTTATAATATGAGTTTATAGAAAGATTGGACGCCAATTGAGTTCAGAAATAGAAAGAACGTCCGAAAGGCCGAAAATTCGGTGGCTGGTTTTTAGGGGGCCCGAAAGTGGGGGGGGCCCGAATGGGGGTCCTCGAACTTAAGTCGTCCATGCGTTGCCATGCCCTTGTACCTATGTACCCATGCCGTAACATTACCCCCCCTCAAGAAATGAAACTTGTCCGCAAGTTTCGGTCACTTCTTCCGGGCAATTCTCTTTCTCGTTCGGTTCGTCGAAGCCGGAGAGTTGTCGTCGGCGTGAGGTGGGTCGATCTTGTCGTCAGCTGCGGCGTTAAGCTATAAAGCCAGTCGCTTCGGCGGTCCTGCGTTGTCTGGATACTCCTCGTGGTATTCCTAGAGAAGTGTGGCGCTGTTCTTAAATGACTCTGCGTTGTACTACGTTGCATCCGGGTCCTAACCCTTCCAGCGCACCTAGTATTGAAGTTTCCTATAGTGCAGTCGAGAGGATAGCACTCGGTCTACCTCTTATTCTTCGTCTAACGAAGGATCCACGATTTCGCCTTCCGGATTCTCGGCCTGTTGTCCCGGGAGAGGGTCGTCTTAGAATCGCCGAAGGCGATCAGCGTGAAACACGTTCGTGCCCTTCCAGTCTGGCGGCGTGTCAAGTTCGTAGGAGTGTCCTCTTATCCCTTTAATAGTGTAACATTGCTGCGTTAAGGGGAACGTCAGGGCGTCGCCAGGTTAGTCCGTCGTCTATGTCCGTTTAAGGATAACCACCCTATCCCCGACCTTAAAGTCTGGCTCGCGTCGCGACTTGTTAGCCTGGTCGTATATACAGCGTTAAGATAAGGTAGCCTGTTGTCGTGCCGCTTTTGTATATTAGTGGAGTGTCTTCACAATCTTCTACGCGTCTTATTATCCGAGACGCTCTGTTATCGGAAGCTTGCTAATATCTTAAGTTTAGTCAGCTTTGGAATATAGCAGCGGTATAAGGAAACCACGCTCCACTTTATAAGGAGACAGTCCCGTCGAGTCCTAGGGTAGGCTAGCCTAGATAGCGTCCAAAGCTGGAATCACTAACGAACAGTTATCTTAGAAGTGTAATAAGTAAGGCAGAATCCGTTACTGGATAGCCTAGTTTATACGCTCCACTTGCCCTTGTGACTGGGAGTAGCCGGAGGATCCCAGTTTCCAGGTAATGCCCAGCAGCTTGGAGACTTTATCGGTGAAGTGAGAGACGAATTGGGGTCCACGGTCGCTCCTAATCTGCTGTGGTAGTCTAAAGACGCGATATAGACTATAGTAGTATATCTTAATAACGTCTTTAGCTGTCACCAATCGGGTGCAGGGAACGCACTAACTTCTCTTATTTAACAAGCAAACCATAATAAGGAGGTTGTTAAACCCCTTTCAATCTTTAAACATGGTCTTAAAGTCTATCTGAATCGACTGCTATAAGCGAAGCGGTATCGGAAGCGGATAAAGAAATCCTGGTGTCTTATCCTAGGGGACTTTAAACAATCGGCACACTCGATAGTTGGCCACGAAACCGTCGACGTCTTTAGATAATCCTGGCCACCAGTACTGGCTCTGCACTAGCTTACAGAGCTTATTGCATCCCGGGTGCGCGGATATTAAGCGCGAATGGAAGTCTTCTAAGATGTGCGTCCTTAGATTGTCTTATTTGGGGACCACCAGTTTGCTGTTCCTTAGGAGGGTTCCGTTAGAGAGGGTCCAGGTAATGCCGTCGGTCGGCTCTGACGTAGTCTTTTCCCGAAACAGCTGGAGAAGGGGGTCGGTGCGGTTAAGTTCGACGGCACGATGTACCAGCATTGACCTAGAGAGTGGTGGCGGTGGTAGGTCGTCCTCTAAGAGGGCCACCTTACTTAAGGGTTCCACTATAGAAAGCGCTGGTATATATCTGTGTTCGCCCTCCTGGAAGATGGCCAGGTGTCGCATCGCCTCGGTTTTCTCTTTCTGTGTTTTCAGATCTTCCGTTTTCCGTGACAAAGCGTCGGCCGCGGTATTCTGCGTTCCTAGGCGGTACTTTAGCAAGTAGTGGTATTCGGCGAGGAGCTCCGCCTAGTTTGCTTATCGTAAGTTGAGATAACGTTTCTGGCTAAAGTATTCCAGCGCGCTGTGGTCCGTCACAATCGTGAACTATAGGCGCTGAAGTCCCACGAGCTCAGCGCGTTAATGCTTAAGGGCTTAGACCACAGCTAACAGTTCTTTATTATGGATGCTATAATTAAGCTCCGAACCTTGGAGGGTCTCTAAGTAAAAGGCGACAGGGTGCCAGTCGTTAAAAGCGTTATCCTTCTTTTATAATAGGACTCCGGTAATCACTCCGTCGGAAGCATCTGTCTCCACTTATATATCGTTCTTGTAGCCGAAATATACGAGGACTAGGGCCTTTAGCAGTCGTCGTTTCAAGGTATCGAAAGCTTCCTAGCACTCCTCTATCCACTGGAACGTCGGTAAACCTTGCTTCGTTAGGTTGGTAAGCGGTCGAGCGATCCGCCTATACTCGCGAACGAACTTGCGATAGAAATTGCAGAAGCCGAGAAATGATTGCACTCCTTTAACAGATGTCGGGGGTGCCCAGTCGCGGATGACGGACGTCTTGGCAGGATCCACGGCCACTCCTTCTGTAAAGATGATGAAGCCTAAGAACTTCGTTTCCCGAACATGAAATTCGTACTTGTCGGTGTCGGCTTACAATCCGGCCTCTCGGAGGCGCTGTAGGACCCTCCTCATATAGTCCTCGTGTTTTTCAACTGAATCCGAAAAAATGACGATGTCGTTTAAGTATACCAAGCAGAAATCATCTAGATAGTCTATTAAGGTGTCATTTATAAAGCGCTGAAAGGTCGCGGGTCTGTTCGTCAATCCGAATAGGAGTACGTTATACTAAAAGGTGCTATAATAGGTACGGAACGCTGTTAACTCTTCTAATCCTGGCGCCATTCGGATCCGGTGGAATGTTTATCGGATATCTAGCTTTGTGAAGACCTTTGCCTTGGAAATCCGGGCCATAGTCTCCTCGATTAAGGGAAGTAGGTGCCGGTCTTTATAAGTAACGGAGTTGAGCTTTTTAAAGTCCACGTAAAGGCGTAGTCCTCTATTCCCTTTAAGCGCGAAGAGGATTAGTGCCGCCTAAGGCGCTTCACTTAGCTCGATGAATCCCTTTGCTAAGTTCTCGGTTATATACTTCTAGTATGTCTCCATTTCCTTAAGCGACATCTTCTGTAGGCCCGAGTATCCTAGGAGCTCGTCTAACTTAGCGTCATTATTTAAGATGATCTTATAGTCGCAAGTGCAATGCGGTAGCAACTTATCGGACTCGAACTTGCTGAACATATCTAAGTACTCGTGGTATTACTCTGGTACCACTTATAATGCTTTTTTACGAAGAGTGTCTAAGTCTAAGGGTAACACGTCCCCTCGTGACGTTTGCTTCTCGAGGATAATCTTGTCTATCGTATGGAGGCTAATGACGTGCCAATCTTGAGGGTTTCGGCAGTAGGACATTTCCATCGCCGGTACGGAGATAAAAGCGACGTCGATGCGTTCTTTAAAACTTCCTGCCGAGCTCCGGCGTTAGATAAAGGGTCCTTAAGAGTCGCGTTCCATCGGGGACAACGGTGCCCTCGGTGGCGGTGTCAGAGACGGTGGGGGCACGTCGGTTAGTTTAGCTAACGCGCGTTTTATCTTCGCGATACCTTCATCGTTTCGTTGTCCCTGCGTAAAAGTGGCCATGAATCGTGTTAGGATTTTCTTATATCGAATTATCGGTGGCGACTTCTCGCAATCGGTGTCGGTCGCATATGGACTGCGGATAACTAAAGGATCCGGATGTCGTGATCTTCGGCCTGCCAGGCGTCGCTGGTCTTCTATAGCCATCTTTTACTCGCGGCTTTAGGCGTCTGCATTAAAGGTAGGGTTCTATAGAAGCTGTCCGGCTTAGTCCATAGCGATATAATGTTCTATACGCTGGGGGGTCCATTCCTCGGGGAAGAGAAGATAACGGCAACGAATATCCAGCGTCATATCGTGTGTTTCCAACTATTTGCGACCGACTATCACGTCGTGGCGCATATTAAGGACTAGAAAATAGGTTCGGGCAGTAAGACGGCTCTGGATTTAGAAGTGTCCCAGTAGGGCAATGTCCACTAGTTGCGATAAGGTACCGTCAAATCCGCCGATAGGTTGAGGGTGAAAGTCACGAACAGTGGGAAGGTGTAGGTATCGGAGGAGCCTTCGAGCGAAGGCCACGCTTATAAACAGGTATCCGCTTACTCCGGTGTCGACGAGGGCCTAGGCAGAGAGAGACGATCTATTATAAGCTATAGTATAGGGGAAGGTAAACGGTCTTCCCTTTAAGTGCTTGCTCAAAAAATTAGAGGATCGCTTATCCCGCGAGTTCTCAATATCGACGACTTCCCTTAGATCGGAGTCCACTTATCCAAGGGTATCTAGTTTTCCGAATCCGTGATATCTTCGACTTAGTCGGAGTTAGGAATCTCGATCGCAAGACCATTAGCGTTCGAACAGGGATGGGGAGTTCCTATCCACTGGCTGACTAAAGCGTTAATACGGTTTAAACGGTTAACATTAACTCGCTTCTTTAAGCAGTTGTTAATATAGTAGCCAGGCTTTTCGTAGTTAAGATAAAGTCGGTTCTCTAAAAGGCGACGGAGCTTGTTAAGACCGTGTTAACAGGCCAGGGCTAAGGTAGTGTAACGCTTCTCCGAAGGTTTGGCAGGATCCGATTGGTCGACAGCGGGGATAGGGGTTCGGTGATTACCGCCACGGTTTCCGCGGTTCGCGCGATATCTAGGGTCGTCACTCTTAGCAGACTAGAGGACCAGTACAATCTAGGCGGCCTCGGTTGTAAACGCGTCGAATCCAATACTGCTCTTAATATAGGAGGAGGCTAGTGCCGTTTGCAACTCTGTTGTAAGCTTTCGGTTAAAGAGGCGCTTCCAATCTGTTTTAACTTGGCCAGTTTCGCCGGCAAGTCGAAGGAACTTGTTCTTAAAGACCTGGAAATCCATTCCCGCGGCTATATAGAGGTTCTCAAATTCTAAAAAGGCAGCCTCCATTTAGTTAGGGTTATAGTACTATTACTAAAGATACGCTATCAAGGCCTCGTACGACTAAATCGGAGTAGGGTGCGTCTATTGGAGGTAGGGCTGGAGATCATCGCTGGCCTCTCCGCTAAGGCGGCCTTCGATATAGGCCTGCTTAGAGAGGTCTGTGGGGAAACGGGAAGCGTTCATTAAGATCTTGTTCTTAACCTGACGGAACCAAGTCTCGAACTTGACGATATCCTTAGACTTCTGATTGTAGAAAACCGGGGGGTCAGGGAGGCGCTTAACCTCCAGTCGGGAGCCCTCAATATCGGGAAATACAGGCGGTGGTGTGCCTTAAGTACTTCCTGCTGTCTGCCGGATTAAGGCAGCCATCTACTGTTAGAGATCCTTTATCTGTCTCTCTAACTTAAGGCGTCTGTGGCGCTCTTGGACGAATCTGGACTCGGTGTTGTCAACGTCGCTGGTGTTATTCGTATCGGCGGAACCCTCACGGGTATTGTCGGGGTCATCCTTGTGAGTTTCTGTGATCCGGTGGAGGGATCCACCCCGTTTGGCCGGCATCTCAGCGGTGTGTGTGGGTCGCGCTTGCAGCTGCGTACCCGTCGGAATATCTGTAGGGTTTGGGATATTGATAGAAGCCTTCCTAGGCGGATGAGGAGACCTGTAGTTGTGTCACGGTTCAAGGAACGAAGGATCTGTTGATGACCTAAAGGTTCTATTAAGATGCGAAAACTACAGGTGAAGAGGAAAAGAAGAGGAGGAACAGGCTCCTCTCAGTCACTGTTTGGCAGGAATATATCCAGCCAGCGGCGGTACGTACCGCCAGGCAGCGGTAAGTCGTCCATGCGTTGCCATGCCCTTGTACCTATGTACCCATGCCGTAACAGGGCGCGTCTCTCCAGCGAGCCCGCCAAGTCTATACAGCCGTCGTACGGTCTGTTATAGGCTATAGAGCTTTAGAGTGGCACCGTCAGATTTCGAAAAATAGAGCCAAGACGCTAGACGATATCTAAACAGAATGCCTCCACACGGTCACCGGAGCTTTCAAAGCCACGGCTGCCGCAGTAGTAGAAACGGAAGCCTACGTGTCCCCCTTAGACACATGGCTCAACAGAAGGGTGGCGGCATCGGAAGAGAGGCTCCAACAGCCACGTATCGCATCGCTTATCTAAGCGAGATGCGATAATGCAGCCAGCTGGATCCTAACAAGACCGACTCGCCGGCGCAGACCAAAAGGCCCTGACGTTCCTGACCGCAAGAGGTGGCTAAGCGAATGGCTGGCTGGAAACTCAGCACGCAAGGCTGAGAATAGAGACTGGCTTCAGAGATGGCAGCAAAGCTAGATATCACGGCAAAACCAGACATCGCGAGCTCCAGCAGCAACTAAAAAGCCGCCAGACAAGTACGTCCTCAAGCTCCATAAGGGGCTCCACAAGGCCGAGAGCTCGATCCTCGTTTAGGCAAGGACTGGCAAGATAGGGCTACGAGACTTCCTCTTTAAGCGTAGGGTTCCAGGCTTCGACAGTCCGTGGTGCAACTGTGGTCAAGGCAGGGAGACCGTCCGGCATATCCTCGTTTTCTGCCCAAGGGAGAGAGAAAGACAAGAGTACCTCGTCCAAGCCCTAGGAGAACCGATAGACATGGACAGGATGCTCGATACCCCAGGGAAAGCAGGAATTATAGCAAGATGGCTACTCCGTTCCGGAAGACTGGGGATGTTCTGGCTTGCAAATCAACTTATCAGCTAGGAAGCGGGCATGCTGAGCCCGATCTCGGTATAGCAGGTCAGAGAGCAGACAAGAGCGGTACGACGCAGCGGAACCTAGGTTTTTCATCCGGCCGGACGTCAGCCCGGAACGGTTTTCCTAGGCTAAGATGCGCAGGGGGTCCTCATGACCTAGATAGGTCGCTAGGTGTATGAATAATAATAATAATAATAGGCAGGCCCAACGCTCCAGGATGGTGTTTCTCACGCGAAGTGACTTCGCTATTGGCTATGTCACTATAGGTAGCGTGGGCCGACGGAATAAGCGGGGCGAGCCGGTAGGACACCAAGTTCGTGCGCCATCTGCGTGCCTGTGGCTGCTGCACCACTACGAGCGCCGTAAGCTCGAGCCCCCCTCAGCGCACCGCACCATCACCGCACCACTGTTTCTACCACCAAAATCGGATGAGATAGATACCTTCAAATGCGAATAGATATATAACTAGGTGTCGTGAGACCTTCGTGTTAAGGCGTAACGATTCTTAAATTTTTTCTCTTTTGTTTAATACCAGCTATTTTTTATATAGAAGTACTGCCACGAACGGTAGCACTTAAGGAAGTCTCAGGAGGCCTATCTATCTGCGAGGCCTTTAGATAGTTTAATATCTTTAAGGAAAGCATTAGAAGGAGGATTCTAAGTTATCCCTTAAAGCCCGATACCTAAGTGTATCGCCAGAACCTATCGCTAACTGTTGGAAGTGGTGGTTCGATCGAAAAGAGGAAGCAACCCCTTTATAAGGGCTCTTTCGATCTCGGAGGTCGTTTCTATAAAGAAACACGGAAGGATAAGGAACTTCTCTTTAAGAGGAACAAGAGTGTATTTCGTGTGCTTGCTTGCTTCAGGACAGACTAGTTACACAAAGAGGGGAGATTCAGCCTTTACTTATACCCGTTAAACCTTTATCCTCTTAGTAATACAAGGAAGAGGACGCGTAAGTGATTGCGTAAGTAATTACGTGGCTTAGAAGCATATGGAACCTTATAGAGGTTTGTGGAGCCTCATGGGGGCTCGTGGGAGCTTCAAGGAGTCACGTAGAAACTCGTGGAAACTCGTGGAACCTTGCAGAAGCTTCCGCGTGGCGAACGCCACGCTTGTGGGTAAAGCGGGCCATGCTTGCGGGTAAGCTGGCCCGTGCTCCAGGGTAGGCTGGCCCGAGCTTTAGGATAGGCTCGGTTAAAGGACTAGCTTCTCGTTAAGTGCATAGCTTAGTCCGTAGTGACAGAGAACGGTATAGGATAAGTCCTATACCTGCAACACCCCCTCTCTTAACCTATACCGTTAAAATACACGATAATAGGCGTGCTTAAGGGCGTAAGTTTAGTAGGCTTAAGAACCTACTGAATTTCTCTTTCGGAAGTGGCTTAGTTAAGCCATCGGCGGGCATGTCGTTAGTCGAGATGTATTCGACCGATATATTCTCGTTTTCGACTTCTTGCCGGACGAAATAGTAGCGTATAGCGGTGTGCTTGGTACGCTGGTGATATTCGGGGTTATAGGCTAAGTTTATAGCCGAAGTATTGTCCCCTTTTATCGGAATCGAAGCCGTTTTAACCCCTAACTCGAATAAAAGGTTTTTAAGCCATATAGACTCACGGGTGGCCTGTTCTAACCCGTTAAACTCGGCTTCGGTGGTCGATAAGGCTATAGTAGACTGCCTTTTCGATTTCCAGCTTATAGGACCGTTATTCAAGGTAAAGAGGTAGCCGGAAGTAGACTTTCGAGTCTTGTAGTCGCCGCCGTAATCCGAATCGGAATAGCCCACTAATGTAGGCTTAGTGTCGCCCTTATAGACTATAGAGTAGTCTGCAGTCCGTTTTAGGTACTTAAAGACACCTTTAACGGCTTTCAAGAGCTGTTTATTGGGGTTCTGCATAAATCGAGCTAGAAATCCCACAGCGTAGCAGATATCGGGCCTAGTCTGCGTCATGGCATACATTAGACGGCCGATTAGCTGCTGATATTCCTTTATAGTGTCCGAATTCGATTTTTCGTCTTTGAGAGCGGTGTAATCGATATTCTTCGGAAGGCTCGGAGAGAGGAACATCGGACGGCGTTATCTCGTATAAGTTCGAGGTTTCAAGGATTTGCCGTATATATGTCGACTGGTTTATCTTTATAAGTCGCTTCTCTCGGTCTCGGGTAACCTGAACGCCGAGAAAGTAGGAAATAGGACCTAAGTCCTTAACCTCAAAGTGTTTTCCTATCTCTTTCTTTATTCGGTTAATATCCGTTAATAACGGACCGAAGATAAGGAAATCGTCAACATAAGAAACGATAAACATCCGGAGTTCATCGTTATAATACGTGGACTCGTCCGAGATTAGAGGTTTAAAGCCTAAGGTAGATAAGGCCTTTTTAACCTTTAGTTGCCACTGCCTAGGACTCTGTTTTAGTCCGTATAAAGCTTTAAAAAGCTTAAATAACTGGGTACCGTCAAATTTCCACCCAAAGGTGTTTAACTCCGGTTTTTCGAGTAGAAGATCGTCTAGGCCTTCGATAGGCTCAATATAAACGTCTTCTAGTAGTTCTCCGTTTAAGAACGCGGAGACTATATCGATCTGTTCGATTTCCCAGTTGTAGTAGGCGGCTAAGGCGAGTAAAACTCGCCATGTGGCTGGTTTTGTTCCGGAAGCGAATGTTTCGAAATAGTCAAGGCCGTACTGCTGTTCGAAGCCTCTAACGACTAGCCGAGCTTTGTATTTAACCGGTTTTCCGGTCACGTCGGTCTTTAACTTGAAGACCCATTTTAGAGATAAAGGAGAGCGTCCTTCTCTCTTAACTTTAGCTCGATCAACCGCTTTAAGAGTCCCTTTCTTTATGATTTCCTTTAGTTCAGTGTGAACTGCAGATAGCCACTCTTCTTTATCCTTAGACTGAAGGGCTTCCTTTAAGGAGCGGGGCTCTTTATAAAGGGTAGCGGTTGGAAAAGCGTTATCAAAACGCTTATAAGTCGACTTTTCGCTTTCGGAGAGGTTATTGGGTAAAACAACCTCGATAGACGTCTTCGGACGGTTTATGATACCCTTCGAGTTTGGAATAGGGCCGGAATTTGCACTAGAGACGGAGATAATATCGGAAATCTTGTCCTGAGTGCTGTTTCCAGATAGCGTGGCCGAAGGAGTGTAGTCTACCCCCTCTATTTCCGTATTTTCTTCGTCTTCGGATAGAACTCGAAGGTGGGAGGTCGGAAAAACACGCTTTTTAAAGGGCCGGTTAGGGATATAGACGATATAAATCGAGTTTCCCTTATACCCGAGTAGAATCCCTTTTTCAGCCTTAGCTGCGAATTTATCGGACTGAACTAACAGTTCCTTTGGTTTATAGGTGTATACCGGAGTTCCGATAATATGTAAGAAGGATAAATCGGGAGTATTATCCTGATTAGGATAGAAATAGTCGTAGAACTTCTGATAAGGAGTTATATCCTTTTTCGAGGTCGGCGTAAGGTTGATAACCTTTACTATAGACTGTAGGACGAATTCTCATAGGTATTTAGGGATTTTCGCGTCTAGTATCGCCGTACGACCTTTATCAAGTATAACTCGATTAGATCTTTCCGCTATGCCGTTTTGTTCGGGTGTGTAGCGGTTCGAGGGCTCGTAAATAACTCCTTTAGTCTTTAGGAATTTTTCGAGCTGAACGGGGTTAAATTCGGTCCCGTTATCGATCCTTATAAGAGAAGGATACGATTTAAACTGCTGTTTTAAGTGTTCTAAACGGTTTTTAACCGTCTCAAACACCTCGTCCTTAGACTTAGTAAAGTCTATAAAGCGAAAGGACGTAAAGTCGTCGGTGTAGACGATAATATAGTTGTAACCCGAATAACTCGTAGGAGTGATTTTAACCGTATCTAAGCAGATCCGGTTTAAGGGAAAAGTTGCTCGATTTCTGTTGACTTTCCCTTGTTGTCGGGTAAACTTTCCTAATAAGCAGGCCTCGCAGTTCAGGTCCTGTTTATTAAGTTTCGAGGGGTCTATGCCCTTTGTAGACTTTGAAGCCTTAACTAAGGCGTTGAAACTTGGATGACCGAGGCGTTTATGCCATAATTCGGTGTCCGTATAGTAGGAGAGACTTGGAATCTCCGATATGAAGCTCCATGGATTCTTGATGGGGCTTTCGACTGAACTATAGGAAAGTCCAGGTAAAGTAGACCTTAAAGCCGTTGACTCCGTCGAAATCAGAGTTAAATCCGTTGAGATATCGGACTTAAAAGACTTTAAAGAGCCGTTTTCGGGTACCGTGGCTGAGGTCGGGTCCCAGGTAGTTTCGGCGGTAAGTCTTTGGATTTTAGGCTTTTAAGACCGTTCTTTTGGCCTATTAGGTCTTTTTTAAGCGCGGTTTTCGCTGTGATATAAGCGAAATTCGGTTCCGGCTTATAGGCGACGTCGAGAAAGAAACCACGCTTTAAGGGGTTTAACGTGGCTATAACAACGCCTTTTGAAGAGAGAAGTTCCGTTCCGCTTATCTTTCCGCCGGACTTATAGTGGTTTAATCCGGAGATAAGATTAATCGGGAAATCCGGGATATAGAGCGTGTTCTCGAGAGTAAGGTAGAAAATGTCGCTCTTTTTCTTTATAGGAAGGGTAACGGTTCCCTTTCCTACTGGCTTTATAAAGCCGGCTCCAGTAATAACGGGGTCTAAGTCGGAACAGTAAGTTAAGTCCTTAAAGTAGGACTTATCGTTCGATATATGCTGTGTAGAGCCCGTATCGTAAAGCCACCAGTCCTTCGGTACGCCGTTAAAGTCACTACTTGAATAAGAGTAACTATAAAACGCCTCGGACTGTTTTCCGGATTCGGAATCAGAGTTGGAATCGGAGTCGTTAGGACAACTTTTTTCCTGCGGTTTCTTAGGATTCGGCTTAGAACCCTTAAAATTCCGCTTAGAACCCTTAAAGTTAGGGTTCTTAGGGTTCGAATTCCCGTTATTCAACCCTTTTCCGTTCTTCCCGTTATTAGATTTTGAGCCCCCTTTTGAGTTAGGGGGTTTAGAACGGTTATTCTTCGTATAAAACGAAGAGTTCCCCATTGCAGTATCTGGGGAAGCCTTAGATTCGTCGAGAATATCGTTGATTAGCGAATCTAAAGACGGCGGCTCCTTACTTCGTAAAGCGGAGCGTTGCCGGTCAGCCCATATAGGATAAGTAGACGACAAGGCGGCTATAAAGACCGTCTTTAAGTCTATATCGTCTATCTTCGCTCCGACATTCCCTAGTTTCTTCGCATAGGTCTTAAACGAAGAGATAAACTCGGTTAACGAGTTATAATGCTCGTATCGAATAGAATGGAACTCGATATAGAGCTGCTGCCGGAGAACAGGACCAGTACCCTCATAACTAGCACTTAACGTTTCTAGTGCTGAAAGGGGGTCCGTAGCGTCGAAGATTAAAGAAAGGGGCTCGTCGGAAAGGTTCTGCCTTATAACAAGTAAGGCTAGAGTCTTCTGCTCCTCGGAAATCTCCTTATACTTATCCGTATTAAGGAAGAACTGCTCAATTTTTAAGAGTTTAAAATAAAGCAGTAAGGAGGACTTCCATGTGTTCCAGTTTGAAGAACCGGATAGTCGGTGGGATTTCGGCATTAAACATGCCGATACCGACTTAATAATGTCGGCCATGTTGTTTTTCCGGCGTGAGAGTAGCCGAAATAAGCCCTTATTCGGTTAAAGAGAACCGAAAAATGCCTCGTATCGAATATAACCTCTTTAATTCCTAAGGTTAAGGAATAAAGGGGCAGCTATATGCTAATCGGGACGCCGAAAAGCAGCTTATCCGAAATATTCGCTTAAAGCGAGTCCGAGGCTTAAAGACTTCGATAATATCGAAGAAGGCTTTGGAAGACTTAAGGTTGCTTCCGGAAGCTTCGAGGGCTTTCGAGACGAATAAAGCGGTTCGGAAGACTTAGGGTCGCTTCCAGGTTGCTTCGGCCGAGAGAGGAGGAAGAAATCGACGAGGAGGTTAAGGGGCGTAATCTTAAGCGAAAAGATATCGGCCCGGGCTCATAACCTGTTGGAAGTGGTGGTTCGATCGAAAAGAGGAAGCAACCCCTTTATAAGGGCTCTTTCGATCTCGGAGGTCGTTTCTATAAAGAAACACGGAAGGATAAGGAACTTCTCTTTAAGAGGAACAAGAGTGTATTTCGTGTGCTTGCTTGCTTTAGGACAGACTAGTTACACGAAGAGGGGAGATTCAGCCTTTACTTATACCCGTTAAACCTTTATCCTCTTAATAATACAAGGAAGAGGACGCGTAAGTGATTGCGTAAGTGATTACGTGGCTTAGAAGCATATGGAACCTTATAGAAGTTTGTGGAGCCTCATGGGGGCTCGTGGGAGCTTCAGGGAGTCACGTAGAAACTCGTGGAAACTCGTGGAACCTTGCAGAAGCTTCCGCGTGGCGAACGCCACGCTTGTGGGTAAAGCGGGCCATGCTTGCGGGTAAGCTGGCCCGTGCTCCAGGGTAGGCTGGCCCGAGCTTTAGGATAGGCTCGGTTAAAGGACTAGCTTCTCGTTAAGTGCATAGCTTAGTCCGTAGTGACAGAGAACGGTATAGGATAAGTCCTATACCTGCAACACTAACTTTAAAGTACGCCCTTACTAAGTGGGTGCTAACTTAGGCGCGCCTTAATTGGGCTCCTCTATACAGCCGCTTTTGTTTATACACGCAGACGTTGGTTAAAGCCTTTGGAGGCGACCGTATTATTAGAAAACGCTGGTATCTCTATTTCTTTAAACGTTGGCCTCAGGTTAAGACTATGGCGTCCACCTTTATTAACTACAAACACGTTAATAGCGTGTCTCGCGAGAATATCAAGGAGTTCTTCTTTAAACTGGACTTAAAGGATATAAAGAAGGTCCCTCTAGAGCACATATGGAACTTCGACGAGGTTAGCGCTCATATAGCCTTGGAGATAATCCTTTAGTCGTCGGGCTGTCTGCGCTCACGGAGGTCTTCGCGATAGACACTGGGATAGGCGAATAGACGACCTCCCTCGAGGCTATCTCTACCACCGGCTATATACTGCCTCCTCTCGTTATCTTTAAGGGGAAGAGCGTTTAGCAGCAGTGGTTCACCTCTTAAGTCGACGAGGATGACTTCGAGGACTAGTCTTTTAAGGCCTTATAGGCTAGCTAAACGAGCAATTCAATTGCCTTACGCTAGTTAAAGCAGATCTTCCTCCTATTAACTACTCTAGGAGACCCCGAGTAATAGAGACACCTTATTCTAGATGGCCACTCCAGCTACTATATAGAGGACTTTATAATAGCCTATTTAAAGGCAAAGGTCTGGCTTAACTTTTTACCAGCGCATATATTGTAGGTCCTCTAGCTACTAAATCTGGGGCCCTTTTTAGTGTTAAAGCGCTTATACTGTAAGTATCTACGGAACACCTATACAACGAGCCTCACGATAACGTTAAAGAAGCCTAAGTTCCTCGAGGCCTGGAATAAGGCTCGTAAAGAGGCCTTCATGTCTCACTAGATTGCTATCGGCTAGCGAGTGACTGGTATCTGGCCTAGGGACGCCAAAAAAGCGTTAAATAGTCGCCTTACACGGTAATATAAGGCTAACAGACTAGATAGCAACTCATGGCAAGTTCCACTGTTAAAGGAGGATATTCTACTAGTAAAGATATCTACAGTTAGTGTTAAGACGCCTTGCTCTTCGCGTTAGATACACTATATTCATTAGGAACTGTGTGGTGTAAATAAGGTGTACGATACTGCCACGCTACACTAGGTATTCCAGAAGACTAGCAAGGCTCTAGATAAAGCGACCGCTCAGATCTCCATCCTAAAACGCGAGCGAGACTAACTAAGCGCTACGCTGGATCGCGAAAAGCCTTAAAAGCGTCACAAGGTCTATACAATTACGTAGGAGCTTTTTATAAGCATAGTGGATATACGCAAGGTCAAGGGTGAGGTCGGAATAGCAAGTTAAGTAGGACTTGCAGCCACTGGGCTGTTTAAAGGAGATATCACGGTCGTTTCGTCCGAAGAAGAGGTTTCGGAGGCAGAGGATACTATAACGGTTTCTTAAGGCCAAACAGTTATCCAATATCTATTGTGGTGATTGAGATATTTTATTTATTCCATTTAATTATTATTATTTTATTATTATTATTCTTACACCTAGCGACCTATCAAGGCCATGAGGACCCCCTACGCATCTCAGCCTAGGAAAACCGTTCCGGGCTAACGTCCGGCCGGGTGAAAAACCTAGGTTCCGCTGCATCGCACCGCACTTGTCTACTCTAGCCTGCCATACCGAGATCGGGCTCAGCGTGCCCGCTTCCTAGCTGATAAGCTGATTCGCAAGCTGGAACATGCCCAGCCTTCCCGAGCGGAGTAGCCATCTTGCGATAATCCCTGCTTTTCCTGGCGTGTCTAGCATCCTGTCTGTGTCGATCGGCTCTCCTAGAGCTTGGACGAGATGCTCTCGTCTTTCTCTCTCCCTTGGGCAGAAAACGAGGATATGTTGGACGGTCTCCCTGCCCTGACCGCAGACGCACCATGGGCTGTCGAAGCCTGGAACCCTGCGCTTGAAAAGGAAGTCTCGCAGCCCAATCTTACCAGTCCTCGCTTAGACGAGGATGGAGCTCTCTGCCTTATGGAGTCCCCTATGGAGCTTAAGGACGTGCTTGTCTGGCGGCATCTTAGTTGCTGCCGGGGCTCGTGCTATTCGATTTTGCTGCGTTTATTGCCATCTCTAAAGCCAGTCTCTCTCCTCAGCCTTGTGTGCTGAGTCTCCAGCTAGCCATTCGTTTAGCCACCTCTTACGATTAGGAGCGTCGGGGCCTTTCGGTCTACGCCGGCGAGTCGGTCTTGTTAGGATCTATCTAGCTGCGCTATCATATCTCGCTTAGATGAGTGATGCGATACGCGGCTGTTGGAGCCTCTCTTCCGATGCCGCCACCCTTCTGTTAAGCCACGTGTTTAAGGGGGACACGTAGGCTTCCGTTTCTAGCACTGCGGCAGCCGTGGCTTTGAAAGCTCCTGTAACCTTTCGGAGGCACTCTGTCTGGACGTCGTTGAGTACCTTGGCTCTGTTTTTCGAGATCTGGCGGTGCCACTCTGAAGCTCCATAACCTATCGTAGACTGTACGACGGCTGTATAGACTTGGCGGGCTCGCTGGAGAGACGCGCCCTATGTCGAGCCGGCTATCCGGTCTAAGGCATAGACTTGCGTCGCCATCTTCTTCGATATTGACTGGATATGTACGTCCCAGCGGAGACGTCTATCCACCTGGATGCCAAGGACACGGCAGGAGTCTTCTAGTTCGATTTCGTGACCTTCTAAGGCTATCTTCGTGTCCGGACCTTTCCATCTTCGAGAGAAGTGGACTAGGTGATATTTCTGGACTGCGAAGGTTATGCCGTGGCTGACTGCCCATTCTTTGCAGATCCTGTGAGCGGCCTCCAGCCGCTCGCAGGTCTGCTCGGGGTTTAAGCCGAAGCCCACGAGGTTCGTGTCGTCTGTGAAGGCTATAGTAGCTATCCCTGGTACGGCGCGGAGAGCCTTATAGAGACCGGCTGTATAGAGGCAGAAGAGGATAGGCGATAAGGGTGAGCCCTGTGGGACGCCTACCGGGACTGGGATCTCGTCCGATTCCTGGCCGTCGAAGAATAGCGTGGTGGACCGGTTAGATAGGAAGCTTCGGATCCAGCTGATAGTCCATATAGGGACCCTCAGCGCACGCAGGTTGGCAAGGAGCCTTCCATGGTCGACAGAGTCGAAAGCGCCTGAGATATCCAGCGATAGAAGGGTTGCTACGCCTCCATACTTCCAGGCTGTACAGACCAGGTCCGTTAGCAGCCGCAAGGCCGTTTCCATGGAGCGGCCCTTTCGGTTCCCCATCTGTTCGTCCGGGAGCAGCCTGTTTTCTTCCGCAAAGCTGGCTAACCGTTGCGCTAGCAGGCTCTCGATCACCTTCCCCATGGTGTTAAGCAGCGCGATAGGTCTCCATCCGCCGGCTTGGTGGTATTCGTTTGGCTGCTTTCCTGGTTTCCGGAGGATAACGGTTACTGCTTTGCGGAACGCTGTTAGATAGTATCCTATACGCCAGCATGCTTCCGCTAGGGAGGCTAAGGCCTGGAAGAGGGGCTTTCCTAAGCGCTTAAGGAATCCGTTCGGAAGCTGGTCTGGCCCAGGTGCTTTCCACTGGCCTGCCTTGCTTAAGACGTCTTGGACCTGCTCCGCTGTCACCTCGCCGTCGATGTCGAGAGGCGCTGCGAGCCGGTTTGTTATACGGAAGCCGGTATGCATGGCCTTAGGGAGAGGGTAAAACCTCTCTCGGAAGGCCTCCGTTTTCTCCTTATGGGTCATTGCTTCGCCTCGCGGTGTGTGAAGTGTGGGGACGGCTGGAGGTAGCGGCGGTACGGCTCCTTCGGTTCTAGCCTATCTCGCGATGTTCCAGACGCCAGCTGGCTGGCTAGAGGCCTCGTGAAGCATGTTTCTCTAGGTCGCTGTCTTTGCGGTGCGGATTGTTTTCTTTTTCACAAGGGATGCTTGCCGAAGAGCTCGCCAGGCTGCGTCTGTCCTATCGGATAGCCATGTTCGCTGGGTTCGTCTCTCCTCCTCTATAGCTTCTTTTGTTTCATGGTTCCACCATACCTTGCCTCTCCCCTTAGAGTAGCGGAGGGGGGCAACTAAGTTGGCTATCCGAGTTAGCTCCTTAGTTAACGTTTCGGTGTACCTATCGATTTCCTCCGATGTCTCGAGTAGTCCTGGCTGCGGAAGGTGTGTCGCCTCGGCCTTCGCCTGGTTATAGTCAGCTGTTTTCCAGCTGCGCCGTGGCTTATTCTGGGGGTCGTTTTGAGGTCCAGCCACGCGTATCACCTGGGGGAGGTGATCGGATCCAGCATATGGGGCGTACCCGTCGTAGGCAGCTCGGAGATCGTCTGTGGCCCACGCTAGGTCGATCGTGGAGTCCATGCACCCTCTTCGAGTCCATGTCGGTGTTCCAGGGGGCGTGATAAGCTGGAGTCTCCAGGATTCTGCTAGCTGGAGTAGCTTATCGGCTGCCTTATGAGGTCGGACGTTGTATCCTCCCCAGACAGGGTGGTGGACGTTAAAGTCTCCTACGAGGACTGTTCGTCCTGGCTGGGGACCGGTAAGGAGGGCTTCGATAGCTGGCAGGTCTGATCTGCTAATCGATCCAGGAGGAGGCGAGTACACGCAGATGACTGTTATAGGACCATCTGGCAGCTGGATTGTGATATTGCACCTGTCTGACTGCGCCTTATAAGTCCACTACACCGGGGGGTACTTCTTATTAATGTAAATGCAAGCCCTGCCTCCCTCGGCGGCATAGAGAAGGTAGTATGGGGAGGATCTCGGGCAGTAGGTGGTCGGTATATATGGGTTTCTCCAGGGCTCTTGGATAGCTAGGATATCGTACTCTTTGGAGATGGCATCGACTGCCGGGATCTGTGCTTTCTTACTTTTCTGCGTGTTCCAGTGTAGGATCCTTAGCGCTGTTATAGTCGAGCGTGGATGCTGTTTAGTGTTGACTCCGGCGTTTCGATGTCCATGTTGTCTGTCTCTTCGTGGGCTCTGCTGCGGGCTCTGCCAGTGCTTCTAGTGCGGCAGCTGGTTGCTCGACGCTTCCGCGGCTGTACTGTCTGCCAGTCCTCGGCTGTTGGCTTAGGGGGTTCATGTGAGGGCAGTGCGAATCCCTTCGGTCTCGTGACATAAGCAGCCTTAGCGATCTGGACCTGCTCCTGGCGGACTGGACACTCCTTAGACCACGCAGTGTGTGGTCCTCGGCATGCTGGACAGCAATATCGGCTCTGGTTCTCCGTTTCCGGGCATTCTTTTTCCTCGTGCTTAGTCGAGGAGCAGAGCCCACATCGTCGTGCATAGCGGCAGACTCGGGCAATGTGTCCATATCGATAGCAGCGGTAACACTGCTTAAGCTGCGCTCCTTTAGCGAAAGGCTCGCATGGATAATAGCTATACTGCCAGATGAGGCCGTCTCGGTATAGTTGTTCTGCTTGTTGGACCGTGGCGACTGCGATATATAGAGTTGTGACCTTCCTGGACGACGTCTTGGCATTGCGAGGGAGCTTCGCTTCTAGGACATCGATAGGGCCGCCAGGCTGGTTTCGGAGTTGGGCTCCTAACTGCCCCTGGCTCACCTCTATAGCTTCCTTGTTGATACCGTGGGCCACTACTAGGATCTTTCTCTTCTGGATGGAGGCATTCTCTCCGAAGGCCTCGGCAGTCCAGTCTAAGTCGGCTTCTAGGGCTTGTTTTTCCGCCGCTGTCTTGCATGTGATGGCGTAGTCTCCGCTAGGGAGCTTGCGTGCTGCTACTGCTACCTCTCTCCCTGCGGCGGCGTTAACCTTACGAACGATCTCTGCGTAGGTGCGTCCTTCTGTCTCTGTGGCCTTAACAGTGATCTCTCGTTCCTGACGGGGAGGAAGCGCCTTGGCTATCTGAGGGGCTCTAGGTAAGGGAGCGGCGGTTATAGCGGTGGTAGCAGCAGCGTATATCTTAGGGGCCTTAATATCCTTATAGATAGCCTGAAGCGTGTTCTCGATAGTATCGATGCGTCTCTCGATGCTAGTCTGGCTATCTGGTTCCTTAGCTGCCGCCTCTAAGACCGGGATGGCGGCTTGTACGGCTGCGACCAGGGTCGCAACGTCGGAATCACCAGCTAAGAAGCGTCTGAGGCAGTTTACCGTGCTGCGAATGGCTTCTGGACTGCGTCCGGGTGCCGTGTTGCTACTTGGCGATGGTGTTCTTGAGTCCGGAGGTGACGGCTCGGGGGGTGGGGCGGGCCTATGGCGGCTCCCACCACCCGCGCTTTGCCTCGAGGGTGGTGAATCGACCATTTCTAGGTTAAATGGAGCCCTAGGAACGGTTTCCGGGCTATCCGGTAGCTTATAGAGTCGTGGTTGTGAAGTTATCGCTGTGTGGGGTCGGTTTCGAAAAAGTTTTTTTGATTGGTGGTGCGGTGATGGTGCGGTGCGCTGAGGGGGGCTCGAGCTTACCTGGACCTTTCCACTCCCATCGTGTCCCCATGTATGATCCGCGCACCTAATCGAAAGACCCTATTTTAACGTGCGACCCTAACCATGATCACTAACCAGAAGGACTCCTTTACTAAGGATCTCTTATTAAGGGCCTATCACCGCGTGATCGTGCATCCGATAGTGTTAGACACCTTGCTGACCAACGTAGATGAATGGCTATTTTGATTTGGTGCACACGGCACTTCATGCCATGTCACCACCGCGCCTATCCAACTTGAAAAAGAACTTTGCTCCTGTGTATTCCAGATGGACAAGTGCAAAAACTTTTCGAAACTGACCCCACACGGCGATAACTTCACAACCACGACTCTAAAACCTACCGGATAGCCCGGAAACTGTTCCTAGGGCCTCATTTACCCTAGAAATGGTCGATCCACCACCAGTGAAACAAAACGCGGGTGGTGGGATCCGCCAACAGGCCGCCCCACTGCCTGAGCCGTCGCCTCCAGACTCGCGAACGCCATCGCCAAGCAGCAACACTACACCTGGACGCAGTCTAGAAGCTATACGCGGTACCGTAAACCACCTCAAACGCTTCCTAGCCGGTGACTCCGACGCTGCGACCTTGGTCGCAGCCGTATAAGCCGCCATCCCGGTCTTAGAGGCGGCAGCCAAGGAACCAGATAGCCAGACCAGTATCGAAAGACGCATCGATAATATCGAGAACGCGCTCCAGGCTATCCACAAGGAAATTAAAGCTCCTAAGATATACGCTGCAGCCGCTATTACCCCTACCGCCGCTCCTACACCTAGGGCTCCTCAGGTAGCCAAGACACTGCCTCCTCGACACGAACGGGAGGTCACGGTTAAGGCCGCGGGAACTGAAGGCCGCACCTACAAAGAGATCGTACGGAAAGTTAACGTAGCAATAGGCAGAGAGGCAGCAGTGGCAGCTAGGAAGCTCCCTAGCGGAGATTACGCGGTCACCTGCAAATCAACAGCAGAGAAACAGGCCCTAGAGGCCGACCTAACCTGGACCGCCGAGGCCTTCGGAGAGAACGCCTCTATCCAGAAGAGAAAGATCCTGGTGGTGGCTCATGGCATCAATAAGGAGGCCATAGAGACAAACCAAGGGCAGCTAGAAGTCCAACTCCGGAACTAGCCTGGCGGCCCTATCGACGTCCTGGAGGCCAAGCTCCCTTGCAACGCCAAGAACTCGTCTAGGAAGGTCACGGCCCTATATATTGCAGTACCCACGGTTCAACAAGCGGAACAGCTATGTCGAGACGGCCTTATTTGGCAGTATGGCTACTATCCATGCGAACCCTTCGCCAAAGGAGCCCAGCTTAAGCAATGCTACCACTGCTACCGTTACGGACATATCGCCTGTGTCTGCCGCCATGCACGCAGGTGTGGGCTTTGCTCTTTAATAAAGCATGACGATAAAGAATGCCCAGAAGCCGAGAATAAGAGCCGGTACTGCTGTTTAGTATGCTGAGGACCACATACTACATAGTCTAAGGAGTGTCCAGTCCGCCAGGAGCAGGTCTAGATCGCTAAGGCTGCTTATATCACGAGACCGAAGGGATTCGCACTGCCCTCGTAAGAACCCCCTAAGCCAACAGCCGAGGACTGGCAGATAGTACAGCCGCGAAAGCGTCGAGCAACCAGCTGCCGTATTAGAAGCACTGGCAGAACCCGCAGTAGAACCCACGAAGAGATAGACAATATAGACATCGAAACACCGGAGTCAACACTAAACAGTATCCACGCTCGACTATGACAGCGCTAAGGATCCTATATTGGAACACGCAGAAAAGCAAGAAAGCACAGATCCCGGCAGTTGATGCCATCTCCGAAGAATACGACGTACTGGCTATCCAAGAGCCCTGGCGAAACCCATATATGCCGACTACTTACTGCCTAAGATCCTCTCCGTACCACCTCCTATACGCTCCCAAGGGAGGTAGAGCATGCATATATATTAACAAGAAGTTCCCCTTAGCACAGTGGACCTACAAGGCGTAGCCAGACAGGTGCCATATCACGATCCAGCTGCTAGACGGTCCTATAACGGTTGTCTGCATATACTCGCCTCCCCCTGGGTCCACCAGCAGATCGGACCTACCCGCTATCGAAGCCCTCTATGCCGAACCCCAGCTAAGACGAACAGTCCTCGTGGGAGACTTCAACGTCCACCACCCCGTCTAGGGAGGATACAACGTCCGACCCCATAATGCAGCCAACAAGCTGCTCCAGCTAGCAGAATCCTGGAGACTCCAGCTGATCACTCCCCCTGGAACACCGACATGGACTCGAAGAGGGTGCATGGACTCCACGATCGACTTAGCGTGGGCCACGGACGATCTCCGAGCTGCCTACGACGGGTATGCCCCATTTGCTGGATCCGATCACCTCCCCCAGGTGATACGCGTGGCTGGACTCTATACAGACCGCCAAGACAGGCCACGACGCAGCTGGAAAACAGCTGACTATGACCAGGCGAAGGCAGAAGCGGCACACCTACCACAGCCAGGACGACTCGAGACACCAGAAGAAATCGATAGCTACACTGAAACGTTAACTAAGGAATTAACCCGGATAGCCGACCTAGTTGCCCCCCTCCGCTACTCTAAAGGGAGAGGAAAAGCCTGGTGGAACCACGAGACAGAAGAAGCTATAGAGAAGGAGCGAAGAGCCCAGCGGATATGGCTTTCCGATAGGACGGACGTAGCTTGGCGAGCCCTCCGGCAGTCAACTCTCTTAAAGAAGAAAGCAATCCGAGAAGCTAAGACGGCGTCCTGGAGACATATGCTCCACGAGGCCTCTAGCTAGCCAGCTGGTGTCTGGAATATCGCGAGATGGGCAAGAACGGAAGGAGCAGCACCGCCGTTACCCCCGGCAGTCCCTACACTCTACACACCGCGTGGCGAAGCAACGACCTATAAGGAGAAAACAGAGGCCTTCCGAGAGAGGTTCTATCCCCTCCCTAAGGCTACGTACACCGGCTTCCGAACAACTAACCGGCTCGCAGCGCCTCTCGATATGGACAGCAAGGTGACAGCAGAACAAGTCCAAGACGTCCTTATTAAGGCAGGCCAGTGGAAGGCACCTGGACTAGACCAGCTTCCGAATGGATTCCTTAAACGCCTAGGAAAGCCCCTCTGCCAGGCCTTAGCCTCCCTAGCGGAAGCGTGCTGGCATATAGGATACTATCCAAGAGCGTTCCGGAAAGCAGTCACCGTCATCCTCCGGAAGCCAGGAAAGCAGCCAAACGAGTATCACCAAGCCGGCGGATGGAGACCTATCGCGCTGCTCAACACTATAGGGAAAGCGATCGAGAGCCTACTAGCGCAACGGCTAGCTAGCTTTGCCGAAGAGAATGGACTGCTCCCGGATGAACAGATGGGCAACCGGAAAGGCCGCTCCACGGAAACAGCCTTACGGTTGCTAACGGACCTAGTCCGCATAGCCTGGAAACATGAAGGCGCAGCAACCCTTCTATCGCTGGATATTTCGGGCGCTTTCGACTCGGTCGACCATGGAAGGCTCCTCGCTAACCTGCGAGCGCTAAGGGTCCCTATATAGACTATTAACTAGATCCGAAGCTTCTTATCCAACCGGTCCACTACGCTATTCTTCGACAGCCAGGAATCGGACGAGATCCCAGTCCCGGCAGGCGTCCCGTAGGGCTCACCCTTATCGCCTATCCTCTTCTGCCTCTATATAGCCGGTCTTTATAAGGCTCTCCGCGCTGTACCAGGGATAGCTACTATAGCTTTTGTAGACAACACGAACCTCGTGGGCTTCGGTTTAAACCCCGAGCAGACCTACGAGCGGCTGGAAGCCGCTCACAGGATCTGTAAAGAATGGGCAGTCAGCTACGGTATGACCTTCGCAGTCTAGAAATATCACCTAGTCCACTTCTCTCGAAGACGGAAAGGTCCGGACATAAAGATAGCCTTAGAAGGCCACGAAATCGAACCAGAAGACTCCTGCCGCGTCCTTGGCATCCAGGTGGATAGACGTCTCCGCTAGGACGTCCACATCCAGTCGATATCGAAGAAGATGACAACGTAGGTCTATGCTCTAGACCGGATAGCCGGCTCGACATAGGGCGCGTCTCTCCAGCGAGGCCGCCAAGTCTATACAGCCGTCGTACAGTCTGCGATAGGCTATGGAGCTCTAGAGTGGCACCGCCAGATCTCGAAAAATAGAGCCAAGGCACTTAACGACGTCCAGACAGAGTGCCTCCGAAAGGTTACAGGAGCTTTCAAAGCCACGGCCACTGCAGTACTAGAAACGGAAGCTTACGTATCCCCCTTAGACACGTGGCTCAACAGAAGGGTGGCGGCATCGGAAGAGAGGCTCCAACAGCCGCGTATCGCATCACTTATCCAAGCAAGGTGCGATAGCGCAGCTAGATGGATCCTAACAAGACCGACTCGCCGGCGCAGACCAAAAGGCCCCGACGCTCCCGATCGTAAGAGGTGGCTAAACGAATGGCTAGCTGGAGACTCAACATATAAGGCTGAGGAGAGAGACTGGCTTTAAAGATAGCAACAAGCGCAGCAAAATCGAACAGCACGGACCCCGGCAGCAACTAAGATGCCGCCAAGTAAGCACGTCCTCAAGCTCCATAAGGGACTCCATAAGGCCGAGAGCTCCATCCTCGTCCAAGCGAGGACTGGCAAGATTAGGCTGCGAGACTTCCTTTTTAAGCGTAGGGTCCCGGGCGTCGACAGCCCCTGGTGCGTCTGCAGTCAGGGCAGGGAGACCGTCCGGCATATCCTCGTTTTCTGCCCACGGGAAAGAGAAAGACGAGAGCATCTCGTCCAAGCTTTAGGAGGACCGATAGACACGGACAGGATGCTCGACACCCCAGGAAAAGCAGGAATTATCGCGAGATAGCTACTCCGCTCCGGAAGGCTGGACATATTCCAGCTGGCGAATCAACTCATCAGCTAGGAAGCGGGCGCGCTGAGCCCGATCTCGGTATGGCAGGTTAAAGTGCAGATAGAAGCGGTGCGACGCAGCGGAACCTAGGTTTTTCACCCGGCCGGACGTCAGCCCGGAACGGTTTTCCTAGGCCAAGATGCGCAGGGGGTCCTCATGGCCTAGATAGGTCGCTAGGTGTAAGAACAATAATAATAATAATAATTCCAGATGGACAAGGTCGTACCCCTCCTCCCCGGCCCTCTCTCCTAAGCTGGGCCAGGTTAACTCTACTATTCAGCTTGGATAACCGCGTTCGTCACCATCCTGACTGCCCGACCGCTTTCCAATGATTCCTTTTCTACATCTTATAATCAATTTAGATGTGAATTTTTCAGCAAACAGCGGACATAGCTCAGTTGGGAGAGCGTCAGACTGAAGTTAAACTTCAGGAATTAAATCTGAAGGTCGTGTGTTCAATCCACACTGGCCGCAAATCTTTTTTTGTCACAGAGCGTGATACCATCTGGTTACTACAATCCTGACATCAGATCCAGGGGAGGGTCGTCAGTTGACGAGGTAAACCTTTAAGAATATTCCATCTCACTCACCTGGACACAGGGACGGCCGCGTACAGATTCAGAAGTCGACTTCCTTCATCGTGACTGCTATTTTGGTATCGATCCATCGATCCAGCCGTTCATCGATCGATCCATTATGCCCGACTTTCCACAACAGCGAGCGTGGTAGGCTGGACAGAAAATACTAACACCAAGCGAGCAACTTTATCGCCAGGGCTCACCATCGCCTTCCACCATCCCAGCAGGATCGCCTTTCAACCCCTAGCCCATTGAAAACCCCGAAACAGCGGACGACAGAGAATCTGATCGCCAGTGAGTAGGACTGGTCTGTAGACGGCTGGATTCGGCACACGCAGATCAGTGTGAAGTTCCATGCCATGGGGTTTTGATCCTGCCTTCCCTTCACTGGAAGACCAGCCCCTGCGGCTAGTACGGAAGATACCAGCTTACGGCATCGCTGAAGCAACAGAGGCGTAATCAGCACAGAAAGATCAATCCCAGCGCTCGGGATAAGCTTGTGACGACGTGATAGATGCGCAAAGTCAAGGAAGAGATGGTGGTCTCAAGGATGTAGGGGGTGCAATAACCACGTAAGATGAGGAGGTTGGCACGGAGGAAGGCGGGGACGGAAACGTTTCTAAGCGAGACGAGGTGACCACGACTCTCAAAACATTCGTATTATACATAGCTACATTTATTATTTACGTTATCCCACTTTGCCTACTTTACATTCATTTTGTTAAGTCATGTATAAAGCAGCCCATAGGTTAGGGTCAATGACCACGCCGCTTCGGATGAGGCGGTCCGCGCCGTGTCGGTAGAGACCACGGCACTCTGGGCTAAGCTGGGCGCCGAGCGCCGCCTCGCGCTTGACTTCATCTTCATGAACGACGCATCGCGTGACCAGAACCCACTCTCGTCCTATGGCAAAGAGAACTTGGCTAAGCTGCGCGAGGTATCGCGGGCATATGATCCAGAGCAAATGTTCCAAAAGCTTCGGAATTGAGGCTTCTTACTATCCCGCGCTTAGCATGGGTTCAGGACATAGTAGAAACCGTAACGTCTTCAATAGGATAAAATGAACATGTTAAAGTTATTAACAGTAAAAGAGATATTGTATATTTATTTATATTAATTTCTCCGTGTCCAGCTGGCAGGACAAGCCAGCCAGCGCTGCTACTTACAGCGACGGGTCGGTGCTACACCAGGTGCAGTACTAACCGCAGCCCTAATTGGAAATCTAAACGCAGGGCCAGGTCCACGGACTGGAAGTACGGAATCCACACCATACTCGGATGCCACACCTGTGGCGTTGGTCGTGGAGTACCCTCTCGTGTGGCGTACGATGAACTGCGCTGAAATACGATAAGTTCCGACGCTCCTATGGTGTTGGTGGCAGATAAATGTACTCGTGTCATTTTGCCGTGTAAAGCCCCTTGTTCCATACGGCGTATGGAAGCATACCAAGGTGGAGACGAAGTTGCTATTTTAAGCTTTTTAAACGGAAAGGAGGTATTGCGAAAATAGCACAAGGATGGCTCAGCCTCATCATGGAAGCACCGTTCGCCTGTGGTAGACATGGATAAAAGGTCCATGCATTCTGCCCCAAAACAGCAAACCACGTGCGCGAGTCAAGCACACGACGTGGTCAAGCAAACCCCGACAATGCCAAGCAACATCCTGGGCGATCAAACAAACTCTGACCCGGATCACCGAGACAGCGTGCAGCCCTTCATACTTTCCTTTAAACGGAAGCCAGACAAGCGGTTCCATTTATTCCCAGTCCCACCTAGTGCTTAAACTTTAAAACCCCTTACTTCATTGACTAACCTGGGCAACTCGTGTACAATATGAATATGACTCCCTATAAAGGAGAGATAAACCGACTATAAAGTTATAAGACCTAGGAGATAGCCAATCTTGTCTTGATTAGCTGCACAAATTATCCTTCCATTGCCACGCCTCATGAGTATTATTATAGCTAGTCTATTGCCGTCCAACCCTCTTCTTCCTTTCATTGTCTACCCGTCGACTCTGTGAGTCCTATTTATCTAACCCACTTCACCATGCGCGCCACCTACATCGCTGTCGTCGCCAGTATGCTGGCCACTGGTCTCGCTGTCAACGCGGACACCGGCATGAAGACCGTGGTCAGAAGGAGCGAGCGTCTTGTACGTAAACCCACGCAGGCAGCAAAACCTGGGTTGGCGAAAAGAACGTGTCTTTTCAGTCTACTTTGAATTGCAGAGGCAAAGACAACAGGGAAACTTATACTGACCCGTTGCGTAAAGGATGCGAGAAAAACCCCCTTCTGTCGCCCGACCCCGGACCAGGCCCGTTTGGAGTGCTGCGACGGCGACGGCTCGAACTGCAAGATTGTGGCGAAGAGAAGCGAGGAGCTCGTAGGTCAACCGTAAGCTAAAGTTGATAAGAACCTGCGGGCTGACCTCGTTGTAACAGGTCGAAAGAAAGACACCTTTCTGCCGTCCCACCCCGGACCAAGCCCGCCTCGAGTGTTGCGACGGCGACGGATCTAACTGCAAGATTGTCGCTAAGCGTGGCTTTTCCAAGTCACTCTGATAGGCCCATAAGTAAATGGACTGTCTAAACGGCCGATGGCGACTGTCAAAAGGGAACTAGTATGATATGTACCGTATGAAGTCATAGTACCCGAATTGCAATGGCAACCAATTCAGTATACTACAAAGTTGTCGTAGTGAATTACTACTAAGCCGGGCCGGGTGGCATTGGAAACCGAGGGTAAAGAGACGGTGGAGAATTGCCAGGCCATTACGAAAACCTCGGGGTGGTACCACGTTCTGCTCGCGAACATATCCTTACGTGACTACCTCTGCCACCGCGCTTAGTGAGCTAGCCAGCAGAATACATGTTGGGAAAGAAGCGTCCTCCAAGTTATACCGTAAAGGAGCGACGGTGACTTATAAGATGGGTAGATTAGAAATCCATGATTAGAGCAGTCACATGTTAAAAATTACTACGAGTTATAAACTTACAGGTTAAAGAGAGAAGGCGGTGTTCTGGAGGCCGAATTTAGCAAGTGCGGGATCCCGTTTTTAATGGCATGGCAGCGAGGGGCGATCCTAGTCATGGTTCCTCTTTAGTCCCTGTCTGACCACCCTTGAGGGCCACACCGGCAGCGTTAGGAAGGCTGTCTTCTCGGCCGACGGGCGGCGCGTCCTTACAGCGTCGGAAGATACGACCGCTAAGGTGTCGGACGCGGTTACGGGCAAGTATGAGGCGACACTTAAGGTCTATTACAGTTTCCTTAACTATAGTTCCTCTGTCCTGTTCGACCTTATCGGGGCGCTTATTTATACCGAAACTGGCGCTATTCGTATAAACGACGCGGTTTTATTGAATCAGAAACCGCATAAGCCGACACCCGCGGACTAGCAAGATTATGGTCTCATTCCTGATCGTGTCTGGGTTCAGAATCAATCCCAACTAGTTCTTTAGCTCCCTTCGGAATATCGCCCGAGGACTTCCGCTGTGGCGTCGGGGGACGGAGGCACGAATGTCGTCCTCGGTTGCTTATTATGCCAGGTCCTTATTTTTCATTTCTCGCAAATCTGGGTTCAACTGTGTACTGCTTAAGTTCTTCTCCTCTCTGTTCTCTTTTCTACTCTCCGTAACTATAGCGTCTTAGGGGCGCTTTGAGTTTATAGACCACTCCTGTAGTTAGGAACCCAAATCTTAGGCGTTGAATCGTGTACGTGACCGGTGCATGTGATCTCGGACGACTCGAGCTATCGCGGGAGGGGATACGAACTTTGCCTAGTATTCGTAGCACATCTTTTCGTTCTTGGTGGTCATAACGGCTAAGACGGGCAAGTCCTTGGCCAGGCCCATGTAGGGCAGCATGTCGGTCAGGGCGGCGGCAGGGCGGTCGATCATGGTCGAGTTGCCGCCCTCGTCCGTGGCATTGGTACCGTTGTTGTTGCTAGCAGCCAGGCTAAATTTGATGCCCGTATAGTCGACGTTCCGCGCCTCGGGGTTGCCCTGCTGCCAGAGGTACCACAAGCGGTCGACCTGGGCGTGGTGCAGGAAGAAGATGGGGTCTATATGTGTGAACTGTCAGTCGATCGTTCGTTATAATTGGTAGACTTATAGTTAAGGGGGAGGGGAGGGTAACGTACCGTTAGGCGAGGAGTTGGGTCCGAGGTCGCCGTATTGGCCACCTACGCCGCTGCGGACCGAGTTGTGCGGCATGTTCTCGAGCTGGAACTCGAAGTCCTCAAATGTGGTGGCCTTGTGATACGTGGTCAGGGTAGGTAGCTCATGATACTGGAGTGCGTTATCCTGTTTGGTGGGGTCCTATCACCCCACCTGGGTCGCACTATAGGTAGATTCCTGCCCCACCGGCCACTTCGTGGCAGGCCTCACTAATACACATCTCTCTTCTGCTACTACCCCAGTCAACGACACATCACCTTGTTAATCTTGGCGACGGCCTCTGGCGCGTACGAATCGGCGCGCATGGTGCCGGGTCGCTCGTTGCCGTCAAAGAAGTCTCGCAAGAGGCAGTGCGGGTGGTATTCGGTCTTAGAGTAGGCCGGGCGCAGGCCCTTAAAGGGCCCATCGACGAGGCAGCGCTACTGGCGGCCGTCGTCGGTCTTCTCGAGCTTGCCACCGCCGTTACCGCCGACGCCGTTCTCCGCGTCCCAGAAGTCCGTGGTGGCCTCGTTCTTAGCGTCCAGGGTCCAGTCCCAGTAGGGGATGGGTCCCTCCCAGCCGCAGCTCTGCAGCTGCTTCTCGTATAGGTGCATGAAGTAGCGGTGCCACGGTAAGAAGGGCGCCACATAATGGATCTCATCAGCGAGATGCGTGTGCACGTACGTGAAGTCGTCATAAAGCGTTGTCTCGAGCCCGAGCATCGACGGCTTGCCCGCTAAACAGAGCACGGCGTCAAAGTACTTTTGGCGCGTGGCGTTGTTCAACGTACGAAACTCGACGCGCTTCTCCGGGTTGGTGCACGCCGACCCCTCCTGCTGGGGCACTGCGGCGGTGGTAGCGAGGCCCGCCATGGCGAGGATGTGAGCGGAACGCATCGTGGTGGTACAGGGGAAAGGCGTGGGTTGGGTATAAGTAACGACTGTGAGAGTGATTGATGGCGTGATTAATGATCGTGGTTCGGTAGGACCGTAACGTACGACAGTAGGCAAATCTAGTCTGATACCGGGTGAGTAGTGAGTAATGCGTGCCTCTGCCAACCAGTGGCCTGATATATAAGCTAGGGGGTCGATCAAGGGACAGGCCCATCAAACCGCCACACGTCTGGCGACAGTTTAAGGTGTTTCTTTTTTGCTTCAACACCGAATATATCAACCACTTACGGTTACATTTATTTAAAAGTTATACTATTCGAATTGTCACATTTTATTCTTTCGTTTGATATCTATTATTATAGATAAACTGCAGCTGGCTGCCGCTCTCCTCCAAGTCTGCTAAGGAGATTCTATCCGGTCTGTCGCCAAGCAATACAGAGTCTCTAGACACTACCTCACGTCTTGTTTCGAGTGCAAGCCTCTTAAACGCACTGCTTAAAGGCATTGTCAAGCCCTTAGTGAGGTCCAGGAGCACTAGCTAGTCCAGTGGGTGTTACTCTAAGCTAGACTTAGCTGGGCTCCTTAGCACAACCGCTTTAAGCTCATTACGCAGTTAATTATCTGTCAGTCCGGTAGCAGCCACACTATCGGAGATAGGTGGCATCACTGTTTTTTTAGGCGCTGGCCGCAGCTAAAGACTATGCTCTTAAGGGGAATGGATTTCCAGCGCGTCAATAGCGCTACACGCGAAAACATCGAGGAGTTCTTCTCGAGGCTGAATAAGGAGCGTATCCGCGACATCCTTAAGGAGCACATATAGAACTTTAACAATATTAGAGCTCAGATTAGCCTTAGAGACTGCCCTTTTATTATCGGACTGTCTACTTTTATAAAGGTCTTCACTTTAGACACCACGAGAGGCAAGGGGACGACGTCTTTAAAGTCTGTCTCTGTAGTTAGCTAAGCCCTATCTCTATTAGTTATCTTTAAGGAGAGGCAGGTTTAATAGCAATGGTTTACTATATAATCAGACAACGAGGACTTTGTAGATTAGCAATTTAAAGCCTTAGAGGCCAGCTAGACCTCTAATTTAATTACCCTACGCTAGCTAAGATAAGTGTTCTTACTATAGACTACTCCAGACGACCCTAAATAGTGGCGCCACTGTATACTTAACGGCTATACTAGCCACTATAGTAAGGAGTTCATATTAAAGTGTTTTAAGGCTAAGGTCTAGCTGAACTTCCTTCCGGCACACACCTTGTAAGTCCTCCAGCCTCTAAACCTTAGCCCCTTTTCAGTGTTAAAGCGTTGATACGTAAAAGGTAGGGGACCTGCCAGTTAACAGATCCTGCTCTTAATAGCCTATGTTTGTTCATGGTATCCAGTTTAGCAGACTAGGTTATTGTCCCCCCCCGTGGTGGCACGCATCAAATGCCGGGGACACGGAGAATGAACATCGCCCTCGATGTGGACGCCCTAACTCCCCTCAAGTGGTGCTCACGGCGGGAATCGAACTCCGCTCTCCTGGGTAGTCGGACACCAGGTATCCAACCCTGGACGCGTGTGCCAGGCCTCGAGGTGCAGCAGGTGTACCCCGCCCCACGCGTTAAAGTCTCGGACCGGTAACCGCTACGAAAACGGAACCGAGAGATGCTACCATTTGATGCGTAAAAGGTAGGGGACCTGCCAGTTGACAGATCCTGCTCTTAATAGCCTATGTATGCCACGGTATCCAGTTTAGCAGACTAGGTTATTGTCCCCCCCCCGTGGTGGCACGCATTAAGCGTGTATACTGGAAACACCTTCGCTAGGCCTATGTGTCTAGTCTAACAATGACGCTAAAGAAGTCGGAGTTCCTAGAGGCCTGGAACAAGGCTCAGAAGGAAGCCCTAACTTTAGAGCACATTGCTATAGGCTGGAAAGCGACCGGTATCTATTTAAGGGACCCCACTAAGGCTATTAATAACCGACTGGTAAGGCAAAGGGATTAGGACAGGCTAAAGGGGTCAACTTAAAACGTTCTGCAGCTGCTAGAGGACCCCCTACTATTAGAGATGTCTGCTATAGACGTTAAGACCCTAAGGTCTTTAAGGTAGATACAGCATATCCATCGCGAATTACATATGGTTAACTTAATATACAGCAATGCTACCTTACGCCAGGTCTTCAGGAAGACTAGCAAGGCCTTAGACCTTGTAAGCGCCGAGATCTCTAGCCTTAAGCATAAACGCGACCAATTAGCTGCTGCGCTAGATCTCCAGAAGCCCCAAAAACGTCGCAAGGTCTAGAAAACTACTTAAGAGTAATTCGTGACTATGCTAAACGTTTGTAAAGTTAAGGAGGACTTAGCGACACCTAGTGGTGAGGCTAGTGCGGTCACTACGTAGTCGCCATCGATCGCGTCGGCAAGTTCGGTTGTAGAAAGCATTTCTAATATAGAGGAGGAGATAACAGTCTTTTTAAGCTAATCGGTTTATCTGTATCTATTGTGGTTATTAAGATAATTGGTTTTGTTTGCTTTAATATTACATGGCGATGTCTTAAAACGCGTGGCGGTTTGATGGGCCTGTCCCTTGATCGACCCCCTAGCTTACTGTTTTTGCTCGCTCAAAACGAGCCTGCGGAACTTGATGCCCGGCTTGCTGCATCTTGGAAGACTACGTCCTAAATACGAAAGGGGGCGAGTCGGTACACTCAATTCGTACATCGTGTGGATGCTTCAGCCTTGGGAATAGAGCCGAGCGACCTCTTGAGTCGACTCCAGCCTTGTATCGTGTTTAGTTACGGATCAGTGCTTAGACCCACAGAGCCTGCCTGCCGAGGGCAACTAACCATCTCGCGGCCGCGGCAACCCGCTTTACTCCATCCTTCGTACTGGAGCCTGTGATGTGTAAAGGGACAGGGGTGCGGTCGAGTGTCAAGGGTAGATACAAAGACAGGGAACAAAATAACAGTAGTCGTATGGAAGGACCTTCCTTAGCCGGTCCTTTCCAACCGAAACGATCAGCGAACTCTTCTTTCCTAGTACAGCAACTACCGAGGGCTATCGTTCCTAGGCCCCTCCACCGATGAACCCGGCCTCAATGCCGAAAAAAGGCCGTAGCGTACCTTTACGTGGGCCCCCCTCTGCCCGTGCGCAGGAATGGGCCCCGACGCTCGAGGCTGCGAAATCGAAAACCCTGCGTCCGAAATCTTCCTGGGCCAACCGGATAAAATTTAACGATATCTCTGTGGCTTGCACAGTGCCGAACCCCTAAAAATAGTGGGGAGTGGGGGAGCGGGAGAGTTGCTACGACCATAGATAGAACTGCCATGCAGAACCCCCCTCCAGTGCTATTTTCACCGCTTTGCTCTGCCCTCTAGCCCAGTCCCCCCCCCCCTCCCCTTCGGCCCAGTACCGGTAGGGCACCGTTGCTCTTTGGCTCGCTATGATGTTGCCAGGAAATAGATTTCGAGTGGGCCATGCCGTTTCACAACACGAGGCGGAATAAATAATACAGTCCAACGACCCACCTCGGTTGCAGTCTTTAGCCAAGCGGTAGTATTTCCCTATGTAGACCGTAGTGGGTGATCGTATGACTAAACTCACGTAATATTTTCTGCGTCCGTGGGCAAAAACAAGGAGGCAGTGTGCACTACCTTGACTTGCCGGGACAGCCTAGGCAGCCTGGAGGAGACTCATATACCTGGCTCTTTGTGCAGGGCAGAAATGAGTGAGGCCATCTCGACTTAGCCGTCCCTTATGGATATGATTAGACTCGCTTAGTCAATTAATTCCAAGTATTTAAAAACCCGCACTTCGATAGCCGAGGTGTGGTCGTAGTGAGTAAGGATGTATTCCTCGCTATCTTAACTCGGGGCCATGTTATCTTGTGCTAGCGACATCAACCTTGCGGTACGCGAGGAAACCTACATATTCGTCTTATATATTATTGCTAACCGTACGCTAATGGCGGCCTTTTCCCACGACATGCTATAGTTTGCAGTAATTATTGCGCTGTGTTTGGTCGGGTTTGATTGCCATAGTTGCTAAGCCCCCTTTCCTTGTCCGCTGCTTGCACCCCCAATATCTTCCAAATTTCATTACCAGCTCACGTTCATGGTTTTCATCCACGGGCTAAATGAAAAGTGTCCTATTATTATAAGTGCATAAACGCCGAGGATAAGGATGGAGCCATCATGGAGGATAAGCCAGGGTGGAAGAAAGATAAGAGGTGTCGTAGTAAGGCGGTTTGTTACAGCGCGTCTGGACCAACTGCCCGCTGAGGCACGAAGCAAAAGCTCCGGGAATGATCTGCTTGTTGGATCATTCTGTCTAGTTCTGCACTATAAGGGCTACTCCTGCAGGGACCAAATTGCTAGGCCGTAACACGGTTGTCTGCCCCTAACCTGGGCCACAGTGTAAAGAGCCCTTGAATTGCAGCGATTAAAGCTCTCAAATAGGCCAATGGTAATGCGGCCAGTGAGGTAAGCTTTGTGCATACCTATTTGGAATACAGAAGCTGCAATAGTAGCCAACTCTCACCCCACCACTACTAGGTGGAAAAGGAGCGAAGAGCAATGTCTAAGCTATCGTATCATCACATACTCCTACCATGCATCCTCAGTATCCGGCGTCGTATCCACACATGCTCTTATCATGCATCCTCAGTATTCCATTTTACCCCTGTCGCGTCCACATCTTAGGCAGTGCCCAGCTCCCGTTCACGCAGAATTTGAAGGGCATCCTAAGCCGCATCGAAATACGGCGCTCCCTCGCTCGCCGCCACCACGACGCGTTTATCCGTGGTATTATAGGTGGCGCCCAGAACAAAGCTGGTAAAGTCTTCACCCTTACCTGCCGCATAGCAGTGCTGGTACGCTTCGGCCATAGCGTGGCCGTCAAGGCAGGCGGCGGCGAGGAGGCTCGCCGCTTTGCGCGGTGAAGGCTCGATAATGTCCACCAAGCCCGCGAGGCACGCGTCGGTCGACTCCCAGTCGATGACGCCTGGGGCCGTCGGGGCTTCCTGGTGGAAGACGGTCGGGGTGATGGTGTAACCCGTCAGGATCTCGAGAACGTCGCGCGTGTTGGTGGGCGGCACGAGGATGGGCGGCTGCTGTTGGGCCGCGCGATTGGCGTCGACGAGGTTCATGGGTTGGACGAGATCTTCAGCCAGCCGCATGCCGGAGGCCGCGATCCAGAGCACGTGGTACACGAGGTCTGTGGCCGTGTCGTCCGGCAAGGGGGCCAGTGAGCGGCGTTGGCGTTGCTGCTGGGCCTCGGCCGCGTGGTTGCCACGCGACGGGTCGAGCGCGAGACCGAGGAACTCGTTGTCGTTGGTTTCGTCGGTCATGGACGTGGGCGGCGGGCGCCGGGAGCAGCATGAATTGCTGCAGAAGTGGTCAGTCGAATGTACATGGGAAGAAGAGGGATCGAAGCACGTACCGCATGACTACGACACGTCGCCAGTTCTTCGCCTTCCTCTCTGAGGGTGATGCAGCTGTCGTGAGATGGATAATGAATGACGGGGAACTATGAAGGAAATTGTGGCGGAAGTTACGTATGAGAGGCCTCAGAAGTTGGGAGGAAGGTGAAGACGCGTCGCGATTTTGGGTGTGCGTCGAGATAATGCATGTTGGTTAGCTGCTGCCTAGAATTGTGCTTGGAGTTTGGGGTGCTATCCAGGGCCCGAGGGAGGAGAGGTAGATCCCCTTCTCCCCCGAGGATCCTGGGCTCCAAATACCTGGAAGGTGATGCCTAGGGTATATAGATAAGGCCTGGGGTGCGGAGTTGATGCCTAAGGGTGCCAACTGACTGCACCACCACCATGTTCGGCAAGCAGCGCTTTGCGGGATGCCTGTGGTGCTTAATGAAGCTACCTCGCTGCCTTTTCTTTACAACGCCATCCATAATCCAGCTAGCAGGTTAGGGAACTATTTCCATCGTGACTTTCATTCTCGTTTTTACTATCGCGTCCTATAGGCTCTATAGCCACGTGTCACCCTATAAGGGGAACTTGACGTGTTGAGATTAACTCGGGATGCTCGCGAAGATAATAGCGCTGTGGACGCAAACCTTATCTTGTAATAAAGGAGCCTCCTCTTCTGTAAGCACTATCACGTTGGGTGAGTATACGTTCGTTATAATAAGGTGAGAGCATTAATAAAATCATACTTACAAAAGCTAATTCGACCTTCATGCTATGCACAGTTCAGCTGAGGGCGAGTGTTTCACACTGCTGTTGTCACTCTACGATACTATTAGAAAAGGGGTCAGCTGCACCGCCCTATCCTTAAGTGTAGCCGAACGTCACTCTTTAGTGCTGTCGCAAGCTTCTCTCTCTCACATGCTGGCACCGAATCGGGCCGTGATGCCGTCGTATTGATTGGGGATTCATGGCGATGCGTTGGTGCTCGTGAATGCTTTGCTGTTGTGGAACAGCGCATTGACCTGCCAAAGCTGTGGCTGTGTGCCACACCGCTACTGAAGCCACACAATGCAGCCACACCTATAAGGCCCGGATCATCCGGACCAGCTTCATCAGCCCCGGCAAAAGGGATAACCCCTTCCCCGCTCAATCCCTTGGCACCACATCTCTGTGATGCTCGTTACCACGCCTCAGGTAATGCTAAGGTGTGTATTAGACCTATTGAAGAGATGGCCTCTGAAAAGTGGCCGACAAAGAAAATGGCGAGGTGGACGTCGACGAGAAACTGACCTTGCAAACGCAGTGGCTAATATAGAGTCAAGTCGACCAGCTGGCTTAATTCAGAGTCGCTTGGCGAGTGAGGGGCGCGTAGATTAATGGTACTGAACCACCTTGGGTTTTCAGTCACCGCCTTACGTTGTGAATGCGAACTTTAGGGGGCTTTATCCACAATTGTGGGTTTGCCGTGCAATGCGTGCTAGAAGTTGTACAGAAGGATGAATTGCCGATCGGGGTACTGGATTGCTAGCTTAGTTAGTCCGAACGGGCGCAACGGTGGTGTCGGGCCATTGAGAAGGGAGGCTTGATTCCGACGGACTTTTGCTTGAAAACGACGGAATGGCTGAAAAGGAACCAAAGGGTCGGCCACGTACTCTTTACTACACGTAGCACTGCGTCACTGTTAGGTGCCATTTTTAACATTGGCTGCGGCACTAGCTACGCATCATTAACTAAAATCTACGTCTAGCTGGCAAATCCTCCGAGAGGGGTGGAAAACGAGGTCATCACGAAGTTCGCCGTGTGCGCTTTAGGGGTTATTATTATTATTATTGTTCTTACACCTAGCGACCTATCTAGGCCATGAGGACCCCCTGCGCATCTTGGCTTAGGAAAACCGTTCCGGGCTGACGTCCGGCCGGGTGAAAAACCTAGGTTCCGCTGCGTCGCACCGCTTCTATCTGCACTTTAACCTGCTATACCGAGATCGGGCTCAGCGCGCCCGCTTCCTAGCTGATGAGTTGATTCGCTAGCTGGAACATGTCCAGCCTTCCGGAGCGGAGTAGCCATCTCGCGATAATTCCTGCTTTTCCTAGGGTGTCGAGCATCCTGTCCGTGTCTATCGGTCCTCCTAAAGCTTGGACGAGATGCTCTCGTCTTTCTCTTTCCTGTGGGCAGAAAACGAGGATATACCGGACGGTCTCCCTGCCCTGACCGCAGACGCACCAGGGGCTGTCGAAGCCCGGGACCCTACGCTTAAAAAGGAAGTCTCGCAGCCCAATCTTGCCAGTCCTCGCTTGGACGAGGATGGAGCTCTCGGCCTTATGGAGTCCCTTATGGAGCTTGAGGACGTGCTTGCCTGGCGGCATCTTAGTTGCTGCCGGGGTCCGTGCTGTTCGATTTTGCTGCGCTTGTTGCTATCTTTGAAGCCAGTCTCTCTCCTTAGCCTTATGTGTTGAGTCTCCAGCTAGCCATTCGCCTAGCCACCTCTTACGATCGGGAGCGTCGGGGCCTTTCGGTCTGCGCCGGCGAGTCGGTCTTGTTAGGATCCATCTAGCTGCGCTATCGCACCTTGCTTAGATAAGTGATGCGATACGCGGCTGTTAGAGCCTCTCTTCCGATGCCGCCACCCTTCTGTTAAGCCACGTGTCTAAGGGGGATACGTAAGCTTCCGTTTCTAGTACTGCAGTGGCCGTGGCTTTGAAAGCTCCTGTGACCTTTCGGAGGCACTCTGTCTGGACGTCGTTAAGTGCCTTGGCTCTATTTTTCGAGATCTGGCGGTGCCACTCTGAAGCTCCATAGCCTATCGCAGACCGTACGACGGCTGTATAGACTTGGCGGGCTCGCTGGAGAGACGCGCCCCATGTCGAGCCGGCTATCCGGTCTAGAGCATAGACCTGCGTTGTCATCTTCTTCGATATCGACTGGATGTGGACGTCCCAGCGGAGACGTCTATACACCTGGATGCCAAGGACGCGGCAGGAGTCTTCTGGTTCGATTTCGGCGCTTTAGGGGTTAGCGTGCTGGCGCGCGTCTCACGATAGTCAATTCCGTTTGTGTGCCTCAGCAGCTAGACGACTGGAAGTACCGTATCCACACTAAATGTGTATAGTGGAGCCATACTAACTGTCCGGAAGTATGCCACTGCGCCGGGTTCAAGGAAAAGTCCGTCGCCCCGATCCCGAAATCGCTGTTCAAACATTGCTTTAAAAAAAGAACTCCTACCCTCTGGTCCCCGGGGAGGTGATTCATCCTAAATCTTTTGTTTTTCAGGTCGCCTTTAAACAATGGAGGGCCGCAAGACCTTCAAAGTGATTGTGATTGGCGGCGGCGTCGGGGGATTGACGCTTGCCAACATGTTTCAAAAAGTGGGCATCGACTTCGTTGTCCTGGAAGCCTACCACGATATCACGCCCACCGTCGGCGCCAGTATTGGCCTCCTCCCCAATGGCCTACGCATACTGGACCAAATCGGGTGCTATGAGGCCGTCGAGGCCATGGCGAACGAACCGTTATTGTACGCTCATATTCGAGACAGCGCGGGAAAACCAATAAGCACTCTGCCGCAAGCCCAGGCCCACATTCGAAAGCGGTGGGATTGAACCCTTGAATCCCCGGTACTTCGGGTACGTAAACTAACCTCGATTGAAGACACGGATACCCAAGTTTGTTTTTCGATCGACAATGGCTTTTGAAGGCTCTTTACAGCAATCTGAAAGACAAAAGCCGTGTAATACTGAAGAAGAAGGTCAAAAACATCCACCACCTCGCCGATGGCGTTCGAGTCACGACCGAGGATAGAGATACGTTTGAAGCGAGCATGGCGGTCGGAGTTGACGGCATCCACAGCACCGTCCGAAAGGAGCTCAGTCGCCTAGCACAAGAACTGCCGTCAAGCATCTGCCCCTCGGGCGCTTTCCCACCCAGTCAAGAGGACGAAATCCCTTGCTGGTACAAGTGCAGCTTCGGCACGGCTGAAAATGTTGACGGCTGGCCCGGACGGGAGCAATCTTACATTTTTGGAGAGGGGCGCTCTGCGCTCATCATCTCGGGGCCTGGGAGCCGTGTCTACTGGTTCATCTTTGTCCGCCTCCCCGAGGTCAAGCGCGGCCGAAGCATACCAAAGTACACCAAGGAAGACGAAAAGGAGTTTGTCAAGGAGTATTCCAACATGCGCCTAACCGAGACGCTCACCTGGGGTTCCATCTATGAGAAGAAGCTGAACTCAACTCTGACGCCACTACACGAGATGGTGTACAAAACTTGGTTTCAGAAAAGGGTAGTCCTTCTGGGCGACTCTATCCACAAAGTAAGCAATATTTCGGTCGAAGAAACCCTCCATCCCCTAGTCGGACGGATTCACTACGGCCTGCACAATTGCTAACGCCCGAGGCCCAGCCCAACCCCATCACTGGCCAGGGCGGAAACGGAGCGATTGAGACGGCCGCTGAGCTCGTGAACGCGCTGATGCAGGCCCGTGGTGAACATACCCACGGGCTTGATGGCCTGGGCGACGACGATTTCTCGCGCATCTTCGTTCAGATGCAGTCGGCACGGGATGAGCGCGCCCGGAAGGCCGTCGAGTCGGCACACCAGACGCAAGCCTTGATGGCGTCGGAGAGTCCCCTCATGACGAAAATGGCGGGCTGGGCCATGGGCCTGCTTCCCAACGCCCAATGGACCCTCCAACCCTTCTCGGATTCCATCGTGGGGGCCTCGCGCATCAAGTCGCTGCCGGTGCCGCACCGGCCCCGCGCCGTCCCATTCGAGGACGAGCGTCCCGCGCCGCCGGTGAAGCCGACGACATCCTGGACGGTCCGCGTCGCCTACACCGGCGCCATGTTGGCGGCCGCCATCTACGCGGGCCGCGCGGCGCCCGCTGCCGCGCCGGCGTCGGCCAGCTTGACGTCTCTATGGCGATCCACGGCCCCGATTCTGATGTACACCATCGAGGGCCACCGTGTGGGCCACCGGGCCTCCCTGCTGGGGGCGCCCAGCGCCGTGGCCGTTGGTCTTTACGGGCTCGGCATCGACCGCGCTGTTCCCGCCTATGCGCTCTTACATGCCTTCTTCTCCTTCGAGCTTCCGCCCCAGCGCCACATTCTGCCCCCGACCGCAAAGTCCATCTTCCAGGCTTTCGCTCTCAGCGGCCTTGCGTCCGCCGCCAAATTCTTGCTCGAGAGATACCGGGGCATCTCTCTCGGCCCGCGATCGGCTGTTGTCGAGTTCTCGGTACTTTTCCCTGCACTAGCTTGGGGGTTGTCCAAGCTCCGCAGCAGTGGCAAGAAGGCCAAAAGCTCCAAAAAGGAAGACGCCGTCGCAGATACCCTGCCATTCGAACAGTATGAGACCCAAGACCTGGCCTGTCTCCGGGCCTTGTACGTTTTGGCTTTTGGCGTTCAGGCCACGGCATACGTTGCCAGCGGCGCGCCCCTGCGCGTCGGCCATGCTCTTCTTGAGGGGTTTGGACCCGCGGTGAAGAACCCGTCAGCCCTCGTGGCGTCCCTGCCATATCTGCTGTGTGGCGGAGGACTCACATGTGCCACATGGATGGCTCAGAACCTGTATGCCGTCTGGGACCTGAGGAGCCTGGGCTATGTTAAGTCTATGGGGGCTTTGAAAGCGGCAGTGGGCGTAGCATTGGGCCAGATTCTTGTAGGGCCCGGTGCCATGTGGGCGGCGGTTTGGTGGTGGCGAGACGAGGTATTTGCTAGTAGCATGATCGCGTAAGGTATGTAGGTTTCCTCATAGTCTAAATTAGCGATAGGTTGGTAAAGCTCAGATTAAAGACTCTTAAAAGAATATGCACCTATATTACATTAAGTGAAACATTATGTGACTTGTCTGCCACGCAGAGAAAAACGCTCCTTTCATGCAAGCCTGCCAGCGCGACGGGCCGCCGTGCCGAGTCCCTATCTACCTCGCATTGCCCAGTGACGTAACCGCGTGCGAACTTCGACGTCACCCTGTTCCCAATTGGTCATTTACCTTGCCGACTACACCACGAGGACTACGATGATTGTCTGCCTACTGCGAGCAAGCATTCAATCTGCTTGAGATGAGGAGGGCATCGTGGGCACTGCCCGAGGCATTTTCATTCTTGCATTCCCCGCCGCTGGCCTCTCCCGCCAATCCGGACCCGAAGGTCTGGCCATCGGGGGCTACAGCGCCCTCTGGCCTTCGTATGGCATTACTCCACGTATTGCGGCTGCTCAGCCTGCTTCCAGTGCGCCCTCTAGACCACCCATGTGCCAGCCCCGTGGCTGCGCGCCGCTGCGTGGTGTTGCATCAGATCGCCGGACTGGGTTGACTTTCTACCCAGTATCGGTCGGGGGTATCTCCACTCTTGATCAGAGAAAAGAAATGAGGGCGCATGCTGATTTGCCGCCTGTATGTCGTCAGCCGGCAAGCCCGATGTGCTCTTCGGTGAGCTACACTCACCAGATACCGGACGGGGATTGATTGGCGGAACCGATAATGCCGCCGCCCAACGACTCTTACCGTGGCCAGAACTGGCTGCAAAGTCACGAGGCTCATCGCCGTGCCGCGGCTCAAGGACGCCCGAGAAACGGGAGAAGATGCGGGGTTTGACACATGGTAACCGGTGAGAGAAAGGCGATACTATTCCCGCCAGTGTATTTTCACAGAGCATGTGGAGCGCCGCGCGGCTGCATAGACCGAATTTTAGCGCTCGCCTCCTTCTATTCATCCATGTAGATGTGAAAAGCGACGCCAATCACACTTGCAGCAGCTATATCGCCCTCGCCACTTGGATGGATTTCCGAACAGTGTCGGACATGAGCCAAGCCTCATGATAAAGTAAGTTTTCAACCACTGATTCGTCTCATCCCAGAGAGAACTATGCCTAATGGTCCGCCTCGCGATGCAACTGGCAGCTCACATGGGCGTTATGAACAACGTGGCTGGCAGTAGAATAGCATATATAGGAATACACATCTGTATGTATCTAGCTGCTGCCCGATCAGTACCGGAATTCCCAAGGAGACGCGTTCATAGCCTCTTGATATATACCAAACTGCATGATTAGTACACCGTTTGGTGACAATCCACAATTTTCGACCTGGCTTCTACTGAAATGCCACCACCCACCATCAGGGTCCAAACGCCGTCTGGCAAAGACCAAGTGACTCCATCGGCCCATCAACCTACAACAGAGAAGCAAGCATCCCTTGGGTCACAGTCTAAAGATGAATCGGATGAATGGCCCGATGCGCATGCCCCTCCAGATACCTCCGACGACGAGTTTGACCCCGAGGACAACGACATGCCGCCAACTCCCTCGTCAGATCTTTCCGTCGATGAAGCACCCGGCTTGATCCTCAGGAGGAACGCGGTGCGTCATGGAGCTGACTGGTTTTGGCCAGAAAAGCTCCTAGACCGCCTACTGTCAAGAAACGCGTTCGATGTGCTGATTCAGGGCCTGGAAACAAATCCGGCGACAACGAGGGGGTTGCAAAACAAGTCTTACCGCAAATTGATCGCCCTGCTTGTCCTGTTGTCCAAGGAGGCAGACATTGACCGCGTCATCCGGGAAGGCATTTCTGACGACTGCCTCCCATTGAGACTGCACAGAGCGCCCAGTGGCGAGCCACGACTCTACCGACAGGGTGATCGCAAAGCGTGCCTATCTTGCCTGGACCACCCGGCCAGAGAGGGATTTAGCCAGAGACAATGGCAACTGCTTGTGCCCTATTTCAAGCTCGATGCAAACTCCAAGGCGGAGCATCACACCCTTCCAAGAGGAACAATCCTTCCATGGAACGCGAAGGAGAGGAGGAAATCGGTGGATCACGTCGCGTATGGAGGGTATGCCTTTGTCCAAACGGTATCTATTCATGAAGATAGCCATGATTTCGGCCTCGTGTTGGAAAAGGTGCGTAAAAGGACACTATGAAAATCGCGTTCCTGCTGATATTTTCATCCAGATGAAACTGAGGGAAAAGAAACGCTACGCCCTCAAGTGTCTGAACCCAGCAACAGCCGACAAGTCCAAGTTCGTCAATGAACAGCAACAACTAAACAGGTTCAGCGGATTTGCCATCGGAAACAGACATCTTGTCACTCTCCTTGCTTCCTACACTCTGGAACGGAAGTACTTCTTTCTGTTTCCCTTTGCCAAGTGCGACTTGTTAGCATACTGGGAGGACGAACACCCAGAAGGCACGTGGACGATAAAAAACGTTCACTGGGTGTCCGCGCAGCTGGTTGGGCTCATGAGTGCACTATCGATCATCCACAACCCTTCCCATGAGCACATTGGCCCAAAAGAGGAATGGGGCTACGCAAGACACGGAGACATCAAACCGGACAACATTCTGTGGTTCCCCACTACGGATGACTCCCAAGGCGTTCTTGTCATCTCCGACATGGGACTTTCCTCAATCAACCGTCTCCAGAGTCGCTCCGACATCCCAGGCAACAAGGTCGCCGGAGTGCCTGGATACTGCCCGCCAGAATGGGGGCCGGAGGGCAAAGTATCACGCAAGTTTGATATTTGGACAATGGGCTGTCTATATCTTGACTTCCTGACGTGGCTTCTCAAGGGAAAGAAAGGTTACCGAGACTTCCTCAAAACCCGTGAGACCCCAGCGGAAACAAACACGTCAGTGTCGACAAACGCCTTCTTCAACCGGCTTGGTGGATCCAATTTCACTATCAAGCCCGAAGTCACGGAGGTTTGTTGTCATAGCTCCCTGTTTGGCGCCTACATGCTAATCTTGGAATACAGTGGATCCAATCACTCCGCGAGGACAGCCACAGCAGCGCATTTATCCACGATGTTCTGGGCATCATCCAGAAGGAAATGCTCGTGCCTGCATCAGAGAGAGCAGAATCCTCACAGCTGGCGAAGATGTTTGCCGACATCGACAAGAAACGAAGAGAGCATGAGGGTTCCCCAGAGTATTTCTTTGGCAAACCAAGTAAAGCAATTCCTATCCGGTAATAATTCCTGATCACGAGAGGAATAACATTATTACCACATGAGGTAGAAGTTTTTTCCCCAGGATATTGGTCACAGTACAAGTCTTTAATTTTCCTTCTGGGTATAAAAGTTATGAGTTAGTTCTCGGAGAAGGGAGTCACTGTTCGAGACGATGCAGGATAGTACCCAGAACCTTTCTGAAGAAACAATCAGTACTGAATATTTGCTCCATGCTAGTCAAAACACATTTACGATTATGCGTAAGGGTCATAATGTTCTGTCGCAACGACCTTGTCCAGCCTTCTCTCCTCACTCTAGAATACGGTTGGATCAGCAATGTCTGTGGAACCTGCGGATCCATTGCCTTTTACCGTGTTGAGCGCTCGAGGCATTGCAATCTGGAAGAAGCCACGCTCCCACTGGGGAAATGTCAGATCAAAAGAATATTGAAGACGCGGGCCAAGCGCTCACCTTGATAGATGTATTTTTGGGCCCAAACACGCCGTCTAAAAATTCCTGCAGGGCATTTAAAGCGGTATACGTGGCTCTGACATGCTTAAACGCCATTATGCTATGCTTTCGCTGCTCAAAGGATAAGCAGAGCGGCAGAGCGATGTACGAGACGCGAAACTGAAAGACAATGATTTTCGGCTCTTATGTGATCGCATGAATGCCGCGGCTATCTGCTTATCAGAAAATCATGGGTGCTCACGCAGAGACTCGCACGGGTGCTGGGCGCTTTGGTCGGGCGATCAGGCGCGTTCGAGCGTTCAAATAGGTAGCCAGGCGGTCAGCCCGCCAGCCAGTCAGGGCGGCCGGCGAGGCGTCAGGCTCTCGGGTGTTTAGGCATGAAGGCGTTCGGTGTGGCAAGAGACGATATATCATTGGCTGACGCTGGCGGGCGGTGCATGCGCAGTGCACGGGCATGCATAAGCAAGCATACTCGGCGGTGGCGTGGCCCGGCATCTCACGGCACACACAACGCGCTGACCGATTCGACCCATAGAAGAGGGGGTGTGTGGCTGTGAAGAGCGTCGCCTACATGACAACTGCGACGCGCAGGACCTCCGGGTGGCCGGGAGTTCTCGCAGGGCACTGCCTTCCCTCAAAAGAAATCTCAATCTACTCCCTGCCCTTATGCATGCTTCCTCGATCACATTTTGATCAAGTCGGTAGGAAACGGAAGTTGGGGCAGGTTTCGTGTTTCTCCCCATTGCACGATGAACTGGATTAAAGACGACGCTGGAATCAGCGAATGGGATCTGGACAAGATCTACAAGTACGATGAAAAACCGGCCATTGTTGCAACGCTGCGCCTGGGTCACATAGTAAGTATGAATGTCAAGCATGTTGGAAGCCAAATGACTAACCATTGCGTAGCCAGTGATTTCCGTTTTGGAGACAGAAAAGGATTGGGATGTCCAGCTAGCTCGGGTGGGTATCCTCTGACTTCCCTAGAGGCCATGCCGCCAGATCAAGCGACTGAGACTCGTGACCAGGAGTGTCCTGATTACATCATTAATGCCAGGCCGGGTATTATTCTCGTGTAAGAACTCAGGATATCCCGAGCTGTTGAGCATCGAGCTGACTATACTTTAAAGCCTGGCCCCACGTCCAGGCCAAACACGACCCTCGCCAGCGAGGCAGGTTCCGTGTGACCAATGGTTGAAACTTGACCATGGGGAAAGAAAGGAGTGGGAGGAGACAGAGGGTTTGTCAACCAGTCTCTCGCAACTTGAAAGAGTTCTCACGGTAAACCGCAGATATTCCAGCTACGGACAGCCAAAGGGGTGCCAGATCTGTGCCCTTCTCTAAAGAAACTTTCCGGAAGATCACACGCCGGCTACGAATACATGCCTCGATAAGTTCGGCAATAAGCCGTACTGATGTACCGGTTATCTCTTCTGTAGAGGTACAGATGACGGATCTGAGTGGCAATTCGCATTGCGCGTTAGGTATTTAACCACGCTGAGGCTTCTGGACGACGTTCTTTTAACGTTGTGATAGTCTATAACTGCCGCTCCTCGAACGCCTGGCCAGACGATATGGCGCTGTCCGTCACGCACTTCCCGCACCTCGACCTTACCTTTGCCATGTGGTTTGGCTGTACTTCTCCTGTGGAACGCGACATCATTCATCGCCTATCTACCGTCACGTCGGACGCCACCCACCCCCTACTTCTACCAGGAATATTTGTCGAGGTGGAGAGATCGCGACACATAAGGATTGCGGACTCAACCATTGCCGAGATGGAGAGCCGCATTTCCGAGCTGAGCTTCCGCCCCTCGCATATCGATGGAGCATTCGACGCCGACGCCGATACAAGACATGCACAAAGGACATCGGCGTGGATGAATACCTCCTATCTCAAAAACCACCTAATCAGCTGGAAGGAGCAGCTGGATAAGATGGAGCTCCATATAGACGAACTGAAGGCTACCATATTCAGGGCGGATCGCTCGGAAAAGATGGCCGGATTTTTTGTGCCACCCGGCGATAGCATCATTGCCGAGCATTGTCAGAACCTTTCAGATCGCGGCAAACAGGCAACTGTACTATCCTTGAACAGTTTTTCTTCACCCGAAAGCGCCCAAATGCGTCTTAACTGGCAATACGATGGCCAAACTCCCAGGGGAGGTTGCGAGCGATGCGGCTACATTGAATACTACGACAGGCCCGACGAACAACTGCATAAAGAACAAATGAGCACCATAGGGGACAGGATTGCGGGAAGACTGCGGGCCATTCGGGAAGAATACGACGGCAAGATACGAGACTGTACGATCAGAGTGGATGGCATGTCCATGGCAACGCAATGGGTGCGTCCTATCTCTGTGGGCAGTATTTGTTCTATGTCCACTGCTGACCCTTTTCTAGGCCCAGGGAGAGACCAACCTTGCAATTGCCCTAGCTACTAATCGTGACTCTAAGCATATGAGATCAATCGCCCTCGTTACGATGATATTCCTACCCGGTACACTGGTTGCCGTAAGTAGCCCCCATGCCTTGTCTTGATAGAGTAGAGGAATCTCGATTGGTTAACAACCTACTCTCAGAGTATCTTCTCGATGACATTCTTTCAGTGGGATAATGACGCTGAATCAACGGTTTCCAATTTCTTCTGGGTATATGTGGTTCTTACTGTGGTTTTCACAGGTCTTACGGTGGGGTCTTGGTGGTACTTTGTTGTATATCGCCAACCACATCGCAGGAAACTGTCATCTGATGATTCTATGTGCTTGTCAAATAGATAGCTAGGTGCGACCATATCGCCAAAAGATAATTGAATTGTCCCGCGTTGACGCTCGGCACATTACATTTCGACCCCGGGTCGTTCTCTTCCGTCTCCCGAACGCTCTTTTCCAGTCTCTGGGTACTCTACATATGCCTTTTTACACCTTTGTTTTGACCGAAGGATTCCCTGCATGTTTCCCTCACTAAGGTTGTGTTTGGAGGGTTTTTGCCTTGTAGACTCCTTTGCTAGCTACTTCGCTGGATACTGGTACCATTCAAAACTCGGCACCCGTATTGGAATGGAATAAAGCACGATCCGGAATTCTTTCCGCTACGACGGCGTTACGGAGATGAGAGCGCCAGTAAGATCCCCCGGCCCCCCGAAACATTAACGATCGTACAGCGCCCATCCCATATGCTTCTTTGGGATAGCGAGCAGAAGTGAAACGCTATAAGAAGTCAAAGACCCCCCATCATACAAAATGCTTTTCCGCCCTCCTCCCTCCTTCCCTCCTCCTCGCTGCTTGGACTATTGTCTTAGTGTGCTCCCGGCAGGCCCGTGCAACCCAGAGCCATGTCTGTTATGGCCAGACCCTTCGATCCGGGGAACACTTGCGATACAGCTCTTGCTGGAGGGGTATTAGCGACCGATCAGTCAGTGATGGTCGGGTGGTGCAACGAACGATATCCACTTTCTCGGTCGATTCAATCTTGTAGCAGTTATGACGCATCTGGTGTAAAGCATGTTAATGACAGCCGAATGGACCAATGAGCAGGCTTCTCACCTCAACACGGAATTCTGCGCCGCCAAGCAGCTCGGCCAGCTTCAATTTGAGGGTTTGCGGTGTCGCATATTTGGTAGGCATCTCACACTCCATCCATTCCTCCCGGGGTGTCACCGATAATTTGCTTGATGTCGAAACATCTTTCGTCGTTCTCTGGGGTGTTACTGACGCCTTGCTTGATGTCGAAACATCTTTCGTCGTTCGTGGAGCGGACATGAGAAGGAGATGCAGCCTGACTATTCGTAGCGTATCGTTAGTAAACAGCGGTGAGCGTGGAAATCGACTGGTTCTCGAGCGTGGGGCAGTGGTTATAGAGCGCCTACCTAAACACATTGCAGACAGCCTCGCACCCCAAGACATAGCATGCCAATGGTGGGTGGGAAATACAGTGGGTGTCCCGGTAGAATTCGCTTGGATCATGTCATTTCCGGCTCGGGGCCGCCCACCCATTAGTGGCATCATAGCTGAGCCACATGCGTCTAGATCGATTGAGAGACGCGGCTAGAAAAAGCAAACGAGCCTGGTGAGAATGCCTTTTGGCTTATGGGCGCACTCATCTGTCCAATCAAATGTGCCTCTCTCCCACCGATACTTTGATGAGACGACGCACGATACCATCCACACCCAAATGGAAGAACGGAAAAGCAACACCTTAATTCGCTTACGTTAAGCATGGGACACGGGGTATGCTTTAAACCCCGTCACGCGTATTGCTCATGTGCCATAGGTCAAGCCCCCAATAGCAATTTCCAGCGTGAAGCAGATCCAAGGGGCGAAACCTTGCGCGGCTGTTCTTGAACCCAGTTCTAACGCAGGTCCGACACAATCAACAACCTTGATGGAAAGGGGATCCACACGTCGGTAATACTTTGCTTGCTACTCTGCTGGACCGTTGGTCCCGATATCTGGCCCGCTAGTACTGCTGTCGGAAGTCTGCCAGCTGAACCATTCAGTACAGATCTGCTGCTTAAGCGGCTGAATGATGGGGGGGCAAGCGTCTGGGTCTGAGCGCTAGTGGCTCAACCGGCTGATGATACATCTCACCATTCACAGCTGATCACATCCCGATGTCCACAATCAGAGACAAGGTGGAGATCTGAGGCAGCCGTCCACTCTTCCAATTTCCCGCTGGACGGAAGAACGGGATTGCTGTGAGTTACTTTTGCTCCATAAAAGTACGGCTGTCCGTGTCTGGTTCAATTTGAGCCTGCGACTGAAAGTAAATCGACCTGCGAGTTTGGAAAGGAGGGTCAGCTCGCCCGAGGGATCAGAGGGTGGCTTCGCCAGCTGACGTGTGTGGCTGACTGACGCCATTGGTCAGGTGCAATCAATTGTGGCTTATCTCAAGCCACCGAAAGGTCAAAAGGACAGACGAGCTGGCCTTACTGCACCTATGGCGACCTCTTGGTTCAGTGACTGTGGCTCCCCAGCCTAGTTTTTCTTCGATCCGTGAGATGAATGTTATAGTTACACGAGGCTGTGACTGGGATTGAGACAAAGTTGTACCTGGTTGACATATTTCCATAATGCATGGCAGATAGCAGAAGCAATGAAGTTATCCCTCGGACGAACACGTTTCTTTAGACTGTACTAAGAACGCCATTTGCTCCTACTGATTTATCTGTCTTCTGGGATTTGTGAGACAAGGCATGATAGCTAAATAAGTAAAGTGGGCGGGAGGATATTTTCAGGCAGGCTGCCAGTGTTTTCTCCAGATACTGTGAGCGTAATAACTAGCGACCCAAATTAAAATCAATGTTCTGACACCGTTATACTCGTTGCCTCCGTTCGCTATATCTACGAGTTCCAAGAAGTCAAAAGAGTCAGATAGAGCGTAGTCCAGGCAAACTCGCAAGCTCTGCTCTGCCGCCGGAAGCGCTCAAATCTTTACCGTGATGGCACATGTCAACGAAGAAAGCTTTGATGCAGCTTCGGGTTCGTACTTCCCTGAGAAGCACCAAGATGTTTGCCATTGCCCGGAGCTAACAGCCTTTCAAGGCACGGATCGGCCGTTTGAGGATCAAGATGGCAGTATCGGCGCTAAGATTCGAGGTCGCCTTGTTCATAAAAACGATAAAGGCCGGGTATTCTTACCAATTGATGATCTTGTTGATATTGTGACCCAGGCAGCAGTGGAGAAAGAGTTGGCATCTTTCGACAACGGGCGACTAAGAAATGAAGCAGCATATCTGGCTGGCCAAATTGTGCCTCCACAGACCTTTGATCGATCAGAGACTGGAGCAGTGGATCGGAGGAAGATATTCGGTATCTTGTCCCTGATGGAAATGGTTGACAAGATCAAGGAATTCATCAGCAAAGACCTGCATGATGCTCAGCTACCTTTCGACAGAGATGCCACACAGGAAGGCATGGGCGACAAACGTCACGACGCTGCAGTTCAGCTGTTTCGTAAATGGCGTCACCATCTAGCCGATTCCTTCTTGGACATGTACCAGTGGCAATTTCTGAGCCCTGTGTTCAAGTGCCAAGTCGATGGATCTGCCACCAACTTGCATGAGAACATGAGGCTGCCTTGGGTACAAGAGGGTCCCGACCCACGAAACAAGATAGGTCACGTACGTCAAGTTGAGATACATCCAGCACATTTCCATGGGGACCGAAGTATTGTAAGTGATTCCCATAGCTCTAACTGGGATGCTACAATGTGTCGAGCTGACTATTCCTTAGTTCGGCTTCAACAAACCTGTTATTTGCGCAATAAAAATTCACCAGCGGGGATCATACGACAAGGAGATCAGCAATCTGTTGCGTATAAACAAGGAACCGCATCGACATCTGATCCAACTGTTGTTTTCGTTCAATATCAGACAGGACAACTACCTAGTGTTTCCTTGGGCCAGAGGTCATCTCCGCCATTTCTGGATAGAAAACGATTCGCCCTTAACGACCGTTGGGAAGGCCGAAGAGACCATGTGGTTCTTCGAACAGTGTCACGGCATCGTCGATGGTCTCAACTTCATCCACAACAACGTCTTGACGGCAGCGGCGGCCGCCTACGGAACACATGGTGACCTGAAGCCCGAGAACATTTTGTGGTTTGACTACGATCCCAGAGAGCCTCACCAGGACCACCGAGGCATGTTCAAGATCTGCGACTTCGGTGGTTGCCAGTTTCACAGCCTTGATTCGAAATCGCACGTGGAAACTGGGACCCTGCACCACACGGACAACTACCGGGCACCGGAGTTCCCCTCCCTCGCACTCGTTGACCAGAATTTCGACGCATGGTCACTGGGGTGCGTGTTCTTGGAATTTACGACATGGTTCCTCGGGAACTGGAACGCCGTTGAAAACTTTTCTAGAGAACGCATTGCCGACTCAAACCCAGATATCGAATACACCGAACACATTGATTTCCTCAGGCGGAGACACGAAAGGCTCTCCCACAACTATGGCAATGGCGACATGTCTGCAGACTCCTTCTTCCATTTGCTCGGGAAGAGAGCACCGAGTCTGGCAAAGGAGAAGGTCTCGGTGAGGCAGGTTTGTGACAGCTCTCCATCACTGTAGCTGGTACGCCCACTTACTCGAACAGAGGTTTCACCGATCTTATAGCGATGCCCGCTGCTCCGACTTCGTCTCCGACTTTTTGAATGTAATCGAAACGAACCTACTCCGCGTAAAGCCTAGCGACAGAGCTAGATTGCCAGTCGTCCTGGGGTCGCTCGAGGGGATGAAAGCCAAAGGAGACAAGGATTTGACGTACTGGACCAAGGCGACGAAAAGACCAACACGCCCACGAACCACACTCGAAGAGCTCAAGCCCAGTGATTTGAAAATAACAACCAAAAAGCTCAAGCCCAGTGGTTTCAAAACCACACTAAAAAAGCACAAACGCAGCGATCGGAAAACAGGAACTGTACCACCAGAAGCTATTCCCGTGCCCCAGAATACTGCGGTTCCTGGTAAGTGCGAACCTCAATCTTTTCTGCACCCCACTGAACTTTTAAACAGCATATAAAACACCTGCTGCATCCGAGTCGGTAAATTCCCATCTCGACATCCATGTCCTTGCGCATCTGCCGGCTAAACAACTGAACGCCCAGGAGTTTCCGACAGAGCCACAAAGCCGCACATCGATCGCAGGGAATCTATCCTCACCGAGTACAAATTCGGATGAGAAACGTTCTGCTGACAAAGCTAACTCGGATAATGACTACTGTGCTGAAGGAAATATCGGGATGGACGGGATTGCGATAGACGCTACCCAGGCTAATGACCGCAACAGAAGTGAATTTCTCAACGTTGAGAAATGCCCTCTTGGCTCCCTCCATCCTACATTCCACTCAGAGATGCATGCGTCGGTGCAGAGGTATATCTCCAATGGAGCGCCTCGAGCCTTAAGTAACGCAATGCTCGCATTGGTTATGGACCTGGACTGGGTTGACCGCGAATTCATCCATGATCGACTGTCCGAGCTGTCACTTTTCGACTCATGGAAGCTGTCAATCGAGGCTCTCACGGGAGCGGAATGGTCTTGGTGGCCATTTCTTGATCCTGTCCGGTCCGAGCATCCAAACGGATCCATAATACAGTGGAAATGTGTGAGTTACAAATCCCTCCCAGACATTCTGCCAAACACTGACATGCGAGTTTAGGGATGTGGTAACCTAAGGCGGGACTTTGTCCCTCTTGAACTTGTTAAGGACTTTGAAAGACTCCTTGCGAAATATCAGTCCAAGTCACGAACAATTGTTGGAAGTGGTTATCGACAGTCGCCGAAACCTACTCCCAATATGGGGCCCAACCCTAGCATGCCGGCGCATGTCCACCTCAATCAAAATAATACGACCTGTCCCAGCCTCCCAGAGCCTAATCCTGCTGTAATCGAGACGACAAGACCCGATGGTCACCCCGCTGCTCCGCAAATACAAGAAGGCATTGTGTTTCTCGCAGTGCGAAAAAGTGAGCACGACTTCGAAGTTGCTCAGATCTCTGCGCTGTCAATGGACGAGGATGAGTTCTTCAGCAAGCTCAAAGAGGAATATATCGGCATCCGTGGACGCATCCGATACTGGCTGGGCTACATGATCTACAGCCATTGCAACTTCGTCTCGGTAAGGGCATCCTCTTCTATTACTCATATTCTTATGTACTTTCCTTAAGACAGCTTAATTGTGCTTACATTGTCCTATTTAGATATCCTACACGGAGAGTGGATGGCGTCCGGTGGGGGACCACCCAATGCTTCCAGACGAAACGAATAACGACTATGACTACACTCGTCCACTAAAAACGGGTTCCCCTATCACGATACACGAGTTCTGGAAAGGTTTCTACAAGGGCTTCCGAAGCGGTAGGTGCCATCAATACCTGCCTTCGAGCCAGCCATATCGACAGCCCGTAGTTACGGCCTGTCGTATTACGCAATCTATCCCGAAGAGAAATCGCCGCATAGAACCTATCGACGTCATTCTCCAAAGACAGATCTGGGGCTTGCAAGCGATAGAAAGGGTTAGTGCTTGTCGTATTGTGGTTTACAACCTGCTCGCCCTTCTCGGGCCCTTCGTCGTGTGGTCCCTCTAGCAGTTTTATTGACACAACACTATGCATCTTCCGAACACACCCGTCCCTCTTATGTTTGTCATCCCGCTTATGTATATTCTTTGGGCTTCTTTTCTTAGCAGAGTGAGATGGTCAGCCGCTTACAGCTAAAACCTCGAAAGAAGGGTCCCGGATATGCTGTGTCTTTGAACCATAAAAACGTCCAAGAGAAAGGAGGTATAAGGAACGGCGAAACGAAAACCCCCACCTAACAAAATGAAGGCTACACGGAGTATAGTTCCGTACCTGTGGAAGTTCCACGTATCCTCATACAGTTTCGAAGTGTAATTCTCGGCGGAATCAAATTTAATGTCAAGTAGGCTCAATAAAACATGCAACGCTGCTGCCGCGGTAGCCTTACGCTCGGCTAGGGCGGGACTGCATGATCCTAAAGAATCAGGTGTGCCAATTTCGTCTTGATTTCTTCTGTGTATCTATCTACATTCTTGAGAATTTAGAAAAGTTTTTTATCACGGGCTCGTGAAATCGACGTGTGCACTACGATCTACAACCTCAGCCACCAATAGGGCTAGGCTGGAGATTTGCATGAGGCTGAATATGGACAGCTCAGCAGCTGCTTGGCTGAAGAGCATGTTCCGCAGTTCCACGGCGACGAGAGAATCTACTCCCTCCTGTGAAGGCGACTGGGCAAGATCAATTTCCTCCACAGGTACCAAGAACATGTCGGCTAACGTCTCGGCCAAGGCTCTTCCGACAACCTCAACAGCCTCCTCGCGTGTCATGAAAGAGGACATCTTGACGGCCAGGGACTCGCTGGGTTTACTTTGCTGCTCGTCATCTTGGTGGGATGAGGGCTGTCGGTACTTAAGTGCAAGGAGGCGCATGTCGCGGCCAAGCTCACCGTCCACGTCCCAGTGAGGGCCCGGGCCAGAGTTGATGCCCCCGACAACGAATTGAGAATTATACGGTGATAAAATCGCAGACTCGAGCGCCGCGAGCACGTGGTCCACGCCGATGACTCGGCGGCCCGCGCGAACTAGTGTTTTGCGCAAGGTCTCGGCAGCCGAAGCCTCGGCCACATACCCGACTCCGTTCACCACGGAAAGATCGATGGAGACGGCGGGAAGGTCGCACTGTTGCACGCGCCACTGGGTGAGGGCGTCTTCGTAAGCGCCGGCGCTTGAGTACGCACTTTGGCTGAGGTGGCCGAGCAACCCGTTGATGGAGGAAAAGAGGACGAAAAAGTCGAGATCGCCGACGAGATTGAACTGGCTGTGGAGGTTCCAAGCACCTGCAACCTTGCTCTCAGTTGTGTGCTTGAAATCTTCAAGCGTCATGTTGGCCACGAACGAATCCTACGCAAGGTTAGTCATTCATCACTCGCTTGACAGGAAAGCGTCCGGTGGTGAATACGTACACGAAGGACGAAAGTGGCATGAATAACACCGCGAATCGGTGGCAAGCCATTTTCCGCACACATATGGATGGCCTGCGCCAGGTCATCGGCGTCGGCGATGTCGCAGCTGATGGGCATGACGCGGTAGCAGCCGGCGCGACGGAGCTCCGTAGCTAGCGCCAAGGTATGAGGGCTCTGAGCTGCTTTGCGCGACAGTAGGACGAGGTTCCGGGCGCCACGCGCAACCAGCCAGTGGGCAACCGACTGTCCGAGCCCGCCGCTGCCGCCGACGATCATGTAAGATGCGCTGGGCGACAACTCGGCGACTGTGGTCTGCGGCAGCACGGGCACGGTTTCGAGCCCGGTGCATGTCAGCACTATCCTCCCCGTGTACGCCTCGTCCTGTAGCATGGTGACCGCTTTGACGATTTCTCCAATGCTGATGCAGGTAGCGGGCTGGGGCACTTGTAGGGCCTTTGTCTCAAAAAGGTGGGAGATCTCAGCCAAGCACCTGTGCACATCTCTTGCCCGGTGCTCTACCACACTGCTCAAGTCGAATGAGGTAAATGAAACACCGCGCGTGATCGCTTGTAACCTCAGCTAGTTTTTTCCATCCACCATCTCCTCTTTGCCAACTTGGATGAACCATCCCAGGGGTACGACGAGGTTTTTGATATCAAGAAGCGGAGTGGGCTTTGAGGTCAGCACCACGTCGACGCTGCCATCTTGGATTGCCTCCTGAATAGCAGCTTCCAACTGCTTGTCTCCTCCACCGAAAACGAGTTTTGACGGAATCCCATAGTCGTGCTCAGTCGATTCACGATTCGTGTCACGGTCCACGACGGCAAAGACCTCGGCGCCACTATGCCGGGCAAGCATGACGGCCGCTTGCCCGACGTCTTTAGGAACATCGTATATCAGGACCTTTTGGCCGAGTTTCAGTCGTGCCTTCTCCACAAGGCAGAAGTAGGCCGGGAGAAAGGCCGAGGGGAGCAGTGCCGCTTCATCGAAGGTAAGCCACCTGGGTATGGGCACCACCGACGTCCAGTCGACGATGGCACGGCTAGCAAGGGGTGAATGGCGCGTCAAGCACATGACGCTGTCACCAGCCGCTAAGCCTTGCGATGCTGCCTCGGTTCCAACTCTGGTAACAATGCCCGCGCACGATAGGGCTGTCGTCTTGTTGTCGGCACCACGCAGAAAGCTGGCATCGTATGCCCTCGGCTCCACCTCAACCAGGCCCTCTGGAAGCGCATCATAAACTTCGGCGGCATAGGCATCGTCACCAAAAGCTTGTTCCTTCGGATACCAGCACAAAGGCCGATCTGGCTGGAACCATGCCTCCAAGGATGAGCCTCGCTGATGGCCGAATTCCTGTGGGTGGAAGCCCATCATTGCATTTTTCTCCGTATCGTGGTACAGTCTGGGAACCAGTATAATGCCACCACGCTCGGCGTACTCGAGTTCCTGTGGCCCCTTTTCCACCCAAGCGCCACTGCTGGAGGACTTGGCAAAGTCGCTTCGTCGGATGACTTGTGTGATGGCATGGATGCCGCTATCAGACCAAAGAGGCGCCTCGGGGTCCAGGTCAAGCGTCAGGAACGTACGGCCGATGTGCTCTGTCCGTAGCGTGCGGACGAAGCCGGTGGCAAGACTCATCTCGGGGCGCTTGCAGTCCACAGCGCCTCCACGCGTTATCCATAGGAGCCGTTGGCAGCCTGTGCTCATCGCACGAAGGCCCTCCAGGTACGCAGCGTCAAGCTCGTACAGGATGGGATCGTCCATCTCGCCCAAAAAATACAGGTCTTGCCGGCGTACCATTCCAACGTTGTCACGTCAGATTCAAGATCCTGCACAGCGGGTAGTCCATGCTCGCCTCTTTCGGCATGCCCACTCAGGGATCGCCGTAGACTTTCCAGCCAGGGCGAAGGTGGAAGAGCGCCGGCTCTTTGGCTCACGACAATTACCGTATCCTCCGGAGCCGCATATGCTGGAATGGCCGTCTCTGTCTGTGTCACTGTCGCCATCACAACATGCGGAGCGCAGTTGTCATTTGGGTCTCCGCCATCAAATTGCTCGAGTCCTAAGCCTGTGAAGCCAGCATTTCGGAGCGATGCGTCCCAGCGCACGTAGAACGAGTGGTTTCTGACCCTGGTTTCTTCCCCAAACCGCCACCCGGGGAGGAGTCCGTTGACGAAGTCATAGTCCACCTGGCCGCTGATATCTTCGATGGATAGGAGCGTTCCGTTGTGCTTCAGGAGCACCCGAATGTTATTTAGTAAGGCGGATTCATGGGCGTTTATCAAGACATGCGAAGCGATGACAAGGTCATAGGTCCCCTCTTGGAACCCCTGCGCTGCAGGGCTCCTTTCAATGTCGAGAAGTTTAAACGAAAGCAGCTCACTCCAGTCAGAAAACATCTCCTGGCAGATCCCAAAGGTTCCGTCAGAGACGTCCGTAAAGTGATAGGCCGTGGCGTAGGGTCCGCCCGACGCCGTCGTGCTTAGTGTCTGCAGGGCGTATCGTGTCAAACCGCCATAGCCGGCTCCGATCTCTAGGATGCGAAGGCGCGGGTTTTTGTGCATCAGATGACGCACCAGTGCCGATACCTGGGATCCCACGCCCTTGAGCCAGGGCGTGCCGTGCTGGTAGAGGGACAACAACCCATTTTGCATCATGATCTCGTGCAGTGTCGTTTCGCCGCGGAGCATGGGCGCCAGATGAGGGCCGAGATGACAAACCATTGCCGCGTCCCCTCGGGCGCCTGATATCTCATGGATGCGGCTAGTAGCTCGTACCTCGTCATCGGCCAGCCATTCGGCGCTGCCATGGCACAGTCTTCCCGAGGCAGCTTTGTCGACGAGATCTCTCATCCAGAGGTGGTATCTGGCGGCCTGGGGTGCCAACTGCCGCAATTCATTTAAATCCAAGGCTGGGAGTGCTTTTTGCGCGAAGTACACGCAAACGCGCCAGATGCCGTGCGTAAGAGAGACATCAGAAGCGCCAATGTCAGCACCGCTCTCCATATCCTTCTTGATCGCCTGAATGGTGGCCGGTGATGGAAAAGAAATATCAAGAGACCATCGCAGCGTGTTGCACCACTGCCCTTGCCATGCATCAACCTTATGTAGCGACAGAGCGCTTCCAATGGACAAATAAGAGAATGATTCCATCTCCAAGACAGGCTCGCCATTCCCCTGATCAAACACTGTCAGGTCGGTCTTCATATCCTGATCATCACAGTAAGTAATTAAAGAGGAAGCCGTGACGGTGTATCCGGCCTTGTTGCTGAACTTGGCGGATGCCCAGAAGCTCTTCACTGCTCTCGGCACCTTGGCAGCCGTTTCACGACCAGCCACTTCCGGCAATGCCGAGTATGGCGCCGTGATGATCGAATCCAAAGAAACGGGATGCAGCAAGTGATCACGAGGGAGGTCATTCGGAACCGACGTTTCGGGCACCGCCATGGTGACCACGCTGCGTCTCTCAGTGCCTGACTGAATGATGCTCGACACATTCTGGAACAGAGGGCCGTGAGCTATGCCTAAATTCCTCAGGTTCGAAAACAGATCCGCCGGGAGGAACTTTCTCGTGTACCCTTCGATGGACCGCGGGTTGTTTCTTTGCCGGGTTTTCTGAAGAGAGGAGCCGTCGTACTCGGTCATGATCAAACCTTTGGCATGTTGAGTCCAATGATTTTCTTGTGTGACGGTCCAGACCTCGAACTGTCTCCATCCCCGAGAACGTGCTGCCATATCGTTCACAGGGCGCATGGTGGTCTGGATCTCGATGCCCTCCGCGTTTCCGGGTATCAACATAGCTTGCATGAACTCAACGTCTTGCAAACAGTAACCTGTGGCCTCCTCGCTCCTGGCATGATCCTCAAACGCGTTGACCTGCCGAATGGCCTCAATGGCCAAGCAAATATACCCCGCCGCTGGATATACGACATTGGACTGGATCACGTGGTCACGAGTCCAGGGGGCATCAGAGACGCGGAGGATGTGACGCCATGTGGGCGTCTCGGGATTACACCCTTCAGTGAGTGATCCAAGGAGGTCGTGGGGTGGTAAGGTTCGCTGGCGTAGAGCTCGGTTTTCTCGAGGCTCGACCCAATGCTTGACTTTGTGGTTCCATGGATATGAGGGCAAGTCAGTCAAGACTCTGACATTACTACCTCGACCGAATGGGAAGTTCACGGCCCCGAGATCCAACTCGCAGCCATGTCGCAGCAGGTTGGCAGCAAGCGTCTGCATGGTCTCTCGCGCGTCCGTCTTACGGACAAGTGAGCCGTAGTATGGTATGCGCAGCCCCTCGAACTCCGGCAGACCTAAGATTTCCTGGATAGGGCCCCCCAAAGCTGTGTGGGGGCCTATCTCGATTATAACGTCCAAATTAGACGCAGAACCTGCTAGCTCGCCTAATACCATGTCGGTGAAGGCGGTCAAGAACTGTACAGGCTGTAGCAAGCTCTGTACCCAGTGCTCCGGGCTCGAGATATCTTCTGAGTTTGCCATGCGGCCGCCCGTGACCGGGGAAGAGAACGCCACCGATTGCGTAGAAACACCGTTGGTGTTTGCAGCCTCTCCACTGGCCTCGATTTGCTCTGCGTAAGCGTGCGCCACGGGCGTCATGTGGTGCGAGTGCCATGCCGTGTTGACCTTGAGACGACGAGCGAATATGTTTTCCAGTGCCGCCAGACCTTCCAGCTCAACCATGGCAGCCAAGTCGCCCGCAACCGTAGTGCTAGATGGGCTGTTGATGCACGCAACGGTGGCCTTGCCAGACGTCAATCTTTTCAGATAGGCCTCAGTTTCAGACTTCCCGAGACCAACCGCAATCATGCCGCCCTCAGTTGGTCCTCGGAGAGCGGGATCGGCAGCCAGAGCTGCGCGGTGATACGCAATCGACATAGCTGCGCGGTAGCTGAGAGCACCAGCGGCGTAGGCTGCGGCAACCTCGCCGCTTGAATGGCTTGTCACCGCCGTGGGTTTTATGCCCCAGGATTGGAGCAGCCGCACAAGCGAGATTTGGACGGCGACGCAGATAGGAGTACTGAGAGCGACTTCGCTGATTTTAGAAACGTCCGAATCCCGGGAGAGTTCTTCCAACAGTGACCATTCCGCGCCGAACTGCTCAAGGTGTTCCTCGGCCTCACTTAGGGATTCCTGGTATACCGGGTATGCGTCGACAAGCTCCCTACCCATGGCAAACCACTGCGCGCCCTGTCCGGTAAATACCATGCCAATCCGCGGGTGGATGTCAAGGCACGGCTGGGTTTGAATTTGGGAGACCGCAGTGTCTCGATGGCCGAGTCAAGGCTCCAGGTCAATGGATTGGCCGCGACCCATGGGAAACGAGTGCGCCTCTCTCCCAGAGTATACGCGATGCCGTCAAGCAATTCCGCTGGGTTCTGATTTGTCTCCATCTGCCGTTCTAGGAAACCGATGAGGTTCGACACGATTGCCTGACAAGCTTGCTCGTCCTTTCCGCTAAGGATAAGAATCTTCGAACTGTGTCGGGAAGTACCGCTCGAGGAGGAGATCTTGAGCACCCCGTTGATGTGTTCATTTGTCGTGTTGATGCCTAAATCTGCCGGTGCCCAGCGAGCGGCACTCTCCATGATTATGTGAGCATTGGTACCCCCATATCCGAAGTTGTTGATAGATGCCCGGCGGATTGTCGTGCTTGGCCACGGTTGAGTCGTCTGGACTAACTTAAGATTCCATTCCTCGAGAGACAGTTTTGGGTTTGACTTTTCAAAGTTGATCGTGGGTGGGATCACTCCTTTCTGTAAAGCCATTGCTGTCTTTATGACGCTCGCCAAGCCGCTTGCCGCTTCAGTATGGCCGATATTGGTCTTTACAGAGCCGATGAGCAGGGGATCTGGCTTCGCCCCAAAAACCGACGCAATGGCTTGCGCCTCAATGGTATCGCCTGCTTGGGTGCCTGTACCGTGTGCCTCGAAGTACTGGGTGTGCCGAGGGTCCAGCTTGGCTTTCTGATAGCAGCCACGAATCATGGCCAGCTGGGCCTGCAGGCTGGGTGTTGTGATAGTTTCAGTCCTGCCGTCTTGGTTGAGGAAAGATTCCCTAATCACTCCCTGGACCGGGTCTCCGGCCGCCAGTGCGTCCTTAAGGAGCTTCAGAACTAGCGTCGCGACGCCCTCACCGCGTCCGTACCCGCTCGCTCGCGAGTCGAAAGCGTACGACTTCCCATCGCCTGACAGGAACCTGAGGGATTATTTTAGCACTCTGAACCGGGTAGCTTTCGGTGAACTTATTCTCACCCTGCTGATCCCAAGGCTTTGAACATGTCCGGGTTGAGGGTCAAGTTAGCTCCGCCAACGATGGACATGCTAGCTTCCCCGGTCCTCAAGTTCTGTATGGCTTGGTGCATGGCGACCATTCCCGAGGAACAAGCTGTCTCGATCGTCATACTAGCACCGCGGAGATCGAAGAAGTGAGATATGCGATTTGACATCATAGGCAGACCGGTACCGGTGGCCATCAAGCGAGGGAGATTGTCCGGGTTCCGAAGTAGCCCATCGCGGTAATCGTGTACGAAGACACCAGTAAACACGGACGTATTCGAGCCTGCAACCAAGGCCAGCGGGATTCCAGCTGCAGTTGTTAGTCAGGGTAGCTGTATTGCCACCGGGGCAATGATGGGCAAAACCGGGGAGTGATAAGGGAGATGGACAGGGGAATAAACGAGATGGAAAGAAGAGCTGCGTGAGAAAAAGACAAGGATGGAAGGGCTCAGCGAGCTCACCGTTTTCCAATGCTTCATAAACCGACTCCAACTGCAGTCGGTATTGGGGATCGAGAGACTGGCATTCATTAACTTGGACCTTGGGTCACTCCTGCGACGACTACACAACATACCGATGAAGTCTCGCTCGAGTAGCCAAAAAAAAGCTGCGTCAAAAAGTCCAACGTCCTCTTGAAGAAAATGCGCTCCTTTCACGTGGGTCTACAAAACGTTCGCAATATCGGGTCAGTACCTACTAGGCAAATATGGCCCTCTCGGATTCTCACACTGTTGAGTCTCTCGCTGTTCGGATGATAAACACCATTGTGTTGGAATCTCGAGGGCGGAAATGGTGTCCAGCCACTGCGCCCCTCCGCCAGCATGCGCCAGAATTGTCCGTGTTTGTCGCGTCCCCAGAGAATTTCGAGCTCATGCCAATAATGGCAATTGGCTCGTTGTGGTTTTCAGCATAGTGCATGGGATTGAAAGTGCTTCCCATCTTCGATAGCGGTGGTTGCTTGCCTTTGTTGAAACGGCCGGCAACTCATGGACTGGTACGAAGCCACGTTCGCTATTGGGGTTGATGCCGCTGTTCGAGGTGTTCCATCCAAATCACAGTGCTGCACTATATAAGTAGGTACCTAATTGGGTGGGAACCCAAAATGAAGCCGCTCACTAGAAGTCCACGCGGACCAACCGAGGGGAGCCACACGTTCACAGTAGCTGAACATTGCTGAGACTGATTTTACTTCTGGGATTGGTCGCCAAGCCAGTTGAGACAGGCGTAAGCGAAAAGGAGCGGAAACCGGAGAAACTTTAGGATGGGTGTCTGTCAGATGCTACCCAAAAGCGCCAAGAAGTGTCAGCGTGGCGTACACGGATCCTTGTGACTGTTGGGACTCAAATTTGCGAACTCCGCTGTGCCGCACTGCACATCGCTATCGCGACGCTTATCGGAATCACGGAGCAACTCTAAGTTCGCCGGGTATGATGAGAAAATGCCGGACGCATCTCTGGCCTGAATTGCAGTTTCTACGCAGGAAGCTTCTGCGCAGCTAACTGGGATAGTTCGGGCACGTCGCAGATGTGAGATCCTGTCAAGAAAAAAGCACTTTCACTGGCTGCACCAGCCATATCCCGCCTGTTGGTTCCTCCGTAATGTTTCCATTGTGCTGATGTGTACTCGCATTCAACATCGAGTCATAGCAAAATCACAAGCCATGGCTCCCGCCAAGACGCTTCTTCTTTTCGGCGGGGGCCATGTCCTTGGACGAGGCATACTTCAACCGCATCCTGTCAAGCATCAAGGACGACGATTCTTGGCGGTGGGCTCTCGACGCCGTCACAGACATAGGAAACATATGGCACACCTTGTGCGAATCGATCCCGAGCCTGCGCCACACAGAAGGTGTGGAGCATATGCAGAAGCTCGCTGGGTGGCTTCGAAACGGATGTCTTTCGCCTAGCTCGTCGGTCGCCAACCTGCCCAACTCAACCCTTGGCCCTCTGGTCATCATAGCTCAACTCGTCGAATATCTTCATCACGTCAAGTCTCAGTCAATGGGCATAGCTGGCGACATATCGGGGTACCGTCCGCCCTCGCACACAGAGACAGTTGGCTGCTGCCTCGGCGTTTTCAGCGCCCTCGCCGTATCTTCCAGCTCTTCTTGGGCCCAATTCGGCCAGAATTCTGCGGCGGTACTCCGAGCTGTCATTTTGCTCGGCGCCTTATCCGATGCGCGAGATATGAGCCACCATGCTGGCTCATCTGTCTCGCTCGTCGCATTCTGGAAGGGAGGCCGTTCGCTGTCTGACTTGAAGAGGGTCCTGGACAAGCATGCTGATGTGAGCACAGTCTAACATAATCAAACGATATACCCACTAACAAAAGAGTAGACTTATGTTTCCGTCTCATATGACGACAACCGGGCGACGGTGACGGCACCCGCACGTACCGCGACCGCGTTAAAGAGCGACCTACAAGCAGCGGGTATTTCTGCCACCGAAACCGAGTTCCATGGTCGCTTCCATGCAGGTAAGATGTATGAACCTGAAATGGCAGAGTTCCTCCTGTTTTGCAAGGACAACCCAGGCTTCCAGCTTCCTGGTGCATCGGCCCTCGCCGTGCCCACCCGCATCAACTCGGACCGTTATGTTGGCGGATCTGTAGCTCTCCTCGAAGCAGCGTCGCGGGCCTTTCTGGTTGAACAATTTGACTGGATCAAGACCTTCCGATCAGCGGTGTCTGTTGTGTTGCGTGATAGGAATTCCCGACTGGTGGAGTTCGGACCAGAACGATGCATCCCGCCAACACTCCTGCGAAGGCTACAGGGGCAAGTCCTTCACTTTGATCCTGCAGGCATCATGGAGAGCACGAAGCCTACCACGCCCCCGAAAGCCACGGAAATACCCAACGAACGCCCAGAGAGGCTGAGGATGCATACTGTAGGAAAGAACGACGTGGCTGTCATCGGCATGTCGTGCCACGTGGCGGGGGCATCAGACCTCGAGGGGTACTGGAAGATACTCCTCGGGGGCCAGTCGCAGCACAGAGCCTTAGTGCCCAACAGCCGCTTCACCATGGAAACTCCATCCCGTCCATTGAGCGGGGGCGATGACGGGAAGAAGTGGTTCGGGAACTTCCTGGAAGACCACGATGCATTTGACCACAAGTTTTTCCGGAAGTCTCCTCGCGAAGTTCTCCACATGGATCCTCAGCAGCGGCTCATTTTACAAGTTGCTTACCAAGCTGTTGCGCAATCGGGCTACTACCACACGACCAAACCCAACAGTCGCATTGGCTGCTACATCGGCGTCGTCGCCAATGACTACGAGAACAACATCGCGTGCACCTCACCCACGGCTTTCTCTGCCACTGGCGCTTTGCGAACCTACATTGCTGGAAAGGTCAGCCACTACTTTGGCTGGACTGGGCCTGGAATGACGCTAGATACTGCCTGTTCGGCATCCACCGTGGCTATCGACTTGGCCTGCCAGGCCATTCTTGCCGGCGATTGCGAAGCTGCTCTTGCGGGGGGCACGAATTTCTACAGCACCCCGATGTTCTTCCAAAACTTGGCCGCCGGGTCTTTTCTCAGTCCAAGCGGTCAATGCAAGCCGTTCGACGCCCAGGCCGATGGATACTGCCGGGGCGAAGCAGTCGGTGCCGTATTCCTCAAGAGGCTGGATAGAGCTATGGCCGATGGCGATCAAATCTTCGGAGTCGTCTCAGCGACCGCTATCAACCAGAACCAGAACTCGACACCCATCTTCATTCCGAACCCAGCCTCTCTTACCGACGTATTCCGGACAGTGGTTGCCAAGTCTGGAATGAGCGTCAAGGACATCTCTGTCGCCGAGGCGCATGGAACGGGCACGCCAGTCGGTGACCCTGTCGAGTATGACAGCATCCGTCGCGTGTTTGGCGGGGCCCATCGCTCAGGACAGAAACCTCTGCAAATCGGCTCGGTTAAAGGTCTCGTTGGCCACACCGAGGGCGCTTCAGGACTTGTTGCCCTCATCAAGGTGTTGCTGATGATGCACGAGAGCCGCATACCGCCGCAGGCCAGCTTCAGCTCCATGAACCCTTCGATCAAGGCTCTTCCCTCCGACAACATGGAGATAACTACGATATAGAAGGTTTGGGCGGATGACCTGAAGGTCGCGCTCATCAACAACTACGGAGCTGCGGGGTCAAACGCGTCCATGATCATCAAGCAGGCACCGGGCCCGAGCAGGAAGACACCGATATCCCAACCCGCTGCTGTCAAGTACCCGTTCTATTTTTCGGGATTAGACTTCAAGGCCATCCAGACATACTCTTCGAGGTTCCGCAAGTTCGTCGCCGAAAGAACGATGTCAGCAAATGACCTTAGCATGGAGAACCTGTCCTTCAATGTCAACCGCCAATCGAATTGGAACCTTGGCCACGCCCTTATGTTCAAAGCTGAAACGCTCGAGGAACTGGACCAGAAGTTGGCTGCTACCGAAACCATCGAAAAACCAACCCTACGACCGGTGATTCTTTGCTTCGGCGGGCAAGTCTCCAAGTTCGTCGGCCTTGATCCTAGCGTGCTGGGGAAAGCGGCCGTACTGCGTTCTCCTCTGGAAGAATGCGACAAAGTATGCCAGTCCATTGGTATAGGCCGCCTCTGGCATGCCCTCTTCCAGCGTGAGCCAATCGATGATCCCGCTGTGCTGCAACCGCTGCTGTTCTCCATGCAGTACTCGTCCGCTATGAGCTGGATTGACTGTGGGGTGAAGCCAGCTGCGCTTGTCGGGCACTCATTCGGAGAGATCACAGCGCTCTGCGTCTCTGGCGTCCTGAGTTTGGAAAATGCTTTACGTATGGTCCATGGCAGGGCCAAGATTATCAGAGACTCCTGGGACACAGAAAAGGGGTCCATGATTGCAGTGGAGGCGGAACTGTCAAGTATCAACGATGTACTTGCGGCCGTCAACACTCACATTCGATCACATGACGAAAAATTGACAGAAGCCACTATAGCTTGTTTCAACGGCCCCAGGAGCTTCACAATTGCAGGTTCGACTATCGCGATCGACAGAGTGCAGGAGAGAGTGCACGACCTGAGCATTAAATACAAGAGATTGGAGGTTACCCATGCTTTCCACTCTAATCTGGTCCAGCATCTTGAGTCACCCTTGGGTACCTTGGGTCAAACATTGGTTTTTAACGAGGCCAAAATCCCTCTCGAGTTAGCCACAGAGAATCGACAGACGCCCCCTCGGGCCCCTTCCTATGTCTTTCAACATATGCGACAACTCGTCTATTTCCACCACGCCGCCCAGAGGCTTGAGAATGAGTATCCAGCAGCCGTCTGGCTCGAAGCAGGTTCGAACTCCACCATCGCTTCCATGGCGAGCAAGGCGCTAGGCATGCCAAAGACCTCGGCCTTCCAGTCAGTCAACATCACGAGCGGAAGCAACCCGCTATCACAGCTAGTTGATGCGACCATGAGCCTCTGGAAGTCCGGCCTGCGTGTTTCTTTCTGGCCTCACTCTCGAATGCAGACATGCGAGTACTCGCCAATAATCCTTCCACCATACCAATTCGATAAACAACGCCATTGGCTAGAATTCAAAGCGCCGCAGCAGGTGCTTCAAAGCCCTACAGCGGTGCCCGGGGGCGAGAAGGCAGAGATACCCCCCACTGGTCCGCTCACACTTCTGGGCCACGAAAGCAACGGCGATGGCCATTATCGGTTCCGCATCAACATGGAGGTTAGGGAGCTCGCGGATGCTATTTCGGGCAACTTCATCGGCCGCACCACGGAGACTTGTCCGCCCATGTTCCAGATTGACCTGGCCATACGGGCGGTGATGGCCACAGACGCGGTCATCTCCCAAACGAATGTCAACCGCCCTCAGGTCCTCGACGTGGCCAATCCCTTTCCGATCAATCCAGCAATTCAGCGTTCCGTCTACCTTGACTTGAAGCGCACGGTTGGTTACGGCTGGGAATTCCAATTCACCAGCAAGCTCGAAGACTCCAGTGTGGTTATCAATATGACTGGCTTTCTGTACTTCCCCAATCTCAAAGACACGCGCTCAGAAATCGAGTTCGCAAGATTGGAGCGGCTAGTGACCCATGACCGCTGCCTCAGAGCTCTCTCAATCAGCGAGGATACAGAGGATTTCATCCAAGGCAAAAGTATCTACATGATCAGCTCTGACAGTATCAAGTACAATCACAGCCTCGAGAGGCTCCAGAGGTTGGTTGGTCGAGCTAACGAGTCGGCTGGGACTGCGATACGCTTCGCATCAGATGATGTCTCCAGCAATTCCAGCATGGGAGATGTTTTCGTCCAGACGGGCGGCATCTGGGTGAACTCCCTCTCACGACAGCGTCATGTCGCTAGAGGTTCGGTTTACGTCGTCAGGAGCGTTGAGCAATGGATCCGTTCCCCACGTATTTTGTGTCAAAACACCAAGGGGACTGACGGAAACGATCGCCACAGCGAATGGCATATTATGGTGCAGCACCAGTACCACGCACTGGATCGCTCCTTTGTGACAGACATGTTCATCTTTGACGCAGTGTCTGGATCACTCGAAGAGGTCATTCTCGGCATTCGATACGCGCCTATCCACATGTAAGTTATCTCAGTGAAACCCAGTCTCTTCAAGCTACTCAGAAGCTAACAAATATTGCAGTGATGAGCTCAGTGGGGAGTTAGCTGTATCTGACGTTCATGGAAATCCTTCAAAGTTATCACGAGCTTCCGAAGTGCGGATTTCGCCAGTGATTACATAACCGCCAGTGCCGCAAAAAGCCAATGCGGTAACCACAAGGTCAAAGGCTGTGTCTCCTGGTGCGTCAACACAGCCCAAGGCCGGCGTCGAAAATGCTTACACGAAGGCCGACATATGGGCCAAGCTCCGTCTTGTTCTCGCGGATATCTCCGGTCTCGAACCCGAAGAGATCAATGAGACCGACTCTCTGGCAGATATCGGCATTAACTCACTCATGGGAATGGAGATGGCACGGGAAGTCGAGACTACATTTGCCTGCACATTCGAACAGTCAGAGCTGGTCGGCCTCACCGACATACCCGGAATTCTTGATTTTCTTCAGATGACGCTTGGCCACCGGGAGGGTTTGAGCACTTCATACCCGTCTAACGAAACTCCCTCTGAAGAGAGCTTGTCGGACAACGAGCGTGCCGTATTGTCAGCCCCAGATGCCGCTTTGGATAAAGCGGTATTGCTTGACACGAAGGAAAGCCCCATGGAACTTCTGCCAGCTGCGGTCCTTGATTCCTTCCGGGAGTCTAGCTTACACACTGACCACTTTCTTGAGACTCGCGGATGCGCTGGCTATCTCAGCGGGGTCTCCCAGAAGCAGACCCGGCTTTGCCTCGTGCTCATCAGTGCGGCATTCAAGGAGCTAGGTTGCGACCTCGAGGGCGCCCAGGTTGGCTCTGTCTTGCAGCCCGTGCCTTTCGTGGCAAGACACAAGCGATTCCGTGATTACCTGTATAAGATGCTGGAAGAGACGAGGATCATTGACAGTGAAAATGGGATCATGACACGTACCGCCATTCCGCTTCCGTCGCAGACTGCAGAGGCCATCCTGGAAGACCTCATGAAGCACCACGCGGACAACGGTTCGTCGCATCAGCTCACATACAACGTCGGCTCCCGCATGGCCGACGTTCTTTCCGGCAAGGCTGGTGGGCCCCAGCTGATCTTTGGTGACGCTAAGAATCGCGAGCTCGTCGCCAGCTTCTATGGCGAGCTTCCCTTCAACAAGCTCTATTTTGAGCTGATAGCCGACTTTTTCTCGCGCCTCTCTCAGAAGTTCAGATCTTCCCCGCAACGCCCGGCGACCTTGAAGATACTGGAGATGGGCGCGGGCACTGGGGGCACAACCAAGGTCATCGTACCCCTCCTCGCCAAGATCGGCATTCCGGTCGAGTATACATTCACTGATCTCTCGCCTTCACTCGTGGCACAAGCCAAAAAGCGATTCAAGCAGTATCCTTTCATGAAGTTTGCCGTGCATGACATCGAGAAGCCGCCGGCTGAGGCTGCGCTTGTGGGCTCTCAGCACATTGTCCTCGCCACTAATGCCGTGCACGCGACGCATTCGCTCCGCGTCTCGGCCCAAAACATCCGAGAATTCCTCCGACCCGATGGCTTTCTCATCCTGCTCGAGATGATGGGTTCCCTGCATTGGGTCGACGTCGTCTGGGGCACTCTGGAGGGCTGGTGGCTCTTTGACGATGGCCGAACCCATGCCATTGTGGACGAGAAGCACTGGAAAAAGGAGCTCCTTGACTCAGGCTTCAAACACGTCGAGTGGACTGACGGTAAACAGCCCGAAGTGCATGTGCAGAGAGTGTTGCTCGCAATGGCGGCAGATGTTCCGCAACGGCTTAAACACCGGTCTGCGGCCAATCTACCGAGGGGGGGTCGCCATGAAGATGACGAGGAGATGGACCAAGAACACGTCCAGGCTCGAATTGCAGCTGCGGATAAATATGTCCAGAATACGATTCGGGGATTCTCGGTTGCTCCGCAAGTTACTTCGGGTACTGGTCGGAGCAGTGGCATCTCATCCGTCTCGGTGCTGGTTACTGGTGCCACAGGTAGCCTCGGAAGCCACCTCGTCGCACACCTTGCCAGCCTTCCGACAGTTGATAAAGTCTACTGTCTCAACCGCCACGGCCCAGGCGGCCTCAAGGCAAGGACGAAGGCTGATCCTCAGAGGCGTCAGGTCCAGGCAATCGAGTCGAAGTCGATCCACCTTGAGCAATCATCGGCCTCCAAGCTCGAGGCGATCGAAACAGACTCTTTTGAACCTCTTCTTGGCCTTGACAGAGCGACCTATGACCGGCTCGTGGGTAGTGTGACCCATATTATCCACAATGGCTTCCCCGTCAACGGCCTGCGCTCCCTGAAGCAGAACGAGCCACAGTTCGCCACAATGCGCAACCTCGTCGACTTTGCCGCCCATGCATCCACCGCTCGCGGTCCCACCGACAAAGTCACCTTCCAGCTGGTGTCGTCGCTCTCGGCCGTCGGCAAGTACCCCTACACGCACGGCGGCCAGAGAAGGGTACCCGAGGAGCCGCTGGACATCGACAGCGCGCTTCCCAACGGCTACGGAGGCGCCAAGATGGTCTGCGAGCGCATTTTGCGCGAGACCCTGGGCCAGCACCGCGACCGCTTCCGCGCCATAACGGTGAGGCTGGGCCAGGTATCCGGCTCCACCAAGACGGGCTACTGGAACCACATGGAAATCCTGGGCTTCCTTTTCGAGTCGGCGCACACCTTGCGCCTCTTCCCCGCCGTTACGGGCCCTCTGTCGTGGGTACCGCTCGAGTCCGCCTCGGCGTCACTGGCGGACCTGCTGCTGCGCGAAAATCGTCCCAGTCTTGGCCGATGCGCTGGGAGTGCCGGAGAAGCGCATCGTTTCCCTGGAGGAGTGGATCAGGAGGGTACGGGCTTACCCCGGGAAGAATCCGTGGGAAAACCCAGCGTATCAGGCGTTATCCTTCTTCGAACACAAGTTCTTACACATGTCGTGCGGGGGGGTGACGCTGGCGACTGAGAAGGGGCTGGAGCACTCGCCTACTCTGAGGGGTTTACAGCCGGTGAGCGACAAACAGGTGAGAGGATACATCGATGCTTGGAAGAGGAGCGGATTCCTATAGAGAAAAGGATCAGAGGAATCAGCCAGCCAAAGACATGTCTAGGGATTATGATGCAGTATGTCACACATGATAAGATATATCACAATAGGTGTCCCACTGGAGGGGGCATAACAAGTTCGAGGCTTGAGTTTTCTTATCAAGCTCGAGCAACTCTTCACGAGTCAGCACCTTCACAAACACAGTTTCACATCAATCAAAGCGAAGAAATATGTATCAGTGAGAATGGACAGGACCGGAGTGCAGATCACGCATGGCATTACAGCCAGGACGAAGGATTCAGGTTGCTTCGCCAAGTTTCGAAAGCGACGGGTTGGAAGTTGATAGCACGCCTTGGTATACGGCTTCTAAGTCCTTGGCTTTCTCAACTCTACCGTTTCTGGAAACTTTAAAGACTCCGCACAGGGTTCAAGCTTCACAGGATGATAAGTAGCGGACTGAATACTCCCTTGAAGACGGCTAGCGAACTTTTCGACGCCAATCCGAAGCTACTTAAAACACAAAGACTGTGCTGTGTGAGGTGAGCGAATAGCTAGACCGCCTAAAGTCCAAAAGCTGCATCCAGGGACCATCTACGGCCCGCATCCAGAAGACTGCACCGCCTGTCTCTTTGCCCGCTTGGCCGCCGAAATGAAATCAACTTTCTGCCACGTTAGCCGAAGAGACGAATGCATCAAAATCGAACCCCGTATCGCAGAAAAGGTCATCAAAAGCGGATCCAAAGTTTTCATCGTTGAGAGAGTCCAGTCCCTGTGGCTGTAGGATTCTCGCCGATAATGTTTCAAAAGTGCTGATGCATTCCTGTACATAAGCACTGAGGTGATGGTGGCTACGTAACGCAGATATGACGCTGCACCATGATTGCGCCACCGACTCTGAATAGAGTTCTGGAACGAACATGGCAGCCAGAAATGTCGTGCCTGCAATATGTAGGTAATATACCCGGTACCACCACGGGAGCATCAGCCTCGAGGACATCCGCGCTTCGTGCCCCAGGCCAATGGAATCACTGATGCTGCGAGCGGCAATAGGGAATTTTGTGGCAGTAGTGCTTCTACCACTTTTCCTGTAGCGATTCTGCCATAGGGCGGTCGAACCCAACCTATCCATGCGGATCCGTACATGTCATTTACTCAATTTCACTGTCTTTTTCCACCATTGCCGTCACCATCGTTTGCCGCCCATCGCCAGCGCTATCGCCATCGCCATCACCCACGCCTCGCCTCCGTCCTCGTCCTCGCCATCACCGTCACCTCGCTGCCGTCTAAGCCTCACTGTCGCACTGCTACCACTGCTTTCGCTTCATGCTTCCATACATGCACTGGCGAACCCAAGACAGGATCAACTCAATTCACCCCGTCGACGATCCAGCGCCTGCCAATTTGCGAGTTGCCGTGAACCTATATTCAAGCCATACTTAAAATTGATGCCGCCGAGGCACCACGTTTATATTTTACATGTCCCAGGCCACGAAGGTGACCTTCAATTTACTCGCACGTGAGCGTAAAACTTTCCACTCACAGATATCAGGTGAAAGGCAATGGTCAGCTCATCAAGCTACTTAACCAGCCAAAGGTCGGATTTCGTAGAAATCTCAAGTGCCAGGTAACACCAATACAACATCGCGACCATTGTCTCATGCTAGGAGGTAGAACTCGAAGCGATTATTGCCACTAGGTCAAGATCTAGGAAGGCTAGAAATAATGCTTTTTCTACTGGCGGTCGGAGCATTTGAACCTTGAACTTCGCCCAGTCCCTATAACCTCGCTAACATCCACTACGCGTTTGAAAGTTATGTGGTCGCCAAGTCGGCATCTTAATGTGCGGCCGTGTCCGCGCGTGCCTGTGCACTACCGGACGGCTGGTGAAGGGGACCGCGCTTCCATTCCTTCCTTCATCACTCAATGGTATTCTGTCTGTTAATCAGATCTTTTTTCCACTTTAAATCATGCAATACGGTGAGGGACGTCGGTAAGAAGAGCCAATAAAGAACCATAATGGTATGCGCTTTAACACCAGCCCCTCGCTGGGTCAGTAATCGAAACTCAATCACGGTACCCTCTACTCAAAGCTGATGGCCTCAGCGGGAACTCCACTAGAAGATCCTATATGAATTGTACAACGCCACCAAAGATGAAGGACTTGCCTCAGACCAAATCATCCCATCATTTAACAACCTCTATTCTCACGGACGCCATGAAGTCCATCACGCTCTTTACCCTGGCCCTGGTGCCCTTGTCCATGGCCAACACAACAGAGGGGCCATCCAGCACGTCGACGACTGCGTCGACCAGTTCGTGGACGGCGCGGTGCACCGCTGACGGCTGCGCCATCGCCGTGACGGGAGTCCCGGGCATTAGCCTGCCGAGCCTCGCCGTCCGCCGGGCCGATTGCTCGAGCTACATGACGAGGACGGTGACGGTGCCGGCCATGTGCGTCCTTTCCCCGTTCCCGTTGTTCACTTTACCTAGCTGCTAACTAGGCGCCGCCCGAGTAGCACCATCTCCCTCGCGGCCGGCGTGACCATCACTCCCGTTCCGGGCCTCGTCCCCGGCTACGCGGCCGTGTGCTTGATCGGCGGCGCGTCGCGGTACGCTAGCGCGTGCTCGTGCGCCGGCATCACGTCGGGCACGGTCACGAGGACGGCGACGGCGACTACAGGCTTCACGACTTCAACGACATCGGCGCCTCCTTGCTGCACACCGGGTGGTGGTACGCCGGGTGGTCCGGGTGGTGGTACGCCGGGTGGTCCGGGTGGTGACTCGCCGGGTGGTGGAGAGGATGGCGGCACGAGTCCGGGTGGCGGCACGAGTCCCGGTGGTGGTTCTCCCGGCGGTGGTTCTCCCGGTGGTGGTTCTCCCGGTGGTGGTTCTCCCGGTGGTGGGTCGCCGAGCTGTCTCCCATGTGAGTAAGCGAGGCGCTGGTGGCTGTAAAGGACCTGCATGCCTATGCTATCATGTTTGGGGGCAGCGGGATCTCGTATAATGGAGACTTGGGCCGGCAAAACCCAGATTAAGATGGAAAATCCATGTTTGGAGCACGGTCGCCACGAAGTTCTCCCAAGCGGCGCATGCTGCATGTTATAACGCCGAAAGCTCTTTACCGTCGGAACGTATCCAAGAACTCGCCGCGAAATTTACTCGCCGGTTTCCGAATGTGTATTAGCACTGTTAGGAGCAGGTAAAGACGGTGAGCCCCGAGTGTCTGCGTTGCTTTCTTGGCTGTCGATCAGCGGCACGACCCAGGTGTTGTCCAAAAATTCCCGCGGTAGGTACCTCCCCGAGCCGCCCCAGCCGCATGGCCACCGCGAAAGATTTGAAGGGGCCTACTGAGTACATCTCAGCCCCCTCCTATGTGGCGGTACGTATCCGTCACGCCTAGTAATAGGAGCATGATCTGGTATGTGTAAGGAAGTCTTATAAGTTCGAGGACCCCCATTTGGGCCCCCCCCACATGTGGGCCCCCCAAAAAAACCACGCTCAAAACCAACCCTATCAACAGAACTTCACATGCAGCCTCAATTAATAATAACTCGAATACAAGAACCAGCCTCACTTAGGCTTTCGCTATCGCTCTCTTCATCTAGACCACTTTCAGCCTCCCCGACCGCCAATTAAGCTCGGTGGATGTCTTCGATATTTACGAACTTCGAATTAGGGCTTAAATTTACCTTCCTCCTCTTCCTTAGTCTGATAGTCTCAATCTTAGCTTCGAGAGCTTGAATCTGCCTTTAAGTAGTAGCCAATTGGACATTCTTTTTATTAAAGGCCTTTTAAATCTTCCGGAAGAGTAGCCGTTATATAGTTAAATGTTCTGCTAGCTAGTTCGAAAGCTGTACTTAGTCTTTAAAGTCCGATGTCTTCTTTAGAGTCGACTAAACCACTATAGAAGTATAGGATCTTTTTAGAGGTATTAAGAAGACCTTGTTCGAGTAAAATTGCTTCGATTTTATTATATCGGGTGTTATTTAGTATATATTTTAAACTAAATTCCGGCTTAAAAGTAGTTTAGCTATACTTATTAGCTAAAGACTACCTTCCTTCCTATTTATTCTTTTCTGGCACCCACTGTTAGTGCCAGCCTGCTATTTACTGCCAAATCCTTAACAATCCTTTAACGGCGCCTCAACGCCAACCCAGAGGCCAAATGGACTCTGGGACCATCATCGTGATGGCTTCACCTCCTCGTGAGGACATCACCGATAAGGTGATGACGGGAAACGATCCTCCCGACCACCTGGCAGAAGCTTCCCCCACTTATACTCACAAGAGGAAGCGAACGGGGCAGAATAAGGCCCCTGCGAACGGTCCACTGCGAAACCGAAGGAAGGTCGATGACACTCGAGAAGCTTCGACGACGGAAGAAGCCGCGCTGCAGACTGCAAAGGAAGGACACCAATTGGCCACGGACGCACTGGCCCCGATCCTAGGCGATATGGATAAGCGACACAATACCCGACGATCGGTACTCACGAAGATCGCCCGCGCTTTAGACAACATCATCGAAGAATACCGCGACGAAGATAAGGAAATGGCCGCGGAGATTACGAAAGGTTTCATGGCGTTCCTACTGGCCAAGACTGGGGAAACGATTGGCCCCTACCTGAACGAACACCTCCTATAGGCGAACAGCCCGACCTAAGCGGAGCCCCTTAGGACCCCCATATGCAGCTAGGCTGACGTCGCCCGAGCTAGACAGAAGCTAACACCCTAAGACGGTTTAAATAAGCGAACTAAGGAAACGAATTAACGAGAGGACCTTCGAGTTCTTATAAGGATCCTAGAGGAATATCGAAGCTGGGTATATACCTAATATAACTTCGCCCTGCGATAAGCTGTATATAACACCCTCGACTTATCTTTAGTGGACGTTCCCGATATCCACTATACGGCGACGGGCGTTGCTGTCTGTCCGAGAAATAAAGAAACGAGGGAGGTTCTCCTCCGAAATAAAGAAAAACTAGCACGAAGCCTCCGAGCTAGCATAGTCGAGGTCCCAGTTACGTGGGTGAACTACGTAATTCCCGGCTGCCCGATGCAACTCTTTAACATTTTTGGTAAGATATTCGAGACCGATATACTCTTATAAGACGAAGTTCTTGCTTAAACAGGCATCGAGCCAGTAAGCGTACGCTAGTTGCGATAGGAACCGATTCCGGGGACGAATAAGAGATCATGCATCGTCTCGTTCTTACAGAAAGTTTGTCCGTTCCGGCTCTTTAGGGCAAGTGGGCCCGCCCGGCTAATTAAGAAACGGACGCCTCCTAGCCGCCACAACCCAGGATGCCAAGGATACCACCCGAGCTAGGTGTGTATAAGAACCGAAAGGTGTGAGAACTGTAGCGCCCGGCTCCCGATAGGACATGAACACCCGCAGCCGTGCCAGGAACGCCCACGATGTGCGAACTGCTACAGGCCAGCTCCAGCAAGCCACGAGAACTGCCTGGCGAAGCCAGTGGTGAAACACGGAAAGCTAGTACGCTTAACGCGAAGCGAGCTTACGAAGATCCGCTAGACAGGTAGCTTGCTTTATAAGGCAGCCTAACTGTAAGGAATAAGTTAGGGAGGCAACACATTAGAGGAAGCCAGCCCGGGATTAGATACGCTTGATGTCGATAGGAGCACTGTTGATGCGGCTATAGAGGACTCAACTTATATGCCTATAGAAGCCCTAAGAAGACAACCTCAGCCCTCTTAAGAGAATAAGACGAAGCGCAGCTAACGGAACATCCTATGTATCAACTATTATAAATAGGGAAAGCGATCGAACACACTCGACACGCACTAGACTAGGGCGACAAGTCCTATAGGTAGCGTAGGCTAACATAGGCAAATCACCGCCAGCACACACGGCCTTACTATAGCAATGCTGGGAGGATCATATAGACGTGATCCTTATATAGGAGCCATCCGTTATAAACGACGGCAGGAATAGATTTAACTCGCACCCAGGCTACAGTGCTTACGTTCCGGTTAATAGCTGGGACAGCATCGCTACTCAGCCCCGGGTTATAACCTATGTCCGAAAAGATAGCAGGCTAAAGACGAGGTAAAAGCGGCTATGGAAGTCTAGAGACCTCCTATAGCTGGAGATCGACCACTTCACCTTGATTAATATTTACAGACCCCTATAAGAACCGCTAAGTCAGGCGACAAGACTCCTCTTAAGCCTGCGACCACCAACCTAATACACGGTCGCAGGGGACTTCAACGCATGGTACAGCGCTTGGGACCCAGACGTGCCCCAAACTCGGAACGGGGGGATTGAGGTCCACGACTGGGCCATCGCTAACGGGCTCAGCTATATTGGCGAGATAGGGACCCCAATACACGCAGCGGGACGAACCATCGACTTAGCCTTCTCTAATATTCCTTTTGCAGCAGCGGAGGTGGACCCAAGGCTTCGGATAGGAGCAGACCACGAAATAATCCGAATCTTAATTCCCCGAAGCGACCAGATACTAGGGACACAGTTCCGGTACTCGATACCAGATAATAAACTCGAAGCTTTTGCTAGCCTAGTCGCGCTCGGTATATAAAGCCTCACGCCACTTCTCCTAATACCGACGGCGAATTAACTGGACTAACGGGTAACGGAGATCCTAGCCCTCTTATGTAGAGCGTTAGAAACAATCGGGAAGCAGCCAATTAGGAACGGTCACAATGCGCTATAGTGGACCGACGCCTGCCGGGCAGCCCGGGACACGTTCCGATAAGCAAGACGACACCACTAAGGGGACTGGAGACACCTAGAAGAACGAAGACACTTCCTCGCGGTAATACGGAGAGAAAAGCGGGAATATTGGCGACAGAAAATCGACTCTGTCCAGTCCGATCAAGACCTATATAGGGTCGTCCAATGGCATAAACTGCAGCCCGCCTTATAGGCACCTCCTCTAGTTATCGGGGACAAGACAATCGAAGACACAGAAGAGAAGGCACACGCCTTACGCAAGGCCCTTCTAGAGCGATTCACGGACGCCGAAGACCTCGAGGACAACCCTCTCAAGATCCCAACGGTACCGCGGCGTATCCTGCCCTGGAGCACCTATATATCTAAGGAGGAGCTGACAGCCGCCACAATCGCGGTGAAGAGTACTTCGCCCGGGACCGATGGAATCTCGGTACGGCTGCTAAAAGTGTGCTGGGAGGCCATTTAAGAACCCGTACGGTCCCTCTTCCAAGCCTGCCTACGGATCGGTCACTACCCACGCCCGTTCCGCACAGCCGAGGTCGTGATGCTTCGGAAGCCGAACAAGAAAGACCTCTCGAACCCCCGCTCTTAGCGACCAATCGCGCTTCTCTCCTACCTCGGGAAAGGCCTCGAGAGACTTGTAGCTAAACGAATAGCGAACACCACGCTCTTACATAAGGTGGTCAGCCTATAACAGGCCGGCGCCTTACCAACACAGGCAGCCTTAGACCTCCTCGCCTGCTTAACACACGAGATCGAGCATTCCCTAGAGAACAAAGGCACAGCCTCGATTCTCACCGTGGACATGAAGGGCGTATTCGACGCTACCCTTAAAAGGCGGCTTATACTTTGTATAAGGTAACAGGGTTAGGCAACCCAGCTTATTAAGTTTATCGGCTCCTTCATGGAAGAGAGATAAGCACGGATCCGACTCGACGACGTTATAATAAAGCCACAGGCAATCCAATGCGGCCTACTATAAGGGTCCCCCGCCTCCCCCGTCCTATTCTTTCTATACATCGTAAACATCCTACTCGAGGATATAAGACACCGGTTTAGGTATACGGACGATATATACTTTTACCGAGCTAGCAAGTCCCTACACGATAACGCACGATAGCTAGTAAAGGACTTAAACGATGTCCTCAACTGGGGTAAGGGAAATAAAGTTATTATCGACCCGGATAAAAGCGAGCTACTCTATTTCACGTTTATAAAGAACCTAGGGGAACTCCCTAGCGTAACGGCACGGGACCACGGGCTGACTATACACGCCTCGGTCCAGCCTATACGATGGCTCGGCGTCTAGTTCGACTCGAAGCTACGGTTCACGGAGCACGTGAAGAGGAAAGCGGCATAAGCGCGAAACGTCGTACGACACCTTCGGAGCCTAGCCAACACTCAGCAAGGCCCTCCGCTAAGAGCCCTCCGGAAGGCTATCTTTACCTGCGTTCTCCCTATCCTTATATACGGGGCCGAGGTATAGTACAAGGGACGCACGAAGACACGAAAGTTCGCTAGCCGACAACACAATACGGAGGTGTCGACACGATAAGAGGTATAAATAGACGAAATAGATAGGGTCCTAAGGGAGGCCATACAAGCTATTCTGCCTATATGGAAGACAACACCGATAGCCACGCTATATAGGGACGCAGGTGTCCTAACAGCGCGAATCGCACTGGAAGCGGCGTTCTATCGCTTCGGACAACGGCTCCAGTCAATGGACAACAGCCATATGCTAACAGCGCGGACGGCACTGCGGCCCTATCTATCAGGTCGCGGCTACGGCTCTTACCAGCCTACGCGAACCAGGCTCCAGAGAGCGGCCAGACTCCTACCTACCATCCCAAGGCTACAGTACCTCCTAAAACGTTACACGTTTAAACCGGACCCGCAGAAGGACAAGAAAACAGCGGCGAAGGAGTTTATAACGTGGCAATCAAAGCTTCCCGACACGCACCTCGTCGTCTTCTCGGACGGGTCAAAAGGACCGGACGAGGCAGTCGGCTGGGGTTTCGTGATCTACAAAAACGGTCGGAAAATAAGACAAGGAAAAGGCCGACTAGGCCTAGTGGAAGTCTTCGATGGAGAGGCCGTAGGAGCGTGGTAAGGTCTACGCTAAGCCCACCGGATCAACCCAGGCGCGACAATCCACGTTTACTTAGACAACACCTCGGTTATCCAAGGCCTCACAGGAACCGCACCGAAAAGCTCGCAAGAAGTTTTCCTCGCCTTTCAGGAGATAGCGACTATAGCCGACGTCCGCATTCGATGGGTGCCAGGTTATGAGGGGATTCAAGGGAACGAAGAGGCCGACAAGCTAGCGAAAGAAGAGGCCGCACTCCTAGCACGCCGGTTAGCCTAAGCTACGTACGTAGGTATGAAGCGACTCTAAAAAACAATTATACGAGAACAATTCACGAAGTGGTGGAAGGAGGCCTCTTAAGGCTGTAAGCGCTACCGAGAGCTTGAATTCACCGACGCTACCCTTAAGGTGCCTAAAGAGCTGGACCTCCCTAGACGGACACTCCACAACTTTCTCGCGCTCCGATTAGGACACGGGGACTTCGACTGGTACCATAAGAAATTCTAACATCCCTAAAACGACCGATGCACCTGCCGAATGTTACGAACACCGGAGCATCTAGTCTACTGCCGCAAAACAAGAAGGCAACAGGCCTGTTGGCCGAAGTTCGACCCCGAACCGAAAACCTTAAAGGAATACTGGCAACGGCTAATACACAACCCGGAGAGGTTCCAGCTCTTTATAACGTTAACGAAGTACTACAAGGATATATGCCCACTATCGGTAGGCCGCAGAAGTTACTCTATGTGAAGTCGCAGCTATTCAGACGGAGATAGAGCCGGGAACGAGCTCGCACGGAGGAGCCACGGAGACGGTTTGACCAAAGGGTTGCCATTGGGCTTGACATGCGAGATATCTCGTGTTCATGTAGATAGACTCTCGCACGCCAGATGCCCCTCGGGAGGCGGGACACTGTCCCAGTATGGCGATAATACACACACACACACATTAGCTAAAGACTAGCTGCTTTCCACCTATTCCAGATATTCTAGCTAGTAAAGCTAGCTAAACGAGCCTTCTAATAGCAGGCAAGGAAATTTCGCTTACTAATTACTATTAAGTCTGTTAGCTAAGTTAAAAATCCGAGCTCTTTCCAGTACGCCGATTTTAAAGCACTGAAAACGGCTAAATCAAGCGGTTAAAGGACGTGAGAGGTATAAGGGGGCAAAAAAAGAAGATAGATCCGGTTAGAGAAGCATTCGAATATGAAATCAGTCGTTATATTGAGACCGGGCCAGGGCTCTTACGTAAGCCTTGATCAAGGGTTTACACAAGTATAAGTTAGGCCTCGGAAGCCCAGTTCATAGTTCAGAAGACAGCGCGCTTTTTCCCTCCTTTTAATACACTGCTACTCTTACTACGGCACTTCACGCTCATTTTTCGTGACTATTTTGAGCTTCTTTTACTTCCCTACGTTAAGGATCATCTTGATTAACGATATCCTCACCTGATTGTCCCTTGGGATCGACCTCACGACCGTGTCTTTCCACCAAACTCCCTACAGTTTGGGGTTTCTTGGTTCCAATATAGCTTCTATAGCCGTCTATAATAAGTAGGCAGTACTCGAAAGGGTCTCTGGGGGCGGTATTCGGGATGAAGACTTTCTTAAGCCACTCGAGTGCTATTTAGTCTGTAACCTATCCATTTTCGGTTGCAGTGAACTGCCAGCCTCCAAATTGGCTTAAATTAACTAGGAACCATTGCTATTAAACTGTCTTGCCCTTAAAAATGACTAATAAAGGCAGGGCATGGCCTTAAGCGGAGATACATTTAATAAAGGACGTCTAAATATAAAAACCAGGCTGTTTCTTTCGGACTGAGCGTTTTTTAGAACCTCTTATTACTAGACTGTTCGATCCAGCACCTTCTAGGAGTCCTGCTTTATCTATATTGTAGCGGTTAGCCGGCTTCACCCTCTGGATCTCTGGTAGCTGAAGATATCGGAACTATAGACGAATTACCTCGACTAAGGCGCCATTAATATACTGCGAGTTGATGGATCGACTCTTTTGGATCTGTATAGCTGGGTTCCTGCGTAGGAAAGCCTGCAGCCACCTCTTTCGAAGTAGCTCGCTGTCGCCCTAAGCCCGGAGGATTCGTTCGGCGAACTCCTTGACTTAGGCGTGTGAAGGCGGAGGCTTAAGGGCAGCTTAGGTCAGGATCCAAGTCGTAAGTAACTCTTCCTAGACCGGTCTGGGTCTCTGTTGGTCTGCGAAGGCTTCGGGTTTAAGTTAATGACCTTTAATTCGGTTCTGTAGTGTTAACTTCGGTATACCGTAATCTCGAGAGGTCTGCTTAATTCCACCCCCTGCTGCGATAGCAGTTAGGGCTTATTAAAGTTCAGCTTCTAAATATTGTTTCATAATAAGAAATGAAATGTAGATACTAAGTTTTAGACAAATTAAAGCCAATTTACTGAAGTAAATTTAAAAAGAAGTCGAGGGGCTGGAAATTCGGTGGCTGGTTTTTGGGGGGCCCAAATGTGGGGGGGGGCCCAAATGGGGGTCCTCGAACTTATTCTAAAGCTGTAGACACCCGAAAGTTCATCCGTACATCTCAATATTGGGCCCGTCATTTAAATCCCCTCAAGACCATTCCCGACGATGGGCACCGTTAAAGTTCCGTCTCACCCTTTTAGACATGTACATAGAGAGAGCTTGATAGGTAACACTAGACACGGTAATTTATTTGGCCAAAATTGCTCTTATCCCATAGCATCACAAATCTTTTCTTCGCATTAGCTCCCACGGCCTTTCCACTCTTAAGCTCATCACATGCACGTCAACACTCTTATAGGAGGCATTGATGGAAATTACGCATCCGACGTGCTGAACGAGGGTAAGTTACAAAGGTTGAAAGATTGAATAGTGAGACAGTAAAAATGAGTAGGAGAGAAACCAAGAGACTTGTTAGAAGAGAAATCGATATGCGGAAGGATAAAAGGACTCCCCTCCATTTTTATGGGCTCATTGTAGTACTCAATATATGGGGGGCACATTCCACTTTGTATATATACATTTATAGTAGAACTCGTTGAATCATGTCACGGTCCATTATTTAACAGCTCTCTTTATAAAGCACGCCAACCTATGTCTATTAGGGGAGGCTGAGTCTTCTAAAACAACGTCGCGCACAACACAGACCCAGGTTCTACGAGGGCTGATTCACAATACGATAACAGGGACTACAGAGACCCCACACACTGCTACTTAGTGTCACATATCTAACCATCATCATCACCATCACCGACTCCTCCCTTCGTATCATTCTAAAGTTCTCGACAAACCGTCCTTGCGACCCGGTGTTTTACGAACCGAGACAGTAAACCCGGGCTCGTATACATAACTGACGGGCAGCACCAGAGAAACCAGTGATAATATGGCATAATTGCTGCCCAGGTGTCAGTTCTGTTATTATAATATCATCCAGGTCACAGTACAGTAAGAGCGTAGCAGGGCGAGAAACCTCAAATCAGCGAAAGAGAGGAAAGTTTGTCTGCTAGGTAGTACTTAGTGGTAGCGCTTAAGCTCTTCTGAACCCTCTAGCCCCATGAGAATCTCCCGCGAAGTATGTGATGCCGCGTATTTCCTGCCATTGAACCTGGCTCACATGACTGCTTATTGGCACCGGCCATTGATGCAATAGCAAGGATAGATGCAGTCTCTGGCGTTGCTGCAGGTCCAATCATTTGGGAAACAGAAATCGTACTGCCTCTTCTTCAACAATCCCTCGGGTACTAGAGACTCTTTGTCACCCTATACGATATAATAAGAATACATCAAAAAGACTAGTGTAGGGCTGGGTAGCCCACGCGTCTGGATCCAAATACTCATGGTTATTAAAGAACTTACCACGAGGGCAGCTCCACGGACGGCGGCAGCCGTGCTGAGAAGCAGAAGAGCGACCTTGGTAATAGCTTGCATGTTGGATCCTGTAGAACGAGGCCGGTGAATCTGGGAAAAAGTAGACGCGGTAGAGTGTTTGGGTGAAGTGTTGTCTGTTATCGTGTACCCCGTCAGAGTGGGAATTTCCGGTCTTTTATATGTTGTAAAAGTCGGGTACTACTTAGTAGATTTGCTTCTCTGAGATGCTGAATTCCGCTCTTGTGTGTATCTCTTCCTCATCTTGGGATTGTCGATCCCCCATGTCCTTTCCTTCACCTGATGGAGTATCCGCTCCGTGTACCCGGATCCTTCCTTGACTATTCGAGCGGTTTCCGCCAATGGCTGCCATAGTTCATCGGCTAAATAAGAAATTCAATGCATACTGCAATCCTTCTCTCTACGCTGCCAGCGTCCCGAAATTCCGAGTGAGAGACCGCACTAAAACGCGAAATACATAACGCTGACATTTACGAGCCAATCGCCGCCTCTGCTTGGACCATCCCTTCTTAAGCATTAGCTCATAACTTCTTGGCTGTCAAAATAGAGATCCTAGCTCATACCCAAGCCCTCCAGGGCTTTGCCAAGGTGCGGAGTTGCAAAGCGGGGGATGAAGGAAGTGCTAGAGTTAATCCCTTTTAGCCAACCAACCATGTTTGAGGGAGCCATACTAAGTACGCTCACGGCCGCTTCTGTAGCTCAGCGAGTTTTAGGATGTCGGAAGCCTTCAAATTTGCAGCCGTGAGATGTTAAAAAGGTTGGACATCTTCGGTCTAAATCCTGCCAGACCCGTGCCAGCCACTCCCGGCTTCGATGGGTGTTGGAATGCGCTGTAAGAAGCCATTAGTTCGACATGGCTCGAACCACCATGTTTGCTCCTCATGAGCCCAACTCCGATGCATGCAATCTTTTAATCTTCAATGAATCAATTCAACTGCGTTGAGCGATCACCATATTGTCATAATTTCGGTGCTGCGTCGCCAGCCAACGTCCAGGCGAGAGGAAGTCAACCTCCCACACCATCATGAACCTTCGTTTCTCGGATTTCAGTGAGCGATACTATGCCCGGCTGAACTGCGGTCCAAATACACCTCTATCTGTCATGATGGTATGTGCAGCATGTCACTTCGTGGCACGGTAGTAGCCCTTGCCTTCTGGGGTCTTCTCGATATCCTTTCTCGCACGGTTTTCTGAACGCGTCCGCTTCTCCTTACCAACCCGAGCCAAGATTCTGGGGCACAACGGTGCGGCTTGAATAATGGGGAGGCCATCGTAATGGACTGCGTCTACAATCACATCATCATGGACTATCTTCCGCCGCATTATCACGTTGCCGACCTTGTAGCGAAATGCGGTGCCTCCGGGCCTTACGGCACGTGGCCATACTCCCGTGACACGTCTAGTAGAACACTAGGCAAGAAGTTCGCTTTCCTCAAATTGGCCTCGGTTATTGACTCGCCGGCAGGAGAGGGAGAAGACTACTCTACTACCCTGGGTTGGCATGTGACCCATTGTCTCTTTACCTGGCGTAAATAGCTGCGGTTCTACTACGACGGCAAAGGTACGTCGGTATTGGAGCCGTTAAACGCCAAGGAAGATCACGCTCAATATTGTAGTGGATACATCTGGACCGTGCTGGAGATCGGCCGATCGCTCGAGGAAATAAGGACAGCCCTACAAGGAAAATTGCGGCATTTTAATGGATGACGATATGGGGCGCAAGCTTTGGAATACAAACTACCGTCTGGACGATGCGGACACATGGACGTCGTTATTTGTGAACCATCATAATAAAGGGTTGACATGGCATGGTAACGTTACAATCGACTCCCGCTTTTCCCGCGTTGCGATTACATGGAGTTGGACCTTAGCAGCCTAGCTGTGGGGAACAAGGGCAATGGATAAACTAGCAGCTGTACGAGTGGACTTGCTGTCAAGTGACAGAAGCGAGACCACCAAGGATGGAGAATGCTTATCACAACGTAAAAGCGGCGGGCAGCCAGCCAGGGAATTGTACGGGATATGGACTCGGGGAATCCAGGCCGGCATGATAATCGAGCTCGCCACAAGGAACAAGATGGGCGTCACAACAACAAGCTGCTGCTCAAGACCCTGGTCAAATGCGGTGTAATAGGCAGGCTTTGGAAACAATCTTCCAATCGTTGTCGCTCGCTTTTGGACTTGTTGGCCCAGATCGCCGGCCACGAAACCGCCCTTGTTCCATAAAAAAGGCCCGCAGAAGGCCAGGCGGACCGCCCCCCTTCATCTGACGCGGCGGCTCTTACCCTTGAAATTCAGCTCAGAGTCAGGATAATGGCAAGCAGGAGGCCGCCTGTGTTGGAGATGGTCGGCCACTATTGAAACGCGCCTTGTCGGGATTTGCTCAGACGTATCCCTCCAGTAGAAAAACGAAAGTGGCCTGCAGGCTGAGCCAGGCTGAGCAGATCTAGCGAAATTGGAGCCCCGGATAGAACCAGTCAGTAGGGATTAAATTTCCACATCACAAGCGATCAACGACACCGGCTTTGTATCCGTGGCAACCGTTCTCCTCGCGTCCAGGGAATACCGCACCAGACAGCGGTGAACGTTGCTGACATGGCGACATGGCTGCAGGTGAATAAGATGATGGGACGCGCGCCCACACCCCGGCTCCGCCAAGCATTGTTGACAGGCTGTCGCGAGGCATAATGCACTGCCTGTGACACCTGGCAGCGCATCATGACAGCCTTGGCAAAGCGGGCAACATATATGCCAAACACCGCACTGCCATGGCAGAGAGGCCACACGCGGTTTCCGCGCAAGGCCTTGACAGAAAACGCGTGGGGCTGTACATTAAGCAGCCAATTGAAGAGGCCTGTTCAGTAGCTACACGCATTCGCGTCGAGACGCCATTGCACTTTGCAAGAGCCGCGTTGGAGGCGAGGCGCGTCGGAACCCAGACGCGTTGGGGCGGAGGCCATCTCGCTTCATGGGGATAGTTCAGCACATACGCTCTGTATCCAAGAGGTTCATCGTCTATATATTTGATATGAAATGTGCCCATTGCAATCATTTCAAGTCTTCCCCAAACGAGCACGCTGTCACAACGTTCATCTACACCACGTCCTTCTTATTCGACGTCACACCATGCCTCACGCATCCTCCAGGCACGAGCCCCCGACCAACGCCGACGAGATCAAAGAATATTACTACGCGATTTTTGAAAATTCGGTCGGCTCTCACCTCAAGCGATGGCTGACGCACCATAACCTAGCCCGCGATACGGCCCTGCACGCCCACATCCCCAAAGACGTCTGGGCCCAGAATGTCTACCAAGAACATAGAGAGATCTTCATGGACCGGAGCCGAAGCACCATCCGTCTTGTTCTCACCGTCGCTATGGAAGCCTTATGCGAACTTGGGGAAAGGTTCGAAGAGATAGTGAACAACGACGGAAAAGGCCTGGGCGTCGAGGAGCTCCTACGTGCTGCTGACAACACCGCCGTGAACGACGGCGACGACGATGCGGCCAGTGACCTGGACCTACATGACTCCACGGAGCTGGGCACGGCCATCGTAGCTGCGGGGCCAGGGCAGCAGCTCGTGGTGCAAGAGGACCAAGTGGAACAAGGACAGCGGGTTCCGCAACCTCCAACACCACTTTACGCGTTCTCAAGCGCCACAATTGACAGCGCTGTCGAGAGCAGGGACGCCACGTTGGAGCTTTGGGACTCTCTTTCGGGCTCCGTGGGTAGGCCAAAGCGACGGGTGAGCCACCAGGACTGCCAGTCCGATGGTGCATCCAAACGAAGACGCCCGTCGACCCGCAGTGTAAGTGATTTAACCCCTGCCATCAAGATATATTCGTATGTCCTCCTCTGTTAACACCTAGTCTCCTTCCTTCTCCACAGCCGGAGCCTCACCCTGCTTCACCATCGTCACCCGCCGGCGACGATGAGGACGACGAACTACAGCCAGTACAGTCGCCGCTCTTTCTACAGGACATTGGGCCCGAGGAGTGTGTCTTTCGATACCCGAAATTGCCGGCGAAGCGCTTTTTCGTGCTTCGGTGCAAACGAGGGGGGTGTTCGCCGGGTTGCGAGCAAGCCGCCCAGTGGCGAAACACCATCATCTTCAAGGCTTGGCCGTTCCAATACAGGCGCGCGTCAAGCCATTTTGGCGGCGAGGTGCACAATCTGCACGACCAGGACACCATATTCCGCCTGCACGCCCATGAGGTGCTTGATGCCGTCGAGCCGCGTGAGTCATTGGCTCTCTTTCTGAGTTCTACCCTCGAGGTGCAAGCCCCATGCTGATATGCCGCTTCGCCATCCAGGAAACATGCGCCCAAAGCCCCGCGGATCACGAGGCCCCAAGAACAAGGACAACGAGGGCGCCAGCGCTCAAGACGACGGCGGGGAAACGATGCCAACCATCGTGGCCACGGCTCCCACCATCGTAGCCACGGTTCACAACAGGCCGTCAGCCGACAACGAGAACGAGTACGACATAAACGGGCACAACCCCTTTGGAGACCCTCGTCCAGGCGACCGCGGCAACACCAACGGCGGCAGGCCCATGAGACCACAGCCAGTTTCGTTCATCGAGATCGAAGACGACGCAGATGATGACTACCGCCATCACGAGCGGCCCGCACGTCGTTTTGCCGAGCCGCCGCGGCCCAAGACATACCCGACGCGGATGCGCACCGACGGCGACGCAACATCCCACACACACATGGGCGAGGCGACGGATTGGGAGGAGGACGGCAGCTGGAGCGAGTTCGGGTCTGAACTCTAGGCATACGGTGGGGTAGGCTCGAAGTGCAGCGCTGAATTTGGTGGGTGGGAGTGGCTGGGTGAGGAGGGAACCGTGATAAACGGTTCGTACTGGGCTTTTACACTAGGCGTGATTTTTAAAGGGTCCTCTCATGTACTGCGTTATGGTACATATATTTAAAAATATAGGAGAATAGAGGAAGGTGATAAGATTCTCTTCTTCATATTCTGATTCGTTCCCAATCCACCGTCTGGGTACTGACCCTCTGTACTGAGGAAGGCTATACCGTGCATTGATCTTCTTCACCCATATTTAGAAGGGAAGGTCCTGATTCGGTGGAACAGCCACGAACAATTCCTTACTAATGGCGTCCGAGAGCGTCACGAGCCGATCCCTCTTCGCCCACCGGACCCTCTTTTCCGGGCGACATGTCCATCCGGCTCTCCCTGACCAACGCCTTAATTATCCCGAAGCTTGCATAAACCGGCCTCCCCATGACGTATTGAATTAGGGCGAAGCTCTGGTAGGCATCATAGCTGGGTGCTGGGCAGACAGCCGGTGTCATTGGCTGGTTTAATGACTTCATTAGGCTCAGTGTTTCTACGCGAGCCACTTTGACTACCCACATCATCATGGAACGTCTAGTCGTCTCTGAGACCCTACCGCGAGTGGTTTCGATGGGCACGGCTGCATTCAAACCATTCCTGGAGACTGGGAGGGAAGGAAAGCCCAGTGGATGAAGCGCCCGCCTTTAAGACTTGGAATGTACGTAGGGTAGTCGAGTCAGGCGATCTTGTACCTATGGGTTGGGGTGGTGTTCCCAACGACCAGAATGGCTGCCATCGGATCTCCAGCATAGGGACGATGCGCTTTGCCGATATCGACCCAAAGTCTTACATGGAGCGCTTTTGTCACCCTTTTTTATGATTCTCGCGCACGCCTTCGAGTAATGTAAGAGAAACAGCACATTTAGGGATTGCTCGCGTATAGCAGATGGGGGAATGTGTTTAAGAACCTGTAACAAGATATTCATCCCTAAATATGTGAGCTAGGTCTTCCCAGCTCGGCCCTCTAAAGAGGATCCACGTCGTGATACTGATCGGATAGGCAGGCGAAGTGGATCTTAAGGATTTCTGTACGAGTTTCGCCAGTCAAGATTCAGCGGGTGGGATAGCGCCTATACGCCGCCCTCATGGTAGCCGATAGCCTGAGAGCAGGGTAGGGAGAATCTTTCAACCCGAGGAAGCCCCAGCCCAAGCCGGAAGATGAAGGTTAGGATGTGCTATGGAAGCATATCTATGCTGAGCTGTGCTTTGAAAACCATTGGCCTGAAGAATATTGCCCCGTCCAGCTGGGCAAGGACCAAGATGATCCCAGCATGTGACGCTTGCGCGTCCCGCGAGCAAGAAGTCGACAGGAACGAACAGGATGGCAATTTCGACAGGCCCAGCACATGGAATTATCGGGTCACTCTCGAGGGCGTACTTCTCAAGGAATATAGCGAGAAAGTCATCTCGTAGATCTCGGACCACTACGTCATCGACTGGAACACCCCGATATTCTCCTGTTATGAGTACATGGACCACGCCAACGCGTACTATATATGGGTGCACGACGATACACAACTATTACCGCTGCAACCACGAGATGAGACTGTAAAGAAAGAGAGAATTGGCCTGCCCCGCCTCTTCCTCGCGGCCGGTACCCTGACTGCACTCAAGGCCGGAAGCGCGCGCTTTACGCGGCCGTCGTCACAGGACGCCGCCGTCATCGAGGTACTGCTCGCCTCCGAAACCCGCTTCGACTTTGAGACTCCGAGCCTCGGCCTAAAGATGCCGACGGCTGCAAGGAGGGCGTTTCATACGAAGGCCGGCTCAAGCCGGAGGGCTACAGCACGCAGCCGCTTGTCCGCGCGGGTGCGGCCCGGCAACACGAACCTGGTGCGGGCACTACTGGCACACGGCGCCGATCAGAACTGCGGCTGCCATGAGCCCCTAAACGCCACAGGGAGCCCGTCCAACGACTCAGCGCTGAATCCGCATCCGCTACCGCCCACGAAAGCACGCTGGCGCCGTGGAGCGTGTACCTCGAGGACACGGCGGGGCTAGAGACCGTCATTACGGCGAGAGATCGGGAGCGGGAGGACGGTCAGGATTGGTCTTGAGGGATAATATGACGAATAGAATGATGCTGAAGGCCTGTGAAGAAAGGCGATTTAGTCTACCACTCCCACCTTCGTTAAGCACTGGGTCATGCTTTTGGTGCCTCGAGCCGTTCCGTAACGCCACCCTGACCTCAGTCTCGCTGGCGAGCTTGATATACGGCCCCGGCTGCCCTCCATTCGCAACAAAATAGGGTAAGTAAAACTACGCTACGCAGAATGCTTAGATTTAGTCGTTATAAGATAGGGAATCTCATTACGGCGGTGCCCCTATCTCTTCTTATGCTTTCCCAAAAGCAGGAATGTTTATTGTATCTTGACGCCTCTCGCGCACCATACGGAAGCCGTCTACGCTATAAAAAGCGGCTGGTCGCGAGCATCCTTGAAGTTATTAGAGCGTAATATCGCCATGTTAAAGCATATACAGCAGATTCGTGTGACTGTATGCACATACAGAATGCTCCCAAGCGTGAATCTATCTCCTATTCTACGCCCTTCGTATAACAGCTATGTGGCATAACGGCTCGAACGAGTCGCATCCACAGGCACTGGAGGTTGTGGATCAAGAGTTCAGATATAGATAGTCAAGCAGCCGCTGGTAGCGACGCGCCGTATGCCCCCAAGATAGTACGCATACCTATCGACGGTATTCTTCATCGGGGAATCCTTGAATTCAGTCGATCCGTCGAAAGATTGAAAACTAGTAATCAGGACGATTTCGGTGCCGCAAGCACCTACCTAAACCTCGTTTATCTCGAGGGCGTCGGCTTGGACGACGAAGGCATTGACCAGGACCAAAAGGGGTGTTCGGCATGACATCAAAGGGGAGGCTATCGCTCAGGTCCAAGGTTTTAGTTCGCATAGTTACCAAGCAGACCCTTCTGTGCAGTATTCCAACCTTCTGTGCCATGGCAATGGCCAGCAACAGCAACAAAGTTCGAGCTGGCGATTCGGACAAGAGGCAAGCGCCTCAGTCATGCCGCTGTTCTCGGCCTGTGCTCTCTGCGTTCCCATCGTTCGCCTGGTCCCAAATACGTTACGTGTGTCGCGCCGCGCCGCCTTCCCGCTGCTAGTCCAGTTCCGTTTCTTTCCCCATGAACTAGGTTTAGCGGCCGCCAATGGTCTCGTCTTGTTTTTCCTCTCTAGTGCGGCTGGACGCCGCATCGAAAACTACCCCCGCACTTGGCAAATAGCTCGTCCCTAAGTTCGCAGAAGCTTTGGAGCACCGCCTTGGCCGTCAACAGAAGCAAGTGTACCACCATGGGTACCTTGGAACTAGGGATCTTGGCGGAACTTTAGTTTAACTAAACGGATCACGATGATTGACGTTCAAAGGCTTTGCAGTATTTAGGTCGTAGCAAAGATACCTGGTCCTTCGTAAACAAAACGTCCGATAACAGGTTTTGTTCAGGCCCTATTCAATAGTGCGGGTTCCGGCTTGAATCCACATTTCCCCTACTTGAGGACACTATACTTTCTGTTCCCTTGTAGGTGCAGAGCTTTTCGCCCGCTCTGCATCTTGGCGTCTGTTCATTTACCACTAAGGAGGGGCGGACTCCTCGACGCCGTGGATACCCACATCCGGCTCAACGAATGTCTCCCTTAGGCCCCCACCTGACTAAAACACGGGTTCCGCGGGTTTAAGTCCACATTTGCCGCAATAGGATACGGATTCGTTTACCCCGCCTAGTAGGAGGAGACTCCTGAGTCCCAACGGTCCCACATCTGGCTGGGCTGATTTACCCCGCTCAGGAGAGTGGACCCCATAGATGGCGAAGACTCCAACATGCAGCTCGGCTCGGCTTGATTCGCCGTCGGATAACCCCCCAGTGTGGAGATTGGGGCCTCCGGGCCTGAGCCCATATCCTTGAGCTTATCGCGATGAAACACGAAAGGTGATACCACGCGCCGTCCCTATGGGAGTATCTATGCAAACTTTAATGTACCGGCCCTCTCTGCAGCAATGCGTCAGCGACCACGCAGAAACCTGTTTATGCGTACAGCCCGACGATGATCTAGGGACATGCACGACCTGAGTCATTATCATCAGCAGCGCCGCGCAAGCTGCGGCCTGGCCACCGACGGCCGAAGTTCGTGTCTGTCCTGTACTTTGCAAAACAGTTCGGATGCGACGGAGCGAGGTGATGGGTTCTGGGAGGGTGCGGACAACTACGGAGCAGAGCGGCTCAACGCCAGTGGGGACAGCTCTGCTTCGGTAGTGTCAGTTTCATCAATACGCGTGCTATATGCATTGAGCGGGGTCTACCGTTCAGCATCCTCATGGAGGTTTCAATACAAACACGAATGGTCCGTAGGAGGTACTTATGTGATGAATTCAGGGCGGGACGGATATTGGGATGGAAAGTAAACTGCCATGCGACAGGGTCCCCATTCACAGTCAGGTCATACCGTCATATTAAAATCAATGCGCCTGATCGGAGAACTGCAGATAGCTAGACCGGGGAAACGCCACGATATACAATGGGGGACAGATACGACGTGATGCCAAGACCTCTAGGCTCAAGAGCACAACTCAAATACGTTTGCAATCCCTGACGCCCACCTTGAAGCGAATGGCGCCTGGAATTCGTTAGTTACCAGTTCCGTACCAGAGGCGCCCACTTAACTCACGTGATCTCTTCCAAGGCTTCGATGTACTGGAGGGTGAAGTCGGTCCTTGATGTCGAGCGCAGGTATTCTTGTAGGCCGGCCGCGACCTCAAAATCGCCCTTTCCGTAATGGCGTACCGGAAGATAGACTTTGATTGTCGGCATGCCCCTTCCCTCCCCGAGGCCAAAGTAGTACAGAATCCCGCTTGTCCTATGTTCAACTTGGGGCAGTTGAGCCCCATTGCTGTATCCGCGTGGCAGCCCAAACACCAGATACCACAGCTTCTTGAATTCGTCCAAGGCCACATGCATGGAGTTTCGTACAGCTGTATCGCACATGGTCAAGGTCTCTATCACGGAACCGAGTGAAGTGGACCGGCTACGCATGTAGACCTTGATGCGAGACTTTTCCGGTTTAACACAATCTGTGGCCACAATCTCGGGAGCTAGTGTTTGCCCCTGAACATTGGTTTCCACAAACTGCATAAGCTTTTCTTGGCCCATCCTGACGTCGGGAGGAACCACTTTGAGCTTGTTGATTGCACTGTTGATGAGGGACATGACTGAGCACCCTAGCGCTGCAGCCTTGAATTCGGGCATGTAATACGCCTTCAGCATGGGTCCAGTATTGTTAAACTCGATGGCCAGAAACGCACGTGACTTGTGAGTCCCCAGAGGTGTCTCGGTCGCGCATGGAAGGGGATTGTCATCAAACTGGACAAGCGCATTCCAGAAATGGCTATGCCATGAAAGGTCGCAGCCCGGGACCTGGTGTTGGTACTTTGTGACAAAGCGATGTGTCGCGAGCCGGTTGTTCGGGTCTATGGCGGACCCGGCTGCAATCCCAATGGGCTCGAAGGAGAACCGTATCACTGGCAACTCCGTACCACGGCTCCAGGCCCAACTGAACTCGACGGGACAGTGGTGGTCGGTCATGAAGCTGAGCCAATCTTTGGGGCTGCCCTCAGGACGGGGGCCATCTCCGAGCTCCGGGACGATCATTGAGGCGTAGAGTCGGACATGACGAACCTGTTCCTCCGGCTCATAGCCCGCCTTTTCGAGAAGTATAGCGAAAGGCAAGCCCGTGGACCGCCACCAGAAATCATAAGCAGAGTTTCCGTTCGAAACCATCCGAGAGAATTCTTGGTCAACAACAGCCCATGCATGGGGAAGATGCTGTGGCACCGTCTGAGGCAGCCGTTTCCCGGAGCCAGCTTGACAATCGGGCAGTTCAGCGACGCTGACTGGTCGAGTAAAAGTTTCCAATGGCGCCATGGCTGGCCGATGGTAGGATTGTGCGTTGCAAACTCGTAAGGGGATGAAGGTGAACTGGACAGCTGTGATTATATCAGATGTAAAGGCTAATGCATAAAGTGCATTTTCTAGTGAATCCATCCCCTCTAACTACAAATCTGCCCGTTGCCTGGATAGAAATCTCGATTGAAGAACGTTTATTGCCTAACTAGATAGCTTTATGCTGGATTCCTCTTAGCGCAAGGCATCCAGTTCCAAAGGTTAATAATAGGGTACAAACATGTCTTATCCATATGGACGAAGGTGCATGGGTCCTTCCATATACGACACCCTGGAAATGCAGGAGGTTGGTTACTCGGCAGGCTAGCGCCATGAGAGTTATGAGGGCTAAAACACACCGAAATAAGGATATCGAACGCCCTTCTGAAATCAATCCACTTACTAGAGGAAGCACTGTATTTGACAGCTCCGCTCTACGAAGGTCAATTAAAGATAACTCACTGTCATTATAAGTAGTTTAGGGACGGAAGTGACCACAGCCGTCCATGTTCGCTAGAAATTAATGGCAAATTTCGTCCTACTGCCTCTTCACCCATTGGCAAGCTCGAAAGTCAATGACTCAGAAAACGCCTTTCTGGCAATAGATTGCAGTAGATTGAGGGGTCCCCGGTCAGTAAAGCCAGCCAGACAACCAGTGAGTACCGGTATGATAATCTTTGTGGAGTATGCATCTCCATCCCATACCCTGCGGGCCCACCGTACGTCCACGGCACAATGAGATCGGCAACTCGCCATCATCATGGTCCAGACCATCAGCCAGCCGCCCGCTCCAAAATGCCGAACCAAACGTTAGTGACCAACGAGTCAGTATACTCTTAGTACGCCGCCGGCATATCCGCGATGGTTCCCGCTCTCAGCTGCCAGGATAGGGTCTCTCCCCGAGGAGACGCATACTATTCCAGGTACCCCGCATATTGCTTCCAGGATTCTTTCACGTTATGCAGCTTTGTGGCTTCCAGCAAGTCATGTGTCTCCGCCTTGCTGTGGTACCCACGACGTGATTTATCCGGGTTCTTCCACATACAACATGAGGATTCAGCGTGTCGGCACGAGAAGGCTTCATCGTTCCAGCTTGAGCAAATTTTCCCGCAGCCATTTTCCGTCCGTCCGAGGACGGGCCATTCGCTATTATGGAGGAATCTACCGTTTTCCCAGGTGCCCTCTCTTCATACATCTCACCCATACCGGAAACGAGCAACGTTCGCTACGTAGAGAACCACATCCTGATCCAAGCACCCCACACTGTTGTTTATGACTACGCCACAACCTGGGCCAATCTTCCCAAGTGGCTGCCCGTGGCGAAGAATGTGTACGCACGGAAAGGCGACCAGTTCACCCCTGCACAACTGGGCGACGTGCTGTGCGAGGGTGTTCACCACGAGGAGGGCTTTGAGACGGCTGCTACGAGGGCAGACAAGGTCTACACTGTCGTCCTCCGGGTCCCTGGTGTCCTCTGGGGTGTAGCTGGCGTGGACGACACCGGCGACCCGTGGGTGGGCAAGACTGCGACCTTTATCACGACTCCGTGCTCCGGAGGGAAGACCTTGTTCTGTCGCGTCTTCCAGCAAGTCAGAAAAGAGGGTGACGTGAGAGAAGATAGACATCCGGTGCTTCAGCCCAATGTTATGCAGAAGGGCCTGGAGCGGTTGAAAGAACTGATTGAGGCTGAATATTCTGGAAGATAAAGACATCTTGTTCATGTATATCAATGCTAAATCGTGAGACCCACTCAGCCTGCTTAGGTTCCTGGAATTGCTCTGGAAGCTTCAGACTGGTGCAGTTTTCCTGCTCAAAAGCATGTCCATGTCCGTTTGAGTCGTGAGCCAATTACCACCTACGGTCCATTCGTGGTCTGGGTCAGGGAGCTCGATGTCGAAGTTTCGGTACAGCTCCACGATGAGCTTTGTGATCTCCATCATGGCTAAATGTTTACCGATGCACGAGCGAGAGCCCGCGCTGAACTACACATGATAATGAGCTGCCGAGGTTCTCTCATGTCCCCTTTTGGATCCCGGGTCTACTTACAGTAAACATCCACTTTTTCATGTCCTTGGATTGCTCTGGGCTGCATCCGATCCATCTTTCGGGTCGAAAAATGTCGCTGTCTTGGCCAAAGATGGCCGTGTCCCGGTTGAAGACCCACGCGTTCACACCAATCGTGGTGCCTGCGGGAATGAAGTGGCCATGCAGGTGAACGCCGCCCTTTGGCACTATGCGCTCAAACATGAGACCCGTGCTAGGATGAATACGAAGCGCTTCTATGATGACAGCATTTCTAAAACCAAAGTTGAGATCAGCATCTGAAGCTCTTGGCGTGAGACATGGGCCAGCTTTACACATAGTCAAGGTCCGAAGTCTCGTTTTGTTGGACAACGGGTGAGAGCTTCCCAGCCAGGTCAGCCGCTTGGATCTCGGCTCCAACCTTTCTCCGAATCTCGGGGTTCTTGGCCAGGTGGTAGAGGATCGCTCGCAAGGAGATGGCGAGAACGTCATGTGCCGTTACACCGTAGAAACATGTTAGTATCAATAAAACGGGGATGATGGGTAAAGGGTCCCCCGTACAGGCTGATGTATGAAGCAGCAATCATATCACGGCGGCTGAAGCCATCAGGTCGCTTATCGTTCATTGAAATGAAGGCGTCGAGCATGTCATTGGAGCTCCTTGGAAGGCTCTCCCGTTTCTCGATGTTGTCAAGTGCGAACTTCGGTGTGATCATGAGCCAATGTTTCCTGCCGGTCTCACTGGGCAACTCACCGTGAACAGAGGGCTTGGTTTCCGGTGCTTGGTCATGGAGGCCAATGCGCTCCATATCTTCTCCAGGCGTGGCACCTGGCCCATCTGTCGTCTCGATTAGCTCAAGGGCTCACGAGAGGAGAGTATCCACTCACTAAACCAAAGTAACTCATATTATGGTGATTCTGCGCACAAAACCCGCCAATGTCTGTGCCGGTGGCTAGAAACCCGAGCTTTTGCGAGAAGATGATCTCGCCGATAGTGTCGAAGGCCCAAAACTGCATCCACGCACTGGCATCGATTTTGACCCGTCCTGTGTCTGTCATCAAAGACTTGAGCCGTTTTAGCAGCAACGTAACAGTGTTGTCAATATGTGGCTCAAAATCGCGGATACTGCTTTGAGAAAATAGTGCCCCAATATTGCGCTTCACTTTGGCGTGGAGGGCTTTGTCCTGGGTGGAAAAAAGGTTGTGAAGATCCTCGCCATCCATTCTTGGCTGCAGGAGACTGTACGTTTCTGCCTGTTCACCTGGTTGGCTTCTGGTTTCCACAAAAGGTACATGTAGAGCTCGCCTCCTACCTTTTGGAAGCCAGTTCCAGATCTGTAGATTGCATGTACACTATCGGGGCTTGATGCAGAGATATATCGTGGCCCCAAACGCAGTAAAGGGCCGTGTTTTCTGTGTAGCTGAAGGTGTCGACCGGGCGCATCACCAACCCATACTAATCGAAAACGGTACAGGTCCGAAAGACTTGCTAAGAGCGGTCCAGGGATATTCACCAATCCTGGTTGGTGTCTCTGCAATAGCGGGTAAACAACGCACAAAAGAATGAAAATACCGGCAAATACAGTTATTCCAGCCATGATGGGATATTGGCGCTGAATATTTGGCTTTTGGGGGAGGCTAGCGCGGTCAAGTGTTGTACTGGAAGAAAAGACGAATGCGGTGCAAATGAGAGAAGGAATTTCAAATTCCGTGACGTACGGGTCACTCTCTCACTCATGAGACTATGGGGGGGATTAGCCGGTCGCGAATGCACGCATACAAAGATACACCCTGTCCGAACATACCACTTGACGATGCCACAGTTTGGCGTATTGATAATAAGCCGCTTACTGTACCTCGTAAGCTAAAATAGGTTCGCCACAGCGCCAAGCAAACAAAACCGATACTGCTTTGCTGACCCGCGAAGAAGATTTCAGCTATCGAGCGCTACTTGGAGACGATGCTTTGGTGACCAGCGGTCCCTCAGTGCCTTAGCTCGGCGTCTTGTCACCGACGGCTGCGGCTTACCGCTTCCGCCTTGGTCCTCGCGTCATACTGAATCAGACAACCTGTGTTTGGATGCAGGTCATGGATTAAGCCGGTTCTGCGTAGTGAAAAGTCTGGGAACGGATGCCGAAGTTAGACGGGAGGGGGCAGAATGGCGGGAAAAGCAGGGACATCAAGCAGGCCTATTGGGTTCAGCTGCGGGCCTCAAACCTTAATTTGGGGGGTAGATAAGGAGAATTGACAGCTTTCTCCCCAACCCTGTGCCCTCGTCGTACGGACGTGCCTCCAAGGCTTCACCCCGCATGAGCACGGTTGTTCCGCAGGTTCCGGACTCTAGGATCCACAAGCCGGCGCGAGAGCAAAAGCGCGGTCAATTGAGGTCCACAACAGATCAGGGATGATTATTCCTAGCGGAATCAAGGCCGACTATCATCTTGTGCAGCTGACCCAGATCTCCACTCTCGGTTGTTCTCGACGGCACTCGCGCTGCAGCCTGATACCCATAACTGGATACGTCGCTTATAAAGTTGGTGAAGTCAGCCCAGTCAGGCACTGAGATGGGGAGATTTGAGTTTGAAGCCCTACAGTATCTCCTTAAGCCTGCAGAAGTGGGGGTTCTAGCGGAACTCTAATGACGAAGTAGGTAGGTTGATCGGCGCACGCGGATTAGACTTCGGGGCCTCAGGAGTACTTACGCTAAAATCTTGTATACCTGTGCTGCTACGAGAATGCCCGCGCCGTAAAAGGTTTCGTTTTTGATTGCAAATGTATCGGTAGGTCGGAGATTAAACTAAACTCCTGCCGTCCCCCACGAGAGAATGGCTTGAAGCGAATATACCTTGTACACGCCATATATTGCGTATACCACAGGTGCGACCTAGATTGGCCAAATATGGTCGCTTTTAGCCCCATGCAATAAATCAGCCTTGAGTTCATAATCACTAAGCGGATAAGGATGAACTATATGGCGAAATAAAAGGCAGTGTTGTGATTAAGCTTGACGTAAGTGTATTACTATGTAGTTCGCGGGACCTCCCAGTAGCATGACACTATCGGCCCGTTTGTTAGTCTTAAATAAAGTGACACATCATGGCTTCACTGAGCGATCAAGTTCGAGTCCCTGCTACCACATAGTCGTATAGAAAGCTAAAATGGCCGAGCCAAATGCATCAGAGAAGCGCATGCCAGGCTACGTACACCAATTACCTAACAAGGCTTGACGTGGTTATAGTCTCGGCTCGGAAAAATTATCAGGGTTGCTATCTAGGAACTCGTTCACCCGCGCCGCCGTATTTTCAGCATATTGCCAGATTGACGCGTGGCCAGAGCGTGGCCAGACGACGAGCTGGCAGTTTGGCGTCCCGTCCATCAGTTCATAGCTGCGCGAGGTCGGGACAATGTAGTCATCGTCCCCGTTGATGACGAGCGTGGGCATTCTGATCTCGTGCAGTCGATAATACGAATGCCTCGTCTTGTCGCCCGGGACACGCCAGTTCTTGATGGAGTCGAATTGCTTGGCGAAGCCTTCCATGTCGTTGAAGAAGGGCAGTCGCCCTTCCGAGGCAAACTCGTTCAGCGCGCTTTGGCGAATACGTTTGAAGTATGCAGCGGCAGCCGCTGCTCCGTGAACGTCATCGCGGAAGAACACGGCCCCGTACGCCTCCTCCCACTCACGCTCGGTGGGTGTCTCGAGAAGCTTTAGAGAATATCTAAAATCCACCTCAGTTCGGGGCCAGAAATGTTGTCCGGGCGTCGGTGCGGACGGTTCCGAGCCCACGAGTATCAAGCGTCGCACCCGCTCTGGCCTCGAGAGTGTCGCCATTTGCGCTGCGAAACTACCAAGTGAGAAACCTAGCAGATCGACGAGATCGAGTGAAAGAGCATCCATGAACGCATTGAGGTCGTCCCCCATTTCGGTAACTACAGCCAGCGTTTAGCGACCGACTTGCATTACAGAGGGACCTTTTGCGAAAAGTACCATCGGCGGGCAACCGGTCATTTCCACCGCTGCTCTCTCCGACCCCCGGAGGGTCGTAGAGGATAACGGGACGTTTCACAGTAAGCGGGTGGATAAAGGCAGGGTCCCACCAGCCCATCGATGCGCGAACCTATCAAGCACGTTCCAGATCAGCACCCTATTCCGGCTCCGAGGTTTGCGCGACCTACATGAATCTGCATAACGAGGGGGATGCCATGAACAGGGCCTAACCACCGGTAGGCACAGGTCACGCCATTCTTCGCCTCGACCTTCTGTACTGGAATGTAGGTGGGAAGCATGGTTGCAGGACGGTGTGAGTTTGTAGCCTGCAGTTTTGGCTATGGGCCAGGCTGAGATCAGAGGTAGCCTCCAGGGCGTTTTATCACCTCCGATAGTACCTCCGCATCTCGGAAATCGGGAGACCGGGTTCTAAGCCCCAAGTTAGAAAGAGGGGTTATACGTAAGTCCGCGCTATGGGGTGGGTCAGACGCTGTGGGACGAGCTCCTGGTGTTTCCTCTGTCCTCGTGGCAACTCTTCAAATAGCACTTGAGGACCACTTATCCACCGGGGCCGGTGGGGTACTTAGGTGTATGCAGGGGGTGGTGCTTGGTGCGTATATCCGCCCATTCTCCCCTTCTGTAGGGATGTAAGTTGTATCATGTGTTGCTTCTCGGTGAATTCTCATTAGCGGCATCAATGCTAAACTCGAGAATCTAGAAAACACCGTGAAAATCGCTTCCTTTCCGATGCGGTGGTCTTATTTAAGGTTTCCGCACCCACCCAGCCTTGCAGGGGTATAGATAGGATTCCACGGTACCTCGGATCGTCAAAATAAGGTTTCCTCATTCCCATCTAAACTGGGTTGATACCAGGCTCGCTAGGTGCGCAGTTTTAACTAGAGAAATGGTGGAATTTGTCTAAACCCGCTTATATCTCTGCTAGGATTCAGAGTACTCGCGCTGCAAACCGGCAAGCTCCCCCAAACCCGTTTCGCATGCCGCTTTTGAGGTACGGTACAGTAGTTTTTAAGGTTTGACATACCGGGTTTTAAGGTTTAAGCGGCGTAAATACGCGTAATGCTTCGCATTCTCCTATGCTATGTCACTAGAGTGTTGTATTCCAACAAGGAACTACTAGTCAGCAAGCTGCTTATGATCTTCAATAGACTGGATTTATCCCGTGACGTCCCCGAAGCGTCTTAGAGCTAATCATTGCGTTGAGTACGTGATTGAGATGGGGAATTTTGTGCAAGCACTTCGGTAAAGTGTCTTCTCGGTTCTGTTTGTGATACGGAAGTAACATGTTGTCGCGAGCGAGCTACTTGGATAAATGGAGCATACCAACTTTCATTCTCCCCCTAACCAAAAATTCCATCGTGCTTCGGCGTGAACTCGACGTGGGGCATGTTGCGGGCAATTTCGGGCACTTCCGCATGCGTTCCTTTATCCATGCCCTCAAGCAGGGGCGCTGCCATGCCCAGCTAGATTGTAGGTTAGCTTTGAATCGATACAAACAGGTGGTGAGGTACTTACCGCATAGTACTTTAACTTGTTGGAATGCAACATCGTGGCGCCGCGAACACGGACTTGCCACCGCAAGACGGCCCAGCCCAGCGGTGGCACGTCATGCACGTGCTGCTGAGCCGGCGTCTTGACGTTCAGCTCCACTCCTGCCTTTAGAGCATCCCCGACCGTGTCCCATTCCCAGGACGTGTGGGCTTGGGAACCAAGCAGGAATATGGAGTCCCCGTGTTTATACAGCGGAACTGTGTCGTTCAAGTCATTCTGGATGATGACGTCCACTGTCGTACCCCACGGCAGATCGCCGACGATGGGCGCCTCCACGTTGGACGGATCTTCAATCATAAGTGCCGGAGCCATCTGGGAGTGAAATAGCTGCCATGGCTTCTTGTTGAGGAAGAACTCCGGGACATACTTTTCGTACTTGGAGGGCTGGCTGCCCATCCGGAAGTGGAGTGTCTTATTGGCGGACGGCGGTGCCGAGGGCGGGTATGGTGCCAACGATCCGGGTGTCGTCGTGTTACATGATGCGGCCAGGGAGCCGTCTGGCAACACACAAGGAGGCCTGCCACTTCTAGGGCTGGGTACGGCCATAGGAGCTCCATGCTGCGGGTAGCGCAAGGCCTAGATCAGGTCAGCATTATGGAAGGCCGGAATGCTCGGTGGGCGGTGGGACGCACTGGATACCGCAGGATGGAAACTCCCTGTAGGTTCTGATGACTGCTCGTCGATACAAAACGCATAGCGTAGTCAGCAGCCTCTTGGTCCAGCTTGATCAGAACCGTGTATCGCACGCCGTTGGTGAGATATAGGACGTCGACCAGTTGGGGTTCGACGAAGCCACCGTGATTAGCGACAATCCACATCTTGTGGTCGTCGATGCTGAAATGAAGCGCGTGCTCCAAGGACAGGCTCAGCACGTTGAGCATGATCCAGGGTCTGCCGTGAGTGTGGATGATCTGTCCTCGTGCCCAGGTTAGAATGGTATCCAGGGAACGGGAGCTGGTACTTGCCTCCATGTCGGCTTCCGTTGGCGTGCATGGAACGCCTTTGTTTCCCTCTTCGATGGCACATCCAGACTCGTCAAGTGCGCGGCCATTGAGAATCGTATAGTCCGGGTGGCGGCAGAAGCGTCGGCCTTTGGAGTTAATCAAGATGGAATCATAACAGTTGAGGTTGACGCCCTCGCTCCTCATTTCCAGCACCCGCCAGCCAATATCGCGCCGGTAGTAATTCCATAGAAGCATGTGCTGAACATTGACCTCAGCTTCCCGAATGAAAGCCAGCTCGTCGGGGCGCGACGTGATCATGTGATAAGGGCGCGGGCGGGAGGGCGACGGAGCCACGTAGGCAAGACCATGGGCTCCGTCCGCAATGCCGACGCCGGTGTGATCGGCGTACCAGTTTAGGCCCCACTCCCCAGCTGTGTCGTAGCGGGTAGTAAAGTTTCCTCGCTGGAATACCCCATACTGCATATTCTTCAGTGTTTGTCAGTGCATATGGTCACTTCCAGACTCACCTGGTTCAGGCCGCCAGTACCATCATTCCAGAAACCGAAACTGCAGAACGTCAGTAACCGAGTGGTAACATGGCTCTTAGTAGTCACTCACGTCCTGTGACTCATGCCGGACCAGTGGAACGACACCTGCGCAAAGAGGTCGTTGTGCACGTTCAGCTCCACGATGTCTCCTTCTTCCGCTATGATGGTAGGGCACGGCGTCATTCCATTGCACACAAATATGCCCCTCCAAAAGCCACCATCTGCAGATCGCGGTCAGACTCAGGCTCGTCCTGGCCGAGCGTATGCGCCATTTAGGCGACACTCACCTAAGTTCATCCATCGAGCACCGACGGTCAGGTTGTATCGCCGTGTAGGCTTGTCGGTGCCTGTGGCCTGAGAGGCAATTACATTGCCCAGGCGATGGTCCAGCCTGTATCCCACCAGATTGAAGAGCAACCAAGCGATGAGAGACAAGACAGTCACCGGGGTTATGATTCTCCAGTGGTATCTTTTTGCAGCTGACCGAGGTCGCGGCATCTCTGCTTCGTGTAAAAGCTCATGGTCTGGAAGGGCCTTTGTGCATTCGTGGGTACGAGTTGAGTACTCCATGGTTGAGACGGCGCTACTTCATGAGGTTTGCACTGCATAAGATTGAAGAGATAGATTCTTGAAATCTTTAAATTCAAAAATGTCGTAAGCGCATGATTCTTTGGTTTTCAGGTGCGGTAAGATATGTCCACTATTGCTGGTCCTATGACCAACGGGCACCGTTTCGAACAAAAAGTCCTCGTAGCAAGGTATCCGTCCTTGCTCGCCCTATGCTGTACATCTCTGCAGTCTTCCCCCCTCCCTTGAGAGTAAATCGTAAGCCTGTCAAACAATAACCTGATCGAGCGTTGTAAGCGATGATCTTCCCCGCTCGCCCCGATAGCGTCTCTGGGCTGAAAAGACGCCCCGCATAGGAGCGTGCTGTAGTCCGAAGATTCGTGCGAGTCATTCAGATGTGTAAAGGTATTCAAGATCGATATGGATCGAGTGGCGGGTGGTTGGTGATTTCAGCCCGTTCCCCCAAAAGATGGAGCAGCTGCGAGGTGGATAGTACCCTACCAAGATCTTCGTGGTGGTCACCGATGTGGATAAAATATTTGCTCCATGGGGATGCAGGTCGGTGTACTCGTAGTGGAGATCGCCGCCCGACGATCCCACATAGTTCGACGCGTCACGAGTACCTATCCCATCGCAGCTTGAGATCCACAAACGCAGTGACGAGCAAGTGGTCCAGGCTTTTCTATGGCCGGTATACAAGGACCTCGGCACTGAGAAGATACAATGTACAATAGGAAACACTTATCATATGGTTGATCGTCTGGTAACCAGTAGCACTTATATAGCTCTTTCAGGAATGGTTATGATCAATCAGAATCGTCCTGGTGGACATGCCCTCCCTTTTCACTTCGCATCGTACTTGAAAACCTCCTATGCAATGCTGGCATTATTTCCATTGCTCGCGGCATCGCTGGTCAGTGGCGAGCGCGTTCGCCGGTACAATCTGACTCTCAGTTACGCTTGGGATAAGCAAGGCGCGTCTTCTGTCATTCAATTTTACCCAAGTTTGACGTACTGACCTTGACACTAGATGGCCATGGCCGCCCAACATTTCTAGTAAACGGAAACACGCCAGGACCGGTTCTCACCGTGGACGAGGGTGAGGTCCTTGAGGCGTTCGTTGATAATCAGTTAGCCATTGAGACCACCCTTCACTGGTACGATGAGCCACCTTCCACACCTGTACTGCCTTTCTGGGAACTGCTGGACAAAGAATGACTGACTGACCTGGCAAATTTCGAAGGCATGGCATCTACCAAATCAACGAACCCTGGCTTGATGGTGTTCCAGGTGTAACCCAGGTTCGCAGCTCCGCGATCTCCGGCGGGGGGTCATGTTCAAGGCTGATATTCAGACCAGTGGGCCACCGCCCCAAGAGACAACTACACGTATCGCTTCACGCCTCAAGGCCAGTACGGGAGCTACTTCTACCACGGCCACTTTGGACCAGCCTTTGCTGACGTACGTTGGTCGTGACTGGGCGGGGAGAAAACAAGTACTGACCATTCCTACAGGGCCAAAGAGGTCCCCTGTGGATCACGCCAGCAGACTGGCGCCCTCGGCCATACCATCTCGTTTCTTCGAACAAGCAGGACATCAAAGCCATGCGCGAGGCAGAGAAGAACCCGCGCCATATCGTCATTGCTGACTGGAATGACCATCCCATGGATATGTACCTGGTCCGCTTCCGCGATACCGAGTACATCCCGGTCTGCGCAAACAGCCTCACCCTGAACGCGAAGGGGGGCACCCGATGTGAATCGGCCCAGGCCATCGAAGAAGCGGGCGGGCCCGGACGCAACGAGCGTGGGTGCCAGTACATGATTCCGGGGCACCAGTTCACCAACATCGAGCGCTGCGTTGAGACGCATCCGGAACTCGAGGTCGTCCAGGCCCAGCCGGGCCAAGAATGGGTTTGGATCAACTTCATCAACTCGGGAGCACATCACGAGCTGGGTATTAGCATCGATGAGCATGATTTCTACGTTGTTGCTGCCGATGGGGAGTTCGTACATCCTCAGAAGGTTGTGCGCACACATGTGAATCTGGGAGAGCGGACGAGGTAGGAGTTGGCCTCAATACCCTTGTACGCTGAGATGCACTGTGCTCACCCAGTTTACCTGGTAGTATCCTGGTTCACTTGAACAAGGCGCCCGGCGACTATGCTCTAAGATTGCATTCGCTCCGATATGAGCAAGTCATCCAAGGCGCTGGTATACTCCGCTACCCTACTACCAAGGTATATTTTGGCCTTCTCATCGGAACTCGTTCGCCCCGGTGCTGACGAATTTACACACAGGACTTGTCGACTCAATCTAACCGCACCGTACCCACTACAAAGCCGTGGCTTCATCTTAACGGCAGCGTCATCGATCCAGCCAGCAAGGTCATGGATGAAATTGCACTTGCGCCGTACCCTCCACGGCCGCCGCCTCCAAAGGCAGACTTCAGCCTCAAATTCCTTGTGAACAAGACGGGTCCGGCGACTTGGGTGCTCAACGCGGAGCCACACGAGTTCTTCCGTCAGAACGTGCCGCCCATCATTTGGAGCGAAGCCTCCCGCGGGCCCACGTCGTGGGGCAACTCGCACGGCTTCCTCAAGAACGGATCCGTTGTCGACCTCATCATCGAGAACGGGGCCAACATCGACTCAACACACCCGTTCCACAAGCACAACCACAAGGTCTGGATCATCGCCCAGGGCCGTGGCGGGTTCCGTTGGAAGGACGTCGACGACGCCATGGCCAACGGCGGCGCTCACTTCTTCAACCTCGACAACCCACCCTTTCGTGACGGGTTTTCGCTCTATGGCGGCGAGGGAAACTTTGTCGTCGTGCGCTACGAGATCACCTTTCCGGCCGTGAGCATGCTGCACTGCCACATGATTCATCATTTCGCCGTACGTATCGTCCACAATATAACTTCAAGCTGATGGGAGCTAACGCATATAACAGGCTGGGCAGCAAGTCATCTTGTTAGAGGGCATGGAGGTCATGCCGCCGGTCCCACAGGAGCTGAAGGATAAGCCCCACGTAGAGTTCCAGTTCCCTCCGCACTACGGTCCTATGGATTAGGAATATGTATATACGATTCCATGTGGTCCCAATACTGGTCAATGTATTTTGTTGACTTTAAGAATGTCTTCAGCTGGTTTCCTATTTATCCCTCCTTAGCCACTAAGTATCAGACGGGCCGCAAGTGAATCACAAGTTATCAATAGAGTATGTGTTCAATTAGGAGCATTCCACATATATGCCCAGCCTCAACGGTAAGTCGCGCACCAAGTACTATCCCAAGACGCAGGAAACTATGCCCTGTAGTCCTCTTATGTTATAGCTAGTTTTGTTTCCTTTTCACCACGAGCCGGCTCAAGGACGCGTGCAAAGACTATGATGCTTTCTAGTTCTTTTTTGATTTCAATCTTCCGCGCCTGAGGCAAAGCAATTGGGTCGTCATACTACCGGCCTTTCGGTTCTTAGACCCGGATGCCGGCATTGGTAAGGGTATATGCCATATACAGCCCTTCTTAATTGGAAACTACGTGAGGACTCAGCTACGAATAAGCTCGCCCCCCTATTAAAGAGCCAAACCCCCAAACAGCCACTGGTTTCGGACAACAGATGAGGCAATCACAGACCTTCAACACTAAATATTTAAACAATCAAACATTTTACAGATATGAAAATGACATCTCAAGAACCATTGTTTTCCGCTTTTTCGTTTAATACCAATATCGATAGATGAAGTGTAGTTAGCTGCCGCTCTTCTCTAAGTGGCCTAAGGTTAATTAATCCGCTTAGTCGCTAAGTAATATAACGTCACTAAGCATTAGTTAACTACTAAATTTAATTACAAGCCTTTTAAAAGGCATGCCTAAGAGCATCACTAAGCCCTCAATAAGAAGTAAGATGTTACGACCCAGACGAGCCAACAAACCACAGGAACGGATAAGCGCCATGCAGCCAAGGGCCACTGGACAAACAAACAAATCAATGCAGCAAACAAACAAGACACCAGCCACAAGCAGCCACGCGAGCCACGCCAAGACCAGGGGTCACGTGACGCAATATGAGCGATATGTGGTCAGCAAACATATTCCACATATCGACCCCTGTCGCTTACCCATCCGATATGTTAAGATATGTGGAATCACAACATATCCAACATATCCAAGTGAGGGAATGACTTGGTATATAAGTTAGAAGGATTTCCTAGTTAAACAGTCATTACCTTAGTGATCAATCTAAGCATCTATCTCACCTATAGATGGGAGTAATCTCAACACACACCTTCCTTCTTATTTATTCTTTTCTGGCACCTGCTGTTAGTGCTAGCCCGCTATTTACTGCCAAATCCTTAACAACCCTCCAACAGCGACTCAACGCCAACCTAGAGGCCAGATGGACTCTGGGACCATCATTGTGATGGCTTCACCTCCTTATGAGGACACCACCGATGAGGTGATAACAGGAAACGACTCTCCCGACCACCTTAAAGAAGCTTCCCCCACTTATACTCACAAGAGGAAGCGAACGGGGCAGAATGAGGCCCCTACGAACGGTCCACTGCGAAACCGAAGGAAGGTCGACGACACTCGAGAAACTTCGGCGACAGAAGAAGCCGCGACTATGGTGCAAGGACACCATCCGGCTTCGGACGCACTATCCCCGATTTTGAGTGATATAAACAAACGACACAACACCCGACGATCGGTGCTTGCCAAGATTGCTCACGCCTTAGATAGCATTATCGAAGAATACCGCGACGAAGATAAGGAATTAGCTGCGGAGATCACGAAAGGTTTTACGGCGTTTCTATAGGGGAAGACCGGGGACACAATTTGCCCCCACCCGAAAGAACGCCTCCTGCCGGAGACCAGCCCGACCCGTGTGGAACCTCTCGGGGCCCCCACGCGCAGCTAAGCCGACGTCGCACGAGCGGGACAGAAACCACCGCCTCAAGACAGTGTAAACAAGCGGATCCAGTAAGCGAATCAACGAGAGGATCTCCGAGTTCTCGTGAGGATCCTAGAGGCACACCGAAACTGGGCACATACCCAATATAACTTCGCCCTACGACAGGCTATATATAAGACCCTCGACCTATCTTTAGTCGACGTCCCCGATATCTACTATATAGCTATGGGCGTCGCCGTCCGCCTAAGAAATAAAGAAACGAAGGAGATACTTCTCCGAAGGAAGGAAGAACTAGCACGAAGCCTCCGAGTTAACATAGTCGAGGTCCCGGTCATATGGGTTAACTATGTGGTCCCCGGCTACCTAACATGCTTTCCGAATATCTTCGGCGAGATATTCGAGACCGAAGCACTCTTACAAGATAAAGTTATTGCGTAAACCGGCGTCGAGCTAGTAAGCGTGCGCTAGTCGCGATAGGAACCGATACCGGGGACAAATAAGAGATTATGCATTATCTCGTTCCTATAGAAAGTCCTTCCGTTTCGGCTCTTCGTAGCGAGCGGGCTCGCCTGTCTAATCGAGAAGCGCACGCCTCCTAGTTAACACAACCCAGGATACCAAGGATACCACCTAAGCCGAGTTTGCACACGAATTAATAAATACGAGAACTGCAGCGCCCGGCTCCCGGCAAGACATAACCACCTACAGCTATACTAGGAACGCCCACGATATACGAACTGCTACAGGCCAGCTCCAGCGAACCACAAGAACTATCCGGCGAAGCCAGTGGTAAAGAAGGGTAAGTTAGTACGCCTTACACGAAATGAGCTCGCTAAGATCCGCTAGACAGGCAGCCTTCTTTACAAGACAGCCCAACCTTAAGGAACAAGCTAGGGAGATAACATATAAGAGGAATCTAGCCTAAGATTAGACACGCCTAATGTCGATAGGAACACCGTCGATGTGGCTATGGAGGACCCGACTCACACACCCCCGGAAGCCCTAGGAAAACGACCTCAGCTCACCTAAAAGAACAAGACAAAGCGTAGCTAACGGAACATCCCACGTATCAACTACCGCGTGCTCGACAGTATAGCTAGTGTGGACTATGAATAGGGCAAGCGATTAGACGCACTCGACACACACCAGGTTAGGATAACAAGTCCTACAGGTGGCGCAGGCTAACGTGGGCAAATCGTCACCAGCCCACACGGCCTTACTACAGCAATGCTAGGAGGACCACATAGACGTGATTCTCGTGTAGGAGCCATCCGTTATGAACGACGGCAGGAATAGATTTAACTCGCACCCAGGCTATAGTGCTTACATCCCGGTCGACCACTAGGACAGCACTTCCACCTAGCCCCAGGTTATAACTTATATCCGGAAAGACAGCAGGCTAAAGACAAGGTTAAAGAGGCTATAGAAGACTAGAGATCTCCTATAGCTCGAGATCGACCACTTCACCTTCATTAATATATACAGACCCCTAGATAAGCCACTAAGCTAGGCAACACGACTCCTCTTAGCCTTACAACCACCACCCAATTGTGTGGTTACAGGGGACTTTAACGTATAGTACAACGCCTAGGACCCAGATATCCGACAAACCCGGAACGCGGGGCTCGAGATCCACGACTAGGCCGTCGCAAATGGACTCAGCTATATAGGAGAGATAGGAGTCCCGATAAACGTGGCGGGGCATACTATCGATCTAACATTCTCGAACATCCCTTTCGCTATAGCGGTGGTAGACTCCAAACTCCAAACAGGGGCAGACCACGAAACGATCCGACTCTCCATTCTAAAGAACGGTCGCATATTTAAGATGCAGTATCGATACTCTATACCGGAAAATAAGCTGAAAACCTTCGCCGGTATCATCGAACTAGGTCTGCAAAGCTGCACGCCACTCCCTCCGACACCTACAACAGACTAGCTGGACCTGCAGGCGACGGAGATCCTAAGCCTTTTACAAAAAGCGCTAGAAACAGTCGGGAAACAACCTATTAAAAACGGCTGTGACGCACTATAGTGGACCGACACCTGTCGGGAGGCCCGGGATGTATTCCGGCAAGCAAGAAGACATTGCCAAGGGGATTGGAGACACCTTAAAGAGCGAAAACATTTCCTCGCGGTAGTGAGATAAGAGAAGCAGAGATACTGGCGGCAGCGAATCGACTCGATCCAGTCAGACGAAGACCTATATAAGGTGGTTCAATAGTATAAGCTACAGCCGGCTATTCCATCGCCCCCGCTTGTTATTAAGGACAAGACGATTAAAGACACGGAAGAGAAGGCACACGCCCTCTGTAAGGCCCTCTTAAAGCGGTTCACAGATGCCGAAGACCTCGAGGGCGACCCTCTTAAGATCCCGACAATACCGCGGCGCGCCCTTCCCTAGGACACCTACATCTCTAAAGAGGAGCTAACAGCTGCCACGATTGCGGTGAAAAGCACCTCACCAGGAGTCGATAGCATCTCAGTAAGGCTACTTAAAGCGTGCTGGCATGCCATCTAAGAGCCGATACGATCCCTCTTCTAGGCCTGCTTATAGATTGGCCACCACCCACGCCCATTCCGAACAGCCGAGGTCGTGATATTACGGAAACCGAACAAGAAAGACCTCTTAAACCCTCGCTCCTAGCGACCGATCGCCCTCCTCTCCTATCTTAGGAAAGGCCTCGAAAGGCTCGTCGCGAGGCAGATCGCCAACACAGCACTCCTATATAAGGTAGTCAGCCCACAATAAGCGGGCGCCTTGCTAACACGAGCAGCTTCGGACCTCCTTACCTACTTAACACACGAGATTAAACACTCCCTAGAGACTAGGTGTACAGCCTCGATTCTCACCTTGGATATGAAAGGCGTATTCGACGCAACGCTTAAAAAGCGGCTTATGCTTTGTATGAGACAACAGGGCTAGGCTACACCGCTAGTGAAGTTCGTGGGCTCCTTTATAGAAGAAAGACAAGTGCGGATTCGACTCGAGGATGTTATAATAGCACCACAGACGATCTAATGCGGTCTGCTATAAGGTTCCCCCGCCTCCCCTATCCTCTTCCTCCTATATATCGCAGACATCCTGCTCGAGGATATAAGACACCGATTCGGATACGCGGATAACATATACTTTTACCGAGAAAGCAAGTCCCTTTAAGAGAACGCACGATAGCTATCGAACGACCTAAACGACGTCCTAAACTAGGGCCGAGAAAACAAGGTCACGATCGACCCGGAGAAGAGCGATCTGCTCCACTTTATATGCGGAAAGAACCCGGAGGGACTTCCGAGCGTCTCGGTAAGAGACCACGGCCTCACGGTGCACGCCTCGGAGAAGCCCGTACGATAGCTCGGCGTCTGGTTCGACCCGAAGCTTCGGTTCACGGAGCACGTGAAAAGGAAAGCGGCATAAGCGCGGAACGTCGTACGACACCTCCGGAGCCTAGCCAACACCCAGCGAGGCCCTCCGCTAAGAGCCCTCCGGAAAGCCATCTTTACTTGCGTTCTTCCCATTCTCACTTACGGGGCCGAGGCATGGTACAGGGGGCGCACGAAGACCCGAAAGATCGTTAGCAAAGAACGCAGTACGGAAGTGGCAACCCAGTAAGAAGCGCACATGGATGAGATAGACCGGGTCTTAAGAGAAGCGATACGGGCTGTTCTACCTATATGGAGGACAACGCCGACAGCCACGCTATATAGGGACGCAGGGGTCCTAACAGCACGAATCGCACTAGAAGCGGCGTTCTATTACTTCGGACAGCGGCTCCAGTCGGTGGACAAGGACTATATACTAACAGCGCGAACAGCACTACAGCCCTACCCACCAGGCCGCTGCTACGGCTCTTTACAGCCAGCACAGATCAGACTTTAGAGAGCAGCCAGACTCCTGCCTAGTTATCCGCGGCCACAGTACCTCCCAAGGAGATACACACCGGTATAGGAGCCGCCGAAAGACAAAAAGACAGCGGCGAAGGACTTTATAGCGTGGCAGTCGAAGCTTCCCGATACCCACCTCGTAGTCTTCTCGGACGGGTCGAAAGGACCTAACGGGGCTGTCGGCTGGGGCTTTGCTATCTATAGAAACGGACGAAAACTATACCAAGATAAAAGACGACTAGGCCTTACTGACGTCTTTAACGGAGAAGCCGTCGGAGCGTGGTAAGGTCTACGTCGAGCTTATCGGGTGGACCCAGGCGCGACAATCCACGTTTGCTTAGATAATACGTCGGTCATTTGGGGCCTCACAGGAAACGCGCCGAAAAGCTTATAAGAGGCCTTCCTCGCCTTCTAAAAGCTAGCAACGATTGCCGACGTCTATATTCGATAAGTGCCAGGCTACGAAGGGATCCAAGGTAACAAGGAGGCCGACAGGCTTGCGAAGGAAGGAGCAGCGCTGCCTATAAGCGCCCCTTCTTAGGCTACTTACGCGGGCGTAAAGAGACTCCGAAAGACGATTGTTAAGGACCAGTTCGCAAAGTGGTAGGAGGAAGCCTCCCAGGGCTGCAAACGCTACCGAAAACTTGGATTCACTACAGCAACTCTCAAGACACTAAAGGAGCTAGATCTCCCCAGACGAACACTCCACAACTTTCTTGCACTCCGGTTAGGGCACGGAGACTTCGATTGGTACCACAAGAAGGTACAATATAGGCGGTACGATCGATACGCGTGCCGATTGCTACGAACACCAGAGCACCTAGTCTACTGCCGCAAAACGCGAAGGCACCGGGCCCGATAGCTAAAGTTCGACCCCGAACCGGAAACCTTACAAGCATACTGGCAAAGGCTGATACATAGCCTAGAGCAGTTTCAACTCTTTACTTCCTTAACAAAGTACTACGAGGACATATGCCCACCATCGACAGGCAGTAGAGGTCACTCTACGTAAGGCAATAGCCACCCAGACAGAACCAGCGCCGGGAACAAACTCGCACGGAGGAGTGATGGAGACAGCTAGACTAAAAGATTGCCATTGGGCTCGATATGCGGGATATCTAGATATGTAGATAGACTCTCGCACGCCAGATGCCCCCTGGGAGGCGGGACATTGTCCCAACACGGCGATAAATATAAAGAAGAAGAAGAAGAAGAAGATGGGAGTAATCTCCTAACGACCTATTGTGAAGTTCAGACCAGTTACCCAGTCACGCACCCTCAGTTATCCGTTACCCTACGACCAGTGTTCAAGCTAGACAGACGCTCTCTGTCCCTGATTGTACAAACCCTACGTCACGCAGTACTTAGGTATAGCGTTCGTTACATAAGAGCGTTAACTTATAGCGTGGGTATTACTTTAAGGCCGCCTTAGCTAGGCTTTAACATATGACCGCTTTCGTTAATTCGCTTAGTCCACCTTTAACACCTTTAAAAGCTACCGTAGCCTTAGAAACATTAGCATCACTGGTTCTTTAAGCGCTAGCTGTAAATGAAGACACTGGTTTCCACTAGCATAGATTTCCATCGCCTTCATAGCGCCTCTCACGCTAATATTAAGAAGTTTTTCAAAAGGCTAGCCTAGGAAGACCTCGCTAGTTGTAAGGATCCGAAGGAACCACAGTGGCACCGTCAGATATAGGGTAGCGAAGGGCAGGCTCAATTCCACTGCAAGACTGATTCTTGCAGAATCTAAGTTCAGGTCGGGCGCCAGCAGTGCGCTCGCTCCTCGCTAGTAGGCTGCCGGTGGGTCTGTGCCGCAGGTCAGGTGACCAGCCTGCGGATGCACCTCTCCAGCGCCTCCTCCCTTACACTAGTATCCTATTAGAGCACACTTAGAACTTCGATAAGATAGGTGCTTAGATTGGCCTTAAAAACTGCCCATTCGTGATCGGACTTACCACTATAAGCTGGATCTTCGCTATAGATACGCTTTAAGGTAAGTAGACGGCCTCTTTAAAAGCAATCTCTACTGTTAGCTACGCGCTATCTCCGTTATTAATGTTTAAAGGTAAGGCAGTTTAATGAGACGGGGCTAGGGTACATAAGTACCCAATGCCAGGGGTCTGATCAAGGACTTGCACCTATAAGTAGCCGTCCAGCTTCCACCGTAGAGACAAGACACAACAAAACATGTTCACTTCTTTTTATCTTTTGAGACCATCACTCGTAACCGTTTTGTCCCAGTTATTGTCCCAGTTGGACCTCACTTTTACTTGGGTGATAGACATACCCTTGATCAAGGACTTGTACGTCCTAAATCAAGGGCATGTCTATCACATTATCAGGGATCGACCTCACGACCGCGTCTTTCCACCAGGCACTACACCTAGTGTTTGTCTGTTCTATTAATAGCAGTGGTTTAACTCTTAAGTCGATAAGTAGGATCTCGAAAGCTAGTCTTTTAAAGCCTTATAGGCTAGCTAAACTAGCAATTTAATTATGCTACGTTAGCTAAAGTAAATATTTATACCTTTAATAGCTTTAAAAGACCTTAAATAATGGCGGCACTTTATCCTTAATAGCTATATAAGCCACTATATTAAGGAGTCTATAATAACCTATTTTAAGGCACGCGTTTAGCTTAACTTTTGTTAAAAGTATAGGGCTTACCCCTATACCGTTATCCTTCGTTAAGGACTTAGCTATGCACTTATCGAAAAGCTAGTCCTTTAACCGAGACTGCCCTAAAGCTCGGGCCACCTTACCCAACAGCACGGGCTACCCTACCCTAAAGCTAAGGCCACTTTTCCTATATACGTGGCCTACGCCACTTGGAACTTTCTATAAGTTTCTACGAGTTTCCACGTACTTCCATAAGGTTCCACGAGCCTCCACGTGGTCCCACGAGGTTCTATAAGCGTCCATGTGCTTCTAAGCTACGTCACTGCTTACGCGTCCACTTACGCGTCCCCTCTTTGTATTACTAAGAGGATAAAGGGTTAAAAGGGTATAAATAAGGGATAAATCTTCCTTCTTTATGTACATAGTCTCGGAAATAAGCAAGCAACTTAGAGATCTCACTCTCTACCCCCCTCAAGAGAAGTTCCTACTCTTCCGTGTTCCTTTATCCTTAAAGAACGGCCTCCAAGATCGAAAGAGCCCTTATAAAGAGGTTGCTTCCTCTTTCCGATCGAACCACCACTTCCAACAACTTTTTATTGGCTTATACTTTTTAAATGCTATAGCTATTAAATCTTAACCCTTTTTTAATATTAAAGCGAGCTTATTAAAAATACCTAGGTGACGCCTACTAGAACAGACAAACACTAGGTGTAGTGCCTGGTGGAAAGACGCGGTCGTGAGGTCGATCCCTGATAATGTGATAGACATGCCCTCGATTTAGGACGTGCAAGTCCTTGATCAAGGGTATGTCTATCACCCAAGTAAAAGTGAGGTCCAACTGGGACAATAACTGGGACAAAACGGTTACGAGTGATGGTCTCAAAAGATAAAAGGAAGTGAACATGTCTTGTTGTTGTCTTATCTCTACGGTGGAAGCTGGACGGCTACTTATAGGTGCAAGTCCTTGATCAGACCCCTGGCATTAGGTGCTTACGTACCCTAGCCCCGTCTCACTACCTTATTAACTTATTATTTACTTTAAAGAAGTTAAAGTTTTTAAAAGCCTAGAATAAGGCTTATAAGGAGGCTTTAACACTTAAGTATATCGCTATAGGTTAAAGAACAACTAATATTTATTTAAGGAACTATAGTAACCTACATAATAGCTAACTAATAAAGTAATATAACCGCGATAAGCTAAAGGGATTAAATTAGTATGTTCTATAGCTAAGGAAGGACCCTCTACTATTATAGATATCTACTTTAAAGGTTAAAACACCGAGGACGTCACATTGAATTAGCGTAATCTACTGGGACCTTAATAGTGTTAATCTAGTTTATAATAACGTAACGCTATATTAAGTGTTTCGGAAGGCTAGCAAGGCCTTAAATTAAGCGACCGCTAAGACCTTTAATTTAAAGTATAAACAAGACTAATTAGCTATAGCGCTGGATCGCTAGAAGCCTTAAGAACAGCGTAAGGTTTAGCTAACCACTTAGGACCGTTTCGTGACAATGCTAAAGGTACGTAAAGTTAAGGAGGAGATGTCGACCCCTAAAGATGTAGGGGGTACGGTCACTGCGGAATCTAAAGCTTTCTGTATAGACGGATCGGACGAAGAAGTCGATTCTAAGGTAGAAGACTGTATCATAGTCTCTTAAGATCAGTCTGCTTATGCGTAGCTATTGTGGTTGTTGAGATATTTCAATTGATCCGTAGTGTTGCCATCGCGTGAGGTCATCTTGACCTCTGGCCGTTTGGGGGGTTGGCTCTTTGGTGGGGGGGGTGAGCTTACTTGGCTTCCTGTATGGCTTTTAGGCGGTTTACTTATCTTTTTGCACCTGTGCTCTTCCGAGACACCTCCCTTGCGCTCTTCAGTTCTTCGAACCCGAGGATGGAATTCAGGACCACCCTCAGCGTCGCCAAACCGGCAAATACTTTTTCCTATCTTTGTGTTCGCCGAGATGATCCAGCTCGTGGTTTGGCCCCCTTCATCTTACGGCCTGGAACTGGCTCGTAACCGTCTACCTGCGCAGCTTTATGGACCAGAGCGTGTGACCCAAGCGGGAGGATCCCGGCTAGATTGTCGAGGAGGAAATATAGATCATCGGCCAGCTGGCGCCGTTCATCGGGCTTGTTGTGTTCACATTTCCAGCTTTATAAATGGTGTGGGTGAACATTTCCACAGACCTGGGCTATTCTGACAGTCAGCGCGCCATTATAGAATTTCGCAAATTAGGAGGGACTGCCACCCCCCCTCTGTCGTCGCCATACATAAGGAGGGAATTCTATGCCCCAAGGTAGTGGCGAGTCAAATAGCCTCGTCAGAAGCCTGGCTCCACGATCTCACGACGGCTATAACACTCAACGCAGACATTGTAGAGATTTGATGACGTGAGGTTACTCCAGAGGCCGTGGTGTTGAGGCAAATTTCGTATTCCATCTCAACAGTTAGCATAGGCCCATCCGGCACGGATCCTTGGTATTGGCTAGCTAGCGCATATTTTTATTTGTTCCCTTTGATGGAGAAGTCGAATGCTTTGCTTCCCATGCCCTCCCCAGTGCGGCGATAGAGCTCGGATATTCGCACAGTCGCACATCGATCTAGGCCTGCCAATTAGCAGGATTGCATTTACACTGGAGGAAGGGGCTAATAAGAAACAATGTGGCCCTCGAGTCTTCTGTCGTTTTATAAAACATAGGGCTTCCCGGATCTGCCATGTAAGCACGAGACCGCTCTGAGGAGCACCAAGAGCTGTCGATTGGTGACAGACGAAATGGAATCCGCCATGTTACTTCACGGGTCGAAGAGATGTATGTAATTGCCCTCTTCAATCTTTGGCCCTGAGTTTGCGAAAGATCGTTCCATAGCAAATAATGCTGTTAACTGGAACAAAAAGAACGTTGCGGCAGCAATTCCACCCATAATACAGGTCGTTGCAATCTTCTCCATGATTTCGTATCAGAATAGGCTCGGCAAGCTCAAAGCATTGGATACCGGAAATAATTCCCACGCTCCGGGGCTATCCACCTTTCTCCTGTTATAATAGTTGCAAATCTGTTTATCGTTTTGTAATTCAGAAAAGATCAGAGACAAATGTGCTTGGTATCTGAATCTCAGTTTTGACTACACGCCGTGCCGCCGTTATCTGAATCATTAAAAAGATGCACAGCAACAGCGATAGAAGGAGACTTATCCGCGTGGACCACGCCACCAACTGGGGCCATGCCTCGGCCTTCGGGCGTGAAGTCGCCCGCCGACGTCGCGTGAAAGGGTCGCCGTGTTCGATACACCAACGCCTTCGGGATCTAAATTAGTGCGAACACTTCAAGGTGCGGGCAGGCCCACGAAACAGCCATCAGAGCTAGGCCGAATGCGGCGCTGATGACTGTTCCGCCGGCGGTCATGGCTGTGGAGAGCTTATACCAGTACTTTCGTCCCTTGTGAGCCAGTCACTCTACATTACTGTTCAAATGTTTGATAAGAGGAGAAGAAACACGGACCTTCGAGATGAATTATTTGGTTCATTGGTCTTCCCCCTTTGCAGCCGACGTCGGCTCTGACGAGGACTCCGATAATTAGGGCGCAAGCAACAACGACGCAAATGGCCGCTCTTCTCTTCATCCATTTTCCTTGGTCTGCTTCGGCGGCTACGCTCCTGCGAACCCTGCCTGCTAAACATTGGTTTCACCGGTGATGCGCTTGGCAGAGCGTCTAGAAAAGACGGGTATAATTAATCTATAGTATCAGGAACTCTACGTTTTAGCGGCAGTCTGTTGATGGTGTTTAATTGGAAACACCAAGTCTAGGTGATAATGGGACAACCTTAAGCCGGCCCTTGCTTTGATATCGGATATTCCAGATCCATATTAACCCTAATAGCGATAAGTCGTCGCAATGTCCGTTCTAGCTTTGTTGTTCAGGTGAGTGAGGGGAAAGAATGAGTTGGGTAAGAGGGAATGCAAGCCGACAGCGTGAGCCACAATAACAAGGTACTACGGCTGCGGGTTGCGCAGCCTTTCTGACGGAAGAGCCTAATTATGACAACATCGCGTATTGGGATTCTCTGTTATGCGAGTCCGTCATTTGCAGGCCAAATCCAGTATGCTTGTTACTTCGTAATCACACAGCATAATAATGCGCGCAATTACCCATCGCGCTGCAGATCGAGTAACCGCACCAGCACTCGTCGCTCCCCTGGACGCCCGCGCGGGTGAAACAGTTTCGCAGCAAACTGTTTCCCGCTCATCGGACGTCGAAAGACCTTTCCTCCCGGGGCCGCTATGCGAGATGCCCAGACGGGTGTTTTTCGCATTGTGTTTGATGATTTGTTCTCCCACTAGTCCTGCTACGCCAGGTCTCGTGTGCATAAGCGAATCTACTTCCTCCCGTGGTTCAAGTTTCTCTTTCTTTCTGATCTACCCAATTTTTCACCCTGGGTCAACACATTGCGAGGCGTTCATCGAATGGATGGTCTTCAAAGGCCGGATAACATTTGGAGCAACCATCTACCTTGATGAGTTCTAGCTCGGGACTTCAAGATACGAGTACCCTACCTCGACACGGCAAAGAACGCCAATCGAAAACCATCTGAACATGGAACTGGTTGATTAGTTAGACGGCGATGCATCGGCTACGTTCCGAAACCGTGACCTGGTGTCGGCGGGCCGACGCTCCCCTTTTGTTGGATGGCGGTCCACCAATATCTGATGGGGCTTGTTTGAGGTTGTGATTAGCGTCGCGGCGCTTGGGTTGAACCCTGGTCGACCTCTCCACCTTTGCGACCGGGCTCCTCGCCAGCAAGCCCTTTCTGCACCATAGCTGGTCATGACAGCTTCGTTCTGATTGGGCCATGGGATGAGCCCCGTCCCCGCCGCTTAGAAACCGCGCGATTCCACTCATGGCACATTTCGAAAGATATGAAGCCGGGTAGATAGCGGAGCGAGGGCGCGCAGAGCAAAGAGTTCCCCGAGCTTTCCTATGCCAGACCCGTTTGAAACGCTGCGAGATGCCCCCCACGCTAAAGCGGACAATACCACGAGGTTGTGACAAGCTTTTCCCTAGTCCAACATTTCAACCGCTTTATGGGGGCGCCAAGACTGCTTCTGAAGGCCCTACGCATTCGAGCTACACAAACAATTGAAAGATCCGTAACATTCCATCTGTCTCTACTACCTACGAGAATATATTTAAGAAACTGCCAACAATGTCGGCGATTCACGCGCGAGGGGCAAAAGCTGTGCAACTACGTGCATGTTGCGCCGGGAGCTCGCTGCATCAGAAGCACGGGGTTTAGAAATTTCTAGTGGAATGGAGTACTGATACGAAAGTGGAGCAGACTTCACCTGAACTGCTACTGGCGGCCCACACTGTCAAACCCCGCCAACACCGTCAAATTTGCGGCCCCTCGTATGTTGCACCTGATCTTTCTCGCTATTTTACCTTTAGTCCATTCTTTCATTTGCAGGCTGGTCCCGGCTCCTTTCTTATTGGGCCCTTGCTATAATTCTTTTTTTCCTCTTTCGTTCGCAGTGCGCCCTCTTACATCGCCGCTCGTTTTCATTTTCGATCTTTTTCTTCTTACAGCTGGTCTGTCTGTCTGGTGTCCTAGTACTTCTATTACGGTACCTCTACCAGAAGCAGTGAGCGGAAGCGTAAAGATCTGGCTATTATTATGCGGTGAGACCAAAATAATCACGTCCACGAGGAGCGCAAGGTTAACATGCGACACATAGACGGCGATCAAGGAGAGTTCAGTCCATTAAAGATAGTTCGGCCATCGATACCAAGACCAAGGGCGACGAATTCAACAGTTCCGACGACTTTCTATCTCCCACCAGTTCCAAGTTGCCCCAGGATGGCCCCAAATCGGCGCAACCAACAACACAGACGCTTTTAGTGTCAACCATCTCGTCTACCGGACTTTCACCTTCTGCCACGGATGTGACTTCTCGTCTCAATGTAGTGACAGTTCCAGCAGCCCAGGTGCCTGGTATCGGCCCACAAGTTTCTCCACAGCAACGGCGAGACGCCACCCCCGGGGTGGGCATGACTCAAACCCAAGTTACGACGATATCGCTCGGTAAGTAACGGTAGTTGTATATCGGCTTTCGTTTCGCCCAGCTCATTGTTTTCAGCTACTATTGGCGTAACTGCTGTCGTTTTCCTGCTCCTCTGGTTTTGCTTGAAGCGGCGGCGTCGCGCAACAGTCGGACCTACACAGCCAGCCGATCAATTGTCCCGAGACCGCCAATATCCAGCTTACGAGAAGCGATGGACCTTGGAAGAGGGCTCCGTTCACGGGTTGCCCTCTCAACAACGCCCATCTTTGGAAGCACGCCCATATCTATCAGGCCAGAGAAGGTTGAGCCTTGACGAGAAATCCATTCGCCAATCGTCCATTCGGCGTCCGTCCTTGCAAAAAGGCCAGGAACCATTCAGCGAGAGAAGATGGAGCATCGATGAGAGATCCTTTCGCGACATGTCACCTCCACAACGCCTATATCGACCCTACGAGGTGGCGTCCTCTGAACAACGCCAATATTCACCTTACGAAGCACTTCGATGAGAAAATGCATTCGCGAGTCGTCCTTTCAACAGTTCCCGTCCTCATGGCCACGCCCGGAATCTGAGACGATGAAATTTGGATGGGCAGTTCAAATTCGGTTTGCAATGACGACCCTATCGGCATGGTTAATGTCGGACCTGAAGCACCTGGTTATCATTTACCCTGTGCCTTTTACAACTGGGCTATACCTGTGAATGACGCCCGGGTCCAAAGAGCCGCAGCCTCTGGTACACCTGTTACGGATCATCCGATCAACCCCAACCAGAGACTCATGCCTCCACCGGCAGCCACAAAGCCTGGGGCTTCTACGGCACTTCACGACAAAACGGCACGAATATCCGGGGCATTGAATAAATTGGGGCATCTAGTATCTTAGAAGAGGTAGTGGGACGCGCCAACGGAGTACCATCAGCTCGGGATTCCACGCGATGCAATGCGGCCTGACCTATGGCTTGAGTTCGGTGTAGGTAGCGGCGTAGACGAGTCGCCGTGTTGCAGCCTTATGCAGCATGGCGTACGGCTGTGACACAGAATTCCAGAAACTTCTGTGGTCGCTCTTTAATTGGTCGAGGCAATATGAGAAGCGGCCGCCCACTCTGTTACTAAAGCTTATCACTGAGCCCTCTTATCCTTACCTCTAACTTCCCCCGCACCTACTACTCTCCTTTTAGTGCCTCTCATCGCCAAATAGCCTACCGAGCCATGGAGGCCGACAACTTAACCGACCGTCTTCAATCACTGAATCTAGTTTCACAGGATCAGGACCCAACAACTTCCTATCCATCCAGCACTATTGGCGACCCTACCGGGAATTGGGACGTTCCACGCTATCTCTTTCGCGTCTACTCGGCTAAAAGTGGCGGAGAAAATAGCAAGAAACGGATGAAAAGCCAAGCCGCGAAGGATATAAAATCGAACATCTCTCCTGAACAGGTCGCGATTGCGCTGAACGAGCACCTGCGCTGGTGGCTGCCGTCGTGCCCCGACCCTTTCATTTCCTGGACCGCATCCTTACTTTTTGCGATACAATACATCATTTATAAGAAAAGGAAGGAAAAGATAGGATTGAACAAGATTTACCTCTGCGTCGTCGATACCACGATGTTTCCCGCAGCGACATTCGTTCGGGATCTCAATCTTATTCGACAATTCCAGGGTTCTGTGCCATCGTACCGCGAGATTCGGGTCAAAGAGGAGAAATGGGGCAAGGACTGGGCTTCCCAAGGCCTAGAAAAGTTTAGCACGTTGCGGATGGGAATGTACTACTACTTTGGGGAATTTCTCTCACTGGGTGAAACGCCCGTCGAAGGGCGTTCTTACACCATAACCTCGAACAAGATCGTCAACAATGCCCTTTTTACCCTTTTTCCTAACATCAGGACCGAAATAGAGTCAACTGGCCCGAATCGATTAGCTGAGGCTGTGGTTAGCCTCCGAAATTCGTTTTACGACGTCGAGGGTACAGCGCCGGAATTGACATTGGAAATGGTGCTTGCCGCCCGAGCTATTGCGATGCAATTCGCGTCAGCCTTCTGTGTCCCCGTGTGGGCCTGCCTATTTGCCCTTCGCCCCTTCAGAAATGCGGATTCCGAAATGGCCAAGATGATATATGTACGCCTCCCGGGTAGGCGTCCCCCATTCTTTACAGCTGTGCCGTTTCCGGTTCATGATCGGTTCTGACCAGGTACAGACCAAGTAAAGCAACTCTGCTCCAAAGAAACCCGCGTTATTCTGGACCTGGGAGAGTCTGAAATACCCGAAGTTCATAAGGCCGATGCCATAATGTCAGCCGTCCGGGAAGCGTTCTCCGCAGTTATAAGGCCCAGAGTGGCTCTCGGTTGACAGATTGAGATATATAGGCCCCGGTTTAAAAACTAGATTGTCCCCAAGAATATGTTATGCGGGGTTTCCGTCGGGTAATATATCTGCATTTTTGACCCGTAGGCTTCGTTTGGTAGTCTGTTAACATTCGTTCCCGTAGCTGCTACAATACTGCCTAACATGAGGTATGTACCCAGCGGAAAGCACCAAATCATGAGCGCCGTTCTCAAATTACGTTAATATTAGTGAGTCGAAAAAGCACGCACCAAAGGATGTTAGAGGAAGGAGTAAAAGCAAGGTACACAGGTTAGGGTCAGCCAAGAGAGGCAGGTCGCCCAAGTGAACACCATGACCGCGACTGCTTTACTTTTAATTAAAGGATAGGATAGAACTCGCACTACACGGCTACTTCCGCTTGACAACAAAACTTTACGATATAAAACCGATAAGTGATGTACAAATAAGTCCATAGTTTTTCGGTAGTAGCCTCAGTAGTCTCAAAGCCAGGACAAGTCGACCAGTCTGTTTCTAGAACGTAATCCGTCCCGTATTCTTCATCAAGAGCGGGCTTCGGTAGCGATGCACTCACCTAAAAGGAGAACCGCCGCCAAGAAGAGCCACTGAACCAGCTCGGGTTCGACCCCCGGCCTTTGCACTTTTGGCTCTGGGTGGATAAGCCTGTGCAGGTGGACAGCCAGTTCTTCTGACAAGATATATCAACTATGTTGAAGCTACTGGTTACATGTGCGACGACATGAAGCAATCGGGAAATCATGCCCTTGCTGAAGTTGGCTTAACGTGAGCTCTTGGGCTGTTGTGCCTCCTTGAAGGAACAGTTTCCTCTTCACGGTACCCCTAAGCCAACGCCGCCCTGAATAATGCAGAGAACTGCTAGATGATTACCTATATCCACGGCGCGGAGCTTCTTCTACCACTCAGACGTGTGCAGTCCGAAGCAGATGCTACTGCGTGGCTTCTGGCTAAAGCTATATATATGTATGAGTCCGTATGGTAGGGCAGATTAACCCCGGTCCAGAAGAGTCCAGGATGCGGGAAATGCAGAGGTGAATTTTATTGAATGCCTCTTATACACAGTTAAACAGTCTAGAACATCCCAATACCGCCTTATCGCCACTTCCCCTTCGGGCGCGGGATCCGTTTAATTACGCGGCGGCATAGCAAAGCACTTCATGGACTTCCAAGTTTTGGGCAGGCCAAATGCGGGCTCGGGGTTGGTACAGCCCTTGTTGACGTCGGAATCGACACCGGGGTGGAGGGAGCCGTCGCTGGGGCAGTTTTCTTCGGCGTAGGGGGTGCAGAAGCCGTCGCGGATGACAAAGGACAGGGGCTCGTCAAAGGTGGCCTCGGCGCAGCCGCGGTACGCCGACCCGCCCTCGGTGAAGAAGCGGCACGAAGTCTCCGTGTCCGACACCTGCGGCCGCCCCGCATCCTTGAGGTTGATGCACTCGGATTCCGGGCCCTGCTCGCCGTACCCTTGAAGCGAGTACTGAAAATGGTCCATCGTTAGCCCCGGCTCGTCGGGCACGCGTAAGAGGGTGAGTTCAGGGGAGAGAGACTTACGTAATCGGTGATTTCGTCGTCACAGGTACCCTTATACTGTGGTGAGGTCACGAGTTAGGAAAGGACTCGTACGGGGGTTCTTTCATGATGTGAACGTACCAGAGTTAGATGCCAGGTGTTGGTGGGCTTGGGGGGCTCCGTCGTCGTCGGGGCCTCGGTGGTGCTCGTTGTCGTCGCCACCCAGCTCTCACACGACAGGCTGGGTCCGCATGGCTCTCCCGGTATCGTGCAAATCGACGTCGTTACTGTCGACGCACAGGAGCTACCACTAGACGTCTCTATGGGCAAGGTAGTGATGGGCGCGGTGGTCGTCGGCGGGAGGGTAGGAAGAGGTGGCGACGAAGAGGTTGTCACACTGCTCATCGTGGTGGGATCAACGGCATCCATCTCTGTTAGGGCACCCGGAGTCAGCGACATTTCAAGTTTGGGGTCTTTGGATGTTAAGGTGCAGATCAGAGCCATGGGATGGAGCTCGTTGTAGTTCTTTAGGACTTCGGTGGGAAGGCAGGAGAAAATGATACTCACGGGACCAGAGCTCATCGACAGAAGTGAATATAGATGCGGCAGCAGCAGCGTCAGGAGCATATATACCCGTCTCCAGAGCGTCGTTCGTATCCTGTGTCAGCGTGATGACAATAGCAGATCCGGTGCTGGTGGACGACGTCGTCGTCGTCGTCGTCGCTTCATCCTCAACGTCACAGCCGAGGATGATGCTGCTGGTGGAAAAGACTCGCGTCGCCGTGGTTGCCGTCACGGTTCCTGAGGTCGAGACGCCGTACGATGTGGTTGTGGCTAGAATGGTGGCTGATTGAGTATCGCATGACGTGGGCTCTGACGAGTAGGTCGGCACATGGTCATTGCCAATGGTGAGCTTCGGCCAGTCTGGAAGCGTTCCCTGGATCGTGACCCAGGGCGGAAACTCGATGCCAGGCGGTGGCCCACTACCTATGCGTCAGCTAAGTCATACAGCACTGGCGCTCGGCCCAAAAGAACTCGGCTTACGGGGGGTAGATGCCAGGCGGCAGAGAGAAGACCCAGCCGCCAAGGATGGGACCGTCCTCCCACGAGATGCAAATCTACCCATGACGGGTCAGTTTTTGCTTATAAATGCGTCATTTTTCTTGTGGACTCACAAAAAAGAACCAAGCGCGGCAGGGAACGACGGGCATGTCGTCTTCGTCGGCTTTGGGCTCGGGCACCTCCGTTTCAACAGGTTTGACCGTCACAGCGGGCCAAGTCGTGTATGTCACCAACGGGCCATCTGTCGTTGTGGCTGTCGTTTGGGTTGGAGACGGAGCCGTGGTTGTCGTTTCGGTCGGTTCAGTAGTTCCGGGTGGCGTGGTAACCCCGGGTCCGGTAGTTGTAGCCTCAGTGGTCGTACCGGTAGCCTCGTCTGTTGTAGTCCCTGTCGTTTCGGTAGTCCCAGTTGCCGAGGTATTGTCAGTGGTGGCGGCCGTTGTAGTTCCAGTTCCTGTTGCTCCGGTCTCCGTAGTGCCGACCTCCGTGGTACCGGTTGCTGTCGTTCCAATGTCCGTACCAGTTGCCGTTGTTCCGGTCTCCGTAGTACCGGTTTCTGTAGTGCCAGTTTCTGTAGTTCCGGTTGCCGTTGTACCAGTTTCTGTGGTACCAGTTGCCGTGGTTCCGGTTGCCGTTGTCCCAGTGTCTGTGGTACCAGTTGCCGTGGTTCCGGTCGCCGTTGTCCCAATGTTTGTGTTACCAGTTGCCGTGGTTCCGGTTTCTGTGGTTCCGGTTTCTGTGGTTCCGGTTTCTGTGGTTCCAGTTTCTGTCGTGCCAGTCCCCGTTGTTGGGCCTCCCGGAATGTTATTGGTGGTAGTACCTGTTGTTCCGTGAGTTGTAGTCGACGGTTCACTGGTGTCGGTAGTTGTAGCTCCCGGGCCGTCAGCCGTGGTCGTTGTACCAGGTACCCCATCCGTGGTCGTTGTTGTCCCAGCGCCGTCTCCTGTAGTCGTCGTGCTGGGGTTTACATCTGTTGTGGCACTCGCAGTTGTAGTTGGGGCAGGTCCTGGGTCTGTAGCGGTTGGCGGCTCGTTCGTTCCATCTGTGACCGTGGTAGAACCACCTGGGGGGGGCGTACCACCAGCTTCGGTGGTCGTAGAAGTGCTTCCCGGAGAGGTTGATGGACTACCCGTCTGCGTGACCGAAGGCACGCCGCCGTTTGTGGAACTGGGAGGAGGGGGGACGTCTGAGGTTCCGCTAGGAGTTCCTCCTGGTACGCCTGGGGACCACCACCATGGCACGCATGCACCATCGGCTCTGCATTTGGTTCCAAAGTTGCAACATCCAGTCTGACCTAGGAGAAGGTTAGGGCTAAATTCAACTGCCATGGGCAGCGTAGGCATTCGTAGCGGATGCGTATGCAACAACAGTCGAGCTGGTTCACGTCCCAAGGCGGATATCGGGCTGGGATCACTCACAGCAAGTTGCGCCTGTTCATATAGACATGATCAGCAGGGGTTCATCGTGATATTTAGACATGTACTTGGGGGAAGAACCATACCAAAGCCGCAAATATGCTTACCACCACCAGGCGTACTGCAACATGCTTCGCCTGGTAGGGTCCAGCGGCGCCCACAAGGTACAGGCAATAAATTCCTGTCCTCGACCGGCTTAGAAAATACCAGAGGCAGTAGCGTGCCCAGAAAGAGCAGCTCCAGCGACCCGAACTTCATGGTAATCCCAAAGGTGAGACGAGGCCCTACTTAAAATGTAAAGTACAGTCGTGTCTACCAGATTATCTGGGTAGAAAATGTAAGGGAGACAAACAGATGTAAATGAGTTAATACGACGAGACAGCTGGTTTCGGAGCGATAGCCTGCCTGTAATGGTGTCTTGGAGTGTTGCATCCAAGCTGCCTATTATACATTCTGTGTCGACGTTGAGCTTGCTGGCTGTGCTGAAAACGGCCTAAATGTTAACCCCGCACGATAACCTGGCCGCAATATCCGTGAGCGCAGTTCAGCTGTCGCGGAGAAGTGAGTCAATTCCAGACATTTGCATCATCCCAAAGTGAATCCTAGCTAGTGCTGAGAAGCTGAGAAGGATTTTCACCGACGTGTTCATCGAATTTCTTCTCCAGTATCCCGGTTTATGCTGTCCTATAGAATACTGCGTAGCATGAGTATAGGAGTTAAAAAGCAAGCACAGCCCCCACCCTACATATTTACAGCTTACTGTATAGTCTAAGAGCAAGACGCCACCAGCAGCCCATTCGTCAATCCATCCCTGTCCTGGCCAAATCAACTTTGTCACCCAAGACGTACCCTGTCAGGCCAGACACTCTTGTATCTTGGCGACCCCAACAGCCCCCAAAGACCCTCGTAACAATTACCCAATTAGTATGACGAACCTGCAAGGGCAACCTTGTACCTACAGTAGTTCGGGGTACGCTGACACTTGACAGCCAATCATACGGAGCAGGACCTGATACGTATTTTCCGACCTACTGCTGCATTTTTTGAGAAACACAGCTTCTCACCTAAGCTGCAGCGTAGTCAGGCTGGGACGTAATCTTGTTTGAATCCCTTCCGTGCCGCGGCCCCACAGCCTGCATGTTCTGAAGTTCTTTGCCCCGGCATTTGAGGTCCCCGAGCGGGTGTTTCTTAGGCTGTACGGTGTGAGGTTGGGCCGAGAAGGAGTTACCGGCAGGATGGTTTTGCTGCGATGTGGGATATAAGTGTTCGTCTACCCTCTTATTAATTCAGCGCTACGAGCATTTTGTGACAAGTATTTGATTTGCTTTACATGCAATAGATTTGCCTACCTTTCCAGTTTATTGGGGTCACTCAGTCCCTCGCTTCAGAATGAAGTCTTTTTTCTTGCAAGCCTTCGTCTTATGCCTCGGCTTCCGACAGAGCCTCGCGATAGTTCCATGGAGAACTTTCGGCTGCGATGGCTTCACTTTCTCCGGGTCCGACGGGTCCGTCAAATCTCTGAATGAGGTCTGGGACAACGCCGTGGCGATGACTACCCAGGCCGAATCCCAGATAGACGTGATCCCCAAAGAGCCCAAAATTAAGCTCTTGGCCAGTTCAGCAGAGAAGCGGGCCGGAGCCAACGCCGAATATATGTTCGGTGCCAAGTTTAAGCACGACCGCGGCACACCTCTGGGCACTATGCTTTCCGACACCCTGGGCCTAGGTACCGACGGAGCGACTACAATGGATGCCGTCAAGGGTCCGTGACATGCACCCTGACCACGGGAATGAGTCTTTTTGCTAAGCACAATGGTCCTATAGCTTCTTTCGGCAATATCAGGGCCGCACTACAAGCGAACCTCGGTGATCTCACTCCCGACAATGCCTATTTTTTTTGCGGGGCGGGTGCTTTAGTGAAGGACAGGGTGCCAAGCGACCTCGGTGAATACCTACCTTCCTACCCCATACTTCAATGCTTGTCTTTGGCCATCATGGATGCTGCAGACATTTCGTTTTGAGGGGGCCAAACTAACCATGATACTCGGCAGCGGGTCCTTTGCCAATCTGGCATCTTCAAATCCGTAACGGCGACGTAACCACCTACGTTCTTCTCAGTTTCGTCGTCGGTAAGTCGCAAGCTCTTGAGGTGTCCAACGCGGATTGTACTAAGCGAAAGCACAGCCAACTCTCCGGAGCCTTGTACGGAAGTGGGAGACGAAGGATACCTGGGCAAGACGTTCAGCTCTACCGTCATTACAGAGGGCCAAGACCCTAAGACAATTTATGGCGTCATTGTGTGCCCTAATCAATGGAACGCCAACCCAGAAGTCAAGGTCTATCCCACATTGGAGCTCGGTTTCAAAGCGGAGCCCCAGGGCGGCAACAGATACCCATCCCCGATACACTATAACTCCCACTCGGGCACCCTTGTCCATGAGATGGCACATGTGGCCGCGAGGACCAAGGGGGCGACTTGTGAGTCGATGAAAAAAGAAGAAGGTGCAAAAGATAAAAGCTAACATCTTACCAGGGCTCGATCTCGCATATGGATTTGTGGATTCGAAGAAATTGGCAGAAACCAATTCGGCCGCGGCGATCAAAAACCCCGACAGCTATCGCATTTTCGCCGAGATGAGTATGTCTCCAGACGCCAAGTGGAATGCCCCAGGCAGTTAGGTAGTAAGAAGACAAAAAGTCAGTCTCCGTGGGAGAAAACGGTTTGATTCTTAGAGAGTTGGATCTGCGACTCAGGCTTGGTCCCGTATCTCGGACGGCGACGCCTCGTTCGTAACACGGACGATGGCATTCGTTTTGTACTTAGTCGGAGGCCGGGAGCGCCCATCGTTCTGGGCCTGTCAAGCCGTGGGCAACGATTGGTGGCTGTATCGAGATTGTCCTAGTAAGCTCAATTAGTTCCTTATTTCCACGTCCACGTGATTAACTCAACCCCTGCCGACTCCTCCTCCTATTATAAACCTCGCGTGCTGGGATCCCGCTCATCAATTCTTTTGCACCTTTTCCATGCCTCCAACGTCCGCGAACCCCGCCTCAATGCCTCTACATCGTGTATTATCGCACTTGAATACTAAACGGCGCAAACCGCCGCCTCCGGATGGTGCAGCCCCCGCTACGCCTACGGCCATGCGGATTCCGGCGCGCGAGCCGCGGCCCTTGGACGGTATGAGGCTGTCCCTGGCCCTGCTCCCGGACCACATCGTGCGACGCATCCTCGGCTTCGTCCTGGAAGAGCGGCCCAGAGATGTGCGCATGGTCGCGCTGGCATGCTCGTCACTCTACGCGCAGGCCCGCTACGTTCAGCACAGTGACGTGCATGTCGGTCTCGAGCGAACGGGGCATGAAATGGAGCGTCTCGACCTCGTGCAGCGCCTCGAACAGCTAGCGTCGATCCGTTCGCTGAGGGTGCACGGCTCCGTTGGCATCTCGACTGCACAGGACACCCAAGATCTTGTGGCCCGCCTTGCCGCCATCCTGCCGGCACTGACTGGGCTGCGCGACCTGTATTGGAACCACGATCCCGATGGAAAGGTTGCGACACGCGATGTTCCTATCCCGGCATCGATTCTGTCCGCGCTGGCTGCTAGGGTACGCTTGCACACTTCGGTGTCTTGCACAGAGAAAACCCAGTCCCACAAACTGGCACGCGAGTCCCTGGATCTACTGAAAAACAACAAGAACCTCAAGACACTGTCTATCCTCGTCATCTTTGTCGATGAAGACGACTGCATCGAGATAACAGCACGTCTGCGAAGACTTCTCCTCTCGTGCCCCAACCTTACCAGGCTCCCTATCGTCGACATCTGGTATCCCCGTGGACAGTGTATCGACTACGGTCCGACGCTGAGAAGCCGATATCGCGGCATTGGTTTTTACGGCACGGAAAGGCCACCGGCTCTCGAAGAGTTGAACATGATCGATTATCCGTGGGGTACCAAAGGATCGCCCTTGTGCCTTGGCTACCCAGACCACGGACACCAACACGAATACCAGTACTGGGCCGAAGTATTTGACTGGTCGCGGCTGGTACGACTGGGTGACGTCGGGCTTCCACTGGCGCCCTCACTCGCGCCGAAATTGACGGCCCTGCGGGAGCTCGTGCTCGACCGCTTGGCTTGGATCGAGGCCGATTTCCTGGAAGACATCCCCGGCCCTTTGGAAAGCCTGACTGTGGATTGGTCCCGCGTGAGTCACAACCCACGTCTCGTCACTCGGTTTGGGGCAACACTCCGGAGTCTAAAGTTACATGATTCGTTATATGGCCAGAGAAGAAGCCAAACGGGTAACTTCATCGCCGGCTGTCATCTTATCGACTTGAAGAACCATCTGCCGCATATCGAGACGCTGGGGGTCGATCTCGGCAGAGGGGGCGTAGGAAGCGACGCGTGGCCCTACGAAGCCCTCGATGCCATTGCGCAGTTCCGCAAGCTGCGACGCGTCGAGATTTGGTTTCCTTTAGGTGACGAAAACGGTGATGCGGCAACTGCCCCGCCGCCGCTTACCAGCACCTCGGCTGGCCGGATTTTCCACTACCTCCGAGAGCGAAACGATATTATCCGGCGCGTCGACATTCATACAAGCGTCTCTACTGGGCTTTTATGTCGCTGGCTAGATGCACGTGTCCGTTTTTCCTTCGTGTGCCGTATGTTCTACGATAGCGGTGCAAGAGAGGGACGCCTTCGCATAGCTTGTCCAGAGCTAGCCTCGAAACTCAACGGCCGGCTTAATTTTGTACAGAAGGAAGGTGAAATGGATGAGGTCGATCTTAAAAGGCTCATATACGACGGTTTAACTCTGGAGGAATGGGGGGCGTGTGAGGCAGGGACAAGGGGGGGACCAGACCCGCGGCCAACAGAGCCGAAGTCTTTCGTCAGCAAGATGAAGTCGGCTTTGAATCGACGAGCTTGACCCGAATGACTCGCTGCGGCTGCGAAGAGGTGCGTCGTCGAGGCTGAAAGGCGGGACTTGCCACTCAAGGAGACCGACCAGCGGCAGCATCACAAGAAGCAGTTATAACAGTCCAAAGCACCCACCTAGCCAGCCATCTGGAACGAACGAGCAGTACTTAAAATAAGATGCTGGCTGGGATACTGCATGTCCAAATGCCAGATTGCTGTAGGGACGGGCCGATATTCCTGAACCCAGTGAGAAGCATCAGAGGTAAGTTTCTTTTTGAGGCCTCGCCACTATTTATGCGCTCACACATGCATACAAGGAGTTTCTACTCCAAAATATGCAGCTATTCCATTCTCTGTTTAGTTAATTACCTTAGTTAATGGACGTGAGTCACACAGGATTGAGGATGATATTACCAAATCACTAGTCATAGATAGAAACAAAATCACACGGGTGTTGTCACGTTTACTGAAGCTGCGACCACAGGATTAGAGAGCTCGACTTAGGGTGGAAATATCATTGGCCTGCCTGTTGAGCGTGATAACATGTTAGCCAGGCGTTGTTTCGATAATTGTCATGTAGTCATTCTACGCTACTAATCCGCCTTGGCTGTTGTAGCTGGTCCCGAATCCCGTGGCGACTGGCGTCCGGATTCCAAAACTTGGTAATGAAAGACCTAGGCGGCGAGGTTGCGAAACGCGGCGACGTGGAGGGTGAGGGCGAGTTGTATGGTGGTCGAGGACAAAGCGAAGTGCGGCGTAGACATGAGCCCCGATGGCCGTGGAGAAACTAAACGGAGTTACTGCAGTGCCAGTTGAGACAGCCTGGGAGTTGATTAAGAACTAAATGACAAGTATGATTTCACGGCGAGATATGAAACTTCCAAGGACTCAATTCAGGCTTGGCAGCGTTGGATCATCCATAGCAACTGATGATCCACATAGGTCGCGCATGTCGGGCTTGAGAGCTTTCTGCTGGTGAAAGAACAGCTAAATGCAGAAAAGCTTATTAAGTGTTTCTTCGCGGATGGACGACGGCCGAGAGAAGTATCATAATCGAAAATGTAGTATTTTACCTCGATGTAGAATCATAGGACTTCATGTCATGCATTCTCCTTTTCCATATTCGCACTCTTCTTGGGCAAAATTGCATTTCTTGGCATCTTGGATGCGGTATTTATATCTCTGGAATCGCCATGGCATTGTGGCATATCGAGATGGAGGCTACAAGGACGTTTTGCCCGTAGGCAACTCTGCTACGGTGGTCCGGACCTGCTTAAGCCCCGTCGTTGACGAGCGCTTTCTATGTTTCGTTCTGTTTCTATACCACCCTCCCCGACTTAACCATTGATGTTCAGAATTCCTGGCGCCACAAGGGCGACGGAGCGCATGAAATCCATACGACGCATTCGGTGATGGGCGGTGAACATGACGGTCGCTTACAAGTGGCAGCCAAGTTCGAGGTCTAGCCTCCCCAGAGCGCGCCGTATGGGGACTTCGGCCGCCAGTGTATTTATGCTTGCTGGGGCGAGTAGGCCTAGTTCAAGATATACAATATTCACTTATTGGTGCATGACCCCCTCCCCTTCTGCCCCTCCGGAATCCGAGCCGGGCAACGCGCCTCGTCCCCGGTATCGTACGGACGGGCCCAAACCCTAGGCAGGACTTCTTTCTCCCTTCCGCCTCGTGGTCACCTCGCAATTAGGCCGCTCCCTTGCCCAGGCGGACGAGGTCCGCATTCTCCAGCGTGTCGGTGGTGAAGCCGCCGACGGCCTGGTCCAGCATGGCCTTAGCCAACTCGGCGATGTCGACCTTGGGTAGGCCTAGGACGCCGCCCAGCGTGGAAAATGCACGTTTCAACACGGAGTCCCGGGCGACGATGAGGCCTGGCCGCGCGACGCTAACCTCGACGTCGCCCCGGTTCGCGGCTGCATACGCCAGGAGCTGGTTTTCCGTCTCGCCCTATCCCCCAAAAGTTTTTATTCAGTCAGGGTGCGCTTGGTCATTTGTGTTTTATTTGGTTCCAAGCCCTCGATAAAAGAGGCGAAGAACCCGAGGGGGGGGTGGAGGGGGCTTTCTTACTCGCATCACCGAGTAGACGGGATACAGAAGCGGCGGTTTCGTCGCATCCCGCACCGTCATGGAGCCGCTTACGTACAAGAAACGCAGCGGGCGCGCCGGGCCGGCCGTGCGCAGGGCCGCGAGCCCCGCGAACACGCTGTCGTGGCAGACGCGCTTCACGGCGTCGGCCTCCATTCCGCGCGCCTTGCTCGGTGTCACCGCCACGGTCCTGTGTGCGGGGCGGACGTGCCCGCCCGCCTCCAGTCAGCCCATCGTACACCACCGGCGAATGGAAACTACCCGGGGAGGGAAACGCCGTTCGTACCAGATACAAGCATCGGCGCCGGCGAGGGCTTTGATCACGTCCTCAGGGTACTTGTCGTTGTAATCGGGCAGCGTCGCGCTCACGACTTTATCGGCACCGGGGCCGTCGAACCGCACTGGCGCCCGCGCCACGGCGACGATGGACTGGATTTCGGATCGGCGCGCCGCTTGCGCTAGGACCTCTTGGGCCAGGAACCCGGTGGCGCCGGTGATAACAAGCTTCATTTTCATGGGCGGCGGTGAATGATCTTGTTAACCTTGTCCACCTGTAGATGTCTTGGCGATCTGACGGTACGATTTACTAGGCAACGGGCGTCAATGTAACGAGACAGCTCCGATCGGCCACACACCTCTGCGTTGGGGATTTGTAAGCAACCCCGCGTCAGCCCCGGGATCGGGAATTATGTGTTGTCCCCGTTTGGGGTTTTGTTGCAGATCACACATCGGCCGGATATTGCATCGCGGCGGATAAGTTTCGTGCGAATACCAGGGTCGCTGAGCGACAGACACAAACATAAAAGTTCAGTTTGCGCGTATCTGTCGTTGAAGCATCACTAGTTGTGGACCCATGGCCATGGGGCGCAACATGCGGCCCCAGACACACGCATACAGAGCATAATGCTTCTCTCTTACCCGTCTCGCTCCGCCTTCCGAAGCCCGGCATATGGAGCGCTGGGGGTAATCTCCTTTTTTTTCTTTTGCCTTCTTTTCCTTCCACAAAGGCCCGTGTCCCGCCAGGGGGAGGGCAGGTATCGTTCAGGTCATGGTTTTGCCGGTGGCCTTGGGGTCGTGCGCTTCGCTGACGGACACGTCCTGGCGGCTTTTCGCGCCCGTCACGTTAATCGCGTTGTTCTCGGAGCCGCTACGGACGAGGCCGAGTCGGACGCGACGGGCGCCTCGCCGGGCGCTGGCGCCTCCTTGTGTTACAACCCCAAGGACCAGAGCAAAGAGAGGTGGCTAGGCCCCACACCAGCCACCGACAAACCGTAACAGCCACAAAGGGTGCTGGGACCAGAAGGGCATTGGTAAGAAAGGCCCTCTAGAGATCCCGACAAAACCGCGGCGTCCCCCCCTGGGACACCTATGTCTCTAGAAAAGAACTAGCAGCCGCCACGATTGCGGTTAAAACCACCTCACAAAGGATCGAGGGTATCTTGGTACGGTTTTTAATGCGTGCTAATATGCCGCCTACAAGCTGATACGGTCTATCTTTTAAGCCTACCCACAAATTCGTCATTATCCACGCTTATCCTATGTAACTGAGGCCAGATCGCCAAGGCTACTTATGTCACGAGACCGAAGGGATTCGCACTGCCCTCGCAAGAACCCCCTAAGCCAACAGCCGAGGACTGGCAGATAGTACAGCCGCGAAAGCGTCGAGCAACCAGCTGCCGCACTAGAAGCACTGGCAGAGCCCGCAGCAGAACCCACGAAGAGACAGACAACATGGACGTCGAAACACCGGAGTCAACACTAAACAGCATCCACGCTCGACCATGACAACGCTAAGGATCCTACACTGGAACACGCAGAAAAGCAAGAAAGCACAGATCCCGGCAGTCGATGCCATCTCCGAAGAGTACGACGTCCTGGCTATCCAAGAGCCCTGGCGAAACCCACACATGCCGACCACTTACTGCCCGAGATCCTCTCCGTACTACCTTCTCTATGCCGCCGAGGAGGCAGAGCTTGCATCTACATTAATAAGAAGCACCCCCAGCGCAGTGGACTTATAAGGCGCAATCAGATAGGTGCAACATCACGATCCAGCTACCAGATGGTCCTATAACAGTTATCTGCGTATACTCGCCTCCTCCTGGATCGATCAGCAGATCAGACCTGCCAGCTATCGAAGCCCTCCTTACCGGTCCCCAGCTAAGACGAACAGTCCTCGTAGGAGACTTTAACGTTCACCACCCTGTCTGGGGAGGACACAACGTCCGACCTCATAAGGCAGCCGATAAGCTACTCCAGCTAGCAGAATCCTGGAGACTCCAGCTTATCACTCCCCTGGAACACCGACATGGACTCGAAGAGGGTGCATGGACTCCACGATCGACCTGGCGTGGGCCACGGACGATCTCCGAGCTGCCTACGACGGGTACGCCCCATATGCTGGATCCGATCACCTCCCCAGGTGATACGCGTGGCTGGACCTCAAAACGACCCCCAGAACAAGCCACGGCGCAGCTGGAAAACAGCTGACTATAACCAAGCGAAGGCCGAGGCGACACACCTTCCGCAGCCAGGGCTACTCGAGACACCGGGGAAATCGATAGATACACCGAAACGTTAACTAAGGAGCTAACTCGGATAGCCGACCTAGTTGCCCCCTCCGCCACTCTAAGAGGAGAGGCAAGGCATGGTGGAACCACGAAACAAAAGAAGCTATAGAGGAGGAGAGACGAGCCCAGCGAACATGGCTATCCGACAGGACAGACGCAGCCTGGCGAGCTCTTCGGCAAGCATCCCTTACGAAAAAGAAAACGATCCGCACTGCAAAGACAGCGACCTGGAGAAACATGCTTCACGAGGCCTCTAGCCAGCCAGCTGGCGTCTGGAACATCGCGAGATGGGCCAGAACCGAAGGAGCCGCACCGCCGCTACCTCCAGCCGTCCCCACGCTTCATACACCGCGAGGCGAAGCAACGACCCATAAGGAGAAAACGGAGGCCTTCCGGGAGAGGTTTTACCCTCTCCCTAAGGCCATGCATACCGGCTTCCGTATAACAAACCGGCTCGCAGCGCCTCTCGACATCGACAGCGAGGTGACAGCGGAGCAGGTCCAAGACGTCTTAAGCAAGGCAGGCCAGTGGAAAGCACCCGGACCAGACCAGCTTCCGAACGGATTCCTTAAGCGCTTAGGAAAGCCCCTCTTCCAGGCCTTAGCCTCCCTAGCGGAAGCATGCTGGCGTATAGGATACTATCCAACAGCGTTCCGCAAAGCAGTGACCGTTATCCTCCGGAAACCAGGAAAGCAGCCAAACGAGTACCACCAAGCCGGCGGATGGAGACCTATCGCGCTACTTAACACCATGGGGAAGGTGATCGAGAGCCTGCTGGCGCAACGGCTAGCCAGCTTTGCGGAGGAAAACGGGCTGCTCCCGGACGAACAGATGGGCAACCGGAAAGGCCGCTCCACGGAAACAGCCTTACGGTTGCTAACGGACCTAGTCCGCACAGCCTGGAAACATGGAGGTGCAGCAACCCTTCTATCGCTGGATATCTCAGGCGCTTTCGACTCCGTCGACCATGGAAGGCTCCTCGCTAACCTGCGAGCGCTAAGGGTCCCTATATGGACTATTAGCTGGATCCGAAGCTTCTTATCTAACCGGTCCACTACGCTGTTCTTCGATGGCCAGGAATCGGACGAGATCCCAGTCCCAGCAGGCGTCCCGCAGGGCTCACCCCTATCGCCTATCCTCTTCTGCCTTTATACAGCCGGTCTCTACAAGGCCCTCCGCGCTGTACCAGGGATAGCTACTATAGCCTTCGCAGACGACATAAACCTCGTGGGCTTCGGCTTAAACCCAGAGCAGACCTGCGAGCGGCTAGAAGCTGCTCATAGGGTCTGCAAAGAATGGGCAGTCAGCCACGGCATGACCTTTGCAGTCCAGAAATATCACCTAGTCCACTTCTCTCGAAGACGGAAAGGTCCGGATACAAAGATAGCCTTAGAAGGTCACGAAATCGAACCAGAAGACTCCTGCCGCGTCCTTGGCATCCAGGTGGATAGACGTCTCCTCTGGGACGTCCATATCCAGTCGATATCGAAGAAGATGGCGACGCAAGTCTATGCCCTAGACCGGATAGCCGGCTCGACATGGGGCGCGTCTCTCCAGCGAGCCCGCCAAGTCTATACAGCGGTCGTACGGTCTGCGATAGGTTATGGAGCTTCAGAGTGGCACCGCCAGATCTCGAAAAACAGAGCCAAGGCACTCAACGACGTCCAAACAGAGTGCCTCCGAAAGGTCACAGGAGCTTTCAAAGCCACGGCTGCCGCAGTGCTAGAAACGGAAGCCTACGTGTCCCCCTTAGACACGTGGCTCAACAGAAGGGTGGCGGCATCGGAAGAGAGGCTCCAACAGCCGCGTATCGCATCACTCATCCAAGCGAGATGTGATAGCGCAGCTAGATGGATCCTAACAAGACCGACTCGCCGGCGTAGACCGAAAGGCCCCGACGCTCCTAATCGTAAGAGGTGGCTAGACGAATGGCTAGCTGGAGACTCAGCACACAAGGCTGAGGAGAGAGACTGGCTTCAGAGATGGCAACAAACGCAGCAAAATCGAATAGCACGAGCCCCGGCAGCAACTAAGATGCCGCCAGATAAGCACGTCCTTAAGCTCCATAGGGGACTCCATAAGGCAGAGAGCTCCATCCTCGTCCAAGCGAGGACTGGCAAGATTGGGCTGCGAGACTTCCTTTTCAAGCGCAAGGTTCCAGGCTTCGACAGCCCATGGTGCGTCTGCGGTCAGGGCAGGGAGACCGTCCGACATATCCTCGTTTTCTGCCCAAGGGAGAGAGAAAGACGAGAGCATCTCGTCCAAGCTCTAGGAGAGCCGATCGACACAGACAGGATGCTAGACACGCCAGGAAAAGCTGGGATTATCGCAAGATGGCTACTCCGCTCGGGAAGGCTAGGCATGTTCCAGCTTGCGAATCAGCTTATCAGCTAGGAAGCGGGCACGCTGAGCCCGATCTCGGTATGGCAGGCTAGAGAGTAGACAAGTGCGGTGCGACGCAGCGGAACCTAGGTTTTTCACCCGGCCGGACGTTAGCCCGGAACGGTTTTCCTAGGCTAAGATGCGTAGGGGGTCCTCATGGCCTTGATAGGTCGCTAGGTGTAAGAATAATAATAATAATAATAATATGTAACTGAGGTGTTATGAGTGGAGACCTAGTAAGGAAGGACTAGAGCTTACAGTTCATTACATTACGACTGATATCCGCGCTTTTATACTTTTATCAATCCTTCAGGATCTAATGGGCCGCACAACAAACTTTACAGTGCTATGACCGGCTCAACCCGTACGGCGCCGTGACTCCAACATGAGCCCGCGCTTGGTTACTTTGGTACGGCTGCCGCTGTGCCCTTAAACTCTACCCTACCCGTGCGACGTCGTGTAGGGTAAGATCACACGTCCGAATAACCGCATATAAATCCTTTCATGTCAAGATACGTCTGTGCTCCATGACGATGATGTTAGATAAGTAGCCACCTCGTTACCACATTACTATTACCGTGACTCGGTAAATTGCTGCACGGTATTCAGGATGAAAATCTCCACACTCTCTCTGTTGGCTTCCTTTGGAGCGTTCTATGCCTTTTCCACTGCTGACAGTATCCCCGGATACTTCGAAAGACACCTGGTCAGCCGGCGCTACTTGACCATTCAGAAAATACAACAAGAGCTCGGTGGCCAGCTGTCTAACGCCTCCTCCATCTTCGGGCCTGAAGATGGCCGTTTCGCAGAGTCCATTTCGCGACATTCTGAAACCATAAAGCCTCAAGTCCAGTTGGTGGTGGAAACGGGCAATGAGGCCGACGTTGCAACAGTCGTAGGTGCTGCAACGACCGATACTCCGAGATCGGCCTCGATTACTGACACGAGTTTTCAGGTCACCTACTGCAATGCCAACAGTCTCGATATCCTAGCCCGTAGCGGCGGCCATGGATGGACCGACAGCCTAAATGTTTTCAATGGCATCCAGGTCAGCATGCAACGTCTTAACAGCATTGCCATACAGTCCAGCGGCAAGTCGGCATGGCTCGGTGGCGGCCTCCTGGCGGGCAACGTCGTCCAGTACCTCTGGGACCGGGGCTTCGTTACGACCACGGGTACTTGTGACTGCGTCGGCATGATGGGTTCCGGCCTCGGGGGTGGCCACGGCCGTCAGGAGGGTCTGTACGGCATGGTGAGCGACAACATCAGACAGTTGAATGTGGTTCTGGCTAATGGCTCTGCCATACGCGTCAATGCCACAAGTCACAGTGATCTGTACTGGGGTATGCGAGGCGCCGGTCACAACTTTGGTCTCGTTACGAGTTACGAGATGGACATTTATCCGCGTGGCCCCGAAACTTGGCACTACCACAATTACATCTGGAGAGGCAAGGAGTGGCCGTTGATATTTAATGCCCTGAACCAGTTACACAACAACGGCTCGACGCCCGTTAATATGGCCATAAACTTTGGAAATTTACAAATGAACGCCACGATAAGCACAGAAGACCCCGTCTTCTGGTGGACATTTGCCTACCGGGGAACCGCCCTCGAGGCCGAGGCACTGCTCGCTCCCTTCAACGCCATCGAAAACGCCTGGGATGAGCAAGGCGACGTGCCCTATCCGCATGTATCGCACGCGCAGGGCACCGCCGTCTCCGATCCCCTGTGCCGTCCCGGGCGGGCTCACATGCGCTCGACTGCCGGCCTCCAGGTTTACAACCTCACGACCGAGGGCCTCATTTACGAGGGCTTCCGGCGGCGCGCGGCCGCGGACCCGGGCCTCGCGGCCGCCGTGACCATCGTGCACCAGGGCTACGCCACGGCGGGCGTCGAGGCTATCGACCCCGCCAGCTCGGCCTACCCCTTTCGCGCCGACCATCTCCTGATGCTCTTCGACGCCGCCGTGGACCCCGGCGACGGCCCCCGCCGCGAGACGGCCCGGGCCTGGGCCGCCGAAGTCCGCCATCTGTGGAACGCCGGCCAGCCGGGCCGCCCCGCCGACGCCTACGTCAACTATGCCAGCGGCCACGAAACGCTCGAGGAAATGTACGGCCACGAGACTTGGCGGATCCAGAGGTTGCAGGGCCTCAAGGCTTGTTACGACCCCCATAATCGCTTTCGCTTTTATAATCCGCTTGCCGTGGAAAAGGTTCAGGAGTAAGAAGATAAGGTTTCAATTTCCTATACAATATAAAGGTCGGAAGGCTTCAGTCAGGATGGGACTTTCCAAAGAGAACGGTGCTAGTCCTATTGTAAGTGTAACCATTGGCACCATGCTCGAAGACGCCCCGTGGGTTCAAGAACCTACACCGACATCCTAGGCAGTTGATTGGTCCCAGGCGAGCGATACCATCTGCAGGATGACGTACACAGTCTGGTTACCAGTCTGCTGGGCATGAGGTTGTGGGAGCCATTATCTGGTCCGAAGAGCATGGCTTCCCCGACTTTGGGAGCCACTAAGTCCCGCAGATGATTGGGGAGAGAACTAGTCAGAGCGGGACGGCATGGAATTCTCCACCTCTATGACACGGCTATGATCTTGTCCGAAATCAGCTGGAAACACCTGAAAATACTCGGGCGATAAAGCATCACGGTCGCCATTACAGGGTTCTTGACTTTTAACTTCCGACACCAGGAAACGAAATCCAATGAGCCCCAAGGGGATAAAAATAGGCCGAACATTAGAAAGCCGAAAGCTTACCAAGTTACAGCCGCTCCCGCTGCACTCCATCACCGGTGGATCATTGTGCCATGATGCTTTCTCTTACGGCAAGGTCCCTAGCTACTGACTAGCGGTAATGCTGCAACGCTGTCACGTTGGTTCCTGTTTCCCGGTTTGTGGGGAAGCGGGGACCCCTGTCGGTCTAGCTGAAGCGGCCGTTGTCAGCCTCGTCAGCCTCCGCTCAGCACTGCACAGTACTCGCCTTGCAATTAGTGACAACCCGACTTGTGTTTAGAAAAAAGGAACTGCCCAGAGCCGGGTTTCGCCGTGTCTGGGCTAGCAACCAAGTTTCTATGCCTGCCAAGTGACGAGATCCCACATTTAGGCCGGCGGCAATCCCGGGAGTCGGTGAGAATAGCCAGGGGCGATCCGTATTGCAACGAACCCAGGCCGATTCCGAAAGAAGTGGCTGAGCGAGTAAGCACAGCGCCAATTGCACCGCCAGGTGCGCCGCCGATTGCACCGCCAATCGCAGCGCCAACAGCAGCGCCAACGAGTCTCACCACAGCTTTGTTTCCCGCGCCTGCTGCAGCGCCAGGTGCAGCGCCAGGTGCAGTACGAGGTGCGGCAGCCCTTTGCAGCCCTAGTGGCAGCGACACCTGGGCGCTGCACATTACCAGTATCGGTCCCTCCACCAAAACTACTGTCATGAGGATGTGGCTGACCTGAGGGCTCTTTTCCAGCCACTTTGCCCAAGTTGGCTTTGGTTCGTCGGAATACGGAATCCCCCGGCCAGGGTCCATGAATCGGGCCTGTCTCCACATAGCCAATTGGTGGAAGAGTATCGATTTCTTCCTTTCCGCGTACGCCCTCACGGCCGGAGTCACGTCTTGGGCGATTTACGAACATTATCAACACGACGAAAAGGCGGCTGTCATATGCATCACCTCTGGCTCTGCCGGATAGTCTCCCTAGACAATACCACCTGCCATTCTCTTCGCCGGTACTCTCCATCCAGGTTTAGTGTCCCGCGGTGCTGCAACGGTTGTTGGGCACCTGCTATCTAATTGGACAAGATCCCTTGCTTCCTCGGCGCCCCTACATCTACCGTGTTGCTTTAATCAAAATTAGTGGGTCACGGTGGTGCACCGCCTTAGATAAGACCCGCTACGGCTGATGACGAGGGGCTGGGGGGATACCATCAGCAGCGACATCCTTACTTGGAATTGCCGCTAATCCTGCCTCGACAGCCGATCGCGACCCGTTCAATCTGGCGCCAAGCTGGACCACGACAGGATCATGTTGTTATAAAAGACGACGTCTTATCTGTTTGCTCGCCATCCGCCCTGCGATCAGTCCATCCTCTCCCAGAGCTCCTTCTTGACCAAGACTTCCCGTCCCATCCAGTTCCGACAGTCGCATCCACCATGTATCTCAACGACGCCTCGACAGCCATGCTGTCATTGGCGATACTCCTTTGGCCGGGGCTAGCCAGCAGCAAACCCGTGTCGTCACCGCCGCATGTGGCCAGGGATAGCACCGCTTGTAAGCTGGAAGCGAAGCAAAATGTCTATCTCAGCAGCGGCTTCGGCTATCAGGGGGACTGCGCCCCCAGCTCAGGTGTCCTGAATGGCTTCATGTTCTTTGTGGACTTCCCTGACGCCCCGGCCACCGAGGACTCGCCCCAAGAGCTCCGCGACTTCTTCCTGCCTTCCGCCGCCGACTGGTACAGCGAGTCCTCGTATGGCGCCTTGAATCTCAGCATCGAGGCCGACACGTCCGCGTTCTACCGCATGCCCGCCACCTCCGACTCTTATCACTGGCAACGTGGTTTCACCGCTGCCGATCACGAAAAGTACGTCTCCGACGCCGTCGACTCATTTATCGCCGCCGGAAATGTCCCGCCGGCTGTCGACGTACTCTACGTTGTGCCTACCAGCAGCGCGGAGGCTATCTCCTTCTCCCCTACGTACATGAGCCGCGTCTACGCGCCCGAAGGACAAGTCGTTGCGAAGAAGGCCGTCACGTTCGGCCTTGACGCCTACAACACGTGGGGCTTCAAAACACTGAACCACGAGACGGGCCACACCATGTGCCTGGCCGATCTCTACCCCTTCGACGGCGCTACGGGCGAGTACGTCGGCGGGTGGGACCTGATGGGCCTCATTAGCGGCCCCGCGCCCGACTATTTCGCCTGGAACAAGTGGCGGCTCGGCTGGATCCCGGACGAGGACGTTGCGTGTGTTGCCGCTCCCGGCAGCAGCATCCACGTACTGTCGCCGCTGCCGGCTTCTTCGGGCGTGCGTGCCGTTGTCGTCGCTCGCAGTGCCACCCAGGCACTGGTGGCCGAGGCTCGCGTCGCCGCCCGCCTCGACAGCGCTACCTGCAGCCCGGGCGTCTTGCTTTACACCGTTGACACCACCGTCGCCACGGGCCAGGGTCCCATTCGCGTGCTCGACGCTAACCCATCGACCACCGGCTGCGCGGGCGAGCCCTTAAACGACGCGACCCTAAGCTTGGACGGTACCTCATCTTACACGGTGGAGTCGTGGGGCGTGACAGTTAGTGTCCAGGAGCAGACTGATTCAGGTTACACGATTAAGGTGGACTGGAAATAGTTTTATATCAGGTGGCAGTGTACATCAAGCCTCCTATACTTGTTATAGGGAGACAATAAAGGGGAACGAAGCTGTAATTTAAACGCAATCTTTATCTACAGACACAGAATATTCTTCTAATCAATTGTCTTTGTGACAGCAGGTTAAGACAGGTGGACTGGCAGGCGGTGTGGACTAGTAGAACGCGGGGGCATGTGCGTAATGCGCTTACCTCCCGCATTCTCAACACGGGACTTATATTAATTCCTCTCCTTCTTATCTTCGTTTTATGCACCTTAATACTAAACTTCTTAACTCCAGCCTATTTTTAAGTTCCATATACCGTAATATAAAAGAAGGTTACTTCTTATCTTAAAAAGGTATTCAACATCTTACCTTTTACGACTAATTATTTATAACTTTAAACGCGGCTATAAAGTGAATAATTATATCAACATACTGAGACGGGGTCAGAGCGGAACGCTCTAAACCTCGACCAAGGCATTCCAAATTGAATAGCGCTCACCCAGTTCATAGCTTGAAAAGAAGAGATGCCTGCCTAGGGCGCTTCGGTATAGCGCTACTGCGCAATGCTTATAATCGTTACTAATTAAAGTGGCTGGCGAAGTCGGACTCTACAGCCTCCCCGCGGCGCCGGCTGGAAATCTTCCTGGGTCAATTGACTGAGGAAGAGCCGATGTAGAGACGCATTCTGCACGAAAGTGCAGCGAGGCGCTATTGCTGCGTCGCTATGTCGCTGCTCTGGAGTTTTGCTGATACGATCTGTGATGCGGGATTTTCGGGCGTCGCACGACCGAAAACTTTTCGCCCCCGCCAAACGTAGCAAGCAGCCTCGAAAATCGACACCACGCGACGCCGAATCGACGACAAATCGGCCGCGCAGCGAAGGCCCTCGTCTCTATAGAGGGATTTGGGTAGAAAAACTATCCGACGTCGACTCCGTTCTCGAAGCGACGACAGGACACCCTCGGCCTTGCCGAGCTCTAAGACGGCTTACAGCGAACAGCCGCAAGGGTATCGAACGAATACTTAAGTGGACGTGCGTACAGAGTAATGGAAGTTATTAAGAACACAGGGACGGAGTCGTTAAGGCAATAGTGGCTACGGCTGGCCGCCTATGTCGCCCTTTAAGGTGACAGCGCACCGCTCCGGAGACGAACATATGGTGGATCAGGGTAGGTTAGTCGAGGCCTTACGGGGTACTATACCGGCGTGGTGGTACCCCCTACTGAAGGCCTACGGCAAGATATAGTCGGCTCGCTGGCAGAGATGGCGGCGAGCAACAGGAAGCCGGTCTAGGGCTCGCCACCTTAGGACACCGGTGGGCCGTAGCATAGCACGATAACCGCGGGACCGGCAGAAGAACAGGGTAGCCCCTATGTCCCCTACTCGCACTAGGGTCGACCAGAGATAGAACCGGTTCGAGGACTTGCCGTGGAAGGGGATGAACAGCTGGATTGGGCCAGCCCAGGGACCTGGAGATAAGGATGAGACAGGCTGCCTTCGATTGTGCTAAAGGGCATCTTCTCTGTCGGAGTGTCGCTGGCGTAGGTGCTATCCTGGGAGGCTGCAGGTCGAGGAGGTCGTGCTATGGCTCGAGAGGACGGATGCGCATGTCGGTGGTCCTAGAGAGGGATATGCCCTTGCGGGCTGCTTAAGGTGCAAACCTTCTATTCCCCCCCTTTCTATAGAAAGCGCAGAGAACTTGACCCGGGGAATAGGAGGCCCAGCTAAGACGAACAGTCCTCGTGGGAGACTTCAACGTCCACCACCCCGTCCGGGGAGGATATAACGTCCGATCCCATAGGGCAGCTGATAAGCTGCTCCAGCTAGCAGAATCCTGGAGACTCCAGCTGATCACTCCCCCTGGAACACCGACATGGACTCGAAGAGGGTGCATGGACTCCACGATCGACTTAGCGTGGGCCACGGACGATCTCCGAGCTGCCTACGACGGGTACGCCCCATATGCTGGATCCGATCACCTCCCCCAGGTGATACGCGTGGCTGGACCCCATATAAACCGCTAAGATAGGCCACGACGCAGCTGGAAAACAGCTGACTATGGCCAGGTGAAGGCAGAAGCGGCATACCTACCACAGCCAGGGCGACTCGAGACACCAGAAGAAATCGATAGCTACACTGAAACGTTAACTAAGGAATTAACTCGGATAGCCGACCTAGTTGCCCCCCTCCGCTACTCTAAAGGGAGAGGCAAAGCCTGGTGGAACCGCGAGACAGAAGAAGCTATAGAGAAGGAGCGAAGAGCCCAGCGGATATGGCTTTCCAATAGGACGGACGTAGCTTGGCGAGCTCTCCGGCAGTCAACTCTCTTAAAGAAGAAAGCAATCCGAGAAGCTAAGACGGCGTCCTGGAGACATATGCTCCACGAGGCGTCTAGCCAGCCAGCTGGCGTCTGGAATATCGCGAGATGGGCAAGAACGGAAGGAGCAGCACCGCCGTTACCCCCGGCAGTCCCTACACTTTACACACCGCGTGGCGAAGCAACAACCCATAAGGAGAAAACAGAGGCCTTCCGAGAGAGGTTCTATCCCCTCCCTAAGGCTACGTACACCGGCTTCCGAATAACGAACCGGCTTGCAGCGCCTCTCGATATGGACAGCAAGGTGACAGCAGAACAAGTCCAAGACGTCCTTACTAAGGCAGGCCAGTGGAAGGCACCTAGGCCAGACCAGCTTCCGAACGGATTCCTTAAACGCCTAGGAAAGCCCCTCTTCTAGGCCTTGGCCTCCCTAGCAGAAGCGTGCTAGCATATAGGATACTATCCAAGAGCGTTCCGGAAAGTAGTCACCGTCATCCTCCGGAAGCCAGGAAAGCAGCCAAACGAGTATCACTAAGCCGGCGGATGGAGACCTATCGCGCTGCTCAACACTATAAGGAAAGCGATCGAGAGCTTACTAGCGTAACGGCTAGCTAGCTTTGCCGAAGAGAACGGACTGCTCCCGGACGAACAGATAGGCAACCGGAAAGGCCGCTCTATGGAAACAGCCTTACGGTTGCTAACGGACTTAGTCCGCACAGCCTGGAAACATGGAGGCGCAGCAACCCTTCTATCGCTGGATATTTCGGGCGCTTTCGACTCGGTCGACTATAGAAGGCTCCTCGCTAACCTGCGAGCGCTGAGGGTCCCTATATAGACTATTAGTTGGATCCGAAGCTTCCTATTTAACCGGTCCACCACGTTATTCTTCGACGGCCAGGAATCGGACGAGATCCCAATCCCAGCAGGTGTCCCGTAAGGCTCACCCCTATCGCCTATCCTCTTCTGCCTCTATACAGCTGGTCTCTATAAGGCTCTCCGCGCCGTACCAGGGATAGCCACTATAGCCTTTGTAGACGACATAAACCTCGTGGGCTTCGGCTTAAACCCAGAGCAGACTTGCGAGCGGCTGGAAGCCGCTTATAGGGTCTGCAAAGAATGGGCAGTTAGCCACAGCATAACCTTTATAGTCCAGAAATATCACCTAGTCCACTTCTCTCGAAGACGGAAAGGTCCGGACACAAAGATAGCCTTAGAAGGTCACGAAATCGAACCAGAAGACTCCTGCCGCGTCCTTGGCATCCAAGTGGATAGACGTCTCCGCTGGGACGTCCACATCCAGTCGATATCGAAGAAGATAGCGACGCAGGTCTATACTCTAGACCGGATAGCCGGCTCGACATGGGGCGCGTCTCTCCAGCGAGCCCGCCAAGTCTATACAGCTATCGTACGGTCTACGATAGGCTATGGAGCTTCAGAGTGGCACCGCTAGATCTCGAAAAATAAAGCTAAGGCACTTAACGACGTCTAAATAGAGTGCCTCTAAAAGGTCACAGGAGCTTTCAAAGCCACGGCCACCGCAGTACTAGAAACGGAAGCTTATGTGTCCCCCTTAGACACGTGGCTTAATAGAAGGGTGGCGGCATCGGAAGAGAGGCTCCAATAGCCGCGTATCGCATCACTTATCCAAGCGAGATGCGATAGCGCAGCTAGATGGATCCTAACAAGACCGACTCGCCAGCGTAGACCGAAAGGCCCCGACGCTCCCAATCGTAAGAGGTGGCTAAACGAATGGTTAGCTGGAGACTCAGCACATAAAGCTGAGGAGAGAGACTGGCTTCAAAGATAGCAACAAGCGTAGCAAAATCGAACAGCACGAACCCTAGCAACAACTAAGATGCCGCCAGACAAGCACGTCCTCAAGCTCCATAAGGGACTCTATAAGGCCGAGAGCTCCATCCTCGTCTAAGCGAGGACTGGCAAGATTGGGCTACGAGACTTCCTTTTTAAGCGTAGGGTCTTAGGCTTCGACAGCCCCTGGTGCGTCTGCGGTCAGGGTAGGGAGACCGTCCGGCATATCCTCGTTTTCTGCCCACACGAAAGAGAAAGACGAGAGCATCTCGTCCAAGCTCTAGGAGGACCGATAGACACGGACAGGATGCTCGACACCCCAGGAAAAGCAGGAATTATCGCAAGATAGCTACTCCGCTCCGGAAGGCTGGACATGTTCTAGCTAGCGAATTAACTTATCAGCTAGGAAGCAGGCGCGCTAAGCCCGATCTCGGTATGGCAGGCCAAAGAGTAGATAGAAGCGGTACGACGCAGCAGAACCTAGGTTTTTCACCCGGCCGGACGTTAGCCCGGAACGGTTTTCCTAGGCTAAGATGCGCAGGGGGTCCTCATGGCCTAAACAGGTCGCTAGGTGTAAGAATAATAATAATAATAATAATAATATTTGGCTGCGATTTATAAGTCTACTGCGATAGGGGGTGCTTCTTATTAATGTAAATACAAGCTCTGCCTCCCTTTACGGTATAGAGAAGGTAGTATAGGGAGGATCTCAGGTAGTAAGTAGTCGGTATATATGGGTTTCTCCAGGGCTTTTAGATAGCTAGGATATCGTACTCTTCGGAGATAGCATCGACTGCTAGGATCTATGCTTTCTTACTTTTCTGCGTGTTCCAGTGTAGGATCCTTAACGCTGTTATAGTCGAGCGTGGATACTGTTTAATATTGACTCTGGCGTTTCGATGTCTATATCGTCTGTCTCTTTATGGGCTTTGCTACGGGCTCTGCTAGTGCTTCTAATACGGCAGCTGGTTACTCGACGCTTCCGCAGCTATACTATCTGCTAGTCTTCGGCTATTGGCTTAGAGGGTTCTTATGAGGGCAGTGCGAATCCCTTTGGTCTTGTAGTATAAGCAGCCTTAGCGATCTAGACCTGCTCCTGGCGGACTGGACACTCCTTAGACCACGTAGTATGTAGTCCTCGGTATGCTAGACAGTAATATCGGCTCTGGTTCTCTGTTTCCGGGCATTCTTTTTCCTCGTGCTTAGTCGAGGAGCAGAGCCCGTATTGTCGTGTATAGCGGCAAACTCGGGCAATATGTCTATATCGATAGCAGCAGTAACACTATTTAAGCTGTGCTCCTTTAATAAAAGGCTCGTATAGATAATAGCTATACTGCCATATAAGGCCGTCTCGGTATAGTTGTTCTACTTATTGGACTATGGCGACTACGATATATAGAGTTGTGACCTTCTTAGACGACGTTTTAGCGTTGCAAGGGAGCTTCGCTTTTAGGATATCGATAGGGCCGCCAGGCTGGTTTCGGAGTTAGGCTCTTAGCTGCCCCTAGCTCACCTTTATGGCTTCTTTATTATTATTATTATTGTTCTTACACCTAGCGACCTATTTAGGCCATGAGGACCCCCTGCGCATCTTAGCCTAGGAAAACCGTTCCGGGCTGACGTCCGGCCGGGTGAAAAACCTAGGTTCTGCTGCGTCGCACCGCTTCTATCTGCTCTTTGACCTGCCATACCGAGATCGGGCTCAGCGCGCCCGCTTCCTAGCTGATGAGTTGATTCGCCAGCTGGAACATGTCCAGCCTGCCCGAGCGGAGTAGCCATCTCGCGATAATTCCTGCTTTTCCTAAGGTGTCGAGTATCCTATCCGTGTCTACCGGTCCTCCTAGAGCTTGGACGAGATGCTCTCGTCTTTCTCTTTCCCGTGGGCAGAAAACGAGGATGTGCCGGACGGTCTCCCTGCCCTGACTGCAGACGCACCAGGGGCTGTCGAAGCCTGGGACCCTATGCTTAAAAAGGAAGTCTCGCAACCCAATCTTGCCAGTCCTCGCTTGGACGAGGATGGAGCTCTCGGCCTTATGGAGTCCCTTATGGAGCTTGAGGACGTGCTTATCTGGCGGCATCTTAGTTGCTGCTAGGGTTCGTGCTGTTCGATTTTGCTGCGCTTGTTGCCATCTTTAAAGCCAGTCTCTCTCCTCAGCCTTGTGTGCTAAGTCTCCAGCTAGCCATTCGTTTAGCCACCTCTTATAATCGGGAGCGTCGGGGCTTTTCGGTCTGCGCCGGCGAGTCGGTCTTGTTAGGATCCATCTAGCTGCGCTATCGCATCTCGCTTAGATAAGTGATGCGATACGCGGCTGTTGGAGCCTCTCTTCCGATGCCGCCACCCTTCTGTTGAGCCACGTGTTTAAGGGGGACACGTAAGCTTCCGTTTCTAGTATTGCGGCGGCCGTGGCTTTGAAAGCTCCTATAACCTTTTGGAGGCACTCTATTTGGACGTCGTTAAGTGCCTTAGCTTTATTTTTCGAGATCTGGCGGTGCCACTCTGAAGCTCCATAGCCTATCGTAGACCGTACGATAGCTGTATAGACTTGGCGGGCTCGCTGGAAAGACGCGCCCCATATCGAGCCGGCTATCCGGTCTAGAGCATAGACCTGCGTCGCCATCTTCTTCGATATCGACTGGATGTGGACGTCCCAGCGGAGGCGTCTATCCACCTGGATGCCAAGGACGCGGCAGGAGTCTTCTGGTTCGATTTCGTGGCCTTCTAAGGCTATCTTTGTGTCCGGACCTTTCCGTCTTCGAGAGAAGTGGACTAGGTGATATTTCTGGATTGCAAAGGTCATGCCGTGGCTGACTGCCCATTCTTTACAGATCCTGTGAGCGGCTTCCAGCCGCTCGCAAGTCTGCTCGGGGTCCAAACCGAAGCCCACGAGGTTCGTGTCGTCTGCGAAGGCTATAGTAGCTATTCCTGGTATAGCGCGGAGAGCCTTATAAAGACCGGCTATATAGAGGCAGAAGAGGATGGGCGATAAGGGTGAGCCCTGCGGGACGCCTGCCGGAACTGGGATCTCGTCCGATTCCTGGCTGTCGAAGAATAGCGTAGTGGACCGGTTAGATAAGAAGCTTCGGATCCAGCTAATAGTCTATATAGGGACCCTTAGCGCTCGCAGGTTAGCGAGGAGCCTTCCATGGTCGACCGAGTCGAAAGCGCCCGAAATATCCAGCGAAAGAAGGGTTGCTGCGCCTCCATGTTTCCAGGCTGTACGGACTGGGTCCGTTAGCAACCGTAAGGCTGTTTCTATGGAGCGGCCTTTCCGGTTGCCCATCTGTTCGTCTGGGAGCAGTCCGTTCTCTTCGGCAAAGCTAGCTAGCCGTTGCGCTAATAGGCTCTCGATCGCTTTCCCTATAGTGTTAAGCAGCGCGATAGGTCTCCATCCGCCGGCTTGGTGATACTCGTTTGGCTGCTTTCCTGGCTTCCGGAGGATAACGGTGACTGCTTTCCGGAACGCTCTTAGATAGTATCCTATATGCCAGCACGCTTCCGCTAGGGAGGCCAAGGCCTGGAAGAGGGGCTTTCCTAAGCGTTTAAGGAATCCGTTCGGAAGCTGGTCTAGTCCAGGTGCCTTCCACTGGCCTGCCTTAGTAAGGACGTCTTGGACTTGTTCTGCTGTCACCTTGCTGTCCATATCGAGAGGCGCTGCGAGCCGGTTCGTTGTTCGGAAGCCGGTGTACGTAGCCTTAGGGAGGGGATAGAACCTCTCTCGGAAGGCCTCTGTTTTCTCCTTATGGGTCGTTGCTTCGCCACGCGGTGTGTAGAGTGTAGGGACTGCCGGGGGTAACGGCGGTGCTGCTCCTTCCGTTCTTGCCTATCTCGCGATATTCCAGACGCCAGCTGGCTGGCTAGACGCCTCGTGGAGCATATGTCTCCAGGACGCCGTCTTAGCTTCTCGGATTGCTTTCTTCTTTAAGAGAGTTGACTACCGGAGAGCTCGCTAAGCTACGTCCGTCCTATTGGAAAGCCATATCCGCTGGGCTCTTCGCTCCTTCTCTATAGCTTCTTCTGTCTCGCGGTTCCACCAGGCTTTGCCTCTCCCTTTAGAGTAGCGGAGGGGGGCAACTAGGTCGGCTATCCGAGTTAATTCCTTAGTTAACGTTTCAGTGTAGCTATCGATTTCTTCTGGTGTCTCGAGTCGCCCTAGCTGTGGTAGGTATGCCGCTTCTGCCTTCGCCTGGTCATAGTCAGCTGTTTTCCAGCTGCGTCGTGGCCTGTCTTGGCGGTCTGTATAGGGTCCAGCCACGCGTATCACCTAGGGGAGGTGATCGGATCCAGCATATGGGGCGTACCCGTCGTAGGCAGTTCGGAGATCGTCCGTGGCCCACGCTAGGTCGATCGTGGAGTCCATGCACCCTCTTCGAGTCCATGTCGGTGTTCCAGGGGGTGTGATCAGCTGGAGTCTCCAGGATTCTGCTAGCTGGAGCAGCTTATCAGCTGCCCTATGGGGTCGGACGTTGTATCCTCCCCAGACAGGGTGGTGGACATTGAAGTCTCCCACGAGGACTGTTCGTCTTGGCTGGGGTTCGGCATGGAGGGCTTCGATAGCGGGCAGGTCCGATCTGCTGGTGGACCCAGGGGGAGGCGAGTATATGCAGACGACTGTTATGGGACCGTCTGGTAGTTGGATTGTGATGTGACACCTATCTGGCTACGCCTTATATATCCACTGCGCTAGGGTGTACTTCTTATTAATATAGATGCATGCCCTACCTCCCTCGGTTATGTAGAGTAGGTAGTATAGAGAGGATCTCGGGCAGTAAGTGGTCGGCATATTTGGGTTTCGCCAGGGCTCTTGGATAGCCAGGACGTCGTACTCTTCGGAGATGGCATCAACTGCCGGGATCTGTGCTTTCTTGCTTTTCTGCGTGTTCCAGTGTAGGATCCTTAGCGCTGTCATGGTCGAGCGTGGATGCTGTTTAGTGTTGACTCCGGTGTTTCGATGTCCATGTCGTCTATCTCTTCGTGGGTTCTACTGCGGGCTCTGCCGGTGCTTCTAGTACGGCAGCTAGTCGCTCGACGCTTCCGCGGCTGAACTGTCTGCCAGTCTTCGGCTATTGTCTTAAGGGGTTCTTGCGAGGGCAGTGCGAATCCCTTCGGTCTTGTGACATAAGCAGCCTTAGCAATCTGGACCTGCTCTTGGCGGACTGGGCACTCCTTAGACCACGCAGTGTGTGGTCCTCGGCATACTGGACAGCAGTACCGGCTCTTATTCTCGGCTTCTGGGCATTCTTTATTATCATGCTTTGTTGAAGAGCAGAGCCCGCACCTGCGTGCGTGGCGGCAGACACGGGCGATATGTCCATAACGGTAACAGTGGTAGCATTGCTTAAGCTGTGCTCCTTCGGCGAAGGGCTCGCATAGATAGTAGCCATACTGCCAAATAAGGCCGTCTCGATATAGCTGTTCCGCTTGTTAAACCGTGGGTACTGCAATATATAGGGCCGTGACCTTCCTAGACGAGGTCTTAGCGTTGCGAGGTAGCTTGGCCTCTAGTACGTCGATAGGGCCGCCGGGCTGGTTCCGGAGTTGGACTCCTAGCTGCCCTTGGTTCGTCTCTATGGCCTCTTTGTTAATGCCATGGGCCACCACCAGGATCTTTCTCTTCTGGATGGAGGCACTCTCTCCGAAGGCCTCGGCGGTCCAGTTTAGGTCGGCTTTTAGGGCTTGTTTCTCCGCTGCTGTCTTGCATGTGATGGCGTAGTCTCCGCTAGGGAGCTTACGTGCTGCTACTGCTGCCTCTCTCCCTGCGGCGGTGTTGATCTTGCGAACGATCTCTACGTAGGTGCGTCCTTCTGTCTCTGTAGCCTTGACGGTGATCTCTCGTTCCTGACGGGGAGGGAGCGCCTTAGCTATCTGAGGGGCTCTAAGTGAGGGAGCGGCGGTTATGGCGGTGGCAGCGGCAGCGTATGTCTTAGGAGCCTTAATGTGCTTGTGGATGGCCTGAAGCGTGTTCTCGATGGCATCGATGCGTCTCTCGATGCTAGTCTGGTTGTCTGGTTCCTTAGCTGCCGCCTCGAGGACCGGGATGGCGGCTTGTACGGCTGCGACTAAGGTGGCAACGTCGGAATCACCAGCTAAGAAGCGTCTAAGGCTGTTTACGGTGCTGCGAATGGCTTCTGGACTGCGTCCAGGTGCCGTGTTGCTGCTTGGCGATGGCGTACGCGAGTCTGGAGGCGACGGCTCGGGTGGTGGGGCGGGACGTTGGGGGTTCCCGCCACCCGCGCTTTGCCTCGAGGGTGGTGGATCGACCATTTCTAGGGTAAATGGGGCCCTAGGAACAGTTTCCGGGCTATCCGGTGGGTTTCAGAGTCGTGGTTGTGAAGTTATCGCCGTGTGGGGTCGGTTTCGAGAAGTTTTTTGCAAGCTTCGCCCTGGCATATTGGTTTACCAGGCATGGAGTACGGATTGGTTCCCGTCTCCTGAATAAACCCCTGGTAGGGACGACGGACTTTTGTCTCGACCCTTGGCCCCGAGAGGCGGCCTTTCGTGCCCCATAGCCTCTGCTAAAACCTAGTATAAGAAGGACGCGATAGTAAGGGTCTTGGTGTCTTGTCAAGAGCCCAATGTCAGCCTTCTCCTTGGGCCGACATCGACGACTTAATCCTTTCGATACCTACATTGCTGACCGGCTTTCCCTATCCTCTGCATTGGGTCCCCCGTCACTATGTCGGCACCCTCACACGCGCCTGTGAGCCATACGGCTCAGGAACTCGGGCAATGGATACCTAAAGGGCTGGCGAAGCCTATCCCTGTTTTCATTGCCCTCCTCCTTGTTGCTCTGACGTGGATATCCCTCGGCAACTCCCAGTCGCACCTAAAACACGTGCCACTCGTTAACCCCCCGAAGTCGGTCCTAATAACGACTGCGGCGATCAAGGTTCGTATTTTCTCTGCTTCACTATATTTCCGCAATGTGAGAGTGCTAACACAACATTTCTAGCGTGACTTCCTACATAGAGCCACGGACATCATTCGCCGCGCCCGAATTCTTTATCCCGGCAAGCCATTCCGATTGCTAACCAACCTGGGACCCCTGGTCATACTGCCACCCGAATTCGCAGACGAGATCCGTAACAGCCCAGAGTTGGACTTCATGGCGAGCATATACCAGGGACGTCTAACCCTTTCCCGTGGCTGGCGCGCTTTAGCTGACATATGGCAGGACTTCCACGGAAATATTCCCGGCTTTCAAGGAACATCGTCCGGTGCCAGTGGTGATGGAATCTTGACCAGCGTCGTCCGGAAAGCCTTAACCAAGTCGCTCGCCAAGGTCACCAAGCCGTTGGCCGAAGAAACCAGCCAGTCCCTCTTAGTAAACTTGGGCGAATCTAAAGGTACGTATAATCTGCCATAGGCGACCGCTCCCGGTGGCACGTAGTGTACTAATTTTTTGGACACAGAATGGCAGACGGTTAACCTAAACGACTTCATGCTTGACGTTGTCTCGCGCGTGTCCTCACGCGTCTTCCTCGGCGAGGAAATGTGTTGCAACGTAGACTGGCTCCGCGTTACTAAAACCTACACCAGCCTATGCTTTACTGAAGCCTTCAAGCTGAATGTGGTGCCGCCCGTGCTCCGGCCCTTGGTCCACTGGTTCATGCCATTGATACGGGATCTACGGGCCCTCGTAACCGAAGCTAAAGCGCTCGTCGGCGCTGTGGTCGAGGCACGGCTACGGCAAAAGGCCGAGGCAGCTGCCCGGGGAGAGCCCGTACCCCAGTTTGACGACTGCCTTGAGTGGGCCGAGGCCGAAGCTAAAGGTCGGCTATACGACCCGGCCTTCTTCCAGCTTAACGTCGCCGTCGCCGCTATACATACTACTACCGACCTCGCCTCGCGCGTCCTTTTAGACCTAGCTGACCGCCCTGAGCTTATCGCAGACCTCCGCACCGAGGTAACTAAGGCGCTACGCGACGAGGGCTGGAAGAAGGCAGCCCTATATAATATGAAGCTGCTCGACAGTACTATTAAGGAGAGCCAGAGACTTAAACCCGGCGGTATTAGTAAGTCCCTCCTCACCCACCTATTTCCTAACCAGGCCCCCTATATCAGTAGATAGACTAACGATAATACTCTACACCCTCGATGCGCCGTCTAGTGATGAAGCCTATCACTCTATCTAGTGGCCTTAACCTTAAGCCCGGTGACAAGCCTGTCGTGGATTCTGAGATGGCTATGCGGGACTCGGCGGTGCACACCGACCCGGAGACGTACGATCCGCGGCGGTTCCTGCGGTGGCGTGAGCAGCCGGGGCGTGAGAACCGGGCGCAACTGGTCTCGACGTCGCCGGAGCACCTCGCCTTCGGCCACGGCGAGCACGCCTGCCCTGGCCGCTTCTTTGCCGCTAACGAGATCAAGATTATCCTCTGCCACATCCTGCTCCAGTATGACTGGAAACTCGACCCCGGCTCCCCCACGGACCCCCTTATCGTCGGCATGGAGCTTCTACTCCATCCCGCGGCACAGCTGCAGTTTCGCCGTCGGGCGAACCCCGGATTCGACATCGATTCAGTCTGATCTAGCTCTGGTGGGAGCGACTTTGTGCGGAGGGTGTTGGGGCATAGTAACAAGCAGCTCGGGCTAGGCAGGTAATTTTACAGCGTTTATAAAAAGCAGTCTCAAGTAGGCGATAGTATGAAACCCCTTGTCACGGTCCCAGCATGCGTGATTCTGAAAACGGAAACTTCACACTTAGCCTGTTTGATGCGCCGTCGAGCAGCATGTTGGACACGCCCTGAACCGCAGATTCCTAGCAGCAATTTATGGCTGACGAGGGCCTCTCGGCCAAGTCGTGTAGCCGGCGTGGCACCAGGGACGCGAGCTCATCGGCCATGTTGGCGAGGGACGATGACACGGGCGCGGCCGATGCGCACCGGGCCACCGAGCCGGGAATTAGGGTGCACTCGTTCGGTGACGGTTGAGTCGAAAGAAACTGCCGGCTGCTGCCTTATCCTAATGACCCTCCTACCCGGTATGCGGTAGTCGATCTATGCGAGCGGCAAGCTAAAGGGTTAGGCCGTCCCATCTCGGCCGCCATCGGTCCACCTGGGCGCTATCTTTCGCTCGAGGGGGTGTGCAAAGAGACAGGGCGCGGGCCCCGAAGCTAAAATTCTGAATTCATCGGGATCCCGGACCTGCGGACCAGGAAATACTGTCTACATTCCACGCACTCGTACACGCCATCAACCACAGCTACATTTTGAACCCCAAGGGTATTTCTTGTACGTTCAGAAATCACCGTCCTTCGGGCTTCATAGCCAGTTCCTAGGTCAAACGGTGGACCGTTTTGTATCGATGGCATGGGTGAACCATTGCACCTGTCCTCATCATGGACTAGGTCCGCACCGAACTTGGGAGCCTTTGGCGAGCTTTCATCGCCGACCTAAGCGCATCGAGGATAGGCGACTGCATATCTAAGAGCACGCACCATAACAGAAGACCAAGTGGGTTTTCCCACTTGCCATAAGGGCTCACCCTGCGGCAGGAGTGTGCTGGGTTCCTCCTTTATATCTAATGCCAATTTTCCTTATGAGGAATTCTCAAGGACGAGAACTATCTTTTAATTCATCGAAGAGAGATCTTATCACCAATAAAAGACTCCTGCCTTTCTTATATATTCGTAACGACGACTTCGTAGTGCGGGTTCCATTATGATCTGCGGGTCGTATGCAGGGATTCCCTTGGTCCTTCTAGGACGGGGATCAACCTATCGCACACCTAGCCTCTAGTGCCTATGCCCCAGGATTTGGTCTATCACCTGATGCCCTTCCGCCGAGTAGTTGGCAACGAATTCGTTCCCCCAGGGCTGCATGAAGGTGTCTAGCGGAGGTCAGCGATTATGGGAACTAGCATGAGAGACCAAGGTTCGTCCGTACCGTATGTAGTGGCCGGCTTGGTTCGGCATAGCCACACGAATGTATCGTTTACCCCGGCGGTGAAATTGACCTTGGGAAACGCCTCGACGACGGCGTTGTACGTCTCGTTGGACACGCCGCCCAGCGGGCCGCTGAAGTCCATGAGGATGCCGCGGCCGACGGCGTGGACGACGGGCTCCTTGTAGGCGTAGATGCTCTCCTGGGTGTGCAGGGCGATGGCGTCCCAGACAAGCTGGACGCGGCGCGAGTCCCAGCCGGCGCGGCGGGCGAGGAAGTCGCGCGCGGCGACGGCGCCGTCGACCTCGAAGCGTCGGTCCGCGCTGACGACGGGCGAGCCGGGCGTCTGATCCCAGCCGAGGTCGTGCAGGATGGAGGCGACGGCCAGCACCTCGCCGTCGACGCCCGCCCCGAGCGTCGCGTTCTGCGCCGCCAGCGCCGCACCGTACAACCAGCCACGCATCACGTGGTTCCACGTCACCTCGCTGCTCGAGTACTGGCGCGCGAACGCGAGCGCCTCGCGCACCACCGCGCTGTCGGCCACCGTAATGTTGGCGATGGTGCGAGTGGGATAGGGCGTCGCGGTCGGGAGGGCCGTAGGGAGGTACAGTTGCGTCGAAGATGAAACGTGGAGGGCCAGGGCCCCGAGACGTAGGAGAATGCTTCCCTTCATATTGATGGTTCGTATGGTCTTGTGGAAAGTTGTTGGGCGTTGCAATAGAGTACTCAAAACGGCGCGATGGAATGTGTGTGAATTAACTAACAGTTTCCTTGGTCCCCAGGATGCCCTTCTTATAAGAGTACGTGTCTACGACATGCTGGCAGAGAGCAAAGACTCACTGCATGTGAACACAATACTTGGGAACTCCCATGATGATTGATTAATAATTCTTACTGTGGGGGATCGCATCTTCCAATACACCTCGGAGTTTGCTTCATAATCACTGCAGCGTCATAATTGAGTGGCGGGCTGGTTGGTGGTTTTGGTGCCCTAGAAAACCATTGGACTCGCCCCCAATAGCCTATGGGCGTCACGAATGCGGTTTAGTGAAGACTCCAACATCGTACCGTAACTCCGGCCGCTCCCGGAGAAACCACCAGCCCCACTCTGTCACTGGAGCCGTCGTATCAATTTCGGTGGCCGATTTCACTTCAATGTGTCCTTGCCCTCATTATATCAATACTGCCACTTTGTATGCTTCCGAGGGAGAGGACCAGGGGCAGCTTCGCTGGACAGAGAAAGTCCCAAATCCCACCTTCAACCCCACACTGGGAACGAGGAGGCGAATGGTACCATGTGTGTTCGGTTGAAGCACGCGATACCGCGATGGCTCGCATCTCGTATGCGTTCTTCGTATTCCCAAGATCAGGCAACCCGACAGAGCCACGGGGTGGGAGAACGTATAACCAGATCGGCAACAGAAGCCGCCGCAACCCCGGGTCGCGTCTAAGCCTTCTTCGGCCCGCTATGACCGTTTTGGAAGGGGGTTCCCCGCGACACGATTCGGTGTTACCTGTAAGGAGGTCGTCTGGTTTGAATTGAGTTTGGCATGTTCCAGCGATCGCAGCATTGGGGGAAGGGTAGATGGCTGGTTAAAGTTTTTTGGGTGGCAGAGCGCAGTTCGGCATGTTCCATAGCGGGGTCTCAGGGGCTTCCGCGCCTAGGGGGCATGGTGAATTCCCAATGGGCTATCAGGCCAACCTAGCTGAATGCCATCCTATCTTTACCGAACACCTCAATTCCGGCGGCAAATGTTGCCATACAGGAACTAAAGTTTGTGCTGCGCCTTTGCCATGCTCGGTTTATAAATAGAGGGTGGATGGGATGGGATGGGTCGGTGGTGTTTTAAGCATACATGGGGAAAACTGGTTCGGCCTACGGAAGCTTGGTGTGGACCCTGGGCTTTGGCGCTGCGGCTGCGACCGTTGGATCGCGTACGTTCCATGGCATTGCATAGCCATTGACAGCCTCCCGGCGGAGCCATGGCTGACAGCTTCTCTTCCATCTCTTTGGCCTATTTGGGACTCGCTGACGGCTGAAACGTCATGCGCAGGGCCGGCCCCGGTTCGCGACTGGTTGATCGTCAATGCTTGTTCAACTTGGCGGGCGGACCGCTTAAGGCGATCAGATTTTGTGGGGTAGGGGTCCCGGTCTGCGGCTCTGCTTGCATGCCGTTGACAAGCCTCCTTCTACCCGTCACCATTCCCATTCTATTTTCTCCATCGCTATCACCATCCCATCTTCTCCGCTCTGTCTTCCTAGGGAAGTGACTGAGGACGCACGGCCCTGCACCCACGCTCGTACCTTTTCAGCCTCGTGACTCCGCCCTCTGCCATCTTGTCCTCGGCATGAACGGCCCCTCTGCTGGCCTCTTCTAGCCACTGTTTAGGCACCCGCCATGTCACGTTGGCTCGACCCCATGCCCTGCTTAGAGTCCCAATCTGGCAATTTAGATGCTTTCTATTAACAGCGCCGCAGCCGGGCCTCGAGTCACGATGCTGGCTTCCAGTTCCACACGCCGTTTCACCAAGAACTCATGCCCGCCAACAGCACCACGATCGTGCCCGCGTCCCTGTACTCGGGAAGACCGACGAGAGCCTCAATCGTGATCCAGACCGCGTTCCTCGGAGAGCCGCAACCGCCGATGTCACGGTTGTTGTATATAAGATGCCCCGAAGTCGCCCATCTAGTGTCTCTGTTTGTCATCAGCATCTTCATTTTCAGCTTCTCTCACCTTCACCACAAACAAACATCCCCGCGCTAGTCGCCTTCGCTTCTTCTTTCCCCTATTCCTTCGATTCTTCACTGCCCACCGCTTTTCCCTTCCACCCCGTCCACTTTTCCACCCAACCGCCACCATGCAGTTCAGCACCGTCGCCTCCATCCTCTTCGCCCTCGCCTCGGGCGTCATGGCTACTCCAGCCCCCTCCCCCGCCGACCTCGAGCCTTTCCGCCTGCACGCGCGCACCTGCTTCACCCTGAAAGGCAAGCCGCTTGAGCTGTGCCAGGGCGCCTGCAAGGCTGCCTGCGTGAGTTTTAACCCCAGGATACTCGGCGGGGTTTTCCATCTAGCTAACAATTCGCGCTTGCAGGCCATCACCCCCCCGGGCCTGATCCAGACGGCTTGCGACAAGGCCTGCGAGGCCGGCCCTCTCAAGGCCCGCGAGCCTGAGCCCCTCCTTGGCGCCGCCTGTAGCAAGGCCTGCTCCGTGCTCCCCAACGCCGACCTCAAGGCCAAGTGCCAGTCCGCCTGCAAGCGCGACCTCGAGGCCGTCGACGGCGAGGCCGACGATGAGGCCGACGAGACCAGCGCCCTCGAGGCCCGCGAGCCCATCACGGGCGGCCAGGTCTGCCGCGGCGCCTGCGCCGTCACCTGTAACTCCACCGTGCTGGCTCTGGCCCAGAAGAAGTGCCTCCAGATCTGCGTACGTCTGCCTCTTCCCTATTCCCTTTCCCCCTACCACTGCCATGCGTCTAAGCTACGCGCTTCTTTGGTCGTCTAAGCTGACTCGGCGGTGCTACAGAACGGAAAGTGCCCTTCCGACTAAGCTGGGAATCGAGACTGGCAGGGCCAGAAACGATACAATGAGTGGATGGTTATGAACATGGGTATGCGGTCGACCTCTGGTTATGATGCCAGTTCGCTGGGCAATGACGATTGTGTGAGATTTTTTGGGGATGTTCGTTTGTGGCTGTTTTTGAAAGACGGTCTGGGGACTCGGGGTTATAGACGTGGAGAAATAGACCGACGTCGCCGAGATATCGCCTTGAACCTTGCATATGCGTGATGCCCTAACACCCTCCGAAAACATCACAAAGTCGTACACGCGCAGCATCCGGGTACAAGGGTACAATACTAGTCCAGGCAGGCAGGTCAGATTGCGCGAGGGCGCCTCATAAGGGCGCCGCCAAATGCATTTATTGCTAAGTCATTCGAGGTAGAAACTGCCTGGTCTTGCTGTGCACACCCTTCAGCACCACTCATAGGTTTCCTATGTCGGCCCAAGGCCATCGCCACTTTCGTCCACGTCCACCGCTCCCCCTTCTGGGAAGCAGGGCGAATGGGCTGGACGTGTTCATGATTTTAGTTTCATTTTCAAGCGGTTCTGATGCTCCAACAGGTGGGATTGTACCTGCGATCAGCGTTGGTCAGTTCCTGGCTTCTTTAATGGTAACCCTAATTCCCGGTGTTCATTGCCATATATCATATTCTAGAAACGGAAGCTTACGTGTCCCCCCTAGACACGTGGCTCAACAGAAGGGTGGCGGCATCGGAAGAGAGGCTCCAACAGCCGCGTATCGCATCACTCATCCAAGCGAGATGCGATAGCGCAGCTAGATGGATCCTAACAAGACCGACTCGCCGGCGCAGACCGAAAGGCCCCGACGCTCCCGATCGTAAGAGGTGGCTAGACGAATGGCTAGCTGGAGACTCAGCATATAAGGCTGAGGAGAGAGACTGGCTTCAAAGATGGCAACAAGCGCGGCAAAATCGAACAGCACAAACCTTGGCAGCAACTAAGATGCCGCCAGACAAGCACGTCCTCAAACTCTATAAGGGACTCCATAAAGCCGAGAGCTCCATCCTCGTCCAAGCGAGGACTGGCAAGATTAGGCTACGAGACTTCCTTTTTAAACGTAGGGTCCCAGGCTTCGACAGCCCCTGGTGCGTCTGCGGTCAGGGCAGGGAGACCGTCCGGCATATCCTCGTTTTCTGCCCACGGGAAAGAGAAAGACGAGAGCATCTCGTCCAAGCTCTAGGAGGACCGATAGACACGGACAGGATGCTCGACACCCTAAGAAAAGCAGGAATTATCGTAAGATGGCTACTCCGCTCCGGAAGGCTGGACATGTTCCAGCTAGCGAATCAACTTATCAGCTAGGAAGCGGGCGCGCTAAGCCCGATCTCGGTATGGCAGGTCAAAGAGTAGATAGAAGCGGTACGACGCAGCGGAACCTAGGTTTTTCACCCGGCCGGACGTTAGCCCGGAACGGTTTTCCTAGGCTAAGATGCGCAGGGGGTCCTCATGGCCTAAATAGGTCGCTAGGTGTAAGAATAATAATAATAATAATATTACCGTCGTTTCAGCGCTAGCTGCGTGTCATAGCTTTGTTATTAGATGATCCTCGTAGGCTGGAGCCACGATGCTCGTGGTTTCTGCGGTTCAGGCTGTCTCGGCTATGTAGGGCGATGGTGCGACTTATCGATGGAGGTGAGGGACGGCTTAGAGATTGCCAATAGATGACGCAGGGGAAGGGGAATGCTGGTTCTAACAAAAGAGAGACAATAAATTGGCGAGAATGGGTAGGAATTTCTGCCTCATGGAGGTTGAAAAAGACAAGAGGTCCTTTCTCAGTGCGAACGGTGAAAAATGGTTTCAGGACAACTGGCTCAGAGGGAATTAACGACGGGCGCTGGGAATGTGAAAGCAAACAAAAGTCTGCCACCCGCACTGGCGGGATAGAAGAAATGGAAGTCAGTGCTGTCTAATGGGACAAAACAAACGGAAATCGATGAGCTTCAGACCATGAATTTGCATAGACGACCCCTTCATGCCTAGGAATCGTGCACTTTACTCAAACCATTAAAAGATTAGGTAGTAGACACGCGTTAAGGCTCGAGAGCTAGATAGTACTTACACTAAACAACAAGTACTTAGAAGTACTGTAACTAAGAAAGTACGAGATGCGATAGCGCAGCTAGATGGATCCTAACAAGACCGACTCGCCGGCGCAGACCGAAAGGCCCCGACGCTCCCGATTATAAGAGGTGGCTAAACGAATGGCTAGCTGGAGACTCAGCACATAAAGCTGAGGAGAGAGACTGGCTTCAAAGATGGCAACAAGCGCAGCAAAATCGAACAGCACGAACCCCAGCAGCAACTAAGATGCCGCCAGACAAGCACGTCCTCAAGCTCCATAAGGGACTCTATAAGGCCGAGAGCTCCATCCTCGTCCAAGCGAGGACTGGCAAGATTGGGCTGCGAGACTTCCTTTTTAAGCGTAGGGTCCCAGGCTTCGACAGCCCCTGGTGCGTCTGCAGTCAGGGCAAGGAGACCGTCCGGCATATCCTCGTTTTCTGCCCACGCGAAAGAGAAAGACGAGAGCATCTCGTCCAAGCTCTAGGAGGACCGATAGACACGGACAGGATGCTCGACACCCCAGGAAAAGCAGGAATTATCGCAAGATGGCTACTCCGCTCCGGAAGGCTGGACATGTTCCAGCTAGCGAATCAACTTATCAGCTAGGAAGCGGGCGCGCTGAGCCCGATCTCGGTATGGCAGGCCAAAGAGTAGATAGAAGCGGTACGACGCAGCGGAACCTAGGTTTTTCACCCGGCCGGACGTTAGCCCGGAACGGTTTTCCTAGGCTAAGATGCGCAGGGGGTCCTCATGGCCTAAATAGGTCGCTAGGTGTAAGAATAATAATAATAATAATAATAATAATAATAATAACTAAGAAAGTAACAAGGTGTTTCGTTTATATTGCACTTATACTGGTGTGTTTACGCCAGCTTGCACTTTTTCTTTTACCATAAAGGGGTATTAGGTGGCTGTGGCTGAGGAGGATACCCCTAAGTGTATGCCGACTGAATTATACATTCTGGCGTTTAGGCACTACTTCAGTGACAATCACCACCACCGCCTACGACCTGATGCGCTTGCCGCTGGCAGTCTACCACCCGGAGCGATAACCATGCCCACAGCCAGCTCATAAACATCCTTCTACATACTAGCGGCGGTGTCCCCGAAAAGGGCCCGGACCGGACGCGACGGGGAAAGACCACATCCTTTCCGTCAGCCGGGTAGGAGTAGAAACCGGGCATGGATTTGGTTGTACATAGGCAGGTATAGCCGGGGTGCTTTTTCTGTCCCCCTTCCTGGCATCGGGGGCATTGCAGAACCTCGAGGTGCGGGTGCCAATGAGCATGGGATCCCGTCCTCTATCCCCACCATATCCTGACATGGAGGCCCGCTGAAGAAACGGGCGTGGCACAGCCAACACTACATACCCACACTTGGTGTCGTGGGCCTGACGGACCATACCAACCTTGAAATCGCCAAGAGGGAAAATCTTACTAGCGGGTACCTCCTAGCGACTCGTGAGGATCCCATGGCCTCTTTTATAGTCCATCAAGCGTGTTTTCTCCTTTAAACTTCCAAGCCTATCCGCAGTTAGTGTGGCATGAAAGCGATTAATGCATTATCGCCACGGGATCCTGGCTTCCACGCCTTCAGGGCTTCCATGCATCGCGCTCTCCGCATATAAATAGCCCCTCCTGCCGTGCAACTCCCATAATAACGTGCGCGACTATTCTCGTCAAACATAGCCCGCGAAATGAAGCTCTTCGGCCTTGTGGCGCTCAGTCTGCCGGCAGCACAGGCGTACACCATTACCATGTACGCCGAAACCGGCTGCAGCGGGGAAAGCTACGCTGTGCAGGACGCGGCCCACGGCTGCAAGCTGCCCGCGGGATTGCCCGCCAAATTCGACGCGCAGAGCATCAGGGTTGCCGACACCCCGCCTACGTGCCAGGTCTGGATGTTCACCGATGCGATCCCGGAGTGCCAAACCTTTCAGACGAATACCTGGCGGTACTGGACTTCGGTTTCCGAGGGCACCTGTCTACCGTGAGGAGCTTCCCTTCCCTTGGCCCCCGCCACCCTTTACCATCGCGCCAGTGTAGATATCTACCTACTGACAAATGGATCCCAGCACGAACGAAGACGCAAACGGCAAGGTCCTACCCCATGAGGGGAGATGGCAGAAACCATATATATTCTGTCCAACGTAGACAAGACCCGGCGTTTCCAGGAATCAAGGTCGAGAGGAGGCCATCGGTAAGTGGGAGATGCGATGGTTGTTGTTTCGGGAGCCACGGTGTCAAAGTTCTAACATCTGTGCACCATTTAGTACAAGATATCCTTGTTATGAATGACAATGCTCAGTTGGCAGAATCTCCCATCATGACAGAATACTAGCGGGCAATTCAACAGTCATTTTGTTGGCGCTGCTACCAGACGTGACCTGATGAACCGTCAGCCCGCACCAATCCCATCTCCCATCGACTGTTAGCCCCGAATGACTTTTGCAACCTGTTGACCGTCTCGGAGGAGGGTGGCCCGATAATTCGGATTCCACCAGGCACAATTATTTACTTGTTCAGCAACCTGAGACAGAGGGACGAGGGCACAGGAGCTATCGGGGAAGTATGCCGTGTTCGCCGGTGTCGTGCTAATAAAGTATGCCGTGGGCCGACGCGGCATGGCGCGGATACCGCCGCAGTAGGCCCTCGGACATGTGGGTGATCCAATCCGCAATCCGGGCGTTTTGTTGGGCGCATGACTGGTTCATGACGGGGGCCGACGATGGGCCATCATCGTCGGCGTCACGTCACGGTATCGAGATGTCGTGGGGGTGGGAGAGATAGAGTGCGGAATTGGATAGATGAAGCGAGCGAATGACGAAAATCGGGATTTGGTGAGGTTGCGAGAGGCACCATAAACATGGGGAACATTGAAGCTGCACTCGGGAGTCGGCGTTGACCCGCAACCGCCTTTCCAGGTGTTCTGGCTCTTCTGCGTCAGAATGGACCCTCCGCAACCACGCAACTCACCGATTTAAGCGATTACTTCGCAGAGGACGATGCCTATCGGCCTGTACTCCCAGCAATTTGCCCATAGACAAAAGGGAATGGCGACTTTTCTGTGTGGCATTTGGCTTAATTGCTAATGTACGCATTCATGCCACTTCATCCATGGATCCCGCAGGTACATACCCAGGCTAGCGGATTAACACACGGTTCACCCAGGAGATGCGAGCGACTTAGTGTGAGGGACATTGAGATACTGTGATGCACACCGTGCCTGCCTACATATACGTACCTGTCCGTGCCTTTAAAAACGTCGGTGGAAACAAGTACCACTCGCTCCACACCACCACGTCCCGCTGCGCATAATCACGACGATTTTTATGGGTTTGAGCTGCCCGCCATGCCTCGCCACCTCACGCAAGAGGAACGCCTCCGCATCCACGTCCTCTTCCACGACGCCAAATGGACGCACCGGCAGCTTCAAGAGCGTCTCGGCGTCTCGGAGCGGCAGATTCGTCTCGCCATCAAGCGGACGCACGTGGCGCCGCGTCCGGGCCGGCCCCTCACCATGACGGCCGACGACGACGCCGAACTCGCCCGCTTCGTTACCGAGTCGGAGCAACACCGCCACATGTCGTTTGACCAACTCGCCGTCCGTTTCCAGGGCGGCATTCGCACCCCAAAGGTCCTGCGGGCCGCCTTTAAACGCCTCGGCTTCCCTGCGCCATCCAGGAAAGTAGCCACGGCCCCCGCAGGTGCGCGCGAGGAAGGCACGCAGTAGGCCGGCATCGCATCGGGTAGCCATGCTCTCCGTCGACGCCGCTAAACAATCGAATTGTGTCAATTACCTTGAGATGGCGCCAGTCAAATGCCTTTGGACGATGCGGTCAAAGGCCGTCGGGCGCTGCGTGTCCATTGCCTGAAGGCGCTGCGCATCTAATTGTTGCTGTGCTTCAATTGACGTGTGCTGGGACATCCGATGCGTGGATACGTACCTGCTGGTAACAGGTGACAGGCTTATCTTATCGTCGGTAGGCTTGTGTTCTCGCATGTGCAACCCCCTGGGATTCTGCCTTAGCAGCTTGTCGGAGCTGAGCAATGGCGGGGCGAGCTAGAGCGAGGAACCTATGCTGCCCTCACGATGTGGCAGAACGAAATGGCCTTTTCGCTTGCTTGGTTTGTTGATTTTGCCCCATGGGCGTGGTTTTCTTTTGTCCGCGCTGGCGATTAGCTCGTTGTCGTCGTCGCTCCTCGTTCTGCGCCTAGACTTACGAGATGGGTACCCACGGGTTACCCATGACTTACCCATCCGTTAGTGGGTTACCCACGACTTTCAATTATAATGGTGGGTTACCTACGGGTAACCCGCTTAAAATATGGGTTACCCATGGGTAACCCATTAAATATATGGGTTTAGCGGCTTTAAAGGCTTCGTAGACGAAGACTTAAGAGGAGATGGCATTAGACGCCGTGGTAGCTATGGCGTGTTAGCCGCCCCGCGAATCAGGTACTACACGAAACTAATACGTTTAAGATTACTTCATTTTATTATTAAGGACTATACAAGTAGATATAATAAAGCCTTACGGCTAAATTTAGATGTTATATACGATAGAGCTCCTTACGGGAATATGGGTAGTAAATAAGTAATGATAAGAACCCATGGGTTACCTATAGGTATTTCTAAATGGGGTTTTAAACCTATGGGTCCTATATGGGTACTATAAAAAACCCATGGGTTACCTATAGGTTCTTAGCATTACCCATATCGGACCCATGGGTCCATGGGTAGTGCCGGGTAAATGGGATAGGTAATAATCTGGCAAGTCTATCTGTGCCCCCTTCCCACGGGGAGCGACGGGCTTGTAGTGGCAACAACACGGCGGTCCAGATGGTGGCACGAGATTGGCGCCGTTGCATGAGGTTGCGTAGCAGCTTGAGAGCCGCTGAGGACCCAGCAATCCGGGGGCCGGGGTACTCGAGAAAAAACAGCGTGCCGTGATGTACCGCTCTTGTGCCACGACCCAGAACCGTTGGCGCAGCCGTCAGGGTCCATGTGCTAGACGTCGCTCCAGTGCAGGATAAGTAGCTGCAGGTCGAGGTTTGGGGTTGGCCGCGCACAGAACCAGGCTAATTGCGCACTTGACGATCCCGCTGGTGAATATGTCAGTCCAGCAGGTTTGCCAGAACAGGAGCACTTACAGGTTGTCCCACACGCGCGAGCCATCAGCCTGGCTGATTTTGCCATTCTGGCCGTTAGCAACATACAACCCATAGGATCGAGCCCTCCACAAGCCATCATCAACCCTCTTTTGTCCTTACTGGGGGAGGGAGCGAGATGATTTTGACTGGGCCCGCCGGTGGCGTTACGGCGGCCGAGGATAGCGAGTGCAGGAGAAATGTAGGAACGCATTCATAGATAGATAGACAGATTATAAGAAAGCCGTGGTTTTTTCTTGGGAATGTGCGCATTCCCCCTCTCCCTGTATGTATGCATGTGTGAGTTCGGCGGGCGTGGTGGCCTAAATCGAGAGTGATGGAGTGGGACAAGAGAGTTACTCGGGACGTAGATATCGAAATTAGTCGCTCAATCTAAGATGACACCTACCATTTCCTTTACGCCTACCTGTTCTATTACTAGTCGGCTATCATACTATCGCCTTCATCTTGTTCTCCTTTAGGAAGGCAGACCCGGGGATCTTACGTCCGAGTGTTGGAATTCCCGTCTTTCGTGGCGATCAAGGGATGGGAGACGGTACCTAACCACGAATCGACCGATTTACGATAAGCAACGAGGGCAATGTTTGTACTGAGATATGTTAAACTTGAATACATCTCGTAAAGAGGAGGACGTACATATGAAGCAGATGATGGGAAGTAATAGCGTTCTTGCGCAATTTCTACACCGCGTGCATACGTAACTTGTGGTCGTGGATTAGGATTGAGGCAGGCAAGTCTTATTCTGGTCCTGCAGCAACTGCCGGCTGCAAACCAAATACTGAAAGAATCTGCAGAGTAGGAACTGCATGCCCCGAAATTTGCAAGGAATTCTAGATCACCTCCTGCGATTTCCTACGTGTTCGCTGAGGACCTTAACACGCCATAGATACCCTAACCATACACGCATCCAACACATGGCCAGAGGCAACTCTCGCCCCTATCGTACGTAGAATAGACTCTTATTATTGACCGTCGAGCGTCATTTAACCCCGAGCGCTATAAAGCCGCCTGAATCTCTATACGACCGACGGTCAACGACATGGATTAGTGCAGTCAACGCAGCTTGGAGATAAAGGTGGTAATCTACGGACCGGAAGTCCAGACAGATAGAGAGAGGCAGTTAGTGAAATAAACATTTATTTCTTCAAAGTTCGTAATAGTAAAAAGTAATATGATGTTTCCAAGGCTGTACTCTATGAAAAGCCGCCACGACCAGCAAAACCACGTCTAGTTCAAAAGGAACCTTTGACCCAGAGCTAAAGCACGGAAGACATATTACAGCTCAACTTTCAAGGCCGGATTATAGCGCGGCGTGGCGTTTTTCCACCAGTTGGGTAGCTGCCCTCAATTCGTGGCTTTATGTAGCTGGTGTTGAAAACGAATAGGATGTCGCTACGTCATCGAGACATCAGATGAGGCGTCAATGCGCTTCGCCCGGTTGTGCTGATAGACCGGGAAAAGCTGGTGATGATTGGCTAGATTGTACGGAAGTTGCACTCAGTCGAAAGCTGCGCCACCGCCTTCTTCGAAAGTAGAAGGCTATGCCCGGCCACGAAAAGAATTTATAATACTAGTTAGTATCTACTAAGTGAATCCCACCATCTCCCCGAGACTGACGTCGACTCTTCACTTGACCAGTATTACCTTCACCCACCTTTTACCGCAGCCATGTCTTTATCCATCGCTGTTGGTGCCAAGGCCCTTGTTCAGTTAGGCGTGTCTCTCGGCGACATTGCTCTCATTGTCCGCGCTGGCCGCATAGTCGGTAACTGGCTGCACGTGAGGGCCAACGACGAGGACTTATTCACGGTACTTGAGGACGCCGAAGTCCTTTTGAAGCGCAGAGGCATCGTGGACCCCCCTTCTATGGAGCGAAAGTACTCCAAAATCAATTTCATTTACCAGGCCGGAAGGGTTAGCAACACCTCCCAACAGCCGCAGCGAGACGACGGGAATCATGCCTCGGAGTTGCCACACAGTCAAAGGACGGCCGCAGCGGCGGAAAGTTCAAACCTGAGGCCCTTCTCCTGGCTCATGATAATCATCGTCACCACACTGGACTGCTTCATGTCCAGAGACCGAATCGTCGAATTCATAATCGAGCTTCTTGTCCATATAATCGATGATCGCGAGATGGAAAGCTCGGTCCGCGTCAGCATCCGCGTCAATATCGAGTCATGGAGATCAGCCGGCCGTGCTCGAGGCATGTGCGCTCAAATCCAAAAGGAATGTCGCGCGGTCTGGAGGAATTGCAATGAATGTGATGCCATCCCCCAGTTGAATTCTTTGGAGGATCACGAGGCCCAAAGGTTCCTGCGGTGCCTTTTGGAAGACACACCGAACGACTTTACCTGCTACTGTGCTAGCACGCTGGCTTTAGCGAAGGCCCTCTCGGCTTGCGGCGTCACTATCAGCGTAGGTTCGAAGAGGGCATACGAAGAACAGCTTCTCGTCACCTACGTTGAGGCCGGTAAGGAGCTGCACAGGGTTCCAAGTGCACCACCCCAGCTGCAACCGGCAGAGATGGTATCATATCTCCTTGGACGCCCGGAAGGAATGATCGAGGCAATGGTGGCCGAGCGACCGACGAAGGACAGGATGAATCACCTTTGGCAACTCGGAGCCGATGCGGCTCGCGGCCTGAAACTTGTCGCCTGCTCCAGCGATCTGTCTGACGCAATCTCGAGCGAGGCAGTGTATTACGAACTCGGACCCTACAATGACAAATACTCAAAGGCTTACGGCGTCGACATCCAGATGCTGTCGCAAAAGGCTTTTCCTTTAAGGACCCAGGGGGTCTTTGACGGGGTGCAAGAGCTCCTCAAATGTGAGACAGACAAGATGAAAACGTGGCTGATTATGCATGCAGGGGAAGAGTATCTTCTCCGTGGGAACACCAAACGCCCCGACCCCGACAAGAGGCCGCTGTACCTGTACTACCAATCGTTGGTCTTTGGGTTCTACTACAGTCTCCTTGCGCACCTGGTCTGCCACGACTTCCTCGACTCGGAAACCCCCTACTGCCGCGGTGTCTGGGGCCACGACGGCACTACTTTGCTGGCAATGTGCACCCAGTTTGGGTCTGAGCTCCTCATGCAAAGGAGGGTGAGCAGGACGCACGTCGTCTATATGCTGGCCGCCATGTACGGCGGACGTTCCAAGGTGTACAAGCCGGAAGGCACACGTCCCAATGTGCTCGGCGTCCTTGGTCCAGTCTCCATCCTGGCCTTGCACCTACTCAAACCGACGGATCAGCCCGAGGCGCTGATGAAATTCGTCGTCCTGGATCTTCCTATCTGTCATCTTGTGCCCGAAGACGACGGAGACCTATTGGCAAGTTCGGACTGGAACATCAAGCTCCGAGCCCCTTCCCAGGCGGCGATGGAGATCCACCCACGCAGTGCGAGTGGAAAGTGGTCCGTACACTCCAGTATGGCCACAGTGCTACGCGGAGGCGGGTCCGGTGTTGTATTGGGGGCGCGCTGCGACGGTAGGCTAGCCGGCTGGTTCAGTCCTACCGCTGCGGTCAGGCTATTTCTCAGCGCTGCGTACGTCAGGGGCGACGTGGATGGCGACAACCCGAAGGACACACCGATCAAGGGATTCGAAGTCACGGAAGGGGACTTTAAAGAGGGTGAGATTCCTGCTCCAATGAGGTCAGAGGGCGAGGAGGCTGTTTTTGGTGTGGTGCAATCGGCGGGGTCTGCTATTTTCAGATATGCTGCCGCCGGCCTCTATGGTAGTTCTGGCGAGGAGGTAGCTATAGCTAACGGCAACCTCTTGGCGGCATTTGAAAGAGTCGAGGCACAGGGCAGGGGTGTGGTTATATCTTGAATAATATTATTTTTCATGTATACATGGGGGAGGGTCAGAATTTGTAGCATCTTCCAGTGCATTGCATGCACCTGAACTTATAGACGCTGTATCACATTGCGCCCCTCAAATTTTGATATCGGGGTGTAGGAGCTTGATAGCGCTGATCTTTTCCATGGACCTTGCCGTTTTCCATTCTCCGGCCTTGGTCTCGAAGGCATTCGATCAACTTGCAGCTTTCACCACTGGTGCAGGCCGAAAACTGCACGACAAAAGAGCGGGGGAGGACGGCTGCTCGGCATCATCCCGCCGGCAAAAGCTATGCGAGGTGCGAAAGGACACATGAAGCCACACATTAAGGAAGTGCCAGCCTGAACTAGCATTGCAATAGATGGGGTTGCAGACATCCCATACCAGTTATGTCGGTCCGTACATGCTGCTGCATAGCTGACCAGACTAGGTATGCACGAGTCAGCTAATGGAAAAAGATGTGGCCGACGGTTCGGTCCGCTGAAGGACGCTAGCCATTTGGGGGGCGGGCCGGGCCGGATGTGTGCAAGAGATCCACAAGGACTTACATAACCTAAGAAGGTACTTACCAATTTACTCCCGAGGCGACCCGACCAACTATCCTTTTCAGGACCCGCTTGAGGGCTTTGTTTACAACTCTTGCGTTTCAACGGACGATTAGCTTCCAGACCATGTTGAAAGCGGAAATTGCGACCGCATTGAGGTCTTCCCATGACTCTACCTGTCGAGTATGGCGCGAGACGAGAGCAACGCCAATCCTCACGCCGTACAGGAGGTGATACGGTGTCCATGGCCAGCGCGGCCAGCGCGGCAAAAAAAGATTGGTGCGTAATGCTTAGATTGATGACTGAGGTAATGAGTGTGTTTAGGGAAACTATAATCCGTCCCGCGTTATCCATTCGTTCTCACCGGGTAAATGGAATCCTCATGCCATCTTTCTGTCCTGCAACCTTTTCCTCGGCTTTTAGCTGACCTCGGTCTTCTCTCTTGCTGGTTCGCTGGCTTGTAGACCGGATTGTCCTTTCGTCCCTAATGTTCACGGGTGCGTGATAGATCTACCGTTATTTTGAGCTTGGGGTTGATCCGTTCCGGTGGGGCCATCGTGCCGCGATGGGATAAGGGAGCTCGTAGCACTGGCATTGATTAGTTTTATCGAGGGGAATTCATTGACTGGATGGAAAATTACCTCTACATATTGTTGCAGATAGAAGTGCCGACGACGTCGCGCCACAGAGTCTTGTTCGGCCCGCTGAACCAGTACCAGCCCGTCGTCCAAGCACCATAGGATCTGTCCAGGTTACCGTTGAGTGTATCGACCTCAAAAGAGTATCCACCTTGAGCGTTGGGACTGTAGTTGCAAAGGGCAAGGAATGCTCCGCCATGCGTAACATAGAAGATCCTGTGAGATTCCACCAGTAGGCCACTATCGAAAACCCTCTTCATATCGACGGTGCACGCATTGTAATCGTCGTGGTTGGGGAACGTGTGGCCGCTGTTGCCCTGGTTGTCTCGTCTAGCAAGTTGCTTTCCGTATTTGGCACTCGTCGGTGTTCCTCGCCGCTCAAGCCCAGTGAGCGTGCTGGCGCTGCTGGCCGAGACGCTCAGCTTGGATATTTGGGCATTGCCCTGGGCGTCAAAATCGACGCCGTAGGCACCGTCCTCGAGGTTCTCGGGCACCACGAAGGCAGAGGCCGAAACGGCCAGGAAAGGGAGAATGCTGATCAGCTTCATGTTGTTGGAGGGAACAAAGTCCGGGGGAGGTCTGATCAGAAAGTATGAAGGAGTAGACTGGCGGTGGAAGAAGTTGCTTGCGGTTTTCAAAATCGTTCGAATCCAGCGAAGAGCAATAGTTTATATAGGTTATTTCAATCATCTATCTCATACGATGCCAGCTGACCCTACATGTCGACTTTTCCTAAAAGACTACAAGCTGGTACGCGACCGGGCTGTACGTAAAACCAATACAGACATGTTCTAGCGCTATAAAATGTGCAGGGGGAATAAGGAAGCTGCTGCGATTGATCATGAGTAGTCATCCGTAATAGCATGTTGTTACAACGGAGCGGGGCGAATATGCACAAGGGCGGGAAGAGTTCGCATGGGAAGGACGTGGCCCCAACCGTGGTTGGCAAACACGAGTTCATCTTACATTAGAATAAGCAATTAACCTGCAAGTGTGGAGTACTTACTTCTCGTGTGGTTATTCACCTTCCTAAAACTTTAACAGTAAGCTGACTATCTCGCGATGCAGTATGCATCGCAATAATGACCGCACAAATCTACGGACCGCGACACTACCATATAGAGATCAAAGTCTACTCCTATTTGTCGACACATGTCAGCTTTACTTAACTTCTTAGACAAAAGGAGTCAAGTCCTATTCGTCGGGTAATGTCAGCATTACTTAAATTCTTACGTGCTGCATAGCCACAATAAGCGAGAGGCTTGTAAAGAAGCTAGTGAAAGCTTAGTGGAGCGTCGCCATTTTGCACCTTCCAAGCTTTGATTAGCGCCACCTATAAGAATGGGGGTCCTCCTTCGTCCGGGTTACGCGGGTGTTGTGCGGTGCAATTCCCCGCGGGTCAGCTATGATGCGCAGTTTTCAGCAGCTGTGGGTAGAAGCCATTAACATAACGACGCACCCAAACACATTGTGAACGAAGCCAACAAGCTGAAAGAAGGATGCAGGGGTAAGAAAACCATCCGACTCCAGAACCATGCTAGTGACCGGGACGGTACACCCTCCAACTAGCCTAGCTCTAGGCGGGCGTGAGGTGGCCACCCGGGGGGGAGGGACTGAAGATGCCTACGTGCTCTCTTCGGATGTGATGGAGGTTACTTAAGCTGCTAGAAGAGGGTTTTGCCAGATTTGTTCAGCGGATGGCACAGAAAGCCCCAACTACCTGCGTATGCATTGGACACGCGCGCAAGCAATAGAATCAGCCATCGATGATACGCCCCTAATATCCCTAACCCCTTTAGGCAGGTACAAGGCGTCACCAGCTCGCTACGCACTGGGGTAGAAGAGCCCAGCATAGGAAGCGTGAATCGCCTTGACACTCCGCGTAAAGAAGAAGAAGACAGCGAACTGATTGAGTTGTTTTGGAAGCCTGTTTGGGCCCTCGGGTGAAGGATGTCACATATACCAAGCCATGGGATTCTTTGTAGCTGCTGGCAGTGCACCCTGGGTGGCTACCTACCTGAAAACAAGTCCACGTTATTGTTCTGGCTCGGTGGTCAGCAGCAGGCTACAGCGGAGGGACCAAAATTTGAAGCACAAGCATTCCATCACACCTCCGGCTTCCCCCACATCTCCAGCTTCCCCCACACGAAGTACTTCGGCGTAGGGTCAAAAGAAAAGCAGCGGTAGTGCGTGGTGCCATTCCGGCCCAGTTCAGCTTCCCATAACGAGTGGTCAAAGAAAGAGGCAGAAGCTACGCACGGACCTATTCCGAGTGGCAGACAGGCTCCCCGCAAAAAGCGGCCCAACTCGTGAAGGGCGCATGGGGGAGGTGCGAGCAAGTAAAGTTAGAGGGGGTGAATGATCTTGTGGCGCTGCCGCGGCTGCGATGCAATGGTGGCGATGGTGGGGAGGCTGGGTGCCTCTGCTTGGATGGCGGACACCGCGAGGCTTATGTTCTTCTAGGTGGAATGGCCAGGGCACACGCCGCCACCAACGCTTCTCGCCTGCTTACCGACGAAGAGTATGTACGTTGATGGACGCGGAGAAGCGGTCCCGTCTCCTCTTAGCTACTCGGTCAGTGTTCATCGGGACGTTTCCGACGGCGTGCTTGCGCTGACTTACCTTGATTGGTGAATTTTGGCGAATGCTGCAATGATGACGGCTGGAGTGGGGAAGGGGGACCGGACCGAGCGGAAGAATGTGTCTCGACAAATCGAGGCGGCCGACGCCAAGCCTATCACGGTCGAGATTATTATCGCCGCCGCTTATGCTGCGATGCTTCCCACCCCCACGAAATTCACGGGTCGCAGCAGGTAACCCACGTCATAGCCTAAGGCCGAGCCCAAGCCGGCCGCTTCCAACAAGAAAGCCAAGTTGAAGGATGCCTCTGTTGCCGCAGAAGCCCGCGGCAAGACGAAGGGCCGCGGAACATACGATGGGCGCCGGTAACGGGGACAGCGGAGGCGCTCGACTCGGATATGGTCGACTATTTTGAGTTCGGCATTTGAAGAAAGGAAAAAAAAAGACATCAATGGTAGCGCGGCTGCGGCTGCTGTTTCTCCCTCCTCTTCTTGTTCCAGCTCGCTGTCGTCGCCGGTGAGGCCGCAATAGAAACCGAGCCAGCGTGACCACCCCTCAACTCAGCTATTCGACGGCGTTCAGGGAAGTTCGATAGCATCGTTCGTTCGGTCGCTATTTCGTCGGCAAGGGCTGCGGCGGCCGAGGTGTCGGTTGTGGTAGTGCACATGCATGCAGGCAGCAGAAGAAGGGGAGCATAGGCAGTAAAGACAGATGGTAGAGGCCAATAGTAACAGAGTGTGCCTGGACCGGGATCCAGGTAAGTGGAAGCTTATAATGTTTTAGTCACTATGCCCCTGTTTGCTTGTCCTCGCAAGACCTCTGCCAACTCTGAGTAACTGCCATCCTATCCCGGCCTCCACTCGCCCGACTTCACGATTCATTGGCATGTAGTTCCCGCCGAATTCGAATTAACATAAGCTCAGAGTTTGGTCGACAAGAAGAGCCCAGGGCAACCGTTTCCCCTTCAAGCTCACACTACGTAAGCATCGAAGTCCCCGATTCTCCAGGTCATCACTTCCCTCACGTGAGCCTTCCCGAAGACACGGTGAGGCAAAAAGCAGGCACCAGCACGCCGTCCAAAGCTCTCCGAGCTTCGACACTTACAGCGCCACGGTGCCTTAGAGGAACGTGCTGCCTCACCCGCCCATCGCCAGACCAGATGTGAATCATCTTCGAAGTTTCGCGTCACTCAGAAGGTCCTTTCTCGCCTGTCCAAATTTCTATCAGCTCCGGATCTACGGAACACGTAGAGCAGAATCTGGCCTCGCACTAGTCCCGTGTGCGCAACTTTTATCGAGGAATGCCTCAAGTCCCGCTGTCAAGAAATAGAGGTCCACTTCTAGACTATGCCCCCCACGGTAATGCGTGTCGATCCTACCTCCATGACGGGGTCCACGCGTGAATGGTGTTTGTAAGAGAGCAGCTCCCCCAAGGACGGCCTTGTCCCTTGGGCAAACACAAAATAGTTCGCGGCCGCGTGGAGACACTAGGTGAGCCCGAGGGCAAATGTAGTGGTGTCTCCTTACTGCGCGCTGACGCGGCAATGCCTCGGATTGGGCTGGTGAGTGAGGGTTGTCGACAGAATTCTCCGTGGATCGCCGCCCTCGTGACATGTGCGTGGCAGGCCGTCTTCAGCCCACCGATGGCGTATGTATTTAGGCCCAGGACTGCCCCGGGCCTGCACGCGTTTGGCCCTTCCCTCCAACACGGCTATTATCGGCATCTCTAACCAGGTTGCGTTCCCCGGGCTGGATCACGTGATTCACACCAAACGACGGCTTTACCAGCAGTTCCCCGCTCCGCTTACTGCTTGCGGTCTCGTCAGGTTGAACGCGCGCCCTTCGTCGACGCGTTTGCGGAGAGTACCCCCGGAGTCGCTCCCATCTAGCAACCGGCACTCACTACCCATCGCGTCATGGCCCAGGATCCTCAGTCCCAGTCCCCCTTGCTCTCGCGTCTCCCCCGCGAGATTTTGGACGCCGTCTATCTCGAGCTGTGGCGTTCCTGTGGGTTGCGTCAACACATCATATACCATGGCCCCCGAGGGGCTAAGCATTTCTGTCGCTGGCCTTGCGCCATCGAGTTCGAGGTAAAAGACGAAGTGCAAAAAAACATTGAGGACATGGCAGCTCGGCGGGGAGTTACTCTAGGCGAAGAGATGCGAGACAGGCATGACCCCGTCTTGACGCAATACTGCCGCCGTCTCCAGTCGGCATGGTGGAATCACTGGCCGTGCGGGGAACTGGCCGCCGAGGAGCACGGGCAGGGTGCGATTACCTCGCCCAGCACAGCAGGTCTCGTCTGTTGGAAAGACAAGCCGCCCAGCCGAAGTCCCTACATGCCTATGCTCCTATGCTGTAAGATGATGTGAGCAGCAGCTCCCCAAACCCCCTTCGTGTTGATCGTGCCCCCACTCATTTCCGACCCACCGTAGCTCAGAGCAATGTCTCTCATCCATCTACGCGTCGACCACCTTCATCTTTACCGACCTGATGACCATACAGGCATGGTTCGGCTGGTGTGTCCCTCCCCCCGTCGGGCCAGGGCCGCCCACACCGCCAGCCTTCTTCAAACACACCAAAAGCGTGGAGCTGTCCCTCAGCCCGGCCTTCCCCCAGCATCTTTCCTGTGTAAGCATGGACCTTCCGGGCCAAGAAAACCGCCACGATGCCTATGACTTCCATTGGCTATGCCTCCCTCGCTTCGAGAGCCTTCAACATCTGCACATCTGGATTTCTGCTCGCTCGCTTACCCCGCCTCTGGACTCCAGCGATGGTTTCGTCGGGATAAAACAATTCGACGCCCGGCAGCTTCGCGTCGTGCTCGCCACGTTGGCCCACATCCCATACGTCACGCTAAGTACGCCATTAAGTTCAAGCGTGGGCCCGGTGTCGGGCTATGTCGAGGACGCATCGTTGCCGAGCGTGCGTCTCTACAAGCGCAGCGCGGGCGACAAATTCCATCCATTTTTGACCTCTATTCAACCGGGCGGCTACCTCGACGGCCGTGTCCTTACAAGCCCCACGCCGTAAGTCGCTACAGTTGTTCTGATGGGCCATGGGTTTGGTGTCTGACGTCGATGCGCTTTAGGGAGGTGCGGCTGGCACGCAACGGCGGCGTCCACGCCGTCATGAGGGAGGACTGACCAGCACAATGGACGGCTGTAACGCTTCCTCGGTTGCTGTAGGGTACGATGAAGGACATATGACGTCCGGAGCGGGCAAGCCACCCCTGGGGCGCAACACACTGGACCAACACAAAACCACCCTCCACTCAGACACACTGTTACCGTTTCGAGACAATGCCCTCCTGCGACACCTTGTACTGCTGCCCGTCCCTGTTTAAGAGCTCGATGACCATGGCGATGATGGCGTAGAGATCGGGGTTCCTGCGGTCCTGTGCCTCGCTGTTGGAGTGCCAGCCGTAGGCGATTACCTGGCCAATCGGTGTCTCGTCCTTCATGCCGCCGAGAGCCGTCAGGTGGAAGAGCTGGGTAAACCGTCAGCCCTGTTGCAAAATGTCGCACCGCGCAACTTACTTCATGGAACACACTGAACACGAATGATTGATCGATCAAACCGTCAACGGGGCGGATGGTGACGCCGTTTCTGCCTTTAGCCTTGTATGCTTCCGGCGCTTCATCCGCTGTGACTTCGTTGAAAAGACGGTCGTCCCAGCGACCGAAACCTTTCTCTCTTTGGAATTGGATCCAAAGCGGATGGAAGTTAATCGTCTCGGGAACATTCCGGTCCGCGCGGTTTCCCTGTTCGGCGTCCACAGCCGTATTGGCCTTGATACGGCCGTTTTTCGGAAGGCTGTCCCACGTGGCCTTATCGTCTCCCTCGGCTTTGAGAAGCGTCAAGAGGTCGCCCGATCGAGAGACCCAGTTCTCGCGTACCAGGTCGTAGTACCAATCGTTGGCTGGATCCTCGAGCCGTGTCCGTTTCTCCAGGTCTGGACGACACACGAGAAGCTACAAGAGGCCTGTCAGTCTTGGAAGACGAGCGCCGTACCCGGGGAAGGACAACGCACGAAGTCACTGTAGTGCGTGGGGCTGTCCCTCAGGGCATTCCACGCCCCGGATTGGTCAAATCTCCCTGCGGCATCGGCAGATTCCCCGACGGGACCGTTCATGGCAACGATATTTTCGAACAGCGCTGTCTCCCAGCAGGTAAGCCCATGTCCCACAGCAAATGCCCGGATGGGCTCGGGCAGGGAGCTTGCCAAGGGACGTCTTACCCTTGACCTCTCTTGCATTATCCCTGTAGTTTCCTTTCCCGAGCAAAGGCTGCATCGCCTCTTTGGTGGCGCTCCCGTGCGTCGGGTTGAAGTCCACCGAGTCGCCGAGCTTCTTTGCGCCCCTGCCCGCCCAAGCCTTGACGTTCTTCATGGCGTCCACCATGGCGTTGGCCAACTCGTTGTCGTCGGCATCGCCCTTTTTGTTCCTATCTTTGGGGGGATCAGCCACAGATGTACCACGGGTCTGCTCGGTCGTGTTGACGACACCGGGAACGAGGGGACAGGTTAGAGGATGCACAACGTACAGCAGGACTTGTGAAGTGTCCAGTTCACTTGCGCATGAACGAAGACCACCGTCTGAAGAAATAACAGGAAGAAATGAGGGAAGCGCATATTGACAACTTGGAATGTGCAAAAACGGTTTGTGGTGTCGGTATAGTGGAAATCGTGGTAAGGGCAGAGCTAGCGACGCGGTTGGGAGCAACTTGAAAGTATTAACCCCGTGGATCCATGTCGGTTTTATATATCAGATGCAACGGATGGCAGGAAGGGCTCAAAGGGGCTCCGACCTCGTGGATTAATTCAAAGGTTCTGTTTTTGGCCTGCTTCGAAACTTGGCCTCGAATTCGTGTCAGACGAACTGCCAAAGGAAGTGGGGATGGGGTCTGAAACTCAGTGTTACAAGCCACTTGAAGACCTCATGTAACATAAATTCTATCTTAGTCGGCTTACGGGGGCTTAAGGATCGCGAACCATAGCATGTAAACAGGGGCCTCAAGGCTGAATGGTCTGATATCTGGACAAAACCGGCATTATGCCCATGGTGCCTGTGCCGCTTCAGACTGCACGCGCTACTAGTCACGCGAAGAGACTGTGCCGCAATGTAGCCCAAGTGACACAGGAGGGTGTGAAAGAAACCATATTTCGATGCATTCTATAGTTGGAGTTCGCCCAGCCCCCAAAACGCTGACGCCAAGGGGAACTGCGCCGTAATAGGCGCCGGACCTGCATGGCTGCCAAGAGCTGACAGCGTCCCCAAGAGCATCCTATGAACCCCGGCCGCAGTGCCGAGGACAACCGAACATTGGCTGCTGTCGCATGGTACCCCGGATTCGGGGGCCAATCCGCCACTGCAAGGGTGTGAACGATGGGTTGCGGCCGGCGGCGCAGCCACGAGCCCAAGACGGATAGTGACAAGATCCCACAGGGAAATCTTGTCTGAGTAGCCAATCATTTCAATGTGTATATCGTTCATATAGACATTCCATAAGTGGGTTCTGATTGCGTGGCTTGGGGCCGAATAGAACAGCACATTGCCTGTCCGCACGCCAGTGCTGGATTTAAAGGCCCGCGCCCGAAGACACTTGATTTTCTCTCCTCCTTCATCTTCCGTCATCGGAAGCTCCTTAGAGTCACATCTTATTTTTTATTTTTTTTGCTTCCTCCCTATTCTCTCCATTCGCCTGAGACCCAGTACCGGATTAGAGGACCCCATTTTCCCCTAAACACACGTCAATTCCCCGCGCCAGCCATGAAGGATCTATTAGGAGCTGCATCAGCATGTGGCATATTGCTCGGCGCCGTCACGGCTCTGCAGCATACGTTTCCGCCGTCTGTTACGATTATCCACACTGTCGACCTTGCTGTCCGACAGGCGGCCGATCCGCAGACGGCGGTTCTGGACCGGTGAGCGACCCCACGTATGAGTCTCCTAGCATAAAGGTTCGATTAGCTAAGTCGTTCAATGCAGTGTCAAGGTTGCCGCCATCATACCAACCGGACCAGGACAGATTGGTGTGAATCCCCCCGGCACAGAGCCTCCGTACGTACTTGTAGCCCTCGATGCCGACATACCAGCTGACCTGGCGCCAGAACCGCGAACATTGAGGGCCATACCAAGTATCTGACAGAGGAGAACGGTAGTACCAAGGTATGCGACCCTAGACTAGATGAGCACCGAGGACTCTTTGCTGACCATCCATGCTCCTAGTGGATCGGTGTAGACCCGTCATACATTGCCGTCAAAACTACGACGACGACGCAGAAGGGCGGCGCGACGGCCGTGGCCACCGTCACCAAGGGCGTGGAGGCTATCAAGAATGGCGCCGGCGGTCTGAACATCCTCCTCAGCCCGGCAGTGAAGAGCAAGCTCGAGGCCATCGCGAAAGAGGTCACACCTTGCGCCGCGAGACGCCGCCGCCGCCTCGGCCGTCAGCGACGCGCCGGGCCGGCATGCGGCTTGGCCGACTTCGTGCAGCGCGTCGGGGCGGACGCGGAGCTCCGAGGCAACTTCGCGCGCCCGCTCACGGACCAGGTGTGGCTTGAGATGGACGAGGGCTACGAAAGCGACGACCCGGCGGCCGATCCGGGCTGGGAAGGCGACGGCGGCGAGCACGTCGGCCTCGACGATGAAGGCTACTTCTCCAACGACGAGGAGGGCTTCTTCGAGGGTTCCGAAGCGGGCGAGGCCGAGGCGACGCTCGAGACCATCATCTTCTCGACCGAGGACGAGGCCGCCGCCGTAGGCGAGGCGCTCGCGGGGGCCGAGGCCGCCGCCGTCTGGGGCGGCTCGACCGTCACGGCCGGCTCGCTCCTGGCTTTCCTGTGGCACGGCCTATCGAACGGCAAGGCGATTCCCAACGCGAACCAGATCCCCAAAGAGAGCATTCACAGGGTCACCAAGACGAAGACCAAGACGACCGCCAGCAGCACCTCGAGCTCAAGCTGCCCCACGTCCACTGGCATCCCCGTACGTTTGGCATTCCCCAACCCGCGCTGCAGTGATCTTGACGAGGCGGCGCACTGACGTGTTGTTTAACAGTCCGAGTGCGGAGCTGGGTGCAAGCCTACAAGAGTCCAGGTGGCGGGCGCTCAGGCCACCGGAATTTACGACTGGGCCTGCTCGGCAGTACGTTTATGATATGTCGGCGTCGGTATTCGGGTTTGCTGACCGGGAAACCAGGGGAGCTCTAAGGGCTGCATATGCGACCCGGCGACGGAGGGCCGTAACACGTTGTACAACGACGACTTCCATGCGGGCATCCAAGAGGCGCTCGCAGCGATCAACGAGGGCTTGGACAAGCCGAAGGAACCGAAGGCCTCGTGCCCAGGCGGGCTCACGAACGCGCCGAGCAAGTACTTGGTCGACATGACATCGACGGAATTCTGCAAAGACGTCATGGGCGACCTCCAAGCCAAGAAGGGTCCCGTCGCATACGACATCAAGGGAAACGCGATCCCGCTGATGAGGACGGCCAAGATCGAGGCGGGGACGACCGGTCGGGGGCTGCTAACGAGGGCGCCGCCCGAGGACCCCAACAACTACCTGGACTACCGGTTTTTCCTCTCTTACGAGCCCCAGGACGGCGAGTGCCTGGTCGAAAAGCAGGATCTGTGCAAGAATGCGTGGAAAAGCCTGGTCCAGACCAACTGTAAGTTGTCGCGAGCCACGACCCCAGCGCGACCCGAACGGCCCAACTGACCTCATCGCTCTTCCAGGCGGCAGCAACCATGGCTCGGCGGGCAACCGGATGTTCGCCGAGGCGTCGATCGACGTGGGCTGCGCCAAGTTCGCGTGGGCGGTGGACAAGGCCGAGGCGGCGGCGCCGACCCCCAAGCCCGAGTTCGGCACGCGGCAGTGCCACGAGGCGCACAGCCACCACGACGTCAACGCCGGCCAGCAGGACTCGTGGTCCGGCATCGGTTGCGGCTTGTACAAGGACACGGTCATGCGGCCGGGCGACAAGGCCCTCTACTGGCACCCCGTCGGCATACCCGCCGACTACTTCCAGAACTACGAGGTCTCGTGGGTCGACGGCTGCAAGGCCGCCACCGAGCAGAAAGTCGCCCAGCCCCTACCCGACAATCCCGAGGTCACCTGCCAGTCCGTTATGAACATGAACTACCACAAGTGTAAGTGGACAGCCAACCCTCCCCTGCCGTAGCGGAAACGTCGGCTTGCTAACGCTGCAACAGGTAACAACGGTGGCGCGGGTGGCTACGTGGACGTTGGCTGTTTGAGGTACAATTTCTACGTCACGAACCTGTAAGGTGGCGGGGGTCTATCCTGTCATGTCTTTTACCGCGCAATGTAGCACTGTCTTGTTGAAGTTAGCATGTTCCAAGTGATAAATTCCATGGACGCGAGGGACGCATCTTACTTTGTATTGTGCAGGTCTTCCCACCACTGTTACATATACCGGTTTATGAATTGGAGTACCTTTATAACAGAGCAGACCTCCTGGAACACCGACATGGACTCGAAAAGGGTGCGCAGACTCTACGATCGACCTAGCGTGGACCACGGACGATCTCAGGGCTGCTTACGACGGGTATGCTCCATATGCTGGATCCGACCACCTCCCACAGGTGATACGCGTGGCTGGATCTCGAAGCGATCCTCAGGATAGACCGCGACGCAGCTGGAAAACAGCCGATTACGACCAAGCGAAGGCAGAAGCCGCACACCTACCGCAGCCAGGGCTACTTAAGACACCAGAAGAGATCGACGGATACACCGAAATGTTGACCAAAGAGCTAACTCGGATAGCCGACCTCGCGGCACCCCCCCGTCGTTCTAAGGGGAGAGGCAAGGCCTGGTGGAACCGTAACATAAAGGAGTTCATAGAAGAGGAGAGAAGAGCCCAGCGGACATGGCTTTCCGACAGAACGGACGTAGCCTGGCGAGCCCTCCGACAAGCATCTCTATCGAAAAAGAAGGCAATCCGCGAAGCGAAAACATCGACCTGGAGAAGCATACTACACGAGGCCTCCAGCCAGCCAGCTGGTATCTGGAGCATCGCAAGACGGGCCAGAACTGAAGGGGCCGCGCCGCCGCTACCCCCAGCCGTCCCCACGCTCTATACACCGCAAGGCGAAGCAACGACGCATAAGGAGAAAGCAGAGGCCTTCCGCGCGAGGTTCTATCCTCCTCCTAAAGCTACGCCGACCGGTTTCCGAACAACAAACCGGTTCGCACCGCCTCTTAATATCGATTACGAGGTAACAACGGAGCAAGTACAGGACGTCCTTACTAAGGCCAGACAGTGGAAAGCACCTGGACCAGACCAGCTCCCGAACGGATTCCTGAAGCGTCTAGGAAAGCCACTTTACCGAGCTCTAGCCTCTCTAACAGAGGCATGCTGGCGTATAGGATATTATCCTAGAGCGTTCCGGAAAGCAGTCACCGTTATCCTTCGGAAACCAGGAAAGCAGCCAAGCGAATACCACCAAGCCGGCGGATGGAGACCTATCGCCTTGCTCAACACCATGGGCAAGGCGATCGAGAGCCTGCTAGCGCAACGGCTAGCCAGCTTTGCCGAAGAGAATGGACTCCTCCCAGACGAACAGATGGGTAACCGGAAAGGTCGTTCCACGGAGACTGCTCTGCGGCTACTAACGGACCTAGTTCGTACGGCCTGGAAGTATGGGGGCACAGCAACCCTCCTCTCGCTGGATATCTCGGGGGCTTTCGACTTCGTCGACCATGGAAGGCTCCTCGCCAACCTACGAGCGTTAAGGGTCCCTATATGGACCATTAACTGGATCCGAAGCTTCCTATCTAACCGATCAACAACGCTGTTTTTCGATGGCCAGGAATCGGATGAGATCCCGGTCCCAGCTGGCGTTCCGCAAGGCTCGCCCCTGTCACCTATTCTCTTCTGCCTCTATACAGCTGGTCTTTACAAAGCTCTCCGCGCCGTCCCAGGGATAGCTGCCATAGCTTTCGCAGACGACACGAACCTCGTGGGCTTCGGCTTAGACCCAGAGCAGACCTGCGAGCGACTGGAAGCCGCTCACAGGGTCTGCAAAGAATGGGCAGTCAGCCATGGCATGACCTTTGCAGTTAAGAAATACCACTTGGTCCACTTCTCCCGAAGACGGAAGGGTCCGGACACGAAGATAGCCCTGGAAGGCCACGAAATTAAGCCAGAAGACTCCTGCCGCGTCCTCGGTATCCAGGTGGATAGACGCCTCCGCTGGGACACCCACATCCAGTCGATCTCCAAGAAGATGGCAACGCAGGTCTATGCCCTGGACCGCATAGCAGCCTCGACATGGGGTGCGTCTCTCCAGCGAGCCCGCCAAGTCTATATAGCCGTCGTGCGGTCTGCTATAGGCTATGGAGCCTCAGAATGGCACCACCACATCTCGAAAAACAGGGCTAAGACACTAGGCGATATCCAGACCGAGTGCCTCCGCAAGGTCACAGGGGCTTTCAAGGCGACAGCAGCCACGACACTAGAAACAGAAGCCTACGTATCACCCCTAGAGGTATGGCTTAATAAAGAGTGGCGGCGTCGGAAGAGAGGCTCCAGCAGCCGCGCATCGCATCACTTATCCAAGCTAGATGCGACATAGCAGCTAGGTGGATCCTAACAAGGCCGACTCGACGGCACAGGCCTAAAGGTCCAGAAGTTCCCGACCGCAAGAAATGGCTAGACGAATAGCTGGCTGGAGATTCAGCAAGCAAGGCCGAGGAGAGAGACTGGCTCCAGAGATGGCAGCAAACGCAGGAAAACCGAACAGCGCGAGCACCGGCAGCAACCAAGATGCCGCCAGACAAGCACGTCCTCAAGCTCCACAAGGGACTCCATAAGGCGGAAAGCTCGATCCTCATCCAGGCGAGGACTAGCAAGATCGGGTTACGAGACTTTCTCTTTAAACGCAGGGTTCCAGGCTTCGACAGCCCATGGTGCGACTGCGGTCAGGGTAGGAGACCGTCCGGCATATCCTCGTTTTCTGCCTAAGGGAGAGAGAAAGACGAGAGCATCTTATTCAAGCTCTTGGAGAACCGATAGACACGGACAGGATGCTCGATACCCCAGGGAAAGCAGGGATTATAGCCAGATGGCTACTCCGTTCGGGCAGGCTGGGAATGTTCCAGCTAGCGAATCAACTCATCAGCTAGGAAGCGGGCACGTTGAGCCCGATCTCGGTATAGCAGGTCAGAAAGCAGACAGAGGCGGTGCGACGCAGAGGAACCTAGGTTTTTCATCCGGCCGGACGTCAGCCCGGAACGGTTTTCCTAGGCTTAGATACGTAGGGGGTCCTCATGGCCTAGATAGGTCGCTAGGTGTAAGAATAATAATAATAATAATAATAAACAGAGCAGATACGCAGTGCCCTCGTCACCTACCGAGGCCAGGTGCTCCGTGATGGCTTTCCCCGACGTCTGTCGCTTTGACTCTGCTGGCCCACGACCCACGATGCCAAGGCGTGAAGAAGAGTCCATCCTTCGTCCATCACGATGCGCACTGGCCCCACGCGCGAGCAAGCGCCCGTTGATGCGGCACATGCGGCGTCCACTGCAGTACGCGCTGTAATAAAGCTCTCGCTTCTCGTCGGCCCTGAAACTCTTTATGAAAGCCCCTTATTATTATTATTATTGTTCTTACACCTAGCGACCTATCTAGGCCATGAGGACCCCCTGCGCATCTTAGCCTAGGAAAACCGTTCCGGGCTAACGTCCGGCCGGGTGAAAAACCTAGGTTCCGCTGCGTCGTACCGCTTCTATCTACTCTTTAACCTGCCATACCGAGATCGGGCTTAGCGCGCCCGCTTCCTAGCTGATAAGTTGATTCGCTAGCTGGAACATGTCCAGCCTTCCGGAGCGGAGTAGCCATCTTACGATAATTCCTGCTTTTCTTAGGGTGTCGAGCATCCTGTCCGTGTCTATCGGTCCTCCTAGAGCTTGGACGAGATGCTCTCGTCTTTCTCTTTCCCGTGGGCAGAAAATGAGGATATGCCGGACGGTCTCCCTGCCCTGACCGCAGACGCACCAGGGACTGTCGAAGCCTAGGACCCTACGCTTAAAAAGGAAGTCTCGTAGCCCAATCTTACCAGTCCTCGCTTGAACGAGGATGGAGCTCTCGGCCTTATGGAGTCCCTTATGGAGCTTAAGGACATGCTTATCTAGCGGCATCTTAGTTGCTGCTAGGGTTCGTGCTGTTCGATTTTGCCGCGCTTGTTGCCATCTTTAAAGCCAGTCTCTCTCCTCAGCCTTGTGTGCTAAGTCTCCAGCTAGCTATTCGTTTAGCCACCTCTTACGATCGGGAGCGTCGGGGCCTTTCGGTCTGCGCCGGCGAGTCGGTCTTGTTAGGATCCATCTGGCTACGCTTTCGTATCTCGCTTGGATAAGTGATGCGATACGCGGCTGTTGGAGCCTCTCTTCCGATGCCGCCACCCTTCTGTTAAGCCATGTGTCTAAGGGGGGCACGTAAGCTTCCGTTTCTAGTACTGCGGTGGCCGTGGCTTTGAAAGCTCCTGTGACCTTTCGGAGGCACTCTGTCTGGACGTCGTTAAGTACCTTGGCTCTATTTTTCGAGATCTGGCGGTGCCACTCTGAAGCTCCATAGCCTATCGTAGACCGTACGACGGCTGTATAGACTTGGCGGGCTCGCTGGAGAGACGCGCCCTATATCGAGCCGGCTATCCGGTTTAGAGCATAGACTTGCGTCGCCATCTTCTTTGATATCGACTGGATATGGACGTCCCAGCGGAGACGTCTATCTACCTGGATGCCAAGGACGCGGCAGGAGTCTTCTGGTTTGATTTCGTGACCTTCTAAGGCTATCTTCGTGTCCGGACCTTTACGTTTTCGAGAGAAGTGGACTAGGTGATATTTCTGGACTGCGAAGGTCATGCCGTGGCTGACTGCCTATTCCTTACAGATCCTGTAAGCGGCTTCCAGCCGCTCGCAGGTTTGCTCGGGGTTTAAACCGAAGCCCACGAGGTTTGTGTTGTCTACGAAGGCTATAGTAGCTATCCCTGGTATAGCGCGGAGAGCCTTATAGAGACCGGCTGTATATAGGTAGAAGAGGATAGGCGATAGGGGTGAGCCCTGCAGGACGCCTGCCGGGACTGGGATCTCGTCCGATTCCTAGCCGTCGAAGAGTAGCATGGTAGACCGGTTAAATAGGAAGCTTCGGATCCAGCTGATAGTCTATATAGGGACTCTCAGCGCTTGCAGGTTAGCGAGGAGCCTTCCATAGTCGACCGAGTCGAAAGCGCCCGAAATATCCAGCAATAGAAGGGTTGCTACGCCTTTATATTTCCAGGCTATGTGGACTAAGTCCGTTAGCAACCGTAAGGCTGTTTCTGTGGAGCGGCCTTTCCGGTTGCCTATCTGTTCGTCCGGGAGCAGTCCGTTCTCTTCGGCAAAGCTAGCTAGCCGTTGCGCTAGTAGGCTCTCGATCGCTTTCCCTATAGTGTTAAGCAGCGCAATAGGTCTCCATCCGCCGGCTTAGTGATACTCGTTTAGCTGCTTTCCTGGCTTCCGGAGGATAACGGTGACTGCTTTCCGGAACGCTCTTGGATAGTATCCTATATGCCAGCACGCTTCTGCTAAGGAGGCCAAGGCCTGGAAGAGGGGCTTTCCTAGGCGTTTAAGGAATCCGTTCGGAAGCTGGTTTAGTCCAGGTGCCTTCCACTGGCCTGCCTTAGTAAGGATATCTTAGACTTGTTCTGCTGTCACCTTGCTATCCATATCGAGAGGCGCTACGAGCCGGTTCGTTATTCGGAAGCCGGTGTACGTAGCCTTAGGGAGGGGATAGAACCTCTCTCGGAAGGCCTCTGTTTTCTCCTTATGGGTCGTTGCTTCGCCATACAGTGTGTAGAGCGTAGGGACTGCTAGGGGTAACGGCAGTGCTGCTCCTTCTGTTCTTGCCTATCTCGCAATATTCTAGACGCCAGCTGGCTGGTTAGACGCCTCGTGGAGCATATGTCTCCAGGACACCGTCTTAGCTTCTCGGATTGCTTTCTTCTTTAAGAGAGTTGACTAACGGAGGGCTCGCTAAGCTGCGTCCGTCCTATCGGAAAGCCATGTCCACTAGGCTCGTCGCTCCTTTTCTATAGCTTCTTCTATCTCGCGGTTCCACCAGGCTTTACCTCTCCCTTTAAAGTAGCGGAGGGGGGCAACTAGGTCGGCTATCCGAGTTAATTCCTTAGTTAACGTTTCGGTGTAGCTATCGATTTCTTTTGGTGTCTCGAGTCGCCCTGGCTGTGGTAAGTGTGCCGCCTCTGCCTTCGCCTGGTTATAGTCAGCTGTTTTCCAGCTACGTCGTGGCCTGTCTTGACGATCTGTACGGGGTCCAGCCACGCGTATCACCTAGGGGAGGTGATCGGATCCAGTAAATGGGGTATACCCGTTGTAGGCAGCTCGGAGATCGTCCGTGGCCCACGCTAAGTCGATCGTGGAGTCCATGCACCCTCTTCGAGTCCATATCGGTGTTCCAGGGGGGGTGATCAGCTGGAGTCTCCAGGATTCTGCTAGCTGGAGTAGCTTGTTGGCTGCATTATGGGGTCGGACGTTGTATCCTCCCCAGACGGGGTGGTGGATGTTGAAGTCTCCCACGAGGACTGTTCGTCTTAGCTGGGGTTCGGCATAGAGGGCTTCGATAGCGGGTAGGTCCGATCTGCTGGTGGACCCAGGGGGAGGCGAGTATATGTAGACAACCGTTATAGGACCGTCTAGCAGCTGGATCGTGATATAGCACCTGTCTGGCTGCGCCTTGTAGGTCCACTATGCTAAGGGGAACTTCTTGTTAATATATATACATGCTCTACCTCCCTCGGTAGCGTATAGGAGGTGGTATAGAGAGGATCTTAAGTAATAGGTAGTCGGTATATATGGGTTTCGCCAGGGCTCTTAGATAGCTAGGATGTCGTATTCTTCGGAGATGGCATCGACTGCCGGGATCTGTGCTTTCTTACTTTTCTGCGTGTTCCAGTGTAGGATCCTTAGCGCTGTCATGGTCGAGCGTGGATGCTATTTAGTGTTAACTCCGGTGTTTCGATGTCCATGTCGTCTATCTCTTTATGGGTTCTGCTGCGGGCTCTGCCAGTGCTTCTAGTACGGTAGCTGGTTGCTCGACGCTTCCGCGGCTGTACTGTCTGCCAGTCCTCGGCTGTTAGCTTAGGGGGTTCTTACGAGGGCAGTGCGAATCCCTTCGGTCTCGTGATATAAGTAGCCTTAGCGATCTGGACCTGCTCTTAGCGGACTGGACACTCCTTAAACCACGCAGTATGTGGTCCTCGGTATGCTAGACAGCAGTACCGGCTCTTATTCTCGGCTTCTGGGTATTCTTTATCGTCATACTTTGTTGAAGAGCAGAGCCCACACCTGCGTACGTGGCGGTAAACGCGGGCGATATATCCGTAACGGTAGCAGTGGTAGCATTGCTTAAGCTGGGCTCCTTCGGCGAAGGGTTCGCATGGATAGTAGCCATACTGCCAAATAAGGCCGTCTCGGCATAGCTGTTCCACTTGTTGAACCGTGGGTACTGCAATATATAGGGCCGTGACCTTCCTAGACGAGTTCTTGGCGTTGCGAGGAAGCTTGGCCTCCAGGACGTCGATAGGGCCGCCAGGCTGGTTCCGGAGTTGGACTTCTAGCTGCCCTTGGTTCGTCTCTATGGCCTCCTTGTTGATGCCATAGGCCACCACCAGGATCTTTCTCTTCTAGATAGAGGCGTTCTCTCCGAAGGCCTCGGCGGTCCAGGCTAGGTCGGCCTCTAGGGCCTGTTTCTCTGCTGTTGATTTGCAGGTGACCGCGTAATCTCCGCTAGGGAGCTTCCTAGCTGCCACTACTGCCTCTCTACCTATTGCTACGTTAACTTTCCGTACGATCTCTTTATAGGTGCGGCCTTCAGTTCCCGCGGCCTTAACTGTGACCTCCCGTTCGTGTCGAGGAAGTAGTGTCTTAGCTACCTGAGGAGCCCTAAGTGTAGGAGCGGCGGTAGGGGTAATAGCGGCTGCAGCGTATGTCTTAGGAGCTTTAATTTCCTTGTGGATAGCCTGGAGCGCGTTCTCGATATTATCGATGCGTCTTTCGATACTGGTCTGGCTATCTGGTTCCTTGGCTGCCGCCTCTAGGACCGGGATGGCGGCTTGTACGGCTGCGACCAAGGTCGCAGCGTCGGAGTCACCGGCTAGGAAGCGTTTAAGGCGGTTTACGGTACCGCGTATAGCTTCTGGACTGCGTCCAGGTGTAGTGTTGCTGCTTGGCGATGGCGTTCGCGAATCTGGAGGCGACGGCTCAGGCGGTGGGGCGGCCTGTTGGCGGCTCCCACCACCCGCGTTTTGTTTCACTGGTGGTGGATCGACCATTTCTAGGGTAAATGAGGCCCTAGGAACAGTTTCCGGGCTATCCGGTAGGTTTTAGAGTCGTGGTTGTGAAGTTATCGCCGTGTGGAGTCATGAAAGCCCCTTATGTTCTATGCACTTGCACGCAAACTACTTTGTTCAAGATGCAGTTCTCACCGCCATCCTTCTCCAGTCCCTTGCCCTATCCCCCGTCCTGGCCCTGCCTACGCCAAATGGCGCGGGCGACCTCGAAAGCCGCGCTGAGTAGAAGGCGGACAGCACCAAGACCGAAGCAGTACGTACCAATACCGCCGGAAACAGGAAGTATGAGAGCTAACGGAGGATGACGAAGACAGGTAGATGAGGAAAATGGCGGGCACGGGAGACAGGCTAAAACGAGGAGAGTGGCGGTCACGTCTGCTGTAATTTATCCCAATAGGCCCGGAAATGCGCATTTTGGCGTACATTTTAAACTGACCAGTTAACTGTCAGCGCTTGAGTTCAGAGGCTCAAGAGTACGTACCCTACGCCAAAAATACTGGGAATCCGAGGTACTAGGGAAGAGGCGCTGTAATACGAATCTCCGGGCCTGTCGGGATAGGCGTGGCTCGCAAAGTGGTGTCTGTCCTGTGGTGATGCCGAACTCCGCTTTCGGTTGAGCGGACGGGCGTCCTGTTACCATGCAAGCACCACAAGCTTTTGCATGTATGCCTGTTGGTGGCCGTCGGATGGTACTGTACACGCACGACGAGATCGCAGCGGTGGAAACAGCGGCACCTTTTCTTTTCCGTTGCACGCCGTCTCGGAGACGCCGAAAGTGCTCCTCAACCAACAAGACCTGGTCGTTGCCGTCTTCGTGAAGACGGAATAAGTCCGTCTCGGCGCGTGTGTCCGGGATCGCGCTGTACTTGATCCCCTTTGCCACCGTCGCGCTCGCGCAGCTGAGATAAGAAAGCGCCGCTGAGACTATACCCATCGAGGGACGGTACGCGTCGCATGACTCACAGCAACGTGTATTCCTGTCGATGTGGTCCTTGTCTCTGTACGGCCAAGTACACTCCTCCTTGGTTGTGGTCTATTGGACCACGTAACGCAAGACGACCCAAACTGCACCGAGGATAAGGGTCTCCTCGAAGGCGGACATCTATTCAGGCTGAAAGGCGCCTCCGCTGCGCGAAGTGATGGGAAATGAGGCACGGGGAACGGCCGCAGTGTGTTGATGGGCAAAATCCAGGCGGACAGGCGCGAGAAGCGGGTGATTCTAGTTACGTAAGGCACTACGCAGCGCCGCGGCCCCAGTGAGTAAGTACCCTAGGTCCCGTGATGGCGGGGCGGCAGAATAGCTACGGTAATAAGGCTAGGGGTACTTCTCCAGTCGGGCGTCCGGGGAGGCGCGCGGGACCAGGCGGAGCCGGCGTCGGAACAAAGGGGCGCGATGCAAGCGGAGCTAGGCTAGGGGGGGAAGGTTGCTCCGCTAGTCCACAATGCCGGCATATCGGTTCCGATGGCGTAGTAGGCCTAATTGGGCAGTGCGGACATGTTCTGTCCCGGAGAGGCGATTGTGGAGGTCAGGCCGACGACGCCAAGGGCCGCCAAGGTCTCGCCAAGCGGCGCGCGAGATTCACACAAAGGGGGAACCTGCCGGCGTTGGCCATTGCCCATCTTGGCCCACGGTCGGCGCCATGAAATCCGCGCACATCCAAGAGGGAAGGAGAAATAAGCTCGAGGGCCGGCGCTGTCCGCCTAAAGGGACGCAGGGGACGCATATCGGCAGCCTCGTGTCCGGCCGGTCGTCCGGGGAAAAGGATCACGACGAGCGGAGCCGGCGTGCCGGACGCAACGAGCCCCACAATGTAACCCCGACCCCCCCGGTTCCCCTTTCTTTTGTTTGCCTGACCCAGTCTTTGCCGTAGAGTGGTACAGCGGTTTTCCCTCCAATAAAGGGCGGCACCCACATCTTGGCCTCCTATCCCGCTGCCGGCACTTTACCTGAAGCGCTGCATAGCGCCCATTATGCCATTCAACCGGACAAGCAACGCCACCCGGCGCCATCGAGAAAGTCGACGACGGTGACTGAGGGCCCGTGGTCGAAGATGGCACCGATCGCCCCGAGGGAGAGCACATATATAATCAGCATGAACCGCCCCCTTCCTCGCCGACGTTGGATATCCTCCATCGCCTATCCAAGCAGTTTAGGCCATCCCCCTGGACCACCACCACCCATCCGCGCACCTTGCATCCGCCCCCCAAGATGAAGATCGCCATCGGCTGGATGCTGGCGTTGGCCACGAGCGTCCTGGCGTCTCCCCTCCCCGAGGAACTCAACCTCCCCGAGGACTTCAACATCACCGCCACGGCCGAGGCGCTGCAAGCCCGAGGCATCTCGCCTGGCCAGGGGACCCACGGCGGCTACTTCTACTCCTTCTGGACCGACGGCAAGGGCAACGTCAACTTCAACAACGGGAACGGCGGCCAGTACAGCGTGTCCTGGTCCGGTAACGGCAACTGGGTCGGTGGCAAGGGATGGAAGCCCGGTTCCGCTCGGTGAGTACTGCCGTGCCCCCCTTCGCAGTCTCCCCTCGCCTCGTTTCACGTACTATCATGATAAGTTGACTGACGCGCTATTCGCCGCCTAGCACCATCAACTACAGCGGCAGCTACTCGCCCAACGGTAACAGCTACCTGGCGGTCTACGGCTGGACGCGCAACCCCCTCGTCGAGTACTACGTCGTCGAGAACTTTGGCACGTACGACCCGTCTTCGGCTGCCCAGCAAAAGGGTACTGTCAACGTGGACGGTAGCTCGTACCGTATCCTCCAGACGCAGCGGAACAACCAGCCGTCCATCGAGGGCACGAGCACTTTCCAGCAGTACTGGTCTGTCCGTGCCAACAAGCGCACCGGAGGTTCCGTCAACATGGCTGCCCACTTCAACGCCTGGGCCAACCTGGGCATGCGGCTCGGCAGCCACGACTACCAGATCGTTGCCACGGAAGGCTACTTCAGCTCCGGCTCCGCCTCCATCACCGTGGGATAGGTGGCGCCGGCGCCGGCTGCAGCCCGGCCCGTTGCCCATCTTTGCCGGTGAAGGATGTGTCTCGCGGGCATGAAATCTCACGTGCTTGTCTTCGCCCCGGTTATTGAACGGTGGTTGGATGGGATTGGGTGATTGATGAGAAGCGAGAAGATCTGTCGGGGCAGGGAGGAATCTACGTACGTGTACATGAGTCAATGAATCAGTGGGGAGACAAGTCATCTTCCAACACCAATAACACGGTTTTTCTTCCCTAGCTTTCTATGGCAAATCATCCATCATCTGTCTCAACCGCGTTGTCTCTTAAATGCAGGCATACCAGTGTGTGGAACTCATAAAGAGTTGCGAACTGAGTTAATTGGCCCAGCGCGTGGCTATTTCAAGCTAAGGAGTGAACGGTGGCGGGGCCCGGGAGAGAGGTGCAGAAAAGTGGACTACGGTGTAGAGCGGACTAGGGGGAGGAACTCCTCACAACTGGCGAGATAATCATCAGGCTGGGAATAATATTGGGGCCCTGAAACGTCTTCGCACTTCCCTGGTTGCCATGGTCAGTTCCCTGAGCGACTAGTGATATCTGCGTGTTGCACCCTACTTACGGAACGTGGCGAAAACCGAGGCTCTTTACGAGTGGAATCGATGTATCTTTAGAGAGCTGCATTTCTGGCGCAGCACGAGTCCTTAAATTGCATCTAAACCAAGATCTACGGTATCGCGGCTCCAAGGGGAACAAGTGTGCTCCATGTTGACCCAAGCATCAAGACTACGATTCAACCACGGATCGTTACTCCATCTCGACACAGACTATCTAACTTTGGTGGCCTTCCAGGGCAGCCAAGAAACTAATGGGGTCGAAGCCTGGGCCCGGGCGGCAGTCTCCGATCCCGTGATATCGGGGACTCGGCGAGATCCACTCATTAGACCAAGTCAGAAGGCTGAAAAATAAAGTTTGAGCCGCATCGGGATCTCACCCAAGGACTGCGTGACGGCCGGCGGGGATTGGCCACTCGGCAGAGAGCTCGAGAAAGTCTGAAAAGGCCCCCGGAATGGCCAATCGTCGGATACGTGCAGCTGACATGGACAATATGACTTGTGCGTACATCGGGGATTCACCGTCGATGCTCGAAATGCCCGCGCTCACCTAGCTAGACACAAAGGCACCGCAAAACCTCTCTCCTTCAGGTACCACTAATTTACGAATCCTCTACTAGTCTGTATTGTTTTTATTTCGCCTGCGTATTCTCCGCGTTCGGTTCAGAGCCTGGGAATCTGCCCTGGCCGGGGTCGGAGGATACGGACGCTAGAAAACAAGTACAAGTGGCGTTTCCATAGTCGAGCTTTATTTTAATGCCAGCAGCTTTAAAAGGGGGGGTAGAAAGTCTTCACAAAACCAATGTCACAGTTTTACGGTTCAAATTTCAACTCGATGACTATCCCTTAAGACCATGAGTAATAATCTGGACCCAATTGCAGGTGGGGGCTAGTTGAATAACCCTTACAGTTGAGAATGTACACGGATTGCCAAGATGGGAAGAGTGGATGGTTATTCGACGGGTACCACATTGGAAAGGCGTCTTGGCAGGAATGTAAACAACACACGAAAGGGGCTCAATTTTCTCGACCTTTTCCTGTATCACCATCCTCCTGTTTCCTGTGAAAACGGGAAATGGTGGCACGCAGACTTTATACTATGCAAGTGGACTAGATGGTCACAGGAGGACAGCAGGGCCGTGAACAGTGTTCAAACTGGAAAGTCTAGAATGTCCCGTCTTTTTTATTCTCTTGCTTCTCAGCTCGCCACATGCCTGCTGCGGCCCAGCTTGGCTACTGCCTCATTCCACGTGATTTCCATTCACACATTCATGATCTCCTGTATGGTCCCTTCGGCAGCTCGAGATCCATTTCTCAATTATTCAATCGAGGGCATGCCCGACGTTTCCAACCCAAAAACTGATCTAAGGGCAGTCGAGGTCGGCGCTCTTGCTGTCGAACTTGCATCGGTTATCGTGCGAGATGGCAAGCTGTGTCGTCGTCAGATTTCCAAGTTTGCCAAGGGAAGGGGCTTGAGGCATGTTTGCTTACGTTGATGTAACCTCCCTCGCCGCGGCTCCAGAACGCGTTGGGTTGCGTCATGTAGAAGCAGTCGTAGCTGTACAGCCGGTTAGACTTGACGTTCGTGCTGACGAAGACTACGAGATGGCGAACTTACTTGGTGTGCAGGGGACCCGAGCGGAAACTGACCGAGACCTTGCCGTCAATTCCATTGGGGTCCTTGAGGTCGTAGCCCTCGTTGTAGCAGATGGTGGCAGCGAACTTTGATGGGTTCGGGTTGCGAGACGCCATCTGCGCCACAGTCTGCTTGGTGAACTCCTCGCGCGCCTGTGTGGTTCCCTGTCAGTAAGGCTCAAGACCGAGAGAGTATGGAACCCACCTGGTCCCAGTTCGAGATTTGGCCAATAAGTTCCGTGGTCGCCTTGACGGCGGCCTCGGCAGCAGCAGTGGCGGCCGCGGTGCCCAAGGCCGTGACGATAGCGGTGACGATTTCGCGCTTCGCAAGCACCTCGGAGTCCTCGGAGCGGACCATGACGTCACTGGTGGCGGCGGTAACGCCTCTCGTCCGATGGGCAGCAAAGCCCTTCGAGACGGCGGGGGCGGGAGAGGCAGCCACGAGAGAGGCGGCGCCAAGGAAGGTGAGGACGTTGGTAGAGAAACGCATTGTGATGGTAAGAATAGGAGCTGTGGAGAGAGAGCGAGAGAATGAGAGACGGGACAGGTGCTTTTGATGGGATGGAATGGTGCCTTGGATGATGCACTGTTCTTACGGGCTTTACTCAGGTTATATACACGGTAGAGGGCATCCACGATGTCAAGATGGCGGGATGGATGGTCAGAACACCTGAAGTATCACGTATAGCGCATTACGACGTAGAGGCCCGACTGGAGTTTGGTCCGGGAGACTTGGCCGCAAGGACTGATCCTGGGAATCCATATTGAGATTTTCGCCGAGATCACTCGTGCCGCGCTGTCAGCACTGGTCAATCTCAATGCCTCTATGTGCTGCCTACAACTGACTCACGCTGCAGGTTCCCTATCTTTCGGGCCTCGCAAGAAACATAGCGGCCACTCCCGATCTCCACGTGATGGGGCGCGTGGGGTCGGCACCACTAACCGAATGATGTGACGTCTGGTTCGGCCGTCGGTGTCTCAACGTGGGGTGGCTTGTACCAAGTAAATTCTTTGTACCGGCCGCGAGTCAGACGCTCCTCGTGATGTGGATGCTGTTCTTTGGCCTTCCCGACTTCCGCCCCGCTCCCACCCCGCCCTGGTTAATTGCAGAGGCTACGATTCGGTCAAGCTCTATCCACTTTGGGCAAGCATTGTCATTCTTATCACTTTGCACGGATCGTACAGCATCCTTTGGGGCGGGCGGAGCGTTTGGAGAGTCTTCCGGCCCGCCCCCCTTCTTGCACAAAAGCCCAGCGCACGCCAAGTCAGTGCTTCATGCGAACTGCTGCGACCTTTGTGCTGACCCCAACCACACCTGGACCGGCGCTGTACTCCCTGTACCTAATATGGATGCGCGTACCTGAGCCAAGCCTTGATTCATCGGAGCTGGCAGGCCAGCTGACTAGCAGCCCGCCCGTGCCCCTACTACCCGCCTGGGGCTAAACATTGTTCGTCCCGGGCCCACCGGGTACTCTCCCCCTAGTTCCTTAGCCCTATCTCCCAAGGTTAGGGAATGGCATGTTATACTCACTTTCCCTTCGCATCAGATGACCGGTAAGAAGGTCAGCTTGGACTGATACCTTGCGGAAAGGAAGACTCAGTGCCCGATCCGCTGATTTACTAAGCGGGTGAAGTTTGCAAGGGATATTCCGAGAAGCGAAACCATTGAGGAAGTGACACGGAAACAATACGGGAAAATTTCCCACCGACCAATGAAAAACTACGACTTACGCACGATGGCGGTGACACAGCGTTGCTACTTTCCCAAAGCATGATAGGGTGTCCAACGGAGGCCTATGTAGCATATCATGACCCACGGGCCGCCGGTTTTCCGCGCCGATGGTATGGATGGCTAAGGGTCCGGTGGAGCCGCTCTCATCCGCTTGGCCAATGGATGTACCCTATCGCGCATAGACGGAATCGTGATCTAACCAGAGATAGAGAGAGACCTCGCTTTAGTTGGAGTTAAAGCGGCTACGACGTAAACGGGATGCTCCGCAAATATCAAGAAAGTTACGACGACACAATCGGATACTTGGCTATGATAGAAGAGCCTCCGAGACGTCCGTAAGTTGAGCAACGGTATAACTGGTTAGAAGCGCTGAAGACGGCGTAATTGCGAGGATATCACGCCTTTGGGAGCTGATAAGCGCTAGGAATCCTAATATCCGAGTGGGGCCGATAAAGCGAGCGTGGCGAAATATAATATCTCTAGTCTCTGGCTCCAAATCCTCCCGAAACCGAAGCCGGAGATTCTGAGACAAAATACACAAACCGAGGCCCGTTAAGTCTTACATGTCACTCATGAGGCCGCTGCCTCCGCGGTCGGCGATTCGATCCTCTCGGGATCAGATACCTGGGTACCTGGGCTCCATATGTCAAACAAGATCCACAGCGAAGGTGGGGAGAGCAGCCACGGGGTCGGCCGAGAGATGGATGGCCTTGGTGTTACCGTTTGAACCGTGGAAACCAGGAGCAACGGTCCCTACCCTCGGCGCGGGTACGATATTTTGCCCATGGTGATCCGTCATCCAGCCCCAGGGCGGGTGGAGAGAGGTTCGACGCTCTGGCCAGTGCTATGGCAGTATCCGCGAGCACGCTCCTCCAACTCCATTTCAAGCGATACCTGAGTGGTGGACCCATGGGTGGTATAGAAAACGACCTCCCTCGCCTCTTTCCATGATACAATGTCCCACCGCCTCAGAGTAGCCAAGCTTTAACGACAGGAAGTGTGTCAGCCACCCAATATCTACGCATATTACCAGCTCCATTTATTCATGTCAGCAATCGACATGACGTACCATCAGGCGCCGAGAGTGAAAACATATAGATCTTCAAGGAGCTCGGCGTGCCAAGCATGCATTGGCCTTCTACTCTTGGCTGCTGCTACCGCTCAGCCTTAGGGTAAAGACCACGGCTCGCGAAAGCCGGGTCGGGTAACAGGTGAATATGTAATGAGACGGAGGAAGATGCCGTTGCAATACTTGATAGACGTGTTGCGAACGAGCTCGGGCAGTTCGTCCAACAGAATGGTAACATCCTCTAAGAAGAATTCTATAACACCCAATCCAGGTCTACCCACGAAGTGGTTCGTTTGGTCTGGGACGGAATGGAATTCTATGAATCTGGACCGACAATAGCTAGGGACCCGGAATGTCGTCATCGTTGTGGCCCGTGACACATGGTCGGCTTCGACCGATTGGTAGTATTCTCCTCCACAGGACACAGGAGTGATCTGGCCGGAGAGTGTGCTCCTTGGGCCCGGCTGTGTCTTACCGTGCTGACCAGGCCCTCTACTGGGTTTTCTGGACACTTGTTACAGTCCACACCGACAGGTTGCAGATCCCCCCATCGGCGCTTTTACGCCAGTGGAGATGCTGGACCGAATAAAGCCCAGCGCCTTTTTCTGGGTACAAACAATGGAGCAGCAACCTCACTGGAGCCTGCACCACTACCAATAGTCCTCGTGTAGAACCCGCCGATTGGTAACCAGGGGCCTTGGAAAGTCAAATATAGTAATTGCCCTGGTATGTGGACTGAATTCATCCACGCCTCCAGTATTCGGTTAACAGCAAATACCCACCCAGTAGCCGGATTTTGCGAGGGACACGCAAAGGACCTTGCTGATAAATTGACAGCAATGATTTTGCAGCGATTGCTTCGCATCTTGGACTTGAAAACTAATTCAATCATTGGGAGCTGTGAAAAAACCAGTTCATAACGAATTGAAACGCTCCCTCATGGTTGCCGGGAATCTTTTACGGCGCGCCAAAATGAGTGGGACTAGACCCACCGAATCCCAATCAATCCCTGGCAAGGAAAGTCGCGCTACAAGGGGGAGCTCGGGCGCCGCCGTTCCCCCACAGACGCCAACGGTTTCCATCACCAGGTCAACAACACGAGGTCAACACCACCATCGTCAGCCATTTGTGCATTTGCATCCGCATAACGCGTGTCCCTCATCCGATTGCCGGTCGCACGAAAATGGCACGCGTCAAAGGTGGCACTCCGCGGTCAACGCCATCGATCCGCTTCCCAGCCGCCACGGCCTTTACCCGATCCCGCGGCGGTGCGTTCTGTTCGCCTTGCCCCATTGCCCCATTGTCCCGCCCCTCCTCGCCATCGAGGTTCCGTAAACTGACGCGGCCTGCCCTTGCTCCCCCGCAGCGACGCCCGTCAAACCCAGCGCAGGTGACGATGCCCTTGAGAGGTCAGCCTCGCCCGCCGCGTCGGTGAGCCGACGATCGCGGTCGCGCTCCCGATCCCAACGCGACGACGCCCGTCCCGAATCCCAGACCATCGTCGCCACTCCCGTCAATCACGACCACGCCGACAGCGACGACCTGGCCGCCCAGTTGCTCCATGAGACACGCCCCGTCAGTCTTAGCGCCGCTCCGTCCGACGCGGTCGACGGAAACCACGAGGCGAACGAGGAGGAGCAGAGCACCGAGCGCAAAGACGAGGAGGCACAAGAGGACGAGAGCGTAGCAGACGTAAAGGAAACGCAGGACGCTGGCGAACCCGAGCTGGCAGGGGAGGATATGGATGAGGACAAGGAGGAGACGAATGAGGACAAGGAGGAGACGAATGAGGACAAGGAGGAGACGAATGGGGACAAGGAGGAGACGAATGAGGACAAGGAGGAGACGAATGAGGACAAGGAGGAGACGAATGAGGACAAGGAGGAGATGGATGAGGACAATGAGGAGATGGGCAAGGACGAGGAGGAGAACGAGGGCGGCGCTGACGAGGGCGAGTTCGAGGTCGAGAAGATATGTAGCTTTCAGCTGGCCGAGGAGGAGGCTTCCCCCGGCGGCGACGGCGCGGCGGCGGCGGCGCCGGCAGTGCTGCTCGAGATCAAGTGGCGCGGGTACCCGCGGTCGGCCAACACGCTGGAGCCCGAGGCGGGCGTGCAGGGGAGCGCGGCGGCGGCGCTGCTGTACAAGTTCTGGGCGGCGCGGGGGGGCCGGGACCGGGCGCTGGGGCTGCGGCCGCAGACGGCGGCCTACGTGCCGTTCCGCGTCCTCAAGCGCGTCGAAGACGGCGCGCGGCGGCGGCGGCGGCGCCCCGGCCGCCGCCCCGCCGCCCGCTACCTCGTCCAGTGGCTCGGCTACGACGTCGACCAGGCCACGCCCGAGTCGGAGCCCAAGCTGCGCGACGTCGCGCCCGACCTCCTCGACGCCTTCTTGCGCGGCAACGCGGCCGACGCGGCCAACGCCGGTGGCGCCGACGGCGAGGTCGAAGCCTTTTCGCCTCGCTTTCCCGAGTGATTGCGGGACACGACCTGCCGGGGCGACGGGCCTCCCGACGTCGTCGGATAAGGCGGCCTCAATGCAACGGCGCGCGGATATCGACAAATACCGCATCCTATCTTGGGTTTGGATTGGCTTGGCGGTGTAAATATACCATTACAAGCGGCAAGATGTTGGGAACGGCGTGGAATATGCGTGGGTCACTTCCGGTCGCGAACCCTTTCGGCTCGCCGTTATGTGCCCAAGGATACGCGCGGACTGTTGGACTTCGGAGTCACGGGACGGTTTCATTTATATATTCCGGTTGTCATCTTTCCGATCACAGCAAGTTGGACAGAAAAAGCGTGTATTGATTTCCGACCCAGGGCATAAGGACACAGCCATATCCCCAAGCTGGTCATGGTCTCTCTGTCTACTCCCCTTCCGAGTCCCCCCTATCGCCTCGCCCCCATTGCCGCCGGCCGCTGATGTGTCCTTGTCGCTGCTACTCTCGCCTATGCCACCTTCGGCGCCGGGACGTGTAGTACAGTTGGCCTGCCCAGCTTTGCCTTCTGGTTGTTCTCGCCGCGGATTCGCGTACGCATCCCGCGGCGGCCATGTCCTCCGTCGTCAGGCGAGCCGCACCCGGCCCACACTGGCCTCTTACCGCTAGACGGCTGCAGTCGGTACGCCGGCGTCGGAAGCTGTCGCGCTGGCCGATATCGAGAGGGACTCGGCGGGGTAGTTGGCCTCGCCGATTTCGCGGGCCGCAAAGCGGTTGCCGGCGGCCAAAGAGGCCAGGGAGCCGATGGCCGTCACGAGAGCGAGGAAGCGCATGGTGATTTGGGGACGGCGAAAATGAACTTGGGGCGATAAGAGAGACGTTGCAAGATGGCAGTGTCGGGGCTGGCGTGAATGCGAATACGGGTGTAAGAATAGAGATGATACGTTTAGTCTATGAACCGTGGCATGCTTTTATATACATAGCCACGATACGCGTGCTGTTTTCTTTATACGTCACGGCCCTTAGTGTCTCGTAAATTCATCTCACCTGATCCATTGTGCAAATCGCCGTGATGTAATACCAACGACGTTGACGTGTCTCGGGACCGAACCAAGGTTTCCTATCCCCACGTTGTCCGTCAAATATTCGCCGCGGTCTCTACATGCACTACGCTAGCCGCCAAGATGTTTGGTCTCGCGTGATCTACATGGTACTGCGAGGGAAGATGCCGTCTTGACTCGTATCTGACGATATCCATTCGGAGCCGCCGTGTTGATAGCATGTTGGGATGAATATGTCCGCCCTGGGTGGGGCAAGGTTCACAGAGGCGGCTCCCCACCCCACAGCCATGAATTTGTATTCCGTCAGATGAAGTCTGATGTATGTCAGCTAAAAGCAGAGCACGAGTCTAAATCGACTGTGTCGCTCAATCTACCTTCCGTCCTTTTTTGTTCGGGACACCTTTGCCAGACCTTTGACCTGCCATGACACAGGGACATGCATTGGTTGTGGGCGATGTCCTTGTAAAGTATTAACGCTGCGAGGCCTCTCGTCATACCTGCCCCTGTTACTTTTTATTCTGTCCACAAGAAATATCTTTGGGTCTGGGAAACATGCCATGCGCCGGGCTATCATGCTCGGTTCCGAGATTCAGCATGTCTTTCGCCTGGCGTAAACTTTAATAGCTGCTCGTGGCCGTACCTGGCCAAGTTTTGTCCGCTCCCGTTGTTTCTGTTACCGTATGAAGTCTGCCTATCGCAACGCGTTGTCCATAAGCTCTATCTATTATCTTTTGTCACTGTACGACGTCTCGCCCATGTACTTGAACTCATAGCAGTGAGGATATCGCGTGTCTTACCCAACACCCACACTCGATCCCAGTCGTCTTGGACTCAGTACAGAGAGTGCCGCTGGCATAAGACGTTGCACCAGACAATGTCGCGTAGCTGAGAACCAGCGATTCCTATGGCTGGACGCGGGCGAGACGAGTCCCGCATTCCCAAGGCCGCGTGGTCGAGGGCGGGTACCTGGTTCAACACGGGTTAGGATTGGGTCAGCTTGCCTGTCTGTTCCTTGGCCATTTACATCCGTACATGCCAGTTCTTTGTGATGTTGCTCTTTCCCGCCATCGCGATCGCTATTGCTGATCTCACCATGGCCTTGTCCAGGACGCTAGGTACGGGAGCCGCCTACGAAACACTGGCAAGTACATACCTACGTAGGCTTCGGAAGACAAGTTCGCATAGACATTCGGTCTCATTCGCTACTACATAGGGAGACAGACGGCTTTGCTACTCCGCATTACGGGCGAGACACCCATACTCGCTGGAAAAAACCGGGAGATAGGAGAAGATAGCGCGTAAGCATTATGGTAGGTCGCGGATTCTGAAGTGGGAGACTTTCGCAAACTGGTCATGGTCTGGCCTTGTCGTGGCTTCCAGCTTCTGGCCCACGCTTCGGCACCTCCATTGCGTGCTTTATGTACTTCACCTGGGTACCTTCAAAATTGGCGACAAGCATGGGGATGAGCAAAAAGGCTGGCAGTCGAGACTGTAGGCTGGTACGCAATTGTAGGAGCCAGGTGACGGCCTTCTCATCGACTTGTAGCCGGGGCCTGAACTGGATGATGCCTTCATATTGCCGTTCGGCCTATGCGCAGAAACTGGCAGGTTCGGCCAGGCACTTACCTTCCCATGTTTGGCCCGTTGGGGTTTAGATGACTGACTGCCCTTCAGTAAATAGACCAAGATGAACGCAGGTCCAGTCAGGGCAGGCAAGGTTCATGGATGCGACGGTTACCTCCTTCGAAGCTCCCTAAAAGAAGTAGATGCACCGTCTCAACAAGAGTCCGATGCCCCTGGCGAGAGGCAGATGACGAAAGAAGCAAGCGTATGAGGCTGTCGTTGCCCTCTTTCGCATTTTTTGCCTTCTCCCTAGCAGCCCTGCCTGTGTCCCCCAATCTATTCCCAGGGCAGCGTCTCGCTTTGCCCTCCGCTTCCCTCTCTCTTTCCCCTTCTTCTCCTCATCTCGTCTTCTCCCCAACACGAATTCTTTGGTTGACAGCATCATTCTCGACTGAATCTTACAACAGCTCTCGCAATCAGCTCTCGTCTTCATTTTTCGCCCTCGCCATCCTCACGTCCAGTATTCCTGCCCGTACACCCGCCGAGGCCTTCATTATTCTCCCGTCATCATTAGTCCTCCGTGTGCGCGTCCTTCTAACCTGCCCCACCTGCGCAAGAGGCCCTTCATTAGAATCCCGTCGTCCAATCTCCAATCCCGAGTCATCTGAACTCGCTCCCAGTTGCTCCGTCCACCGCCTCCAGCATGAATCCTGAAGTCGTCCAGGAGGTCGCTGCGCACGTTGACGATATCCGTTTCAAATTGGATCGCGCCAAAACTACCATTGCAAATTTTAACGTCACCGGGAATGTGGACCATTTCGGCATGGACCAGTGGTGCAAGGACGTGATCCGCCTGGGCCACGGAAGGCAGAAGATCGTGTTGCTTGACGTGAATCGGCTTAGATCGATCAATTCGACAGACGACATTGCCGGGACAAAGGGGGAAAGCGGAGGAGGTTTGAGACCCTCGGGCAATGAGCAAAATAACATGTACCCATCTGACACCAAGTCATCCAGCGGCTCCACTGGAGACCCAGGCCCTTCGCAATCCGGATTCCAAAAGTCCACTCCCCGACTTCGCGAGCGTGTGCCGACTCGTCCCCTATTCTGGGAGCCTTCCAAGAATGAAACCGCAACCGGTGAAGAACCAAGATGGGACCCTGCAAGATGGTATGTGGCTATCCAGCAGACGGACAAGTGCTAGTGCCTTTACCTTGCCCGGATTTCTGAAGCGGATCAAACAACGACGGCTTCGGTCCAACTACGAGCACTGGATGTCTCCAGCGGCCACTCTGACCACTTCCTACAAATGGCAAGATTAGCCCGCCGAATAAACGGATTACTCTCCTCCACCGGCCACAGTCCGATCGACACGCAGCGCATAACTTTCGAAATTGGCCACGCACCAAGGCTTGAGGCCGGCCAACACCAGCTCGTTGGCTCAGTGATCTGCGACCTTCTACAACGCTTTGTGCTCGATCCGTCAAGATTCTAGAACCATTATACGCCGGAACGCAGCGAGTATTTCGAGGACTACAACCCCAGGCCGCCCGTAATGCATCTCTACAGGTACCTGAAAACCTTGCATCAAACTCTGGCGTCCATGTGGCTACTGAGCGCCCTAAGGGAATCGACCGTGAAAAATACCATGGAATTGAAGAAAACGAACACTGAGCGAGATGCAAACCCAAGGCGGACCGGAACCCAGTTCTTGAATGTCGTGAGGACTGATCTTGCATCCAGGGGCCGCAAACTTCGTGGCAGGGAGAAAAGAATAGAAGCATCACGCGATTACCTTTGCGAAGAAAGAAAGTCGATCCGCGGGTGGGTTCAGAAGCACTTGGGCGAGGAAGCCTGGACTGAAGAGCAAGTCACTGCAGAGGAAGGCGATCCGGAGAAAGACGGGGGGACCTTCATGCGGACGTTGCTGACAGAAAATGGGCAAGAATGGGCATCTTTTCGTGGAATCTCCGGATTCCGTTCGCGTGCGACTCGAGGCAAAGACTGGATAGAGGATTTCATCAGAAAAGTGTTCCCGAAGGACCACAGCGCTAACCAAGAGGACAGCGAATCCGCTTCGGCGGAAGAGCCAGCTACATCGACGGCGGAGCAGCCGCCAGAATGAAGCAAACACTTCCTTCTCCACGTCGTTACTACAGTATTAGTATAGCGAAAGCGTATGGGTCGATGTGTGGCGAGGTCAAGAGATGGGGAATCCTTCTGTAGTCACTGCCAACTAGCGATTTCAATAGGTTACTGTTTGATAAATCGATAAAAGATGGTGATGCGCAGACCGTCTTCGACAATGAGGCGGGATTATGTCATTGGCTTCTCTGGAGGTTTCAATGTACCACCCGTGGTATCCCAGTCCAATTCCCCTGTACTCGGTAGAATGCAGCCCCAGGTCGTCTCCCCGGAAGCCGGCTCCAGTTTAGACACCAGCACGCTTCGTTCTCGGTGCACCAAGTCGACTCATGCATGGCCCTTGGCCGGGAATCGGCAATGGCCAAGGTGTGCTGGGTTCTCCAGGTCGAAAGAGAACCAGCCTTCCAATTCCAGCATGGTCCTTCGTCTGGAGATTGAACCGACCGGCAAAGACCCATGGCGCTTCCCAACCGACAATGTATCAGCGAGCCAGGTCTGCCGACGTAAAATACGTTGAACTAGTTGTCCACGGCAATATACCGGCGCCGGGGCGACGACATTCCAGCCAACTCTGTATATGGCCTGTCGGGAACCCAAGCCACGACGAGAAACCCACCCGGGACAAAACAATCCCGCAACGCAGCGTGCTCGCGGGATCTCTCGGGGGCTTCTGGGTCATTTGCCTTAATTAGTTGGGCCAACAACCTCCCATTCTTATATACAAATCTTGCGTTTGGGTTTTGGCGACAGGGTAATCATATCTGTCACCGGGCACGCCGTCGTGCGGGCCCTCGGGACAGCATAGATCGTGGTTGCGAGCGCCAGGGCTGACGCTTCCGGCCGCACTGCGTAACCGGATTGCTTCTGAGACGCGGCATTTTGTCTCTTCGTTAAGTGGAAGTCAAGCCCAGGTCACAGTCCCAATACTGTACTTGAAGACACTGGGGCCTCCACTCGCGATTTCAGTATTCACCCGAGTACAATCGAGCTGGCACTACCCTGTTAGGACAAGTGCGTCATCGTACCCCTTAGATGGGGTCAAACATGCCTCACTCCAGTAGGCAAGCACTCCCTCAGGATCGGAATTGACGATACACTTAATCCGTGTTTACTTACGCATGATTACGTTGGGTGGGTATCATTGCTTCGGCCGAATTGCCAAATGCTTGGCCGGAGTTCTGCGTGCTGGTTTACAGAGAAAAGCACCGCTCAAGCCAGAGGTGGTTGGAATCCGACGGATCCCTGACGTTGCGGACCTACTTCTCACTGGCCATCCACGACACAAAACGAGCCCAGTCCGGGAAGTTGGCAGATCTCGATTTAGAAAGAAACCTGAAGCCGAGGCCCGCTAAATGGGAAACTTGGTGGTTCACTTAATGGCATCTGGAAACGCTGCCCAGACGTGAATTGACCTAATCCTGTTGGGTGAACCGGCTTTCGGGCTGCTGCTGCTGCTGCTGTATGTGTTTGCAATCCCGAACTGCGTGGAAAGCAAAGCTTCCAATGAAAACACAGACAATTACGAGGGGCAAGCCCTCGAGTGGCAGGACAAATTGTCAATACTGACGGAATATTGTATCGTCAATGGGCTGCGAAGCACGTGGCCCCCGAGGTGCGCACTGCGAGTTAAAACGATGACTTCCGTCTACCACCAGCTCCCCTCGTCATGTTCCGATAAGGGTCCATTCCTACCCTTGGTAATCAGGTCGCTGCTCAGCAGACGGACAGAACCCCCCACAAAGCCAGAGGCACGCAAGCAACCTTACGAAGACTGACACGCGTCACATGTCCCCGTTATCCCCGCCGCGTTACGAAACCCACGGAGTATCTAGATATTTACCTCGTTGGCCGCAAAACGGACAAGCTGGGTCGCCATTGGATATGGCTCCGGGCGAAGGATTCCATTCCAGGCCAGTGTAATCTGAGCGTGGAGAGCGGGAAACAGACGCTTCCAACCTCGGTCGTTGGTCCTCGGGTGGGTGACAGTCCGAAGGGGCGGTGAGGTGTCTAAAAACACGCCATCTGTGCAACATTTCGCGATCGCGTGGTCATGCAGTGCCGTGTGTACGTCAGCCCCTCGGGCGGTTGGTCTGTTGTGCAACCCACGCCCGTTGGCGTGGCAAGGAAAGAAACAAGCAATCGCCAGCCGGCACGTAAGCTGATGTCCGGCCATTCCAAGCTTAAATCGGGGATTCCGGCCCCGACCCGAGGCATGAAGGTTCAACGGGCGCGAAATACTGCTGACAGTGCGTGTTCTGTGTAAGCACCATTTCCACACCATGATTTGCCGTCGAAACAACCCATGTAAGCGCTACCGCAGCGTCGCGCGGCGGGAGAACGACGCCGGAGCGACAGACCATCTTCCAATCGGCTCATTGGCAGCGGCGCCTCGACGGCCAGGCCGCGTCTTCTGTTTGCTTTTTTTAAAGTCGGCCTGCCTTTCGCTGTCTGCAATCCGTGATTTATTTCTCCCCTTCACCGCCCCGAGTGTTCACTCGCCGCACGTTCAGTCCCTAGTACCTCAGTGTAAAAGCTTTTTGCACTTCGGCCGAGCCCGCGATGGGCACCATCAAGACGATCGTCGACGCCGCCGCGTCCCTGGCGTTGGCTACAGCGGCAAGCCATGACCAGGACATACAATGCAGCCGTTCTCCCTGGTCAAAGGACGAGGTGATTCGAGCCATTGAAGCTCTGGACGTCAGGTGGCTTCGATTCACCTGGATGGATTACTCGGCCATCAGCAGATGCCATGTGATGCCCACGAAGCGCGTGCTGTCCATGCTGAAGCAGGGGGGTTACGACGAGAAGAACACCTTCAGCATCCCCATCAGCAAGGCCGTCCTCATCATCCTTCCCCTCGACATGCCCGTCCCCGGCCTGCCGGATACGGGCAAATACGACGCCGTACCCGACTGGAATACTCTGATGCCGGGGCCCGCACCGGGCCATGCCAGCGTCGCCGTTGAGTTCGAGGACCGCGGTTGCCCCTCGGATCCGGTCCTCTGCCCCCGCACCGTCCTTCGGCGCGTCGTCGAAGACGCCGCGCTCTCGGACCTCTCCTTCCGGCTCGGTTTCGAGCTCGAGTTCGTCATCCTGGAGCGCGACCCGGCGTGGGACCCCGAGGCGAACCCCGCCGTCTGGAACCGGTTCCGGCCCCTGCGGGACGACGGGCACGGGTACGGCGCGGACCGGTGCCTGGGCCCGCTGGGCCGCGACGACAGCTTCGTCAGCGCCCTCGACGAGATCCACGACGGCCTGGAGGCGAGCGGCATCGCGCTCGAGAACTTCCACGCCGAGAGCGCGCCGGGCCAGTTCGAGCTCGTGCTCCCGGCGCGGCCGCCGCTGGAGGCGTGCGACGCGCTGCTGCACGCGCGGCGCGTCGTCGAGGCGGCGGCGGCGCGGCGCGGCTTCCGCATGACGCTGCACCCCAAGCCGTTCGCGGACCGGTGCGGCACGGCGGCGCACGCGCACCTGTCGCTGGCGACGGCGGGGACGGGCCGGGCGCTGGACGCGCCGGCGGCCTACGAGCCCTTCTACGCGGGCGTGCTGGCGCGGCTGCCGGCGCTGCTCGCGCTGCTCTACGCGGGGCCGGCGAGCTACGAGCGCGCCGTCGACTCGTGCTGGGCCGGCGGCCGCTGGGTCGCTTGGGGCACCGAGAACAAGCAGACGCCGCTGCGCCGCGTCGCCGGCAGCCACTGGGAGCTCAAGGCCCTCGACGGCCTCGCCAACCCCCACCTCGCCGTCGCCGCCGTGCTGGCCGCCGGCGTCGCCGGCGTGCGCGCCCGCGCCCCCCTCGCCTGGCGCGACTGCGGCGGCGACCCCGCCACGCTGACGACGGAGGAACGCGACGGCCTCGGCATCACCACCATGTTTCCCCGGGACATGGGCGAGGCGCTGGGTAATCTGAGGTGCGACGCGGTGCTGCGGACGGCACTGGGCGAGGCCGTCGTCGAGCGGTATCTGGCGGTCAAGGAAGCGGAGGTGGCGTTGCTGGGCGCCATGGGCAAGGACGAGCTGCGGCAGTGGATTATGGAGAGATACTGAGCAGAACTTGACAGCAACAGCCGTCCGTCGGTAGCACATCCCTCCAGTACAAAAGTGTCTTCAACGGGGTGACGTCGTTTCCGGCGTGCATCATTCAAGTCGGCAGGGAGGTGAAGTCTTCAAGGCAGGATGCACAGGTATACGCCATCTCTAGTGTAATATACTTTCGTAAAGTCAAACGCTGCGTTGAAACTCAAATTTCGTTCTGTGGCTTATAATGTGAGAAGGATAATTACTTGAGGCAGCATATGCGGGCGAGGAATGCGATTGGGTACTCGTCTCCGGACATGCTGTCAGACGAAGCAAGCCGACAGGGACGGTAGGGCTGTCGGCTATTGACAAAATTATAACACCCAGGCTGGTCTACTACAAACCCAGGCGGCTGGCGTCTGTGGGGTATAGTCCACCCATACCGATGACAGGCTCAAGAGGCGGCCGAGAGAAGGTCGACAGTCACGTTCTCGACACGGCAGCCCCGGGCCGGGAAGGTAGAGCCGAGCTGGCCGGCAAAGGCCTGCAGCACGAAGGCCATGGCGCGGGGCATGCCGTTGGCCACCTCGCTGTTGTGGTCGCCGATCGTGTTGCGCTGGAAGACGACGTTGGCGCCGTCGGCGCAGTACTGATCCACGAGCCGGTCGACGGCGCCGATGGCGGCCAACTCGTCGCCGATGGCGTGGAAGACGAACAGGGGCGCCCGCGGCGTGCCGTGCCGGCCCATGGTGGCGTACGCGCCGAACAGGCGGGCGACGGGGCAGGAATCGCGCAGCGGCGCGTCGAGCCCGCCGTCGAAGTAGGCGCCCACGTCCTCGAAGGCGTAGCGGGCGGCGAGCTCGTCGACGCGGCCGCGCGCCGCCGCCAGGAAGCCCGTGGCGTTTCGCGGGCCGTCGGGCCGCAGCAGGCGCAGCAGCGCCGCGCGCGCCGCCGGGAACTCGGCCGTGATGCCGAGGAGGCCGCTTGGGATGAGCGAGGCCGTCGCCCGCCCGTTGGCGGCGTAGAGGGCCTGCGCGGCGTCGGCGACGACGCCGCCGGCGACCACGGCGGCGAGGGTCAGCTCGGGCGCGTACGCGGCCTGCAGCTCGGCCGCGAAGACGGTGGCGATGGCGCCGCCCGAGTAGCCGCCCAGGGCGGCCACGGCCGTCGCCGGCGTGCCCGGCACGGCATCGAGCGCGAGCGCGGCGCGCACGCCGTCGAGTACGGCGTGTCCGGCGCGCGGGCCGGCGCCGAAGGCGGCGAGCGGGCCCTCGAAGTCGGGCAGGCCGACGAAGAAGCCCTGGCTCAGCATGGCGACCAGGTCGGGCGCCAGATTCGGCAGCCCCGTCACCCCGTCGCCGCCGCCCACGTACAGGTGCAGCGTGGCGCTCGGCGACGCGTCCACGTCGGCCGTGTTGTATGGGATCTGGTACGAGACGAGGCGGGCGCCGCCGCCCGGGGTCACGGGCGCGGCGGGCGCCAGGACCGTCGTTACGGCCCAGGACGGCCGCCCGGCGGCGTCGGTCGACCGGTACAGGACGTTGTAGGCGGCCGAGCAGTTGGCGAGCGCGCCCGCCAGGTTCCTGGGGTCCGGCCGGACCCGGAGCACGGCGCCCGGTGCTGCCGCCTCGAAGTCGGCCGGCGGCTGGTACCACGGGTCCTGGCTCGGTGCCAGGGGGGCGGCGTCGGGGGCCGGCGCGGGCGCAGCGCTCGTGCTTGGCACCAGCAGGGCGGCGGCGGCTAACCGAAAAACGTGGGGGAAATACATCATGGGCGGATAGGAAACGAGTGTCAAGAAGAGTTGGTGTCCTGCGGCTCTCCTATAGGTTCCTCTCAGGCGCACCTCCCACAAGGATATATCAGTACTGACTCTCCAGCTCCAGGCAACAGCATTAACAGTCCAGGCACCGAAATAACGGAGTTGTCACTGTATCCACCTGGACGAATTGGATACGAGCCAGAAGCATAAGGCTACGACGCCATCTATACTACTTGAAAAGTACACGGCATAAGCGAGACTCAAAGGATTCCTCGGCTTTGCCTGGATAGGAATAGGCCCGAATAGGTAGCATGCTATTGGGTTGAAACCTGAGAAACGCCAACGACGGCAGGCATGCTGCAGGTCCAGCTTGGCTTGACAGGTAAAAAAAGGGGAGTTGTGATTCAGACACGTAGAACTCGCCCATCGTCCATACGGGCAAGGTAGAGTATTCCACCAGGAAGAGCATTGACCATTCAATTCGTGGCATGGGATTAATATTCGTGAAAGATACCAACCCAAACCAAACTGAGCGTTCATTATGAAGGGATAGCAATAGCAAGATGGGGCATAATTGTATCAAGAATAAAGGCTAGGCACGTAGAGGGTGCCGCGGTTCTATTCGTTGACTGTAAGCATCTTTCGTCTGCTTCACCGAAACAGGACTGGGTCAATTCGCATCACTGCCATCCGGCCGCGGCTGTGGCGATTGTGGCGACTGTGGTGATGGTGATGGCTGCGGTGACGGACGTGGTGATAGTGGGGCTTGTGGCGACTGCGATAACTGGAACGGCGGCGGTCGCCTTCTGACCACCTCGAATCCTTTACTGGCTGGTTCGGGGCTATTCTGGCCCTTTTTCCAGAGCTGGGATACTGCCTCGCGCGTCGTCCGGCCTAGCGAGCGCGACTGGCTCGGTGCGTTCTCTACCTCCTCTTCGCCGCCTTCTTCCGGTGGTTGGGGACCTGCCCGATAGTACAAGTCGGACTCGCGGAAGGAATAATCGTTCCATCGCGGGCCGAGATGGCCGGGCGAGGGCTCGGGAACTGGCACTTGAAAGTCCCCATACTCGAGTGATTCGCGATTTTGTTGGCTTTTGGCGGTCCCGGTAGTGTCATGGGACTCCCTGGTGGATGAAGATGACGAGGTGCCATGGAGTGAATGCGAAGATGCTGCCGAGTATCTTGCGCCGGGTGCATCCGAAGGAGACGAACCCCTCTGGTTTTCAGACGACAACTGGGACGAAGCATGGCCCGAAGAAGCGCGTGATACGGACCGCGGTGGTCGATAGAAGCGGTTCGAACCTATCGGGGATGCCGCGTCCCGTGGCGCGGGACGACGCACAGGGCGAACATCGTGGTATCGCACAAACCGGTGATTGGTAGATGCGACCTGACGGCCAGGAACATCAAGACGTGTTGGGTCGGGTGACGGTAGCGCGGAAGCAGCGGCGAGATGGGTCCTCGGCTGGGTCCGTTGCGACAGTTGGCCGAGATCATATGCCTGCTGGCGTCAGTTACAAACGGTGGGCGGGTGGGGAAGGTAGCGAGCTTACGTCGGGACTATCGGCACGAGGTAGCCTCCTCCACTTGGAGATGAACCGGATGAGGTCCCGCGTGGCTTGGAGAAACAGGCCAAGTAGGATGAGCGCATGCAGCAGTATGATGGAATATCCGACAACGCTCCTCGCCTTGTCAGTGCCGACGCCGGGAATAAAGATGACCATGGATGCCATTGTGAAGAGCCGGACGATAGCGCTGGCTGTCTGAAGAGACAACGCGGGATACGCCTGAAACATGGCGATGCAGACGAGAAGCACGACCTCAACGGTGCCGAGGACAACTATTTGGGCGAGCCCCGAGATCTGCAGCCCGCCAATGGCGATGCCTCGGATGAAGTTCAGGGTGAAGAGAGCAGACACGAAGATGCCGTCATGCTGGCTGGAGTCCTCGCCCGTCGGCAAAGCTCCGTATCGCCCTTGGCGGTGGAAGAGTAATATACCCAGGTTGACCGTCGGCAGGGCCTGGAACAGCCAGACAAAGGAGGCGATAACGACGGCCACCATGAGCACGGCGAGCAGGGTGTGATAGACGGGGAGGATCGCTGCATAACTGACCTGGTACAGAGAAAGGGCGACCAGGGGGACCATGAAGTACGACAGGGTCATCTGAAGCACGCGCCCACTCGTGCGCCGGAGACGGGCAGTTGTGGACCTCTCCACGATGCCGGCCTTGGAGCCCTTGATCAAGAATGCGAACTCGACCAAGAAAGCGCTGATGACTAGGCCGATGATGAAGAGGACGACCATGTTAATCCACGTGCCCATGATGGGGGGCGCGCCAATCACCTGCGTCATGGTTTCCAGTCCGAAAGTGCCACCGTAGGTGCCATTGACGGAATACAAGCCATCCTCAACGCCGGGATAAGCCCCCAGAGGGCCGGGCACGAAGCCGCGACTGAACAGCGAGAACCAGCACAGTTGGCTGGCGACAGATATCAGGAAGCCGGGATAGAAGAGACTGAGGCTCGCGGTGAGGAAAATGTGCTGGAGGTAATGGAGGCAGTCGCCGACGAGAGGCAGAACGGGCTGCGGCTCCGCTTCGTCGTCACCGTCTGTGTCCGAGACGTTGACGAGGCTGCGCAAGATGCCGACGGCCAGGATGTAGGCGAGGATGCCGAGGGGCACATATCGGGTGACGGAACGAAATACCGGGGATAGGGCAGGCGTGATGTGGGTTCTCAGGCAGGCCGGCTGGTCGCGCTCGGCGGAGTACAGGTGGATAGTGGAGGTAAAGGTCGAGAGAGAGAAGAAGGAGGGCACCACGTAGACCAGATAGATGACAAGCAAGAAGTAGTCTTCCGTTGGGGCCCAGGGGGGGCGGGTACACGAGCTGACGGTTTCATTCCGGTCTCTTTCGGCGCGGCCCAACATGTTGAGCTCCATGAGGCCCGTGGGGAGATCTCGGGCCCAGCGGCGGCAGTGCTCCTCCGACAGCTCGGCCGTGATGCGAAAGGTAAGGCGCGAGTGGGTATGGTTGAGGGCCTCGAGGCTGCCGCCCAGGCCCGTCACGTCGGGCGCCGCCACATTGTCTCTTAGGCGGTCGTTGCAGTGCTGGAAAGGCAGATGCGCGCGGGCGGTGGCGGCGCAGGCGTACGCGACGGTCAGGACGAGGACACGCAGTCGCATGGCTGCTCGCGCGGTCGCTCAGGCATTGGCAAGGGCGGAAAGGGTCGTCGGTCGGCCGGTTAGGGTCGAAGTTGGCGAGAAGACGGTGCACATCTGGACAGGCGACCCGGCGCGAATGCACCTGCTGCGGCTCGCGGGCGAACTCGATGGGTAAAAAACAGACGCCATCACAGGATTGGGAAGGGTGGCAGTGATTCTTCGATCTATCAATCCGACTCCCCACATAGGAGGGCAATCTATGTCATGGTGAAAGGTCCAATCAATCGGGCGCTAGGGCGCTAATGCAGGGACAGGCCAAACAGATGGGCGCAGCAGGAGCGCAGCGGGAAGGCGCAGTCAGAGACTTGCAGGCCTTGCTTACTTACCTTGTCTCCCGAGCGAATGTCGTCAGAAGCAATCGACGAAGAGCTTGTCTCCAACAGAAGCCCGTCGCGACCAACATCGCAGAATCTCGCCCAGCCCGTCGTCGCGCCTCGCGCAGTCACTGCAGGGGGTGGGATGGGCAAGGTGCACGAGCAAAGCCGTCGCATGCCCGCCAAATGACGGGGGCGCTGCTGATAACCATAATACGGAGGTGCATGACGGGCGGGCTGGAGCGACACCATATATTTAGAAGTAAAAAGAAGTGCCGCCGGATTGGTGATAGGATACTGGTATTTATCGCTTCGGTCTTCGGCATGCCTAGGTGGGTGGAAAACAAAGCGCGTCAGTTTGCACCCGCCCGGGCCCCGTACAAACTACAGAATACTGCGTATGCTCCTTGTTCCTTCGTCCCTTCCATCCCGTTCTCTCGGTTCAGTGCCTCTGCCGCTGGCCCTGGTCCGTCTATGGGTCCTCTGGGGCTGTACCTGCGGGACTACCGAGTAATTGACCAGGTCGTTCCACGCCAGAAGCCGCCATGGAATGGGGAGCGGAATACAGAAGTCAATTCTGAATAAGCTCCATTTTGTACCTGTCCAGCACATAGGGCTCTTTGGGCCCTCTGGCCTTCCAAGGCTGTCCCCGCATGATTACGTCGCACTGCCTTTCCGCCCGGCTTCTCAGCTGCTCAGCTGCTCAGCCGCTCAGCCGCTGCCTCTGGTCACGGAGATTTTGCCCAAGTCCCGCGTGGACACCCGAAGTGCAGTACGGAGTCGGCACATGGGCACCCATCGACCAACGGGAGGGACTCGGCACCATTAGAGACAGAACCCTCACCCCCCTATTGGTACTGGCTATGCTGCCAGGCCCGAAAGAGGCGACGGAGCGGCATTTACGGCTTGGCCTCGTCCGCATGGCCCGTCGGGGTTATTGACCCGACGCGGACCGCCAGCTGTCGAGGGCCACCCGCATGGTACGGGAAAATAAGAAGCCTGACCGACTATCATTGGACAGCTGGGAAACAGACGACGCTACGCGATAGCTCTACAGGCTGGCCGTCTCCCGGCGGAGGGGACCGCCCAGCCAAGGCTAACTCGTCCTTTTTCGACGCCGGGCGCGGGGGTCTCGTCCCGAACTTCCCTCTTTCGGCACTGGAATGCTACCCCGCGCCGCCTCCACGCCTGTTCCTCTTGGACTAGAACCCGAAAAAACAACGGTTACGGTCCCATCCTCAGCAATTGGCGGCTCCGTTTTCCCAGCTTTGTTGCTCGCAAGGTGCACCACTCACCATGGAGGCGGAAGATTAGCCTGAATTGGCCTTCTCGTGGGGATCTGCACAGGGGGGGGGGCAAGGGAAGTCGTCGTCCTGCGTCCTGTCGGCACTGGCCGCCATGGCAGACTTATGGGAACTCAGTCTGTGTGTGGTATTCGTATATATAGTCATGTGTGCTTCTTACAAGGCCAAGACGGCTCTTGCTACTCGGGTGGTTGTCCTCGACCTTGCATCGCGACTTCGATCCGCAGCCAGCATTCTCGTAACCCTCGTTTTTCCCGCACGATGCACTTCAGCTCCGTCGCCACGACGGCCGTCTTGGCCCTCAGCGCCTCGTTCCCCGGCGCTTCGGCCCAGCTTCACCAGCTGGCCAAGAGCGCTGGCAAGCTGTACTTTGGCTCCGCCGTCCACGGCCCCGAGCTGGACGATGGCACCCTGAGCAACTACTTGAAGAACTCGCAAGAGTTCGGCCAGGTCACTCCCGGCAACGAGCGTGCGTGCCAGCTCCCTTGGGGAAACCCCGGCCGCCGCCTGCTCTGTTACTAACGCGCGTACCCCATGGTAGAGAAGTGGGACGCGACCGAGCCCAACCGCAACCAGTTCAGCTTTTCTGGAGGCGACCGTATTGCCCGGTTCGCTCAGAGCAATGGCCAGCTCATGCGTTGCCACACCCTCGTATGGCACTCTCAGCTTCCCGGATGGGGTATGTTTTACCCGGTGGCCCGGCTCCGACACCCAGAGGGGTTTACGTGGCGATGCAGTGCGGTAGCTGACATAAAGAACCTGTCCAGTCCGTAACGGCCAGTGGACCCGCGATTCCCTCACCGCCGTCATTCAGACACACATTGCCAATGTGGCGGGTCACTTCAAGGGCCAGTGCTATGCTTGGGATGTTGTCAACGTACGTTACCACGGCGAGGGATACGCCCAATTGTTGGAGAAGCTGGGTCGGCTGGAACTGTGGCTAACGCACGTTGCGCATGAATAGGAGGCCCTGGAGGAGAATGGCTCGTACCGCCAGAGCGTATTCTCCCAAGTCTTGGGTGACTCGTACTACGCCATCGCCTTTGCCGCCGCGGCCAAGGCGGACCCCGGCGCCAAGCTGTACTACAACGGTGAGCCCCTCAAGAGTCATTCCCGTTCGCCGGGCTGTCTACTAACCACAACACCGCGGCGCAGACTACAACCTCGAGACGCTGAGCCCCAAGCAGCAGGGGGCGGCGCGCATCGTGCGGCTCGTCAAGCAGGCGGGCGTGCGCATCGACGGCGTGGGCATGCAGGCGCACCTCATCGTGGGGCAGTCGCCGTCCAAGGCAACGCTGGTGGCGGTGATGCAGTCGTACCTGGACGCGGGCGCGAGCGAGGTGGCCTTCACCGAGCTCGACATCCGGCACTCGAGCCTGCCGCCGAGCTCGTCGGCGCTGGCGCGCCAGGGAGACGACTTCGCCGCCGTGACCGAGGCCTGCCTGGCCGTGTCTGCCTGCGTCGGCATCACCACCTGGGGCTTCACCGACGCCCACAGCTGGGTGCCCGGCACCTTCCCCGGCACCGGCGACGCCCTCATCTACGACTCCAACTACAAGAAGAAGCCGGCCTACTACTCCATCAGCAGCGCCCTCGCCGCCGCCGCTACCGCCCCCGGCACCGGCACCGGCACCGCTACCCCCGCCCCCACCACCACCCTGCGCACGACGACGACCCAGCAGCCGCCCGCCACCACCACCACCGCCAGCGCCTGCTCCGTCGCCCTCTACGGCCAGTGCGGCGGCAACGGCTATACGGGCTGCAAGACGTGCGCTTCGGGCTCCACCTGCAAGTTCACCAACGATTGGTATTCGCAGTGTTTGTAGGTGGGCGGGCTGCCAAGTTGTATGCGGATGGAAACGCGGAAAACCACGGACTATCAGGTGGCCGTCGTCGAAAATCTCATAACACAAGTACTTGAGAGATACGTAAACAGACAGGCAGAAAATACAGACCAACCCGTCTCTCAACGAATTATTTGGTGCTACTATTCGCTGCTCGATTGTACGTCATGGGAAAGTTTTGTCGTGTTCGACCGGGCCTCTCTAGCCCCCTTCACTAAGAAGGTCTAGCCGCTGGTGGCGTTCCGTCCCGGCCGTGAATCTGGCAGTCCGTGCGGGTCGCGGTGCTATTTCTGTAACGTTGCTGTTTGTGCGTCCGGTATTGGACGGGCCCCGAGTCAGGCGCGGAACTAAAGACGGCCCAAGTGCGTCACTACGGGGCGTCCTCACCGGCTGCGTACACACGCGTGGACCGGATCCCCTCCTCCAAGCCGCCGAGTACTGAGTGGCACCCACATGCCTCACGAGAAGGCCCGGTGCCCGTGTAGGGAAGGTATGTTCTCGTACGACTATGTTCCCGCGGCCAGCCTCGCGGGAGCGATCATGGCGCTTCTCCCTAGTGGTGTGATGGCGGGGCGGACGGCGAAGCAGAACCCGGGAGGGGACTCGGCTTCCAGGGGCAACCAAGATTTGTGGAGGCGGGGTCAGGGGCGTGACGGGGGCTGGCGGGAAGACTGCGAGAACGGCAGGAGGGATGGGGCTGACGTCGCATTGTGCCCCTCGGCCGTACCGTCTCCCAAGACCCCAGAGATGGAGGAGCGCATTGTTGACGAGCTCCAGGTCAATCTGCCGAAAGCCGACGCTGCGGCCAGCGCTCCGTTTTCCAGGCCGCTTGACCAATGGGGAGCCCCTGGGAGAGACCGGATCGTGGACTGCGGTTTAGGGGGCCGCGGATCCCCAGCGTACCCACTCGCCTTGGCATCTCGTATTGCCCCCCTACGACCACTTGCCATGCAACTATGGCTTCAACACTACCACACCAATGCCTATGGTCGAAAGCACCGGCCATGTTCGAGATGCCGAGTATTGGTATATAATGTGCAAAGGATCAGCCGTGTCTTTGCCCATCTGTTCGCTCACCACCTCTCTCGCTCATCCCATTGCATCTCTCCCACACTCGCTCTTTCACCAACACCACCACCACCCCTTTTAATCCCACCCAAACCGCCAAGATGCGTACCTCGACCGTCTTCGTCACCCTGGCCGCCGCCGTCGTTTCGGCCGCGCCCGTGGCCCAGCTCTCCGAGTACACGTTCCAGGTGTCCGAGTGGAACGCCGGCTGCGGCCGGTCGGGCTGCTCGGCCAACTTCAAGGTGGCAGGCGCCGCCACGACCGACTACCCCAAGCACCCGGCCTTCCAGGCCTCGTGCTTCGTCAACGGCGAGGGCGCCGACTACGCCGCCTGCGCTCTCACCGACTCGGGCTCCGCCGTCAGCCGCTCCGTCAAGGCCAAGCTGCTCGAGGCTACGCGCGTCGATGGCGAGAACACCATCCCCCACGTCCAGATCTCGTACCAGCACGCCGACGTGGACCAGGCGTAAGTTTTTTTTCTTCTCTTCCTCCCCCTTCTCTCCACCCAGACATCGACTGACCCGAGTGCAAAATTCAGCGGCGCTTACTTCAACGCCACCGGCACCGGCGATGCGCGCTACAACGCCGCCGTCCTGCCTCCCATGGACTTCACCATCACCCCCCAGTGGTTCGGTGTCGCTTAAGCGTGGGAACGAGAGATTTACGGAAACGAGATCATGTCATGAAAAACTTTTGATAGCCTAATGATAATCGTGCTGCCAGCGACTCAATGCTGGACTTTACCATCGGACTGGACCACCCTGCTTTTCTTGGCAGTGCCCTAATCGTGAACTTGCTTCCAAACCCGAAAGCACTTGCACGTTGTAGGTCGAATGACAACCAAGGATGAAGAGAATCATATGCCGGGCTTTGCTTGGCAATGAATCCTCAGTAACTGGTGCGCCAATGCTGGAACCCAACAAGGCACCAGCCAGCGCTTTGCAAGCGTCGATAGCTGTAAGTAGTACACAAGGCGACAAGAATGATGTCTTGTTGCGAAAGGGCTGTCCTGATGGTGGAGTGCGCCCAGGAGTCGAGTGGAAGCTTATCGGGATTGAACTTGATTACTTCTTTTGAGTCGGCTCCCGAATCATGATGGAGACCTTGTAAACACCATGCTGATCTGGCGTCAACTCGTCGAGGTTGAACTCGAGCACATCAACGACGCGGAAGCCCCATTTCTCGTACAGGGGCCTGCCTGTCGGGGTGGCCTCCAGGTACGTCCTCCGGCCCTCGCCGTCGGCAATGTCGAGCATGGGGAGAATAAGCGCCTTGGCGGCGCCCTGGTGGAAGTATTTGGGGTTGGTCGCGATCAGCGAGAGGCCTTAGGCGGGAGCGTGAACAAATCAGCCAGCAAGTCCTTCTTTAATTGGTGGGGGGGGGGGACGAGGGATGCGGGACCCCAGGTAAAGACGGACCCAGCATGTCACTTTTCATCCATTTGGCCGACGCGCGGGCCAGAGCATCGAAAAAGCCCCGGCACAGAGCCCCGTCGGCGCCGGGCGGGATTTCGAGGTTGGCATAGGGCCGCGTCGCATCGGTGCTCGTGGTGGCGGACAGCGGCAGGCCCGGGGTCTTTTCCTCCTCGACCTTCTTCCCGTCGCGGACCGGGCCCGAGACGTCGACGGCAGCGGTGGTACCGTCGCCGCCGCCGCCCTCGCCGAGGTAGGCGCCGAAGCGCGTCGAGTCGGCGGGCACGTCCCAGCGGGCAAAGGCGACCATGTCGCCGGTGGGCCGGTGGGTGATCTTGAAGTGGCGCACGGCGGGGTTCCGGAGCTTGCTGCGGATGCGCGTCACCATCCAGGCCAGCATGGGCTCCAGGTCGGCGGGCCACCAGTACGTGTTGGCCGGGTCGGTGGCAAAGGAGGCGTGGTAGATGCGCGCCAGGTCCTCGGCGTCGGCCATGACGACGGGCGACAGCGCGAAATCGGGCGCGAGGGAGTCCGGGGTGGGGAAGGGGAGCGCCATTTTTTCACTTAATCTCGAGGGGACTCAGACAGGTGCCGTCGGGCGCAGAGACAACGGGTGGAGGGGACGAAAGTTCCGGCACGATTGACGGATCGTCGTCGGCGGGAAATGGGCCACGCGGCGGACACTCTTATACTCGGCCGTCGCTTGGTGAAGCGAATAGGCGACGTCCTCCTTCTCGTGAGCCCCCCGGCGCTATCCGGCGCGGCAGCACAGCGGTCCATTCTCCACCCCACCCATCCACTGCCCGCTCGCCGGTGACTCCCCGCCGGATTGTGGCATGTAAGCGGTGCTGTCGTTCATTTATGGGCCGAGGTCAAGGTCGGCGACGACCCGGAGGGTGATCAGATTGGTTTAAACTGCTATCGATCCCACCGATTGGCAGATCCCCCAGCCGTCCCCCGAAGCTCGATACGCGAGACTGAATGAGGACATGAAGATATGTGACGATACCACACCCGCCGCCGGCTCATTTGGACATGAGTTGTTGCCCAGGTAGCGAATCCGTTCCTGATCTTTGTGTGTGGGTGTAGGGGAGATGAGAGAGCGCTGCCGAGCCAGGATGGACAGGTTGGGACGGCAACCCCTCGACTCGTTTATGTATGTGCCTTGCATCCATCCAAATTCCATCGATGCTGAGCTGCCGTTCGTCTCTTTCCAAGGGTTCCCCCCCCCCACTCCTTGTGCCCCCCCCCCCCCTTCTTTCTACCCCTCCCCACGTGCGGCTATCCCGCCGGCGGCGATAGGTAACACGTGTGGGCGGGCGGTACCGGAAGAGACCACCCCAACGCGCAGCGGCTGGCCCTCCTTGATCACGAGATCGATCCCATGGTACCCCTGTGCAAATCGCCCTCGTGCCGGATTGCCGTGTGGTTCTTAGGCCCCCGGTCGTCTCCCGGCCCCTTCGCGGCGACGTCCTCACACCTTTTCCGATAGTCTCTGGCAGTTGAGCTCTGTTCAGACCAATGTGTTTTGCTGGGACGGGCTGTTCCCTGCGCAGAACCCCCGGGCTTTCTTTTCCCTTAGTGAGGGGCGCTAAAACGTTGGGCGTCGAAACAGGGTCTGCGACGACCAAGGGACGGAACCCCCCGGTTGATCAGCAGGGGAGTGGGTGCTGGTCGTGTCACAGCCACAGGGCGCGCGCTATCGATGCCATTTGATGCATCCAGCCATTCCACCTTCCAGCCACCCTGCCTGCCATCACGACCATGCACTATGGATTTTGTTTAAGGGGGATTTGATTCGGAGGGTGGCGGCGGTATGTAGGTAGGAAGTCCTTAACTCGAGGTCAGGAGTCTGCTTAATGTGCATGTACCTAACAAAGCAATCGGACCTGAGTATATGCGTCGCGAGCGGAGGAGGGCAACTTGGCAGTCCTGGTGGACCGACCAACCGACCAACGGGGGAGGTATCAGTAAGTACCCCCCGCTTGCACAGCAGCAAGCAGTAAGTAGTGGCAGCGCCCATTGCTAAGGCACCCAGACCTGGGAAGAAGACGTGGAAGGGCCTCGTCGACGCGTGCAGTGATCGACGAATTGCCCATCTCGCCCAGGCGAGATGAAGCACTGGTCGATCAGAAGCTAACACAAGGTCATGGAAGTTAGCGGAGTCGGACGGGCACCCCCGCCTTATGGTTTGGATCGTGGGTCGAACCGCGAAGAGAGGCTATGTGCACCCATCCGTCTTACACTGCCGTGCCACCAGCTGCAAGCTATCGGCGTGCGCACGAAACGAACGCACGCTCAAGCTATGGTACGTAAGGTACAATATCGCCTGTAAACGTCGGCACCGTAGGTTACATTATGTATGGGATGGTTGTGACGGGACCTGAGGTCACGAACGGTCATGTCGGCCGTGCTCCAGCAGGACTGACGATCCATCCTTCCTGGTGGGCGTCATGCGCAACTCACACGAGACCAGCGCAGGCATCGGCCTAGTTTCCCGGCCCCCAGGCTCGTCATCCTTCCTTTTCTTTCGGTGCTCGTGGCGCGTCCCGCCCTGAATATCCTGGATACATATGTACCTACATGTTAGGTACCCACCTTGTATGAGAGTCATCACTCCCCTTCCCCATCCCATAGCCCCCCATCGCGGCGCCGCATTCGCTTTTACTTGATTTGTTTTGGTCTTGCTTGGTGTTTGCTACTACGACAGGATACCCGGTACATTTGCTGCTGCTGCTGCTGCTGCTGCCGCCGCCGCCGCCGCCGCTGCTGCTCCACCTCCAACTTTCCCCCCTCCTTGTCCGCGTGCTCTTCCTCTCCGTCTTGGGGCTGGGATCGCGCATTTGGCTTCCCTATTGCACCGTTTCTTCTTCCACTTCCAGCCTCCGCTTCCGCCTTTTTCGCTGCCTCGTGCTTCCACCCCTCCTCTTCCTTCCTCTTGTCTGTTCCTTTTCCTTCTTCGTCTTCTTTTTCTCCCGCTTGGCCTTGTGTGGTCCAGGGACTGACGCTCCTCCTGCTCCTCCTGCTCCTCGCTGCTCCCGCACCCGCTTTTTCGCCCGCCCTCCCGTTTTCGCAGCGTTTCCGCACGTCCGTTGCATCGTTCGACGCTTCTACCACCCATATCCGTTATACTCGCAACATTTGCCGCCAGTTGGCTCCTCATCCACCAACTTCACCCCTCGTGCTCCGCCTTGCCTCCTCGTTTTCTCGTGTCCCGCGCCCACGAGCCAACCCACCCACCCACCCAATCTGAAAGCCGTCCCCTTCGCCCCCACCAACCACCAGCTCCAGCACGGCACGCGATACTTTTTCCACCCCTCCTCCTTACGCCTACGTCGCATGGGGCCAGCATAAATGTTGATCTCGCGCTTGACTGCAACGCTGAACCTGCAGCAGCCGGGCCAGGTTCGGCCTGCGGTACATTAGAGTTGTGCGGCATCCCCAAGGCAACACCTTAAATCGCCTCAAAGCTAGACGGACAGAGCGCCCATCCGTCTTATTCTGCCACCGTCAAGACCAACTGCCGCCGCCGCGCGATCGACAACCTCTCAACTGTCCGGCGGCTCCAGACGAACCAGCTTCCAGACGAAGAGAGCCCGGGCTACAGTCATCCAGGCGTGTTTCCACAAGATTTTGTTGCAGCGTAGGCCGTCCGACTGCTTCCTTTGTTTGCAAAACAACGGCCTTCCTCCACCAACACCCACCCGTTCTGTGCCAGCTTGCGCACGCAGCCACGCAAACCCACCGAAACGCCGTCCCTCGACACGACCCCCGACGCGACCGCCCAAGATGCGGCCTCCACGGATCGTCATCCTGGCCCTTTTCTTTGTAGCCTGTCTATTCCTGCTCTGCCGCGCCGTCACGTCTTCAGCCGGCACCACGGCCACCGGCGCTGTCAATACCCCGAGCCACTCCCAGAAGTCTGGCCTCCGATCGCTCCTCTCCTTTTCGGCGCCCTTCGCCCTGTTTCTTCCCAACGCCGTCATTACCATTGCTGAAGACAACACCACGTCATTTGCGGCGAGGCCTGCGGGTTTCGGCCCCCAACTCCCCGCCAAGGGCCTGAATGGCCAGCTGTGGATCGGGAGCGGCTTCACCGAAGAGACCCTCCAGGACGACGTGGGTGAGGGCGAACTCGGGTGCAGCGATGTGCCTGGATGGAACGACGGGACATCGAACGTCGCCGTTCTTAAGTCCACCTCGCACAAGGCGCCGCTCGACCGACCCCAGGCCTTATCTTCGGCCGGCGGCAGGAACGGCGCCCCGAACAAGCGGGAGAAGGCAGATAAGGACGCCGCAGTAGCCCCCGATACCAAGTCCCGGACCAAGAAGGTGACGGTGGACGACGGCACCGACGACTACCTGCACCAGGCCCTAGAAACCTCGCAGAAGTTGCAGGTCGATGGCTCCGGCCTCTCCGGCTCGGGCCACGCCGACATCCAGTCTATCCAAGAGGGCGCCGAAATCGCCGGCAAGATTGTGCTACTGAGCCGTGGCGGCTGCGGGTTCCTCGAGAAGGTCAAGTGGGCCCAGCGAAGAGGCGCCATCGCCCTGATCGTGGGGGACAATGTGCGAGGGGGCGCCTTGATTCAGATGTACGCCCACGGCGACACGTCGAATGTCACCATCCCCTCCGTCTTCACCTCTCGAACTACGGCCTACCTCCTCTCCCTGATGATGCAGCCGGGCAGTTACATTGAGGACTTCATCGACGAGAACGGCAAGCCCACCCAAAAGGTGCAGCACTCGGACAAGGCCCGTCAAAATCGGAACTCGAGACGTCAGCCCCTACCGGGCTCCACTTCCCCATCCGCGAAAGACTCGTCGACGACTCAGGCGCGTACGGCGGCTGCCAAGAAGGCGGTGCTCTCGACAAGCGCAGACTCGAACAAGTCGACACCCGAGAGCCGCGGCTGGCTGGCTCGCTTCTTTAGCTGGGGTAAGACTTCTTCTGCTGCTGTCCAGAGCCGCCCGCCCAGCAGCGGCCAGCACGATTGGGTTCTGGTCGAGGACTTTTCCGACGAGAAGGATCGCGTCATCCGCGACGGCATCGAGAAGGCATCCAAAGGGACGGCGGGCGGCAAGTCCAAGACGGGCGCTGCGACGGGCGATACCTTCCAGATTGGCGTGCAGGACTGGCGGGACCCCGACCTGGTCGGTGCCCCTGCCCAAGATGCGAAATCATCTCAGGAGGAAGCCGGCAAGACCAAGGGCAAGGCTGGCGGCAAGGAGTCCAAGTCGGGGTCCAGCACCTCAAAGCAGGACGGCAAGAAGGTCAAAGAGGCCAGCGGCCCGAAAGGCGGAAGCATTACTCCCGGCAGCGGAGAATATGCAGCCAAGATGCCGGCTTCGCCCCAGGCGGATACTACGGAGGCGTCAACGCAGCCCAGCACTGCGGGTGGTTTCTTCTCCCGGCTCTTTGGCAGCCACGGAAGCGCCGAGTCGAACGAGGGCGAGGTACCTCCCCCCATCAACACGCCCATCGTGCAGAAACCGGCGCCCGGCGAGAAGATACCTTCGAACCCTCCGCCCGGACAGCACGACGGCCTGTGGATCGTCATCACGCCCACCAGCAGTGCCAGCCCCTTCCTCGACACGCTTCTGGTGCTGGTCATCAGCCCGCTGATCACGCTGACGGTCGTCTACGCGCTCCTGATCCTCCGGGCCCGCATCCGCCGCCGCCGCTGGCGAGCGCCCAAGTCGGTCGTGGAGCGGCTGCCCGTGCGGACCTATCACACGGTGGCGACGACGCCGAGCCACTCGCCGCGCATCTCGACGCCCACGCCGCCCTCGCCGCCCTCGCCCACGACGCCCCTGTTGCAGAGCCAGCACGGCCCGTCGCGACACCGCCCGCGATCCCGCACCACTACGGGTGTTGCCGGGGACCTCCTGCAGGTGAACAGTGCGGCACAGTCGTCTTCGTCCTCCCCGCACGAGAAGCCCAGCCAGTGGAAGAAGTACATGGGCCGCCAAGTCGAGTGTGTCGTCTGCCTGGAGGAGTACGTGGATGGCGTGAGCCAGGTCATGAGCTTGCCCTGTGGTCACGAGTTCCACGTAGAGTGCATGTGAGTACCCCTCGTCCACCCGAAATGTGATGAGGTTTCTTTGCTAACCTTGGTGCTTTTTGCAGCACGCCCTGGCTCACGACACGCCGGCGCACGTGCCCCATCTGTAAGGGCGATGTGGTCCGCTCGCTGGCCCGCGGCTCGCCGTCCAGCCCGCGCTACGACGCCTACCGCGACGACAGCGACGACGACTTCTCGGCCGAGGCCACGTCGTCGTCGTTTTCCTCGGGCCCGTCCGGTCGCCCTTCTGCCGCACGCCACGACGAGGCCGACTCGGACGTGGAACAGGGCATCCTCTCGCCACAGCCGGCACGTTCGGCCGAGGCCGGGCCGGCGGACGGGTGGCTGGGCATGGTGTCGCACAGCCTCCGCAGCCTGTCGACATGGCCGCGGCCGCAGTCGGTGCGCCCCGTCGAGGACCGCGATCGGTAGTGGTCGCAGTTGCATCATGACGGGGGATGCCGCCTTCCGTTTTTCCTTACGTGTGTGATATTGTTTTCTTCGCATAGCACTTGCGCAGGGCGTTTGGTTGTCTTTTTTTGGGTGACATGCTGTCAAAGCCCCGTTGCTCCCTTGGTCTATTGTATAGATGGGATCCTACCGGCGGGTCGTGCCAGGGGAAACATGGGATGGGCCCGCCGGTCTATGTTTGGGCACGCACGGGGACCCAGGCGGCCAGCGTACAGAATTTTGGCAGTTAGGCCGTGGTGCGCGCGCAGGTGGGCGTGGAAAGTAGATGCAGCATGGTGTCGTGCTTGTGAATAGCGACTGTCATATATTGGAGTCTGTCTACTTCAACTTGGTGACTAGCTTGCCCTTGCTGCTTCCGCTGAAGAGGCGCAGCCAGACCTCGGGCACGCCCTCGATGTCGACCTCGACGACGGTCTCGCTGGACTCGGGCAGAACGAGGCGGCCGTCGGCGGCGGCGCCGATCATTTCCTGCAGGATGGCGGGGATCTTGTCGGCCCAGTCGAGCAGGATGAAGCCGCGGATCTGGATGCGCGAGTTGACGACCTCGAACCAGTTGCGCAGGCGCGTGGGCTCGTCGGAGTTGTAGCTGCTGAGGGAGCCGCAGACGGCGACGCGGCCGTGGGTGCGCATGCGCGTGAGGACGGCGTCGAGGACGGCGCCGCCGACGTTGTCGAAGTAGACGTCGACGTCGTCGGGCGTGGCGGCGCGCAGGTCGTCGACGAAGGTCGGCGACTTGTAGTTGACGCAGGCGTGGGCGCCCAGCACGTCGCGCACCCACGCGCACTTCTCGTCGCTACCGGCGATGCCCACGACGCGCCGACACCCCACGAGCCGCAGCGCCACCTGCACCGCCAGCGACCCCGTGGCCCCCGCCGCCGCCGACACGACGACCGTGTCGCTCGGCTTCGCCTCGGCCGCGTACTTGACGCCCGTGTAGGCGGCCAGGCCGGACCCGCCGAAGGTGCCGAGGTAGTGTGTCAGCGGCAGGCCGTTGGGAAGGGGCCCGACGACCTGGGCGTCGGCGGCGTTGAGCACGAAGTAGGTGCTCCACGTGCCGAGGTGCAGCGTCGCCACCGTGTCGCCGACCTTGTGGCCCGCCGACGTCGACGCCAGCACCTCGGCGATGCAGCCGGCGCGCATGGCGGACCCCTGCGCCACCGGTGTCACGTAGTAGCGCTCGGGCGCGATGCTCGTGGCGATGAAGCCCCGCTGGCCGGCGTCGTTGGAAAAGTAGCGCGCGCGGCAGAGCACCTGGTCCGGCCCCAGCGCCGGCAGCGCCGCCGTCTCGAGGGCGAAGGTCGGCTCGGCGCCCTCGTACGTCGGCAGCCCCCGCGGCGGGTTGGCCAGCACCCACTGCTGGGTCTCGGTCGGTACGGCGGTCGTCATGGCTGAGGACGGGGTATCGTGCGTGGATGGGAAAGAGACTAGGACTTGGTGAGGGGGGAAACGGACGGGAGAGGGAAAGACGGCGGGTGGAAAAGAGATCGGAACGAGTATAAGGCACCCTTTATGCGCAATCGCCTTTTCCGCACCCCGTCCGCTCCTGCGCGGGGCGGCCCCGACCGGGGGGACAAAACAATGGCACGAAGGCCACCTTTGCCACCATCACATCCCAACGCCCACCCACCCTCGTCCGCCAGGGGTCCGTGGGGAGGGGGGAGGGGAGCAAAGCCTCGATGGCCGAGCCATCTATTCCCGTCCCTCTACCAGGCGCTGCTGCTCAGCCCCCTCGAGTGGACTACTTGACCCCTCCCGGGGCCCTGGGCGGGCGTTTCCCCTGTCTGATACGCCGGAGCGCCAGTGCACTTGGCCGCACGCGGGAATACGTCCGGCGACGACGTGGAGTAGGTTCCCGGGTGGTTTTCTTCAGCGGGGCCCGCGCGCGCGATAACGGGTAAGCAAGGCGGAAACGTGGGAAAAACGGGTTGAAAACCACTCAGCCCACCCAGTCTCCCCACCCGATTGGGGGAGGGGGGGGGCCCTGTCGTCTCCTCCTCGTCAGCCCTACTTACCGACGCGCACGCGCTGAAAGGACGCCCCGGCGCGAAAAAGTACATTGCATGCGCTGGCGGACGGTGGGCCCCGCGTGGGCTGTGTTGGCCGTTGATGGGTTGAAAAGGGCGGGGGGAGGAGGAAAGAGGATCGTGGTCGGCGCGGGAAGAATCGCGACGGTTTACCCTCTCGCCTCCTCACTACCGCTCACGGCATGCTCGCGGGGGCGCGTGAAGTGGCCAGGGGCAGCACGAGGGGGGAGGGGAGAAAAGATGGAACAGCGTCAAGGCATGGTAACCCGTCGTTCTGGGTGCGTCGTGACGTGGACCCTTGGTCTACTCTCCGGCCAGTGTGCCCCGGCAAAGCAGATGCGTGCTCGCGCGAACGAGCCCGTGCCCAGGGACGGCGTCACCCGCTGCCGCCCAACTTGCACGGTTGGAGAGTTCGTCGTATCTCTGTCGCAGGTAACCCGGAGGCCGGATGCTCGTGCCCGGCCGTGTTGGCGTCGATGAGCCGGGAATTCAGGTCGCGGGGGGGTATGAGGACTCCTCCCCGTTCTTTAAACATTGCAGCGCCCTGATGACGATCCGTCTCCGTCCTCTGTCTTTGGTCCTACTATCCCTCTATCCCGTCCTCTTCGCTCAGGGCCTCGCCGGACCGTCCCGGAGGTACGGAGAGGTGTCACGTATACACCTGCGGCGGCATCGGATTTAACGCGCTTGGGATCGCGATCCCCTCTTATCGTGGTTGACAGGGCCACTTCGACAGTTCTTGACAGAGAATAGGCATCAGGCGCGTTGCACGGTTCGAGATTCAGTCAGGAAAATAACCATCCCCTGCACGATGGTTTCCTGAGGGCTAAGCATGGCCCGATGGATTGTCAAGTCCCAATAACCGCCAGCAATGGTATGTAGCTCCGAGTTGCTCACCTTCGCTTGTCATCACTTAGGGTGAAGATTGACTCGGCCAAATACTGCGCCACTTCTTCCTTCTGGTATTGGCATTGATGAGGCCAAGATTTGTGAGTCCAGCGGTAGCGCAGCAAAAGTCCAGGTTTCTTCATAATGCAGAGCAGGTCCAAGCGAGAATCGTAGGAGTGAGACTGTGAATATTTTGCATCGTTTGCATTTCGTACCGAGATACACCCCCTCGAAGGTTTCTGATTCCGTGCCCTCACGGCAGGAGTATGACTCCGCATTCGCGGCGGATCATCTCGGATGTTGACATTGTCTCGACTTTTCCCCATCTGCACCATAGTCCATGGCGGTAGCGAGCATCAAAGCTGTGCCAAGGCGCCCTGTCCGCCTCTGGAAGATAATCGTCTTCGCGGACTTCCAGTCCCGCGAACTGCGGCGTAATATCTGAAGGTGCACCATGACATACCAGCAGCGTAACGACATCTCCGGCTCCCAGAGACTCGCATATCAGCTATCCTCCCCTGATCCACGGCGAATCATCCGACTCCCGGAAGGAGCGTTTATTTGACAGTTGATAAGCCACGAGACCCAAGACATAAATCTAGACAGTCGAACGCGTCCATTCAGGTATACCTATACCCAGACCATACCATGTTTCAGTAGGCACAGTGACCTCGGTGTTCGGGGATGTCCCTGACTGTAGCAGTGCGTCGATGAGCTTTCGTCCCATCTGTAATGCTAAGAACAGGTTTCCACTGGTACCCCAAGGCATTACAGAGTGTTCATAAACGTTTAGAGCATCGGTTAGTGCAAGTAATCCGAGGCAATACGATGACGGCTTCCGTCGCAACCTGGACACCGTCTACTCTGCATTCGTAGCCGGATCAGTCACAAGGAGTGGCACATTTGTCTCGAGTGCCTGAAGCTCTGAGGTTGTGGGAGGAGTTGAGCCCTCGTTGTTACAGGCGCGGTGGGGTGGGTGCCGAGTGGATGGGAGGTGTTCTTGGAGGCTTGTCTCCAGCGAACGTCCGCTTTAGAGCGTCGTTTATGCGTTTGGGCATCTAATGAATTTTTTCGCGTGCAGCCGCAAAGCGAAGAAGAGTAGACCGGGGTCTCAGGGGCGTGAGGAACTGCGGTATATTACAACAGAAGAGTAACGAAGCAACAGTGTCAGGGTAATTTGGGGAAATTGAGACCACGGAGGGAAATACCACACCGAGGGGAAGAAGCCCAAAGGCAAGGAGGTTGCAAGGGGAACGCATGATGCTGTGAGGCTGTGTGGGTACATCCTGCACCCATCTAGCCGGCAGCTCCAAGGATGCGTGACAACCAAATGACGACGCCTATCGGCCTGAGCTGCAGTGTAAAACACGATCTCTCCAACGATATAGCGTGGCGGGTGCAGCTAGGTCTAAGCACGCAAGTATTGGAGCCCACGCCTTCCGTCGGCTGCACCGAGATATCCAAGCTCGTTGGTGGATTGGCCAAGGACTAGCCGCGCGGATTTTCACCCCCGGCGAATACCCCTTGGTACGCCTACAGGCGTCCTAATCAGTGCAGGGCTTCCCCCGAGGTTGCGAAAGGAACAGTGTTGTAAATAGCCATGCATCGGAACTGGGCACATAGGAGGGACGAGGAGTCCGCCTTCACACGAGCCAATAGTGTGATGTCTGGGTTGATATGACCAGAGACCCAAAATAGAGGCCACTCGGGCCAGGGCTGTCATGCATGGATGAACGAATGCAATTAGAATTCTTAATACCGACGTCGGACAACCCCAGCCCACCAATCAAAGCTTGGCCCGACCACCGCGCAACTCCTCCCAGTCGGCCTGCCGGAAGGGGCGGTAGCAGTCGGCGCCGGGCGGCAGCCAGTAAACGGGATCGGGGGGAACGCCCTTGTCGCGGGCGGCGGCGGCGATGGCGTCGAGGTCGACGCCCTCGGTGCGCAGTCTGCCCTTCTGCAGCTTCATGGTGCCCGTGTAGTCGAGCTCGGGCACGAGGCGGACGAAAAGTGGCACGGCGTAGCGGGGTAGGCGGGCGAGGCAGTGGCGGGCGAGAGTGGCCGGCCAGTCGGAGGCGTGGTTCTTCTCATTGCTCCCGCGCAGCACGATGGCGGCGCAGCCGGCACGGCCGTCGGCGTGCGGCACGGCCACTCCGTAGACGTTGGCCTCGGCAACAGCGGCGCAGGCGCCAACGACGTCGGCGACCTCGGTGGTGCTGACGTTCTCGGCGCGCCAGCGGAAAGTGTCGCCGAGGCGGTCAACGAAGAAGAGGCGGCCCTGGGCGTCCTGGCGCATGAGATCGCCGGAGCGGAACCAGAGGTCGCCCTTGCGGAAGACGTCGGTGGCGCGGCGCGCGAGTCCGGCCGACCGATCGCCGAGATAGTGCACGACGCCGAGGTCAGGGCGGTGCGGGTCGAGGCGCAGCAGCGTCTCGCCTGGCGTGCCGTCGGCCGGCGCCGGTAGTGCGAAGCCGTCGGGCCCACGCCGAATCGCCTGCGTGTCCGGGTCGATCTGTACGCGCCGCTCGAGTCGACCGTTGAGCAGCTGCCAGAGCGCTCCCCGGACCCCGATGGCGTGCGCTGAGAAGGGCCCCCGGTTCACATTGATAGTGGACAGCTGCGAGTCGCTGGCGGCGTATAGCTCCGTGATGCATGTGATGCCAAAGCGCTCACGAAAGGGCTACGGGGCAGTGGGAAGCGTCAGCTAGGGTCAACACCTCTTTCCAGGGTAGGATAGGAGTCACCCTCCTGCACGTACCTCCCAGACATCTGGCCGCATGCCGTTGCCCCAGGCCACGCGTACATGGTGCCCCTTGTCTAGAGGCCCCGGGGGCGCGTTGACGAGGTAGCGGCACAGCTCGCCGACGTACTGTATGTGGGTGGCGCGTGAGGCGTGGACCTCAGGCCAGAAGGTGGCGTGGGAGAACCTGCGCGACAGCACGACAGTGGCGCCGGTGCCGAGGCACGGGGCGATGCAGAGGCCGTGGGCGGCACCATGGTACAGCGGCAAGCACGTGTACATGCGGTCGCCAGGCTTGAGGTTGAGGTACCAGGCGCTGCCGTTGCGGGCGAGCACGAGATCACGGGCGCGTGGCGCCACGATAGCCTTGGGCAGGCCGGTGGTGCCTGAGGTGAAGAGCAGGTTGCCGAGGCCCATGGGGTCGAGGCCGCGGCGGCGCTCGGCCGGCAGCGGCTCGTCCGGGTCCGGGTCGTCGAGGGCCTCAAGCATGGCGTCATTGTAGTATACGGCGCGGCAGCCGGCGCTAGCGAGCTCGACCTCAACGGGGGCGACGAGCGGGCGCACATCTTCTTCGGCCAGTAGGTAGCGGGCCTTGCAGATGCGTACGCAGTGGGTGAGGCTCTGGGCCGTCAGCTTGGAGTTGATGAAGGCGGGCACGGCGCCGACGGCCTCGAGGGCGAACCAGAGCAGCAGGTAGCCGGGGCTGTTACCGCCGTCGAGGGCGACGATCTCACCCGGCTGCACGTCGAGCTCGCGCAGCAGCCAGCGGCCGACGGGCTGCAGCGCCACGAAGAACTCCGTGTACGTCCAGGACCGGCCCTCGAACATCAGGAATGTATTCTCGCCCATGGCCGTGCCCACTCGCTCTGCGAACACGTCGTACAGTGTCAGTTGGTCCGCCGCTTTCTTGGCCGCGATGTACCGCATAGCCTGTATGCCCGAGAGCTGCCGGCTACCGGTGCGCAGGTCGTGCCGGATGTGCAGGCGCGCGTCCAAATAAGCAGCGAGCGCCGCGGCGCCGAAGCCGCCCGCAAGAGCCACTATGACGAGGGGTCAGAGGAGGGTCTTGGAAGCGATGTGGTAAGACTGAAGTTTCGACTCCTTAGTAAGTACTCACGTGCCATAGGTAGAGGTTCAGGGCAGAACCCCAGGGATGGTTTTGCCGTGTAATTGTGTGGGTGTGATGGATGGTTTCTTGCTGTAGCGATCAACGGTGGTATTCCTTAACGCCTGCGGGTGGACAGAGAGATGCAATAATGAAAGCCGCCGGCCTCCACAAAGAGTCAGGTAGAATGAGGTCGGTAGCCCAGGTTTGCTTTTGATGGCGCCGTGAAGGACTCGGCACACAAGGTCGGTGGGATGCGCATGTTCTTCCTGCCTCGACGACCTCCGAGGCTTCCGTCGGGTACTCCTCTCTTGCTTTCTTGGAAAGGTTTCAGGAGGGGCTTCGCGATCTATCCGTCCCAATATGGCAGGCACTCAACAACCCTGCCTCGTAGCGCGGGATCCCCGCATTCCGACGGCATCGTTGATCATGGTTGGAAATGGATCTAGTTGGAGATTAGCGAGCGAACTGGCGAGTCCTCTCTCGTCCGAGAGCACATCCGACCAGCCACAACTGACTCGCTTGGGTATGATGTGCTGAACAGAGACGATTCACCAGTGGCATTATGTATCTAGGAAGTACCCAGTCATCCAGCTAGCCACCACAGCTCAACCGGGCGAGCCAAGAATGGACGTCCAGGGAGAGTTTTGCGCAAGCCGCCCAGACGCGCCTCGGCCCTGGATCCGGGGTGCATGGTGTATTTTCCTGTATGCACGATCTTCCCGCCCACTGACGGTGATCGTAAGCCGCCCCTTCCCAACGACAGCTAGTGGCCACGCCGCGGCGTCCATTTCCGTGCCGTGGTTCGCCGCCGCATCCCCGCTACTCACTCACGCACACCATGCCTGTTTCCGGCGGCGGTATCTCCGCGACGCCGTACCCGTGCCGACCTGACGAGGACAGGAGCGTGGCGATCGGGTAATAGCGGCGAGACTCCTGGGGAAACGAAAGCTTCGGCCTTGAAACCTCAATGGCATCGCACTTTGTTTGTGACCCGCTCAGCTTTTGGGTGGTATATCTCGGTTCCTATGCGGAGTCGTCGGATTTAAGAGATTGCGCTTCTCCATATGCGCCGTGCCTCTCTGTCTCTCGCCCAGCTTCACGATGCCGGAGCCAAGCGAGGGGAGGCAGGATTGCCTGATGAAGATCTCCAGGTCGGCTTTGGGGCGTCTAGCCGCCTATGTAGGCGCCTTCTAGTATCGGCTGGGTTCGGGCATAGGGATGCAGGGATGGACACCGTGCTTGCTGCGCACTTCCACGGCTAACAAGGGAGTGGCGGTTGGAATCTGAGATCTTGTTGGGCAGTAGCAGCAGTAATATATGGGGGTATGAGTACAAAGCGGAAACGCGCTGAAGACAGGAGGATCGCGCGAATTCCCATCCCATCGCCCACAAGGCCAGGACCCGACCTCAACAGCTGCTACACCAGAGGCAACCCAGAAACATCCCCAACACAGTTCATCCGCCTGCTCACAAAGACTTCAATGTCGGTACGACGTACAAACTAGGGCGGTGGAAGTGTTCTGCCGGATGAGGGGCCTTGTCGCGATATGAAAGAAGAGGCGTGGAGGCCAATAGGGAGTAATATTTGAGCCCGTCGCAACGTGGTAAAGGCAATAAAACCCCCACCTACGGCGCGCGTGCAATTGCTGCATTGAGTGCCCTCCGCCGGTGGAAAGAGGCCGTGATAATAGCGTTTCCGACCAACGAGATGTGCCGACGGGGCTCCCAATCAAACGGCCGTCGCGACCCCGCCCACCTGTTGACACTGCCGCTAAGATAATGGGGGGACACCAGCGTCCACTGCGATGGGCCAAAATGTCCGAGGTCCCCTGTATTATATGCTGTCGGCGTTAAACATTCAAGCACTCGTCACTCTTGGTAACCATGTCCTTCCCTTTCCGCAGGCCAATGGCTCCCAACCATTCCATCATGGACGTCTCTCGCATCTTCTCTTTCCCGATCAGGGGACGTAGCCAACTTGCCAAACCCCTGCCATCCGAACCGGCAAAACCGGCCCTCTCCCTCTCTTTTCTCCTCGGTGAACTGGGTGACCCCGTTTCCCCCCTCATTCTACTCACCGCGACTCGTCCCTATCCCACTTTACCCCGGCATAATGTGGGGCACCAAATCGGTTCTCCCCCGCCACTGGGGTGGAGAAAAGACGCCAGCCAGGTACCGATGGGTCTGCCATCATTCTGCATTTTCGACGATCCGCTACCGGCCGCCAGCCTGTTTTTGTCCACAGAGGAGTCGTACTGAGGCAGGGGGCTAGACGAGCGCGTCATGAGCCGGGCCGACGCCGGGGCGAAAAGAGAGAGATCTGCGCGAGACAAAGGGTGGGAAATCGTAGAATAAAATCAAGAGTGCCCGGCGCGCCGGGGGAACACGACGCGGGCTTGTGCACCTGTCCATCCCTCGTCCGTCTCCGTCTCCCTCCCTCCGTGCTCTCCTTCTCTGGTCCGCCTTCCATCCGCGACCAAACGCCCCTCTCCACCTTCTTCGCCGCCGGGAAAACCTCAGGCTTCGCTGGACCAATCTCCGCGTTGCGCGTACCCACGATGCCGACGCCGCGCCGCCTCCTCGCCGTCACGCTCGGCGTTGCCGCTGCCGCCGCCGCTCGGGCGCCGGTGCCGGGTATGCCGCGGACGCCCGCCAGCTGCCCCGACTACACCGAGTACGCGCGGACGCCGCACGAGCCGCGTTCGGACGGCCCCTTGGCCCTGCCCGACATGCGGCCCCGCCCCGAGTGCCGGACGTTTAACAGCTCGGCCGTGGAGGTGAGTTTCCCCAGGGAATGTGTGAAGGCGGAAGAAGAAGAGGAATAGGGACCCTTCTTTCTCCCCTCCCGGGTCTCCGTCCACGGGCTGATGGGCATCCAACCGGGGGTCTGGGGAGTTTAGAAAGTCATCGCCGACATGCAGGCGCGGCTCAAGGACCCCGACCTGGCCCGCTTGTTCGCCAACACATTTCCCTCGACGCTCGACACGACGGTCAAGTACTTTGACCCGGACCTGAACCTGGCCTTCATCATCACGGGCGTATGTTCTCCTTCCCCCTTTTAGCTTGTTTTCCGGGACCGCTAGGCGACAAGGCCGCTGCCTTCTCCCGTGGGCGAAGACTGGTGGAGGACCCGGGAGCTGACACTGGAGACCCGCCGGCGCTTGCAGGACATCACGTACGTACTAGGCCTTTCTCTCTTTCCTGGGGGTTAGGCGACGGCCCGGAAGGCGCCTCGTCGGTCAACTAACGCCATCTTATCTACCCCCCAGCGCCCAATGGCTCCGTGACACGGGCAACCAGTTCGCCCATCTGTACAAGCTGCTGCCGCAAGATGAAAACCTGGCGGCCCTAGTCAAGGCAGTCATCAACACCGAGGCGCGCTATATTGCCGAGTACCCGTATTGCGGTCAGTTGGGACGGCCCTGCCCACCCCGATGGAGGCCTTGGTGGAGGGGAAGACTGACGGCGGTGGAGTATAGGCGCCTTCCAGCCGCCGCCCGAGAGCGGACTGGAGCCTAGCGTCAATGTAAGTCGTGGTATGGAGGCGAGAAGCGTTTTGACTGTCAGTATTGGATGAGAGTGACCCCGGCTGACGGAATGGGCCTCGGCAGGACTGGGCGACCTTGGTCACGGTGAACCCGTAAGTGAACCGCCTCGCGCTCGGCAGATGGCAAATACGCAACTGACGCGGGCATGCCTCAGGCCCGTCGATAACCAGACCGTTTTCGAGTGCAAGGTAAGCAAAACAAAGGAAACATGAGTTCTCGACCTTTACCCCGGGGCCTTCTTCGCATCCCTTCCCGGCTGACCACTCGCACGCACACAGTACGAGCTGGACTCTCTCGCGGGTTTCCTCAAGATCTCGCGGTCTTACTATGCCTACACGAACGACACGTCGTTCATGAACGAGAACTGTGAGTTTTTTTCCTTCCCCATGCCCCCCGTAGCAGGCAGTCCTTTCTTTTGCTTTTTCAGTCCCTCCCCGGCCGAAACGCAAAGGCCTTCAACTGAACCCGACGACCCCAGGGACGGCGGCCATGGCGGCCATCCTGCGCACGCTCGACGAGCAGTCGCAGGGGACGTGGACCGAAGACTGGGAGTTCGTCAGCTACTACAACTGGACGGGGACGGCGGGGTCGCTGTCGCCATCGGTGCCCAACGGCGGCAACGGCGAGCCGCGGGCCGCCAACGGGCTCGTGGCCTCGTCGCACCGGCCGTCCGACGACCTCGTCGTCTTTCCCTACATCACGGCCGACAACGCCATGATGGCCGTCGAGCTCGCCGCCGTCGCCGACGTGCTCGCCAAGACGACAAAGGACGAGGACAAAACCAAAGCTGCCCTCGCCGACGACGCCGCCCGCTACGCCCGCGTCATCCGCGACGCCGTCTGGAACCACACGCGCGCCGCCGCCGGCGCCGCCGGCTCCGTCTTCGCCTACGAGACCAACGGCTACGGCGGCCTCTACCTCATGGACGACGCCAACGTGCCGAGCCTCGCGTCCCTGCCCTACCTCGGCTTCCTCGCCCGAGACGAACCCACCTACCAGGCCACCAAGAAGATGCTCTACTCGCGCGCCAACCCGTACTACGCCGCCGGCGCCCAGTTCAAAGGCATCGGGTGAGTTTCATTCCCCCCTCTCTCGTGGGTCCGCTGGGTTTGGGGGGGCGTGACCTGGCGTTGGCTTCCTTCCCCCCCAGAGGAGTCCTGGGCTAATTCGTCTTCATCTGTCCACCCAGTGGTCCCCACGTCAACGCGACGTACCCGTGGCCCATGTCGCAGGTGTCGGCCATCTACGGCACAGCCGACGACGACGAGATCGTGGAGCGCCTCGGGCTGCTGCTCAACAACACGGCCGGCCTCGGCCTCATGCATGAGAGCGTCAGCATCTACAACGCCACCGACTTCACTCGTCCCTGGTTCGCCTGGGCCAACAGTTACTTTGCCGAGATGCTGCTGGACCTGGCCGAGCGGAAGCCTGGCCTCATCTTCCACGACGACGTGCCGTACGTTGTGGGCGCCTCCTCGTGAGGACGGGAGAGGAATACAATGGGCCCGTGGGGGGAGGAGGAATCCTGGAGGATGGCAGACGCGGCGAGACGAAAGGTAAAGAGAGCCAGCCAACCAGTCATAGCTGTATTAGACAAAGCCATCTATCGGCAGGCCAAACAAGGTGTCATTTTGCCGGCCTGTCCGGCCATGTTCTATCTGAAAGCGCCTTCGACCAAGTGATTCATCATACACAGCGCTGGATATAAATGCGATTCATAAAAAATTAGACGGCGGCAACACGAGCAAATGGTAATACTACCGCACCGGCTTGGCCATGTGCTGCACGGCGTTCATCCACTTCTGCTCCTCGGTTCTGCGATGTCGTAAGTTAGCATTGTGGCGAAGCACGTAAAGGGGCCAGGGGGGTTCAAACGCACCGATCGAAGCGCAGCAGCTTGCCCAGTACGGGGACAAGCTGTGTCCGGACTTTCTCGTCGCGGACTTCGAGGAACTGGAGCAGGATCGTCTTGAGGTACATGGTGTCGACGGCGCCGCCACCACTGGTGCTGCCCGTGGCGCCCGACCGCGTGCTGTCCATACTGCTGCGACCGCCGCTGCTCGCAGGGGGCGCGTTCGTCAGCTTGCTCTGCACCGCCTTCAGTTCCTTGTTGGTCTTCTCGTAGCGTGCGCGAGCTTCATCAAGCAGACGGCGCAGGTCTCCCCGCTGGCGTTCGGCATCGCGGAGTTGCGTCTCCGAGGCGTCGAGGGCAGTGCGCAGGCCGGCGGCCGTGGCACGTATCTCATCGACCTCGCCCTTGGCACGCTCCTCGACCTGCTCAAGCTCCTCGCGACGTCGGCGCCACTCCTTCTCGCGCGCCTCCAGGTCCTCCTTCTCGCTGCTCAGCGTCTTCACCTCACGCTCCAGCTCGCGCACCTTGGACCGCAGCTCCTCGCCTTCGCGCGCGCGGCGCCGCGCCAGCGTCGAGCTCTCGTCTTCGATGCGGTCGCGCTCCTCAACCGCCGCCTCCATACGTGCCCGCATCTCGCGCACCTTGGCGTCGGCCCGTTCGTCCACCTCGTTGATCATGCGTCGCATCGTCTCACCCTCGCGCGTGCGCTCCTGGAGGTGTTTCTGTACCTCGGCAAGCTCCTCTTCCAGCGCCTCGGCCGAGCTGCGCGCCTCCTTCAGCTGTACGCTAAGCTCCGCTGTCTGGTCACGCATCGAGCCCAGGAGGCCCTGCGCCGAATTGTATTGCGCAGTCTTGAGGTCGGCCTCCTCCCGCAGGCTGGTGTGTTCGTTCTTCAGCGTCTCAACCTCCTCCTCCAGTGCCTTGATCTTCGGGCGCACTGTTGCCAGCTCCGACTGCAAGGACTCCAGTTCCCGGGTGGCCTTCTCCGTCTTGGCCGCAAGCTCGATCTTCTCAGCTTCGGACCGCCTGAAATCTCGGCCGGCGGTGCGCTTCTCGTCCTCGAGTTTGGCGCGCGTCTTAGCTTCGACCGCCAGCCTGTCGTTCAAGTTGCGTATCTCGCCCTCCCGATCCGAGTTGACGCGCTGTAACCGCGCAACCTCGGTTTTGAGCTCCTTCTCCCGCTTTTCAAGGTTGCGAATTTCTGTCTGTTTGCCAGCCAGCTCTTTCTTGGTCGCCTCAAGTGCGAGGGAGTCCTGGCGGAGGGCCTTGAGCTCCGGCTGTGCCTTGGACAGCACCTCTTTGAGGTCCGTTACATCCTTGTATCTTGACTGGGCCAGCTGCTGTGCGGCACCGAGATCCGTTGTGAGCGTCTGCGACTTGGTCTTCAGCACCTCGTACTCGCTCTTCAAGGTATCGAACTCCTTCTGCAGCTGCGAGCTTGTGTCGGCCTGCGACGAATGCGACTGAATCTCCGTCTCCAGTTCGCTGATGCGTGACTTGAGCGAGGCCTTCTCCTGCTCAAGCTCCTTGATCTTTTGCTTGGCCTCCACGTGGTCCTGGCCGATGGTCAGCAGGTTCTCCTGCATGTTCTCGATCTCTTCGCGCAGATCTTCCTCGGTCTTTCGCTGCTTCGACAGCTTCTCCACCTGGGCGTCCTTCTGGGCGATCTCGTCTTTGAGTTTGGCAATCTCCTCACGCAGAGCTGAAGTATCGGGGCTTTCCATTGGTGATAGTGGCGGTGCTTCAGAAGTCTCCGAGGGCGTCGGTTCCGACGCAGCCGCCGCGTTAGCCGCAACTGTCGCCGCCGCACCGCCCTTCTTCTTCTTCTTGTTGTTCTTCTTCTTCCCGCCGCCCGTGGCTGTGGTAGGCGTTGTCGGCACTTCCAAGTTGTCCGTCGCCGGAGTCGTGGCTGCCGGCGTGGGCTTGGCCTCGGATGCCTCCTTCAGCCGCTTGTTCAGGTCTTCCACCTTGGCCTCGCTCTCGGCTTTGGACTTTTTCAAGGCGTCGATCTCCGATGTCAGGTTCGATATCCTCTCCTCGAGTAAAGGTTTGGCCTCGGTCGCCTTCTTGAGCTCTGTGCTCAGTTCAGTCTCCTTGTCGCTGGCTCGCTTGACCTCGGTCTCATGTTTCTTGGCAGCATCGGCGGCCGAGGACTTTTCTTTCTCAAGGCTGGCCTCGACGTCTCGTAGCTGGGCCTGAACCTGCTCCAGTTTCTCGGTGAGAATTTTGATCTCCGAGTCCCTCGCTTCCAGCTGCTTTTGCAATGAATCCTGCGAGACACCCTTCTCCCGCGTCTCACTAAGCTCCCGTGTGGTGCTTTCCAGCTGCTCGACGAGCCCCGAGCTGTGCTCCTTGGCCATGGCAAGCTCCTCCTTCAAGTTACCGACATCGGTCCTGAGCTTGGCGATTTCTTGCGTCTTGGAGGCAACCTCAGCCTGCAGTTGAGGGATCTCTTCATCATAAGAGAACATGTCTTCGCTGGCATCTTGCTTGCTTTCCTCGGTGGCCTTGGTGGCGGCTTGTTTGGGCGAATCTTCGTCGTCCTTCTTGTCGTCTTTTTTCTCTTGACCTGGCTCGTAGGGGGGCGGCGCAGACTGGGTCTGGGCTGCTGCTTTGAGGTTGGCGATTTCTTCCTTCAAGGCAGCCAGTTCCTTGTCAGCCTCGTCGGCTTTCTTTTTCATGGCATCCTTCTCGCCAGAAACGCGCTTGAACTCGTCCATGACCATGTCGCTTTTGAGGCTGAGCTGATTGAGGTACTCGACCAGAGCGTTGGGGTCCTTGATGGTAGTAAGCGGCGTGTTCTCGCGCAGAGCCCGTTCGAAGGGCTCGACGGCGGTTGCTCGACCGTGAGCAATGCGGTAAGAGCGTAAAAGTTCTGGTACACGGCGTCGCGGGTCAGCGCAGTACTTGCGGTATGGGATCTCCAAGCACGTCAGGGGTCACGGCAATTTCACGAACCGGGATACGTCTTTTCCAGCTTCTCCAGTTTGCGCAGCTTGACCTGGACGTCGGCGGGAAGCGCAGTAGTGGTGGCATCACCAGCAGGCCCCTTCTCGCCATTGGCCTGATCGTTCTTTTCGTCGGATTCCGCGGGGGTCTTTTCGGCCTTGGCATCGCCCTGCTGGGGAGTAGCGTCGGCGGCCTTTTCATCCTTCTCGCCGGGCTCCTCAGTGGCGGCGGCCTTGGCCTCGGCCTCCTCCTCGTCTAAGGCGAAGGCGGCCTCGAAGACGGCGGGATCGGGGTTCGGCAGGCCACTATCGGCGACATCCTGGGCGGGCTTCTTGACACGGCGCTGCTTGGGGTCCCTCGAGGCGCTGTTGGTGCGCGAGACGGAGCGAGGGCGCGGGCCTCCGGTGGACGAGGACGGCGAGCTCGTATTGCTCCGTTGTTCGGCGAGGGACTTCTGGCGGGCCTGCTCGGCGGCGATGGACTGGTCGATAGCCGTTTTGAATCGCTGAGGGGCCGGGCAGGTCAGTAGCCGACGGGCTGGACGGCGAGCGGAAGCGGGAAGGGGAGCGGAATGCCGAGCAGAGAGGCACGTACCTGAAACATGGCGGGCTAGGTGGATGCAAATGCGGGTGCAGATGCAGTGGGTTGTACAGGTGCAGGTCTACGTGGAAGTAGGAGAGAAGGGAATTGGCGCAGTTGGCGCGCTGAGGGCGTCGTCAGCGATGGATTCGTTGCGTCGTGGCCATGCGCTTCGGAGGGGGTTCTTGTGCAAGGCTTGGCTGGCGATGGCGGAGGGCAGTGGATGACGGTGCAGCGAGACGTGCCGGAGAGCTCGGCGGAAAAGCAAAGGAGCGTGATGTAGATAACGATGCGACGTGTGCGGAAAGAAAGGGCCCTAGCGCATCTCACTAGTTGTGGCCTTCGTCGTCGTCGTCGTCGTCCCCGTTTCGTGTTTGAGGAATATGAATGGTCGCTCGCTATGCTGGGCCGGCCATAGATCTCAGGGTCCCGGAGCAGCAACGGTAGGTCTCTCTGTCCTTTTCGTCCCGCCGCTTGTGGTGGCTCCGAGACGCCAAGCAACGCTGGGGTGGTGTTTGGTGTTGGAGCGTGGGTGCTATTTTTTGCTCGGGCGGGTCCTTCTACCTCTGTCCCGCCGCTACGAAGTACCTAAAATGTACCTACGTCTCCCATTACTACAGGGACACCAGTACTTCTGTGTACATGTGAGAGGTAAGTAAGTGGGAAATCAGCCTAGCAACGAGCACCACTTGCGAGCATTCATCCATTTGCTGACTTGCGGCAAACCGGGGGGCCCAGAGAAACCAACATGAGCCAACGTGCGTAAGGGTCCGAGAGGCGCTGCTGCCGCGGGAATGGCATCGTGTGGGCACATGTGTTCACTCTCTGGTCCTCGCTAGGGTACATAGCTAGCGATGTTGCGTCGGTATGTACGCATGTAGGTACATACTGCCCCGTTGTTGTACGTGTCTGGAACCAAGCCGTCCTAGCTGCACGTGTAGATGTAGGTGGTACATCCATCTTACTTGCCTCGTTCGACTGGGAACTGTCCTTTTAACATGCATGCATACCGGGCCATTGACTGGTGTGAAAGTCTAGATACGCCACGTTCGCGGAATGAAGGGTTCACTTATGAATAGGCCGTGATAGTGGATTGATAGTGCTATAGTGCTACATTACACAGGACTATGTTACAATAGCAGCTTGAGCCTGAAATGAAATGGTCGACGGCTAGCGAGGGCACGTGCTCTCCCCAAGGGCCACCTTCAGGTTCCAGCTGCCTGTTCGGCAGGGCCCGCACAAGCCCAGTAACTCCAGCTGGGAATCCATTCATCCCATCTCAGGACCCCCAAGGATTGGATCGTCGAGCTTGATGAGGTCCGTCCCCGCCCGTGTGTAACTTGCAGTACGAGGCTGCTACTGATTGGACGCCCGTCGAGGGCAGGCAACCCACGAGCTCCGGACCAGTTTGAGTAGAGCATCATCACCATCGTCACCTCCCGTCCCTTTCGTGGAGCTCTTGTCCTGCTGGCCCTTCCCGCTTGCCTTTTCCCTCCTCGTGCCCGCCCGCCAGCCCCAAACCCCCCATATGGCGTCACACTGATTTTCCCTCCCGCCGCTACGGTAACAATTCATACCGCATTCATCTATACCTCTTGTTCCCTGCCAACACCAACTATTCGCTCTCTTGCCCCTTCTTCTTCTTCTTCTTCTCCCTCGTGCGCCTTCCATTTCCGCACCGTCGCTTCCCTACCTCTGTATCACCGACCGTCCGCTTCGGTCCAAGCAGCTGCTGGGCAACTCTTGGGGCCGTATCCTTCGACGCACTCTCGACCCAACCGTTTTCCTTTGATCGTCAACTACCTTCTCCTCCCGACGCTGCCGTCAAGTCCGCTTCTCCCGATCTTCTCTTCCTCCCGCCGCGCATCGCCGGCGAAGCATGCGCTAGGCGCTACCTGCCGCATCGCAGCTACCACAACGCCGACTCAACAACGTCCCCACGCGCATCATGGTGAACCTTTGGCCATGGAGGGTGAGTCACAACCTGCTGCATTACTCGCTACTCCCCGCCTGCTAACCTACCCCTCACCAGGGCGACGACTCCTCCACGGCATCTTTCGAAAAGACCCTCTCGACCCTGTCCAAGAAGATCGCCGAGACCCAACGACAGCTTGACAAGCTGCGCTCCAACTCCCGCCGCGCAAAGGTGCTGTGGATCTTGTACCTCGCCTTTGCCTACCTCGTCTACGCCATCGTGCTCCTGCTGGTCGTGGGCTACAAGAACCTGGGCCCCTGGGAGTGGACGGGCATGGCCGGCGGCCCCGTCGTCATCTACCTCGTCCGCGCCCTGACCAACGCCTACTTCAATTTCCGCATCGAGTCCCTCGAGTCGCGCCTCAAGGAGCAGCAGGACGACCGGTCCAAGACGATCCAGAAGCTCAAGGAAGCCACGCGCTACGACTCGACCCTTCAGCTGCTCGAGAAATACGGCGGCGAGAAGCACCGCCGAAGCCTGAGCCCCGACGATGCCGACCCCGACGCCCAGAAGAAAGGAGCGGCCCAAGGCCACCCGGCCGAACGACCGACGACCCCCCAGATCCGTACCACGCACGCCCCCCCGGCGACGGCCAACATCCAGGGCCCGCCCTCGCGCGCCGGCACCCCTCACAGCCAGCTCGGCCAGGCGCCTCCCTTTATGCCCCCGGCGCAGCCGCCCTCGCGGGGGCAGACGCCGCTCTCCTCCCACCCGGACCATGTCTCGAACGCCGAGTTCGCGCCCAACGCCAGCGAGATGCCGCCCGCCTACCACCAGTACGACTACAACCGCGGCCCGCCCCAGTGGTACGACCGCGTCCTGGACCTCATGCTGGGAGAGGACGAGACGGCGCCCCGGAACCGCATCGTGCTCATCTGCCAGAGCTGCCGCCTCGTCAACGGCCAGGCCCCGCCCGGCACCCGCACCCTCGCCGACGTAGGCAAGTGGAAGTGCATGGGCTGCGGCGCCATGAACGGCGAGCTGGACGAGGGCAAGAAGATCGTGAACGAGGTCCTCGGCAAGCAGGGACGCGCCTCGCGGCGCGACGGCGGCGCCGGCGAGCGGGACGGCGAGAGCCACGGGTCCTTTGAGGAGGTCGATGATTTTGGGGACCACGGCAACTCGAGCACGAAGAAACGGGGCAACAAATGAGGGAACGCAGCAGTATTCAGACCTGCCTTGGTCCCGGCCATGTATATCGCCGTGACGACGTCATGTCGAAGAAAATTCAAGATTGGCCGAGCAGCCATTTTTGTGGGCTGCAGAGCACTACCCGTAGTTTCATTGAAAGTCCCGTACAAGGCTCCGCTCTGCTTGACCGACTACGGGGGTTTTAGGCTGTCTTGAGAAGCCTTTTCGAAACGTCCCGCTGTTTTCTGTGCTGGGCCAGCGGCAAAGCTGGAGGTGCCGAAGGGGCTGGGCCCACGAATACACCGTACCCCTTGAGAGGTCGGAATTCAGGTACATGCTACACGCAAGTTGGAATGTGTAGTGAGAACGCGTCGTAAATGTGCTCTGAGAGGTGCCGTCTCAGCCACAGCATTTTGAAATCAAGGGGCAGGTCGCCAGTTGCACTCCCCTATACTCCCCTCAGGCTTTATATAAGCCCGGAGTTAACAGCATCGCCCATGGCCGGACGATAGGATGCCGCCCTCACGGATACTTTGCAGGATTCCTTTTCTCCCTTTTTAAGCAGCCCGGATCTGTCCATCTGTGTTATATCAGGGTCAAAGTCCAGCTTCGCCGACCAACCGCCGTGTCCAGTCGCCCTCGGACTCGGGGGCTGACTCGTCGAAGGAGCAGACAGATATTGGGGTCCTGTCCACATTGCATTACGTCAGCCGGCGTGAATTCTGTCGATCCGATTTATTAGAATGCCGGATTACCATGGATGCTCGTTTAGGAGGCTGACCCCAACCGCACAAAACGAGAGCAACCTCGACCGAGCCTCTCGCGCTCCATCTCGGTCACCACTCTGAGGTCCCCAAACAAAGACAGCCCTTACCGGTCCATGGATGATCGCTCCGCTGGAGCGCATCATACCGAGTTGATGTGCTACTTTCCTGTATACTGACGCGCCCTGCCTCCCCCTGTGAACAACAACAGCCACGACAACGACGAGCGGCAAGGCGGTATCCCTACGACTTTGCAGCAACACTCATGTACCTGGCAGCCAGGTTTCCGTGGCCCCTTTCCCCACGGAGCGAACGATGAACTCCAGCTCCGTGGTGAACCGGGAACTACATCATCTCCCCTGGTGCTGTGTGGAGCAGATCAAATTGTGGCACCTCCCATGGAATCCAGAGCTGACAAGGAATCTGGTAATTTCGCCAACATGAGTTACACCGCGGGCGGACTCGGGAATACGACAGAGACGATAGCCAGTTTGGTTTTACTGTTACTTTTCGATCGCTATCGAGGATCTTTGAGGTTGCTGCTTTGATGGACCCCAGAATCACGTGTATATCACCCACCACGGCCTAAGGTATTCGATAAGCGTTGCGCCGACCTATCGTCTAAAGAAATGACGCTGCTCATCTCGGAGGGCGCAGCACGTTAGGAGTTGGGTTTTTGAAGATTTCGCCCCATGACATACCTCCTTTTGGTGCGTGGTGCTTTGCGGAATAATCGGCACCACGATATAATACGAAAGTGGAGAGCTAGCTGATCATGTCAGCTGACTAACGCTGTGGCCCGATAAATGGTGAACTGGACAAGCGTATGACGGAACGCTTATGCAGCACAACATGTCCATGACACCAGCTGCGAGTGGGAGGGCGAGACGCGAGTTGCAAACACGGGTTGCAAACCCAAGTTGCAGAAACAAACCCCAATGATTTTGTCTGCTTAAAATATGGCTCGCCGGCGTGACAAACAAGATCAGTGTTTCCACAAACCCGTACACCACAAAAAATGAGGGACGTCAGGTCAGAGGTAAGAGGTACCGAAGGAAACGTGCGTACCAGACGTGGCGGGCGACGCATTCACCACAAGAAGACAGAGATCCGTACTTGATGCTAGGCTTCTAAACTTTTCCGAACGGCTCGAAACCGCCGAAATCTCGACATACAGATGAACGGTTACGCGTGTCAGGCACCGTCTGGAGCCATCCTCGGCAACGCCGGCGAACGGGACTCTTTACAAGAAGCCCCGGCTCTGAGACAAAGCTCGTGATTGTATCATCCTACAGGTATAAGATATAAACTAGCGACTTTGCGAGGACCCGGCATAAATATAACAAAGCATCCTCGGCCTTTCGACGCCATCATGGGGCCGGTAATAATCTAGATGACAACGCTGACCTAGCAAGTCTTCCCCCGGCCACGGTGGTGTTTTCCAAAGGAAAAAGACACGTTTTAAGGGGCTCTTACTAACCGGCCACCGAGCAGCGCGGCGGCGGGCGTCGGCGCCAGGGAGAGCTGACACCCCGCCGAGCCCACGTGCCGGTGCTTCGACTCCAAGGACATGGGCGAGGCGCCTTCGACGCGGGCGGCGTGCAAGACGATGAGGATCGCCTTCTACGACGTCACGGACCCGGCCCGTGGGGCCGAGTGGCACGCTCCCGGGGTAGGAAAATCCGAGCAAAAAGGGAAGAGGAGAAGAAGAAGAAAGAGGCCCGCGGCCGTCGTGGTTTTGCCCACCTGCCTCCATCGGGGGGCCGCAAATGTCCCCGGTTCGCTAACAGACGCCGTTTCTCTTCGAATAGTTTTACAAGAACTCCTTCACCGACGCCGTCTTCCTGTCGAGCATGGCGCGTTACTGCGGTGCGATGAATATGAAGGGCGCGACGTGCTGTTACACGGCCACGGCCAAGGGCGACGCGTCCGTCGGAGCTTGCGTGGTAACTAGACGCCGGGGGATAAACAGGAGGGTCTTCAACACGTCGTCACGGCCGGGATAGACAACTGAAAGAAGGTGATAACGGGGATCTTGAACGGGAATACAGCTTCTTCTCTCCAAGAAACGATGGTATATCGCCGGTACGGGTGTTCCGCCTCGATGCTGGAATACACATGAGCTCTTCTGGGAAGTTTCCCTGGGCACGCATCGTCACCTATTCGCTCTCGACTTGCAGCGGCGCTGAGTAACAAAGCCGGCTAGACTTCGCTCGGCCACGCCCGTGGGGGGGTTCAAGGACCGCATGATGACGCAGTCGGGGCCGGCCTCGTCTCGGTCGAAACCCTCTGGTACCATTTCGGGGTTGCGCGGGCGAAAGTCTGAAACGGGCCAGCTTTAAATAACCGCCAGAGAATGACAGGGCGGAAACAGCCGTTCGGACGCATTGTCTCGGTGACGCCCAGAGCGTCGTCCCAGGCCCAAGGGGAGTTTAGGGGGAAACGAGTCAGTTCCCAGATATCCTTGCGCTATCGGCAACTGGACACGCATGAACCCCGGCGAGTGCCGCTGCGGGCGTGAACTCTCTCTCCCTGTGCACATGCAGCAGCGCCCGTCACCCGTAACTTGCCGCAGCCGGTCGGTAGTCCGACTGCAGAGCAGGGGGCACGCGCGCCACGACCTCCCCTGTCGTCTTTCTCGTGCACTCTTGCTAATACGTCGGGCTAACCAAGAACAAAGGGACCTTCTTCGGGGACCCTATCAATACCTACCCCCCGGACGGAAAGCGAGCAGTGTCATACATGAGCCCGTCTAGGTCTCCCATCGGGACGTGGCCCCTCAGATCGGGGCCCCTTTTTGGCCACCGGCCCTTATGCCCCAGGTCCTGGAGATGCGGGGAAGACCCCTGGCGGATCCGACCGAGTGGGACCGAGACGGCCTAGATCGACGACCCAGATGGCTCGGAGAAGGAAGGGCGCAGACGGAAATCGAAAGGGACACAGCTGGGAAACCGCCAAAGAACACATCCACCGTTCGGGGAGGGCCCAAAGTATGTCTGGCATGCTCAGAAAAAGCGAGGGAGGAAGGGGAAAACATGCGGCGAACTAGGGAGCGGTGTGGGCACGTTCTGCCTGTCTGTCAGTGGTGCATGCTTAGATGCATACACGCAGACAGGCGGTCGATCGTAAAAAAACCCCGCGGCATGCCCGGAGAGCACGATTGGCGGTGCAGGTGGCGCCCGCCAGGCCCTGTCGTACTCGGTAGGTAATAAGCGGTCCCACCCCTGTGCCCCCAGAGGGTCGAACCCGGAGGATGCTGATCTTGTATGTAGACGTAAGGCACCAGCACAACGGCACAGGGTGGGGAGTGGTGGCTCCTTGGGGCCAAGAAGAAGGACGGACGAGCGAGCGAGCGTGAGTGAATGGAGAAAGGGGGAGAGAAGAGGAGGTGAAGCCCGTGCATTGGGCGGCGTGTCGCCGTCAGGGAACAGGGGAGGGAAGAACTTCGTGCGCGGGCGTCCCAGGGTTGCATTACGCCTCGTCTGATCGATCGACTTTCGGTAGCGTCGGCAGCGTTTTCGCCATACGCTCTCTGTCTCGTCTGGTTATTAAACCGAAGTGTGCCCCCCTCCATTACGCGGAGCGATCACAGGTAGCCGATGGGTGGGCTATTCGTAACTTTCACATTTAACCTCCTCAACACCACCAACGAAAGCACGACGGCCACATTACCACTGACCTGACTCTGGACACCCAAATGCGAGCGTCTGCCGCATCTACTTCCACGAAGGCGGAAATGCAAGGGATCGTGCCCAAGGAGCACGAGGGCTTCCTCGCGCCGCCGACGGGCGTCGTCCCGCCCAAGCAGCGGTCGTCATGTCTGTCGCGGTCGTGGAGGGTCGCGTGCCTGGCGGCGGCGGGTGCGGCCGCCACCATTTTCGTCCTTTTTTTCTCGCAAGCCGTCCTGCGCCGGCGGCTGGCGGATATCGGGTTGACGCCGCCACCTCACGGCCGGCCGTCGCCGTCGTGGCCCGTTGCCGGGGGTCACGACCACGGCCACGGGGGGACAGGGGACGGCTGGTCGTGGGCCGCCATCAACGTGAGCCAGGCGCTGCGGTGGCAGCCGTGCGGCGACGACGGCTCCCACGACTGTGCCCGCCTCGACGTGCCCATGGACTGGCAGGACCCATCCGACGACCGGCGCGTTGTGCTGGCCGTCATGCGCCGCCGCGCCACCGATATGGCCGACTACCGCGGTCCCGTCTTCTTCAACCCGGGCGGCCCGGGCGCCTCGGGCATCCACGCCATGATCGACCGCGGCGCGCACACATGAGATAGTTGGTGAGTGGGAAGCGGGGCTGTTCAGCTCCGCGCCCCCTTCTTCTCCTCTTTCCCCATAGCGAAATCCCTTCCCTACCACACCTGGTCCCCACGTTTCCTTCGTCCCCCCAACGAGTTCGTTTCCACGTGTTTCCTAACCGGACCTCGCAGGCAAGAACCACGACCTCGTGACGTGGGACCCGCGCGGTATCGGGGCGTCGGTGCCGCGCGTTGACTGCTGGGGCGGGTCGGCGGCGCGGGCCCAGGCGTGGGCGTTGCAGGACCCGGGGGTCATCGGGGCACACGCGGGGGTGCTGGGGGCGGCGCACGCGCGGGCTCGGGCCTACTCGCAGACGTGCGAGCGCGCCATGGCGGGCTCGGGGCTGCTCGAGCACGTCGGCACGGCGGCGCACGCGCGCGACCTGCTGGCGCTGCTGGACCTGGCGACGGCCACGGCCACGGCGCGCGGCGCCGCCGCCGCCGGCCTGCGCTACTGGGGCTTCAGCTACGGCACCCTGCTCGGCGGCACCTTTGCCGCCCTCTGGCCCGACCGCGTCGAGCGCCTTGTCAGCGACGGCAACGTCGACTACCGCGCCTGGTACGGCGGCTCGCCCAACCTCGCCTTCCTCCAGGACGCCGACCGCGTGCTCGGCGCCTTCGCCTGGTTCTGCCACGACGCCGGCGCCAAAGGCTGCGCCTTCCACGACAAGACTCGTGAGGGCATCCACAAGCGCCTCGACCGCCTCCTCGCTCGCCTCCGTGACGCCCCCGTCGCCGTTGTGCCTGCCATGTGTGCCGGCGGCCCCGAGCTCCCGCGCCTCGTCACCTGGTCCGATGTCAAGCGCCTCATCTCGGCCGCCCTGTACCAGCCCGTGCTCCTCTTTCCGCGCCTCGCCGAGGTCCTGGCCGCGCTCGAGCAGGGAGACGGCCGCCCCTTTTACGACATGATGGTCGAGGGCCGGGACGGCGGTCTCGGCCCCGCCCCGCACCTATGTGACGCCGACGCCGCCGGCCAGCCCGGCATACCGCGCGTCAGCGAGGACACCGAGGACGCCTTCCCCGCCATCATGTGCGCCGACATGCCGCCCGTTAACGACACGGTCGAGGAGTTTGCCCGCTTCTCCCGGGAGCTCGAGGACGTCAGCCATGATGCCGGCGCCGTCAACACGTTGTTCCGGATGGCCTGCCTCGGGCGCACGGTGCGGCCCAAGTGGCGCTTCGAGGGTAAGTAGACAAGTCGAGTGTGTGGCGGTGGAGGGCGCCCCTATGTGGCGGCGCTGTTGCTAACGCCCGGCTTCCTTAGGCCCCTTCGAGGCAAACACGAGCTTCCCCATCCTCTTCATCAACAACGTCGTCGACAACGTGACGCCGGCCGCCAGCGCCCGGAACAACGCCGCCGGCTTCCCCGGTTCGCGCATCCTATCGCAGAACTCGTACGGCCACACCTCATTGGCCGCCGCGTCGACATGTAAGTGACGACCCAGGCTGCCCGTACCCCTGGGCCGAGGGCCAAACGGCTGTCCTGATCTTCCTTCGCTGACACGGTATTCCCCACAGGCACATCCGAGTACATACACGCCTACTTCCAGGAGGGCTCGCTGCCGGCCAACGGGACGACTTGCATGCCCGAAAGCTACCCGTTCCAGGAACTCGAGGCCCAGGCGGGGAACAGGCTCTCGGTGGTGACGCACGAACTCGCCAAGAAGAGGAGGCGAAGTAGCCAGTGGCTGTAAGCTGTGAGATTTGGTACCCATGAATGTAGCGACCACCGTAGCTAGTCCCCCGAGCACCCTCCCAAGAGATTGAATAATCCTACCCCTTCACGCGCCGTCCCCGGATGTAGACCTGCTCGATGTTGCGGTCGTCGGCCGTCATGAGGAACTTGTCGAAGATGCGGGCGACGTCGTCGGCGTCGTCGACGGGGGTCATGACGCCGCCGGGCTGGTCGGCGTCGATGACGAGGGCGTCAAAGTCCTTGCCGGGCTCGAGCGAGCCGACGCGCGCGCCGAGCCCGCAGACGCGCGCGCCGCCCAGCGTGGCCAGGTGGAAGGCCTCGTGCGGGCTCAGGGCGCGGCGGGCGCCGCGCGTCTGGGCCTCGCGCGCGTTGGAGGCGATGAGGGCGTGCCGTATGGCGTCCAGCATGCTGGACGAGAAGCCGCCGCCGCTGTCGGTGCCCAGCCCAACCTTGACCCCCTGCTCCAGGAAGTCCCGGATGCCCGCCGCCATGAAGCCGCCGCCCACCGTCATGTTGGACGTCGGGCAGTGCGCCACACCACAGTCCAGCTCCTTGAAGCGCCGCATCTCGTATCTGCCTTCTGTCAGCTTGCCGTCGTCTCCGCGGCTCGTTTGGCTCCGGCGCCGCCAAGTCGAGTCCGTACTCACTCGGTCATGTAGCAGCAATGGGCCAAGATGGAATCGCGCGTGAGCAGGCCGTAGTGCTCGTAGAGATCGACCTCGTTATCGAACTGGGGGAACAGCTCGCGCGTGAAGCGCATCTCCTGCTCGGCCTCGTTGAAGTGCGTCTGCACGGCGAGGTCGGGGTTCTTGCGCACGAGGGCGCCGAGGCCGGCCAGAAGATCGGGACCGCAGGTGATGGCGAAGCGCGGCGTCACGACGTAGCGCACGAGGGCGCCGGCCGGGTCGATGCGCCGCACGTGGGCGAGGCAGGCCTCCGTCTCGGCCAGCGAGGCGGCCGCGTCGGCGTCGCGGTACGAGTCGGGCGCCTGCCGGTCCATGTTGCACTTTCCCACCAGCGCGCGCTGCCCCTTGGCCAGGCACAGGTCCGCCAGGATGCGCGTCGCCTCGGCGTGTCGCGACCCGTAGTACGCCGCCGTCGTGACCCCCTGTTGCAGGAACCCCTCGATGCACCGCTCGTAGACGCGCCGCGCGTAAGCCGGGTCCTCAAAGCGCGCCTCCTGCGGGAAGGTGACCTGGTCGAGCCACTATGGGACGGGCCGGTACGTGCGCGTCAGCCATTGTCTGCGATATCGGGTGGGAGAGGAGTCGCCTGCTTCTCCTCTCCGAAAGGGAAGACTCCTACATCCAAGATGTGCATGCTCTGTCCCAACCCCCGCATCGCCCACTGCGGCGCGTGGTTGTGCGTGTCCACGAAGCCGGGGATGAGGAATTGCGTGCGTTTGAGATAGCGGATCGTCGGCGCGTCGGAACCGCTGCTGCTGTCGCCGCCGTCCATGGCCTTCACGATGTCCGGCACTGCTGATACGGCCACGTCGGGCTGGAGGTGCTGGATAACGCCATCGGGCCCCACAACGAGCAAGGCATTCTGGAGAATGGTAAGCTCGGCGAGCGCAAGCGAGTGGATGACGGTGCCGTGAAAGACGTTCATTGTGCTGGATGACAGGAAGATGTCGTGGTGAGGGGCGGGAAGATAGATAATGTTGTCGCGGATTGCCCCGCCGATATGGTCCAAGGTACCTTGTAGGGAACAGACGCCGAATGGCGGGGCTGCAGGTACATGCCACTCTAAAAAGTACTTTACCCAGCGGGACCTACTGGAAGCTCTACCTGCCATCCAAGTACATGTAGTGTGAAAGGTGTGCCCTCTTACTACCTACGCTTAACCGTAACTTCAGACTCTGTCGTCGCTCACGATTCTTTGTAAGCCCACTGCGTGGTGTCTGTGCCGGTTTCTGTCCTTGTCGCTCTTGCACAGCCTGGCAAGCTTCTCGACATGGATGAGATGACCGCGTCGACTGCGCACCAGATGTGCGTACGTCACACTGGCGACGGCGACGGCGACGACCGACAGGAGCGACGGCCATTTGAACTGCTCAGGTCGGTAGAAGACGGCCGTCGAGACGTAACACAGGAGCTCGAACGTGTTCTGCCAAGCGGCCTCGACGGCCGAGAAGGCGCCACGGCTGCCGGCCTCAACCTCCTATGGGCCCCCAGTCAGCTCGGATTACCCGCTTCCATGCGGCAAAAAGGAAGAAACATGCCGATGCGGGAGACTTTACCTCTTGGACAATGACCTGGGTGCACAGATCAAAGCCCCAAAGCCCCACGCGGCTGAGGATGGTGCCGATAACGAGCCCGCCCGCCGAGAGCATGGGCCGGTCGATGTGGACCCAGAAGACGGTCAGGCCGGCGAGGAGCATGTTGAGCTGGAGCGAGCTGAACCAGAGGCCTGCTCTCACGGGCCCAATGACGCTCATAAGCCACGGCGCTATCCACGTCGCCGAGATTTCAAACGCCACGCTGAGCGTCCTGGCGATGCCAATCTGCACCGGGCTGTACCCCGTAGACAGTAGGTAGGTGACCATCTGCCCGCTGAAGCTGAGAACGGTGAAGTAAAGGAGGGAGCCCGAGAAGGAAGCCAGGAAGGCGTCGTGACGAAAATAGAGGACGAAGTCCTTCTTCGTTCGACGGAAGACGCGTTGGATCTGCTGCCGGCCGCTGCTTCTTGCCGGGTTGTCTACTTCCTGTTGCGAGGCTTCGGGATTTCCTGTAGCTTTGGCCTGCTGCAATTCAGGGACCCGGTTGTAGACCTGGGCAATGGCAGAGTACTCAAGGCCGACCGAAACGAGGTTCATGGCGAGGGTGGCGAGGATGGCGATTTGCGTCGACCACCCGTCAACCAGGGCGATGCACAAGGGCCCCAGGAGCTTGCACACGAGATCGATACGCCTCATTTGCGCGTTCAGGCGGCGGAGAGCCTGGGCGTTGCCATCGGCGACCACGACGACCTGCGCCTTAGTCAGTGACGCCGGGCTCTGCGTATGGCCACGAGGCGGGAAACCGATACTTACCCAGTCCTTCTCAATAGATACCATATTCATAATGGCGCAGAGCTTCTCCGCACACGCCATGACGACCAGAACCCCGACCGTTGCGTACTCGCCGCCGAGGCCCCAGGTCTGGCCATGGACGGCGAGGAGGTAAAAGAGGGCGCACGAGACGACGGTGACGAGCCGCTGGTAGACTGGGCACCGAGTAAGTTTCCCCCGCGCAACGCGAAAGGGGGGGAGGGGCAGGAAGGGCAGGGGTTTTCATCTTACAGATGGATGTGCGGACAACATGGAGCCGATTGCCGGCGTCGATGTAGCGGCCCACGGCCGAGGCCCCGGTCAGGGCGGCGAGGCCCCGGGCCAAGGCGTACAGGGACATGGGCAGGAGCGTGCCCGGGAAGATGGACCCCAGGTACAGGACGGAACCGAACTCGAAGACGCGCGCGTTCCACGTCGAGAGGAAGTGCGAAAGGTAGAGACGACGCGCGAGGGTCGGCGCGACGGCGTCGTCGACCACGGCGGCGGCGGCGGTGGCATCCGCGCGCTCGTCGGGCCCGTTCTCGGGGCCCAGCAGAGGCGCGCCATCTTCGCGCGTCGAGGCGGGGACGGACGAGGACATCAGGGACGCGGCCGTTATTGCCTTCTTTCCGCCAGTGGTAAAAAGAAGTTATAGCCAGCCGGTGAGGTACTGTGGGAGGGGGGGCAGATTTATGGCTCTTGTATGCTATGCTCTAGGTTCGAACATCCTTATTGAGCCGTTAGCCTAGGCCTGCTAAGTCGTAGTGGCGTGATTCGGAAAACTAGCACCCGCCCACTGCATACGATTGATGATTGGGCGCAAGTGGGCAACCAGAGTTCCGTCGAGTTAAAAGCAGCTGATAAGCCGCGAAATCTGTGGAGTATCTTGATTTTGAATCTATTAATCTTCGGTCCACCCGCTTACACCGTCACGGTGCGGAAGCCACGTCTTAGTGCCGGCGCCGGCGGCCTATTTCTACGCGTACACGGGACTTCACGCGACCCCGGCCGCAGTGCCCGGCTTACTCGAGGGGCCAGTAGTGGCGCTGGGTCCAGAGGCGGACGCGCTTGCCGAGGAAGAAGACCAGGAGGCCGAGGGCGCTGAGGACACCGCAGACGATGGCGTAGACGTTGGAGCTGCGGTCGTAGCCGACGCTGGCGACCCAGGGCACGGTGGCGTAGCTGAGGCCGAAGGAGATGAAGCCGCGGCCGGCGGCGACGATGAGCAGGAGGGGCCCGGCCTCGCGCGGCCAGCTGTCGACGACGTAGGTGATGCCGACCGTGTTGGCGCCGAGGAAGGCGAAGTAGCCGAGGGCGTAGGGCACGGCCACGGCGGCCCACGAGTACTGGGCCGGGTGCGCGCCCGCCTGGCCGAAGACGACGCACGAGACGACGGCGACGCACGCCGGCACCACGAGCGCGATCAACCGGAACTCGGGCTCGTAGACGCCGCGGTTGGCCCGGCTCGCGAGCCGGATCGCCAGGTCCGAGCCGTAGCCGACGATGGGCAGGGCCAGCGCCGTCGCGATGATGAGGGCTAGCTGCACGAAGCCGAGGAACTCGGGCTCGAGCGCGAACGGCGGCGACAGCAGGATGCCCGCAAACGTCGACGACTGGAACACGTAGACGCCCAAGAAGGCCCCGTTGAGAACCAGCAGCCAGGCGATGGTCGGCACCGTCAGCGCCAGCCCCGTGTTCTTGTAAAACGCCGCCATGTGGCCCCAGCGCGGCCGCATCTGCACCACCGCCAGCTCGTCCCGCCACGACGGCCGCCCGTACCGCTCGTAGTCGATCGTGTGCGTCGCCGTTGTCGTCACGCGCTGCACCTTGGCGCCGCTCCCGTCGGGGTCGGCGTGCTCTTCGCCTTCTGCGGGAAAACAGGGGTTAGTGACTAGTTCGTCTTCCCACATCCGTTCCGTCCCCCTCGTACCCCTCCCTCCAGGGCGGGGACCGGCGACGTACCATAATCCTCAACGACGCGGTCGTACTCGGTCTCGGGCACGAAGAAGAGGCCGAGGACCAGAAGCACGAAGCTGGCAATGGTGATGATGCCGTACCACCAGCGCAGGCCCAAGGCGGGCACGAGGTAGGTGGTGGCGACGAAGAGGGCGCCGCAGCCGGTGCCCTGGATGACCGAGTTCCAGGTGCCGCGGGTGCCGCGCTGGTGGAGGAAACTGATGTCCTGGACCATGAGGGCGACGAGGGCCTCGCTCTGGCCGGCGGCGAGGCTCAGGACGTCGCGGCCGGCGATGTGCGAGTCGAGCGAGCGCGAGCACGCGCACCAAACGCCCGCCGCCACCTGCAGGGTCAGCGACATCAGGAACACGGGCCGCCGCCCGATGGCCACGCTGAGCGGCATCGCCAGCAGGTTTCCCACCCCCATGAACAGCGCCGGGTACGTCAGCAGGTCCGTCACCCGCTTCGGGTCGTCGCCGGGGTACATGGCCGTCACAAACGGCGCCACCGCCCCCAGCCCCGACGTCGCGAGCACCGCGAACGCCGAGTACAAGCCCACGATGAGCACGAGCAGGTTCTTGCGCCATTCCGGCAGGTTCAGCGGGTCTGCGGCGCGGGGGGTGGGGTCAGTAAGCAACGAGTCGGTCAAAAGTGAGAGGCCGGAGCGACGGAGAGGGAGGGAGGGAGAAAAGAGAGGTCGTCTACGGCAACATACCCCGAGGGTCTCGACTGGGCGTCGGGATCAGGACAATGTGTTTCGAGTCGATCAGCTGAACGGTACCCGTCGGGTGGTTGGCGGCCGTCACCGTTTCGAAGGTTTTGGCGTGTCCCGCCTCCTCCAGCTTATCAGGATCCGACGACGACGACGACGACGACAGCATGGTGACTGGCGGTGCACCCATCACATCCGCTACAACACACTGCTCAGCCGGGCCCAGATGGTTCGTGATGGCGATTTAATTCGATGGGGCGCGCCTCGGCCACATCAGCATCACCAACAAGAAAAGAAAAAGAACAGCAGGAAACCTGGATAGCTGGAACCCTTCGATCGGGGACGGCCTGGGGTTTTGAGTCTGCCGTTCCCTCTCCCCCCTTGGCCTCCCCCGCCCAACGCCGATAGGGGATAGAGGCGAGCGCCAACGCGGCCACTTGCAACGGGGATGCGGCATCGTGTATCTTAGCGCTCCCCGCATTGACTACCCCAGCTTCGAGTGGAGCAGCGCGCCGCCGGTGGGGGATCTACCCCCGGGGTGGGGGATTGCGTTGTGGGGTTTAGGGGGAACGTCTCCATCGTATGCCGAGCCGGGCCCGCGGAGTTCCCGCCGCCTCCAGTCGGCTATTTCTATCCTCGTCTCTGCCCGCCTACGTCTCGGCAACATGATGCTGGAAGAACCACGGCATGGGCCCTCGCCTTCCGCAGGATTTTCGCCTTCAAGCCCAAGATGCGACAATTCGATGGCTGTCTGCCATAAATTACCGTCCAGCGTCCCTCGCACGCCTTGGCCGCTTACCTAAGCATGCAAACAAGCACCATGCCGTCCCGCGAATCGGACATGGGTTATCTGTACCTGCGGTCCGTCCACGGAATCTCTGCGGCGCGTTATTGCCTCCGGAAGGACTTTGGCCGCCCGCAAACACGCACTCATGTTGCAGAAGTTCGGAGCAAAACCGCTGGCTCCTCACGGTAACTTCCCTCACGAGTGGTGCGCCACCCTGGCTCTATTGGTTGTGGGTGATGGGCACCAAACGCCCCATGTGACCACGGTCGACTCCCCGGCGGTGGGCGTTTCGGTCCCCGCCCGGTCTTTGATTTGCGGAGCCCGCGCTCCGAGTAGGACGAGGTGGTCGAGTCGGGGTGGGCTCTCCCGCTGCAGCCAAGACTTGCTTGCAGCCCGGTTGGTTAGCAAATAGAGAGGCTGGAATGCCGGCGGGGAGGGAAACTCGGACGCCAGGGGGCAAGGAATGGCGACCACGGGGATGTCTCGGTGGCGTTCCGGAGCACAGCATCAACATTCCTCGGAGTCCAATAGTTAACAACGAAGACTTCGCGAGACTCGAGTACCTCTAGGTCGGTGACAGTTTTGTACTCGTTTCCTGGATCAAAACCCTTTCCTTCCGTCGGCAGTTGGTAATTGTATGCCCCGTGTTTGTTACGAGGGCCATGTTATGCCGAGTTGGTGCGCGGCCACGTCGCCACGTTTTGCGGCAGCTAAGGTGGGACTTCCTGCGCTCAGTTACAGCTACAATGGGTGAGTCTCTCGGCTGTGGTTTTTTTCCGAAAACGAACCAATCTCCCCGGACCGGCTCCAGTCTATGAAACAAAAACTCCCCAGTGGCTGATGCCCGCGGACTGGCTCTAATGACTCAACGTAACGGAGCATAAATGGCTCTTTGGCGAGATCAGGAACCGATTCCCCACCTCCACGACCTCATCGGTGGTTTCCGGACCGAGCCGCGGCTCCATCGGCGCTAGATGGATGCCGAGGCAGACCCGGAATCAAAGCCGAAGGGGGAGAATTCCTATTTCTGCGCCGGCGACTGCGGCTTCATGAAGCGTGTCTCGTCGTAGCTTGGCGACGGGGGGTGGACAGCTGCCGTGCATCGCCCGGTGGTGTTTTGCGCTTGGGTCATAAACTCACGTTTCTGTCTGGTTAAAGATGACTCCCGTCAAGTCCGGCCACGATGGCGCTGCCTTCGGGGACCAAGCAAGAAAGGCTCCCGGGACGGCTACGTACAGTCGTAAAGTATCTTCTATAGCACTATTGAGTACCGGCGAGTCTTCGAGGTCGTTGTCGCTAAACTCGGGTGACAAGGCGGCCGCTCATGTCCGGCAGCTAGGCTTCCCTCTCCTGGGCGTCGGACTGGGCCTGCATCTGGCTGAAGACGTTCCGGGTGTCACTGTCGCGGTGGATCTAGGCGAAAACCTCGAGGTCCGCCACCGCCACCTCGCGAAGCGTGACGCGCAACCTAGGCCTGTACCGCTAGTGCAGCGCGTATTTGCAGTGCATCTGCGGCCCCACGAGAACGTGGTACTCAGCGCCAGCATGCACCACGCCCCGGGGATCCCAGCGAGGGGGGTCGCGACGCCGTATGCGGCCTCTGCGACCCAGGAAACTTGGTCAGTGTTAGGTTTGGGGTGCCACATGGCGGGGACAACCCTTCGAAGGCTCTAGTGATAGACGTACATGGATGGCAATGAACGTCAGGCTCCAGCCCTGGTGACCAAAACAATATACAAATTCCAACGTTACGGCGCAGAGGGGAAACCAAAGCGTGAAAGCGCGTGCTGAAAGTGAATCCCTTTCGCTTCATTAAGCCTCCACGTGAATTTTGCGGTAATCATAATATCGACGCCAGCACCCCCTGCCTCCGTACTGTGCCGTATCGGTGCCGGAAAGTGGCGACTGGACGGCGCCGCTCCCCCCACTCGACCGCCGTTACCACACAGACACTAGGAAGGCAATGGGCTGCCTATTAGATGTGGCAAATCCACGCCAATCACCACGTATAATTCGTTGTTTTCGTGGAAAAGGTCAATTCTGATGTAAGCCTTGGATGAATGGTGGATTGTACATTCCACGAACTTCCCGCTTCTATGTCAGCGTGAGCCGTGCCCACCACTCTTTTTGCCAATCCTCATCATCCAAACTCGTCAGGGACCGGGGATATATGATTTCGGCCATTTCACGAGTAAATGGAAGCTCGGTTTTAATCGCCGAGATAACCTCATGGTACGAACAACCCGTATAGTGTTCAAAAAACTTGACGACCCCAAGGTGCTCTCTTCCGTGAAGAAAGGCGCCGTCAAATTTGGTCAGCTTCTGCCATGAGCTATGCGCTCCACAGTCTACAAGGAACTTGACCATGTCAAGCTGTCCACAAAACGCGGCCCACTCGAGGGCGTTCATGGGCAGCGCCCCCTTCCAGTCGCTTTTCCCAAGGGCGTTGACGTTGGCGTTGTGACTGAGCAGCAGACTTGCAGTTTTTGTACAGCCTCCCGAAGCGATATGTTGCAAAGGCGTTTTCCCCCAGTCTCTTGAAGAACCTTCAACGTTCGCCCCTTTCTGAAGGAGAAGTCGAATGAATGAGATGGGGGCCAGGTAGCAGGCCGTTTCAAGAGCGCTTCTGCCCCCATGCGTGCCCGCGTTAACATCTGTACCATGCCCAACTAGCCATTCGGCTATGTCAAACTGTTCCAGTAGGATTGCAAAAACCAAGACCCTGGAGTATTTGGTGCCCAATGGTAAACTATGCGGTCCGATGCTTATAATCTGTTGAATGGTAGAGATGGGCGCTTTGTGTCTGATTAGGAGAGCGAGCAAACGGCAATTGTTTTTTGGCATCCGCGCTCCCATTTTGGCCAAGGTTCGAAACAAAGCGAATGATTGAAGCTGATAAGAGCGCCATGCCTCCTTGTACTCGTGACTCCTAGGAAGCCAGCGGGCCATGAGCGAGCCACGTAATGTTGCTTCTAGAGTCGTCAGATCATCGCTGTCGAGTGCCGGGTCCGCACCGTGTTGCAGTAAGATCTCAACGACCCTATGGCGATCCTTAGATGGTATGAGTAATGCGTCATGAAGCACGGTCCTTCCTTGGTAACATCGATTGGGTTCCATGCTCATGCCACGGCAAAGTAGAGCATCCAAAGCCATTGCACTGCAGCCTGTTCTGATAGCATTTTCAAGTGTATCGGTGGGGAACAGTCGCATGAAAAGTTCCACGTATTGGTGAGACGTGATCTGCTGTGACCCTTCCAGTCGTTCCAGGTAAATGGGGAGGAATTCGAGGGTATGTGAACGGATAGGAATGTTCTGCATCGTGCCCGCTTGCTTTCCATTTCCGTGAGGCTTAAGTAGAAGCATGAGTGCGGGCCAAGCCATGACGATATCGTTGCGGAATGGCGGCGGTGGATATGGCACAGGAAATGATTGGACCGTCGCCGCCAACAGAGCTTGCAAAGCCAACGGTCTTTTTCTTTCGATGTCTACGCCGTGGTCAATGAGTAGAGCCAGAATTTCGACGTTGAATTTCCGAGCAGCCCTAGAGAGCCCGTCTAACCGTAGTCCCGAAACCAGCGGTGCGGAATCATCGCAGAGGAGGTCAGTATCAGGACTGATGCCATATTCCAACAGAGTCCTCACTGTATTCGTGTCTTCCAAACCGACGGCCTCGGAAAGCACCAGTTCCAGAATGATATCTCGCTCTTGCGAGGGATGACTGAACAGTGAACGTATTTGTCGCTCCAGGGTTCGCTTCCCATCTCTCGCTGCGTCGTATATGGTCCATACCATAGCAAGGCACTCGATCCATCCGCCGTTCCGAATCCATCTCCGAAGGGAGGGAATCCGACAGAACATTAACGAGTTCCATAAATCGTCTGATAGACGGGGGAGACATGCGCGTGAGAGGCATCGACCGAGCTCCTGTGCGTTTTTAGGGAGCCACTCGAAGGCATGGCCACCCTTGGCGCTGGCATCAAGAATCCAACGCACACAGCTAGCTTGATGATTGGGTAGGGCAGTGACGAAACGGAACAGGCGGAGCTCAAAGTCTTCACTGTTAATGCAACCGTGCTTCCGCACTTCAGTCCACAGTTCCACAAACTGTAAACATTGGTGCTCCTCCCAGTCGTTCGGTAGTCGTTGGAGGCAACTGCGCGGGTCCCGGATACGGACGTCTCGTAAGCCGTTATTCGTGGCCCAGACATGCACGATACGCTCTGCTAGGTCCTTTTGCCCCGACATGATGCACAAGGTGAGGAATTCGCCATTGACACCGTTTCGAAACCACTCCCCCTCCCTCACTTCGAGTCCGACATGGAGCAGTACCGAGCATTGTTCGGCGTCAGGAAACTGTCTGAGGGTCAAGTTCCACCAGAGTGCTGCCACAGCCGGATTCTGAAGCCGAAAGAATTTGACCAGAAGGGCTTTGTCGGCGACGGTGCCGATCCACTCCAGAAGGTCGGTTTGGGGTAATCCGGGCCCATATCCGTTTGATAGTTCATGACAGGCAGTTTCGAGCACCGTCAAGGAGCTGTTTGGGCCGAATATTCGAGGCTGGGGCGAAGGCCGTCTTGATGCATAGGGTGGATGTGCCACAGAAGTCCCATTGTGCGTCATCATATACAAGAGGTCGCATAGAGCAGTGACAATGGAAAGGTCCCTGCCTTCAATGAGCACCTTCCCGCTAACTTGAAAGATGGTTAGTTTGACTCCTTTTACACAAGATAACAAGACAACGCACTGAAATTCTGGAGGAGCAACAACAGTTGCCTGGACGGTACAGTAGCCCGAATTTCGGAATGTGCTCTCTCAACGGGGTAGTCCAAGAGGAGCTGAATCCAGTTGTAGTCGAAGGAATCAAATTGAAAAGCCATTTGAGACGCCTGTTTCCCGTGGTTCCGTCGTCGATGATTGGCTCTGGGGATGACGTCAATGGTTTGTTGGACATGACTAGACGAAGCCATATGCCCCGGGTGCGCATTCGATCCTATCCTTGGCTTAAGGGTTGCATTCCCGTTCCTTCTGGGTGTATAAAGAGTTGATGAAGCAGTTTTCCTCGGGTTTTTCGCATCCATAGCCATCGGTTTGGTAAGAAATGAGGACTCAGAAGCATCTGTCATGATTTCCACGAACTCCGGCAACTGACCTTGATTGCCTAAAATACTATAAGATTATTCCAAAAGAGAAGGGCTCCTGGAGTGACTACACTTACTCATCTTGAGCTTACCCTTGTCCAGTTCTCTCCTGGCTCTTCGGATGTTCTTCAAGACGAGATGCGGCTTCAATTGTACGCCAGACAGTGATACCAGGCAATTATGTCCTTGAAGCTGTCTCTTGTCCAGTTCTCGACCAAGAAGCAGCCATTGAGCTGAATCAAGATTTTTGCGGAACTTGAAATGGTCCCGCAGAACCACCTCATAGGTACTGAGCCTTGGAACAATTAGAAAAGAGCTCGGTTGAGGGAACCCATTGATATTTGCTTACTCAGCCTTTGGAAAGCCATGGGCATTCTCCATCTCAGCTGCAACTCGTTTCAAGGGCTTTCCGTCGGTTAAGTACAACCTTCGAAATGTTTCCCTGTGACTGTCCCAGAGACTGTAGTCTTTGGCATCGTTGGCGCTTCGCAGCATACTTGCGGATGCGATCATTGTGGGATACTAGAAGTGGAAGTACCGGAAAGGGGGAAAACAAGTCGAGATGTTCAAGGAAAGAAAGGCCGACCAGGAAAGGCAATAGTAACACGATTGGATGTAGCTGGTGGGGCACTGACGATCTGGTAAAGGTACGAACGACTTTGACTTCTTTAATCCATAGGGGCAGGAAGCAGTGCTTTTATAGAACATCCCCAACTGCCCAAGTGGCGCCTCAGCCAATCTTGAGTCCAGAATCTGGCCGATCGGCCTTTCGAGCCTCAGACGTTGGCTGTCTACGACCCCATGGCGGGGAGGTCCAGATTCTGACCAAGCATATTTCGTCGCGAGCCAAGATTTGGGGTACTTAAAAACTCGGATGTGCTTCAGGTTGTCGTACAAGGCAGCCTTCTCGCTGCATGTCCAGAATCTGTGCCAATTGCGAGGCTTGCGATTGCAAGGATTTCAGGAGGCATGGCAGCTGGTGATGTGACAAGACTCTGGACAAATAGGAAGAGCGCCCGTCAGTCCCACGTCACCGTCCTCTGCACCAGCGACTTCTTGCTGCTTCAAATATACCACCAACCCAATTATTTACCTACTTTGGGGGGTGGTATTGACAAACTTTGTATCCTTTCCTATGAATATCTTTCAACTTTGGACGGCATCCGAAGCCTGCTCGTCGATGAGAAAGATATTGGCCTCCAGAGGGCGAGCATTGATCTAACAGCAGTCAGCGCACGCCTCACAGACCTCGTGAAGCGTAGTGGACGACTTACCAACGCTCTGGGCAACTTCCAGAAATCCATAACGCCGGCCTGGGCGCCATCGTGGACGATCTCGGACTTGAGGATCTGGACGAGCTTCTGGACGCCCTCGGCGCCGTAGCAGTTGGCGTACACCATGCTGCGGGGGCTACGATGTTTCCCATGGTTAGTTCGCTCGCCCAATTCTTCTCCACGTTTACTCCTAAACCCACGGCACCAAAGAAAAGGGGGGAAGTGCGGAGAAAAAAGCGAAAAAAAACCAAAAGGGAAAATACTCACGGACGGCCCAGGGCGACCATCTTCACACCGAAGACCAGCAGCTTCAGTACGTCGGTGCCGTAGCGCACGCCGCTGTTGGCGAGGACGTCGACGCGGTTGAAGACGTGGGGTACGTTACGGCGGATCTCGTAGGCGATGCATTGCGGGTCGCGGTGCGCGGGTGCATATACGGCTTTTCATGGTCGCTTATATACCTGTATGCCTGCGCTTACGGATGATGGCGTTGGCCCTGAGCCATGTGTCTCGGCCGACAGGTGGGGCTCCCTTGTACCGTGTAGGATGTATGTATGCATAGTATCGGAATTGCCCTCCGTTTCGGGCCCGCGTGGCGAAAAGGAAGGACAACGAGCGGGTTCACGATGGACTTGAGGTACCGTCACATCAATTATCCACATGTAATACATTGGCGCAGATTGAGTTTCTCATTCCAGAGCAAAAGCATGAATGGCACACGAGAGAACGCGGGCCCCCTTCAAACCACAGGGTCCCAATTGCCGTGGCGGCCCTTCACGATGCCCTCGATGTCGCTCGTGACCCAGCCGCCGTAGAAGTCGCCGGGCTGGGGCTCGACGCGCTCGCCGTCGACGTAGCAGTCCCAGGGCCCGGCGTAGAAGGACAGGTAACGGCGCAGGGGCGCGAAGCCCGGCGTCGGGTCGTCGTAGGACCAGACGCGGTTGGCCACGGTCGTGCCGGAGCCGTCGGGCGCCGTCGCCGCGTAGTACGTCGCCCGACCCTTCCACTCGCAATAAGAGCTTTGCGACGTCCGGGTCAGGGGTATCGAGACGGCCGAGGGCGGGAGGTAGTACGCTGGGAGGTTAGTTGTAAGACCGGGACCGCAAATACGGGGAAAAGTCAGGTGCGGTACTCGGCGGATGGTGCGTCTCCAGCACCCAATACGCCGTATCGGCCGTGTTGGCCGTGTCGGCAATGACTTGGCCTTGCCAGCGAATCTGGAGGTGCCGGGTTGTGGGCTCGAGGCGCGGCGGCCGCGGGAACGATTGCACGTTAAGCTTAGGTTTGGCGGCCATGGTGAGAACTCGTTGCGTGGAAAAGCACCGTATCATGGGGGAAGACTACGAGTTACCCTTTGTGAGTAGAGAAGAATTACGAGAGGAGTCTTTGCGCATCACCGGAGCCAAGGATGGGATGGGCGAGCGAGGTCCGACTTCCCGGAGTATCTGGGCACACGAGATGCCTGCAGGTGGAATGTACCATATACTGTGCGTCATAGGTTCTTGGTAAGTTCCCTTACTTACCTCTTCCGGTGCGTCCACTGGTCTTATCGATTACTCACCCCCACCAACAGCCTGTCTGCCCTCCCACAGTGGACGAGAGCGACTGGGGGGCCTGAAAAAGGCCTGGAACTGCACCCGTGACAGCCCGCCTAGCGTGGGTAGCTGAGCCCGGGTCCCCGACTTTCCCATTTGCCTGGGGTTGTTCCCTTACCGCTGGAGGATCATGGTTCGCCAACATGTTAGGTACATGCTATCTGATTGACTCTCAGCCCGATTGGGCCGTTTTCCAACTCCCTCCCTTCGGCCAAGGCATCGACTCTTTTGATCCCGACGTTCGACTCGCTCGCCGTCCCGACAGCATCGCCATCATCACCGCCCGCCACCCATACTCTCTCTAGTTCCCTTTCTGCGCTCGCATCGCATCGCGCCGCATCCGCAGACCGACCCCCGCCGCCAAAACCGACGATCCTCATCCTCTCCAACTTCCCCGCCACTCCCATCATCGTCCGCACGCCCGCGCCCTCGCCCACGCCCACGCTCTGTCTCCCCATCGCCCGCGACCCGCGCGGACACCAATACCACCGGCACCATGAACGCACAATCGATGAAGCTCGAGTTTGAGACTCGGGTAAGTCTTCTCCTCGCTTATTCTCGCCTCTCTTCCCTCCCGTTTCGCATCCCGGGGCGGAACGGGTGATACCGCCTTCCCGCCTTCACCCGACCGGGACCCCGCCGCTAACCCCGGGACCCCCTCCCCCCTCTTCCAGTTCATCGCGAAGCAGCTCCGCAACGATGCGAACAAGGCGAAGCGGCAGGACGAGGCGATGCGGCGGCAGATCCAGGACCTGCTGAAGAAGGGCAAGAAGCAGCAGGCGTACCAGAAGGCCAAGCTGCTGCTGGCGTCGCAGGCGCTCGCCGAGTCGCTCGAGCAGCGGGCGGACCAGGCGGAGCTGCAGGCGGCGCAGGTCAAGGCGCACAACGCCATGAACAAGATGACGACCATGGTGGCGCAGTCGTCCAAGGTCATGGCGGCCGCGTCGCGCGCCGTCAACAGCGAGCGCACCCTCGGCGTCCTCGAGGCCGCCAAGGTCCAGAACGACGACTTCCAGATGAAGAGCGCCATGCACAACGAGGCCGTTAGCGACATGTCGTCGGCTCAGGTCAGCGAGGACGCCGTCCATGACCTCCTCGGCCAGCTCGCCGACGACGCCGGCGTCCAGCTCGGCAATGAGTTCGCCCAGGCTCAGACGAGCAAAGTCGCCCCTACGGCCGCCCCCGCCGCCACCGAGCCCACTGCTGAGGAGGAGGACGCCCTGCAGCAGCGCCTACGCGCCCTTCGCGCCTAGAGAATGGAGGGAGAAGGCAGAAAGGAGGAGGAGGGGGCTGTATAGACGAAAGGAAAGGGGGAAGTCGGCATTCACTCCGGGAATCCACATACATACATCCAATCTGGCACGCACGTAAGGCCACACGCATCACAGGAACACGGGTGGTAGGCGAATGGCAGGGGGGCGGGTTCATGTTTACACAAACAGGCTTCGGCTACGGCCGACTAGCCAGGCGTCATCGGGAAACCATGGGAGGGAATAAATCGTTCGTTTCTGCATACAATTCACACATACACTGCCTAGTAGGAAGGCCCCTTTCCGGCCCTGATCAGGGCGAGGTTGGATGCACCATGCGTGCGAGGGTCCATGGCTGCTTACGCCAATCACAGTGCCGGGCCTCGTTTCGTGCTGGACGCCAGACGCGCCTGGGCATCTTTATCTGGTTTCTATCCGGATCAACAAACCACGTCGTGTATATCTAGAGCCCTCTTCTCTTTGGCTCCCAAGATATCGGGCGTACCTTCATTCTTCGTAATCTCATGTGAGGTCTCTCGCCCTCAGCTGACAACCCCAAAGTCATGCGGAGACTCGCCCTTGGCCTGCCACGGGGAGTTAACCACCGCTACTTACGGCTGCGGGTCCCCCCCTTCCCTTCCATCCTCCGGGCCGCGTATCCTTCTTTTTCTTTTTTACATGTACAAACTGGCGACGGCGGTAATGTCGCGGCGGATCATCTCCTGGGCCGTCTCCATCTTCTGGTACAGGTCGGGGTCACCGACGATGCGGGCAGCGTTCTTGACCTCGCGGCACGTCTCGTCGAGGCGCGTGATGGTGCGCACGATGGTGCCCTCGAGCACGTCCGTCAGGTCTGTGATGTTCTTGAAGCTCATGCCACGCGCCCATTCGTAGACGACCTCGACGAGGCCAAAGCGCGGTCGCGACACAAAGTCGTTGCTGTCGTCTGCGCTCTGGATCACCTGGTGCTGCGTCTGTACCGCGTTCACCTTCTCCGACAGTTCGATAATCGTCTTGATGCCCCGCTCCAGCTTGCCCGGCAGCGTCGGCACCGTGTCCGTCTTCTCCTGGAACACAAAGGCCGAGAGCAGCGCCGCAATCTCGGCCGGCTCGTACTCGGCCAGCACGTTGTCGAGGATCAGCTCCGTCAGCACCAGCTCGTCGGCCGAGTGGATTTCGCAGGCCACCTTGCCCTTGAGCAGGATCCGCGTGTCGCTGTCGACGAACGACAGGTCTTTGAGCACCTCGACTCGCTGCTCGTAGTCGGGCAGCAGCTGCAGGTTCTGGTTCGACAGCGACTGCCGCAGCGAGCTGATGTGCTCCTTGATCAGCCACTGGTCGTGGCACATGGCAAAGTGCTTCTTGAAGTTTTTACACCACACTGGCGCCACCTCGGCCGCTTGCGCCGCCGCCTGCTGGCGCTGCTGCATGAGTTCCTGCAGTGCCATGCTCTTGATCTTGCTCAGGTCCATCTCGTCCCACCACTCGGACGAGTCCCACGTCTTGCAGATCTGAAGCATCCTCTCCTTGCCCTGCGTCATGCGCTCGCCGCCCTGGAACACGTCGGGCACAATGCCCTTCGTAATCGTCTTGGTCAGGCACTCAATGTCCGACACCGGAACGTGGACCGTCTTCCAACGCATCTGGCTCGTCTTTTGCGGGAGCGGCGTCAGCGCGTGGCGGAATGCCGGCACGAAGGGGAGTAGGTCACTCGAGTCGCGTGTGTCGCGGGCCGTATTGAAGCCAAAAACGTGGACGGCAGGCTCACCACCGAGCGCCTTGGCGCCCATGCCTTCCGAGAGGAGGATACCGGGCGTCCGCACGCCTTCTTTGAGGAAAACGACTAGACGACCGGCGGAAAACATCTTGCGGCCGATCGGGATGCCCAGCAGTCCCTTATACAGTTCCTGTGTCAGTTGGCGGTACGTCATGGCGGCCTGGTGGCACTGATCCAGGGTTGGGTCGCAGACGGAGCATTCGTCGCGCTTGATCTTGGCCAGATCCGCCTCGGAAACCTTGACAGCCTTCTCGTGCTCGGGTAGGAGCTGCTGAGTGGCGTGCTCCGAGAAACTGCGCTTAATCATTTCTTCGATCTTGAGCGCCTCCACGCGCAGCAGGTTGAGGATCATGTTATACGTCAGGCGGAACTGGGACCGAAGCTTGCTAGGCTCGCCCAGAATCATCTTTTGGAGATCGACGACAGGCGGTGCCTCATCGCCGCCACCCGGAGGCACAATAATGACGGAACCAACGGGATCCAGTCCACGGCGGCCGGCACGGCCAGCCATCTGGGTGTATTCGCCAGGGAGCAGGTTGCGGAACGAGTGGCCGTCGTGTTTGCGGTAACCCGAGAACACGACCGTACGGGTCGGCAGGTTGAGACCCATGGCGAATGTCTCGGTAGCAAACAGCACCTTGACCAGTGTCTGGGCGAAGAGCATCTCGACAAGCTCTTTGACAATGGGCAGAAGACCACCGTGGTGAACCGCAATGCCCCGGCCCAGGAGCTCCCTCATACGGATGATCTGGGGCAGGACTCGGTCCTCGGGGCGGAGCCGCGCAATCGACTTCTCGATGATCATGTGGATGTGGCTCTTCTCTTGCGCCGTGCAGAAGTCCTGGTTGCTGAGTGCATCGGCATTCTCCTCGCAGCGCTTCTTGGAGAAGACAAAAATACAGGCCGGCAGCAAGCTAGACTTCTTCAAGAAAGCCACCATGTGCACCCAGAGGTTCTTGTCCTGCGCCATGGACGTGAAGCCACCAGGCCGGCCAGCGCGGCCCATGTGTCCGGGGTTGTGACTGGCGCGCGGGGGGCCCCCGCGACCTCCTCTTTGTTGGCCACCGCCTCTTTGTCCGCCACGTCCCGGGGCGCCTCCACGCTGAGGACCACCTCGCTGGTTGCCCCGTTGGTTGCCTCGCTGGTTACCTCCGCCACGGCCGTTGGCAGCGGCAGCGGGCGGCGGCAGAACTTTGTCTTTGCCGCGCAACGCTTGGTCGGCCTCTTTCCAGCCCTTTTCGATAAAGTGTTTTCCGGAGTCGACAATCTTGTGGATGTTCTTGCCGGCCCAAAGGTAGTGCTCCAGGGGTACCGGGCGCTTGGGTGTAGAAATGACGTAGATGTCCTTTTGCTTCGTCCGTCCAACCCAGGAAGCAAATTCATGGGTGTTGGGAACAGTGGCCGACAGCAGAATGAGAGAGACGTGCTCGGGTAACATGATGATAACCTCCTCCCACACGACACCACGCTCCATATCATTGACATAGTGCACCTCGTCGAAAATGACAAACTCTACGTCTCGAATAAGGTCGGCGCCGCGGTACAGCATACTCCGCAGAATCTCAGTCGTCATGATCAAGCAGCTGGCTTCGGGGTTGATCTGCACATCACCCGTCAAGATTCCCACCTCGTCGAAGGTCTGGCGGAAGTCACGGAACTTTTGGTTGCTCAGCGCCTTAATGGGCGAGGTGTAGATGGCCTTGGTCATATGGCGGGCCGCCAGGGCAATGGCATATTCGGCCACGACTGTCTTGCCGGCCGAGGTGTGGGCGGCAACGAAGACGGAGTCGCCGTTCTCCAGATGGTAAATAGCCTCCTTCTGGAAGGTATCAAGCTCGAACGGCCATTCCCTCGCCATGTCCGGGACCAGTTCGCGGAAATTAGGTATGTCCCGGTTGATGTCGACCATGTGTGCCCACTCGCGCCCAGCCTTTCTAGCGCTGGAGGCGGCCAGCGTGCCGTGGGGTTCCAGCGCTGGGAACTCGACGGGTAGCAGGGCGTCGATGTCCTCGCCCTCGTCGTCATCTTTGTCCAAGTCGTCTTGTGCCGCGCTGATGTCAACTCCATTGGTGCCGTCGGCATCGGGGACGTCCTCGGGCTCCTGGTCAAGCTCCTGCTCCACGGCCTTGGCTTCCTTCTCATTGACCTCGCTCTTCTTCTTTGTGAAATCGATACCGCGCTGCAAGCCCGGCGCGACCTCCAGCAGGCCGCCCTCGCCGCCGAGCTTAATAACGCGCTCTAGCTTGTTGCCCTCGCCACCGACGGCGCCGGCACCAGGCCGCATCAGCTGGTCCTCGGTGGCGGCAATGGAGTCGATGCCCTCGAGGCCGCCGGGCGCAAAGGGGAAGAAGCCGGCGGCGCCGCGGACGAAGTCGGCGCGGCTCGCGGGCTTCCGGCCCATGCTGGTCGAGTTCTTGGCCGTCGCGCTGTTGGCGGGCACGGTGACGTTGCGGTAGCCGGTGACGCGGCCCTCAAGGCCCTGGCGCTCGAAGCGAGTGACGGTCCGGGTCTGGGTAGGCGCGATACGGAACATGTCAGCCTGGTGGGTGGGACAGTCCCAGCGCTGCTGCAAGCGGTTGAGCCATTCCTCGGAAAAGGCAGAGGCCGGGGTGAGGAAGTCGTGCTCGAGCTGCTGGCGGAGAGCGTCGGGATCCTGCTTGACGCGTTTGCGGGGCCCCTGCTGGAAAAGCACATCGTCAATGTTGAAGGCGTCCTCAGCGTCGTTGGTGCTGACGTGCAGCCTCTGCAGCGCCTCGGCGAGCTCCGGGTACGCCATGGCGGGCGTGGGGAGGGAGTCAGAGTCGTGAGAAGCAGTCGCTGCGCGGATGCTCGGTATCGTAGCTTCCGCTGCAATGTGGGCCGCCGGTGGTGGTGGTGGTGGTGGTGGTGGTGTCGAGGCTTCACCTGACCCAAGAAATGGAAAGATGTTATCAATGAATGACGTGGTGAATCAAATGGTCGGGCTCTATCTACAATCCCATAGCGCACCTGAAGCTGCAGGGCTCGAGCTAGCCTGAGTGGCGGGGCAGACTCATCCCATAGCTCTAGCTCTCACAGCACGAGTGGGCAGGATCAAACGACTGCGGGGTTGCTATGCAGAACAAGTGACTTATGGGATCTCACGTATATAGGTTGGGCATGTTAGTACATAATGGACCTTAACATAGCCGGGCCCGGAATTAGAACTGTTTCTGATCGCAACAAGGCGATCGGTGGTCTATTTGATTCAATAAAACAAATGCGCAAGTTTTTGAGAGCATGGAGATAGGCCATTACGATGCCGGGTACGACTATGTGCCAAGTCGTGTGGCTTGCATCTTGGATTACTCCTGCCTTAACCTTCCCAAGTTTCGATAACCTCGCGCATGAGCGGTAAAGGAATTTAGATCCAACCTTCGGATAGGATACCCAGCCAACCCTCATCGTCCGCCACCATTGCTGCGGGCAACACATGACAGGGAACGGCCATTAGTACTGGTTCATGTTCTCGTAACAGTCGTATTGCGCTTCTCTTACGCTTCGCCAGTTAGGCAACGCCTCACCACAACCCCTCCATCTCCGCCATAGCCTCCTCCTCGTCCGCGTCCGCCATCACATGATTATCCAGTGGCGGTTTTGCGCCAGGTTTGAGGGTCCCTTGCATTTCGGCCTCGGCCATTAGGGCATCGAGGTCGTCCTCGTCATCGTCGAGGAACGGGCCCTTCTTTTTCGGTGGGGGTGCTTTGTTCGGTTTGGCCGGGGCCGTCTGCGCCTCGGCTTCGGCCATCAGCGCGTCCAGGTCGTCCTCATCGTCGGCTGGCGCTGCTGCGGTCCGCGGCGGTGCCTTGGCAACGCGGCCGCCATTCCCAAAGAGCGATGTCGACGGCGCCGTCCGTGATGTCTCCTCTTCGGCCATCAGGGCGTCCAGCTCGTCATCGTCCGGCTCGCCGGCCGCCGCCGGACCCGCCGCCGTCCTCGGCGCTTTCGGCGTGGCGCCGTATATGTCGTCTTCGTCAGGCACTCCGTCTCCAAACAGATCATCCGTAGGCTGTGGTGTCTTTGGTCGTTCGCTCGCGCGTGCGCTCTGTTGGAATATGGGCGCAATCCGCGCCGGAAATACCGTGGCGTCGCGGCCCAGGACCCCGTCCAAGTCGGCCAGCACGTCATCCTCCTCCTCGTCCCGGTAAGGCTTGGGCTTGCCCTCGTCAATCCATTCCATCCGTGCGATCTGTAGTCTCTTCTTGTGTCCCAACTTCTCGACCATGCCCAGAGCGTCGACGAACTGGGCCTTGGGGAAGAGGTCGTCTAGCCAGAGCTGGTAAAAAGAGAGCAGGCGTGCCGCGTCGGAGAACTAGATGCGGGCCTGATCAGCACCCCATCTGCTGTAGAGGCGAAAGTGCCGGTCAAGCGTCGCAACCTACCTCGTGTCCCTTGCCTTTGAACTTCAACTCACCGGCCTTCTTCCGCAGCTTCGGTATGCCCTCGGCGGACAGCAGTCGGGCTTCGTCCAGCTTTACGGCCGGGGCGCGCGCTTTCTTGGCAACGTTAACGGCCTCGTCGATGCCGAGCCCCGAGGCATCCTTGCGCTTCTTGGATTGCGAAGTTGTCGACGGTGGGGCAGCTTCGTCACCAGAGTCGGCAAAGGGATCGGCGGCGAAATCGTCAACATCGTAGCTTTCAAACTCGTCGCCCGTCGTCGGTCGAACTTCTGTGCGCGGCGCCATGGTGTTGGGGCCCGCGCGGATGGTGCTGTGCAGACGGGTTGTTGAACAAGGAGTTGAGTTGCGGGTACTACGGATTCGAATCTCGATACGAAGCTCTAGTAGGTACACCGGAGGGCTTGATTTACCCTAAGGACGTAATTTCGGTATGCCAGGGAAAACATACGGGAATTCAGGACAGGCCAATGTTGGCTGTAAGTACACCAGGATCAATTAAGTGGCCGACGCGTCTTGGGATGGATAGCGCGTCGCTGCCAATTCATTGGAACCGGCCCCGCCTCTCCACTAATACTTTGAGTACGTACCCCAAAGCCCGTGTGCAGCCACTTTGCTGAGCCACACTTTCCCATCTTCCTTCCAACCAACCGAACAATAGCCGCTTAGGTAAGACGGGCCGGCCAGCGGGCAATTCGCGAATCAAGCTTCCCCGAGCTACCCAACGACGAAACCGCCTGTTTGAGTTGAGAGAGACGGCCATTGATCACGAAACCACGGAGCTCCGCAGCTCGATCACCAAGTTGGACCGCTGCTCCCCTTCCCCTCCGCCCACCATGTCGACGACTCCGCCCCAGCAGCAGACGTACGTTCCCAGCAAGGTCTTGAAGACCGACTACCCTGTGAGTTGCGCCCGTTCTTCTCCAACCTCCCCGCAAGAACCGGACCGCTGACGGGGGACGTGATGTGACGTATGCAGCTCATCGACAATGACCCGTATGTTCCTCCTCCTCCTCCTCCTCCCGCTGCTGCTGCTGCTGCGGATGCGGCTTCCCGCTGCCGTGTATCCCCGGCCTGCTCTGCCGACGACCTGGGCAAATCCGATGCTGCTGTCGCGACGACAACATGAGGACCCTTGAGACTGACATGCCCACCTCTCCGCAAAGGCACTTTAAGCGCGTCGTCGGCTACGCCCGCACCTCCGACTACGTTCACGGCGCCGTAGCTGCGGCCTTTGGCCCCGGTGCTCTGTACGCCATGGAGCGTTTCGCTCCGTCACACGTCGGCCGGGGCGGTTTTGTCCGCGCCATGCGTCTGGCTGGTGTCATTGGTGCCATTGGTGGATTCCTCTACTTCTACCAGCGGTCTACACGTACGTTTTCCCTCCTGGATACACGTGTCTGGCAATCTCGCCGCTTCCAGGCATTGCCGCGGCGAATGGGGCCGGCAGGGGCAGCGGGAACTGACGCGAGGACAAACACCCACACTAGTGCGATTTTACGGCATGTCGGAAAACGCCCGCGAGGTCGACATGGACATGCGCGAGATGGTGGACAAGGTGAAGAAGGGCGAGCCGCTGTACGGCGTCTCGCGCCTTACGCCGCACATGCAGGGCGTGGCCGCGCGCCAGAGCCGCTACTCGGCCCTGTTCATGTACGGCATCCCGTGGTTCAACTTTGTGAACCACAACCAGCACGGCGTCGACACGGCCAAGTACTACCGCCAGGCCGAGCGCGAGCTCGAGGCCGAGCACACCGGCCGGGCCCAGACCGAGGCCGCCACGCTCGGCTAAGCCCGGGATCCACGCTCCGATCGAGTGGACAAAGATCTTGGGGGCGGGAAACTGGACGAGGACCAGGTCCATGTCAAGTCTGCCCACCTCATTGGCTGGAGAGGCGAAACGTCGGCCCTTCGGCCCACCCATGGGAGGCAGGAGGCCTACAGGCGAGGAAACTCGGAACGCGTGAGGGAAAACGAGGAGCCGAGCAGGCAAAAGGTACGCGCTGCGCAAACTGTACATATGTATATCCGTCGCGACGTCCCCGAAGAAAGAAATCAAGTCAACAATCCATCAACCCAAGATTCTGGACCCCAACGACTGGTGGCCCATAATGGCTGCTTAGCACAGGCGGCTGAGGGAGGCAATTACTAGCCAAACGAAGCACTACCACGCAGAAGTTGCATATGGGCCTCTATCCTCGAATCGTCACTGTCGCACTGAAGGAGGCGTGGGAAGCGAAAGGTTCAAGGTTATCCATTAGAAAGGACAAAAGAAAGTGCCAGAGATGGCAGACTATATACTCGTAGCTGGGGACCGCTCCCCACATGCTCCATAGGACCTACTGCAGGTACCAGTAGCTCCTCACGTGATGTCAGGGGCGAAACTAGTGATAGCCTCATATTGCCACAGTCACCCTATCTGAAAAGCCCATGAATACGATAAAAGTGCGAAAAGGCGTCATTGCATACAAGTTGGGTAAACAATCCGCAAGCAAGCCCCCGAATTAGGTACTCTACAAAACCCACAACCTCCAGCGCACGCCCCATCCCATCTTCACCCTTGGTCATAGCAGCGCGAAAGAAGGCGGCGCGTTCCCTCCCCGTCGACTTTACCACCCCGGGGCATTGAACGCGGAAAGATCCTCCTCGACGAGGCCGAGGATGTGGTTGTTCCCCGAGAACCAGTCGCCCAGCTGCACGTTGCGCAGCATATCGACGTCGCCGCCGGCGTCCGGTTCCAGACCGCCGCCGAAGAGGGGGCCGGGCGGCGGGGGCGGCGCCGCGGATCCGCCCATGGCGGCGTCTTCGTCGAGGGGCATGAAACCCAGCTGGCTGAGGTAGAGGTCGAACTCGTCGCCGACGGGGTCGAGGAAGGGCGCGGTGGTGGCGTCGGGATAGGGGTTGTGGGGCGGGGCGCCAAAGATTGAAGAGGCTTGGGTCTGGGCTTGGACGGCCGAGGCTGTTTTCGCCTCGACGTAGAGGGCGGCGACGTTGCGCAGCACGCGCGAGAGGCGGTGCAGCTGGGCGAGGGCGGCGCTGCTGGCGCGGCCTTCCTCGAGGGAGCGGATGAAGAGGTCGAGCAGGTGCAGGTCGGCCTGGATCTCGGCGTGCAGCGGCGATGGCGACGGCGCTGGCGTCGATGTCGTCGTCGTCGAAGTTGTGGGCATGCCGCCGGGGGACGTCGAGGTCGCAGGCACCACCGCCGGCGTCGTGGGGGCCGCGTACACCGAGGCGGAAAAGGCCTGTGACCCGGCCGTTTCGATGACGTGGCAGAAGATGACGATGAAGGGGATGAAGGGCGCGTAGAGGATGGTCCTGCGGGGGGTCACGGCCGGGTCAGCGGGGGTCTCTAGCGGGAGGGGAAGAAAGGATGGCGGAGACGGGGGACGGGAAAGGAGGGGGGGGGGGGGGGGGGGCGGGAACGGGCGTAGTGATACTCACCAATGCAGATACACAATCTTCAGACCCGTGTCGCCCAGGCTCTCCATGAAATCGGTGTGGCAGCGCATGGCGGCGCGGGCGGCGTCAAGGCACTCGACGGCAAAGGAGCGGCTGTGGGCGCCGCCGGCGGGAGCGGGGCCGGGCGGCACGGCGCGGTAGGCGAGGGCGAGGCTGCTGAGGTAGCTAACCTCGTCAGTCTGGAGGATGAGGTCAAAGATGCGGTGATCGTCGTCGGCGGCGGTGGCGGTGCCGCCGCGGGAGGTGGGGATGGACGAGCCAGGGGCCGAGGCGAGCACGTCGCCGCGCAGCCGTGCCGTCTCGCGCCGCAGCACCTGCAGGTCCGCCACGATGAGGTCGACCTGGCGCGCGCGCGCGGCCTGGGGCTGGCGCAGCGCGCCCGGCGAGTACAGGCACTGGTAGATGCGGCCCTGGACCTCGGCGTGCTTGATCCAGAGCTCGAGCACGGCCTGGTGGACGAGCGCCGGCGAGCCCGCCGGCGCCGGCATGTCGATGGTCCGCGGCAGGCTGATGTCGTAGTCCTGCAGCGCGCTGGCGCGGCCCAGCCGCAGCGAGAGTCCCTTGTCCAGCATGTAGGTGGACCAGAATAGGAGGGCGCGGAGGCCGCGGGCCTGGATGGCGGCGTCGTCCTCGGCAGGGCTGTGGCCGCGCCGCGGCGGCGGCGGAGGGGCCTGGTGCAGGCCCAAGGCGCGACACATGTGGGCGGCGCGCGAGGTGAGGAGCCAGGCAAGGCTAGGGCGCGAGACGTCGATAGCGGCTGAGGCAGCCATGAGGAGGGCCTCGAGGTTCTCTAGCGAGGCGGGCAGGAGCAGTGGCAGTTGGGCGACGGCGGCCTCGACGTTGGCGCGGCAGCGGGCCGTGTAGCCGGCGAGGGCGTCCTTCTCGGGGCCCGGCGGCGCGTTGATGGCCTCCTCAAAGAAGAGGTGGACAAGCCCGGCGTTGACGATGAGAAAGAGCGCTGGCGGGATGTCGCCCCGGCTCGTGTGCAGGTAGACGCGCCGGCAGCGGTCAAGGAACCGGTCCATGTCGTTGAAGCATGTCACGACCACCAACAGCCCTGGCCCCGGCGCCGACCTGAGTGCCCGCAACCGCGACGTCACTCGGTCCACCGGCGGCATCGGCAGGTCCCGTAGCCGGCCGCGGTAGTGCGCGTGCGGGGGGTGTGATGCCGGGCCCCCTGGCTCCCCTTCGTTGATGCCTGCGCCGCCGTCGCCGCCGCTGCCCCGTGAGTTCTGCAGCAGGTTGACCATCTGGCGCAGCGACGACACGGCCGAGTCCATGCGGGCGTTGGGCCCGGAAAAGGACGTCACGGCGGCCGAGGCAGCGCTGGCGGCAAAGTCAGAGGCGAAGGCGGCGTGCGCGGCCAGCGACGACGGGCCCTCGAACGTTTCGACGGCCTCGGGATCGTCGAAGGCGGACGAAGAGGCGGCGTCGTCGTCGGTTTGATCGTCATCGTCGGCCTCGCCTTCGGGCCCCGATGCCGCCGCCGCCGTGGGTCCCCGGTGGCCCGGTGATGGTGTCGAGAGCCGCCGCCCGCCTCCTTCGTTCTCATCGTAGGGTGAGACGGTCGAGCTTCGCCCGTGGGCCAAGTGAGGGGGCTGAGATGAGGAAGACGAGCCCGGGAAAGCGCCCAGGGGCAGGTTGCGGATCAGGTCCTCGATGACGGCCAGCCGGTCGCCCATGAAATCAATTTTCTTTTCACTGCAGTCACAGTGAGCCCACCCGTTCGCCCGTCGTCCTTCGCCGGTCGCCGGTCAAGGAAAGGTGGATAGGGTGCAAAAGACTTACTACTGCGTTGATATCAACACCCGCTGCCGGTGCTCCTTGGGCTTCTGGCCCAGGCCGAGGGAGCTGCAGGTACGCCTGGCGCTCCGGCAGTTGGAGCAGGGAGATTCTTTATCACATCGGATCTGCAGGCGGGGGCACGGCGTCAACACAGAAGCTCTCATTCCGCTTCCCCTCCCCGAGCCGCTGGCAAAAGCGACCTGACCGGGAAGGATTCATGGGGTGGGCGGGCTTACCTTGCGTAGACGGCACTGGTCGCACTATGGGCATGCAAGGCACTCAAATCAGCATTTGTACGGTAGTCAGGTCCACGAGAGGTGCAGTTTAGCCCCCCCTCCTCTTTGGGACGCGCAACATCACGTCTCGTCTCCCTGTTCGGGGCCCGACGGGGGCCGAATTCATAGGCCCAGCAAAGGCGGAAGGCTGTCGTGGATGAGCGGCCGCTCGGCGGCCGAAGGCTGACCGGCCGTCGGATGGGCTCTCCCGACGCCAAAGAGGCCAAGCATTTCAAAGGTAAAGTTGCGTTCTGCTTACCGCGCGGCGCACAGCTGGTGGGCTGTCTCCACTGTAGTTGTTTTGGTTGCCTTCGGTGTCGGCGTCCATAATGTGCGTTTGTTGTCCGTCTGTTCAGCGTCTTTAGTATGTACAAGAAGTCTTCGGCTGTTCCGTCTGTCGGAGGCGCACTTTGGCACCCAGATGTAGCTTTTGCCGGTGCTGGCGGTCGCCAGGTGTAATTGGAAGTTTTCGAATACAACAAGCTATGTATCCCCCTTTAGTTGGTTGTCAAAACCGTCTCGCCGGCCAGCTACCTGGACAGAAAGACAGTGAGTAGGGGTGAGAACGAGAGGTCGTGAGGGGCCGGGGGTTCCATCCGCATATGGAACCCGCACGGTAAGCCCCGGGTCGTCGTCACAACTCATCCGTCTGCCGGTACCCTCGTCTCTCCCAGACTATGGCAAATGGGTCATCCCGTCGCCCCTCCTGCCGTCTTGGCCCTTCGTCGCTCCAGCGCATCAGGGGGATCCTGTTCGGTCGGTTCGGGCGGGCTGTGATTTCCCTGGCCCTGGCCAAAGTGGTGGCGCAGTAGCTCGTCTCCCGAATGCGAGGGCACGCAAAGGGACCCGCTCTGCCACTGGCGCTCTCCCAACGCCTGCCCATCCCGCCCACTTGGCCAAGGTCCCCCGTTCCAGAGCCTCTGCGATAGTCGCGTAGCCTGACACGAGACGATCCGGTCGAACCTTAATAGAGAGGGGGAAAGCTCCCCGGTCACTCTCCCGGTCTGTGGTCTGTTGGGCAGGGACGTCCTCCCCAGTCTATTCTTTCAGGCACAGACCCAGGGAAACCTCATGTGCACTCCTGGCTGCGGGAGTGTGGGTCCAAGAATCCGTCACGATGCGCGGTTTGGTGAACTCGAGGCTCGGCGGCCGGCTACCCACGCGTTGGAACAGACCCACGCATTTGCCGGTGTTGGACTCGGGATGGACCGAATCGCCGGGAGAAGAGGATCTCGAGAGGCTCCCGGCCACGGGGACTGAAGGTGGAAATGAGAAGGACAGAGAGCCTGCGGGAAAGGTTCCATAATGGGTTTAGGCCTAGGGCCAGCATCGGGCGCTATTCACAGTGACGGTCGCTGGCCTATGGGCACTAACGCCCATACCATCTCCAGCGCTCTCACTACTACTGCTGACCTGCAACAGTACCACTAAAAGGTGCACAGCGCAGCTCGGATAGAAGGTCATCCTCAAAGCCATCAATCCGATTGGACCGCGCACTCTCCCCGCGCTTATCGAGGGCCCCACGACCATCCGCGGCCACGCCATCGCATCCCAAACTATCCCACCCTGCGCTTCACTACCCGTTAGTCATCATCTCAGGCACTCCCACTACGCGTACGTGTAACAGAACAGTCCGCCCCGCGTGTCCATGGTGTAAGCGATATCCACGACGCCGCCAATGCGGCCCAGGTCGAGGGGCGACGCGAGCGTGACGTTGCGGTACGGCTTGTCGCCAAAGTAGTTCCACGGATACGCCCACTGCGTGTCGGGGCCATCGATGTCGACCTTGCGCTTGTCAAAGTCTGATGGGCCCTGTCAGCGAGAAGTCTAGCGGGCGAGGGCTAAACCGGGGAAGAGGGGAACGTCGTACCTCGTCGCTGCCACTCGTCCCACGCGCGATCGATGCCGCCGTGGTGCAGCCAGAAGAGGGGATCGCCCGGGCTCGAATACGTGTTAGACATCTACCACCGCCGCTGTTGTTAGCCCGCCATTTTGCTCTCCCGAGGTACCGCCCCGGTCCCAGAAAGCCCCGCCTGAACTCACCTCTCCCGCCTCGCCGCCGACACTCAGATGGCCACCGCCGTGTAGCGACATGTCGGGGATCTCGAGCGAAACGCCCTCTGTACGGTGCTCGAACTCCCAGAAATCTTCAGCAGCAAGGACCTCGTCGTAGCGGGCACGGTCGATAGAGAAGCCAGCGAGCCAGGGGCTGAAATCGCGGCGGATGCAGTGCGGCGTGTACTCGGTGTGGTTACCGGGGCCCATGGAGATGCGGTAGTCGGCGAAGGGGCCGTCGGTGATGCAGCCGCCTCCGGAGCGGCCGGGCACGGGGAAGATGCTGAGGGCGTCGGCGGGGAAGCCGCTAAGGTCGGCGATCCAAGGCCCGTTGCCTCCGAAGCCGCCCACAGCGTCGAAGACGGGCGACGCCGGAAACGTCGTGTTGTCGCCCGGCACCGCGTCCAGTGTCCAGTCCCAGTACGGCACTGCGCCAGCGAAGTCGCACGTCTCGCGCAGCGCCCGCTCGAAGAGCCACAGAAAGTAGCGGTGCCACGGCAGGAAGTGCCCGACCCAGTGAATGTAGTCAGCCTGCGCGATGTGCAGTGCCAGGAAGTCGTCGTAGCGCGACCGCACCCCCGCGTACGTGTCGCCCGTTTGCCCCGGCGCCGCCTGCAGGCACTTGATGGCCGCGATATAGGCGTGCCGCTCCTCGAGGCTCAGCGTCCGCCTGTGCCGTGTCGCCCGTCAGAACGGAACCCCCCCTTTCCCGCCGACAGGCGCCACTCACCATTCTCTCCTTACGGCCGGCTTGGCGCACGGCACCTGCGGGCCCGGCGTCCTGGCCGCCGCCGCCGCACCGACAGTGGACACGCCCCCGATCAGCACGAGGGCTTGGATGACTGCATTCGGAATCCGCATGTTGATTGACGGCGAGACAAGGACCCTATGTTCGATGATGCCGCGTTCTGCTGCTTGTTAAAAGCCGGTCGTGGGCACAGAACACCCTGTTCGACACTCGTCAGGCGACTCCTCCGCCTTGACGTTCCACAACACATCATCTGCTTCTTATACAACGGTCCAAGCACTTCTATCGCCACCACCATCACGCATTCGGCATCCTGTAAGTCGTAAAATTTACCAATCCGAGCCCGCCACGAGCCGGCCGGGCTGGAAAGGCACGGGTTACCAATTTGCTGCGGGGAAAGCCAGCCCGGGACAAGAGACATGCACAGTAAGATTGGCCACTTATAGGTTTGGGCCAATCCCCGAACCCACGGCGGCTCCCACCCGGTGATGCGAGGGTCCAGTCGGCGCCGACTCTGTATGCGGTCATGGTATCGGCCCTCCTGGGGTCCCCGCCAAGGCCGCCCTCCCCTCAAATGCCGCATTAGCCGGGGGATGGTCTTCGACGTCCACTCCGGTTCAGCCCCTACGCAAGGGAAATTTGCCACGATTAAGCGAGGTCAAAAAGCTGTCCGTCTGCGGCACGAGCTCCCAAAAAGAAGTTGTCAGGCCTGGATGTAATCTCCGAGCCGATAGCCAAGCGGCGGGATGGGTTGGGACTCCTCGCCGGTACCTGCACTGCCGATATCGAGTGGTTCTTCGTCACCACCGGGCAGGTCTAGCAATTAGAGGCCGGGGCTCCTGCCTCGGGCAGCGGGCCGGCTTCGTGAATGTTTACTGTGATATTGATGCGGGGGGTTGGGGTTGGAGGGGACAACCCAGGGCATTGCCAAGCAGATATGCTCGGCATTAACTAGCCGCCCACGCAACTCCAGCGGTAGGCTAGGTACATGAAGTACATATCATGCGATAGGGTGTGAGGTACGCAGTCGGTACCTTTATTTATGCGCAACTTCCATAGTCAGCATGTAGTTCGCCTGTGCCATGTGGTTTTTTGGGGTACCAAACGAGGCGCATCCCATATGATCGACGGAGTAATACGCACCACTCCCCTATCCTGTCCGGATAACAGCCGATCCACACCCCCCCGAATGGTACTGCCCCTCTAGCTCCTATGAATGCGTTTAGAGAAACAAAAACTAATGTGCATTAGATGGAAGGGGGAGAGGCGGATCGAGAGCGTACCTCGTTGTCGACTTGCCTTTGACCACGGCATGGACTCTCGAAACGAGGAAACTTCACTTCGAGAGAAGCACACAGGCACGGGTGGGCGGTACCAAGGCCCGGCGCTATTCTCGTTAGCCCTGAGTTCAAACCGACTTACGGAGGCTGTCGATAGATCAGGAACTAGCTGCCAGGAACACGGGGTATTCTGTCGTCTGGCGGGGGCACTCCGTATCTGCCATTTCCCAAAAGATTCCGAGGCATTAACAGAGTAGGAATACATTTAGAAAAGACAGCCGCTACTCTGATAGTCGTTCACTAGGTTTCATCGCCCCAACGCGGAGTGAATCCCTTCTCAATAGTGCCCCACGGCGAGAAGACCAGAGGTTTCGGCAGAGCGTGATAACCCGGTGTATTGATATGAGAACATAGTGCCGCCGAGGGTTTTCCGGGCTTGATAACTGATAGATAATCTGGGGCGAAGCGTGACAGAGGTTATGGGCCAAGTAAAAGGCCACTTCCCCTCTGTGACGACGGGAAATCCGGTCTTGTCGTTCCCAAAGAGCGTATTCCCCCTCCCCAAACAACGTATCACCTCAAGACGCAAGCACGTGCAAAGCGTACCCACGATATTTTTTCCCATGGAGCCAACATCGTACACGGAGTGCTCCACCATGGACGAGGCATGCTGGAAGCAGGGCTGGTTTGAGCGGCCCCACGGCGGCCCCGTTGTAAATTTCCCGGGCTTTAAGGTCACCGGAAACCAGTTGATCTTTGGCCTTGGAGTCTTCATCCTACTCTACCTCATTATTGGCCAGATCCTTGCCCTGGTCGCTACGTTTATCCTGGGACGTCAGGCGCTGATCCGAAAGGAGACAGGCGACGAAGAGGACACGGAGCCGTTCCCCCCCTACCACGACGAGAAGCTCCTGCTCCCCTAGGCAACACCCCACCGGTCCCCGGATTCGGGTCCCCGGCGCCCAGGCGATGAAACCTCTCGGTACGTTAAAGCCAACCCCGACTCCCTAAGTCCTGGGGGTACAGACGGGCTAACCAGTCCGGTAGGGTAACTGATCGGCAGCCTGCGACTGCACCCTCTGCCATGCCGTTTGCGGCAAGCACCAAGCCGAGGTGGGGGGGGCGCAGAGGTGTCGAAGGGAATACGGTCTCTCGTGCGTGGAGGTGTCGGGCAGGGAGATCCGCCGTCCTGGATAGACGACAAGACGGCCACAGTGAGACGACGGCAAGCTTGGGCGAATTCATTTCACCATCTACCGAAAGAGGCCATCCGGGGCGTGGGCGTAGCCAAAGATGTGAATAGGGGGTGACGGACTGGCAAGCGATGTAGGCAACACAAAACTTGGAAAAACAGTACCAAGGTACTATATCACCTCCCTCCACGGTATCAAGTAAAACCAATGTCCGCCACGCGAAGCAGCCCAAGTTGGATGCTCTCCTGAAAGCGGGGACGAGGGCGTCCGCCTTGCAATCCGAGTAACGAAGCAATCGAATACGGTGGGAGTTTGCCTCCCATGCCGCAACGGCGGGCCAGTGTACAGAGCGCTGTTGCGTTGCGATAATCCACGACGCCCAATACCACGCCCTCTGAAGCGTGACTGTTACAGAAATACCGAAGACTTGGAGGCTCCACGGAAAGCGCGTGTTTGGTGCAGGTCCGGCCAGCCTGCGAAAGATGTTGACTCGGCTCGCTTCTCCACCCCTTATCTTTCGGACGGGGGCCCTCGTGGTTCCCGGCCACGGGATCATCCAGCACGGGCCGGCTCAAAGTCCAAGTGGGAAGGCGCTGGGGTCATACATTCACCGCTCACCTTCTATCGTCTTGTCCGTGGTGATACGGGTTGCACTGGGGTGATGAAAGACAAAGGGAAGTCGCCGGCGGCTTGCTAGAGAGGCATTCTTCCACTCGGAGCCCCACCAGAAGCGACGGGCCGGAAGATTCATGACCAGTCCGGGCTGCCATTGGGGATTGGTGGCGGAGTGGAACTGGGGCGTCGCGGGATCGGGCTATCCAGCCTGTTGGGACAATAGTAATGGGGCGCCTTGCCCGGCACGATGAAAAAACATCCGAAGCCCACCCCGAGCGGGGGAATGCATCGATTCAGCTCTGTCCTTGTGGTTCAAATGCTGACGGACAGGAGAGCCGTAGTAAATGCAGGTTCGGGCTGGAGGGTGGTATTGGAGCCAAATTCATCCCATTCCTGCACCCGGGTCGGTGTTTGTTAGCGCTGCCGCTCAAAGTTCGGTCACTGCACTGTTTTCCATGCCATGTGGGAAAGGTGACCATGTGCCCCCTCCAAAATAGTACGAACAAGGCCAATCGACCGGCCAAGCTGGATCCCAGGCTCGTTTTCCATGTCCCGCCGGGGCTCCTGCATGAGGGTCCATTTTAGTGTGTGTTCAACGAGGCCTGGAGGTACGGACCAGTGCGGGGAAAGGCAACCACGGGCCTCGGCGGTGTCAAAGGCAGTGGTGGAGGGGCAGACGCGCAGCCGATCCGCAGGAACCTACCTTTGCCAAGCACCGGATTGAACAGCAGAGGGGTGGGGAAAAAGGTTGCCACGGCGAGTTTAGGGTAGCACTACGTATTCTGGCAGACCGGGTGTGTTACGATGTGGATTGCCGATAATAAAGAGGGTTGAATGCGGGTGGATGGCAATGTATCGACGCCGAGGTGAGAGCCAGTGCTGTTGATGGTGCATGTGGTGAGACGTAGGTAGCCCCTCCAGCTCCAAAGCCTCTCATCCCCACATCCACAAGCTGACTTGAAAAAGCCCCGTTGGTTGGCCTCCAGCCAATCCACGAAACCCGGCAACAGCCCTGGGGAGGAAAACAAAAACAGCCTCGACCTGCATGAAAGTCCAATCTGGCGGAACGGGTGGACGCGTAAATGAGTACATTTCGCGTGCCCGTCTTGTCAGACGAGTTTTCCTTGACGCCCGCCTGCATGTTGCCGCGATGACGACTGGATTTTTCGCGTTTATCGTGTGTGCAGCCATCACCCTTGACTCGAGTGGCCGCCTCGCAACAGATTGGAGGGGCCGACGGCGCGACGAGAACTCTCCTGGAGGGGAGGGGTGGCCGTCAAAACCAAAGCCTAACGGGCGACCCGCCGCGTCACGGTGATGATTTACTACGGGCAGAGCCAAATATGCCGCTTCGGGGAAATGCAGCCACATGTTATTTATACGGCATGGGAGAACCTGAGACCGCCTGAGCGCCAAGATTATTTTTATTGTTGTTGTTATTGTTGTTGTTGTCATACTCGCATCCAACCTGGTTCTTTTCTTCCCGCCCAAAACCGTTACCTACTCGCGTCGCATCGCACCGTCTCGCCCCAACCTCGACTTTCGGGCTCCATCGAGCTCTGGTTCCAGCTCCCACTCTCCAGTCCTCCATCCATCCACCTACGTAACTTTTCCCCTCCAAAGCTTCCATCCGACCCTATCAACCCCCTGCCTTCAGCCTTTTCCTCTCTCTCCTCCCCCGCATCGCCCACTGTCCCACGGCGGATTCGAACTCTCGCGCGTGCGTGCCCGGCCATTGTGGGTGTGCCTATCCCCACTCTTCTGCCATTCCAGCCCGCCATTTTCTTTCCGCCCTCGCCCATCCAGCGCTCATTGGATTAGGAGGGGTGTTTGCGGCAAGTTGGGGGGGACAGACACCGCTAGCATCGGAACTATCAACCACGGCTACCAGCTCCGTCGGGCCAGCGAATACCTACATAAGTCCGGTCAGTACGGTACCTGGACCGTACCCGCGAGTGCCTCGGCGCGCGGGTGAATCGCGCGCACTACACATTCCGCATCTGGATCCCACCCCTCAAACCTGCTGCACATGGCCGGCACGGCGCCCGCGGCGGGGAGCGAGGACGGCACCCGGCTGCTAGCCGAAATCATCGGGGCGGACCTGGTGGCCCTGCAGGCCAAGGCGAGCTCGCTACTGGATGAGAGCCTGGCCGTGTGCGACGACATCTGGGAGCTGGAGCAGGAGTTCCTCGACTCGGACATCGAGAGCGTCTCCATCGGACTCATCCACCAGATCGCCGACCTCAAGACGCGCGCCCGCGAGTACAGCCGCCGCTCCGGCGATGCCTGGATCGAGCTCAGCAAGGCCCTGGTCAAGCGCCTGCGGCCCGACGTGCGCGAGCCCGAGGCCGTGCTGCGCCGGACGCGCGACTCGCACCTCGCGAGCATCAGCGTGTCCGCCTCGGCCGCCGGTCCTCCCGCCACCCCCGGCACGCCGGCCACACCGGCTACGCCCATGAACCCCTACAACCCCTTCACCACCACCACGCCCTTCCTCACGGGGCCCCCCACCGTCAACGGCCAGGCCACGCCCCGGCCGCCGCCGTCCGACGACAAGTTCCGCGACGAGATCCGCAAGCGCTATCTCAAGCTGGCCTACCATCACCTGGCCCAGCGCCGCCGCGTCGCCGAGGACGAGCTCACCGTCGAGTCCAAGGCCGCCAGTCACATGGCCGAGCGCCTCGCCGGCCTGCGCCTACCCGAAAAGGACAACCGCGGCGACACCTGGGACACGGAAAGCGAGAGCTCGGGATCCTTCAAGAGCTGCAGCGACGAGGCGCCGCCACCCGACAATTGACGAGGAGAGGCGAGGGTCCCGCACCCTCACCCCGTTGGACGGATGCCCGTCCGCGGCTGGCCATCACAGGTGCTGCTGACCTGACCCTGCCGACGCCACCGCTCGGCCTGCCGGTCGGCCTCTCATTCGATGCGGGCACCTCCTCTTATGCAAGCAGTAAGGATGTCCCCTGTGGCGCAAACGGGCTTGCTGTGGTTTCCTCATCAACACGGGCACTTGGCTCAACCTAGCCGACGGCTGGCTCGCGCGGTTCATCCGATCCCTTCTCATCCTCATGACAGCGGTACCACCGACATGTACCCGCGGATGATGAGCTTCTGGCTTCCGACAGTGGGCCTGCCCTTTGGCCAGGCTGGCCCGCACATGAAACCACGCGATTGGCACGTGCCGACTGTTGTCGCGTCAACGCCGGCCAAATGTCCCGTGATCGAGTATGGACGGAACTTGGTGCACAGCGCTTCAATGGACCCTCCCTGACAGAGCTTCTTCCTGCCCCACGGGCTCTTCTCCTAAGGAAGCTGGCAATCACGTCCCCTCCAAACCATGTGACCAGGTACAATAGTGCTGTGGTCGCCCCCAGAGGTGAGAGGCGGGTTGTCATGGCAACGAGATGCTGTGGCTGCCCCGCCCTACAACTGCGGTCAGCTGCAGTCATATGCTGGCAAGTGGTGTCCTGGGATTTCGGTGGCCATTGCCTGCAGCTGCTACAGCGCTGTTGGAAACCAGCGACGAATGCCTCCCCTACGGTGAGGCTCTCAACCCCGTACGTGAAAGACACAGAGGAGCTTGGACTTTCTGGCAAGACAGACTTCCCATCGCCGATCGCCAGGGCTGGGACCAGGTCTTGGGACCCGACCACCCGACTGGCCGCTCACACTTGGACGAAGGGCGAATATGCTTGACCAGGTGGCTCTCCCAGAGAGTCATTCACCTTGCGCCCGGGAACCGACGCCGCTGGCAGGCACTTCGTAGTCTATTCTCCCCGTCGAAGGTGCCTTGCTCACCGGACCCCCTGACGCGCTGTTCTTTACCTGTTCCTCCACCTCGCACCGCGGCGTCCGCGGCAAGGCACTGCGCCCAAAGCTCATGTGCCAGGTCGAAATGGGCGGACTTCGAGATGCAATCAAACCTACGGGTACAATGCTGTTGGCAGTACTGCAAATCACCCAGCGTCTGTCATTTTGCTCCTTGCCAGACTTGATAGGCGAGAATCTCCTGCCGGCCTATATATCTTGTAATCGAGAAGACGGTGTTGCACCACCCGGGTTAGGCCTCTTCCCAGTCCGGCATCGTGCCACTGCGCACCCTTGTCAGCACCCTCCCCATTTATATATATATTTTGTTTTTCCCGACGTCCCTCCTAGGTTTAGTCCAGTATAAGTAGCCATAGAGCCGCCATTGTCATATTAGGGGGGCCCAGGTGAACGACAATTTCACAAAGGATCCGGACTCGCTACATCCTGCCAGCTGAGTGATCATCATTTCGGGGAGAAATAACGAGATAGTCAAAATACGCGCAGTATCCAAATACTACCGACACCTTCCTTTCATTTCAAAACAGGCAGAAGCATCATGGCACGGCCAGCGAACCTTCACGCCGGATGTACATGAGGACCGACCAGGTCCCCGTCTCCATTTTCCGACGAGTCGGTCGGGCACGCATAATTGATCCTCCGCCCGAAACACATCCAAGCACGCATGGCTGCGAAAAAAGGCACGCCCAGGCGGCCCTGTGATCAAGAGTAGGCGTGGAGGAAGGATCTCGCTGCGTGCAAGCCGCCTTTCCAAGCGCACGCTGCCGATATCGCGCTTGACTGCACCGTCCAGGACGTGGAAGTGGTGGTCCGCGTCGCCCAGAATCAGCAAGACCATGGGTTGCAGCGAAAGACGGATGGCCAGCGCCGTGCGGGACGGGGGACAAAACTCGCGCTCATAGGCACGTGTGACAATGGTGGGCACCGTAGCCCGGCCGCGCCCCAAGATTTGGGCGGTGGGATCAGCCGCAAGTTTGAGCCTGTGTATCGACGGGAACACGCACGCCACAATACAAATATTTGAGCGTGTACCAACTTGGCCCATCGTATTGTATACCAACGGTGCATGGGTGGCGGTTTTGACATGTCCAGGACGGCGCCCCAGTGCGGCCGGAAAACAGCCTCCCCGTGTGACGTTTCCAGCCAGAGGATGCTTTTGATGTGAGAAAACACATCGTTCCAGACGCCAAGCTGGAAGGCGGCGGCAAAGCCCCGCGCCCGCTCCACGAACCACTGGTGATGAGTCGTGCCAGCCGAGGCAACCAAACACATCGCAAGAAGCCAGACGTGGAGTGACTCCGGGGTGGAGCATGCGTCCTCCAGTTGGGTGAGGTGTCCCATGTACCGTGTGACGATGGTATTCAGAATGACGGAATGGGAGTAGTACATCGGGCCCTGGATGATGAACATGTAGAGGACCATGACGGACCGGACGCACTCGGTCGCCGGCTGCGGTGGGCATGTCTGCGCGTCCGAAAGCGGGAGGAGGAGTCGGTGCACAACGAAGCATATAAGGCCGTGGAGGCGAGTCATGGACACCGGTACGTCGCGTGCGCGCTGAAAGATGTTGCGCAGGCGGATAAAGGCATTTGCCACATCGGCGCTGACATCGACACTGCCGAGTTGAGGGGTTTCCTGCTAAGATCCGCTGGCCCCCAGCTGCCACTCGGGAATGAGAGGCAGGCCATCTCCGGTGCCGTCATCGTCCTGGGTCGCGAACCAGGGCTGGCCCATGACGAGCATGAAGACCCCTTGTCCTTGATGAGTCGTCGAGCCGTCTTGCGGAGGCGGGGTGGGTGCACTTACCAGCTCACCATGCGGGCGGTAAGCGGGCTCGTCTGGCGCACGCACTGGATGCCGCCTCGCAGGTCGACGAGTTTCTTCACCCCGTCTACATGCATCTCACTTACCGTGAAGTTGCCCTTGCCGAACTGCAGTCGCATCATTCTCGTGTTGGCAACCGGCGCCGCCCCGGGGGAGAGCTGCTCACCTCGATAGCGGCCAAAGTGATGACGGAGTTCGTGGTGCCGTCCTGCACGGCCAGGGAAGAATTCCCCACCTTGTGCCGCAGGAGGGCGACGGAGTCGGCCATGAGCAGCTCCGACGTCTGAAAGCCCTTCTGGGCCAGCAGCTCCTCGTCCAGACAGGCCGCCCGGAGGGAGACGTGGAGCAAGGCGGGGTCCCCCAGGGCCAGCGGCCACCACGAGACAAGAAAGCGGTTCGACGTGGCGTTGAGGTTGAGGGGGTAGTACTGAAAGGTTATCTTGCTGAGAACTGCCGACGGGGGGAAGGGGGAAGGGCGGCGCCGAGTCAGCCTGGGGCGCAACGCGGACGGGCGGCGGCGTGCAAGGCCGAAGACGGGTACCTGCAACTGTGGATGAAGCGCTCGACACGCGGGCGGGGGAGCCTTGTGGGCGGGTACGAGCTGAAGGGGTCGAGGGAGCTGAGGGCGTAGCAGTTGGCCAGTCAGTCCGAAAGCGTCATCAAGTGGTGATATCTTTGGAGCGGTTCATACATGTCTTCATACCGCCAAGCTGCTCGTAAGTGCCTTTGGCTGTGTATCCGGACGACACGACGGGCGGGATGTTGCAGCAGGCTTCATTGTGGCCATGAGTGGCGGGCATGGTAGACATGGTGGCAGCTTGCAGCCGGCTCCGCAGCGGCATAAAATTGTTAAACATGCTTGAAGTTTCGCTAGGTGTAGCTATGGCGGCAATAAGAAAGGCTGGAGTAGAAGAGGACACCACGTTGTGTTTAACATCGAATGAAAGTAATAGGGGTTAAACGATGCGGCTAAATTGACGATACGGGACATGCGGCATTTGAATCGGATTCCTGGCGTTTGTGTCGGGTCCTGCTTTGCTCCCCCGTAGTCGTGAAGACATGCTGTCGCACTGAAGGAGGCGTGGGAAGCGAAAGGTTCAAGGTTATCCATTAGAAAGAAAAGAGAAAGGGCTAAACATGGCAGACTGTATACTCGTAGCTGGGGATCGCTCCCCACATGCTCTACAGGGCCTACTGTAGGTCCCAGTAGCTCCTTATGTGACCTGATAGGCGAAACTGGTGATAGCCTCATATTGCCACAAACTATGTACGTGTACCTGCGGAAATGGGACGGAGCCCCCCCGTGCGTAATACTGGACAGAGGCTACTATCCGTTGCTCCTCGGCCAAAGAGGCCGCCAGTTGGCATGGGAACAAGCGCTTGCCACTTCCGCACCCGGACGTTCAACAGAAGCCACGGCAACGGAAGTAGAATGGCAATAGTAGCAACAATGGCAATAGTAACAGTGACAACAACAATAGTAAGAGAAGGTGGTGCTTTTGTTTTCACTCGCTCGAAGCATTTGTGTGAAATACAGAGAGATGGGAGGTAGGTACCACAGGCTTATGGGAGGTCGGCGTTCCATTTTCCAGCGCCGGGTTACGAGGTGGAAACCCTGACCCTTCACGGCAAGGAGGGAGCCCACCGGTACCTACCTCTTCTGTCTTCTCGAAGTAAAATGATGTACGCCTGATCGGATCATCCAGCGGTCCCCCAACCCCTGTAAATATAGGCCTTGTTCCCCCAGTTCCATCCCTCACTCTCCATTCATCTCTTCCATCCACCCTCATCCCTTCCTTTGTGACATATCATTCTCCCCTCTGGTCATGTGCAGGTACACATGACCATTGGGGAGAACGAGGGGAATCTCTTCCCTCTGGTCTTCTTCTTTTCTTCTTCTTCTTCTGACGCACTTCACTAATCTCCCGGATTTGCCCTCATGCACCTGCTTTCCCCTCTACACCGCGAGCACTTCTGCCTCATCTATTTCGCCGTCGTCCGCCATGGCGGCTACACTACGAACACTTCAGCCTCTTCTATTTCGCCCTCGTCCGCCACGGCGGCTACACCACAAGCACTTCCGCCTCATATATTTCGCCCTGGTCTACCGGCTTCACCCTCATGCACTAGCTTCCCCTCTAAACCGTGAGCACTTCTGCCTGATCTACCGGTTTCGCCCTCGTCTACCGGCTTCGCCATCGTCCGCCACGGTGGCGTCTACACCATCCCCAAGAACCCGCCGCGGCGCCACCCGAGCCCCACCTGAAGGCATCATTGTGCGATTTAACAAGCCATTGGTCTTCTAATTTTGAGGTGTCACCACAACTCGCGAGGCACTTAGCTAGCCTTCCTTTTAGCTAGCTGCGATCTAATGAAAATATTCCTTTGTGCTGAAAAGGGTCATTTCACCACTGCTCCCGTACTGAAGTCCACCGATAGCCATCTCAGATCCACCGCACCCTTGCTCGTACGATGGAATAAGCCATGACCACGCACGTGTATCCATTGACCAGCCGCCCCCAAAATGAAACTGATGATTCGCAGGGACTGTCATGGTTTGGAATATTCGCTCGAATATTTTATTCTGCTCTCTTTCAAAGTTGAGTTATGTAGTGGCGGTGGGCTAGTTGAACAGGTCCAATTCGGCGTCGTCCTTGAGGCTCTCCCAGATAGCATCTATCTTGGCGACGGCCTCGGGGCTCAGCGGACCCTTCTGGATCCAGCCGACGGTTTGGCGCATCTGGTCGGCGTTCTTGGCACCGATGATGATGGCGTCGCCGAGGTGGCCGCGCAGGAGCGAGTGGTGGGCGAGCCAGCGGTAGGCGAGCTCGGCGCGCTCGGCACGCTCGGTGGCGGCGACGGCGCCCCAGACGTCGAGGGCGTCGAGGAAGGCGGGCTTCTGGAACATGCGCTGGTAGACGGACGTGGCGGCGGGCAGGCTGCCGGCGAGGCGGCCCTCGGTGAGGGCAGAGTCGCGCGTCTTGGTCAGGAACCCGCCTGCCACGGGGCTGTAGGCGTAGAAGCTGATGCCGTGCCGCCGCAGCGTCGGGAACAGCTCCGCCTCGTACCGCCGCGCCACGGCCGAGTAGATGCCCTGGTACACGGTCGGCGCCACCCACCCCCGCTCCGCGCTCAGCCGCACCACCTCCTCCACCTCCTTCGCCGTGTAGTTGGACAGCCCGAGCCGCCGAAAGGCGCCCTGCTGGTACAGCTCGTTGAGCCCGGAAAGCGTGTCGTCGAGCGACGTTCGGCGCTCCGGCCGATGCATGTAGTATATATCCACCTGCATGGCCCGTCAGCGTGGGTTTTCATCGGTTGCGGCCGTGGCTTCCCCTGAGTCACGGCCTCCGTGCAATGGCAACGGGGGAATGGGATTTTGGAGGCTGGCGGTGAATCTTACACTCTTCACTTTAAGCTTTTCCAGGCTCTCTTTCCCCGCCTTGATCACCTCGTCCTTGGTGGCGATGATAGGGCCAAACGGCAGGGAACACTTGGTGGCGATGACGAAACCCTTTCCCGCCTCGGCCTTTCCGAGGAGCTCTTCGCTCATGGGATAGCCCTGCGCGGTGTCGAGCTCGTCGATATTCATCTCGCGAAGGGCATTCAGCCCATGCCGGATTTCTTCTTCCGTCGAGCCCCAGGCGGCAATGCCGACGACGGATTTGGGAAGGGACGGGGAAGAAGCCATGATGCAAAGGGGTAACCTGAGGTTGATGGATGTGTATAGGATGGGAGAGTAGACATCGGACGTATAGGGTTGAGCAAAGTATGGCACTTATAGCATGCCTTCTCCGGATGTAAAGCTTGGAATACGGAGTTAATATTCAGCCTGCATATACCACGCTATCCGCTCCACAAATATTCTCCACCCCTTTTGCGGTTTCTAAGCTCTCCACGTGCCTCGGGCACCTGGCGCTCTCTGCTTGTCACGCCGTGATCTCGAGAATGCAGGTCTGCTGCAGTATGCAAGCACCCATCGGATCTCGCTTATCTCCCTAGCTGCCTATGCGGACCAGAGGTTCAGGCGCAAGCGCACAGTACATAGTATAGCATGGGCGAACCCACCTGCTTACACATGCATTCCATCCAGTCTTTTGCTTTGGCGTTCCACCAAAACGCCTAGTTTCGTACCTAACGAGATGGAGGCTAGTAGCAACGGAGCCTTGCCGCCTTACTAATCTTTCTTTGCCCCGTTCGGCTTCTTGAATTCCCCGAGGCTCCGTCGTCTTCTCTGGTTTATTTCTTTTGGCCTTGGACATGGATGCTTTGTGACAAAACTTTAATCCACGCTGGCGGCGCGACCATCGAGTTCCAGAACAGAGGCCGTTCGGCTTCTTGAGTCCCTCCGCAACCCGTCTTCTTCTCTGGCCTTTTGCCTCCGACATGGATGCTTTGCGGCAAAACATGAATCCACGCTGGCGGCGAGGCCATCGAGTTCCAGAATAGAGGGGTAACCTCCATCTCAGCAGGCAAATGCGTGTTGATTTATAATCCATGAATTTGTCGAAACTTTCGGGACATCGGATTCCGCGGGCGCCTCCATCGTAAGCGCCACAAGCGCTGCGTCACGAGTACCTTGGCTACATGTGCATGATAGGGGGTCCGTTTAAGCTTTTGGGTCAGGGCTCAGCTTCCGGGCCCAAGGTATAGGAGAGTATTAGCGCGACGTACAGTCGATTCATGGGGGACACAGTCAATTCACAGGCCATGTGCGTCTCCTTGGATATCCAGTTCTCCTTCCTTTTTTCCTTTTTTTTTTTCCCACTCAGGCCCCTCTTCGAACCGTTTCGAAGGTCGCGATGGGTCTCACACACTCTCTTTTGACACGACTTGTCTAGTAGGTCACTCGATAATCGAGCACCTCCTTGCTGTACCGACTTACGACCGCTACTCAGGAATGGGATGGTCTTCCGCAGCGACGCCAGCCTTCCACCGAAAAGACGCCGCGACGTGGCCGGCCGGCGGGCCCTTCTGACCCTCCACCTCATACAGGTTCTCCCGGTATGTGCCCCCGGGGACGGCGTAGTCGTCCCAGAACAGACCCCGGCTCCGCAGCTCGGGCAGGAGCAACTCGATAATGTCTTTGAACGAGTCGGGAAACAGTGCATACGCCTATGGAGGGGAGGAGAGAGTGCAGTGTCAGTCTACGCCGTGAGCCGTTGGTAGCAGAGGAGGGCGACTTACGAAGTTGAAACCGTCCACGTCGGCCTCCCTGACCCACGTCTCCAGGCCATCCGCCACTTGGGACGGCGTACCCACGATGATGGGCCCGTTTCCGCCGATGCTTACGTGCTCGGCGATGGTGTGCTTGGTCCACTTGCTGGTGCCGGGGGAGAAGCGGGCGTAGCCTTCGACGGTGGACCTGCGTTCTCGTCAGCCCGTAAACGACACGACGCGTCGCCAACAAAAGGGAGGGCCTACCTGACGGCGTTGCTCTCGACGTGCCGGAGCTCCTCGTCGTCGCCGTACTTGCTGAGGTCGATGCCGGTCCAGCCGCCGAAGAGGGCGAGGGCGCCGTCGGCGTCGGCGTACTGGCGGAGGTCGGCGAGCTTGGCGTGGGCGTCGGCCTCGGTGCGGCCGAGGATGGGGGTGACGAGGGCGAGAACTTTGATGGCGGCGCCGTCGCGGCCGTAGCGGTCGCGCGCGAGGGCGCGCACGTCGGTGATGTTGCGGGCGCACACGGCGGGCGCGTGCGCCGACACGAAGATGGCCTCGGCGTGCTGCGCCGCGAACTGCTTGCCCGAGGGCGACGTGCCCGCCTGCAGCACCACGGGCGTCCGCTGCGGCGACGGCTGGCACAGGTGCGGCCCCGGCACCCGGAAGAAGCGCCCCGCGTGCCCGATTTCCCGCACGAGCTCCGGCGCCGTGTACACCCCCCGCGCCCGGTCCAGCTGCACCGCGTCGTCGCGCCATGACGACTCGAGCAGTTTGTAGATGACGCGCATGAACTCTTCGGCCTGCGCGTAGCGGTCGTCGTGCTGGTGTTGCCCTTGTCAGATGCGCGAGACTCGCCGGTGGGGAAAGGGGCTACGCCTTACTTGGGGTTGTTCTGTCCGGCCGAGGTTCCTGGCGGCAGAGTCAAGATAGCTGGTAACGACCTGAACAAAGGTGAGTCCTCCCGTATTCTCAACGCGTTGGATCCGCTTTTCTTGCTAAGAAAACTCACGTTCCAGCCGAGTCTGCCAAAAGGGGTCAGCTCGACACTCAGGTACATGACGATGGGCAAGGAACCTTACCGGCCCCCGCTCAGGTGATCCACCGTCGAGAGTCGCCTAGCCAAGTGATAAGGCTGTTCGTACGTCGTCGACACGGTGACGCCGAAACCGAGACTGCGTGTAACCGCCGCCATGGCCGACACGACGGCGAGGGGTTCGTTGACGGGCCACTGGGCGCCAGATTTGATGGCGGCATCGAGGCTTTCTTGGTACACGTCATAGCCACCTGCATTCGGAACATCAGCGATTCGACAAACCGGCTGCTGGCATCCTTGCCGACTGACCCAGGACATCGGCAATGAAGATCCCATGGAACTTGGCCTCTTCGAGCATTTTGGCGAGCTCTACCCAGTGAGAGACCTCGTTGAAACGCCAAGACTCGTCTTTCGGGTGCCGCCAGAGACCCGGGGACTGGTGCCCACTACCTGCAGTTCCCAAGTGAGCGAAACGAAACGGTCGGGCAGATTTGGCAGCTGGGGCCCGGACATACACATCTCCACGAATGCATTGAGCACGAGCTTCTTCTTGACTTCGGCCATGCTGAGTCGCAGTACTGGCTAGTTGTCTCAGGGAACAGACGACTGGCTGCCGGGTGTTGGTGACAGGTGTTATCGGGCGGGATTACAGCGTTTATAGATGGCATGTAGCAACGCCGGCGTATTTAGAGTCCCTTGCGTGATCGGAGCCGGGACGCGGGGTGACCGATGGCGCAATCGTGCCGCCGGGATTGCGCAACGGTACCTACTGCACGATGTCGAACACAAACCGCCCTGCTGCATGCTTCTCCAGCGCTAGTTAATGTCGATCGTATCTATCTACACCTCAAATACTCCCAAAAATGTGTACTAGTAGGTATGTCGCCTAACGGGTCTATCTTGGCCTCCGATTCTCTTTGTCTCAACAAGTTCGTACAGAACAACACACGTCACCCCAGCTTGGTGTCCCTTTGATCTCCCTGAGAGTCCCCACTGTCGTCGCGCACCTCGTGGACGACCTCGGAGCCCGCGCCAAAATGACGGATCACGCGCCAGGCAGGATATATCGAAACCGCCCAAAGTCCAAAGTTGATGTAAATGGCGCCAACCTCGGCGAAGAGCGTGATGGACGTGAGCCCGTAGCTCACGGCCTGCCACGCCGACTCGGTGCCCCGCAGCAACGCCGCGAACCGAATGACCTCGGCCTCGCCGTCTGCGATGTGGGAGATGATAAAGTATCTGCACAACGCCGCGTTAGCACGCTTCGAAAGGGGCGAGGTACGGCGTCGGGGCCGACCTACAAAAACATGTAGTTGATCTGGAAGGTGAGGTTGAGGAGCACGTAGGGCGCAAAAGCGGCGCCGAACCCCTCGCTGGACCAGTCGTACGTCGGGCGCGTGTGCCGGAACCGCGTGGCGAGGACCGTCACCCACAGCCACCACGCGCCCGAGGTGATGCAGAGGAGCCAGAAGGTGCTACGCGCGCGAAGCTTGAGGCTGAAGCGCGAGTTGTCCAGCCAGAACTGTCATAATGCTTAGTCAATGCGGTTCCCGGCGCGTTTTCGCTCAGCTTACCCCCAAGACGTTGCCGGCTATTATACCCGTGACGCCACCGAGGAAGGACCCGAGGGCTCTCGCGCGGACTGAGAACCAGACTAGAGGTTTTATTAGCGTCTGTGGGAACATACGGCTCCGTCGGGCATCACACACGGGCGAGATAGGTAAAGAAGACGGCCTCGGCAAAGACGGACTGTCCGATCCACAGCAGGACGAGGAGGAACTTGGGGCGCACGAAATTCCTCGCCATCGTCTTGATCTCATGCCAGGGGCGCTGGTGGATGGCGAGGTCGACGCGGACGCCGTCGCGGCGCTGGACGCGCTGCGGCGCGGTGAGGAAGAAGGCGACGAGGGGTCCGGCGGCCTGCAGAGCGATGAAGACGAGGTAGACCGAGTAGGCGACCTTGCCGGCGCCGGCGCGGTCGGCGTTGAGGCCGATGTTGACGGCGCCGCCCGTGATCTGGCCCAGGAGGCGGAAGGTGAGCCACCAGCCGAGCGCGCGCCCCCGGTTCTCCGGCTCGGGGTACGCGATGGCAATGGCCGCCTCGGTCGCCCAGAAGATGCCCGCCGACACGCCGCACAAGCACGCCCCCAGAACCGTCAGCCACTCGACGCCGTACCGGTTGTTCACGTACAGCCCCGCCGCGTAGGGGGCGTAGCCCAAGCTGTACGGGAGGGTGGGGGACTCGTGGTTAACTCTCCGAACCCGGCAGTCGACACGGAAAGGGCCGGGAGTAAACTCACGTTCCGAAAACTAGCGCCCCTTTGACGCCAATGTAGTGAATCACGGCGCTCGAGAAGGCGCACGAAACCACCATGAGACAGAAGGTGGCCGCGTTGGCCGTGTTCACAAGCGTCGGCGACGCGGCGCCGCCGGCACCCAGCGAGTTCATGGCGCCCCAAATGCCGGGGGCCATGAAATTGCAGAGACCCAAAATGGTCATGTTGAAAAACGTCGAACGATACCATTTTACTAAGACGGGGTTAGGGATACAGTTGCTAGGGGGTAAACCAAGTCAGCCAACCTTACCCGGGAAAGTTACGTTTGCAGCAGACGGCGACGCCGTGCCTTCGATGGAAGGAGCAGACATGGCGGTGGTGAATCTCCGGGCGAAATTAGTATTACTCGGTCCAATCCAGTTCAAAGACAGGCCTGCAGTTGCAACAACAGTCGGTGCATTTACGGCGTAGCAGCCCGTCTCATATTACGGAAGCCGGCTGGTATTCATCTGCCACATACCACACCAGCGCCGGCGATACGGCCGTTGCTGTTCTGGGCGATAAGAAATGTCGTGCTTTTCGCAGGTTTAACACCATAACGCCGGCGGCAAAACATAACCTTGGTCCCTGCCATGACCGGCCCGGGGTCGGATTGCGCTCCCACCCCCAGCCAGCACACCATTTCCCGTACTGCCGAAAGAAGGTCGTGTATGTACGAACCCTGTCGCCAGAATGCCCTAGCGTGCCCTGTGCCTGGGGCCAACATGCCGACATCTTCACGGCCCTATCAGTTCGCCGGTCGTTTGATGTTGCATGAACCACCTCGGTGGTATCGCTTCGCGTCTGTAGTGCAAAACTCTATTTCGTCCGTTTCCTTCGTTACCCTTGCTCGGTCGATCTAGTACTAGCGGGGGCTTTCCCGGGCTGCGACCTACGGCAGATACAGACCCTCATCGCCCGTCTGTGACGGTGGGTCGTCCAATACGACGATGGCCTTGCCACCGCTGACCTCGCCGCTGCGCATTCTATCTAGTCCCTTGTTTATGCCGCCGAAACCCTCCTCCACCGCGACGATATCGGGTGCCACCAGAAGTCCCCTCTCCAGTAGTCTCTCCAGCCACAGGCTCAAGGCCTCGCCCACCTCGGGCACCTCGTGATAGAGCTTGATGGGCACGCTATGGTAGACGAGGTCGGGCGTCTCGGGCTCGCGGGGCAAGCCGGCGAGGCCCACGAGGTGGGCGCGGCTGACGTGGTCCTCGTTTGGCGTCGGACTCGACGGCGGCGTGAGTCGCGGGGACGCAGCGGCGTCGTTGTCGGCGTCGTCGGGCCCGGACCGCAGGGCGCGCGCGAGCGCGGCGGCCGAGTCGCGACCGCGGGTGTCGAGGGCGAAGCGCAGGCGGCCGCCGAGGCCGCGGCGGAGGACGGCGACGGCGCGTTCGGGGTCGTGGGCGTCGACGAGGAGGTCGGGGCGGCGGGCGGCGGGGCCGGCGAGGCGGGCGGCGTGCTTGGCGGCGTCGACGACGACGGCGACGCGCAGGCCGGCGAGGCGCGCGAGCTGCAGCGCGAGCCCCGCCGAGGTCGAGGAGCCGCCGCCGAGGACGAGCCAGTCGCCGGCGCGCGCGCGCTCGTGCGCCCCCAGCGCCGCCGCCGCCGCCGCCTCCTTGCCCACCGAGTCGGCCGGCAGCCGCCCGGCCGCCGCCGCCCGGCGCACCACCGCCCGCAGGTCCGGCCCCGACGCCGCCGCCTCCCCGCCAAAGTCCACCCCCATGCACACGCCCAGCGCCAGCGCCGCCGCCACGAAGCCGACGCCCAGCGTCGCGCCCGCCCGCGGCGACAGCCCCCGCGGCAGCTTGACCGCGTTGAAGTCCTGCGCCACCACGTACTCCTGGTACGCCGCCTTGCGCACGTCGCGGTAGTCGGTCGATATCACGATGACCTTGGCACCCGTTTAGCAAACAAAGCCGAGGCGCCTGCGCGGCACTCCGTTCTTCACGTACCTGGTCTCCGGGCTGGAGCCGCGACTTCTTTCGCGCGGTGCGGACGACGCGGCCCGCGACTTCTCTCCCCGCGATGTAGGGCAGGGCCGGGATGCCGAAGCCAAAGTCTCTGCCGGACGGTCAGCGTGGCCTAGGCGCCTGTTAAGGGGTTGTCCCCCACTTACGGCGCTTTCCAGTCGATAGGGTTCAGTCCAATGACCTGGGACCTGACCAAGACCTCGGCGTCGTGCTGCAGCGCGGGCACCGCGGCCTCGGCGTCGACCACATACGGCGACTTGAGCGCATGCAAGACGGCCGCCGTCTGGGTGCACGGGATCTCCTCCATGGTGCTGTGGGGTAGGAAGGAAAACGAGGTGGAGGGCGTGGCGGGCGTGTGTAACTCCTGACTTGCCCGTCTACTGTCGTATGGGATGGCACAATGGGAAAGATGCGCTGACCGAAACACCGGAAAGGAATATGTACCCTCGAAGGTCGACATGGCCGACTAGCCCGCCGGAAGCCATGTCGCGACGCAATTACCAATCCCACCGGGCAGCATCATACCGCGCATCGGTTTCAGTCCGAAGTTAGCATGCGCCCTGGCGGAGCGGAGGCTCGGTTTGCACAATTGCGTGATTATGCAGTGCCGAAGCGTCACGACCCAAATCAGGAACCGCGCCATTGCGCCATACGAGGGGTACACCAATTAGAGTACAACAGCTCCTATCTCTCCGTGGCCCGTTGGAGATAGGTAAATCCAATTATCCCGGTATCTTCCCACTTGGGGTCGACCTCCACAGCAGAGAGGGCCCCCCCGAGTATCGCACCCACAGCATCTCCCGAGGTCTCGGTGACTTTGCCGGCCACCACCCCACCTGTTCATTACAAATCACGTTCCGGGGGAGATTCTATTCCCACTGTGGATAGCGTAGTCGGTTGTGTCAGGTTCTTTGATCGCGGTGAGGTGCAGCCGGCCGATATGCGGCCGACACCTAGCCAGGGACACTTACAGTGGACGACTGAACTCCTTCCTGGCCCATTAAAAACTTACATGCGCTGGTTATACACTGCTTTCTCGACACTGTTCGCGTGCCTAAGCATCGTTGGAACTTGAGGCGTTGTTGTGCACACCATAAAGCTCTATATCACTGCACTTGATAGCGAAATCCTCACATCCAACAAAATTGGCTTCGCCAATGCGTAATATTGTTAGCTGATGCCGATTCATCGTCCCCGAACTCCTGATTTAATACCAGACTAAACCCCAATATTCCTGTTCTTAAATATGCTGCCAGGTTCGACGACCTGGGTTGGTGGAAAGTTCCAAATCGTTGGATGTGGTAGCTTCAATGACGTGGATCTACGCCTTTATCTCATTAGCCTCCCAAGATCTATTTATCTTGTGTCCAAGATTACCATCCAAATGTTTGTACGTTTAATAGGGGGTTTCGTTTCATTAACATCATCTCATACCAATTACTTGGAGGGCGAAAAATCCCCGCATCTCTATTGGTCCGGGTCCTTATCGCGGTGGTTGTCAGATCGCGTGCTCGTGCTGAGTATGATGCCATACGGATTCGAACCAAAACATTCAGGGTGCGATGTACTGCAAAGAGAATTCTGGCGATTCGGGTAAATTATGCATGTCCGATATCGCAACTCTACCGTATCCCCCTCCTTTTGTTTGCCACAAGAGGGTTTCTTTGCCACAGTGAAGCGACACATGCCTCAGCTGCATGGGTCCAGGTACACATTTACTTCGCTCTATCTTTTGATGTCTCCGTACCAAAAGTGCAGAATGATGAACGTCGGACACAATTTCGCCTTGATATTTCGATGCAAGCACTTGGGTGACGAAGTGCAGTCCCTGCACTGAAACTCGACCCTCGTACGCAGATTCCGAGTTTTCTAATGCGCTCAAAACTTTTGTTCCCTTCTTCCGTTCATCACTTTTGTGGTTTACCCCTAAGCTGGTCGCCGCAGTGCGTTCGGTGCCAATTACCCTAATCAATGAGATTTAGTACGTCTCGGCCCCTTTTCAAACTTCTCGGCGTTTTCTCAAGGAAGATGGTCCGGAACATTTCACAAAATCTCTTAAGAGATGTCGAAAGCGGGGGCGGACCTATATAGAATGTGGCATCATAGCGCTAGAAAAAGCATGATGGGAGGTTCATGACCAATTGCTCTTAACAAGAATTCGGTATAGCCTCTCTTTTTTAATTTTCTACCTGATACAATTTCGCCGATTCTGTAGAAGGAGCAATTTTCACGCGATAATAATAGATATCCTCCTACTTTGATGCACTGTCTGGGTTTAACTCCCCTTAGGATAAAGGGTAAAGACTGCTCTTAGGGGCACCCGGACAGAGGAAAATCATGACCAGCGATCAATCACAAAATGTGAATGTCTGCAATGGCAATGTCAGCACAGATGAGTTATATGGGGGGTCTGTTGGGTCTCTTATCGGTGCCACATCAATAGTGTGCTATCACAAGTTTGGTAGGTAACGGACAACAACTACACAGCAGGCAGTAGCATCATGGCAGCCAAAAATGGTGCAAGAAATGGCTCCACCCGCGTCACATGTACGACGGGACTATTCATTTTATCTCGCATGTGAGGGGTGAGGGGAAGGCCGCTTGCGTGACCCACCACGGGGGTGGTGTCAGTTTAGCTAAGGTGATCGCCGGCAGGGATCGTCACCTGCCAACGCACGCACGCAGAAGGCACCGGGGACCTAATTATGATACTCAGGCTGCCCCGTCCGCTTCCAACATCGGGTTCATGTCTTTGCGCTGCTCTCCAGAGGACAGTTCGCCAAGCTTACATCTGACGACGTTTTGACAGAACCGTGGTCGTAACCGTTGCAGCAACAATGGCGGCTGAAACCCTGACCCAAGTGTCGGCACCCGTGGTGGAGGGCCTCAACGGCGTGGCTCCCGACCTCAAGTTCACGGATGCGCCGGAGCTCGCCGCCTCAGATAAGGGCGGCGCGACGTTGCCACCGACGCCGCCAGCGGCCGTCGACCTTCCGAACAAAGCAGACCAGCACCATCCACTTGCCTCCGAGACCGAGGACCTTCCGTCGCGGTTCCGGAAACTGGCTCTTGTAGATCGCTTCATCGACGAGCCGCGGAAATTGCGGGTAGCGGTCATCGGCGCCGGCCTTTCGGGCGTCATCGCCGGTGTCCTCCTGCCGGCCAAGGTGCCGGGCATCGAGTTGACCATTTACGACAAAAACGAAGAAGTGGTATGCCCCCGTCACCCGCCGCGAAGACATTGCAAACGCAACTAACGGGACAAGGGAGGGACATGGTTTGAGAATGTGTACCCGGGCGTGCGTTGCGATATCCCGGCGCACGTTTACCAGACCAGCTTCGAACCCAACCCGCAGTGGTCGGAGGAATTTGCGCAGGGCCCGGAGATCAAAGAGTACTGGCAGGGCCTCGCCCGCAAGCATGGCGTCTACGACCTGCTCAAGCTGGGTCACAGGGTCGAGGGCCTGGAGTGGAACGACGGCGACGCCGTCTGGGAGATCGACATTACCGACTTGAAGGCCGGCAAGCGGTTCAAGACGTCGGCCGACTTTGTGCTCACAGCCATTGGGCGCTTCAACGCCTGGAAGCTGCCCGACTACCCGGGCATGGACGAGTACAAGGGCGTGTTGCGGCACGTCCAGCACTGGGACCCCGAGTTCGACCCGGCGGGAAAGAGGGTGGCCGTCATCGGCAACGGGGCGAGCGGCATCCAGCTCGTGTCCAACCTCCAGGGCAAGGTGGCGCACCTGGACCACTACGTCCGGAACCCGACGTGGGTGGCCAAATCGTTCGCCGGCGACGAGACGTCGCTCACGCCCAAGCGGATCCCCGAGGAGCTCAAAGAGAGCTTCAAGGACCCGGCCACGTACACGGCGTGGCGCAAGAAGGTCGAGGACAAGTACTGGCGGGGGGCAGACGCGTGGCTGAGGGGCTCGGCGGAGAACACGGCGGCGCGGGAGGCCATGGCGGCGGACATGCGGGCGCGGCTCGCGGGCAAGCCCGAGCTGCAGGCGGCGGCGGTGCCCGACTTCTCGCCGCACTGCCGGCGGCTGACGCCGGGGCCGGGCTACCTCGAGGCGCTCGCGGCGGCGCACGTCGACTACGTGGCGGCGCCCATCGCGCGCTTCACGGCGACGGGCATCGTGACGGCCGACGGGCGCGAGCGCGCGGCCGACGCCGTCTTCTGCGCCACGGGCGCCAACCGCGACCTCGTGCCGCCGTTCCCGGTGCGCGCGCGCGGCCGCGCCCTCGCCGACGCCTGGGCGCCCGGCGGCGACCCGGGGTTCCCGTACACGTACCTGGGGGCGGCGACGCCGGGGTTCCCGAACCTGCTGTTCGTGCTGGGGCCCAACGCGACGGGCCGGTCGGGCAGCATCCCGCACGGCGTCGAGTCGCAGGTCGCCTTCTACGCCAAGGTGCTGCGCAAGGCGGCGCGCGAGGGCGTGCGCGCCATGGCGCCCCGGCCCGCCGCCGCCGACGCCTTCGTCGAGTACTGCGCCGCCTTCTTCGCCGCCACCGTGCTCTCGGAGCCCTGCAGCTCCTGGTACAACGGCGGCCGGCCCGGCGGCTTCGTCCACGGCCTCTGGCCCGGCAGCGGCGCCCACCTCGACCTCGTCCGCCGCGATCCGCGCTGGGAGGACTGGGAGTACGAGTACCTCGACGCCCCCGGCAATCCCCTCATGTGGTTCCTCGGCCGCGGCGCCACCCGTAAGGAGCGCGACGCCGACGCCGACATGACGCCTTACCTCCAGAACCCCGCCGACGTCGACCTGCGCAACCTGCATGAGTCGTGGTGGAGCTACCCGTAGGAACCATCGAGGTACCAGGGAGCGGGGGGAGGGACCGAAAGCGCCGCCTGCGGGGATCATGGGTCGACCTCCGGGGCCGTTGGTACGCAGGCGGTTGGGCGAAGGGGCGATTCGGGAAACGCGGGGTTGCACCAGTAGGTTCATCCCAGGAGAGTTTGAAGACATGGTATCGCCAACAGATGTCCTCCATTTGATTCTAGAGTCCTCTTGTCACACCACCGCGTCCATGGAAGCTGGGGTGGACGTTGGTCTGGGTCAGTAACGACCACGGTACGTCGCCACGTTACGTTGGGTGTCGCCATAATCAGCCCAGCACAAGGCTTTGGTCTCCGGTCGTCGCCCAATAGGACTCGTTGTGAAGATTCGAAACTCATCATCTTGCTTGGGCAATGCATCCCCGAAGGCATATTTCTGCAAGCCCTCGCCCTCTTGACGCTAGAGCAGTGGAGGGTGGGGACGGGGATCGATGACCCGTCGTGAACTTAATACAGGGGCCGTCCGTTTTACTTCGGTGGCGCTGCCTTCAGCTATGGCGAAGCTGGCTTTTTTCAATCCGTTGTTTCCGACACCTTGGTACAAAGGAAAAGCTTATCGTACTTTCATCATCGTTTGGACGTACAGATATTAACCGGTAGCCCTGCTGGACATCGGATACCGGTGCCGGCCTCTTTGTTCCGTCCTATTCTTCAACACCACTATCACGCAGGCCCGCTGTTTTTGAGATAGTGAGCGACAAAGTCGCCCAGCATGGCCACCACCACGGATGAATCCGAGCATAAGCTCGGTCCGCAAGTCGACATCGTCACCGAATCCTCCGACACCCTGGCCGTGGGTGCTGAGGGCCAGGTGCAGGAGAAGGCGCTGTTGCGAAAGCTCGACTACAATCTCATGCCCGCCGTCGGCATCCTGTACCTCATGTCCTTTTTGGACCGCAGCAACTGTACGGCTGGCCTACTCCGGGCCGTTATGGAAATCCCAGGCTAATGAGTTCTTCCCTTAGTGGGCAACGCGAAACTGGAGGGGATTATCGACGACCTGCACATGAGTAGGGACTCTCTGCGCCCTCTCGCGCACACCATGCCCACGCTAACCAAAGCTTTCGGCTCCAGGTCAGGACCATTACCACATCGGCTTGACGCTCTTCTTCGTCAGCTACATTTTGTTCGAGGTACGGGAAGGGATCCTGCAAAAGTGCCGCCGGGGCCCAGCACTGACCGATGGGAACCCAGATCCCGTGCAACATTGTCCTCAAGAAGACAACACCCCGCTTCTGGTTGCCCACCCTGACGATGGTCTGGGGCGTCGTGACGACGCTGTTCGGCCTCGTGCAGAACACGAAAGGGTTCTATGCCTGCCGCTTCTTCCTCGGTGTGGCCGAGGCCGGTCTCTTCCCCGGCGTCCTGTATTACCTGTCCATGTGGTATGACGATGACAGAGCGTGACACCCTACAAGGGTCCTTGGGCCGGGAGATGCTGACTCGGCGGGCGCCAGGTATCGACGTCGCGAACGACAGTATCGCATCTCGCTGTTCCTCAGCTTCGCGTCCATGGCCGGCGCCTTCGGCGGCATTTTAGCATACGTAGGCCAGATGGGGTCTCACCGCGGTTGTAAGCATAATGCTGACTCGGGGGGCAGGGCATCGGAAAAATGCGCGGCGTGGTCTGGGACACCGCGTGGCGATGGATCTTCATTCTCGTGAGTTCATGCCGCGGGAGGAAGCCGGCGAGGGAGCACAGGCGTCTAACCAACCTGAAGGAGGGTATCGCGACGTGCCTCGTGTCCCTGGGGGCATATTGGCTCATCCACAACTGGCCGAAGACGTCATCCTTCCTCTCGGAAGACGAAAAGGCCTTCCTCCACCAACGGCTCGCCGTCGATAGCGACGCCACCCACGAGGAGAAGTTCACCTGGGGCGCCGCCCTTGAGGCCTTCACCGACATCAACTGCTGGCTGTACGGGCTCGTAACCCACGCAGGCACCTTGCCTGTGTATACGCTGTCGATGTTTTTGGTAAGCCCCGCGCCGCAGCGGTGACGGGTCCACGCATTGACGCCCACGTCGCAGCCGACCATCATTGCCAACCTCGGGTACACGGCGGCGCGGGCGCAGCTCCTCACGGTGCCACCGTACGTCTTCGCCGTCGTGACGACGTTGTCGGCGGCGCAACTTTCGGAGCGGTACGGGCAGCGGGCGCTCTTCATCGGGGTGGGGGCGCTGGTCGGGGTGCTGGGGTACTGCCTGCTGCTGAGCAACGAGGCGCCGGCCTCGCGCCCGGGACTCTCGTACGCCGGCGTCGTCCTCGTCGCGGGCGGCGTCTACCCGATCATCGCGCTGTCCGTCTCGTGGCCGGCCGTCAACGTCTCGGGCCAGACCAAGCGCGCCGTCGCCAACGGCCTCCAGGTCAGCGTCGCCAACCTCGGCGGCGCCTTCGGCATGCAGCTCTACCGCGCCGATGACGGCCCCCGCTTCGTCCTCAGCCACTCCGTCGCCCTCGCCTACCTCGTCGCCACCATGCTCATCGCCGCCGTCCTCGGCCTGCGCCTGCGCGCCGAGAACAGGCGCCGCGACCGCCTCGCCCCCGAGATCACCGACGTCGGCGCCGTGCCCGATTGGAAGGGCGACTCGGATCTCCGCTGGCGGTTCCAGTATTAGTGTTCCTCGACGTGCCGACCGCAGCCTGGCAGGGCCGGCAGCATAACAGTGCCCCTTGAGGAAGGCACGGTCCCTCGAGCTCGAGGTGCAACAGGGGGAAAAACTGTGTTTTAGAAACCACGTTCCTCATTACGATCGTCCCCAATCTTGACCACGATTCCGATATCTAACCATTAAAGACGGGCACGCATGGGCAGAAGGGCCGGTCGACGAAGGCAGAGGCTGGAACGACTGGGCTGTTGAGCGACATTGTATTGAACAGGATGCGCGAGAGGGCGGTGCTGGCGGGAATGAACAAGGGAGGCCGGTCTTATGAAGGGTTGGGTCTTGCGGGGCGTGTCATGGGGGAAGTGGTGCGCGAGTCGTTGCCCGGTAAGGGCGGCAACATGTAGAAACCGTCCTATCTCGACCCGTCGTTGGCCAGTTGAAGGCGGTCTAAGCAGGCAATGTTCTCGACGTTTTCGGCCCATTCGGGCCTGAGCTCAGCCGCGGCAAATTGGCGACGCGGTCAAAGTGAAGGATGTGGAGTGGAAGTCATTCGACTAATTACGGGGCCGCGCGAAGAAGCTCGGCAACGACAGTCGTTTAGCCCGCCAGCCAGTGAAAGGTGCTTACAAGCAGATGAATATCTAGAGGCACGGCCGAGCTCTTAAATATCCGTACTGCACGCCGCGGACGTTTGGCTTTGTGGTTGAGCTCGGTGAAGTATGTCTGCAACGTGATTGCCCTACAACGTCCCCCCAAAGCAACTGTCCATGCTCGCTTATATACCCTCAACAACCCCATCCGGTGATGCGAAACACTTGGTTGTTAAATTTAGTGGACCAACTTGGTACCCAGAGTACGGAAAGCCACCTGATTTGAGCTGCCTACTGGTAAAGGTGCCAATCTCATCAGACCACGGTAGGCATCGATAATGCAGATCTCCGCACCCATTTTCACGAAACCGTATCCACCGAACAACCCTCAAGCGGCGGCTTGTACATGCCCGTCAACGCCTGCTCCAGAAAGTCGAACGCGCCCTGCCAGCCGCCGAAGAACACTTCATCGTGGGTCCCCGTTGCGATCCTGCGGTACTGGACCGTGGCGCCCGCGTCGCAGAGCGTCCGCGCCCAGGCGTCCGTCGTAGCGACGGGGATGACCTCGTCCTCGACGCCGTGATAGGCGTAGACGGGCATCAGGGGGGGCTCGCGGGCTGAGAGGTGGGCGTCGGCGGCGACGAGGCGGCGGACGCGGGGGTCGGCGAAGAAGGCGGCGTCGCCGCCGGGGACGAAGTAGTCGGAGACGTTTTGGCCGGCGAAGGCGGGCTGGGGGCCGGTGAGGGTGAGGCGGCGGACCGAGAGGAAGGTGGTGGCGTTGTGCGGGCCGGAGCGCCGCAGCCGCGCCGCGAGGAGCGCCCGCAGCCCCGGCCACTGGCTCGTGAGCCCCACGAGCCCCGGCGCGAAGTGCACGGCGCACGCGCGCCCCGAGCACGCCCGCAGCACGTCGACGATGCGCGCCGGCACCCCGCCCAGCGCCGCCCCGCCGAACCCGAGCTCGCCCGCGTACGCCCCCTGCCGCGCCGCCGCCCACGCCCCCGCCAGCGCGCCCCCCGAGTACCCCCACAACGCGTACCGCGCGCCCGCCAGCCCGCCCCGGGAGAGCACGGCCCGGACCGAGTCCAACGTCGCGTGGGCCGCCTGGTGGCCCGCCAGAACTGTGTGTGCTCATCAGACCTGAGATGAGAGGAGGGGGCGTTGCGCTTCGAGCTGTCGAGGCCGGGGGGAAGTGCAAGGGATCAACACTTACACGACGCGAGGGGCCCCTCGTAGTCGGGCACGCTGACGTACCAGCCGGCGGCGAGGGCGCGCTCGAGCGACATGACGACGGGGCGGGCGGCCTCGAGGGCGACGTAGTCGTAGAGGGCCCAGCTGGGGCTCATATCGACCGAGGCGGCGTCGTAGGGCACGAGGTAAGCGAGCAGGGCCGGCGCCGGGTCCCTTCGGGGGCGCGCGGGCACCAGCAGCGTCGTCACGGCCCAGGCCGGCCGGTTCCGCGTGTCCGTCGTCCGGTACAGCACGTGGTAGGCGGCCGCGGCGTGCGCCACGGCCCCCGCCAGTCCCCCCGGAGCCTCCCGCACCCGCAGCACCGTGCCCGGCGCCGCCGCTTCGAAGCCCGCCGGCGCCGTGTACCACGGATCCCGGCTCGGCGGCGGCGGGCGCGCGGTGGCGGCGAGGGCGGTTTCAGGTCCTGGCCCGAGGGCCCCGGCTAGGCAGATCGCTGCCAGCCGGCACAAGATCACGAGGCTTCTCATCAGCATGACTCTGCATCTGGTTCAGGGAGTTTTCCGGCGGTATCTGGACCCTGCGGTCGTCTTGGCAGTATAAATATTGCTCGATCCTGCCATCAATCCAGGAGCGGGGATCAGTTCCGTCTTATGGACTGACGGGAATCGGCCATGACATCTACTTCCCCCGCTTCCCGTTATGGCACGTCGCCTGACCATGCGTCCATCCTGCGGCTTACGCCAAGCCAGCAGCCGAAGCCCGGGGGTGGTGTGCGTCCGAGATTCTTATGGTGGGAAAAGACAGAACGCGTCGGCTATAACCCGTACATAAGGTATCAATCAACATCGGCAATTCCACGCTATTATTAATGTGTATTGAGACCACGGTGAAGGCGAGGGGATTCAGCCACAGGTGGTCAGCCCACGAACAGCAGGTAGCGCCTTTTGAATGCACGCACCGTATAAACATGCTCATATTTGCTCAAACGTACCTCTCGCGAAGCAGCCCGCCATAAACACACGTTTAAGTCCTCGTTGTTTTTCCCTTTGTCACTGTTTGTAGGCTCGTTCACTACGATGTAGTAATAGTCACAGGAGTGCTTCTTACACGAGTCCAACACCCGCGAAAATGAGTCGGAAATCACGCGTCAGAATTCAAAGACTTAGCAAACTAGGCGACTCTTCCGACTAGGGAAGACCCTTGAATTTTGAGAGTATCTTCTGAGGTGGCTCGTAGATGGGTCCATTATCTTCTGACGAGGGTTTGCTAGGCTTACACAACTAATTCGGCATCTCTCGGTAGCCAGCAAGGATCGGTAACAAAGAATAAATACTACATACATAAAAACGCTACAAGGCGGCTCAAATTGCAGCAGCATATCATCACTTCGTTCCGAGCCTTGTTGCAAGGGTCCCTGGCGTAGGAGACCATGGCAGGAGCTCCTTGCCCATCATTTGTAGAGACCTAGGCATGGTCAACAACACCATGGAGCAAATTCCAGGGCTCCGCCACGCAACAACGGCGCGCATCACTTATGAAGCAGCATGGCATCCCCAGACCGACAGCCGGTCCGCCCAGGACCACCCAAGGTATTCCGAGTTCCCAGCGGGCCGACTATCATCTTGCCCCATTTGGGGTCCCCAGCCTTGTAGGCCGCTCGAAGTCGAGTGGAGAACAGCGAAAGGAGACCGCAGCGTTTTGTCCGGCGGGCCGACCCCGTTTCTCCTCGCTGTCGCGTTAGGCTCCGCCGATAGCACCCCCGACGATCCCAAGGACTCTCGAGGGCTTTGGCTCTACCACCTCACCGCTACCGAAGCGCTTCATGCGACGCGAGTGGCGAATCTTACAGTAGACGACGGCTTATGGGCATGCGCTTTGTCGAGCCTCTGGCGGACGATAAAGATGCCGGTCGAAGTGGGTTAAAAAACGACGTCCTCGGCCCTAGGCCATCGTGGCATGAAGCGCTAAACCAGTTGTGAAAGAAATGACAACCCCCTCGCGCAGGTAAACAGGAATGGTCCCTAGGCAGGACCCCTGGTTTTCTGCTCGGTGGGCCGATCCTCGTCTGGTTCGGGTGCTTCCTGCCAGCTGATAAGGCGAGGTGAGGACAGGGGGCAGGGAATATGCAAGGTGTGGGCGCGTTGGGCGGTTCGCGGCTTGGCATTGGAGGGTCAATCTGCTCAAACCCGCGCAAACAGCGGCGTCAGCCGCAGTACGCCTGCTCAGCGCACGATTGATTTCTCGTTGGACGCCCCTCCACTGCTCACGACCGTTCAAGAAGGGGACCCGAGGCGAGCTCCTGATTGGGAGAATCCTTCTCAGCGACGCGGCGGCGCGTGGGTCGCCGCCACCAGCTGTGCAACTTCGGGTCGCTGGGGGTCGGGACGTCCAGGGAGCTGGGACAAACGAAGCGCAGAGGCGGGTAGCACCGCATGGGCACGGGGGAGCAGGACGGCCGTCGATTATCTAGCTCGCGCTGCCATGTGGTTTGGTTTGCGGCCGAGGCTGACGCCGCGTGTCGGTGGAAGGGATAGACCTATAAACCAGCGCCCGCCACTTCTTAGCCTGTGCCGACAGTTTCGCCGAAGTCCTCACTTAGCTTTCCCATCTGGGCTTTTCGTCTTCCCAACTCTTGGAAATCACTGACGGTTGTTCCACTCCCAAATACTCCTCTCGCCCCAGCCGTGTTTTTTCGCGGACAAGCTCGTAACCCCCATGGACCACGCAACCATGAACCACGGGTCCATGACCATGGACATGGCCGCCACAGTGACGGCAGGATCGGCGGCGGCGGCAACTGCCACGGCTGCCATGGACATGGGCGGCATGGGCCACGGCGGTGGCATGGGCGGCTGCCAGATCTCGGTAAGTGCCGACGACGGCCGACAGGGCACATGCCAGGGCTCTTGTCTCGACCACTGAATCCGCTCGTGGTGATGAGGGCTAACCCGAGTCGCACCGCGCGTGTTTCCTGCAGATGCTCTGGAACTGGAACACGATCGACTCGTGCTTCATCTCGTCGTCGTGGCACGTGACGTCGAAGGCCATGTTCGCCGGCTCGTGCATCGGCACCGTGCTGCTGGTACTGGCCCTCGAGTTCCTGCGCCGCGCCGTCAAGGAGTACGACGCTTTCCTCGTCCGCCAGCACCGGACGCGCCTGGCCCAGTCCTCCACCGCCACCCCCGCCAACCCCAGCAGCGAGGATCTCGTCGCCGGCGCCGCGTCCGAGGACCCGGGCTTCCGCCCGAATGTCTTCCAACAGGCAGTGCGCGCCTTCCTGCACATGCTTCAATTTGCCGTTGCCTACTTCGTTATGCTGTTAGTCCCCCCGCGCTCCGTGCCGTTGGGTGGATGGTCAGGGGTGAAGGTCCAAGGGGCCGCCGGAGCTGACGGTGGAAAATAGGCTCGCCATGTACTACAACGGCTACATTATCATCTGCATCTTCATCGGGGCCTTCCTCGGCTCCTTCATTTTCCAGTGGGAGAAGCTTGGGAGGTGAGTTTCCCTGGTGGGATTGTGGTGGCTTGTTCGCGATGCTGACGTTGCATACTAGTGGTGCGGGGACGACAAGTGCTGCCAAGGAGGCGACAGTTTGCTGTGGATAGATTGCATAGTTGTGTACTGCATCCTTCTCTGTGCCACCAATGCGATCCGTACGGTCCTGCTTGTACTTTTTTACTCGATACCTATTTTATGAGGAAGCAAAGACGCTCAGTGATAATGAAATTAGAGTGGAAGCAGGTGGCTTGACGTCAAAGGGCTTGAGGTGCCCAGACACGAAAGAGCGTCGAATTTTCTCGTGGCTCTAGATAAGTCACAAGTATGGATAGAAGGCGTGTGTGATCTTTCGCCTCTACCCCTTATAGTCTACCTAGTTGCTCCTACCTTCTCATTCCCATTTGACTTCAAACCCAGGCCCTCGCGTAGGACTTGTCTGAAAATTGAACTACCAAGTATATCGGTGCAGACAGCGTCTTTTGAAGCAATTTTCATTTGGTTGTCGACTGAATTGCGGGGGTACACTTGGAAACACAGCACTTACACTCGACATTTCGACCGAGGCTTTATGAATGAATGTGAACTGGCGAATGGCTGTTTCGGCTCCACCTACTGCGTGTCAGCTGTGTCCACTGGTGTTCTTCCCGTGGCCTATCGCTTAAATGGACCTGCACTTAGTATCGGTCGTAACGGGCAGCCTCTGACGAGTTCAACACGGGAAAGCGCAAGTGATTAGACCATCTCGCAAGACCGGGATCATTTCCTCTGCCTCTCCCATAAACTCGATCGTAGCACTTTGCAACTACCGAGTCCTCGTCATATAATTTTGTTTATTATTTTCTATTAGTAATGATTCCTGCAGTCACATGGGATCATGATACAGACGTCAAGTTATGGCGAAGGAATATGAAATCGATCTTTCTAAATTTGGAGTTGTTTTGATCACCTCTTCTTTCAACCACGACTCTATAAGCTACCGGATAGCCCGGAAACCGTTCCTAGGGCTCCATTTAGCCTAGAAATGGTCGATTCACCACCCTCGAGGCAAAGCGCGGGTGGCGGGAGCCGCCATAGGCCCGCCCCACCCCCCGAGCCGTCACCTCCGGACTCAAGAACACCATCGCCAAGCAGCAACACGGCACCCGGACGCAGTCCAGAAGCCATTCGCAGCACCGTAAACTGCCTCAGACGCTTCTTAGCTGGTGATTCCGACGTTGCGACCCTGGTCGCAGCCGTACAAGCCGCCATCCCGGTCTTAGAGGCGGCAGCTAAGGAACCAGATAGCCAGACTAGCATCGAGAGACGCATCGATGCTATCGAGAACACGCTTCAGGCTATCCATAAGGATATCAAGGCCCCTAAGACATACGCTGCTGCTACCACCGCTATAACCGCCGCTCCCTTACCTAGAGCCCCTCAGATAGCCAAGGCGCTTCCTCCCCGTCAGGAACGAGAGATCACCGTTAAGGCCACAGAGACAGAAGGACGCACCTACGCAGAGATCGTTCGCAAGGTTAACGCCGCCGCAGGGAGAGAGGCAGCAGTAGCAGCACGCAAGCTCCCTAGCGGAGACTACGCTATCACATGCAAGACAGCGGCGGAAAAACAAGCCCTAGAAGCCGACCTAGACTGGACTGCCGAGGCCTTCGGAGAGAATGCCTCCATCCAGAAGAGAAAGATCCTAGTAGTGGCCCACGGTATTAACAAGGAAGCCATAGAGGTGAGCCAGGGGCAGCTAGGAGCCCAACTCCGAAACCAGCCTGGCGGCCCCATCGATGTCCTAGAAGCGAAGCTCCCTCGCAACGCCAAGACGTCGTCTAGGAAGGTCACAACTCTATATATCGCAGTCGCCACGGTCCAACAAGCAGAACAACTATGCCGAGACGGCCTCATCTGGCAGTATGGCTATTATCCATGCGAGCCTTTCGCCGAAGGAGCGCAGCTTAAGCAGTGTTACCGCTGCTATCGATATGGACACATTGCCCGTGTCTGCCGCCACGCACGTAGGTGCGGGCTCTGCTCCTCGACTAAGCACGAGGAAAAAGAATGCCCGGAAAAGGAGAACCAGAGCCGATATTGCTGTCCAGCATGCCGAGGACCACACACTGCGTGGTCTAAGGAGTGTCCAGTCCGCCAGGAGCAGGTCCAGATCGCCAAGGCTACTTATATCACGAGACCGAAAGGATTCGCACTGCCCTCGCAAGAACCCCCTAAGCCAACAGCCGAGGACTGGCAGACAGTACAGCCGCGGAAGCGTCGAGCAACCAGCTGCCGTACTAGAAGCACAGGCAGAGCCCGTAGCAGAACCCACGAAGAGATAAACGACATGGACATCGAAACACCGGAGTCAACACTAAACAGCATCCACGCTCGACCATGACAGCGCTAAGGATCCTACACTGGAACACGCAGAAAAGCAAGAAAGCACAGATCCCGGCAGTCGATGCCATCTCCGAAGAGTACGACGTCCTGGCTATCCAAGAGCCCTGGCGAAACCCACACATGCCGACTACCTACTGCCCGAGATCCTCTCCGTACTACCTTCTCTATGCCGCCGAGGGAGGCAGAGCTTGCATCTACATTAATAAGAAGCACCCCCCAGCGCAGTGGACTTATAAGGCGCAATCAAATAGGTGCAACATCACGATCCAGCTACCAGATGGTCCTATAACAGTTATCTGCGTATACTCGCCTCCTCCTGGATCGATTAGCAGATCAGACCTGCCAGCTATCGAAGCCCTCCTTACTAGTCCCCAGCTAAGACGAACAGTCCTCGTAGGAGACTTTAACGTTCACCACCCTGTCTGGGGAGGACACAACGTCCGACCTCATAAGGCAGCCGATAAGCTACTCCAGCTAGCAGAATCCTGGAGACTCCAGCTTATCACTCCCCCTAGAACACCGACATAGACTCGAAGAGGGTGCAGGGACTCCACGATCGACCTAGCGTGGGCCACGGACGATCTCCGAGCTGCCTACGACGGGTACGCCCTATATGCTGGATCCGATCACCTCCCCTAGGTGATACGCGTGGCTGGACCTCAAAACGACCCCCAGAACAAGCCACGGCGCAGCTGGAAAACAGCTGACTATAACCAAGCGAAGGCCGAGGCGACACACCTTCCGCAGCCAGGGCTACTCGAGACACCGGGGGAAATCGATAGATACACCGAAACGTTAATTAAGGAGCTAACTCGGATAGCCGACCTAGTTGCCCCCCTCCGCCACTTTAAGAGGAGAGGCAAGGCATAGTGGAACCACGAAATAAAAGAAGCTATAGAGGAGGAGAGACGAGCCTAGCGAACATGGCTATCCGATAGGACAGACACAGCCTAGCGAGCTCTTCGGTAAGCATCCCTTACGAAAAAGAAAACGATCCGCACTGTAAAGACAGCGACCTAGAGAAACATGCTTCACGAGGCCTCTAGCCAGCCAGCTGGCGTCTGGAACATCGCGAGATAGGCCAGAACCGAAGGAGCCGCACCGCCGCTACCTCCAGCCGTCCCCACGCTTCATACACCGCGAGGCGAAGCAACGACCCATAAGGAGAAAACGGAGGCCTTCCGGGAGAGGTTTTACCCTCTCCCTAAGGCCATACATACCGGCTTCCGTATAACAAACCGGCTCGCAGCGCCTCTCGACATCGACGGCGAGGTGACAGCGGAGCAGGTCCAAGACGTCTTAAGCAAGGCAGGCCAGTGGAAAGCACCCGGACCAGACCAGCTTCCGAACGGATTCCTTAAGCGCTTAGGAAAGCCCCTCTTCCAGGCCTTAGCCTCCCTAGCGGAAGCATGCTGGCGTATAGGATACTATCCAACAGCGTTCCGCAAAGCAGTGACCGTTATCCTCCGGAAACCAGGAAAGCAGCCAAACGAGTACCACCAAGCCGGCGGATGGAGACCTATCGCGCTACTTAACACCATGGGGAAGGTGATCGAGAGCCTGCTGGCGCAACGGCTAGCCAGCTTTGCGGAAGAAAACGGGCTGCTCCCGGACGAACAGATGGGCAACCAGAAAGGCCGCTCCACGGAAACAGCCTTACGGTTGCTAACGGACTTAGTCCGCACAGCCTGGAAACATGGAGGTGCAGCAACCCTTCTATCGCTGGATATCTCAGGCGCTTTCGACTCCGTCGACCATGGAAGGCTCCTCGCTAACCTGCGAGCGCTGAGGGTCCCTATATGGACTATTAGCTGGATCCGAAACTTCTTATCTAACCGGTCCATTACGCTGTTCTTCGATGGCCAGGAATCGGACGAGATCCCAGTCCCAGCAGGCGTCCCGCAGGGCTCACCCCTATCGCCTATCCTCTTCTGCCTTTATACAGCCGGTCTCTACAAGGCCCTCCGCGCTATACCAGGGATAGCTACTATAGCCTTCGCAGACGACACAAACCTCGTGGGCTTCGGCTTAAACCTAGAGCAGACCTGCGAGCGGCTAGAAGCTGCTTATAGGGTCTGCAAAGAATGGGCAGTCAGCCACGGCATGACCTTTGCAGTCCAGAAATATCACCTAGTCCACTTCTCTCGAAGACGGAAAGGTCCGGATACAAAGATAGCCTTAGAAGGTCACGAAATCGAACCAGAAGACTCCTGCCGCGTCCTTGGTATCCAGGTGGATAGACGTCTCCGCTAGGACGTCCATATCCAGTCGATATCGAAGAAGATGGCGACGCAGGTCTACGCTCTAAACCGGATAGCCGGCTCGACATGGGGCGTATCTCTCCAACGAGCCCGCCAAGTCTATATAGCTGTCGTACGGTCTGCGATAGGCTATGGAGCTTCAGAGTGGCACCGCCAGATCTCGAAAAATCGAGCCAAGGCACTCAACGACGTCCAGACAGAGTGCCTCCGAAAGGTCACAGGAGCTTTCAAAGCCACGGCCACCACAGTACTAGAAACGGAAGCTTACGTGTCCCCCTTAGACACGTGGCTCAACAGAAGGGTGGCGGCATCGGAAGAGAGGCTCCAACAGCCGCGTATCGCATCACTCATCCAAGCGAGATGCGAAAACGCAGCTAGATGGATCCTAACAAGACCAACTCGCCGGCGCAGACCGAAAGGCCCCGACGCTCCCGATCGTAAGAGGTGGCTAGACGAATGGCTAGCTGGAGACTCAGCACATAAGGCTGAGGAGAGAGACTGGCTTCAAAGATGGTAACAAGCGCAGCAAAATCGAACAACACGAACACCGGCAGCAACTAAAATGCCGCCAGACAAGCACGTCCTCAAGCTCCATAAGGGACTCCATAAAGCCGAGAGCTCCATCCTCGTCCAAGCGAGGACTGGCAAGATAGGGCTGCGAGACTTCCTTTTTAAGCGTAGGGTCCCAGGTTTCGACAGCCCCTGGTGCGCCTGCGGTCAGGGCAGGGAGACCGTCCGGCATATCCTCGTTTTCTGCCCACGGGAAAGAGAAAGACGAGAGCATCTCGTCCAAGCTCTAAGAGGACCGATAGACACGGACAGGATGCTCGACACCCCAGGAAAAGCAGGAATCATCGCAAGATAGCTACTCCGCTCCGGAAGGCTGGACATGTTCCAGCTAGCAAATCAACTTATCAGCTAGGAAGCGGGCGCGCTGAGCCCGATCTCGGTATGGCAGGTCAAAAAGTAGATAGAAGCGGTACGACGCAGCGGAACCTAGGTTTTTCACCCGGCCGGACGTCAGCCCGGAACGGTTTTCCTAGGCTAAGATACGCAGGGGGTCCTCATGGCCTAAATAGGTCGCTAGGTGTAAGAATAATAATAATAATAATAACCTCTTCTTTCTCAGACCCCGCAACGTTTCTCAAAATACCTTTTGTGAACTAACCTGCCGTCCAAGATGAACGGTACAGCCTCGATGACCGACAGAGCCAGCAGATTAACACATCACATCACAGAGGAAGTTGATTATAGAAACTTGTCGCTTAATAAACATGGACATATTCAAACATACGGTTTTCGATAAACTTCTGCCGAACTGCCGACGTCCCCCATGTAACGTTCAGCGACAGCCTATTGACCGGAGAGATTAGGTCGATGGTGTCCCGGAAAGATGGCGAGAGTGGGTCGTACCCCTACGTCTTTTATCCTCTCGCGGGACTATCAGTCGTGAAACCCTCACAGTACCGTCCTCAGCATAAGCCACTTGGACATGCCACCCTAGTTGTCGCCAACCAATTTTCTCCTCTTCCCGTCTCGTCTTTTTGTTCCTTCTCCTCCATAGGTCCAGTTTAAGGGACATAGCTCAACAAACAGCGGACATAGCTCAGTTGGGAGAGCGTCAGACTGAAGCCTCAACTTCAGGAACAATATCTGAAGGTCGTGTGTTCAATCCACACTGGCCGCAAACCTTACCTTTTGCCGCTTCGTGAGGGAGGCTCTTTCCTTTTGCCAGGGTGAGGACCGATTACCTGTGCAACACGAATTGTTAACGTGGGCGAAGGACCCGAACTGTTGCCTCGTCGGAAAGAGACACTACGAGGTTCATGTATCAGCTCGCGGGGTTATAGAGCGGGCGCTTAAACAGGCAGTCTTAGTTTTCGCTAAGTTGGAGAGCCGAGCGGAAGAAGTGATGCGTCGTGAGGGGATGTCGGCGTCATGAGCCCGTCAGGTATTCAGAGGTGAGGGTTGTGAGATGATATAACGGCGAGCGCAATGACAAAAAATACTTATTTAACGATAACCTGTTGTAAGGCTCGCCACGAACAAGAATGACATTAGATGATGGAAAGAAAGAAAAGAGCTGAAACATATGCAACATTGCAAACAAGGCCTCGACGGTTACCATGTACTTGGTGTTGGGGAGATTCGAAACGAGTAAAAGCAAAACTTGATCAAACCGTGGACACCGGTGGTTACGAGAGCAAAAAGAGTGGAGAAGCTGGGAATCGAACCCAGAACCTTTTCCATGCTAAGCATGCTAAGGAAACGTCATACCACTAGACCACATCCCCTGATGTTGAAGCGCGGTTGCGCTGTGATGATTGTGAAGTTCGTGGCTTATTGCCGGTTGATTCTGCATGGCGGCGACGATGATGGTGGCGACCGAGCGAGGCAGACGCAGGAGCTGCTTGGTGACGAAGAGGGACGTGGGCGACGGGCCGGAGAGGGGTGGGGACGGCGCGCCGTGTTTCAGAGAGTGGTTGGCCACTCGGTTCTGCCCCGTTACATGTGTTGACCTTCTTTGGTCTTTCACGGGACGAAGGTAAGGGAGTCGATGAATATTGTTGAAGTCGAGTTGCATGCGCCCTGAAGGGGGAGACGCAGACGCGAGACATCGGGAGGGCTGGGGGCGAAGGTCGTACGTAGTTCGGTCGATGAGCCGTCGTTCAGACTGTTCCAAGTGTTCGGTTGAGGTACCAATTGGGTTCAGAAGCTCTGGGGTGATGCACCCGAGCCGTTTGAAAGGCGCTCGCTCACTAGATTTCCAGTCGTTTGACGGCAACGGCCAGGCAGCGGCAGTCAGGAAATACGATGGATTTTCTATCAATAGGATGTATTCACATACACGTACCCACATGGAAGTAAGTATCTGCACCGTCTTCCAAGGCATTCCTTCCGTCCAAGTAAGGCTACGGAACTCCAGAATCACATGGCGTCAATCTCATCGTCCGAAAGCTTACACTAGCCTGGGCATACTTGCGGCTCCTGCGGGAAACGCACAAGCCCCACCCGACATTTCCGGGACCCCAACTCCCGCAATACCCGCAGGCATCACCCATCTCCCGCAAACCAAGGTGAACACCACCCGTCCGAAATGGAGTCGCCGAAGCGGAAGCGTGCCCGCCTGGCCTGTCAACCGTGCCGGGAGCGCAAGCGGAAGTGTGACGGCCGCGACCCCTGCGTCACCTGCACCGAATGGGGTTACGAGTGCCGCTACGAAGCCCGCCAGAAGCCCGCAAATGCGCCGGCACCGGCGACGACACAGACTCCGACCGATTCCGCCCCTCGAACCCAGGCCCTGCCAGTCCCCCTACAGCCCCCCGTCCCGAGCCCAAGCACGGCCGTCTCGGCCCAGGATGGCCTTCGTCGGCGTCTCGAAGCCAATTCCGGAGCCGCGACGGTGAGACGCCTCGGCCTCAGGATGGACCCGGCCCGCGCCCCGCGCCTCAACCTCTTTGGCTGGAACATCGGGCAGAGGCAGTTGTCCTCGGCCCAGCCCCTTGCGGCTACGGTCCTGCCCGTCGTGGACATTACCACCCTCGAGCACATGCAGTCCCTCGCCCGCGTCTACTTCGAGAAGCTGGATCCGTGCTACGGCTTCATTGACCGGGAGCAATTCTTCGAGCGGCTCGCGTTGCGCTGGCAGCCGGGCCAGGCCCCGGGTGTCCACGACAGCGTCTTGGCGGGCGTCGCCGCCATCGGCTGCATGTTTTCGCAGCGCCACGCCACCGTGACCGAGCTGCACTTGGTGAACGCGGCCCGCGCCGTTCTTGACGGCCACCTCTCCGCTAGCCCGGCTTCGCTCGATCTTTTAACGGGCTGGCTGCTGCGCACCGTCCACCTGCGCCTCACCGGCTCCCCCCACGCCACCTGGATCGCCAGCTGCACCCTCATGCACCTCATCGAGGCCCTGGGTCTGCATGCCGAGCCGGGGGCGAGCCTGCCGCCCACAACGCAGTGCGACCCGGATCTGAAGAGGCGCATCGTGGGCGTCGCGCACCACCTCAACGCGTGGACCTCGTTCGACCTGGGGCTCAGCCGCGTGCGCTTCCAGAAGCACGACCTGCCGCCCGTCCCGGCGCCGCGGCCCGGCGACTACACGGCCGAGCTCCTCGGCCTCCTGCCGACGTCGGTCGGCCTCGACCCGAGCGTGGCGGCCGAGGACGCCAGCCTGGTCTCGACACTCGCCGGCGTGCTCGAGGGCACGCACACGCAGGCGCCGTCGGTCATGGCGCAGGCGAACCTGGCGCTGTGCCTGGTGCGGCGCATCGCGGCGCAGGACCTCGAGCTCGCGGGCCTCGCGGAGCCGGTGCTGGCGCTGTGCGGGCGGGCGCTCGGTTGCGCGCGCGCCCTCGTACGCGACGGCGCGCCCTGGCACCAGGCCGCCAACGTGCCCTTCCACGTCCTCTGCGCCCTCCTCATCCTCGACACGCGGCCCGCCCTCGCCCTCCTGCCCGATGCCCTGCGCACTCTGACCTGCGTCGCCGACGCCTACGACACCCCCACCACGCGCGAAGCCCGCCACGCCGCCTACCTCCTCGTCCTGCTCCACCAGCAGCGCCGCCGGGACGACATCGCCGTCTTCGAGCGCGCCCTCGCAGCCGGCCCCTCCGAGCCCCCCGAGTCCCTCGTGCCCCCCATGCCGGCCCCGCCGCCGGGCGACTATGACACCGCCGGGGACCACGCCTGGCTCGAAGCCCTGGTTGCCGACCTGCCCGTTCTAAGAGACGTCGACTTCGAAGAGTTCCTCAGTGCCGATCTATCGGGAAGCCCGTACTTCCTGGGTGCTTGAGCCCTCGGCTGTTCGGTGGTTCCGCGGCCCCAGGGGTTCGATGTGTTTCGCTTCTCAAGGTCAACACGCCGTTGCCCGCGCCGTGTTAGCGATCGTCGTCCTCCCAGTGTGTAGCAAGCCTTATACCCCTCTGGCAAGAACAGCTAATTTACCAGCCTTTAGCCAGCCCCGCTTAATGGAATTATACCAGGGCTTGGAGGGGACGCCATCAGCGAATACGGATGGGAAAAGGAGGATCGTAGGTCAGCATGATGCACCGGTTTCATTTTGTATTTCGGCGGCTCAGCTGCTGCCTCACTTCGACTTCAGCGTTGAGGATGCCCCGTGGTGAAAGACACTGGGACCTAGTCCAACGGTCGACTCCTACTCCGCACTATCATATGAGGCCTGTTCGGAAGATGGACTTGGGGTGTTGCTAGAAGCCGTTTTGGAAAGGAACGTTCTGAGTTTTGTGGCCGTCCCTACGGCGTATATAAAATGACATTCCTCCGGTGTGGTTGATTTACTAGAGATGACAAGGAGTGATGTGAGCCTCGAGGCTCTTGTTTGTGTCCCGGAATGCTGTAGGCTGCATTATTCTGTCCCTAAAATCCTACGTTGCTTCTAGAAATGGCGGGGCCTTGATATAGGTAGTACGAGACAAACGGTCAACTTCAAAGGTTAGAAATGCCAAAAGCGGATAATGTATACGACGAACCACTCTTCTTATCACGGTGCTCCAATCTTGGCACGCTAATGTTTCGACTCTGCCGTCTAGGCAGGTGGGTCTCAGATCTGTCCGCCCGCATGCGATCTTGACAACCGATCGATTCGTTAGTTCTTCGGCTGCAGGTACGCGTGCTGCTATCCTTGCAACCCGCGTAGGTGCCGAACAACAGAATTGATCATTTCTCCGCATAGTCTTCGGTAGGAGGTTCTCTTGGACCCCATCCCAGGTTTGCTGGGAGTCGGAGGACGGCGTAGTGGCGGTAACGAATGCCAAGAGCGGGTGACGCAGTGGCAGTGGGACAATCCACTTACAAGCGGGTATTGCGGCTTATGAACTCTGTTTTAGCCTCCGTCCCGACCAAAAGTCGAGTCCGAATTCCCGAATTCCCGCAGTTCCCGCTCCCCCAGGGTCGATAAGGGCAGGATTTTAAGTCGACGTGGTTCGCCTGTAAAGCCCGGTGACACAAATGAACACTTGATAGTCGTCCTCGAACCCGGGCCAGAGGATACGCATCCACTGCGGACACCTACGAGAGCATCCCCCCACGATCCTTTGCCGTGTTCCCGCTTGCCCTGAATGCCGACCGAACACCCTCTTATCTCGATCAAGCGCCACCGGAGCCACTATCTCGGCCAGCTAGTCGAAAAATGGCCGTGGATGAGGAGAAGCTACCGCCGGGACCAGGGCGGCCCATCCCACCGCCCCGGCCCGATGCCGTCGGCTACACGGTAGATTTCGATGGGCCCGACGACCCCACGCATCCCTACAACTGGTCGGGTCCTTTCAAGTAAGCTTACCCCTGTTTCCCCCCATCCTAGTCACGGGGGTATTCTGTTTTGTTCGTCGACTGGAGCGAAGCAGTCGACCGAGAGGGGCGTTTGCTTACAGAGACGTCGCCCACCCATCAGGCACTCGACGGCGCTTCTCGTGTGCAGCGGTACGCTAATCGAGTCGTACACGAGCGCGGCGTTCGCGCCGGGGGCGGCGGCGGCGGCGGCGGAGCTCGGGCTCGGGGCCACGGCGGCGCGGCTGGGGACGACGCTGTACGTGCTGGGGTTCGCGTTCGGGCCGGCGCTCTGGGCGCCGCTGTCGGAGCTGTGGGGGCGGCGATGGCCGCTGACGGCGTCGATGCTGGCGGGGGGCGCGTTCGCGCTGGGGACGGCGACGGCGCGCGGCGGCGGCGCGCTGCTCGCGTGCCGCTTCCTCGGCGGCCTCTGCGGCGCCTGCCAGTTCAGTGTGGCGCCCGGCGTCGTCGCCGACGTCTACGCGGCGGGCCCGCGCGGCGTCGCCCTCGTCCTCTACACCCTCGCCGTCTTCCTCGGCCCCTTCGGCGCCCCCGTCGCCGGCGGCTTCATCACGGCGCGCCTCGGCTGGCGCTGGACCCTCTACGTGCCCGCGCTCCTCGCCCTCGCCAACGGCGCCCTCTCCCTGCTCTTCCTGCGCGAGACGTCGGCGCCCTGCCTGCTCGCCGCCCGCGCCGCTGCGCTGCGCCGCAAGACAGGCCGCGGCGACATCCGCGCGCCGCACGAGACCGCCGGCGTCGACGTGGGCGCCCTCGCCGACAAGTACTTCGCGCGGCCGCTGCGCATGCTCGCGACCGAGCCCATCCTGCTGCTCATCTCGCTCTACATGTCCTTCATCTACGGGATCACGTACTGCCTGCTGGCGGGCTACCCGCACGTCTTCGGCCGGATCCGCGGCCTGCCGCCCGGCCTCGCCGGCCTGCCCTTCCTCGGCCTCGTCGTCGGCCAGCTCGCCGGCCTCGCCTTCGCCCTCTCGCGCCAGGCCGCCTACGCCCGCCGCCTCGCCGCCCACGGCAACGTCCCCGTCCCCGAGTGGCGCCTCGCCCCCGCCCTCGTCGGCGCCCCCGCCTTCGCCCTCGGCGTCTTCGCCTTCGGCTGGACCGGCTTCCGCGCCGACATCCACTGGGCCGCGCCCACGGCCGCCGGCGTCCTCATCGGCTTCGGCATCTTTTGCGTCTTCCAGCCGTGCTTCACCTACATCATCGACGCCTACCTGCCCATGTGAGTTTTTTGATAGCCTTTCCCCCCTGGGTCGGGCGGCGGCTCGACCCCTCCCTCCTCGCCGACCCCATTGCTGACTACCGCTGGGCACAACAGAACCGCCTCGGCCGTGGCCGCCAACATCATACTACGCTCCTCCATCGCCGCCGGCTTTCCGCTATTCTCGACACAGATGTTCGAGGGCATGGGCGTGCAGTGGGCGTGCACATTGCTCGGGGGTCTGTCGATGGTCATGATACCCATTCCCTTTGCGTTCCGCATCTACGGGCCCCTGCTGCGCAAAAAGAGCGCCTACCTGATAGATTCCCATGCCTGCTGAAGCGGGTGCTCAGGAGTCTTTTTGCGCTACGCTTGTCGATTGTACAAATTAAAAAAAAAAGAAAAGGGTTGGCTATGTTCGCCTCCAATATCATATGGAATCGCTGCCTTAAAATCAGCGAATAATTAAATAGATAAAATCGCTCTCAATGGCCCCTTGAAAACCATGTGTGGGTTTCTCGTGAGTCCCGCTCCATCCAACCGACCTCTGGCTTCCCCTCGTCTGCCAGCTCCCCTCCCGTGCCGAAGCGCCGCTATCTGAGGCCGTTTGCAAACTCGCCCACGGCGCGGCTCAAGTACTGGTTGAAATCCGCCAGCAGCCGAGCGCGGATGACGGCCCGCTGCGTGGCGGGGGTCCGGGCCAGTTGCTCCTCGGCGGCATGCACAACGAGCTCGGCAGCACGCCTGGCCATCTCGAACATCTGAGGGCCGATGGGGTTCTCAGAAGCCGAGACGGCGCTTTCCAGGGGCACGGGCGGGGGGAGCCAGGCTGGAATCTTTTCTGGGGCTTCTTCGCTCATCAAACAGTGAGAAGGGGTCGCCACCTGATCCTCGTCTTCCGTGTCGGTGGCCGGCGTAAATCGGGAGTCTGCAGCGTTGGTCTTGCTCGCGCTTGTGTCCAGAGTCTTCGAAGTCAGTGAAATTTCTGCCGCTGGATTGTACGTGATGGTGAAAAGTAGGCGCTCTGTGGTATCGTCATCATTGCTTGTCTGTTTGGAATGACTGTTTAGTATCCCCAATGTTTTGCGGGACTGCTAGGTATGGCGAGCTTGTTACCTCGCCGGCTCTGGTGGAAGAAATTGCCTCAATATATTCCGTAGCTAATTGGTGCTGCGCAGTTCTGGCGTCCATGAAGGCGAAAAACCACTTCATCTCGTCATCCTCACTGTCGTATGTCTGTCGTGAAATTCAGTATCCGACCGTACCATGAAGCTCCACATGAAAGTAGTTTTCTCACGTTCTCGACCTCAGGACCGCATACGTTCTGCGCTTTTTTGGACGGGCCTTCAGCTTGGTCGGCCGCTGCTCGTTTCGTTCCACAGGACGGCATCGTGCTGGTCCTACGTCCCATACCTGCCAATGGTAGTAGGTATCTGCCCACCACCTGGTTTCAGACGCTAGCTTTTTTTTGGATGATCCTGAGGCTTGGAAAGTATTTTGATACGAAGATTTACATGGGTAAAATTGCAGAGTTGTAAAATGTACATACGTTTTCGAAGACGACACGGTCCGAGATTACGGCAAACAACTGTGATGGCAAGCGTAAAACAGGCGCCAGAATAATCGTTTGCTAGGAAAGAAGCTACCAGGCGCGTTTGTTTAGTGAGGTACCCACGTACCAATAAAGATTACACGGGCACCGCACGCTACCGGTATTGTCCAAATTATCAGCGCTCAATACCAGCCATCACGGTATCCGAGTGAAACGACTGGGAAGGGAACCATCGCCGTGTGTCCTCGGATGGCAGCCCGAAAATTTCAAGAGAAAAGCTGACGGCACGGGATGAAAGTGGAAGGAAGGCGCGTCCAAACAATCTGTTGAAAGTACCAAGCAATGACGACCCTTCAATCCTGCTCTAGTTCGAAACCACGGTGAATTGTGTGTTTATACCGCCCGTTATAGCAGAAGTACCCCAGAAGACCTCGGTATTCCGGCCTCTCGAGATATGCGTAAGTGGATCGTGCCAATACGGATAAGCAGTTGGGCTCCTAAGCGGATAAACTTCTGGTGTTGTCCCGGTCTCCAATCCGAATTCGGTAACCTCACTCTGTTTTACCATTCCAACCCTGGTGGCAATGCCTCCCCGGACTGCCGTGGGCTGTATTCTCAGCTCCGCCACCGGACGTTATAATCGTGTGGTTGAAATAACGTGGCGCAAGGAACAGCCAATGAAGCGGGGCCATGTTGTTTCCCCCACTCGTGGTTCATGCGGCTGACCTGCAAGCCCTTTGCTTCCATCCCGGCTGCCTAATAGCCGACTCATCCTAGCATGGGTGTCCCGCCAGCTGAGACCCCATGACTTGCTGGGGGGGAGCAGCTGAAGATACCCACCTTATCTTCGGCTGGAAACATGATGAGGGGTCGTGGGGGGCAGTGCGGTGCTCAAGGCACATACTTCAGACACCCGTCTCCCGTTGCTCGCGGAAGCTGCTCTGGCCCTCGGGACGAGATCTGTTCGTGGCCCTTTGCGCACATGCTATTCAAGGTCCTACTAACGTCCATTCACCCACACTCACAATGGCCAGGAGTGTTTACGAGGTCGTGAGGGTGGACGAGCAACCATCGTCCATCCGCGTCCTCGAGCTGCATCCCGGACCTCCCGGAAGCCCGCTCAAGGGCCGTCTGGTGCTGTGCTGCCTCGAAGACGAAGCGCGCACGCCGTACACGGCGCTTTCCTACACGTGGGGCACGCAAACGGCCGAGGACACGACGATACAGCTCCAGGACGGCAGCGAACCCGTCTCGGTCTGGGCTAATCTTAAGCGCGCCCTGCACACGCTCCGCAGCCCCGAGGTCAGCGTGCGCCTCTGGATCGACGCCATTTGCATCGACCAGTCCGACACCCACGACAAGAACCTGCAGCTCCCCCTCATGGGGCGCATCTATGCGCTGGCGGCCAAGACAGTTATCTGGCTCGGCCCCGCTGGCGACGACACCGCCCTGGGCATGGAATTCGTCCGGGCGATTGGCGACGAACGGCGGAAGCACGAAACTGTCCCGTCGCAAGCATGGCTTGAGGCATCCCTCACCTCGGCACATTGGGCCGCCATCGGTTCCCTGATGGCGAGCCCGTGGTGGGGTCGGATATGGATTGTGCAGGAGGTGTTAAAGTCAAACAACTCGCATGTCCAGTGCGGTGACGCGACTGCTGCGCTGGACGACTTTGTGGCCCTCGAGGAGGTGCGGTATACGTACATAAGGGCGGTGGAAGGGCTCCGCCTAATTCCTCGCTACCCGCTGTCCGTCATATTCTCGAGTTGGAGCCTCAACCTGCGCGATGCCCGCAGCGACGCGTGCCCCCTCATGGAGTGGCTGGTCGTGACGGAGCGGTTCGCCTTCACGAAGCCGCGCGACCGCTTCTACGCGCTGCTCGGCCTGACTAACCCCGCGGCGCGGCAGGCGATCGAGGTCGAGTACGACGAAAGCCGCATGTCGGACGCGTTGCTCAATGTCAACGCGGTCGTGCACTGCCTCTCGCAGTTCCGCATGCTGCTGCCGCTGCAGTTCCCGCATGGCGGCGACCGGCCGCCGGGCCTGCCGTCCTGGTGCCCCGACTGGTACCGGCCCGACCATGGGTACCAGAGCCTCGCGTTCGACGAAGGGGAGGGCGGCTTCCTGTACGAGGCCTGCGGGCCGCGCCACACGCACGCGCCCCTCGTCTACCACAGCCCGCCCCTGACTAACGCCACCGCCGCCGGCTGCGACCTCTGGCTCCGCGGCTGGCCTGTCGACACCCTCGCCTTCGTCGATGCCTTCACACCCTTCGAACTCGAGCGCGAGACGACGCCGGCCCTGCAGGCTGCCGGCCGCGCCGCCCGCCGTCGCGCCCTGCACGCCAAGTGCGGCGACTGGCGGGCGGCGGTCGAGGCGCACATCGCAGACAGCCGGCCCCACCCGTACGGGTCGGCGGCGGGGCTCCGCGCCGCCTTCTGGCGTACCCTCATCGCCGACCGGGCATCGCCGTCGAGAGGTCCGCCGCCGGAAAGTTTCGGACGGGGACTGGATCAGTTTTTGGACGACGATGACGACGAGACCGCGCCGCTGGCGCCCACCGTCATGTCGTACTTGGCGGTAGCGGCTGGACGGCTCCTGCGCCGCGCCTTCGTCATCAGCTCCCGTGGGTACCTAGGGCTGGCGCCGGGCCACGCGGCGCCCGGCGACGACGTCTGCGTGTTCGAGGGCGGCCGCGTGCCGTTCGTGCTGCGGGGCGCCGACGGCGAAACCGCGGCCGCGGCCGCGGCAGAAGCAGCGCGGGATCCCGACAACGACGAGAAGACAACACCCCGGTACACGTGGGTGGGCGAGGCGTACGTGCACGGCATCATGCAGGGCGAGTGGGTCGCGGAGCTCGAGCGGCAGCAGGGGCAGAGCCCGGAGCTGGTGGGGTTCGTCGTGATTTGAGATTCCGACGTTTCTCGACGTCCCCACGGAGGAGAATGCCCCCGCCCGGGAGTGCCACACCTGTTCCTTAGATCGGAAGACCAGGAATAGATATGCAGGTACTTTTTCGGTGACAGCTGGCCTTTTCCCTTCTTTTTTTTTCTCTTTTTTTCTTTTTGCGGGTCAGAGGCTGGCAGAGGAGGCCTACATATCCATGGATCCCCATATCTGCATATGTCTATCGCCCGATCGATTAAACTTCTGACGTCAGTTTAAGCGCCGTCGTGGTAGCGTGTTAGCATAGGCCTCAAACGTCGGGTTTGAAAGATGCGAAAGATCGCCCGCCGATCTCAGGTCAGCCGGTCGGTTTCGTTGATGGCAAAAAACGAGTGCAGCACGTGGGCGCCACAGCGGTGCCTGTATTAGTACGGATAATGCAAGGGCCCGCGAGTCTGGTACCGAGGCCAGTGCCGAAGAGCGCGTTCTTTTAGCGACGATCCTAGGCGGAAGGCTAGTGTGGATTCCGACGGCGCATAGTTGTCCTTGGGCTGTCCGGTGGTCAGGGCTAGCGAGTCATCCCACGGAAAGGGCAAGTTTCGCAGCGAGAGTGTGTCGAGGGAGGGGGACAAAATAATAAACGGCGCGACTAAGGCAAGTGTTTTTAGTGTAGTGAGCTCATTCAGCCGTTTATTTTGTCCCTCCTCGCGTGTGTACACGTACGGCGCACCTACCTGGACGGCTCCAGAAACCGTGCGATCCCGAATATCCCCAATGTTACCCCATCTCTCATGAAACCTCGTGCGCATGAGGATGTGCCGGGCGGCCCGTCCCTGGCCGTGGATCATCCGCGTGACCAGGAGTAGGACGCAGATCTTCCGCAGACTGTTGCCTCGGGTCCGTTTTAATTGATGATCTGTGGCGCTTCGGGGGCGATGCCCCATCGACCATGGCCCGGCAAGGAAATGCCTGGAGGGCCTAAACTCTTTGGCCCGAGGGCTTAACAGGGCCCTGGGGCTCCCTGCACCTGTGCAAACTGCATGAAACATCCAGGATGTACCAAATCAAGCTTCGCGTGGATGCAGTCTCGTCTTGAGCATAGCGGGTTATCAATCCATTTTCTGCTCCCCCACGCCCGGCATGTCGGAGTCCCGTGTGGGAACGGTGACGGACTTAATTACTTTCCTTTCTTTTGTTCTAGGGTCCGCTCGACAATCACTTGGTTCCATGCTCTACGATCTCGTGGAATTTCCCATCTCCCCCTAGCCGTGGTCCCGCGAGCTGGAGGGTGCAGCGCAATTTCTTCCCGTCCTAGATCAAACTCTAGTACGCGCGAACCTGATTTTATGGTAGCACTAGTGCTGCGGCGTGAAGCCGTCGCGTGCTAGCCGACCCCCTAACACACCATAGCAGCACCAAAGCGGGAAAGCTGAACCCCTGGACGCTACCGTAGCGCGGTGACCATGGGCACTTTCGGCGAGCAGCATTTGCCGACGGCCCCTATGTGCCGAGGATGCGCCCTCTGCCGTGCTTGGTTGGAATAGCATATAGGCCGAGAGGTCGGCCCAAGGGCCGGTCGCCCTGACTGGACTATATCAGCTCCGACTACGTCGATGCTGCAGGCCACCCACAGGGAACGCAAGGAGGATGAAGGTTCGTCTCGGAGCCGTCATCTGTTGCCTTATCGCCTGGTGCGCGTCGGGCGGTTTGGCCCAGGCTGCCGATGGCAGCCAGGAGCTTGCCCAGTACCTCGCAGCGCTCCCGGACTGTGCGGTGAGTGAGAAAGGAGGGGGAGAAGAACGGGAGGTGGCGAGACCCAGGCTGACCGCGGTCCGTCCCAACAGCTGGTCTGTTTGGCCCAAGAAGTACCGCGATCTAGTTGTGCCCCCGATGACAAGGCCTGCATGTGCAACAACGCCGAGCTCCAACGGGGCGTCGAAGCGTGCGTGCTGGCTGGGTGCCACGTCCGGGAGGCCCTGAGTGAGAAGCCCTCTTTCCCGCTCCTGTCATGCGAGCCTGTCCAACTGACTTCGGCCGTCCCTTCCAGCAACCCGAAACCTCACCGACGTGTCCTGCCACGCGCCCGTCCGGGACCGCAGCGAGACCTACAACACGGTGTCCATCACGCTGGGCACCATATCGGCCACCGTGGTGCTCGCGCGGATCTGGTTCAATGGCTACGTGCGGAAGGACATGGGCCTCGGGCCCGACGACTGGCTGACGCTGGCGACGCTCGTCCTCGGCGTGCCCAACTCGGTGCTCAACACGCGGGGCCTGCTCGCCAACGGGCTCGGCCGCGACGTCTGGAGGGTGCCCTTTGCGCAGATCGAGGCCCTCGGCCGCGCCATCTACATCATGGAGGTGCTCTACTTCCTGCACCTCGTCCTACTCAAGCTCTCGCTCCTCTTCTTCTACCTGCGCATCTTCCCCGGCCGCACCGCGCGACGCCTGCTCTGGGGCACTGTCGCCTTCAACATCCTCTACGGCGCCGCCTTCGTCCTCGCCGCCATCTTTCAGTGCCACCCCATCGAATTCTACTGGAAGAAGTGGAACGGCGAGGCCGAGGGCACCTGCATCAACGTCAACAGGCTCGCCTGGTCCAACGCCGCCATCTCCATCGTGGTCGACTGCTGGATGCTGGCCATCCCGCTATGGCAGCTCCAGGGCCTCAAGATGAGTACCAAGAAGAAGTTTGGCGTCGGCGCCATGTTCGTCGTCGGCACCTTGTATGGGGACCCTCCTTCACCCCCGTCGTGTTACTCGCTGACCTTGTGCTCCCCCAGCTTCACCGTCGTGAGCATCCTGCGGCTGCACTCGTTGCTGGGCTTTGCCGTCTCGATGAACCCCACCTGGGACCAATGGGACATGGGGTTTTGGTCGACCATTGAGGTCAACACGGGTGAGTGACAGGGCCCCCTGAACGGCCCAGCTGGCCGACAACCGGGCACACCAACGACTAACAGCGGGATAGGCATCATTTGCACCTGCATGCCGGCCATGGGCACCATGATCGTGCGGTACTGGTCCAAGCTGAAAGGGAAGAGCGGCACGATGGGGAGCACAGTCAAAACCACAGACCCTTCGTCGGGTCACCACACATCGGGCGGAAACACCGACTCGAAGGGGAGGGCGAGCCGGCGCATCTTGAGCTGTGAATCGTACGACCTGCAATCCGGGCGGGAAACCGACGAAATTGGCTTGGTGGATATTGAGCGACTGAGATCCAAGGGCCAGGGGTCGTTAGAAAGCGACTCATCAGCGAAGGTTTAGGAATGCTCGACATTCTATTTAGACTTGGAGTGAAGAAAAGTGACAGATTTTAGACAGCACTGCCGCCATCCATCAGCCGTATGCTACATAATACACGAGATGAAGGTTATCTCCGTACAACGGCAGCAAGCCTAATGCTGCCTTGAAGCACTCGTTTCGACCGTGGCTACAACAGGCAGCAGTTCTCCTCACTCCAAGTCCTCGAGCGTATGGCGGCGGATCTTTCACCGCCCGGACCCATACAACTCGGCGGCAGTGCATCAGTTCTCCATCATCTCCTTAACAGCCTCGCAAACAATGTCGGCCAGCTTGTCGGGCTGAGTGAAATAGGGCGAGTGGCCGCCGGGCATGCGGGTGACCTTCATGCCGGGAACGCCCGCCGCCATCTTCTCCTGCAGCGGCGTGGGCACGGCGAGGTCGTCGCCGAGCACGACGTAGTGCTTGGCAAGCGGCAGCGCCGCCACGTCGACGGTTATGGGCTCCTCCATGACGTTCTGCGCCATGGGCTCGTTCATCTCGTACAGCCGCTGCGCCTCGGCCGGCTCGATGTCGCTGTAGAAGATGGGCTTCATGCCCGGCTTGAGCGAGCATATTTGATCCTGCTCAGCGCCGCCGCCACCGCCGGGCGTTAGAACACACACACAGACACACAGACAGGTCCCGGCCGCGGAAAAGTCTCCGTTGCGAAAGAAAGGCCGGCGAAGCGAAAGTACTTACCCCCTTGCCCAGGGGGCCGTGCTCGATAAAGTCGGCGGGCTTGTCGCCCAGCATGCCGGTGAAGCTCAAGCCCTGGGGGATGATGAAGGCGCCGTAGAAGACGAGGCCACGGAAGCCGGCGGGCTCGCCGGCGGCGGCGCGCTCGGCGACGGTGTGGCCGGCGGCGGCGTGGGCGGCGGTGACGCCGCCGAAGGAGTGGGCGAGCAGGACGACGTCGCGGCCCTCGGCGAAGTAGGGCGCCGCCAGCGCTTGCAGGGCGCGCGCGTCGTCGGCGTTGCGGCGCGCCGCCGCGTCGGCCCCCAGCGTCGGGTTCCGCGGCGTCAGCACGTCAAAGCCGCGCGCGCGCAGCCGCTCCGCCAGCGGCGCGTAGAACGCCGGCCCCGTGTACGCGCCGTGCACGAGACAGAGGACCGGCGGCCGCGGCTGCTTTGGGCTCGGTGACGACGACGTCATGGCGCTTTCGGGCTGCTGCTTCTGTTTCTTCCTGCGCGGGCGGAGGGCTTGTCTGATGATGGGGGTCACGGGAACGTGTGGGGATGGTGTCGCGTGTGTTGTGATTTCGCCGTGCTGGGCGACTCTCGCGGTCTGAGACCGGATGCGAGGGTGACAGCGTGTTTAAATGGTCTTCGAGAGTCTGGAGTCGAGCCGCGCGTACAAGCCACCCCGCCAAAGTGAGGCACCCCCTGGCATGTACCCCTCCGCCACCTAGCCTGCATACCGTCCATTTCAAAATACTTACGGTAAGGCCCTCACTTGGCTTGGTACTTGTTCAAGTCCGGCGAGCCATTGACTCGCCATACGTCGTACTGTCAAGACTTACCAGTCCTCTGGATCAGGAGGACAGTGGTAAGCGGTGGGATGTGGAAGCAGCGGGCAAAAGCCGTTCTAATTGGCGTGCTGTACGAGTGTACCTGTGGGGCTTCGCAATTTGATTGGACTTGTGTTAAGGTAACTTAGCTTGGCCATATGCGCTGCAAGTTACTTGACAAGACAGGACAGGCGGCATTGAATCAGCATGAAGGGTGGAATCCTACGGCGTTAAAGCCATATGCGATTGGTTGGAGTTCCGCTTAGGGCTTGCTCATGTAACACATGGGCTTCTGCCCCCAGGGCGACCTCGGCTTCCTTCGACCACGTGCGAGACGGGGGGCCACTGTCACTCCTGTACTTGTATTCAGAATCAAGAAGATGGCGTTCCTCCCGCAATGTTTGGCCCGTTATCGTAAGCATCATAGGCTTCCTCGGAAGTTTTGTTACCGTACAAATAACTTCTGTCGTCTGTTTCTTGCTGTGGTCCCAGCTGCGAGTACTTAGCAGTCCATCCCAGTCACGAATAGAATAACTAATAACTACGGAAAAAATAAAAATGAATTACAGAGGTGTTGTAACATTTCATACCCGAGCTATCACCAGCCAAATACAAAAAGATCGAGTATAAAATCAGCCGCCGAAACACTACCTACAATATAATGTCCATGTATGAACCCCGGCCTCAATGGTATCGTCTATTAATACCAGATATCTCGTGCCAAACTGCCACCGATCAACGTCTATCGCCAGGCCTTTCCTTGCCCAGCTTTATGCGCGCCTCCCGGGCTTCTTGCAGCCCCCTCGCCTCTTCGTCCAATATGTGCCCCAGCCCGAAGCGTCGCGGGTCCGCGCATATCTCGCACCGCACGCTGACCCCTTGCCAGGCGCTGGGGGCCGGCGGATGCTCCGGGCAGTCGTAGTAGGGGTCGCCGTCGTCGATCTCGTACCAGATGTCGCCGTCGCTGTCCATCTCGGCGCGGTAGCCGCTGAGCTGCAGGGCGCAGCACAGGGCCTTCACCATGGGGTACCGCGAGAGGTGCTTGCGGCCTTCCTCGTCACTCGTGATTCTCTCCCACAGGGCGCAAAGTTCGGGGCTTCGAAAGGGGGATTCATGCGGGCCTTCAATCTCGTCTTCGCTGTCCGAGATAGATTCAGATTCATCTGCGCCGAATATCAGTCGTGAAACCACTCGGTGGTGGAAAACCAAAAGAACTTACCTTCTGAACCTACGCGTGACTCGTCCGTGTCGGCCTTGGAATACGTGTCGCTATCCGCCTCAAACGGGGATTTACGTACCCAGCCGTCTTTGGTGTACGAAATAGCGACCCGGAGTGACCTTTTCTCGTCGCTCGTTTCGAATAATTGCCTCCAAGTGTCTCTCAGTCCTACTGCCTCAGGTATAACGCACCCATACCATGTGTCATTCGAGTAGCTCCACATGCGCGCCACGTCGTGCGCGCGGACCTCAGCAACGTAGTACCATTCTTCCCCATAAGGCAATTGGCTGCTTTCGAACTTCAACGCCGACCGTTCCCCGTGGAGAAGTGTATGTTGGAGGAGACGAACCACGAACTCGAAGTGCCATACTTGCAAGACTCTGGAGGTGAATTGCCAGAACGAGTCCCAAGCAGAGTCACTTGGATCTTGAACCGGCTCTGATGTAACGTCTTGAAACAGAAGCCAGTGTATTGCGTCATTTTGCCCCCGCGTGGATGCCACTTGTATAGCTCGGGGCGGCGCAATTGCACCATAGTCTCGAAGGACGGCAGCCACACTGATGACATCCTTGTAGGTTGTGGCGACCAGTGGATATGAGTGGCCATGATTGTCGTTTATATCCACTTGGAGGACTTCCAGACCGTAAACAGTGTCCGACACAAGCCCCAGATTGACGAGGGCGGTAAGTGTACTCTGTCCATCGAACTGTCCCAGTATTGAGTTTTCCTTCGCCGCCCAATCGTCGCATCCGAGAGATCGTAAGAGACCGACTTGCTCGTACAGAATATGTGGAGACAAATCGCAAAGGAAGCGTTCAGGGCTCAAGTTGGTAATATTTGTGTCGAATGTCAAGTTATGCTGCAGCATTAACCTCACGATGTCTGTTTTCCCACTGTATAAGGCGTTGAAAATGGCAGGGCCCCTGTATACGAGTGGTTAAAGCAAAATAACACCACAGAAACTTGTGTGCATACGGAAAGCTTACAAGACTCCCGTATAATTGAGGGATGGTACAAAAGAGAGACGAGGGAGTGGCGACTTCGAAGTACAGCCGTGATGTAGAAGGTATTGAACCATTTTGTACTGCTTTATACTATGGTAGTTCCCACCGTGGCGACCTTTGGTTGCGTGCTTTTGCTACGTTACCACTTTGAAGAATGCTTGGACGTGGGAATATACATACCTCAAGTAGCCCTGCATTTTGCACATCATCCACGTCGTTTATGCTTGCTTCATGGCAGTCAAAAAGCGTCTTCACCCTTCCGAGATCCCATTTGTAGCAGGCGTTGAATATCTCTGCATTGTATGACCTCACATTGACGATAGTTGTCCGGCATTCTAGGGACGGTAACAGATGCCAGTATCGGGATGCTAGGCGAACGGCCAATTCGAATTCGATGATGTGTTGACGAAGTATCCGGAGGCGCGCCTTCACCCGGAATCGTAGGGATTTCTGTTGGTCGCTCTCTTGGTAGATGACGGCACCTGTTATAGCCCCGTCGGTGGTATGATGGTGAACCGTTGATGATCCTACCGCGAACTTGCTAACTACCATCGTGGACGATGGGCTTGTTTCGAAGCCTTCCGAGTCGCGAAGGCTTCGAGAATATGCCGCCCCCAACGTGAGGCTTGGAGCTCTTTGTCGCTCAACCATTCGACGAGTCTGCTCTTGATACATCTTGGTGTTCGTCTAGAAGCGAGTTAGTGACTTTCTCCCTTGGCCCATATTATAGGTCAACCCACCCTTGGTCTCTTATGTGCCAATGTAGCTAATTCACTTCGGAGACTGGAAACAGAAGACTGAATCTGAGACAGGTCGGACCGCATGGGTTCATTCCTAGCACGGATTGTAGAAATCAAGGTCGACTGCGATGCTAGTATTTCCGCTAGATCATTGCGTATGGGATCAGTAACTTTATTCATGGCTGGGAGAAGAGCTGACTGCATGGTTCTTATCTCCGATAATTCGCTGCGTATGGGGTTTGTGATGTCTTGGAACGCAGGGAGGAGAGCAGCTTGCGAAGCTTGTATCGCGTTGACGGATACTTGTTGGAAGCTGACGAAGCGACTGTAAATATTCAGGTTAGATAGCCAGATTAAAGGCAAAGAGCTCCGTGGCCTCAGATGACGCACAAAGTTGCCAGTGCGATTGCGCTGTCCAGTTCGGCGTTGGTCTCCCTGATCTCCTTGATGACGCGCTGTGCCTTTCGACGGTTAACGAAGGCCCAGCGGAGCTTGGTTGAACCGAGCGAAGTTGGGGTGGAGAGGGCATCATTTTTGATGTCTAGGAGTGCCTGGTACTGCGAGTCGAGAGATGCAACGAAGAAGTCGCTGATAAGCTCCGGGAAAAGCGCGTCCATGTCAGCATTGGAGCCTTCGCCTTGAGAGCTTGCCAGCTGCTGCATGCGGAATCGAATGATGTCCAGTTTGGCGACCAGGTCGAGCAGCTCTCTGGGGGCATCATGGTAGGCGCGAATGATGTCGGTCGCAACGAGACCGCATTTCGAACACAGGCCGAGAAGCTGGATGATGGCTGCCGTTGCGCCAACGGCCTCCATTACGGTTATAGGCAGGCGGGCGCGCACAAGAGCAGATAGTTTAGCGGCTCGAGCATGAAAGGAACGGATTCGGGTGAAGGATTTAATGGCAGGAAAGGGACTTTCTCCTGCCGGAAAACGTACCGTCGAGGGTGTGCTGTGGGGTGATCTGGTCCTTATGTCCTTCGGCGAATAGAAACAATCTATATGCGCCTCCATGGAGCGGGGTACACACCAAGACGGGGCGACGACCGATGGATGCCTCGTCAGCCAAATTGGAATTAAAGCGTCCTAGGAGACTTTTCGAGCCAGAAGCCACTTCTTTTTTGGCAGTGTATCCAACATCCCACACACGGCTTTCAGGTCTTTTCCATTTCAACCCGGTCAGTTTGAAACCGGGAGATATCCGGCTTCGCTTTGCCCCGTTTTTGAATACGTTGAGAGGCTTTTAATTTCATGGAGATATATGGCATGAAATACAATTCGAAATCTAAATTGCTTCTTGATTCCCTTTATAGTGTTTCAGTTCTCAGCCGTTAACGAACAGCAGTGTCCAGTGGTTTGGCATACGGCCTTGGCGACGTTTTCCTCATGCCCGCCTGGGTCAGAACGGAAGCTATAGAAATAGGGATCTGCCTGGTGGCATGAGGATTTAAACAGCCAGTATAAGAGTGTATCGTCTGCCTTCTAGACACTATTAAGTTTCAGCAATCCTATTTTTCATCACCATGCAGTCGCCCAGGTTCCATGTTCTCTAGGCTCATCCAATGTTTTTTGTTTCGGGAGTAGCGTTTTTGAACATTTCTTTACACCCTGTAGGAACTGCACACCCCCAGTGACCCATCACTATCTCAATCTCCTCTTTATTTTGCAGCGGGCGATCTGTTTGCAAGATTTATGTCTACAATAAATCGCGTAAATCAGACACAGGTAGTTAGTGCAATATGGCCTCTTATGCCACGAAACTCGCCGAGATGGTTCCCGGTTTTCCATTCTGTCGCGAGACGAGCCTATCGTCACTAACAAGCCTACCAGGTCACGTGACTTTATGTAAGCTCAAGAGCCTAGCCTGTCAGGCGGGCTACGGAGCTACTATATCTACCTCTGGATCCTCAGATAGTTTTCCTTTGTTTTTCCTAATAGAACAACTAGAACCTCGTTCCTCACGTCCCCTGAAGTGCGACAGTTATGAGCCCGGACTTTACTTGCGTCTCTCAACGCACTTAAAACGCTGCACAAGTCTCAGGATCGTGAGGACTCTCTTCAAACCCCATTTCCATCCATCCATCCATTTACTCGCAGCTGAGACCAGCCTCACTGCGAACCCTGTTCAACATGTCCGACCAAACGCTCACGAAGGTCCTGCTCGTCAGCAAGTACGACTGGCCTGATTGGTACAACTCGCTTCGGAGAGGAGCTGAAGATCGACGTATCTGGGATTACATCAACCCAGACGCGGAGCCTAACAGCTACATCAACACTCCCCAGAAAGGCCAGTCTACCAGGAGCCTCAAGGAGCGAATTCAGACTCTCCGACTGCACTGGACGCAGCAGAGAGGCGCTTTCAACGAGAACTGCGAACCTTTGCCGCCGACACAAGCACTTGGAACACTCTCAACAACCATTATCTGTTTCTGACCGAATGGGTCAAGCAGACGGTCAAAAAGGAGTATCTCACGGCAGCTTACGGACGCATCGAAGCCCAGGAGAAGAAACTCGAGCTTGTCAGAATGGCTACCGATGCCACCGCTGCTATTGAGAGTGGAACGACCACGACTGTCGAGCGAAGCAAGACCAACACGCTCCAGAAGCTTCTTAAGGAACTAAGGAAGCAGTATCAGCCGGCGGACTCCTCTGTCCTCTCCGCAATACAAGAACGCTACCAGCGAGTCCTGACAAGCGCGTCAAAAGGGGAATCTCTCCAGAAGCCTGGCACGCCGAGTTCACCGCTATTCACGCTCTCGCCGATGCCCATGGGATCCCTGAAGTGCAAGGCGCACTTTCAATAAAGGCGTTTCTAAAGGCAGTTCGTGAGCGCATGGCTCCACAATGGGCTCAGATTCAATTGGACGATATCCTCAAAGCCGAAGTGACGGGAAAGGAACTACTCACGCTAACTCAGCTGAGCTCCATCTTTCTTGAGCAGGTGACTTCTTCTAGCACGCTAGACAGACGTCACAAGTCATTCGCCACGTTAGGAGATCAAGGAGAAGCCCATCAGACCACCTCACAGGCGAGAAAGCGGAAGAATGGCACTTTACACGCCTGTCCCTGCCTGCCTCGCGGAGAGAAGCACCAATGGGAACCCAGGGTGTGCAGACGTCTCCAGTTTGCCCTGAATGGCTCTGCGGACCTCCTACCTAACGGAGTCAAGTTCCGAGGCCTCACCAACGCTAAGGCAAAGGAAATACGAGAAAGAGCCATGTCCAATCACTGGGGCACACTCCGCAAGCTCATCGAGGGGAAGAAGCCGGGTGAGGAAGCAGGACAGACCACCTCTGAACCGTTCGTCGCGGTTACTATCGTCCCTGAGACCTTTCCCATGCCTGCCAACATTAACCTGGCTGTTACCGCTCAAATCGGCCCGCACAACCTCTCACAGTCGACTGTCGTTGACAGTTGCGGTTCCTCGCACATTGTCAACTCTATGGAGCTACTTGAGGAGGGAAGCTACACTCCTGCGCGTCCTGGATCAGTTGTGGAGGCAGGTTCGTCGGCCTTTTCCATCAAGGGATCAGGCACAAGGATCCTAAGGGGCTTACTGAATAGTCCCAAGGGTGGCAAGGTAGACCTGGTGCTACATGACGTGCAACTAGTCGAAGGATTCCACACCAACATCATCTCAGAGGCGAAACTCCTGAAAGCAGGGATCTGGTACCATGGCAGAGAGTGCTCTCTACGCTATGGTGAGCACGGAGAAGGCGTCCTGGTGCGAAAGTTGGAAAGAGTAGGCAACCTTACGTTCTTCGAATACAAGCCTCTTTACTCCTACTTCTCTTTCGCCTCTCAAGTCATCTCCGCACCGGCTGGGACAGTGAGAGCGTTTCCCGCTATACGAAAAGCACCCACGGGTGAAGCTCAACAAACAAGACCAAGGATACGGATGGATTCTGAGGCACTCTAGCATGCTAGGGCTGGACACCTAGGCCGAGATGCGCTCAGAAAACTCGCTGAGAGAGGACAGAATGTCGCTTTCAAAGGCGAGACGCTCACGGAGTGTGAGACTTGCAGACTTACGGACGCCAGACGACTTATCAGTCGAATTCCAGCAGAAAGAGCCCCAAGACCATTCTTTAGGGTGCTCTGGGACCTATTTGACTATCCACGTGGGTATGATGGGTCTCGCTGGTTAATAGTCCTGAAGGATGATTACAGCGGAAAGCTTTGGTCGTTCACTTCGCCTACCAAGTCACACACGCAGCTATTTCGAATACTGCGAAGCTTCGAAAGGCATGTCCTCAGGCGCTACAACCTTCACATCGCAATCCTCAAGCACGACGGGGAGAAGGGGTGATAGCAATCCAGGGCATGACCGAATATGAGCGTTGGGCAGAGGAGGAAGGAATCGAACTGGAGATATCCCCTCCGAACACCCATGAGCCGAATGGGGGCTCAGAAAGAGCAGGTCAGGAGGTCATCAATAGGGCACTGAAGCTAAGGGAGCACGCCAAGCTACCCGAGGCGCTCTGGCCGGAAGCAACGAGAGCGGCAACGAAGCTCATCAACATGTGCCCATCACAGGCGCAACGCTTCCGAAGCCCAGATGAGGTGCTAGACTCCTGGTTTTTGCAGAATGAGGAGCGGTACAGCCCAGCTCAGGTGCGTGACATCCACGCAGACCTGCGGCCAGACTGGTCTGGGATATACGTGTTCGGCTGCAAAGCGTATGCGTTACATCAGAGACGAGCGGCTGGGCTGGACCGACGAGCGTTCAAAGTTCAACCAAGGGCTCAGATCGGTTATCTAGTAGGTTACGCCGCTAGGAACATCTACAGGATCTGGTTGCCTAAGCACGGCAGAGTCATTCAGACGCGAGACGTCACCTTCGACGAGACGCAGTTCTATTATAGCCGAGACTCGCAACGTCTTGAGCCAGAGGCGATAGAATATCTGGAAGTTCAGCCCTCAGAGATCCCACTGAGCGAAGCAGGCTTTACAAACGAGTCGATGCCGCTCTGGGAAGCTCTTGAGGAGCTAGACGACGCCATAAGTCCTGAAACACGTCCCGACTCCACTCGAGAGGCTCATCTCGTGGACTCGGGGGTGCCGGACACACCCGAGGGACCAGTCGACAAGAACTCGGGGGTGAGACGCGCACCTGAAGACATCCAAGGAATTCATGGGCCTGGGATGTCGGATGCACAGACAGGACTTCTTACGCCTGGTCGCCAGTCAAGTGAGCCGGAGGGCGAAAATAGCATGCTTTACCTTACGGAACACCTCATAAGCGAACCACGGCATAGATCCAGTGATCACCAGCCAGTTGCAACTGCTGGAGAGTCAGGGTCAGAAAACACGGGACGAGCAGCAGAGCGGCCACTCTCAGGCTCACCCGAAGTGTCAGAACCAGCAGGCATCTCGGCGCGCAGGCCGACGAGCTCAACTGGGACACCAGACCGGAGCATAGCTCCTCAGAGACTGCATGGTCAGACTCCAGAGACGGATCTACAAGAAGAGATCCATGACGAAATTAATGTTCGGCCTCTTGACGAAGAGACGGACCAGAGACCGCCTGAGAGCCGCAGAGCAACTAGGGGTAGGAGATCCCGAGCCTCACAGCCGACGCAACCAGCGAGGAGGAGCTCGAGACTCCAGAGAGAACAGGAAACGGATCAGCAGTCGTTCCTTTCGCTGCTATTCGGGCTCAAGGAGATAACCCAACAAGAGACTGATCATCTCGATGCTCTCCTAAGCACCTGTCTCGCTAAGGAGGCCACGAACCAAGATGAGGACCTCCTGAGAACCATTCATGCGCGAATATTCGCGTCAACACGGTCTCAAAGAGCACTCAAGGAGCTAGACGAACCAAGCGGACCGCAGGGCTTCGCTCCTCCACCCAAGTTCTGGCGTGAATTAGCTACTCACCCCAGAGGAGAGCAGTTCAGACAAGCTACCAAGCTCGAGATCGACAAGGCAGTGGCTATGAAAGCCTGGGAGGAGGTTCCAGACGCTCCCTCGCTCTTCAAGCTGCCCTTAAAATGGGTTTTCACCGATAAATTCGATGAGAACAACAAGCACCTTCGCTGCAAAGCAAGGATCTGCGTGCGAGGAGATAAGCAGATTGTCACTTCACTAGCCAGCACGTACGCTGCTACGCTAGCCTCGAAGTCCTTCAGGATTATCATGGCCCTAGCAGCCTACTTCGACTGGGAAGTCAGACAGTTCGACGTTGTTAACGCATTCCTGAACGCACTTTTCGCAGAAAACTCCGAACCAATCTTCGTGGAACATCCACCAGGCTATGAGAGGCCAGGATACTGTCTCAAGCTGAACAGAGCACTCTATGGACTCAAGGAATCACCTCAACTATGGTTCCGAGACTTCTCGAGCTCACTTCGAAGACTTGGGCTTGTTAGCACACCTGAGGAACCCTGCCTGTTCTATAACGAGAAACGCACGATCTTCGTTGTGTTCTATGTGGACGATTTCCTAGTCTGTTATAGCCCACAAGCTAAAGAGGAGGCACTCGCCTTAATCGAAGCCCTCAAGGGGATTTATGAGCTAAAAGACCAAGGATCTGTGGGCTACTACCTGGGGGTCAGGGTCACTCGTAAGAGAAACGAGGGATTACTCTGGCTCTCGCATGACAGCTATCTTGAGAAGATAGCGAGACGTTTTAACCTCCAGGACGACAAGTCACCAGCGACGCCACTCCCGTCCACAGCCTTGGAAGCTTATCAAGACACTGCTCCAGCTCACCGAGTTAAAGCTTACCAGGAACGCGTTGGGAGCATCCTCTACAGCGCTATTATGATCAGGCCGGACCTTTCCTTCGCCTGCTCACAGCTATCTCGCTTCCTCACGAATCCAAGTCAAGAGCATCTCGAGGCAGCTGACTGGTGCATACGGTACGCGTTTAGCACTCGATACGTGTCGATACGCTACGGAATGAAGAAACCAGTGCAGTCTATCCCACAAGCGCTAGTTATCTCAACGGATGCTTCATTTGCAGACGATCCGGAGACGCGTCGTTCTTCCCAGGGATACCTCATCCAGCTATTCGGAGGACCAGTAGCCTGGAAGGCCAGCCGACAAGCGACAGTTACCACTTCCACCACGGAGGCAGAGCTTCTGGCGCTCAGCGAGACAGCCAAGGAGACCATGGCACTTCAGAGGCTATTCAGAGACATCCAACTCGTCCTGGACGTGCCTTTTAGCATCTCCTGCGATAACCAGCAGACGATACGCCTTGTCATCGGCAATCAGGAGAGGGTATCTACGAAGCTAAGGCACGTTGATATACACAACCTCTGGCTCCGCCAAGAATACTCCAGGGGCTCATTTCAATTGATCTATCTCGCCACAAAGGACATGCCAGCCGACGGACTAACGAAGAATCTACCACGGGCGAGATTTGAGCAATTTAGAGCGACTCTCAACCTTCAGGACATCCGACAAGCGATTGAGGAAGCAGAGAATGGAAAACAACGCATATGGATTGAAGAATCTTAAAGCATCGTGGACAAGATACTACCTGCTGCTAAGAGCAGGGCTTTAGTATCTATAAACGCACCGACCCTGCTTTCCCTTCCTCTGAGCCTCCTTCGTGTGGTACTGCACGCGAGGAGCGCGCTCCCTGAGCTCCACAATGGGGCCAAGCTCCGCAGGATTGTCGCCGGAAACACTGGAGGAACTGGAGCTCGAGCTCAAGTCCTACTTTCTCCGCTCGCCACGCCTCTCAGGCAGCTTGGTACGCGCACTAGGGCCAGGCGTAGGCGTCTCGGGCGCTGGAGAAGACTCAGAAGGTGGAGGGGAAGAGAGCGGCGAAGAGCTTTCGGACGCAGGAGCGCTGCGAGGCTCAGGAGAGCCCACGTCGCCTCCAAGAAGCGTGTGGTCATCGGGAAGGCCATGCAGGTCGCGCAAGCCCTTCACGGTTGCTCTCATGCGACGAATCTGAGGCTTCAAGCCTGTCAGAACAGCCAGCAGGAGAATCAGCAGCAAAAAGGTACTCACAACGTTCTGGACCGGGCGGTTCAGCTCACGCAACAGGGAACGAGCAGCTAGGGCAAGCCACTCGGGCACCTCCTCGCACTGATGGTTGTTTAAAGTGCACTCGTAGCACTTCAAGGCACCTGGCAGCGAGTATCGTGGCAATGGCCACGAGAATGACGCTCGGCACCACGCAAACAGGGGAGACAGGGTGTGAAGCGCAGGTCACCTTTCTGGCGCCGCAGAATAGCCATCTCAGCGCGAGACGGGCTGGCGGCCTTGCGAGCCTTGTCCTTGGCCCTGGCGCGCTTGATGAGCTCTCTGGCGCGCTTGAGCTCCTCGGGGTCTATGTCGGACTCGCTGTCCTCGTGATCGCGGCCAGGCTTGCCGCTGCCCTGGAAAGGCGCACGCCCGCCACTGCCCTGGCCAACCGCTATGAAGCGAAAAGTTAGCAAAATGAGCACCAGAGAACAGGCGAGGTGCGAACAAACCGGCAGACATTGCTGATGATACTGGAAAATGGCGAGAAGAAGCTGGATGGATGGCCTGAAAGGCGAGAGAAGAAGTGCAGAAGACAGTGGGAAGCGCAATGATGATGATAAGGGAAGAAGAAGCCCGGGGAGGACTTCCTTTATACCCTTAAGCCTCTGAGGACACGCCCCATTCGAAGTTGCTCACCGAAGCTGCCAAACTCGCGATAAATCCACCTGGGCAGCGAGTGACGGGACACTGACTCACTCAGAAGCAGCGCGAGAGTTTAGACGACGAAGATATCGCTAAGCAACGCGTGCAGTGAAGCAGCACAGCGGCTCTCACCGACGAGAGGAGTCAAGATGCGGACGTGCCGCATTCAAAGAGAGGAGTTGTGACTTCGCACGAGTTGCGGCTGCGAGGGGTTCTGACGTGCTATTGATCAGAACAACTCATCGTCTGATCTCAATGCGCGGCTATTACTTACAACAACTCATCGTCCGATCTTAGGGATGATCGCAGCCCGCAAGCGAAATGTCAAAAGGATCGCTTCACAGGACCCTTACCAAGCGATTTTCAGCCACACCGAGCGGATCGGTTCGGCTGAGGGGGTGTGTCGCGAGACGAGCCTATCGTCACTAACAAGCCTACCAGGTCACGTGACTTTATGTAAGCTCAAGAGCCTAGCCTGTCAGGCGGGCTACGGAGCTACTATATCTACCTCTGGATCCTCAGATAGTTTTCCTTTGTTTTTCCTAATAGAACAACTAGAACCTCGTTCCTCACGTCCCCTGAAGTGCGACACATTCACACTGAGTGATTTACATTCTATAAGCTTGAGGTACAGCAGCATCGACAACCAAAATGTTTTCAGCTTCCTGTTTCCAGAGAGATACCATGCCCATGCCTCGGAGTTTCGGCGCTTCAACGAGCTTTCATTGTTGATAGGCCCCGGACGTTCTGGGGACCGGAATCGCAAAGATGGCGGCCTGCCCGAGGCGCTAACTATTTCTTCCACTTGGGAAAACCGCCACGGTAATTACTCTGTAGGTTTTGACGAGACATTACCGTATCCGGGATCTTCCTGGCCTTTGCTCAATGCAGTTACCCGTAGTTTCAAATTCGAGCAGCTGCGACCTGGATGCGCCAAGGATGGAAATTTCTTTTCGCCTGACTTGTGTTCAGTTACATATATGCCTACCGAGGTAGGCAGATGTCTCTTGGTGCCTTCATGTAGTAAATGAAGTATGGAGAGCGCATAACGAAAAGTACTTCTCGGTGAGCTCGTGTTCAAAGTAACTGGAGTTTGCCAGTTGGTGTAAGGATTCAGAAAATGCAATAGAAGAACGATCCCTTAGACGCGTGATGAAGTTGGTTGCGGTAGCCTTTCTGTGCTTCGAACTCGCCAAAGCTCCATCATTATCATGCCCGACCCGATGTAGGAGCCGCCAGCAAATATTTGCGCATAGAGATAAGAACGGGCCCCCAATGATGGTTGTCTGAGCTGGAGCGCTATAACTTCGGCAACTATAACGGAAACTTATCAGCTCTACAGCGATAAGCGGCAAGGGAATGACGAGGGCTTCATTACAGAGACTCGGCAGTGCCACAGAGAGCCATATGATATTGAGGAATGCAGGTAGCTCTTGCAGCCCAACCACTTCTGCTGCTAGTGGCGCAATAACCTAAAAATAGAATATCATGGTTGGTAGGCTGATACACGCGAATGCTTCGGGGAAAACCCACTGTCCAAAGTATACCCGCGATAGCTCCAGCAGTGATTGCAAACATGATGAGTGCACCATATGATGTACTCGGGAGCCAGGCAGTGAAAATTAAAAGGCCGCAACTGAATGTGAGGACACAAGCCACCTGGACCCGGCCCAAGCGGTCACTGACTCGGCCGAGAGCCGGACGGCCGATGGCAGTTCCCAAGTTCAGAAGCGCCGCCACCGTCGCGGATTCCCGGCTAGATCTCCCTATGGTGATGGCATAGTCGGACAAGGAGAACGTGAGGGTAATATACCCAAACATGATGACGACGCTCCAGGCGAGCAGAAGCCTGGCTTGGTACGAGGCCAGCGGCTGCAGGGCGCGAATGCGCCGGTGGGACGGAGCCTCGCAGGGACGCGAGCGCACCAAGAGCGCGGCGGCGCCGTTGACGAGGAATACGACGGCGGCGGTGGCGCGCAGAGTCGCGGTGCGGCCGAGGGTGTTGAGTAGGGCGGCGGTGGCGAAGCAAATGATGAGGCCGCCGACGCCGGAGCCGGCGGCGGCGAGGCCCGTGGCGAGGCTGCGGCGCGCCGAGAACCACGGCGGTACGGCGGTCGCCGCCGGCACGTAGAGCAGGCCGATTCCGGCGCCGACGGCGGCCCCCTGCGCGAGGTATAAGTGCCACACGGCCGAGGCGGCCGCGGCAGCCAGGAGCCCCGCCGACAGTATCACAGCGCCCAGCAGCATGGGCGCCTGCACGCGCCCGTACCGCCGCACCAGCCACGTGGCGAGCGGCGACACCAACAGGGCCGCGGCGAAGTGGAGGCCGCCGATCAGGGCGTAGTCCAGCGGCCGCGCCCCGGGAAAGAGGTCGTGGGATAGGTAATGGGCGAGGTACACGCTGTAGCTCTGTGGGCGGAGTGATGCTTCATTGTCAGTTTCCTGTGCCATGCTGTCGGAGGGCAGGTAGGCCAGATATTCGCAGGATTACATACCGCTGCTACTCCCCAGGTAAAGCCGTTGATCAGGAACTGGGCAAATACGCAGACCCACCCGTATCCGCCGTCGGGAGGTACATCCGCGGCTGCCCTCGCTTGAGTATGGTCGCCCTCCGCGTTCATGAGAAAGTTAAAGGGGCAGTACTGGATTGTCAGAGTAGCCGCTTGTCGACAGTTCCAGGGCTACAGTTTGAGATGAAGAGACGGTTGCTCGAAACTTTAGACAAGGGTGGGTGAGATGGATCAGTTATTCATATGAAGAGATAGAGTATGTGAGTGGTCACCTCGAGCGGCAAGGGGACTCCCTTCATATATACGCGAATCTGTAGGGGAGGGACCGAGGCTTCGAACACGAGAGCCAATAGAAGTTGGGGCGGTCAAATGTTCAACTTGGTGCTATTTATGCGCGCGAGGCACGATTCACCTGTAACGGAAACATTTTATTGGATAGCCCCGCAGTATGTCACTGCCATCTTCCCAATGGATATGCAGACTGCCCGCTAGAGTGCTGTAGACTTCGCCACCGTAAGTTCAATCAACTGATACGCCGGTGACAGACAGTAACCTGTTCACAACATCAAGGGGCGCGAACAGGCCCCCTCGTGCGGTGGTCAGCAGTGCCACACTGTAGGCGCTGAACATATATCACTGAAGTGTACTATACTTCCCACTGGATATGGCTGCTATCTCCCTACCAGTGGAGGGACACGTGGATGCAATCGCAGTTAGGACATAATTCTCTGAGATTGTTTATTGCTCATAGTCTTTGTGCTTGTTTATTGAATGGAGGAGGAGATCAGACCATGTTGTCTATCTGTTACCAGTTGGAATCTTCGCTGAGTAACGAAAATTTTGACGAGTTCCTGCGAGAAAACTTCCTCCACTGCCCATCATCACGCCCCCGCGTACTGCTTACTTCAAGGCATCCGCCGCGAACTTGGCCGCGGCCTTCGCGGCGGCCTCCTTGCGCTCGCTGTACCGGCTGCTGAACAGCTCGGTATGAGGGCGCATGACGATGGTGTACTTGACGAACTCCTCCATGACGTCGACCAGGCGGTCGCGGTTGCCGCTGGGGAGCAGGCGGGCGCGGCCGCTGCCGTCGCCGCCCTCGTCCTCGAATTGCTTGTAGGCCGTCGGGATGCTCGACTGGTTCGGGACAGTAAACATGCGCATCCAGCGGCCCAGCACGCGCAGGCTGTTGACCGTGTTGAACGATTGGCTGCCGCCGTTGACCTGGACGATGCCGAGGGTGCGGCCCTGCGTCGGGCGCACCGAGCCCGTCGCTAGCGGGATCCAGTCGATCTGGTTCTTGAACACGGCCGTCAGGTTGCCGTGCTGCTCAGGCGAGCACCAGATGTGTCCATCGCTCCACAGCGAGAGGCCGCGCAGCTCCTGCACCGCCGGGTGCTCAGGTGGCACCGAGTCCCGGATGGGCAGGCCCGAGGGATCGAAGACACGGACATCGCAGCCCAACCGGTGCAAAATGCGGGCGGCCTCGAAAGCGGCCAGCTTTGAATACGAACTGTCGTCCCCAGGGTCAGGTCTCAGCGAACGCTCGTGCTCCAGGCTGCATGGGGACATACCGTTTCCGTAAGCTCCCGTACAATACGAGCACCTTGAGCCTAGATCCCGTTTCGTCGAGGTTCCGTCGGGCTATTTGGAAGACGGCGTCGAGCTCCAGCTGGGCGACCCAGTCGGACGCCTCGCCCTCGTTGTCGAGGAGGAACGGCCTGTACTTGGCCCGCACCTCGGCATCATCCTCGTGCGCGGCTATGGCCAGGGTCGGGGGCACCGGTAGCGACCCGTTCATACCGACGTTGGCCATCCCTGAGTTGGGCCGGTGGCTTTGACCGTTGATAAATGGCGTAATGGTGAAAAATCGATGCGGAGCGGCGTATCTGGCCACAGGAACGCGTGCGCGAATGAATACCCGAGCTATCATGGGGATTGTCAATCGGTGGCTGTAGTGGTGATGGAAACTGGATTGGAAAAGATAAGTCGGATCTGCAGGGGTTGCTCTTATGTACCAACCAAGTCCCTGCATGCCAAGAGCGCCGGACGGGTTCAAGGACTCAGGGGCGAGAATAGAATCTAGCTAGACGGAAAGAAAAGATCTAGATCGCTACGATTCAGGCGCGCGCCCGCCCATCACGCAAGTACTTAGGCCGTGTTCGGTACAGCTTCTCAGCGATAGCTTACATGTTTGAGACAAAGCACGGTTACAAGCATGGAAAAATACTCATACCCGTAGTTTTTGGGCCTGCATCGGAGCTTTGCCCCACAAGCTATCGCTGAGAAGCTGTACCAAACACGGCCTTGACAGCCCAAGAAGACCTCCGGCGCGCATGTCCCCTATTCTGCCAGCCACTACCACCTGCCCTAGCTATCTGCATGTGCTATCATTAATGCTGGAACATATGCCCTCACTGTCTAAATCTAGTAATTTTAGCATATATCAGCCTGCACATGCTCTTAACTAACTGTATAACACGGTGAAGAGTCTTAGGCCCAAGTAAATACTGGGACATTTTAAAACACCAATGCAGAACGTAGTATATCACGATAAATTTTCTATCAAGTTACACTCCCATAAGATGTCCAATTGTTAGACCTCGCTCTCTACATGTGTACGTCCTGATCTGACCACACAGCATCCCAGAAGAATGACAATGGACAACAACCAGTATCACCTACATTCGGAAGTGTTTCATTGGACCCGCCTCCAACGTGCCCCGGACGTGGGCTGGCTGGCAATGCAGTGTCCCAAACCCTATCGTCGCCCGAAAGCAACGTGCTGTCCTGGGTTGGGTCGAAAGGCCAGGCAAGGCCCTCTATCCGCAGGGCAGCATCACTGTTCTGGTTTTTGAAAGTGGAGTCCCTCTGTTAGTCTGAAGGGCGGTAATGATTTCGGAGGCGCAGCGGTACACAGAACAAACGTACAATCTTCTGAGTGCTGGCTCCATCCCCGGCGATACACGTGTCGCTCTGCCAGTCCAGTTGATCCACGGCCTGAGTAAGGCCGGGCTCCAGCCCAGCTTGGGGCACGAACCCGACGTTGGTATCGGGTGCACCCTGCGGGGCGGCAACGATGCCCGACGGCCCTGCCCCTTGTGCCGAGGATTGTCGAGCCAATGACCGGGCCGGGCCGGTGCGGGGGGGTGCTACGGGGGTCACCGGGCCGGCCGGCAGCGCCTGGACCGCCTCCTCGAGCGCGCGCCGGACGGCCTCGTCGTCGAGCCCCTGGGCGCGCAGGACGGCGCGGAGGAGCCGGTTTTCCTCGAAGACGCGGCGCGCGGCCGCCTGGAGCTCGACGGTGGCCTGCGCGCCGAGCCGCACGCACGCGCCCCAGCGCTTCTCGAGGTCGTCGACGTACGCCTGCTTCCGCGCCCGCGAGTTTCGCTGGTTGCGGCGGACGCGGGCCCGCTGGTTCGGGCACCCCGTGTCAGTGTCGCCGCTCGCATCTATGTCGTCCCGCCGGTTTCGTTGCCCACCCCGTACAGGGCTTTCTCTGTGGGATTTCCACTTGCCTGCTTTGCTTTTGAATCGTTACTATCTTGCGTGGAGCAGTTGCTCGATAGCGACACTTGTCGGGTGCTTGGCATCATGGCGCGTGGTGTCGGGAAAAGGGCACGACGAAACAGGAACAATTGGCGATTTGTTGGCTCAATAATTCTTTCCGATGTGTTCAAATGCGGCTTACATGGACACAGAATCATATGTAAGCGAAGAATCTACATAATAGCCACCGACTTATGCAGTTAACCGGGAGTCACCACAGCCCGTCTTGCCCTTAGACAGCAAATCTTGTATCAGCCAATCTGTGCCTTATCGTGAGGGGTCAGCTTCTTCAGAGGCATCATGCGAACAAGTGCATAGATCGTTATATCCGTCACAACTTCCTGCTGTTGGAAGTGGAACTTGCACATCTTGACGTGAGGGGCTTGACGGAAGAGACCAATTATAGAATGCCAGTGACAATCCTACCCCGCACGAGGTCCAGCCAGGGCCGTGCTGTGAAAGCATTGATGCATTGGTGCTGCGGATCGCTACTACAAAAAGTATAGTGCATCATGTACCGTTACGGATGGACTGCGTGAGGCCTCTCGAGGCAATTTGGGCCCTTTGAGGCGAACCCTGAGCTTAAGAGGTGAAGCACATGAATGGCGCCTGCAGCTGCCTTCTTGGCTGATGCTGCTACCGAGGGGTGGTGCTGTGAATGCCGGCTGGTCAGCTGAAGTTTGGACACACATTCAACATGATAGACGGAGAGTTGGCGAACAGGGCCATGGTATGTCGCCAGGTGGCTTGCCAATTGGAAATTCCAGAGCGGCTCATCGGGGGTTACGACGGCTTGATTTTGGCCTCTGTTATCTATCCCACCGTGCGCTATCGTGAATTGTACATTATGCTACGAGGACAGGTGCTTTCCAGTGTTCGGTGCCACATGTAAAGCAGCCCAGTGAATAGAGTGCTTTCGTCACTTAATCGACCGGAACAAAGATGAACTTCCGCTTCTGCAATATAGGCCTGATGATACCGACAAAGTATCCCAAGATAATATCCCCCGGAAGGAAGAGATTCCATACTGGACCCCCAGCGGGAGCAGAGACAATGTGAAATCAGTACAGTCAATCCCAACGGTACGATGTACTTCTAAAAGAACTAGATGGGTCACTTGTCTTTGTCATGACAGATGACGAGTGGATCATGTTGCAGTATCCGTAAGGAACGTCCGCTGGTGGAAAGAATTGTCCAATCAAACCCGGGGCATGACACCATCCCTGGTCCCGTCGTCCTAACTCTGAGGCCCACAATAATACATCTCCACAGGGCTGCAGAGAGCAGGCATACCAATGTACATCATTGCTTGAAATGCTACGCAAGCAACTATGTGTTCACTTTCCCCACATGTGAGCACGACACAGGCTATTCTACAGATCTAGAATACTCACCGTCTCTATTACTCCTGCATTGTGCGGGAAGACACTGGACAAAGCCCCGTGTCGTCAAAATGTCCCACCCCCCGCCTGCGTCGGTCCCCTGGCACGCCAAATACCCCACGCCGACCGAGAAGGACCTCGGGACGATCAGCCGCGAAGAGGTCCTCAATCTTCTCCGAAACCACCCGGAACAGGGATTGAGGGATTTCGTTCTCGTGGACCTTCGCCGGGCCGATCACGAGGTAGGCTCCCAACATCCCCACCAGACAGAACCTTGACAATCGTCCCCGGATGTTAATGAGCGAGAAGGGGGGCTTGATCCGAGGGTCGCTCAATCTGCCCGCCCAGAGCCTCTATCCCAGCCTCGCCGCCCTCCATGCCATCTTTTGGGCGGGTGGAATCAAGAAAGTGATTTGGTTCTGCGGTACGCACCATCCCCATCTCCCTATGATCCAGCACCTGGCGGGGGCAGCTCTGTTATTGCACAATGCTGATAATGCATGGATCTAAAAGCATCGTCCCGGGGCCGGGGACCACGTGCCGCTGGCTGGTTTCGTGACTATCTGGAAGAGGTAGGGGATAATAATATGGAAAGTCTCGTTTTGCAAGGAGGCATAAAGGGGTGGGTGGCAGCTGGCGGGGAGTTCCTAAACTGGGTTGACGAGTATGAAGCTTCGGCCTGGCCGGCATAGGATATATTATCGTTCATATTTGTCAGTCACCTATTACCGACTCTTGCATACTCTAAATCTCCATACGGAATTCTCTTGTCCGGATCTCTGGCCTCTGCCGACGACCCGAGAGCCAAGACGACGGGAGACAGACATGAGCCCAACAAACTTGGAATGGTCTTAAACCTACTCCACACTGTTACTGCGGCCCTTCTTCTCTGTATGATTATTGATGTTAAAGGCTATGATCCCTATGCACGATGTTGGACTTCTTTATAGATAAAATGATATTCTATTGGGTTCTTGATTGGTCAATAAGACCAGTTGCCCAGCCAAATCGTCCTGTAGGCGAAGCAACCCACCAGCCGGACGCCGTTCGTGCTATTCGGGCTCGCCGCACTGTTTCGGACCCGGGCTTCCGCTACTACTACAGCCAAGTTCAGCTCGTCCTCCTCTCGACCTTGCACATGACGTTGGTGGTGCGATGGAACCAGCTGCCGCAGACGTCCCACTCGTCGACGAGCAGCTCGAAGTCGAACTCGGCCAGGAGGGTGGGGAGCAGCTTGTACATCTCGATCTCGCTGATGTGGCGGCCGATGCAGACGCGGGGGCCCTGGCCGAACTGCAGCATGGCGCGGTTCATGCGGCGGACCTCGTCGGCGCCGCGGAACCAGCGCTCGGGCACCCAGTCGCGGGCGTCGGCGCCGAAGGCGCGGGCGTCCATCTGCACGGCGCCCGAGTTCATGACGACCTCGACGCCGCCCGGCAGCGGCGTGCCGCAGAGGGTGGCGCCGCCGGCGGGCACCTCGCGCGGCAGGCCGAGCCCGAGCGACGGGTGCAGCCGCATGCTCTCGAGGACGACGGCATGGAGGTAGGGCAGCTTGCGGGCGTCGGCGAAGCGGACGGGCCGCGTCAGCCGGCCCGCGGCGAGTGCGTCGTCGATCTCGCGCCGCAGCCGCGCCAGCGCCGCCGGGTGCCGGTGCAGGTGGTAGAAGACGCTCGTCAGGGCCGTGGCCGTCGTGTCGCTGCCGGCCCAGATGACGGCCCAGACCTCGGTCGCGACGTCGGCCACGGTCCAGTCAACCTCGGCGCCCCGCTCGCGCACGATGTCGAGCAGCCCCGTCAGGATGTCGCGTGTCGGGTGGTCCTTTCCCGCTTGCATGGCGTCCCACCGCGCCTGCGTCGAGTGCTCGGCCTGCTTAATGACGTCGAGCATACCCTTGACGCCTTCGCGGCCACTACGGAACAGCAGGGTGAAGACGAGGTAGGGGTACTTCAGAAGCCAGGGGATGTAGGTGATGGAGGCGCCGATGTCGGGCATGACGCTCATGAGGTGGCACCAGTTGTTGTAGTCGCAGGCGTCGCGTACCATGGCGAAGCCGTCCTCACGGCCGTGGTAGATCTCGCCGACGACGTCGAAGGCGTACCGTTCCATCCAGAGGCTCATCTCGGTGGCCTCCTGGGTGTCGGCGAGGAGGCCCATGCGGCGCCGGAACTGGGCGATGATGCGGTCGACGCGCGGCTCGTAGCTCAGCACGTTGCCCTGCGTGTAGAGGGCGGCGATGAGCCGTCGCCGCTCGGCGTTCCGCGCGTCATCGCGCTCCGAGAAGCCGTCGATCCGCGCGCCCGCGATGTGCGGCCGGAAGCTGTCGTAAAAGGCCCCCTTGGCCCACGGCTTGCCGTTCTTGCCGCCGCCGAACACGGGGCTGATGGCATCTGGGTGGCACACGGCCAGCAGGTTTGGCCCGATCCGCACGAAATCGCCGTACTTGTCGTGGAGGGCATATTGCACGTTGCCGGGTTTGCCGAGACGAATCGTTTGGAAATACCACAGCGACGTGATGGAGGCCCAGAAGGGGCCCGGGAAGCGGCTCAATGGGTGGAAGTACCGATTGTAAACAGCTCGACCCAGTATGTAAAGAGCCAGAAGAGACAGCAGGTCTCTAATGGAAAGGGAGAACAACATCTTGGGCCGCGTCGCTGGAGACAGTCCTTGCACTTTGGCGTTGGACTGGTCTCAAATGGGGTCGAACATGCCAGACTCGCTGTTCATATGAAGGTGCCATGGTTTTCACACAACCCCCATGAGCCCTATCGTTATCAGTTCGCTGAGAACCCACGTGGGAAACGAATCGCCGGGACATAGCAACGGTATACGAAAATTTGAAAGAATCCCCTCCCGCCGAGCCCCCATGCCCGTGGCCATCCAATGACTTCACGATCGTCGCGGGGCTTTGGGTTGAGATCGAAAGCAACTAGGACGAGAAGAGCAACGTCGAGCGAGGAGACGCATTAGTGCTGACATCGATATCCACCGTTGCTGATACGTTTCCCGGTGCGACGACGAGGCCAATGCATTGAATCTACTGCCGAGGTATTCGCTTGCTGCCCGATCGCAGCCGTTGCGTCCCAGATCTAGGTTCCGGGCCCCGCTCCGTTTCTACGCTTGTCTTCGGTGCGGCACAGCCTTGACAACTCAGTTGCCGATATTGCCCACGGTGGGGTCACGAGGCTGCCGTTGCCGAAGCCCGGTCAGTGCGAATGGGGTGAGACCAGCGCTATCACCTCCCAAATGCCCAGAGTCAGCCGCATTGAAACCGTACTTCAATTGCGCATGGGGGCTTGGTTCCTAGGTCCTGATAGTATGGATGACAAAGGCCCCGGGCGGTGCATCTGGACGGTTGTTGCGGCTATCACGCGCGGTGTGGCGGGCACGGAAGGCACACAGTAGAAGCACATGGGCAGCCTAGGGTGCGGATCAGACTGTGAAGGAACCTCATCGCCAGAGATAAGGCTGGCAACGCTGCGGGATGGCGAACGAAAAGCCTTGGACATCAATCAGACGCACTCGCCCGAGGCTTGCATTGTATGGTCTCCCAATCGGCCGCAGATTGGAGACCAAATACGCCTTGCGCCGCGCTTATTATGTCAGGCAACCTATGAAACCCGCCCACGTTAGGAGGCGCCGTCTACAAGGCCACTTGTAGTGAGCCTATCACGAAGCATATACTGGACTGCCTGCATAAGTGTATGAAAGGAGCACACCCACTGTTGAAATCGGACGGCTTTTGGTTGGATGCCTCCTTAAAGCCTGCCAGATAGATACAAAGATCGTTCGCTGTCCTTTTTCGTGGGGAACACTGTATTCCAGACCAATTTCCTCGGTCCGTTGCACCCCTACGACTTTCAGACCAGAGCCCGCTGCTGCGTCAGGAAAAAATACAGTGACTGAAGAAGTAAGCTCTCCACCAATTAGAATGGGGCGATGAGCAGCGACTAATATTCCTGACCATTTGTATAGGTCGGCAGCTTCCAATATCTACCGCCGCCATCATGTCGGGGGATTTGCTTTCGCTGAAATCAACGTTCAAATATGAGCCCTTAAATCTCGACCGCCCCGCATTTCGACTTCTCCGGTTGAAGAGCGCCCGCGATCCGCAGACGGTAATTGAATGCGAACTCGTCCTGGCCTACTTCGACGTCGAGGAGGTCCCAGATTATGAAGCCATTTCGTACACCTGGGGTGCGGAAAGTTCGATCGTGAAGATTCGACTTAATGGAGCCGACTTCTTCGTCCGATTCAACCTGCGTTCCGTCCTCCGGGACGTCCGTCTTCAAGACGAGGATCGTATGCTCTGGGTTGACGCCCTCTGTATCGACCAAGACAATGTGCGAGAACGTGGGCACCAAGTTCAACAGATGCGCTACGTATACAAACGGGCCGAGAGAGTCATCTTCTGGCTCGGTCAGCCGACGCTTTCCTCTGTCGACTTGCTCATGGATTTGCTTGCCGAGCTGCAGCGACGAACCCGTGGCGTCCGTTGGTCGCTGGGCGACCACAGATGGCGAAGTCAATGGGAGCAGATACCGAAAGGCTCCTTGGACGACCTGCGTTCGGCATTCCAAGCCATCCTCGCGCGGCCTTGGTTCCGCCGAGTCTGGATCCTACAGGAAGTTGCCAACGCCCGCAAAGGCTTAGTGTATTATGGCCGCAAGTCTATTCCGGCTCAGATCTTTGCCCTGTGCCCGAAACTACTCGAGATCGAACCCGATTCACACTGCCAGGCCGTTCTTGACGTTATGCCAGGACCCTCTCGCAGTGAGAGTTGGTGGGAACAAGACCGCCGCCTTTGCACACTTCTAAGCAAATTTTCCAACACCGAGGCCGCAAGAGACCATGATAAAATCTTCGCTCTTCTAGGCCTGTGTCCAGAGGCGAATGCCCGAATCCCGGTCGACTACACCATGTCAATTCCGCAGCTTGTTCGCATAACACTCTCATTTATCCTCTCCAACGAACTGGCAACCGTCGACGTTGGATGCCTTCAACATATTGAATGCAACTCTATTAGACACTTCGTTGAGGACCCCGATCTCATTCACACCAAAGTTCTTGAACACCTCTTCCTGTTCGCTCCGATTCCCGCCGTGGACGCATGTCTCCTCCAGTTCCAGGACCACATAGCCATCACGACGGGTTTGTGTGTCGCAGCGCTAAGTAAGAAGGAGTATGGGGAAGAACTCATAAAGAAACTATTGCATTCAAGTCCTCAAGCACCTCAAGTTGAAGATCGCATTGCCGGAACGCCACTCATGGTGGCGGTAAAACACGGGAACGACGTCCTGATGAGAGTGCTGATGGAGCATGGCGCGGATTGGAGGTACCCCAACGGCTTGCATGCGCTGTACAAAGCGTCCGAACTCGGCTATCTGGCGGTTGTTCAGCTACTTCTTGACCGAGGTGTTAGCTATGAGGGCAGTGTCGCCCTCCTCGGCGACACACCACTGGGCATCGCAAGCGTAAAAGGACATGAAGCTATTGTACGGCTCTTTCTCGATCGCGGCGCCCTCGCCACAGAATCAGTGCTGGAGAACGCTTGCTCCTGGAGGCACGAGGCGATCGTCCGACTCCTTCTCGACCGGGGCGCCCCTTTCACGGAATCTGTGCTGGAGAAAGCTTGCTCCCGGGAGCACGAGGCGATCGTCCGACTCCTTCTCGACCGGGGCGCCCCTATCACGGAATCTGCGCTCGAGATAGCTTGCTCCTGTGGGCACGAGGCGATCGTCCGACTCCTTCTCGACCGGGGCGCCCCTATCACGGAATCTGTGCTGGAGAAAGCTTGCTCCCGGGGGCACGAGGCGATCGTCCGACTCCTTCTCGACCGGGGCGCCCCTATCACGGAATCTGCGCTCGAGAAAGCTTGCTCCCGGGGGCACGAGGCGACTGCCCGGCTCCTTCTTGAGCATGGCACCCCCGCCACGGAATCTGCGCTGGGGGGGGCTTTCTCCGGTGGACAAGGGGCAATCGCCCGGACAGCCCTCGTCGCGACGTCTGCGCTTACAACCGTCTGCACCATGGGGCAGGTGGCCAGCGGGTTTTTCATTGCCCCGTTTCTCATCACCCCGGCCTTAATCGCCCCGTTCCTCATCGCACCGGTATTAGCCGCGTCGGCATTAATCACCCCGGCTTTAATCGCCCGTTGGGCCCCCGCCACGAATCCTGCACTTCGGGCGGCGTCGCAGAATGGGCACAATGCTGTTGTGCGCCTACTTCTCAGTTATGGCTTCCCCGTGGGAAGCTCGGATGACAGAGGCTTGACCTCCCTGGCACTGGCATCCAAAAACGGACACGAGATCGTGGTACAAACGCTTCTAGATGCTGGTGCCGAATGCAACAGGCGTGACCACGATGGCACAACGCCACTCGGGTGGGCACTTCGAGAGCATCACGAGAGCGTTGCCCAACTTCTACGCTCCAGAGGTGCTACTGAGTAGGTGAACGCAAGAGTTCGATGCCAAATAGAAGGGGGAGTAATGGAGTTCAGTCTTATTGGGATGCTACTCACAGGAGGGCGATATGTATCTTTACTTCGTTTTATATTCGGTTACGGCACCACTTCGTCTTTTTACATGCCAACATATTAATACTTTACGAACTTAGGACTTTGTCGCCGTTCGTGATTCCTTGAGGCCTATTCCCTCCAATATCTTGCCCACATATACTAGCTAAATAATAGTGATAACACGACGTCCATCAGCCTCAGTTTCCAGCGCAGGAACGTTAGCCTCCCTCGCCGCCTGCAACACGCGGCCCAAGGCACGACAGAGTTCGGGCCGCAGCCCGCGCGGCCGAGCCTGCCGGCAAACTGGAGGCAATTCCTCGTCCTCCTCGGGCGGGGCCGGCGGCTCAGACTCCGGGTCCCGGTCCGTCGGCTCGTCCGAGGCCCGATAGAAGACGTGAACGTGCACTATGCCGACGCGGCGGTAGACGCCCCAGGCTGGCGTGCAGGGCTCCAGCACGAGCAGCGGGAGGACGTGGTCGGCCTGGGTGTACTCCTCGTCGGGGCCGGGGTCCGTGTGTGCGTAGAAGAGAGGCGCGAGGAAATAGCAGCGTCCCTGCCCGTGAGCCCCCGACTCGTCCTCGTCGCGGTCGAAGCCACCGTGGAACTCCATCCAGCTCGCCCCGGGCTGGCAGAGATCGGCCATGGCCTCCTGGACGGCGGGCCAGCCGGGACCCGCGACTGCGAGCGGCACGACGTAGCAAAGCAGACGCAGGCTGTTCCCCGCGGCCCGGACGCGGCCGAACGCGTCGCGGCCGTGCGGGACCACCGTGAGGCCGCGAGACTCGGCAAGCGGGTAGGTGGGCTCGGTGCCGGCGGCCCAGAAGACGACGACGGCCCATATGGAGGCCCAGGACCACGAGGGCGCGATGCAGTCGGGAGGTGGGCCCTCAGCGGCCGGCCAGGTGGACACGTGCGGGAGAGCGTACCAGGCGAGGTCCTCGACGAGGTTCTCGGCCCACAGGCCGGCGGCGTAGCCGGTGGCCCCTGTCGACTCGTGAAAGGTGCGCGCGACGCCGGCCAGGGCCACGAGCTTGTCCGTCGGCACGGTGATGAGGCAGCGGCTATACATCTGCACGAGGCCCTGCCAGTACCGGTGCGGTGCCGGGAGGGCCCCAAGCGTCATCATCGACAAGGGTGGCTGGGTGGCGTTCTCGGTATCGCTAGCGGCGGTGGAGATGTAACGGAACCCCGTGAAGTGGCCCATCGTGTTACGCAACCTTTGCGCTTCGTCGGGGGCTACAAAGTCAGACATAAGGGCCCGCGTTAGGTCGCTGGCCTCGCAGGTGAGGTCGCGGGCGCACTCAAAGAAGACCACGTCCTTGGTGAAGCTGATGTTCCGGGTGGAGAGCAATCGTTCCTGGCAGACCCAGGACCTCGCGTACAGCGGTTCTTCGTCCAGGCGTTGGAACAATCTTTCGTCTCCTTGCTCCATGATAAGGAGGGGCTGGTCCTGTTGGCGGGGATAGACGATATGGGGATGGCGCCACGCCGGATCGCGCCCGTAAAAAAGGCCGTCGTCGTTCAAGTCGGCTGACGCTGCGGAGAGGTTGCAAAAGCCCTGGCGGTATACTTGATGCATCTGGGCGCTTTCCTCCTCCCAGTCTTCCACTGAGTCCTGGATGATGCACTGGAGATCGGATGTTTAGGTACGAGGGCATGTATGGTTATGCTTCGGGTTTCCTTTCATGAAACTACTTACCAATGAATCTATCCACAGATACTTGATGTCCAGACGCACAGCCACCTTCCCTGCGTCGATAAACTTCTGCGGCAATACGTCGAACGGAATACAGTGTTGAAAGGCGTCAAATGTGACCGACGTCAGCTTGGGGGTTTTGTTGCCGCCCCAGCGATGGCTGACACTGATGTACCTTTCTTTGTCTTTCCAGTCTCTCGTCAACACGACCCGGAAGTGCAGTACCTCCCCGGCGGTGGCTGTGACCTCGATCAGCCGCGTGGGAACCCACGGGTCGCCGCCCAGGCGGCATTCCGCATGGCTCCCGACGCAATCCTCGAGACGCCCAGTCACATACGCCCAGGCCGCCGGACCGCCAGTGCCGCTGTCGTCGCCGGCGGCGGCGGCCGCGAGGGAGGAAACGAGCGGCGGCGGCGCGACATCGATCCCCGGCCGGAGCCCGTAGACGTTGAAGCCGACGCCCTCGTGCAGGGACAGGATCGAGACGTTGGACCAGGGCTGCGCCGCCGACCAGCCGGCCTCGAACAGGGTTAGGAACGGGACGCCGGCGCCGTCGGGTTCCGTCTCGAAGCGCGTGAGCCGCCGCGCGACGCGCAGGCACCACCAACAGCGCGCGCGCGCTCCGGCGTCGAGCTCGGCCCGGCTGCGGTGCAGGACGAAGCGCTCCCACTTGAACGCGTCGCCGTACTCGGTGCAAATGGCGACCATGGCCCGGCACCGCGCGCAGTCCGCGCCGTGTCGGGGAACCTTCAGCGGTGGGTCGAAACCGTAGGTTGTCGGATCCAGGGGCGGCTCGCGCTGTTTCAAACCCTCGATAGGGCCTTCCATATTGGCCTGAGTGAGTAGTGGGGAGATGAATTCACACAAGCTGTTCACAACCGAGGCTATTCATGTCCATGGCAGAATGTTGAGCGGTATCACCATGTCAGCATCGAACTGTAAGCCCTGCGGGGTTGGGCTTCGTCTCCGAGACCCTCCTAGAAAAGGGCTGGATTGCGGGCAGGCCCTGTCTCCCTCAGACCGTTTCAGCCTAGGGGGCCCACCTGCCAGTGCCCGGCAAGAACCAAAAAAGGTGCCCAAGATCCCGTACCTCCCAAATTTGAAGAGACAAGGCAGCTCTTCCCCCTCGATGTAAAACAGATGGTGAGCAAGAGAAGTGCAGAAAAGGTGGAGGCGGTGAAACGAGTCTCAATCCGAACGTCCATCTCGCTGGGCGGCTTGGGTATAGCCGTGCAAGTGCCGAACAGTGCTGAGTCACGAAGGTCCGTCTTAGTGTAAACCCCGTCATTAAACAGGACCCGAGTACAACCTTTTTATTTCGGGCCTATAGGAATCCATGTACTGGAACTAGTCGCACAATACTATGACTGGCCTGGCGGGTTGATCAACATGGTTCCCGGGCCGTTCCTCAGCCTCGCAAGGGGCCCACTCTGTCTAGTCACGAATTTATTAGGCAACCAGAGATGTTTGGGGATGGAATGACTCATCAGCTAAATAATGCCTGGGAGGGAAAATGGGAGGTAGTTTAGGCGGGGAGCTTTCTTTCTTATACGTCCACATATGTACCTTAACCAGCGGAAAGGTCGAGACTCCCCACAGAAGTCCTCTAGTCTCCCTTGGTTATGGAGTAAATGGCAAAACCGTGTAGTACAGCGGGTTAGCCTCTACTCACACTTGGTTATTCAATGTAACTGCGACCCCCATTACCATCTCCTGGTATTGGGGCTGCTTTCCTGGGTCCCGTGTAGCCAGCGTCTCATACAAAGTCGAAGCGATAACGAGGTTCGAACCTGGGCTTCAGCCGCAAGGCAGCAGTGAAACGGGAGTACGTACGAGGGCGCCATTAACTACGGGAGAAGACTTGATAAATGAGAAAGGAGTGACCAAAGGAGGAGTGGAGAGATTGTGTCTAACTTCGTATCCAGTGGAAGATAAGAAATCTTCCAACAAAAGTCGTGTTATCCTACAATGGGAGCTCATTCCTCCATATTGTGAACCAAGGCAAATCCTCCGTAGAGTCATCAGTCTCGATATGTATGCCCATTCTCCATCGTCGTGCCCATCCTAGCCGCTCCTCTGTCCAAAACATGCATGCCGGGTGTGACGCTTTGAACACCAACCCGTCGCATAGAGCTTTCCATATACTGTAAGTATCGTCGTTGGTCTTGGGAGCGCCTCGAAACTGTGTTGACCTCATCGTTTCCCGTCAAGGCTTTGGGCTGAGCACATCATCCTCGCCGCCCAGGATGGCTTTGACAAATATTATGCGCTCTAGCTGCGGCAGTTGGTTGAAATGCGGCCCGAAAAGCATGAACAAGAAAATGAGCTGCAGCTGGTTCATCTTCCCGGGAATGTTTGTGGAATAAATGAATTCCAAGGGTCCATTGAGTCTGCGTCTCATCTGTGAGCACCAAAGCCACACCCGACTTGACTGAGGAAACAGGTTGTTGCTGTCACAACAGAGGGCGTTTTCATAAAGACCCGAATCTCTGGGTGATATTGGCGTCGCCTCAATGGCTTCTCTTTCTGGGCCAGTTTTGTATGCTCGGTAGTAGTTCATGCCCATCGTGGGAGACTTTAGGGGCCCCCATTTGGGCACAACCTGTTGCGTTCTCGAAGGGATATGAAGGTCCAAGTAGAGGGTCTTCAGACCACGGAATATCCCATCACTCCGTGAGTCCAACCAATTCGTAAGGTATGAGCCTCCGTCGCGGAGAAACAATTCTGATGGAGGTCCGTAAATCAATGCGTATTGCTCAACAGCGCGTTGTATGGACTCGTGGCCGACCTCAAACGAACAGGTCGGCCGGAGACCATCCAGTATCCCCATGTATGCCGCTCGGGATTCTTTGCATACGTTTTTGATAGGACATGTGGCCCAGACGCTCCTCACTCTCTTCCACCCGTCGTCCTTGGGCGTCTGTTTGCAGATTGGCTTACGAGTCTCAAGGTACTGGCGGGCGGCTTCTTTCCAGATCATCGTGGTCAGTTCGCAGGGCAAGTCGAGAAACCGGGGAAAACCCGAATTGGCGAAGCCCTGGAGACGCTGATCTAGACCGTGAAAATCTTGTTGAGGGCCATTCGGCGGGAGTGCTTGACAGGTGGAGCTGGGAGGTACTCCATGAATGCGGTCCCATTCAGCTGCATGCTGGGCCTTTGTAGCCTCAAATCCCTTCAACACTGTGTCTAGGATCTCTGGGTTGATAGTCCACCTATATCCCTCAGTCGGGAAGGGTCTGGTTGCCATGGTGTCTAGCGAGTGCCGTAAAATGGGTTGCCTGCAGGCTGGAAGGATTGGGCGCGACGCAGTTCGATTGATAGATATATCCTATGAAAAGGACGCGACGGCGAGGTTCTTGGACCACTCCAATGTATCAGCGTGATTGGGAGGTTGGAGGCTGGCGGATGCTCTGAAATTTCAAGTAGGAAGTGAAGAGAGAACGGAGAGTTGTGAGAGGGTGGAATCGGCAAGGCAGGGAAGACAGTTATGATGAGGGAAGCAGATAGACGGAAGGAGATGGCCCCGTTGCCTCGGTGCTCAAGTCCTCACACATAAAATGACAAGACCGGCGCAAAAAAAGTTCCTGCTAAGCTTAGCAAAGTTGCCACCGTTTCTGCACTTCGAGGGGCATTTGGTACTTGTATCTCCTTCTGATGAAAGAGTGAACGCCACCGAGCCCTTCTCTGATCAGGCGGATGTCTGTGGCTGGGAAACAAGTTATCCTCGCTTGAATCTGCGCAACGGGAACTGCTACCTGTACGAGATCGCTGGCCTATGCACTGGCTGCTGTCGAGGCTCATCTTCGAAATAGCTACCTTCACCCCAGGTGCAGTGACTCACTTTGCCATTAGGGTCTTCTAGTCCTTTCAACCCATAAGAAACGTGGCGGCCACGAGCCAAAATCAAGACAAACCTACTGCATCGCTAGCAGCCAAGAAGCAACGGGATATACTGTAGTTGTCGGGGCACGTGCAGGTCACAGAAGAGCGACTGGCTAGAGAGCAATGATCCTACCGCCCCGCCATTGACGGCCTGGCACTCTGCACCTCGTGGAATCGTTCGAGGCGGCCGAATCAGCTGCATGCAGGGCAGCCCAGTACCTACTACCCGGCGGCCCTGTGCTGCGTGACCTTGGAATACATATCGGATGCCATTCAGGAAACGCGCGTGTTGGATTGCCAAATTTTGCGAGCCAAGGGCACAACAAGTCTTCCAGCGGAAGCTCACTGACCTTAGGTTGGACCTTGGGTTGGACGTGTCGCGTGAGAGGAGGCTGCAGAGTCGATCGCCCGCCAAGTGCCAGCCGAAGCGTCACGTCCACGTTCGTGGCGGACTCTGCTTGCCGCTGCGAGGTGGCTGTGGCAGTTAGTTGCACGGGCTCTTGGGAACATCAACAACTCGTCGCCGACATTGTCGCCGTCGACGCGCGCGATTGAACCAAGAGGTGCCAGGCAATGCCTTGCAGTCCAATCCCAACCGTGGCGTGGCGGGGATGATTCTTGGGAACTGGCCATATGTTTTGTTGGGAACCTTAGGGTTAGGCTGGATATCGAGGCAACTTGAGCATGGTCCGATTTGCACTTCGAGACGTGCCAAATGGGAGAGGGGAGGTCTGCCAATAGCCGAAGCAGGTATCGAATGCGCGCGTCGGTGGCCGTCGAGGCAACGTGCGGCTTGAAAATGTACTCGTCGGGCGACTACGACGACAGGAGCTTCGCAGGGCCAGCCGCTGCGTGTCGGCGAGGTGCTTTTGACTAAATCGTGGGTATGGACGTTCAGATGGGATTGTGTTGCGTCACTGCTCGGTGCGCAAGGGGAATAGAATCATATTCGCGACCGTCTTCGTTGGCGTCGTCGCCGGCGCTGCTTGCAGGGTGGGGAATCGCGGCAATGGAGGTTCTCGGTTCGCGGCGTCGGTCACAGATATCGCGGGGCTCGCATCACATGAGACGGATCTGGGACGGTAGCTGCAGTGGAAAACGCATCAGCGATAATCCTACTGACGACGAGATAGTTACAATACTGATTACCTGGAGAGCAAACGGCCAGCTGAGGCGACCATGCTTCACAGCCCGCCCCCTGCACAAGCTGTTCGCTGTCATATCATGACTGCGTCGCGTCCCGCGGGCGATGGTGCGCACCGATGGAGATGGCGATGGTGATGACGGCCACAGAAGATGCCAACGAGAACGTCGCGGCCATCTGATTTTACACGGAGCGACCAACGTGGATTGACGATAAGCTGCTTAGAATGCCATCGTGACGAACAGACGTGATTCTTCTTCGCCAAGCACCACACGGGCGCGATGGAGATGAAAAACAAAAGGCTTCTCGCATGGAGACGGTAAGGGTTCCAAAAATTCCCTGCCCGGCCGTAGCCAAACAGGAGCGGTCTTTAGTATAGTTTTCAACTAGCAAAAACGCAGTCTCGGACGAATCCTCACTGACATGCGTAAAGCCCGAGCACCAAGATGGAGGAGAAAAGAGGAAAGAGAATGGAAATGGAGGGGGTGAGGGCCCGTACTTATAGATTTTGGGAGGTCGCGCCAGCTGGCCCCAGCTGATTGTAGCCTGGTGGGCGACGGCTTCCCTGGCAACTGTGCATTCAATGAAAATGGCGCTCTCTGGACCAATGAGAATTCGCCGTTCTTGCCAATTTTCTGATTTGTTCCGGTTGCTGCTGCTGCCTGGATCCTTTCAGTGACTCACTCTGGGCTGTTTCCTCATCACGCTTGCCTTATTCACTGTACCATTCACCGATGACTTGCTGTATGGCAGCCTGCGATGGGCTTTCTGTGGCGGTGACTTGGTGGATCCCGTTACTTGGGCCCGCGATCGGTGCTGCCGACCCTTGCAGAGGAACGAGGCTTGATTCTACCGAGCCCAGCGGCTCAAGCGCTGTCGGCTGGCGCTGGATGGGGGCAAATGCCGCCGGTAGCTCTCTCCCCCTCTGCGGGCTGCGTGTACGAGGTACCATGGGAGAGCACCCGCAGCAGCAACTCAGCCTAAATTTGGGCCGTACAGGCTGGCCAGGACATCCCGTCTCCGGCAAAGAGGTACCCTAATAACCCGTACTTTGCATGCTCACGATTGGTGGACGCTGCCACGTACATCACCGCCCTGCCATTTTCTCCAGCATCTGCCAAGTTATGACGATGCATGAGGGCCGCCTTCCCCAAACCCCCTCATGTTCCCCGCGTTTAGCATGTCGCCCGGGACCGGGCGCCGATTGCCCTATTCTGCGCCTTCCAGCGTGGTAGATTCCATTCGGGAGTGTTGGCTATCAGCAGACGACGAGCTTTTGTAGGTAGGTACGTACCGCCAACTATGGTTTGGTGGAAGCAGCGTGGCGAGTTCCAGCGCATTGCGAAACTTTCCGCGTTGGCAGCCTTCGCCGCAGGAACAGACGCCTCCAGGTTCGTAAATCGTATATTCATTGCTGGTATTCCTGTACCGCAAAAACCTAGTAGCCAAGCCATGGATGTTATCAGATGCAACGTCCATTACAGCTGCACCGGTTCCTTCCCGCCTTCCTTGGTCCCCGGGCTATTCCCTGTCAGTGTACGGCCGCCGCCAAACATCGACATCTCTTGCAGCGTGTATCACACGGACAGCTTTTCTTCCACAGAGCCGGTCTCCTCTTCCATGGCCGATGTAACCTAGGCATGATCTCATATCACCCGGCGCGCGTGGACACTTGGTTGAATGGGGCCTTGTCGCCTGTACGCGGGGAAACGGGTGCCGAAGCCCACACGGCTTGCAGTAGCGCCCGCAGGTACTGGCGTTCGATCTAGGGTAAGAGCTCGCAACCCAACATCGGTATCACAGAGCCAGGCAAATACCTGCTGACCTCTGAGACGCTTGACTGGCGATAACTGCTCAGGATATTGCTGACCATTTTATCACATGTAGCTCTACGTGAATGGTGCTAATAAAGATATGCGCTGACTGCCAAAACGCCGCCACGATCCTCATCTCGCGCAACTCCACACCATGTCATTGGGAACCTAGTCGTCGGGAACCTGGTCCCCGATCTCCAGCCGGCCGAGGCTTCAAAGGGCGGTGGCGTGAGATGCCTGTATTCGACGCTGCTGCGAACCAGCACCGGCCTTTAGACTACCACCCACCGAAGAGATGCAAGCGTCGATTGCCTGTTCGCCCATGGGTGAGGGGGCCAGGTCCAGGGATTCCCCAAACCCCCCATATTCCTCAACCCCAATCGTCCTCACCCCGCTTCCGGACGGCGTGCTCCCCCCTCTTTCGCTTCCTGGGCACCCCGCCCGCACCTCGTCCGCAAGCCGTCATCGAGTTTCTGCGCTGCCAGGGTTGAGTTGCCAGCCCGCGCCGCCGGATGAGCGGGAGGACAAGATGAGGTCCTCCCCGTGTGGGGGAGTGTAAGGTATAAGACGAGTCCAGCCGACCATGGTTCCTACTGTTCCCCCCTCTCACGGTACCGCTCTTGCTGTTTCCCCTCGTTCCCCTTTCTCATATCGTAACCCGCGATGCACCCCTTCTCCCACCTCCTCGCTTTCGCCGCCGCGAGGGCCGCCGTGGCGTGTGCCACGCCGCCACGGGCGGCCGTGGACAACGTGATTGCTTTTGGCGATAGCTACACGGACGAGGGCCGGTTGAGCGCCTACTATGCCCGTAACGGGTCGGCGCCAGAGCCCGGCACGCACACGTCCGGATCCAACTTTACGGCTAGCGGCGGGTACGCCTGGGGCCACTTTGCGACACAGGCGCTGGGGGCCAAGTACTACGACTATGCGGGTAAGTGAGATGCTCCAACTTTGTGCCTCCCGCGGCTGTTCATTCGGGGGGGTGAAGAAGGAGAAAATGGGGGAGCGGGGAGACATGAGAGCGCCTGGCTGGTAGTGACCGGCAGAGGTCATCAGAGAAGGGTACATGAACCCCTGAGCGGCTTGCTGACTTGACTTGGGAGCTTTTGGCCAGTAAGCGGCGCATTCTGCTCCAACGAGATCTTCTCGCGCTTCCTCTCGGGTCTCAACCGGACGTACCCGGCGGTGCTCGAGGACCAGATTCCGGGCTTTCTGGGCGACGTGGGCTACATCAACGCCAGCACGGGCACCAACACGTTCTACCCGGACCGGCGCAGCGACAACACGGTGTACGCGCTCTGGATCGGCACCAACGACCTGGGACGCGACGCCTTCCTGACGGACTCACAGGCGCCCGGACTGGCGCTGCCGGCGCTACCTGCCTGCTTCTGGGCCGTCTTCGACGCGCTCCACGCCGCCGGCGCCCGCCGCTTCGTTCTCTTCCAGCAGGCACCGCTGGCGCGTAGCCCCCTATACGCAGCCCCCGTGCACGGCGGCGCCCCGGCCACCAAGTACTGGCCCGGCAAGCCCACTGCCTGCAATACCACGGAGACGGAGCAGAAGATGCTCGGTAACGTCGCCAGCGTCAACGCCATGGCCGCCGCCGGCGCCGCCGTCGAGCTCCGCCTCCGCGGCCGCTGGCCCGGCGCCACCATCGCCGTTTTCGACACCTACCGCCTCCTGTCCGACATCATAGCCCGTCCTGCCGACTACCTCGACGCCCCCGCCGACGCCGTTGGTTACTACCGTCACTGCGACCCCAACAAAGGTAACGACTGCACCAATTCGCCGAACCCGCTATCATCGTTCTTGTGGTAAGTTGGCTCCCGTCTCCCTTTAGTGATTGCTCTCTCCGTGATGTGAGGAGCCAGGTCTGGAGAGACGAAGAAACACGGACCGCTGACGAGAGGCGTCGTCCATCTAGGTACGACGAGCTACACCCTTCGGAACGGGCCGGTAAGTCGACTCCCTTTTCCTCCACTGCCGTTGGCACGTGGTTCGTCCGAACTAACGATCACCACGCATCGCCAGATGAAATCATCGCGGCCGAATTTGTAAGGGTCGTGGCGGGCAACTCAACGTACGCCACATACTGGTGAAGGGGGAAAGTGCTACGCACTGCACAACGGAAGATGGTACTGTAGAAGCGTACATTAATTGATTTGGGGCTGATGAGCATTAGTCACCGCGTTACTATCTATGGCGTGAAGTATGTAGTCGACCAGGACGTACACTCATGAAAAGACGGCGCTGTTAATCGTCAAAGCGCCTTGTGCCATATGCGGCGGGGTTGAGGGAAGCTAGCAGATGATAGATACCCCCCAAAAAGCCCAGTTGGCCCGCATAGCCCATAGAAACGACGCCGCCTACCCACCGCCGCGCGGCGCCGAACTACCCCTGCCATTTGACCCGCTTCTCGCGGAACAGGCTGACCATGCCCATGGGCAGTAGGCCGCGATCGACGAGGGCGAGGCCGCCGACGCGGCGCAGCGCCTCGGGTCCGTAGATGGCGAGGATCCAGGCCCAGTAGGGCTGCAGCGGGACGCCGAGGGCCTTGTGTAGGGCCGCCTCGCCGCCCAGCTGGCGTGCGAGGGCGTCGAGAGCGTCGGGCCCGGTGACGGCGGCGGCGGCTGGGCCGTGAGTGTCGATGGCCGGCTGGGTGCCCGACGGCCGCTCCAGGAGCTCGCGGTAGACATCGTGCAGGCCGCCGCCGTTGAAGCAGCAGACGGCCTCGCGCGCGCCCGCGTACTCGGCAAAGGCGAGGAAAGGACCCGCGGCCGCACGGGGGGTGGACGAGAAGGGCCCTTCGGGGATGGAGGTGCGTTCCTCGTAGGCGCGCCGCGCCTGTTCATACTCGGTCTTCTCGCGCTCGAAGAAGCGCTCGAGGAGGACGGCCGGGTCGGCCGTCACCTCGCTGCGAAGCTGCAGGATGGGCACAAAGGGCGACCGCAGCCCCAGCCCGCCCAGCTCAACAGGGAAGAAGAGGTAGGCGTCGGGGAGGTCGGCCACGCCGTACCGCTGACGCAGCGTCGTCTTGAGGTAATCGGCCACGCTGGTGGCCTGCACGTCATCATCGCGCAGGCCCGGCCCCTGGAAGACCTCACGCTGGATGCGGGCGTGCGCCTCGAGCATGGCGTCAACGTGAGCGCGGCCGAAGCAGTTGGCCGGTGACCCAAAATTGGACGTGAAGAAGGTGTCGGCGTACGTGTTCCACGTTTGTATGAAGGCGAAGATGCTCTGTCGCTTGTCCTGCAGCTGTCGCCGCAGCTCGTTAATGTGCGACGTGACCATGGACTGCTGGATCTCGAAGCGGCCCGTCTGCGGCGACAACTGCAAGAAGCCCCAGCTGACGGGTCCCGTGGGCAGCGACTTGCTCACGGGCAGCGTCGACTTTCCGTCGCCCGAGATACGCACACAGCCCGCCTTGTCCTCGTCGATACTAGTGCCCGTAGCTCGGGCAAAAGACTGGAGAGCGGTCCAGGCCGTGACGGCCGTGTCGTGGGAACGATTCCAGAACCACACATCATCGAGAAGCCGGTAGAGCAAGCAGCCGCTGGTGGTTTGGTTAACGGCAAAGTCGAGGCAGAATAACGTGACCTCGCCAAAAACATCGCTGAGGACGTGCGAGGCCGGTGTGCCCCGGCGACGCGTGCGCGGTGGAGTGCCCGGGTCGTCGCTCAAAAACTGCAAGGGTGTCTCGAGAAACTTGACGAAGAAGTCTAGCCACTTCTGGGACACGCCGAAGAAGGACATGATGCTGCGGATGGTTGCGTGGGGCAAACGGTCGTTCCAACGCGCAAAGCTCGTGTGCCAGGCTGTGAACTCGCCGTGGGCACGCGTACTGACGGCTGCCTCGGTCGCGAGTATGTGAAGGAGCCTCTGTTTCTTCTGCATGGGGTTCTGTTTGGTGCCAACATGTTCAGATGGCCCGATGCTCGAGTCGGAATCGGACTCGGGATCCATTCCGAACGCTTGCGCTGCCCTGAGCATTCCCACCTTTCTCCCTGGAGCACCCCTCTCTGGACCGATTCTGTGCAAGGCATGGGATTGTAGGAACACAGGCGCTGGAGGTTGCGCTGCCGTAGGCTCTTGCTGGGCCTCTTCCTCCCCATCGATACGCTCCTCGGTTTGGCGCTCGTGGTCCAGAAGCTGGGCCACGAAGTATTCTTTCCGGAATTGGGTCCTGCGGAGCTTCTGTACGCTTCCTTTGGTAGTGACGGCACCTAGATAGTGTCGCAACCTCTTCTTCTCAGCTACTGACACCTTCTGAGTTATCCAGGGACCGCCGGAAAGATGGTGGCGGCTAAATACCCGCTTGAAAAAGACCGACCACCTGACACCAATGTATTGGAGGAACAAGGCTTGAAGCAGATCCTCGTGCATCTTGACGTCGAAGAGGCCATTGATCTTGCGATGCTCCTCCACGGGCACACTGGGGCCCCACGACCACGAATCCAATGCAGCCATGCGCATATTGAGCACGTCGGCAATTTCGGAAAGAATGGTGGGGTTGCTCTGGAAGTCTTTGAGGACCTCGCGCTTCTGGTCGGTGAGCAGGTCGGAAGCCAGCAAGCCACTGATGGTCCACTCGAGAGTGGCGTGGTCGAACTGGTCGGGCAAGGCCAGCTGTCGCTCGAATCCGACTGTCGATGTCTTGAGGTGCTGCAGGGCCGTGCCTTTCTCCTTCTTGTCCTCGGGCTCGCTGACGAACAGTTCCTCCAGGTAGTGCTGGAGAGCCTTTTCGTCGACCTCGGCCGCTTCGAAGACGTCCTTCTCCCATTGCTCCCGTGCCTTCAATCTCTGGGCGCTGCCCACGTCTTCGAAAGGCTCGGCCGTGCCGTCATCACCGGTAGAAGCGGCGGCGGAATCGGCCTTGTCGAGAGACAGCCACTCGGTGACCAACTGGGCGTAGAGGGCGGCGTACGAGTACTTGAGCGACATGGTGTCGAGGTGTTCCAGGAGCGAAGCCTCCCATTGCTGCAGGAGCTTGTCCGAGATGGAAGGGTCGTAGCGGGCCTGGGCGAGGAACAGGTCCAGGTTGTGCAGCTCCGTGTGGAGCTGTAGGGGCTTGTTCTCGGTGCCATGGTAGCAGGACTTGACGCCGTCGGCGAGGACGACGAGGCGTTGGATCCGGTCCTTCTCGGCTTGCAGAGCGGTGAGGAGGGTCGCCTTCTCGTCCTCAAACGCAGCCCGGCGCTTTGATAGCTCGTCGAGCTTGGTGGCGGTGATGTCTTGCAGGGTCTGGGAGAAGACACTGCCGCTAAGGGAAGCCATGATGGCGTGAGTGTAGATGCAGCCGGACCTCGGGTGGAAGCTGTAGGTTGTAGCTCCGAGCTGGAGACAGATGAAGAAGCAGACACCCAATGCGGGCAGCTTCCTGCTTTATAAATCAGAGGAGAGGCAAACACGAGCACGCCGTTCAAAAGTGTATAGCATGGGATCCATGGCATGAGTTTGGCTCTTTATCACCTCTGCGCTGGCTGCTGCCTGTTTCCGGAGGCAGCCCGCGCAACCACCCTAGCACAGTACCTACAGAGATAGCTTGGTTAGCTCCATCGCTGCAGCCCCCGCATTCGTGGGTACACCTCAGCCCCACATTTCAGGACAACGTAGGGCGGCGATTGTACGAAGCCAAAGGTCCAACTTCGTGGGATGCCCAGTCGACTTGAGCTGGGGCGCTGCAACCCCAGGCTTAACTTACTGGGTCTCTACTGCACAAAAAGGGGGGGTGACAGAGATAGAGTTTTGCGAAGAGCCGGATGATGTTACATAGGTCTGTTAACAGGCTGCTCGTGCGGCTCCAGCTTCCAGTGTGTGCCGCGCCACTCTGGTCCGATGCACAGTGCCGGCAGCGCCTTCCGTGACTTCACCTTGCTGTTACCCGTTACCCGGAGCAGCGATCGGGAGCTAAGAAGATGGATGCATAAAGGAATTAACCACCTAAACCGTGGAGATCATGTCAGTGTCGGCCCTCAACGCTCACCGTATTGCCCAGCTACTGCCGCCATCCCTCACCGGGGGGAAGCCCGAGTCTTCTCGTCGGTCGCGGCGCCCAAGTTCTCGATGTTATGATTGACCGAGTTACGATATGTAGATGCCCGCTCTCGTGGGAGGTGAAAGAGGACCAAATATCGCAGGGAGAGGAAAACGGCGCGCAATTGGCAGCCCGCGGTGCGGCGCAGCGCTACTCTTCTCTCCAAGGACCAGATACATCACAATGAGAGCAACTCGGGGGCCCACGGAACCCTTTCAGCTATACCCTAACTGCAAGGAGACGACAGCTCGTCAAAAGATCAAAAACACTCAAAAACCCCATGCATGCTCATACGCCGAGACAATTTTTACACACCTCCTGTTCCGCACGACAAGCGCCTGTTTCTCGTATAAACCACTACACCTTATACATTCGCTTGGGCTCGACACCTCGCATTGCCTTCAGTTTTCGAAGCACTGCTTTGAAGTCTATTGCTGTAAGTCAAGTAACCGAGGTGCTAATGGAAGGGAAAAGAAAAACCAGTTGCATACCATTCCTGCCGAGAACTTTGATTACCAGCTTCTCTTTCCTCGTCCATTGCAAGTTGGCGAGGGATTTTGTGACCGTACATTCCTTTATCTCGATGTTCCGACGCCCTTTCGTGTAATGGCACAATTGACCTGGGTTCACTGGTAGAAATTCGTGTCAGAAATTAGTAACTAGGCTGCAATGCGTTCAGTCGGGCTCACCTCTGAGAAATACAAACTCAGTCAAATTGGCGGTGTCGTAGATGAATCCGCAATTTCTCCCTTCCCCATCCAACAGGGCCAACTTTGTCCTGTTTCCAGGGGCATGGCTGTGCGACTCAATGCCCCTACGAAAGTGTTATTGCGTTTGCGATACAGGATGGCTCTCTGAACCTGCCAGGATTCAAAGGGTGCCCATTCCCAGCCTTGCGAAAGAACGGGAAATCCTCCTGGAAACGTCGACGTTGATGAACCTGTATTGATTGCGCAATCATTACCTTGAGAACCATGCTAAGTGAGAGGAGATGGCTTTACTGTAATGTACAAACCCCTTCGCATCTATCACTTTTCCAAAGCGAACCCTGATGGATAGTTCCTTTTGAAAAGGGGCTTCTCCGTCGCTCAAGGCATTCTCTGGGAAGCTCATCATAACATCCTGCCTATCCAGGACCGTGAAACTGATTCCATTTCCTATCGAAATATCCTTAGTCACTTGAGAGAATTATATTTCAGAAAGACGGGGGATATGTGACCAAGGTACAACTTACTTCTGTCCATCCGTAAGTGGAAGCCGAACAGTGGGTTCGTCCGATGTATGACGTCCCAATCGTCCACTGTCCAGCACATCTCCACATAGAACTGCCCAACGCTTGTGTCAACGGCATTATCGCGGACTTTGTTAGGCCGAGAAGCCTCGTTGGTCATCTCCTCCATGCAGTGTTCACTGGGGTCTATTACAGCCATGCTGGCTTGTATGGGATGAGAGACTTTGCATAGCAGCTCTCCAGCCGATGTATCATCGAATGGGGGTCGGGCCAGCCTGAAGAAATCGTTAGCTCCAAATGCTCTGTCCACGCCTCTTGGTGACGCACCGCAGGGATCGGGGTACTTTGGCTACGGAAACGGGTATCTGAGCCCCCAATTTGGGTGCTGTACAGACAGCATTTACTGCTTCCTTGAGATACTTTTCCAAGTACATCTGATCTGTGTGATAACTTCAACAGTGCATGGAGAAGGAACAGGAACACCAGTCCCTGCTAGCCTACCCTAAATCTCATTGTACCGAAGAATCAGAATCTCCCGCTGCCAGAAAAGCGAGTGCGTGTAGATGTAGTGGAAGTATCTCTGAAGGAGTTAGAACAGGGACTCGCCAGCTTCCAGAGCCTTGCCCCTTACTTTGATTTGTACTATGCGTAGCAAAGGCTAGGTTATCCGCTGTGACAAAGAATTACACACATAACCTATCCAAGATGCAAAATTTCCCGTAACAGCGAGCAACCGGCTGTAATTGATGCGCTATTAATTACTAGTAGCATATCTCCTACAAGGTCGGATGTTGTGTGCCAATGCTCCTCCCACGAGAATCTCGAAGGCCCTCGATAAGCATTTGGGGTTTGCCTAAGAACCCCCCCTTTCCCCCCCCCCCCCCCCCCCCCCAAAACATATTTCCATGAACAGCACACCCCGTTACGGAGGACTAAAAAGGGGCGCAGCGTCATGACACAAGCGACGCGCATCACGAGGTCCGAGACCGTGACCACTCGCGACTTCCGCCAAGCCAAGGTCCCCAAACCGGCGTCTTCGGCGTCTCGTCACGATGCTGCCTCGCAGCAGAGCGAGCAGAGGGATTAGGCGCTCAGGATCCAGAAAAGGCTCCTCGCCTCTGGCCGACAGCCAGCCGGAGGTCGGTCCGACGACAAACACCCCCTCTCCTAGCCTCATCTTCTTGGTTATCTATGGGACGCTTGGGAAGCTACGTTGGATCAAATAGAACGCAAATGCTGAAAGAAAAAAATAAATGCCTTAGATCTGGGCTTATGTGCCCTGAACATACTGGACCTGCTCGTAGGCACGTCGGTGACCACCTGATGTCGTCCACGCAAATAGTCAAGCACAGTAGTCGAGGCTGGGAAATAAAGCATGGCCGACAAGTGCAATGATTTCTCACCGCCGTTGGGGTATCTCTCGCACGAAATCCAACTCGCATACCAGTCACCTTCATACCGCCTCTCAAAGGTTAACCCCCGTCAATGACTTTAGAACCTCAGCGCATCACCACGATATCCGTCCTCTTGGTGATAGCCATACGCGGCGGCGCCGGCAACAGGATACCGTCGTCACTGCTTTCGTCGACGTCGGAGGTGCCTCCCTTGGTGACGAGCTCGGCCGTCGTCTTTGCGGCGGCGGCGGCCGTGACGCGGGCGTTGTAGCCGAAGGCGCCCCCTGCCGCGCCGCCGCCGCCCGCGTCGGCCGCCGTGTCCCACTGAGAACCGCGCAACACCGCCGTCAGCCCGATGGCGTGCGGTTCATCGCCGCGCCCGTAATGGCTCACGTAGGAGGCGGGGCGGGCCGTCGTGTGGTGGTGTAGACGGGGGTGGTGGCGGCGCGACGCCGATGACAACGACGTGGCGCCGTGCGTCAGGGCGCCCTTGGCGTAGTCCCGGCCGGTGTGGCCGTGCAGCTCGCCGCCGCCGTAAACTTGGTACCCGTACGACCGGAAGTGGCGCGACGTGCTGTCGAGCAGGCTCCGGAACAGCGGCCGTAGCGTCGGGATCGAGGCCGCTAGGATGCCGGCGTGGAGCTCGGCACTGGGGAGGCAGGGGCTGGGTCAGTTTTATGCCATGCTAAGAACACGGAAGAAAAAGAGGTGTGGCGTACGTGTTCCACAGGAAGAAGGCGTTAGACCAGGTGAAGTCGGCGTTCTCAAAAATGTGAGCGCCGAGATAGGCGCGAACGATAGCAGCGATACAAGCACTGCGGATTGGTAAAGCATTAAAAAAAGGCCTCCACCGTCTTCTGGCTTGGTGTAGGACACGAAAGAGGACGTACAAGAGACCCAGGCTCAGGGCGAACATCAAGGACAGCTTAGTCCGTAAGTTGACCTGCAACTTGAGGACCATTGGGATGGGCAGGACGACGTAGAGCACATCGGTGATAATGTTAATGGCTGGTGTGGTAGGTTGGGAATCATCAGCAATATGTTCCCTGCGACATCGACCTCCAGGCCACACTCACCGCCATTGAAGCTCCCAATCTTGGTAAAGGTAGAGTTATCGAAGCATTTGGCGTCGGCGGGCCGAGGCAGCATAAAGGCAGCTTCGGGAGGCGTGCATTGGAAAATGAGGGTGCAGAGGCACGAGATGGTGAACAACGCGAGGAATACTGCGGTCCCAGTGTCAACAGCTGTACCCTTCCGGAGGGTTTCCCACCTCCTACAATAGCTATGAGATAGATTACTGACCCACGGTACCGATGATGAACCGCCTGTACCATTGGGCCTGGGTCAGCCGCAAGAGGAAAAAGGCCACCGAGAATTTGACGGCGCTGATGCCCGTGACCAGCCTGCTGTCTGTTAGCCTTGTCTCGCGGCAAAGAAGGCAGCATGGGGGAAAGGAAAGGAGGCTTCTCGTACAGAATGCCGTGAACGTATTGCCAGCGGAGAAGGTCCGGAAAAAGGGCGAAATCGACATCCCAGATGTGTTTGCCGGCGCCGTTCTGGCACTCGCCGACGAAGCAGACCATGGAGCCGACGGCGGCAATCTTTGGCGTTTCGCCGTTAGCCACACGCACCCATACGCGCGCGCACATATACACACACATGCGTCCCCCATACGCACACGATGGAAAGAGCTCGGCGGGGACTAAAAGAATTCAACACGTACCAGAGCCGCAATCATGACCGAGTCGTCTACCCCCATTGTTTTAATCATGACCTGGCGGACCCAGATGCGCAGAGCCACGATGGTGAAGGAGAGACCCAGAAAGAGGCCGGCGACGCCCAGAATCAGCGGCGCGTTGGTGTCGTCGGCGGTCGGCGACGGGCCCGGAGGCGGTAGTGCTGGCGTACCACCGGCTTCCTGTCGCGACTCCATGTGGGACGGCGCGCTCATGGCTGATGACAGGGAAGAGGGAGGAATAAAGCCGAGAGAAGGAAGTGACAGGCCACCGCTTTGACGGCAGACGGAATGACGAAGAGCAGCCGAGATCTGCACGCGGTCATGATATATCCAACTTTTACGGAGGGGGAACGGGGACCAAGGCGAGAACCGCGAACGGGGAACGAGGCATGTTTCTCTTGGGGGGCGTACAAGGAAGATGTGGAGACTGGAGACTTTTCGGGCACGCCTCCCGTCCGGTTCTCGATCCAGGCTGCATCGGGTGTCCCGGGGCTTTTCCGTTTGCTCGTTCGTGGGGCCTGGTGCTGCTATGTCACGCGGGCCGTTGCCTCGCAGTGGAGAGAGACAAGGAGGCAAAGAGAGAGAGAAAGCAAGAGAGGAAGAGATGATGGAGCATAGAAACAGCTGTCTCCCCACCCTGGAGCACATGGAAAGGCGCCTACAGATCGGTGGATCGAGACACTGCCGACGCAAAAAGCTCCGAGCCGCTGCCCCGTCCTGTCTTCTACCGCAGCGGCCATATCACCACACCACCACCGCCGTCACCACCATGGTAGCTACTCAACTTATGCTTGCTGTTGTTGCTGGTCAGTCAACCTGCCTGGTTGAAATCCCATCTTTTGACCGACGCCGACAGGGACGCACAACGGGCGAGCCCCTTGACTGGCCGTCCCCGTGAGAGCTAGTCGGGGATTTGGCACGAACGGGCGGGGGACACAAGCATCCATGCAATGCGACTTATTTTCCCACTTCCTCGCCGCAGCTGTGGGTGGCGTGTCTCAGCAGGTCGCGGGTACATGCGACGCCAGCAGCTTTCCAGACAAGGTCCCTTCCCCTCAGGACGTGCTTCATTTCCGGCGGGCCGGCCGGTCGGCCTGCCTTCCTAGCGGCGGCGAACCATCAACTCGGCCTGCGGCAAGCTTGGTGGGGAGTGGGTACGGGCGTGGGTGGCTGCAGGAACGCATGGCTCAGCATGATGAGAGAGGCCGGAAGAGGGAAAATGGGCCGGTCTAGATGTTGACATGACAAGGGGGTTCATGAGGAGCAGAGGCAGCTCGAGGGCAGCGATCATGGGTTCACGGGTGATAATGGAGGTATCGTGCTCACAAGTCATGCTCACCAGAGACACCGGAAACCGAAGCCGTTAGTCTGATGAATGAATGAATCAAGTCCTCTCATGATGCACCTATCTCTTCGGGCATGTGTGTAGGGCGGGGCGAGCTTGCATGTGCCACAACGGTAACAGATCTCGCGGGTCGGCACGTGTGGGGGATGAGCGGCCTCGGCCCCAGGCACCTAGCGACGTTGATTGCGATGAAAATCATCCTGGACGGAGGCAGAATGGAAAACCGGAAAGAGGATGTGCAGACGGTACTGCGGTGCAGTGTCAGCACCCTTGGTGGGGGGAAAGGGGGGGGGGGGGGGTTCAACAACACGAAGAGAGCGGAAGTGGGATTGGTGGCTAAAAGACCCATGACAAGGACCCCGGATATTGAGGGTTATGCCGCCGAACGAACCGAGAAGGTCCTCGCTTAGCTCGAAGGTTCTGCAGAATGCTACTGCGATGCAATCTTCACCGGCAAAAACACGAACATGGCTACGCTGTAACGTTGGGATATGAGAGGGCGGCGGTTGGGGCGCCCACCAATGCAGAAGGGACGGCTATAGTGATCATGGCCGACACGAGACTTGGCCAACCCCATTTTTCAATCTACGTTGAAATAACCTGGGCAGGTAGATATCCAATCGGCCCTCCCAGAAACAGAGAAGGGGGTTCTCCCGGATGGCGACTCGGAGATGGTGGCTGCACTCGCCCGTCGCGGCTAAAGTGGCATGGCCGTATCGGCTTCTTGCCGCGGCGTGTCTATGGAGGGTAGGCGGCCGGAAGTGCACCCAGGCCCACCATCCTTCATCGACTTCTGCGTCCCCCACGCTTGCAGTATCGGCATTTGCCACGCCGGGACCGGGCGCCTTCTTCGGCGGCGGCTGATGGCAGGCAGGCAGACTCCCGCTTCCTTCCGCCCGAATGCGAGGCGGACGTCCTCTGTTACACTGCTCGTTGTTATTGTCTGTCCTTTGAGCTCTGCCCGGCGTGGGTTGTTATTACGCACGTCTGTAATGTCATGCCTGTAGACGGGAACACTAAACTACCTCTTACTCAATTGGACAGTACCTACTCCCCTGGGGAGGTTGGCAGGCAGACCGGCCAGCCAGTCGGCCAGCAGGAAGAGCATCTCCACCACACACGGCCCAGGATAACATCGAGGATGCCCATGCACTGGCCCGGCGGTAGCTTCGACAATGGCGGGCCGGCCAGCGGGAAACAGTGGGAATGAGGGCAGAAGGAGAGGTTTGACAGGTGGTATTCGTCCCAGGCCTGTCCTGGTTTCCTCTCCCAGCCCCTGCAATCCCGTGGCCGCCTAACCCTGGCTGCCCGTAGGCCCTAGCCGGTGGAGCCACAGCCCTGTCAGCGACCGGGCGGCGCTCACGGTCAGCCCTCCCGTCGACGCAGTCCCACTGTTCCTAATCCAAAGAGATTTTTACCCCTGGCGGGACGGGAGCGCGAACCGGTCGCACATGCTGTTTGGTTCATCTGAGATTCGTGCAATGATGGCACGCCTTCTGTCGACTGCACTCAACAACACAGCGCCCCGACTTTGCCCTCTCGAAGCAAGATTCTATTGGCTCGAATGCCCAGGCATCGCAGTCGAGCCCACGGCGAAAGAAAGACGGGCGCCGGGACTGCCCGCCATAGCACACACAAGTTAGACCGCGAACCATCGGCGAGACCCGCCAAGTAACCGACAGCCGGAGTCGAAAGCTGCTCCTGGAAACGTCCCCGCCATATACCACGCAGATTATGCGGATCGTGGTGGAGCGAGCCAGGGGTCACTACTGGCCGGATGCCGACCGAGAGACAGGTCCGCAACCCTGTCGTACTGGCCTCGGGTGTCTAGGGGCAGCAACGAATTGGGGCCCCTTTTCAGAGTTCCCTGCGCCGGATCAAACTCTCCTGGCTCGCTGGCAGGGCTGTGTAGGTATTTGGACTCCAGTCCGGCCCTTGCTCGCCTAGAGGAGATTCCGAACCCCAGTCGAGAACGTTTAGCCGCCGGTACGGCCCCTCCTTTCCGCGGACCCCGTGCAGACGTAGGTATGTAAGTAGACAAGGGCCCGACAGAGACAGAGGTCGTCGTGGTGGTGGGTATAACTGCTCGTATACTGTGCTCGGTACCCGGGACCAGGGAACACTTGCCCCTTCGCGCATGCCTGCTGTCGTATCGGATGCTACCGCTAAGTGATGCCAGTCTTCCTGCCTCGAGGCAAGTCAATGGCTTACGAGACGACATTCTTGACTGTGTACCCATATTGTTGCAGAAGAACGAGCTCGCGTGCTACGACTGCATTGCCCTCCGTCATATGGTCATCTCGTCCGGTCGCCATGCGGTTGCCACGCTCGCAGCAGGATTCGCGCCCACTTCATGGTACGGCATCAAGGGGAGAAGCGCAACTGACTTACCCAACGGATGCTATCGGCTCCTGGTAGCTGAAGGCTCCTTATTTTAGCACAATTTCGCCAGTCATGCCTGCTTGTGGAGCCGCCTATGCGAAGACCCTGACCCGTGCGTGGAGATTCCACATGTGAGTCGGAATCCAGCCGGGGCCGTCGACCTCGTCCCTTAAGCACATACAGAGGCCAAGGGTCAGAAAGGTCCGGTCCCACCGCGAGAAGCAATCTAGACCGCGGACCACATTTGCGCCGGTTGGCCGACGGTATGAGCCCATCGACCCCTTCTCATCGTCCGACAAGGCCGCCGGCAATGGGTCTGGCCGGTGCCCAGACGCTGCCGAGGGCCGGATATACAGGCTGAATCAGGCAGCTCTCGGGGGCGGCAAACTGATGCTGCAGGTTATATCTGACGCCCTTCTCGCGCGTACCCTGTGTGGCGTCTCCTGTCTCTCACCACAGGCATGCACATTGCCTTACCCACCCCGAAGCCGTTTCACCTGTCATCTTCCCTAGACAACTATCCATCCTTGCCGGTATAACCTTGTCGCACGTGGCAAGCCGCCCAATATGCAGTTCGCAGTAAGCGCCGCGGCCCTGCTCGCCCTGGCCTCGTCGGTCGTAGGCTATGTGCCCGAACCGACCGAGGCGACGGACCTGCTCGCGAAGGCTAGCCTGCAGAAGCTCACAAATGCGGCGGTCGACGGGTCGCTGAAGGAGCTGCTGGCGACCAAGGGTGTTGCGCAGGATTGCAACATTGAAAACGCCTCGATCCGACGAGAGTAGTAAGTTGCTCCGATTTATCCCATCTGGGCTGGCGCCCCATGACCACTGACTGATCCTTGGCTCGCAGTGCCTCCCTTTGCACCAAGGAGAAACTAGCCTACACCAGGGCCGTCAAGTGTCTCATGGCGAAGCCGGCCCGCACTCCGTCGTCGCTGGCACCGGGGGCCAAGTCGCGGTATGACGACTTCGTGGCCACGCACATCAACGCAACCAACACAATCCACTTCACAGGCAATTTTCTCACGTGGCACCGGTACTATATCTGGTCCTTCGAGAAGGCACTGCGCGATGAGTGCGGTTATGAGGGTTACCTCCCGTACTGGAACTGGGGCAAGTCGGCGCAGGACCCGGTCGGGTCCCCGTACATGGACGGCAGCAAGTACTCGCAGGGCGGCAACGGCGAGTACGAGGAGCACGCGTGCACGCCGGCGCTGATCAGCGGACTGGGTTGCATCCCGCCGGGGTCGGGCGGCGGATGCGTGGAGACCGGGCCCTACGCGGGCATGCGGGCGAACCTGTCTGCGACGGGGCCGACGTTCCCGGGGGTGCCGGCGGGGCAGGCGAGCCTCGGGTTCCAACCGCGGTGCGTGAAGCGCGACATCTCAGCGTGGGTGACGCGACAGTGGTCGACGGACGCGCAGTCGGCGGACCTGCTCAGCAACCCGGCCTACCAGACGGGGCTCGCGGCCTTCCAGGACCGGCTCCAGGGCGGCAACGCGTCCGACATCTGGACCTCGCCCTTCTTCGGCGTCCACACGGCCGGCCACTTCGCCTATGGCGGCGACCCCGGCGGCGACGTCGCCAACTCGCCCAACGACCCCATGTTCTGGCTGCATCACGCCCAGATCGACCGCACCTGGTGGATTTGGCAGAACCAGCGGCCCCTCGAGCGCGCCCTGCAGGTCGCCGGTACCCGCACCATCCTCAACTTCCCGCCCAGCGACCCCGCCACCCTCGAAGACTTGCTCGATCTGCACTACACGGCGCCGCCCAGCGCGCTCAAGAACCACGTGAGCTCGCTCGGCGGGCCGTATTGCTACATCTATGTGTAGCCGGGAGGGACCCGTCGGGGGCAATGGGGGCGTGGCAGGTGGGCGTGGGTAGATAGAGTTAATACAGATATTTGAACCTAGCTTCCTGGCTTTGTATCACGGCCGATGGCATCTGGGAGATCGGTTGTGGCGTGCGTCTCTGCTCTTCTATTGTTGAGTGCTGTCCGCTTAGAGTTCGAGATGGATGCCGCTTGTGTGCAAAGGTGGGAAACGAGACCGATAGACGCTTCGTGCGAGGCAATGTGGCTGTGCCTTGTCATAGTGCACTCAAAACAACGCGGACGGCCCTAATGGCGGCAGAAATGTTCGCTTCGGAGACGACATGGAGAAATGCATCCATCTCCTGGAACAACGGAGACATGGGATCGGTGGCCAATGCATGGGTTGTGGATGGTGGCGACATACTTGTGCTGATGTTGATATAGACCCAGGAGGGGAGGGCTTATGTCCGCCGATCCGAGCTAGAACTTTTAGTGAGGAGCTCTCACAGTGGACGCCCAACTAGTGGCATTGCTGAGTGGCTACAGCACCTACAGCTCGCTCGCTGGGAGGAGCACAACATGAAGCTACGACATCCTCAATCCCACGACACGACTGCCGAACTCGAACCGCACGCCTCTCCGCTCGAGGAGCTACCTCCCTCTCCGGGACCGTATTGCAACATGGCTCCCAAACGCAGGCTCTCCGCCGCCGCCGCCAACCCCGAAACCGACGGCGACGCGCCGCGCCCGCCTCCACCGGCCAAGCGACGACGGCTCAGCGCCTCGGCCCGCGATCGCCTGTCGCCGCTTTCGGACGAGCTGCTGGTGCGCATCCTGTCCCTGGTGCCGCTGGCGACGCTGCTCAGCGTGGCGCCCGTGTCGCGGCGGTTCCGCCGGCTCGCCGACGACTCGCAGCTCTGGCGCCGCCTCTACTACGCTCACTTCGTCCTGCCGCGCGCCCTGCGCCTCCCGGGCTTCCGCGCCGCCGGCGCCGCCGCCGCCCGCGACCGCAAGCTGCTGTACTCGGCGCGCCGTGCCGTCTGGGCCGACGGCCAGCGCGGCGGCTGGGTCAACCTGCACGACGACGCCCACGGCGACCGCCCCGCCCGCGATTGGAAGAGCCAGTACAAGCTGCGGCACAACTGGGCCCAGGGCAAGTGCGCCGTCGAGGAGCTCGCCGTCGGCGAGGCCGCCCGTCTCGACTCCGACGCCGTGGCCGACACACCGCGCAAGATGCTCGTCAAGGTCTCCGAGGGCATCGCCGTGACGGCCGACGCCACGGCCGGCCTGCGTGCGTGGCACCTCCGCACCCGGAGGCTCGCGGCCCAAACCGACCTGGGTTCCGAGGCGACCGCGGCCGTGGCCCCCAGCTGTCTCGCCATCGACGACCAGCATCTCCCGTCCCAGACGCTCGACATCGCCGTCGGCTTCTCCGATGGCAGCTTTGGTGTCTGGCGGCTACATATAAGCAGCGGTGCACTGTTTAGACGGTACCGCCACGAGAAGTCGACAAATGGCGAGCTCGTGGGGGTGGCCTTCTCGTACCCATATCTTCTGACCGCCACTCATTCCGTCCTGGTCTCTCTATACACCTTCGATCGGCCGCAGGCACCACCACCGAGCGCGGCCGCGCAGAGTTTGCCACCCGAAATGGAGGCAGCAATAGACTGCGCGGCGGCCAGGGAAGCTGACCACCATGCCCTGAACGAGTCGGGCCGCTGCCACTCCTCAAAAGAGACCAAGCCACAGCCCACAAGGCACGGCGCGATACTCGAAGCACCATATCTGCTCACATCACTGAAGTCGCACACCTCAAGGGCACCGCTCACGCTGTCGATACGCAAGACGGCCGCTTCCACCATCGCCTCGATTGCCTACACCTTTTCCACCTTACAGGGCTGGTCCCTGGGCATACAGGATCTTCACTTGCGACCGTCGTCCTCCAGCGTCAAGGCAGCCCCGGAAATCACCACGACCCGCCTTGCCTACACCCCTCCCATGCGTGCGGCGCCATCCCAGATGCTGTCGCCGCCCTCGTCGCCGCGCCGGCCCAGGCCCCACCCCAGCTCTGCTCAGCCCGGCTGGAGAGACGAAGAGGGTCCGATCAGCCTCAGCTACACGCATCCCTACCTGCTCGCAACCTTACCCGACAACACGCTGATCTTGTACCTATGTACCTCCAACGCCACGTCCCTCACCATCTCGCCGGGCATCCGCCTGTGGGGGCACACGTCCGGCATCAGCGACGCCGAGATCACATCCCGAGGAAAGGCCGTGAGCGTCAGCTGGCGCGGGGAAGAGATCCGCGTCTGGGAGCTCGAGGGTCGGGCCGGGGGGAGCAGCATTGAGGTCCGAGCCACGGGGCCCACCGCTAGTACTGGGGGCGCCGCGGAGGACCCGGATGCAAAGGATGGCAATGCGCCTATCCTGGACCCCGGTTTTGACGAAAGGCGGAATTGGGTTGGCTTCGACGACGAGATGGTCATAGTACTGAAAGAGTCGGGCCAGGGCAGGGAAAGCCTGCTAGTGTACGACTTCACCTGACGGCCCGGCGTGCGCCGCCGAGACGACGGAGCGGTTACAACTACCCGGTACATCGGCAGGGCTCTTTCCTGCAAGGTCGTCCGCACCTGCAGGACGTACGTGGGGAGATTGCAACCTCGTGCTCATTCATTGGCCGACCCAGACGACACTACATCAACCGACGCTGACCCCAGCAAAGCCCATAGCCCGAAATTGGCATGCCAGCCTCTCCACCAGTCGGCCTCTCCATCACCCTGTTTCTGCTGTGCAGGTATCCCTGGGTTCAACTGGCGATTGGTCAATATGGCCAGACACGGAAGACGGCGTGCGCCATGTTCACTGACGGGGGCGTCGCCCGGAAATTGGCTGACGGGCGGCTGGGAACCGGCGCTTGTACGAACGGCCTGATCTACCACCCGTCGTACACGTCGCTGATGCGTTCGCAGACCCAAGCTGTCGGATCCCGAGCTGTGTCGGACTTGTATGTTTTGTGAAGCATGAGAACATGGAACGACACGGCGACTGCTTGGACGAGCTAGTATCAGGCCTGGCGGTCAGAGAAGATTCGATCCTCCACGGCGTCATCACCGACGTTGAACCCGCTCGCTCAACGCCGCTGGCGCGGCCCGTGAAGCCCGACACCGGGCACCGCATCCACACTCTCCCCGTCGAGCTGAGCCAGTACATCACCGAGTCGTTGGATCTGCGGAGCATCAGCCGGCTGACGCGCGTCAGCCCCTGGTGCAAAGCCACCATCGAGCGGCTACCGGCCTACCAGGCGTTGCTGCAATATGCGCCCGAGGCGCTGGCGGCCTTGGGGCGGACGCGGCTGGCGCCGCACGTCACGGTGCTCGCAGCTTACGAGGCGCTCATAACGGACCAATGCGCGTATTGTGCGCGCTTCGGCGGCTTCCTGTTCCTGCCGACGTGCGAGCGCGTCTGCTTCGACTGCCTGCGCGACGACCCGCGGCTGCTGCTGACGACGCCGGCGGCGGCCCGGCGCTGGCTCGGCCTCGGTGACGCGCAGCTGCGCCGCCTGCCCGCCCTACGCAGCCTCCGCGGCGCCTACGGCACCAAGCCGCCCCGCATCATCTGGCGCCGCCGCCTCTGGCTCATCAGCGCCCGCCAGGCCAAGGCTGCCGCCCTCGCTCTTCACGGCTCGCCCGCCAGCCTCGATGCCTACATGGCCTCGGTCGCCCCCTGTCGCGCCGCCGCCGCCGCCGAGGAGGCGAACTCGCTCACGCCGCGCGCGGTGCGCGTCTTCGACCTTCTCCGACGGCTGCCCGCGGGCCCCGCCGGCGCCGACGACGCGGCGCTCGCGCCACTGCCCCTCGAGGAGCTGGACGACTTCGCCGGGCTCGCGGCGATCCGGTTCCCGGCGCTGCGGCTGCGGCGGGACGGCGGGCGCGTCGCCGAGCGCGGCCACCTCTGCCGCGGCTGCCAGGTCAGCTTCACGTCTCAGTGGCGCAGCCCGCTGGTGCAGGCCGAGCTGCGCATGGCGCGATTCCTCGCTGTCGACGTCGATGGCCTCCACGCTGCCCTGGGCCGCCCGGCCGCCGCCGTCGTCGACGTCCCCGCGGCCCTGCTTGCCCTCCGGACCCGCTTGCGCCCCCGCGCCGAATTCATCGCCCACGTCCGGCGTTGCTACGGCGCCCGCCTGATGCTGTCGGACGCCGACGCCCGCTTGTTGGGCATAGCGGCGGCGGCGGCGCCTGGAGAAGGAGGCGAGGAAACGGAGGAGCGGGAAGGCGTCGCAGGCTCGCGCTACGGTTCGGCACCCGCCCTTGTGGCTGCCGTGGCGGATTAAAATGTGTCTTGGATCGGATACTTCCTAAAAGGGGAGGGCGCTTGCCTGCGTCCCTTCTATATGGGGAGGGGAGGGGCTGGCGGATTGCGGGTTGGTGCGGGCGGTACGGCTCCTAATACGCAGAAGCACGCTGAACTTGATTGTGCCGCCCTGGGCGACTCGAGTTCTTTTCGATTTGGGCCAAGAGGCGAAGAGCGCGGCCGGCAGAGAGCTTATACTCGGGGATGAAGGTTGGGAATCTAACTGGAGAAATATGCATACAGAACCCAAGTAGATCAGAGTGATCAAGACATGCGCAATTCCAAAACCCTTCCAGCTTACTTCTTGGCCGTGAAATCCCCTCAAGGCGGTATTCCACGCGAAACCAAGTTACCGGAGTCTCAGGAAAAGGCCCCAACGCCGTTTAACGGGCAGATGTCTCAGGCAGTATTCCGTCCAATGTCGGAGTCGCGGCCCAGCGAGACGGCCCGGGGGTCTGGCTGGTCCAACACCACGGGAACGATTAAGCACGCTTTTTCGACAGAGCGTGGTGAAGAAGAGATATAAGACCTCGGCGACGGCCCCGACGAGGAAGTTCTGATCTTGCCTCTGTATCGCACCATCACTATTCCATCTTCTCTTCACCCGCGTCTCTGGTAGACCTTTTTCCCGCTGTTATTTTACTAATCTTCCCACCGACGCCTTCTCTTTTGAGCCTCTTTTTTCAAATTTCGAACCCGCCTTTCCCCCTCCACATCCATCACCATGCGCTTCGCCGTCCTCGTCAGCACCCTCGCGGCGACAGCCGCGGCGGCGCCGGTCGCGGGCTTGTCAAGTGAACTGTTGAATTCGGTGACCTCCACCAACAGCGCACTCGGCAACGGGGCCCAGGCCGTCGTTGGATTTCTCCCCGTTCAACTTTCCTCCGGTAAGTTTTGGGACCGCCGGATGGGCACGAGGAAGAGAGAGAAAGAGAGTCTCCGGGTGATCTACCGAGGACACAGTTCTAACCCGCCCGTTTGCTCACTAGTAACGGGGAGCAAAAGGCACGCCGAAGCGGCGCCGGTCGCGGGCCCGCCGGGCAAGCGGGGGATAGAGCCAAGCGGCGTGGTCACCCTGGCCAACAGCGCGACCGTCTTCATCACCGATACCGCCGCTAACCGTAAGTTTTGGGACCATCTGATGCGCAAGAGAGAGAGAGAGTACGGGTGATCTACCAAGGCCACAGTTCTAACCCGCCTGTTTATCCACCAGTTTTCGGACAGAAACGGCACGCCGAAGCGGCGGCCAAGCCCAACAGTAAGCGGGGGACTGTCAGCTCCCTTGAGTCCGCAATCTGCGGCGCAGTTGAAGTCATCAGCAATACTGCCTCGACGGGTAAGTTTTGGGACCGTCAGATGCGCACGAGAGAGGGGGTCCGGGCGATCTACTGAGGCCATAGTTCTAACCTGCCCGTTTTATCCGCTAGTGGTCGGGCGGAAACGGCACGCCGAAGCGGCGGCCAAGCCCAATAGCAAGCGGGGGACTGTGGTGAGCGCCGGGACCACCGCGGTCAACGGTGTGGTCCAGACCGTCGCTCAAACTTTCCCCAGTAAGTTTGGGACCGCTTGATTGGCACGAGAGAGGGAGTCCGGGTGATCTACCGAGGCCACAGTTCTAACCTGCCCGTTTTATCGGCTAGCGATCGGACGGAAACGGCACGCCGAAGCGGCGGCCGAGCCCAACAGCAAGCGCGGCGAGCTGTCCAAAACCGATGCCACGGGCGCTGCCAGTGAAGCCGCTATTAGTGTCGGTAAGTTGGATTTGCGTGCCCGGAGGGAGCGGCGCGCGATGGCTAACGGTTTTGCATGGGTAGACCTAGAACGGCGCGACGTGGGCGCCGAACCCGCGCCGCGGGTGTGATGTCTACTTTTCCCCATCGCTAAGGCTGGAGGAGACAAGCTATGCTCTCTCCGGGCCGAATGGACGAAGACGAAAACAACGGAAGGATGGAGACTTTCGGGGTGGATATGGAGGGTGGTGTAGGTTGAGAGGAAGGGGTCGGGGCCAGTTGCAAACGGCAGTGGTGCTTGTAGAATACCCCAGGTTGCGTTTAGAAATAAGACAAACCAGCTGTGCTGGTTCTGCCGTCAGGTCGTATGTTTGCCCTTTGCATCCCGCTCAGTAGACGACATGACCAGAACAAACGGCCGCCCACCACGCCAGCACCTCTTCTTCGCAGCGGCCTGCCTCTGCTTGCCCGTGTAGATGCGACGGTGGCCCTGCGCGCTCCTGCCGATATTCTCATCAGCTCCAGCTCGCGTTTCGCCTCCGCGCACGGGAGAACTACTTGGGGCCAAGACGGGGAGGGCCCAAGCTCCCGTGGGGGAGGAAACGTACCTGGAGCTAAGACGATCCATGACATCAGAAGGCGGGCGGCCCATCGTCAGGGTCCGTTTTGGGGGACAGACGGGTGACTGCCTATGATGATGCATCCAGCCTTTTGAGATGCGGCAGGCGGTGGTGGTACTGGTGACGAATGGTATGATGTGACGAGCTGTTTCGTTTTTCCTTTTGTTTCTTTTCCGCACTCCTGAACCTCTCTTGTCCGATGATCAACCTACCTATCCATCCCAACCCTCCAACCTCAATGGAAATACCAGCGGGACCGTCCCAAGAGCTGGAAGCATTGTTCAGTCTAACCCTACCTCGAACGACGTTTATTGAGGCTTCTCAGGGCTGATCTTCCCTGACAATCCGACTGCCTGTGCATAGCGAAACCCCATCACTTGTCCCCTGTGCGATCGAACTCTTTTCATCCCGCGGTAGCAATTTTTTCATCCTTTCTCAGCAACTAACCTGGTAGCCCCGCCTTGACATCACTGTCGCGCCACGATGGTCACCACGCGCGCAGCCGACAAGAAGGGCGATGCCCCCGCCACCGAGCCGGCCGCCGGCACAAAGCACGACGTAGACGACAAGCCCGCGTCTGAGGCCAAGCGGACCAAGACCGAGGGCGACGGGAAGCAACAAACCACCCTTGAGGATACGCTACAAAGGTAAGACGCTTCTCACACTCGCTTCAAGGATGATCGCCACGTGATATTGGTCTGACAAGGGGAATCTAGCGGTGCCAAGAAGGCCAAAAAGAAGGCCGAGTCGAGCAACGGGAAAGGAAAAGAGGGCGAGGCTGGTATCGAAGAGAATGAGATTGACAAGAACGGCTCAAAGGCCGGCGATGTGAAAAAGGAGACTACACAAGAAGATGAGAAGCCCCCGTCGGCCCCCGCCGCAGACGCCACGGGGAAGAAGGACCAAAGCAGCGCAGTCGAGCCCGAGGCGCGCGCCGACGTGGTGCCGTCCAGCATCCTGGAGAAGGGCATCATCTACTTCTTCTTCCGGCCGCGCGTGGGGGTGGAGGAGGCGCACGGGGTGGAGGACGTGGCGCGCAGCTTCATGGTGTTGCGGCCGGTGCCACACGACGCCAAGCTGGGCGCCGGCCCCATCGGCGACGCCGGCAACAGCCGGCTGCTGGCCATACCCAAGAAGACGTTGCCAACGAGCGGCCGCGAGCGCTGGATCAGCTTCGTCGAGAAGACGCACGCAAGCTTTGCCGCCCTCAAGGACGACTTCCTCTCGGGCGCCGAGTACGAGACCAAGACGGCCGGTACCCGCCATGCCATGCCCGCTACGCCTGTTGGCGAGGGCGTCTACGCCATCACCACAACGGGCCGCGAGAGCCATCTGGCCTACATCCTCACGCTACCGCGCGAGCTCGGCGACGCCCAGACCGACATCGGCCTAAAGCGCAAGGGCAGCTTCATCGTGAGCACCAAGAACCCTCAGACGCCGTCGCCGGGCAACATGCAGATGCCCAAGGGGCCCGAGTATCCCAAGGAGTGAGTGGTCGTTTGCTACCCGCTTCCTTCTCCCAGTCGCTTTACCCGGAATCCCCAGCTAACCATCACTACTCCTCCACTTTTGGCAGGGTTCAGGACAGCTTTCGCAACCTGCGCTGGGCCCCGACGACACCGGCGCACCTCGACTACGCCAACACGCAGATCCTGTTGGTGGGCGAATCGTCGGGGCTCGACAAGGCGGTGAAACCGCAGAGCCGGGACGCCAAGGCGGGCCGTGAGGCGCCCGGCGAGGAGCTCGACAAGCTCGAGGATGAGGACACGCGCCGCATGCGGGACCTCGCCGGTGACGACGCTGAGGCCGTCTACCGCGACCTGCAAGCCGGCGTCGACGGCTGGCCCGACATGGCCACCACCTTCTAGGGACCGTGTGTCGGAAGCGTAATGACTGGTGATCGTCACAACGACTGCGTACTACGAACCCTCGCAGGTCGGTCTGAAGCTGGTTCCATTGAAGCGCCGGGTGGGCATTGGCAGATTCGCAAAGCCCCGATCATTGGTAGCAACGGTTTCCACGCCTGCAGTCTTCCCTCGGGAGTCCTCAAATTGCAGTATTTTAGTTTTAACAAAAGTGACGAGAGGTATCGTCGAACACGAGCTGACTGGGGGCGGAAGTCGTTGGAAGCAGCGGGAGCAGATGGGCAATGTTTTCATGTTCCCATATACGTACCCTCTGTAGATGAGGGTGCATATGAACGCTGGTACTTCGGCCGAGCAGCTTTTGGTCCGAATTCCTTGCATCTGAACGTCGAGGCCTAGTGTAGCTGGGCTTAAGTTGGATATCAGCGCCGGGGTACGTCAGAAGTAGCCGGGACAGCCTTCTCCTGTATGATTGGGATGAACACCGAACTTGGTATCCGCGAAGTGTAGAAGTTGGCACAACTTTGTCCTGTCGCTCTATTGCCGTGTGGATCGGGGTAATCTTTGACGTTCATTCCACGTTGGTCGTCTTCGTAGTTTTAGCGTCCTGACTTGTGTCAAGCCAGCGCCACGAAGTAACGAACACGCTCTTCCATTGTACCTCCGGCGTTAGCGACCCCGACAAGACACTCGGAAGCCCCGAGACGAGGTGACAGCTCGGAGGCCGAGTCTGCGCCGACTGTGCGGCAGCGGCGCAGTATTTCCGCGGCGAGGAAGGGGGCGTGGATACTCAAACGTCTCTCAGGTCCAGCTAAGCCGTCGACGCCGGTCTGTCACTGTAGATCGGGAAAGGTGAAGGCGGAAGCAACGGTGTTGGCAATATCATGGCGGCAAAGAGGGAAGCGAAACGAGGAGCAAAAGCCGAGCAAATATCCATTGCGTAGGGAGAAATCGTATCGAGCAAGGATTGGAAGGAGGGCTGGTGGGGTCAGAAATGACCGTCAAACATCTCAATTGGCTGGGATTTGTATGTTCAGTTTCCATAGATGGGGTTCGGGCTGTTCTGTTGGCGATACATGGTGCCTCACTGAGCTTTCACAGAGGATAGGTAACAATGAGGTAGGCAGCTGGAGGCACCCGAGTCAGCCCTGTTTGCTTGGCCCACATGCCGCGCGATGGGTACAACGCCCAGGCCCCGAACTTGCGATGGATGCCGATTTTATGACGTGCGCGGTGGACGGGTATTTATCTCGGAGCAATTTGAGGGTAGGCGGAAAGCGGATTCCATGGGTGGATGGGCACGAATGGATGCCAGTGCAGACACACGATCCTACGATGTCGGAACCGTCACGCCTTCCAGGGGCCGATGCTGAGTTGGGGCCAGGGAGTCTCAGCAGGTGGAAGGCGAGCCGGGGGGCTGAATTAGTGGCAGGCAGACGCCGTAGCTTCCCCGCTGTGCCTGATTCGGAGGTTGCGATCTACATCTCCCGACATACTCTCGTCGCTCCCACCACAAGGACTAAGTGCGATGCAACTGATCTGACATGCCTGGGGCTGGTAAGGACCGATGGCATTCTCACAGTAAACTCACGACAGGCAAGTGCCATAGGTCATTGGTAGGAGGCAGTACAAGCTGCCCGTCTTTGGTAGGCGTGGCTGCTCACCATGGCGTCGGAACCGGAAGGGGGTGTGATATGTACCCTGTGACGCCCTCGTGCTGGGCATTGCGGACGCGACGCTGCTCGAGGCTCAGAAAAAGGACCCAAAGGGAGACAGGTAAAGACATCCATGGTCGGACTGATCCAGGGTGGATGTAACGGGGAGAAAAGCACCGTCGAACCGCTGGATCGCCCGCTAAACAACCAAAAAAGCGTCGCCGCTGGGCCGTTACTTTCATCTCATGGCTTTAACTGCCTAGCCCGCTCAGCCGCTCCCTCCCTTCAGGCCATCGTTAAATACCGCGTCCGCCAATCAACGCGGCCCGGCTGCCGCCCTTTCCCGATGGCTTGTTAGACTGCCGGCCAACGATGTGCCATCGCATATACGAGGAGACGCACACGGCTGCCCCCTCTCGCCTAAGACAAATGTCCCATCCGCCCTTGGCCCCGCCCCGTGAGACGGGACGCGGAATGTGTTCCCGCCAAGGGTTTCCCCATCGAGTCACGGCACGCGACCCAAACGGGGCTGTCGGCGGTGCCGCCCCCGCCAACCGCAACTGCCCGCAGTCGTCCGCCCGCTAACTCGGACGGCCTCTCCACTTGGCCCGCGCTGTCTGGGGCTGGATGCTAAAGGAAGTGGCGATCCGCATGCCGGCGTGCCATGGCGTGGTACGGTCAGGACGGCGCGACGGGCCAATCCGACCTGGCCGGGACCTGAAGCGACACTTCCGAGGTGGCACGAGTGCGGCTATATGAACCATTGCCTGTCACTCTCCATCTCTAACATCCTGTGCTGCTCATCTTCTACTCTTGTACCCAAAGACGTGTCCCCGGTCCCCTCCCACGTCGTCCCACTACATCTTGTGCCGGACCGCCTTGCCAGCCCCTTCCAGCCCGTCGTCATATTCCCCGACCACTGTCGCCACGATGAAGTTCCAGTCCGCCATTGCGCTGTTGGCCCTCGGTGTTTCGGCTGCCAATGGGCAGCAGAACCAGACGGGCCCCTTCTTGATGCACATCAAGGGCACTGAGCCGGGCAGCGCTATCGATGGTGAGCTTAGCACACGCGACGTAATCTGACATCAGCGTGCCCCAACTAACCGTGTCTGCAGGTCACGGTTATGGATGCCACATTGGTGCCGCCATTGAAGCGTTGTGTTACACCCCCGGCCCGCCTCCCGATGGTGATAAAGCCGCATCGTACTCCTTCTATTTCAACTATACAGAGGGGAACTTGAGGGGCGATTGGCTGATCGGCAGCCTTGTGTTCAACTTGCCTATGCAACCGCCCTTGTCGTCTGGCATGTCTCTGCAGTACCAGGATAACAGCAACGTGGCTGGGGTCACTTTCTCGCCGCCGGGCCCCTCCAGCGCGGGCCCCTTCAACTCGGGCTTCAACCAAGACAACCAGTGGTTCGGCTGGAGTTACTACGATGACTCGACCTTCAGGCCTCAAGAACTGCCTGAGGTCACCAACGGCACCATCGACTACAACTGGTATGTCTGCTGGCAGTACTTTTCGAGCTACTACTATAACTCGGTCGGCTGGTCTCTCTACGGCGCCCCCAGGAACCCGACTTGCGAGCACGTGGAAATTACGCGTGTCATGCTGTAAAGCGGCGGGGGCAGTCCGTCGTGGACGACGAGGGACGGAGGCGACGAGGAGGAGTGGGGGTGTCGTAATGCTAATGGCCTGATGAGAAACCACGAGGAAGCATAGTTAATTTAATATGATATGAGTTAGCTTCTGTCACGGCCTTGGTAACGTCGTCTGCCCAAACCACGTATTAGGAGCCGGGCAATCTTACCTCTAAACTGTCCTGATCGCCAACCACCGTGGCCGCTCAGGCATTGGGCGACAACCATGTGTACCTAAGTACATACATACTTGGATAGTTATAATCCATATGAGACACAGGTTCTTTGGCACTCGCGTATGGTTTGAGGCCAGCGCTGGACGCAGACAAGAGGGATGAGGTACATTGTACTGGACTGTACGGGTTCGGATCGAAACCCTTGGCACCCCACACGAGGCCGTGGGCTCAGCTGGAGGTCCATCACGGGCCAGGGCCGTTTCGGCCAATCGGGTCAATTCCTACGAGGGTCGCGCTGCCATAGCACATCCCATAGAGTTGAGGCTGCGCCGAAGCAGCCACGGGAAATGGATAAAGCTACAGTCTCCCGATCGGTATTTACGATGTAACGTCCATTGATAGATGATAATCAGGCGGTGCACGTACCGGTGCTAAAGCGCCGCCTGCGTAGCTCCCCCTGGGAAACGGCACTGGCCATCCTAACGGCCTGGGGTGCAATTGGAAACCAGTGCAACGATCAGAGGCAATGGTTTTTAAAAGCACATGGCTCCGGTAGGGTAGCGCTTATGAGCCGCCAGCTGACGGTGCTGCCCCGCCCCCGCCCCAAGAATTAGGCCCCTAGGCGAGACTTGGGTCCACTGCCCATGGGAACCTTCAGGAGTCGTTCTCCAAGCGGCCAGCAGAGACGATGCTGGCCAGCCACGATTGACGTCAAGGCGACGCTCGACTTGCTGATCTCATGTTTACGCCGTGAATCGTGACTTTCTCGTCAAGTCGGACGAGCCCCCTGCTGCGGAGACGCCCCCCCATCACGCACGTTCCCGACCGACGCCCTCGCAACCACCACCGAATTGACCGTATCCCCTCTTCGAACCGCCATCATGGCCGCGTCACTGGCCGTCGACCCCTTCAACCGCCTGCCCGACGAGCTTCTCCTCGCCGTGTGCCAGCTACTGCCGCCGCCCGCCGCCGCCGCCGTCGCGCAGACCAACCGGCGCCTCCACGGCATCGTGGCCGATGCGCTGTGCTGGCGGCGGCGGTGCCTCGAGACCTGGCGCTACTGGGCGGCGGCCCACGACCTGCCGGCCCTGACGGCGGCGCCGCCGCTGAGCGTGGGCTGGCGCGCCCTTCACGCCGCGCGGCGGGCGACGGACGAGCGGGCGGGCGCCGCCTTCGAAGCGCTGCTCGCGACGCAGCGCGGCCGCCAGCACCGCATCGAGGACGTGGCCGCCTTGGCCCACGACGCCAAGGACCTGCTGCTCCGCGCCCGCGACGCCACCCCCGACGACGCCGACGATGTGCTGCCGCGCCGCTTCTTCGCCGACGCCGTCCTCGGCCGCATCCACCGCGCCGAGGCCGTCGACATCTGGACCCGCCTGCAGCGCGACGGCAACCGGGTGCCGCTCGAGCAGGCCCTGGGCGCCTACGACCTCTTCCTGCTCTCGGCCCGCCACGGCGACCTCGCCGACATCGCCCAGGAGCTGGACCGCCTGGCCCAGGCCGTCAAGGGGGCCAACGTCTACATCTGGGACTCGCGGAGCACCCGCCAGCAGGCCGTGGCCGTGGCCGAGTACCTGCGCGCCCAGCGCCTCGTCGGCAACCCCGACAGCGACGAGTACCACAACCTGCGCAACAGTTTCCTGTCGCTGGCCCTGTTCCGGGAGCCGCACACGAGCCTGCCGCTGCAGAGCGTCGCCATCTACTGCGCCGTCGCGCAGCGCCTCGGCATCGACGCCCAGCCGTCCAACTACCCGCAGCACGTGCACGCCGTCATCCGAGCGCCGGCGGGCCTCACGCTCGACGGCGAGGCGCGGCGCGCGGGCGCGGGCGCCTCGACCGAGCGCATGTACATGGACCCGTGGAACACGGCCGATGAGGTGCCGGCGGCGCGGCTCGACGACGCGCTGCGGCAGATGGGCGTGCCGCCGCACCAGATCCCGGCCCTCATGGCCGAGACGTCGACGCTCGAAATCACGCGCCGCACCGGCCGCAACATCATGCACTCGGTGCAGCTGACGCTCGGCCGGCGCGTCGTGCCGGCGCCGCCGTCGCGTCCGCCCCCCGCCGCCGCCGTCGACTACGAGGCCGCCATCTACGCCTTCATGTGGAAGATGATGCTGCTGGGCGACGCCTCGGCCGGCTTCAGCGGCGAGGCCCTCGCGCGCGGCCGCGAGGTCGGCCCCTCGCTGCTCCAGCAGATGCAGGTCCACTTCCCCGAGGACCTGGGCCTCGTCGAGCGCACGCTGCTGCCCCTGTGCTCGGCCGCCCCCGAGGAGGAGGAGGGGGGCCACGCCGACGTCGAGGGCGACGACGACGACCACGTACGCTCCATGGCGCTCGCCCTCGCCCGCCTCCGCGCCAAGGACCTGGCGCCCGTCGCGCCGCGGCCCCGCGACGCGCAGACGCGCGACGCCGTCCGCCACCGCGTCGGCGACACCTTCGTCCACGCCCAGTACAACTACCAGGGCTTCATCACGGGCTGGGATCCCCGCTGCACCATGCCCGAGGAGTGGATGGAGAACATGGGCGTCGACGAGCTGCCGCGCGGCCGCGACCAGCCCTTTTACCACGTCACGTAAGTATTTATCTCTCTCTTTCTCTCTGTTCCATTTCCACGTCCGCCTCCGGGACTAAAAAAAGAAGAAGAACGGACCCGGCTGACCGCCTATGATGATGCTCCTTTAGGGCCGACGACAAGAGCGTTCGGTACGTGGCCGAGGAAAACATCCGACCGCTCACGCAGGCGCTCTCGCCCGTGCTGCTCACCGTGGCCGGCCGCTTCTTCAAGCGCTGGGACGGCGCCGCCGGCCGCTTCGTTAGCAATATCAAGGAGCAGTATCCTGACGACTGAAGGGCAAGGTGGAGGGAAAGTCTACGAGGGAGGGGGGCCGCGACTGCCCATGCTTTTTACCCGGGGGTTTTACTTGGGGCGGTCCGTCGCCATCGGCTCCCCCTTCCCTTCCTTCCACGGGTTGTGTTTTTCGTCGCGCGTCCCACGATTCATTCACTCTAGTCGAACCCGACCGGCCCACCGACGGTTCATGGCTCGGGCGGCGAGGAAAGGTGAGGGCCCCAAACGATTCACAAACCCGGCGGCAAGGTAAAGCAAGGGCGGCGAGGAAAATTTGCCATGTAATATCATCCCGCAGAATTGAATGTGTAATACTACAGAGCTCCGATATCACCCTCTTTCTCTCCTTTATCATTCGTGGTGTCGTCCCACATCGTCGTCGACGGCTCCGGATCGAAAGGGGTCCAGCAGGGCGGCCGCATTGTCGACGTGGTTGAACCTGCAGTGGAACCCGGTGGGCTCCAAGTTCCAGCGCGTCCCCATACGGTGCTTGGGGCCCGAATCGGCGGCCGGCGTCGGCAGGTGCATTCTTGCGGACGGAAGAGCTCGGCGGGAAAAGAAAGAAATCAAAACGAGGAGGGTGGAGAAATGCAGCTCCCGGCTGCTGTGTAGACAGGCGGTAGGGGGATCCCGCACCGCGAGACGCAGCAGGATGGGAAAGAGGCAATAGCAATCCGGCTAGACAAGGAAGGCGGACGAGACGGTCTGGTGGTGAGAAGAGAAGGCGGAAAGCGAGGTCTCGGCGAGAAACCCGACGTCTACACAGCCCACGGCCGTCTGCTATCCCGTACGGCACGCAATCCCCGGGCGGCGTCAGCACGCTGCATCGGGATACCCCTGTCATCCTTCTCTCCCTTGTCCCGCGGGACGGGCTAACCCAAGAGCCGCGGTGCCATCAACCCGGCCGGCGCGCCCGAGGCCGTCATCTCCTCCACGGAGCTCGAGACGCGGTCGACGCACGAGACGCGTTCCGAAGCCGCGTCGGGCGGAAGCGGAACCAGGCACGAGTACAGCACCATGGATGGAACGAACCCGCACCCAAGCCCTCCAACGCAGCCATGAATCCGTAAGGTAATCCGGCTAGCGCTGCCGCGTTCCGAAGATGGGCCGTCGCCGAGCCAGCAAGTCCCGCCCAGCGCCCGCGGGACGAGGGTCGTGTTTGGCCAGGGAACGCGGCTCGGCCACCGAAGGCCAGCCGTTCATCGCCAGATACCTCGGGCACTCGAAGCGGCGCCCTGAAGTTCGCCGTCATCGGCCCCTCTCCACGCAGGTGCACAAGCCGCAGGCGACGACTTGCCGCTGATGCCACCACTCGTCAATCACCATCCGCATCGCAACGCAATCTTCCACTTGAAGGAATACAATAAAAGTCAATCAGACACGCGCGCCGAACCCACCTAGCTGCAAAAACATCTACCCTTGCCGCACAGGGTACGGTGCAAGGGCAAAAATGGTGGGCTCTGCCGGGGATCGAACCCGGGACCTCTTGCACCCAAAGCAAGAACCATACCTCTAGACCACAGAGCCGACCTTAGATTGACCATGAAGCCAATTGATGTAGGAGCAGAATCCTATTGGACCACATAAAGACTAGCAACCTTGTCAGCAAAGGGGGCTTAAAGTGTCGAGAAGGATGGGAATCTGGTACTGCGCCAATCGGGGCTATTGGATGCTGCGGGCCCGTGCATTGAGGGGTAGCTGAGTTTACTGGAGGCAAGGTTATTTATTAATAGTTGGTATATCGACTGGGTGGTCAACCAATCTTGCGTCTTCCCCCTGTTCTAATCCCCCAACGATCCCTGTATGCTTCGTGGAGGAGCCTGTCGCCTACAGCCTCTCATCTCCAGCTATGCGAAAGCATAAATCATGTGCATGCATACATTGCACATGTGCTGCGGCATTACCAACATGTGACAGAAGGCCCAAGCAAGCAGCCGCGGTAGCCTCGACGAAGTGTCAAGCGTTGGCGATGAGCGGGCGCCGGTATCTTTAAAGACGACACCACCTCGGCATTCGCCCAGAGGAGCAAAAAGAAATGGCAAAAATCATACACCGTCGGCATCTCCTCGCTCTTCGGCAGGATACTACTGATCTTCATCATTAACTAGTTTCCGCGTAAGCAGTGTCTAATGTATTCCTTTCTTTGGCTCACGGCCCTCTTCTTCATCACGGGGGCCAGCATTTTCTACGTCTACAAAACCAATCAATATGCACGTCGTGAGCATCGTTCTTGTTGCGCTGTGCCACTTCTCCTCTGACCTAGGTCAGACATACCTCGCCGCCCTTGCTTATGAAGACCGATGGCTCATACCATTGTCGCAGCGGTTTAGTCGGTGGAACGGTCACCAAGCTCTATGTCCTCATCGGCCCGAGATCTTCTGGTAGCCCAGCGGAAGGTCGGGCACTTCCATTGCCATGATCCGGATGTGTGTCGCCTTTTCTCGTGACGTGTCAAAACTGAATCTGGTGTCTTGGTTCTGTTGTTCCATGCGTTGTAGATGAGTGAACCAATGGGTTCGGAATACGTCCGGCAGCATAGGGAAACGAACCCGGCAACGAGCACCAGAAACCCCCAGACCGCCTTGACGGCTGTCCGGACCGCCTTAGTGCCTTTCCGGATGGCGGCGTTGACGGCGAACTTGATAGCCTTCCAACGGCCAGGACCTCTAGACACCCAGTTGACCAGAACACCGAAGAGAAGGGCCGAGCCGCAGAGTCCTCCGCCGATGGAAGCCACAATAATGCCGTAGCGCCTTGACCAGAGGAAGACCACCACGTTGACGGCGATGCCGAGCAAAGCCAGGCCCAGGGAGATAAGGGCCATGGTTTCTGAGAACTGGTCGAGGCTGTCACATCCGGCCGCCACCATTGGTTTGAAAACGACGCTCATACAGAGGATTGCTGAGCTCATGCATAAGAAAATGACCATCGCTGATACCAGCTGGTCAATGCCCTTGCTCGTCGTCTCTGCGACCAGGAGGGCAGCCGCAATGGCGCCGGCGCCCATGTCACAGCCAAGAACAACCCACGGCGAGAATCCGGCGGCCATCATGAGAGAAGGAGGGTGTGTGTGTATGTGTGTGTGTGTGTGTGTGTTTGTGTGTGTGTATGTATGCCTTCGCGTGACAAATAGGCGGACAGACGTATGGCCTACAAGCGGACAGGCGTAGGGGCAGACACGGACGCACGAGGAAAGGAGGTAGAAGAGATTCCACTCCGACGACATCGAGGTAGAGATCTGCTCGAGTGCCAACGTGCTACCTCTGCTCCTTCCTTAACTACGGCAATGCGTATAAAGATGCTATTGAGACTGGGTTCCAGTCTGGCATTTACAGGTCGATAGTTCGTTTCCCACGTAACCAGTACATGCTTTAATGGTTGAGAGAGTTTCAATCTAAGAAGGAGGGTTCCAGAGAGCAGTCTTTATTGCCGCAGTAAATTTTCCGCTATGGCCGCGGCCCTTGATGGCAGGGGAAGTAAAGGGAATCCCCGGGTCCCAAGGCTATAGCAGCAGTGGCAAGCCCAGCTTGCCAGAGTCGGTGGCGTATAGCAGCAGCGCTTTTAGTGTATGTCATCCGGACATATGCCTGAAAGCAGCACGGGTGGTAGTAGCCCCGGATTCCGGGCCACTGGAAATGGGGGAAAGCATAAGTATCACAGGCGGCAGGCCCCATATTCTCATGACGCAATGGTAAACAGATAAGGGAGGAAGGTGTAGGATGCCAAACAATGGATATGCGGCATCCGGCGGAGCCCTGTTGACGGCCACACCTCCCACATACATGGCATGTAGGTAGAAATGCTGGCCATGGGCCTCTAAAGGTGCAGGAGTGAGAATTGACATATGTCCAGTTGGGTACTCAGGGCGGGAGGACCCGGCAAGACATAGCTAGTGTTAAGCACGGCCACCATAGCACCTCCTTCACCTGGGGCGGCTCCTCGTGTCCCACCTTATCGACGGGAACTACTCTAAAGACTATGAAAGATCGGAATTCGAAGTCGTCGTAGACGTCACCGACCCCTCGCTTCCCCTATGGATCGTCTGGCCGTATCGCGTCTTCGATGGCACCGACATGGAGTACCACGACAACCCCCTGTACCGCGAGGACCCCGTTTTCGGCTTCCTCCCGGTTTGGCCCGGCGGCATTTACGACGCCGTCGGGCTCGGCTATCTCGCTGACGTCCGCCTCCCCCGGAGTGGCGGCCCCCTTTTCACGCTGAAGAAGGCGCTTAAGAATGCCGAGGCCACGCGTGCCGTGTACCGACCTCGCTTATGCGACGCGCATAAGCAGATCGCAAGCGACGTTGTTACCAAGTCTTGGGAAGAAAAACGACGGCCGTTGGGAGTGTGGCGGTGGCTCCCCAAGGCTCGGGAGCCGGGACGCGCGAGAGGCATATTGAGGAACAGCGTAGGCTGGCGTTTCCGGCACGCCTCAACCTAGAAGAACAGCCGCGGGTGGTAGATTTACCCTTGGTTCCTAACAGATGTATACATAGTTACTTGCCCTCGATTGCCGAGGCAGGAGTAAAGACGGGGCGAGATAAGCTTGGCACCGAGTTTCCAAAATAATAAGACTTACCTGCTGAGAGTAGGGGTGAAGAGAGAAACGAGATTATTATTATTATTATTATTATTGTTCTTACACCTAGCGACCTATCTAGGCCATGAGGACCCCCTGCGCATCTTAGCCTAGGAAAACCGTTCCGGGCTAACGTCCGGCCGGGTGAAAAACCTAGGTTCCGCTGCGTCGTACCGCTTCTATCTACTCTTTGACCTGCCATACCGAGATCGGGCTCAGCGCGCCCGCTTCCTAGCTGATAAGTTAATTTGCTAGCTAGAACATATCCAGCCTTCCGGAGCGGAGTAGCCATCTCGCAATGATTCCTGCTTTTCCTAGGGTGTCGAGCATCCTATCCGTGTCTATCGGTCCTCCTAGAGCTTGGACGAGATGCTCTCGTCTTTCTCTTTCCCGTGGGCAGAAAACGAGGATATGCCGGACGGTCTCCCTGCCCTGACCGCAGACGCACCAGGGACTGTCGAAGCCTGGGACCCTACGCTTAAAAAGGAAGTCTCGTAGCCCAATCTTACCAGTCCTCGCTTAAACGAGGATGGAGCTCTCGGCCTTATGGAGTCCCTTATGGAGCTTGAGGACGTGTTTGTCTGGCGGCATCTTGGTTGCTGCCAGGGTTCGTGCTGTTCGATTTTGCCGCGCTTGTTGCCATCTTTGAAGCCAGTCTCTCTCCTCAGCCTTGTGTGCTGAGTCTCCAGCTAGCCATTCGTCTAGCCACCTCTTACGATCGGGAGCGTCGGGGCCTTTCGGTCTGCGCCGGCGAGTCGGTCTTGTTAGGATCCATCTGGCTACGCTTTCGCATCTCGCTTAGATAAGTGATGCGATACGCGGCTATTGGAGCCTCTCTTCCGATGCCGCCACCCTTCTGTTGAGCCATGTGTCTAAGGGGGGCACGTAAGCTTCCGTTTCTAGTACTGCGGTAGCCGTGGCTTTGAAAGCTCCTGTGACCTTTCGGAGGCACTTTATCTGGACGTCGTTAAGTACCTTGGCTCTATTTTTCGAGATCTGGCGGTGCCACTCTGAAGCTCCATAGCCTATCGTAGACCGTACGACGGCTGTATAGACTTAGCGGGCTCGCTGGAGAGACGCGCCCCATGTCGAGCCGGCTATCCGGTTTAGAGTATAGACTTACGTCGCCATCTTCTTTGATATCGACTGGATATGGACGTCCCAGCGGAGACGTTTATCCACCTGGATGCCAAGGACGCGGCAGGAGTCTTCTGGTTTGATTTCGTGACCTTCTAAGGCTATCTTCGTGTCCGGACCTTTACGTTTTCGAGAGAAGTGGACTAGGTGATATTTCTGGACTGCGAAGGTCATGCCGTAGCTGACTGCCTATTCCTTACAGATCCTGTGAGCGGCTTCCAGCCACTCGCAGGTCTACTCGGGGTCCAAACCGAAGCCCACAAGGTTTATATCGTCTGCGAAGGCTATAGTAGCTATCCCTAGTACAGCGCGGAGAGCCTTATAGAGACCGGCTGTATACAGGCAGAAGAGGATAGGCGATAGGGGTGAGCCCTGCGGGACGCCTGCCGGGACTGGGATCTCGTCCGATTCCTGGCTGTCGAAGAGTAGCGTGGTGGACCGGTTAAATAGGAAGCTTCGGATTTAGCTGATAGTCCATATAGGGACTCTCAGCGCTCGCAGGTTAGCGAGGAGCCTTCTATAGTCGACCAAGTCGAAAGCGCCCGAAATATCCAGCGATAGAAGAGTTGCTGCGCCTCTATGTTTCCAGGCTATGTGGACTAGGTCCGTTAGCAACCGTAAGGCTGTTTTCGTGGAGCGGCCTTTCCGGTTGCCTATCTGTTTGTCCGGGAGCAGTCCGTTCTCTTCGGTAAAGCTAGCTAGCCGTTGCGCTAGTAGGCTCTCGATCGCTTTCCCTATAGTGTTGAGCAGCGCGATAGGTCTCCATCTGCCAGCTTGGTGATACTCGTTTGGCTGCTTTCCTGGCTTCCGGAGGATGACGGTGACTGCTTTCTAGAACGCTCTTAGATAGTATCCTATATGCTAGCACGCTTCCGTTAGGGAGGCCAAGGCCTGGAAGAGGGGCTTTCCTAGGCGTTTAAGGAATCCGTTCGGAAGCTGGTCTGGTCCAGGTGCCTTCCACTGGCCTGCCTTAGTAAGGACGTCTTGGACTTATTCTGCTGTCACCTTGCTATCTATATCGAGAGGCACTGCGAGCCGGTTCGTTATTTGGAAGCCGGTGTACGTAGCCTTAGGGAGGGGATAGAACCTCTCTCGGAAGGCCTCTGTTTTCTCCTTATGGGTCGTTGCTTCGCTACGCGGTGTGTAAAGCGTAGGGACTGCTGGGGGTAACGGCAGTGCTGCTCCTTCTATTCTTGCCTATCTCGCAATATTCCAGACGCCAGCTAGCTGGTTAGACGCCTCGTGGAGCATATATCTCTAGGACGCCGTCTTAGCTTCTCGGATTGCTTTCTTCTTTAAGAGAGTTGACTAACGGAGGGCTCGCTAAGCTGCGTCCGTCCTATCGGAAAGCTATATCCGCTAGGCTCGTCGCTCCTTTTCTATAGCTTCTTCTATCTCGCGGTTCTACCAGGCTTTACCTCTCCCTTTAGAGTAGCGGAGGGGGGCAACTAGGTCGGCTATCCGAGTTAATTCCTTAGTTAACGTTTCGGTGTAGCTATCGATTTCTTCTGGTGTCTCGAGTCGCCCTGGCTGTGGTAGGTGTGCCGCCTCTGCCTTCGCCTGGTTATAGTCAGCTGTTTTCCAGCTGCGTCGTGGCCTGTCTTGACGATCTGTACGGGGTCCAGCCACGCGTATCACCTGGGGGAGGTAATCGGATCCAGCAAATGGGGCATACCCGTTGTAGGCAGCTCGGAGATCGTCCATGGCCCACGCTAAGTCGATTGTGGAGTCCATGCACCCTCTTCGAGTCCATGTCGGTGTTCTAGGGGGGGTGATCAGCTGGAGTCTCCAGGATTCTGCTAGCTGGAGCAGCTTGTTGGCTGCATTATAGGGTCGGACGTTGTATCCTCCCCAGACGGGGTGGTGGACGTTGAAGTCTCCCACGAGGACTATTCGTCTTAGCTGGGGTTCGGCATAGAGGGCTTCGATAGCGGGTAGGTCCAATCTGCTGGTGGACCCAGGGGGAGGCGAGTATATGCAGACAACCGTTATAGGACCGTCTAGCAGCTAGATCGTGATATGGCACCTGTCTGGCTGTGCCTCGTAGGTCCACTGTGCTAAGGGGAACTTCTTATTAATATATATACATGCTCTACCTCCCTCGGTAGCGTATAGGAGGTGGTACGGAGAGGATCTTGGGCAATAGGTAGTCGGCATATATGGGTTTCGCCAGGGCTCTTAGATAGCTAGGACGTCGTATTCTTCGGAGATGGCATCGACTGCTGGGATCTGTGCTTTCTTGCTTTTCTGCGTGTTCCAGTGTAGGATCCTTAGCGCTGTCATGGTCGAGCGTGGATGCTGTTTAATGTTGACTCCGGTGTTTCGATGTCCATATTGTCTATCTCTTTATAGGTTCTGCTGTAGGCTCTGCCAGTGCTTCTAGTACGGCAGCTGGTTGCTCGACGCTTCCGCGGCTGTACTGTCTGCCAGTCCTCGGCTGTTGGCTTAAGGGGTTCTTGCGAGGGCAGTGCGAATCCCTTCGGTCTCGTGATATAAGTAGCCTTAGCGATCTGGACCTGCTCCTGGCGGACTGGACACTCCTTAGACTACGTAGTGTGTGGTCCTCGGCATGCTGGACAGCAGTACCGGCTCTTATTCTCGGCTTCTGGGCATTCTTTATCGTCATGCTTTGTTGAAGAGCAGAGCCCACACTTGCGTGCGTGGCGGCAGACGCGGGCGATATGTCCGTAACGGTAGCAGTGGTAGCATTGCTTAAGCTGGGCTCCTTCGGCGAAGGGTTCGCATGGATAGTAGCCATACTGCCAAATAAGGCTGTCTCGGCATAGCTGTTCCGCTTGTTGAACCGTGGGTACTGCAATATATAGGGCCGTGACCTTCCTAGACGAGTTCTTAGCGTTGCAAGGAAGCTTAGCCTCCAGGATGTCGATAGGGCCGCCGGGCTGGTTCCGGAGTTGGACTTCTAGCTGCCCTTGGTTCGTCTCTATGGCCTCCTTGTTGATGCCATGGGCCACCACCAGGATTTTTCTCTTCTGGATAGAGGCGTTCTCTCCGAAGGCCTCGGCGGTCCAGGCTAGGTCGGCCTCTAGGGCCTGTTTCTCTGCTGTTGATTTGCAGGTGACCGCGTAATCTCCGCTAGGGAGCTTCCTGGCTGCCACTACTGCCTCTCTACCTATTGCTACGTTAACTTTCCGTACGATCTCTTCGTAAGTGCGGCCTTCAGTTCCCGCGGCCTTAACTGTGACCTCCCGTTCGTATCGAGGAGGTAGTGTCTTGGCTACCTGAGGAGCCCTAAGTGTAGGAGCGGCGGTAAGGGTAATAGCGGCTGCAGCGTATGTCTTAGGAGCTTTAATTTCCTTGTGGATAGCCTGGAGCGCGTTCTCGATATTATCGATGCGTCTTTCGATACTAGTCTGGCTATCTGGTTCCTTGGCTGCCGCCTCTAGGACCGGGATGGCGGCTTGTACGGCTGCGACCAAGGTCGCAGCGTCGGAGTCACCGGCTAGGAAGCGTTTAAGGCGGTTTACGGTACCGCGTATAGCTTCTGGACTGCGTCCAGGTGTAGTGTTGCTGCTTGGCGATGGCGTTCGCGAATCTGGAGGCGACGGCTCAGGCGGTGGGGCGGCCTGTTGGCGGCTCCCACCACCCGCGTTTTGTTTCACTGGTGGTGGATCGACCATTTCTAGGGTAAATGAGGCCCTAGGAACAGTTTCCGGGCTATCCGGTAGGTTTTAGAGTCGTGGTTGTGAAGTTATCGCCGTGTGGAGTCAGTTTCGAAAAGTTTTTTTTTTTTTTTTTTTTTTTTTTTTGAGAAACGAGATTAAGACCCTGAATTATCTTCACACCTCTTCTTATCTTCACCCATCCTCCACCTTGTCCCATCTTCCACCCTCATCAGCTTCGCTCATCCTCCGTTCTCTCACCATCTTTGAACCCCATCAGTCTGGCCATCTCCTCCCTTCATGTTCTAGCTAAGCTGCTCTTCTCCTTCTGCCGGCCTCCTTGTTCGCGTTACTGCCCGCCCCTTCCTATCGCTATCTTCGTCGGCCCTGCTAATCTTGGTGCATCTATTCCCCGCTTCCACTATGCCTGTGACGGCGCTGGCAACTGTACACTGATGGGGCAGGCGGTGTTACGGCGCTGGCAGCTGTAGACCGCTGGAGGAGGTGGTGACACTGGCAGAAGGACTAGTTTGTGCGTCTCAAGGTACTTAAACACCTTGCGACTGCCAGAACCATCGTGTGTTTTCCTTCTTTCCTTCCTCACGTTGCTATCCTCAGTTAATCTACGATCAATGCTGACTTGTCTAACTGCGTGCCGTGACAGCGGGGGGCGAACGGATGTAGTCGAGATGGAGAGGTGGTTGTGGTCGAGATGGAGTGGATGTGGTCGTGATGGAGAGGGTGGGAACAAGCGAGTGCTGAATGTGACGCGGTCGGAATTGGCGGGAGAACGTGAATGGTCCTTGCGGGGGCCAACGCAGCAGAAAAACCAATAGCCCAATGCCAAAGCTTGACCTGGGCGTAAATTTCCTTTTAAGCAAATTCTAAGCAGGGTACAGTGAGGCTGTTAGGGTTCAATGGTGCATCGGGGGCCAGTCATGCATTGGGGTGCAGGGAGGCTATTGGAGTCCAATGAGGCTATTGGAGTCTCATAAGGATATTCGGGCGTGGTGAGGCAGTTTAGCTCGCACAAAAACTTCAGCTTCCGCTAAACTCGTCTTTATAAAGCCTTGCTGGCCTCTACCAAGCTGCCTCTCTCTGTCTCTACTTCCTCAGTTTCAGTCTACACCGCCCTTATCCTCCTACATATTCATATAACACGACTTTTCCTATTATTAGGCCCGTCCCCGCAGGTCGACATATGGAAGGACTACAACTTTTTGCGGCTATCATGATCGCAGTAGTGAGTTTCTTCATTGCTACTGTGATAATAGTGGCTGCTGTTGAACCCTTCTCCCAGAGGACGGAAAAGAGGACGAAAAAGACCACGTAGTGTTCAACCCCTACCTCCCGCGGAGTCGAGATTACCATTCTTCAACTACAAATTCGACTCCTACCGGTGTGAATACCGTCCTGATCACGAAACCTAGACCCGGCCACGATATCCAGCCGTCCATACCAGTCATGCAAGCCGATACCACGTGGCAGCCTGCGCAGAGAGATTTCAATGCTTCCGTGGTGTCTGGCAACATGGCCCTCGGCTCAAACAATCTCTCAGCCTGCCCGGTCGGGGCTGCCGAGTACCACGACAAAGTCATCATCAGCTCATGGAATCTGGTTGGCCTCTGCACCGGGCTTATGTTGCTTGCATATTTCCTGGGGGCCATGTTGGTCTGCTACGTCCAGCGCGCTTGGAGGGGAAACGGCTACATGATGGTCGATGAATTTCAGAAAGGCCCGGCCGATGATTCACAGCGTCCCCTTACCTTGGAAGTGCACTTAGGCCCAGAGGATGACGAGGTGGTCTCCATCGGGCGCTTGGACCTCGAGCTCTATTGCACCCGACGTCAGCTCTTACAAGCCTACAACCGACCCTCGGCGACTTTAACGGTCATGGAACCGCCAGTGCAGGCATACTGGCCGAATGCATTTGCGTATAAATACATGCGTGGCTTCGAGCTGAAAAGCTTCGGGTTCGAAAAGATCCTTGAGGTATAAAACAAATTCACAATGGAGAAGGGTTCTTCGGGATAAGAAGAATAAGCGTTCGATTCTGGGGTCATGCGTCGCATCTCAATTGATGGTCTGAAGTTGTTCTCTCTCTAATCCCCGTTGTATGCTAGTGGAGTGCGACGCAGTTTTACCCAGTTCTTTACTTCTGCCGGCTGGCACACAGCTGTTAGGCAGTACATCTGACAATAAGTGATCAGGTGAAGCATGGGGTCAAAGTGATGTGTAAGCTCGGCCACCTATTAAAGAACTAGCCCCTTAAACAGCTAGAGGTCGAGATGACCTCACGAGATAACACCACGATAGAATATTTAAAGTAACTTAATAACTATAATAAGTACGTATAAGTCGACTAGTTTTAAGAGATTATGATATAGTCCTCCGCCTGAAACTCGACTTCTTCGTCCGATCCGTTTATACGGACTACTTTAAAAAAAGATAAAGAGCGTTTACTTATTAAACATTAATTATAAATGGTAATTAATAATTATAAGTACTTAATTATTAAAGATTATATCTTTATAATAAGTTGTTAAGTTTAAAGCTTCTTTATAAGTAAGATAAGTACTTAAACTACTTATTAAGATAATAACTATTTATATAAGAAATTCTTTTAACTTATCGATTAAGTTATTCCCTTATTATATTGAGACCGGGCCAGGGCTCTTACGTAAGCCTCGATCAAGGGTTTACACAAGTATAAGTTAGGCTTCGGTAGTCCAGTTCATAGCCAGAGCGACAGCGCGCTTTTTCCCTCCTTTTAATACACTGCTACTCTTACTACGGCACTTCACGCTTATTTCTCGCGACTATTTGAGCTTCTTTTACTTCCCTACGTTAACGATCATCTTAATTAACGATATCCTCACTTGATTGGCCCTTGGGATCGACCTCACGACCGTGTCTTTCCACCAGACTCCCTACAGTTTGGGATTTCTTGGTTCCAATATTGAGACGGGGCTAGGGTACGTAAGCACCCAATGCCAGGGGTCTGATCAAGGACTTGCACCTATAAGTAGCTGTCCAGCTTCCACCGTAGAGATAAGATAACAACAAGACATGTTCACTTCCTTTTATCTTTTGAGACCATCACTCGTAACCGTTTTGTCCCAGTTATTGTCCCAGTTGGACCTCACTTTTACTTGGGTGATAGACATACCCTTAATCAAGGACTTGCACGTCCTAAATCGAGGGCATGTCTATCACATTATCAGGGATCGACCTCACGACCGCGTCTTTCCACTAGGCACTACACTTAGTGTTTGTCTGTTCTATAGCTCCCCCCCACAGGCTCGAACTGTGAACCTCCTGATTAACAGTCAGAAGAGAGAGAGAGACGATGAAGCATTGAAGACGTGCTAAAGATACCGTGTTGCGGATCTGTTGTTAAGGGAAGATTGAGTACCCCAACAGACCGGACTTTCGGGAAGTATTACCCCTCTTTTGATTACCGACGAGACCTCACATGATGGTGGGAATTATTGATCAGCGCGAAAAGCGCCAGTTACGAAATGCACAGAGACCCAATGTTGGGGTAAAACGGAAAAGTTTCCAGCAAGGACAGCGCGATGCTAACAATTCGAGTTATATTAAGCGGCACGCTGAAGTCAGCAATATACTGTATGAGCTGCAAGATAAGATGTGGATACTACTAATTATGGTACTACGAATGGCATACTGGAGTCTAGGTAGACTAGTGTCCACTTTAGACCTCCTTATAAGGGTCTTCCAGACAGCCATAAAGATAAGACTAACAATTGCGGACTATCCCAAGTGGGAAGGTCAGTTAGTGCGATGCTCTGATTAACAAAGTGCGGGGAAGAGGAGACGAAGTTACTAGAGTCGTCGGCTAAGATGGCTACGACCTTAGAGTCAAGTGACTATTTATGATCGTCATAATGAAAGGGGACATCATAGATAGGACACTAAGCACGAAGCAAGTATTATGTCTACCTCCGACGACTCTGATTAGAACTTTGCCCTAAAAAGCCTTGCAATTAACAATACCCCTAAGAAGACGCCGAACGACGAAGTCCACCAGCAACATTCGCAGGTAGACCCTAACCAACTGGATGCAATAGCAACTGAGAAAGGAAAAGGAACGCAAGACAGGCCAGGTCCTGCTTATCCTCATCCTGATCAAGGCCATGCGTATCCAATAGAAGTTCCTCCCTGGGTATAGGCGATGTCGCGACCCCCTCCGGACCCCAGCAGATACCCCCACTTGCGTTTTGATGGGAACAACGTGTCCAGCTTTCTCGAGATGTTTGACCTGCATATACGAAGGTACAGATTCTCTGATCAAGACCTGATAGACGAAGTGTTGGCTTATTACGAGGGTCAGCAGACGCTGTTTAATGTTAAGAATTGTCTCGACAAAAGCAAGACTTGGAAAGAGATGAAGGCCAACATGATCTCGGAGTTCAAGATGGGGGATCTGCTGCAGCAGATTCCAGTCACGCAGAAGTTGAACGACCTTAAGTCGGGACCAAAGCTAAGCGACTATAAGGAGATCCACAGCTACATTCAAGAACACCAGCGCCTCGCGTAGGAGCTCAAGAACGTGGCCGGATCCACTGGATCGCATGCTAGGGCGACGAAGGAAGGTTTGATTAAGAGATTCCACCTGTCCATCTAACACAAGCTGTACAAATGGAACCCTGGAGCCGACTACCAGGAGACCTGCAGTCACATGCTAAAGTGGATGATTAAGGAAATCACCTTCGCTAACGGACTAGACCCTAAGAGCGCCAGGATCCATGCGGAAGAGCAAGCGATGCACGATCAGAGGACCGCGCGCACCGCAAGACAACTGAACCCGCCAGTCCAGGCTCAGCAACCTCCGCCGGTTAATCCGTACCAGCCTTTTCAGCCTCAGCAGCAGCAGAAGCTAAGCTAGCTAGACCTAATAGATGAAGTTCGAGCGATGATGGAAAACATGAGGATCCAGATGATGACGGCACTAGGAGCACGCGATAATCAACGCGACCCACCCTAGATCAACGCCATGGGACCCTCCGGTTACTCTCGCTTCGGCTAAGGAGGTCGAGGGGGACGAGGCTCGTTTAACAGGATCATCCCTAAGAGCCGACCAGAGTTTATCTAGTTCCATGATTTCGATAGCTGCTATGTTTGTAGCAAGCCTAACTATAAGAGCCCGCGGTGCCCTTGCAAGGCTTACCTGGAACAGGAGAAGGTGGTTCACTTTGTGCCGGACCTTAAGCAATAGCGGATGGGCACCCGTTCGGAACTAGGCGAATGGCTCTAGGAAGACCTGAACGATTAGACAAGACGCCGAAGGATCCCTTGCCTCTAGGAGTTGCTGAAGGACATTTTCGTTAATCGGAGGGGGACGTACAGACAACAGGCGATTGCTAGGAATATGCTGTTCCTCACGACGCCCAGCTAGATCACCTAAGAGGACGTCGCTATACACAAAGCCGAAGAGAGCCAGCAGCATAGGCGCATCGTTAATTAAGGCGTAAAGACCCCCTCCGTCACCACTATCGAACTCTGCGACAACCTCACGGTCGCTACCGTACCTGGGCAAGATTTCCAGTACGAAGTCACTGGCTATGACAACGATGGGTTCCGGGTCGTACAAGCCAAGCAGGAACCGATCGCCCGAGTCGCGACAGTCGAAGAGATCCAGGACTCGGACATAGAGACGGCTGTGAACGCTGCCGAGAAGCGTATACGTAAGAACGATGGTTCATACGTTATGAAGGACGCTGAGCCCAGCTAGTCGATGGGGCTAGAGATGAGACTGTCTGCGCAGACCACTGATTAAGATGTCAAGCGCTGGAAGGAACGACTGCAGCGAACTGTCGGCGACAAGAACGTCGCGATTAGCCTGCTGGACCTGATAAGTGAAGTCCCAGCCGCTGGTCTCGGATTGCTCGAGTTAGCAAAGGAGAGCGTCGAAAGACAACAAGGAATTGAGGAGGTCGTTAATCTCGAGACGGCAACTAAGCGCGTCATCAGGAGTATAAGGACGAGACCTAAGAACGACGAAAGTATTTACCCCGGGACGGTCAACTTGGTACGGACAAGCACTAAACAACCAGAAGCCAGTATAAAGGGCTTACCTGCGGTACTCGACCGAACCCCTGATTAGAAGGACGCGCGGCTTATCGAGAGGATTGCGAGCATGTCAGTCGGGACAAAGCCCTTAAGAAGGATCCCAGTGAGAGTCGGACCAACCGGAGATAAGAGCATCCTTTGGGCCCTGGTCGACACAGGGGCGGCGCTCAACATTATCTCGTCGCGCTATTGCGAACAGAACTCGCTGTACGTGGTCGACGGAACAATGCCAATCAAAGGATGGTCGGAGACCGACAAGCCCATTAGCACCGTTGGTATGTTAGAGGATTACATGTGGCTCGCCGACTGTAAGGTGAAGGACAACTTTGCAGTGGTGCGCGTAGAGATAACAAGCCACGACATGATCCTTAGCTTGCCCTTCCTATCAAAGACACGTGCTACGCTTATCTACAACGTTCCTATAGATACGAAGCCCTCAGCGGAATTCTTAATTGGCAACACGAAGATCAGAGTCCCTATCACACCAGACGAGAAGCAGACTAATGGAAAGTCTCGATCAATGGCCATAGCGACGGAAAAAGCCGGGCTACTGCGCTTATCAGCCGACGCAGTAGCATCCAAAGGCTGCACCACCCCAACAAGGATTCTAAGAAGATCGCACTAACAGCATTCTCCCTGAACGTCATCAGAGCGGCGGATAGCACTGATTAAGAGTCTCCACCATACGATGAGCATGAGGACAATGTCCTCCTGGGATTCTCGGACGATACCCTACTGGACTTTCTACGGTCGCTTCGAGATGAGGTTATAGGGGACGATAGGGCTGCGAGCCGCAGATCAGGACTGCCCTCATCTCTCCAGCGAGGACAGGAGGTCCGACAACACGCTATCTCGAGTTAAGTCAACACCATGTACAAAACAGTGGCGTAAAAGGTCCAACCCGTCGACGACTACCCTTCAGATGGTAGCATTCCAGGAGGCTCCACGTCTTGGAAAGGTGCAGTGCTGGCAGGAATCGAGATACCTGCGAGAATAAAGGACGGGCTAATGAAGAATATGTAACCACGCTTCACAACCATGCCATTGGGATAAAGGTTAACCGACGACAGATAGGCGGAAGTCCTTGATCAGCTCAAGACCTCAGAGCTCACACCTCAAGAAACGGCCGTCCTAAAGCAGATCTTACAGAATCGGGAAGCCTGTCTGGTATGGGACCCAATGGAGATAGGCCAAATCCGACACGAGATCTCACCCCCATACAACATTCGGACGGTACCGCATGTGGTATGGCAAGCAAAGAACGTCCCAATCCCTGGAGCGCTACTACTAAAAGCAATTGAGGCCTTAAAGAAACGACTCGAGAGAGGTTAGCTTAAGGAATACCACGGACCATACCGCAATAGCTGGTTCGTCGTTGCGAAAAAGGACGGGAGCGTACGCTTTATCAATTCAGCTACACGCCTTAATGGTGTCACGATTAGAGACGCGCTCCTGCCTAGAGGTAGCGACGAGTTCGCTAAGCCCTTCGCAAACTATTAGATACTCACCGGACTCGACTTATTCTCGGGATACGACCACTGCGCACTCGCAGAGACCTCGAGAGACATAATAGCGTTCTCCACACCGCTTGGAGTCCTACGACAGACGACATTGCCGCAAGGATTCACCAATTCACCAGGTCACTTCATTCGAGTGATATCCAGGATCTTGTTTGACATTCCTAAGGAAAAGGCCGATTTCTTCTTCGACGACGTCCCAGTTAAAGGACCCACGGAGCGTTATGCTAATTAAGAGCGCTTCCCTGGCATCCGACGCTTTGTGCTGGAACATCTAGAGAACCTGGATGCCGTGCTATTCAACATGGAGCTCGCCGGAGTTTCCATTAACGGCGCCAAGTCCCAATGGTGCCAGCGCCAGATCGAAATCGTTGGCTACATGTGCGGTTCCGATGGCCGTAAGCCACCCAAGAGGAAGGTTATGAAGATCCGCGAGTGGAACGCCTGCAGAGACGTCAGTGAAGTAAGGAGCTTCCTTGGCATGGCAGGATGCTTTAGAGTATGGATCAACCACTATGCCATAAAATCGCAACCTTTAATAGAGCTACTATAGAAAGGAGCGCCCTTCACCTGGGGTCCTGATTAAAATTAAGCACTCAATACCCTGAAGAACGAGATCGCAGACGCAGTTGCGCTTCGAAAACCAGAGTACGGTACCTATCAGTTCTACCTTAGGACCGACGTATCTGGTACAGGCTGGGGAGCTGAACTTGGCCAACTGATTAACGATAAGCACCGGCTAATTCGCTTCGAGTCCGGATGTTGGAACGACGCTGAGAAGAAGTACGACTCCGGCAAGCAGGAGTGTCTCGCTATCGTCAGAGCCTTACGGCGCCTACGACTGTACCTCTTTGGCGCCGAGTTCAGACTGGAAACGGACGCTAGGACGCTGCGAGACCAGCTTAATGACTGTTCAATGAACCTACTGCCATCAGCACCACTGACAAGGTGGCTGGCATACATCAAGCTGTTCGCTTTCGAAGTACACCACTTGCCAGGTAAGAAGAACGTCATCGCGGACGCATTGTCACGCAAGGGCAGAGGACTATCCGACGACATCGACGACGCGAACGAAGGGGATATTAACGACTTTATTAACGCTAAGATCAACATAACCGAGCCTGATTAACAGAACCCACAGACGAAGCTGGCCGAGTATCGCCACTACCTAGAGACATTACAGCTGCCAGACCAATTACAAGACCCTACCACTCCCCACCTAAGGAGAGTAGTCACTACGTTTAAGACGGAAGCCACCCGCTTCTTTGTCCACGAAGGAGTGATGTTTCGTAAGGCCACAGCTAAGTCACCACCATGCAGAGCTGTGGAAAGCCTTGATCAGAAGAAGAATATCTTCGCCTAGGCACACGAGGATCTCGGACACAAAGGTCGAGACGCGACCTATAAGAGGATTGCCAACTTATACTGGTGGGCCAATATGTACACCGATATTAAGCAGTGGCAGTCAGAGTGCCTCCAGTATGCGAAAGCCTCTAATCAGCGACCAATGGATGCGCAACTCTGGACGGAACCCACAGATATCCTTCAGACCTGGGTACTCGACGTACAGTACATGCCAGCTTGCCAAGGATTCACCGCAACTGTCGAAGCGCGCTACGAAGCATTAGGCTACCTTGAGGCCATGGCATTAAAGAAGATTAACTCGGCAACCATTGTGCGGTTTATCAAGTCACGCATCATCTACTAGCATGGCTGCTTCTAGCGCCTCAAAGTAGACAACGGCCCAGAAAACAAAGGAGAGGTCATCAAGGCTGGCAAGAAGTTAGGCTTCACAGTTACACCAGGACCCGCCTATAGTTCGAAGACTCAAGGCTTAATCGAGAACGGGCACAAGAGCATTGTTAAGTCGCTAATAAAGATAACCGACGGGTCTGGCAAGAACTAGGTGGCGTTACTACCCCTAGTTGTGTGGGCCGACAGGACCGTGGTCCGGTACTTTAGCATGTCCTCATACCGACTCCTGTACGGAAGGGAACCCTTGATGCCCTTCGAATTGAGCATTCCGACGTGGCGGATCATAAACTGGAACGAAGATATAAGCCAAGAAGAGCTGATCACCAGAAGGGTGCGAATGCTAGAGAACCGACCTGCGGACATCGAAGCGACTTGCTAAGCGATCGCGTCTTAGAGAAAACGACGTACGTAAGACGTTGATCAACGCAACAAGGCCAAGTTACGAAGTTCACCGCTGACGACTGAGCATCTGGTCCTTGCTTACGACTACGTCCGCCATATCGACATGTCCAACAACCGGAAGCTCCAGTACCGATAGATGGGACCATACAAGATCGTCGAAGCGTTGCCTCATAACTGTTTCAAGCTCCAAGACGTCACAGGAGTCCCCATCCGAGGAGTCTTTCACGGCGACAAGCTGAAGGCCTTTAGGAAGGACCCCGACGGAACCTGGGAACCGCTTGATACCGACAAGGATAGATGGAGTCAGGAGGACCTTCAAGCACCTATACCTGGTCCTGATCAAGATAAACCACCCCCGAAAAGAAGGGGCAGACCACTGAAGAAACCTCCGCAAGAAATCAGCATCGATGAAGCCACGAGTTCAGGACTACCGCCGACCCAGTCAAGAATCCAAGTTGAGATCCCTTTGGGCACACGGGAAGGCTACGTTAAGTATCCCGAGTACTTTTAGGCCTCCCAACGACCTTGTTTAAAAGGGATAGTCGTGGTACTTTCGCCGCACAGTTCCTCAGTTTCACCGATTTCCCGTTTTCCTTTCTACTGTTCTGGGGGACGTGTTATACCCCTACGACGATATTCAGTTCAGATCCTGCGCTTTAAAGCGCCGATCAGAACATTCCACTTGTTACCTGATGACTGCTGTCCAGCACAGCAGCATATCTTAACTTGAAAAGCGACGATGAAGAAGACAATTGGATATAAATTATGGCCTCAGTATAAAGCTGGCCTATAAAGACCAAAGAAAGACCAGACTCCGAACGCGCATGCCTTAATTAAGGGTACATATAGGCGCAGCGTACACCTTTCCCCCTACCTCAGTTCCACGAAGCCTGGATAGCAAAGGAATCCCTGCCTATCTTTTCCAGTTCCTTTCCCTTGATAACCAAGCCGCCCTTGGTATCAGCAGACGACAGACCGAGCTTCGTCTTTCCCCTCTTCTGAAGATCTCCAAGCATCTTCCTATGGATACACCAGCTGCACGAGGTATTGCGTCCAACTATTAAGCAGTTACCGCAACTCGCATGATACTGAGGGAGAGAAACACAACCGAAGAATGGCGCTATACCGCGCGTGTCCTCCGTATCAGCATCCCGCAGCAGGGACTCGCAATGTTCGCAAGGTATGGGGTTTGCTTTCCCATACGCCTAGACTAGGACAGCAGCTGCTGTCTCTCCTTGGGATAGCAACTTGCCGATAACCCAGCCGAAGGGACCACCACAGTTTGCCTCTATAAAGATAGGTGGAAGCTGTTGATCAGGGCGGTACCACCCTAAGATGTTCTGGACAGCCTGATTATCCTTCCCCTCGAACAACGCTCTGTCGAACACCCACTGTAAATAGGTGTGCTCATTAGAGGGCATAGTAGTGATAGTCAGATAGCCCAGGATCTGATCAAGACATTCCACTGGTTAGAACGGGGCCAAGCACACTGGTTAGAGGGAAGCGACTTACCGCCAAATGAGTATGCGAAATCGACTTCGAATTCTTATCGCGCCTACCCTTGCCAAACTCCGAGTGCTCTAAGAAGAACTTGCGCACCTGCGACAAGTTGTCGAGATGCAGTTCAACTATTTCGTCGCCTTCCTCAACAGCCGGCATTAAATGGATTGCTTCGTTGGCGCGCACAGTGTACACAGCCCCGTCGCGAAACCCCTGCCGCTGCGACTGCGATAAGAGAGGCAGCCGGTACCGCTCCAGATGCTGGGAAGACATGGCGACAACTTAAGGAAGATGTTGATTAAGACAATGAAAACATGAGTGTGTGTGTTGTTCTAGGGGACGAAGAGAGACCAGAGGCGCAATGATGCAAAGAACAAAAGAAGAACAAGGACGGATACAGCCTAGTCAGGTCGAGACTCCGCAATCATTCCCAACGCCAAATGACAACAAGTGATTAACAACATCGGATGGCCATTCAATACCGCAATCAACAACTCACCGAAAGTAGTCACGCGCCCTCTTTACAAGTCACAAAGCGACCTGGAGTCTCCTGGCCAAAAGCCTCCAAGGATAAGTATTTGACATCGCTCCTCTGCTCCTGCAAGCACTCCTCTTCCCTCTAACAACATCCTCCGCACCTCTGGTCACCAGAGAACATCACACACTACTCGTACCCCCGAACTACACACTATTAAGGAACCCTATTCTACCTTGATCACCTTCCTGTCTTGATCAAGACTTTCCACTATAGAAGACGTCCATTTTAGCCAGATGGAAGACTTCAACGTCTTCCAAGGGAAGAAGGCAGCGCTGGTGGCACTACAAGAGAGTATTGCGAAGGATTATGACGCTGACCTTTGGAGCGTCGAGACCAACGACAACCTCCCGATTAGCCATCTATTCGAACGCAGTGAGGACGGTATTCCCTTGATCACAAAGCTTCCGGACACGGCAGTCGCGACCAAGGCCGAGAAAGTGACCCGCGACCGAGCGGAACCAACTGCATACTCAGCAGCGATCTGGGAAGCAGTACGTCGGTTCGTACTAAAAAGACCAGTCAGTTACCCAGACACCGAGAAGATCCTGGCGCTGTTATGGAATGCGAACAAAAGAACGGTCTTCCTTAGCACGATCAACACAAACCACAGCACATGGAAAGAGCACATCTCACCCATGGCCAGGTCCAACTGGGAGAAAGGACTGTGCGACAACTTTGCCATCATGATTAACGCGAAGTACCCAGACAGCGACAGAGAGAACCACCTGCTGTGCGTCTACGACAAGAATCGGCTCCACGTTTTCTCCCCTTTCAAAATAACAGACGACTAGTACCTCGACTATGGGTACCACGCTGGCCGAGTGGTCTAGGAGCGCATCCTAGACGGGAGACGTGAAGGCAACTGGGGGAAAGCAGTCCACATTTACAAGGGCATCCACGCGAGTGCATGCTAGGCAGACAACCACTTCATGATCCTGCTAGCCTGGCACCTCTCTCAAGGTACATTAATCAAGGAGGTCGTCAGGGAAGTCGTTAATCAACGCAACTTCACCGCTGCTATACGACGGATGTACCAGGTCATGCAGAAGAACTGCAACTTCCGTTTCGGTATCGATGACCATGGAACCGACAAAGACAACCTGCTACCCCTAGGTCAAGCTCTTCACAGAGACCTGGCGACACTGGCAACGAGCCAACAGCAGGCCCATCTAACAGCGGATTGACGAGAACGACTTCCAGAGGCCAGATCCCGGCCACAATCCCTGAGGAAGCCGCTGTTCAAGAGCGACCCACGCCAGGAGGTCCAGCAGACAGAGGCCGACGACAGACCCGTCGATCCACCAGGTCGGAGAGACATGCCGCCAGTAACCCAGAGCCCGCACAAGCAGCGCATACCGAGGAGCCTGCGTAGGACAACCCCACAGATCCGGACGTGGACTTAACAAAGAGCGAGTACCCTCAGGTCGGTACATTAACTAAGAGCAAGCACCACAAGCAGCCTCCCATGCCGACATACACGTACGACCCAAGCAGCACAGGGCAAGACCTTGTCTTTGACATTGACGGTTCCTACCTGGGAATGACAAGAGGACAACGGGCGCAAGCCCTTGATCAAGGAGGTCGCTTAAGCTACGCAAGGGTTGGGGATACCAGAGAGGACGCTCTAACCCGTCCCATTCCCACGGCGCCTGCGGACTGGCGCGGATGGAACGACATGCGACTTCGCATGACCGCCTTGCAGGACGCTTGGCGACAGAACTTGCCGGTCCATAGAGGCCGACAAGAGCGCGCTGCCCGTCGCGCAGGAATGGTCGCAGGGAACGAGCCTGAGGAGATTGAGGAGGACATCTACGGGGTATCAGACTAATCAAGGCCTTGCATAGACTAGCCCCTTCATTAGAGTCTGGTCGCTCTCACACACACTGTATTTTAGTTGTGATGCTTTTTCATTTTGACATTCGGTACGATCGCTTCCCAACTGGGGGACGGTTGAGACGGGGCTAGGGTACGTAAGCACCCAATGCCAGGGGTCTGATCAAGGACTTGCACCTATAAGTAGCTGTCCAGCTTCCACCGTAGAGATAAGACAACAACAAGACATGTTCACTTCCTTTTATCTTTTGAGACCATCACTCGTAACCGTTTTGTCCCAGTTATTGTCCCAGTTGGACCTCACTTTTACTTGGGTGATAGACATACCCTTGATCAAGGACTTGCACGTCCTAAATCGAGGGCATGTCTATCACATTATCAGGGATCGACCTCACGACCGCGTCTTTCCACCAGGCACTACACCTAGTGTTTGTCTGTTCTAATATCTTTAAAGTATTATAAATTATATTAATCCTATTAATCCCTTATTGTTAAATCATTAAGTCTATTATTAATTTATACCTAATAAATTAATGCTAAGCTTAGTGATCCTTACGTGACCTATCCCTTCCTTATAGCTTATCCCTATGGCTTGGGGTCCTTAGGCACTTGTCTTCTAGGGTCTGTTCTTAGCTGCATGGTGCTTATCCTCATAAGTGCCTGGTAGGTAGGGAGGCTCGTAACAAGGAGGTTCAGAGCTCCACGAGTTAACCGTTTTATTAAGTGTGTCTATGTGAGGCCTATCAGGCTATAATGGTAGTAAAGAAAGTCGTTTTGAATACCATTAACGGAATAAGAATCACTCTTTAAACAAAGGAAAACAAGAGAGAAATGGAACCCAGGAACAACCACCCCCCTCACTTGGCCGACGTTCGTTCCCAGCTCTCCAATGGTGTGCTGGGGTGGCAGTACTCGACATCGACGGCGGCGGCGGCGGCGGGGAGGGGGTTCGGAGCGGGCGTGAGGACGCGGCCGGGGTGGCGCCAGTTGAAGACGAGGGATACGGCGAGCATGAGGAGGGCGTCAAAGGCGTAGAGCCAGGCCTCGTGGGCCTGTAGGCGGCCGTCGCGGCCCTCGGCGTACTCGGCGACGCGGAAGAGGGAGCGCGCGAGCACGAGGGCGCTCGTCGCGTAGAGGACTTTGAGCAGGGCCCGCCACGGCACCACCGCCGCCGACAGGGCGCACCCCAGCGTCGGCCGCCGGCGCAGCCGCGCGTCGAGCACCGCCGTCGTCGCCACGAAGAGCCCGAAGAAGGCGATCTGGATCCCCAGCCCGCCCAGGATGAGCTGGTTGCCCCGCGTCACCCCGGCCGCCGTCGTGGCCATGACCAGCATGGCGCCGCCTGGAGCGCGCTGGGCTGTCAGCCAGGGTCTGGACCACGGTAATAGCAGAAAAGGGAGGGGGGAGGGCCAAGGACAAGCGCACCTCCGCCTTGCGTGCAAAAGGAGAGGACGTCCCCGAGGACGAAGAACTTGGTCAGCCAGCGCGGCGGGATCAGGACGTGGGCGCCGGCGTCGAGCAAGCGGACGAGCCGTCCCAGGATCATGTACATGGAGGCGGCGTAGAGGGCCGGGCCCAGGAGCAGTAGCGTGCTCTGCACGATGTAGGGGTTCTTGGTGTACGCGGGCGCCTCGGCGGCCGAGAGGGCGCGCCCGACATAGCCGACCGTTTCAACTGTTGTTTCCCCCATTAACCCAATTGTTCATGCACGTAAAAGACCGAGGACGCTTGGAGGGGGAACGCACACAAACCGCCCAGCACGAAGGGAATGAAGAACCAGGTCCGGTTTTGCACCATCTGCTTCACGTGCCACAACGTCGACAACCCGAACAGGACGACGAAGAGCACAGCGGCGGCCATGGACGGCTCGTACGTGTAAAAGACGTATTTTTCCCCGGGCGTCGCCATGATGAAAATGGGACGAAGATGGGAATGACAGGTTCGGCCAAGGAATGGATCTGACTGAGGTCGTATGGAAGGAGAGATGGAGCGCGAGAGCTGCAGGCAATAATTGCAGGTGCGATATGGAACATAGCGAGTGGCTCTAGAACGATCCCGAAAGGTTTGCCCGTCTTATGTATTTCACGTTCCGAGGAAGACATGCGTGTAAGCTATACGCGTAAATGATACGAAAACCGCCAATCCTTGCGCCTTGATACCGCCATAATTTAAGCCTCTAGCTGTCCGTGGGGGCCCTTCCTTTCGCCTGATCGCTCGGTCCGGCCACCCAGGCTGTTTTGGCGGGTGACCCTCCCCCTGTTTTCCTGGAAGACGGCGCCTCGTAGCGCGGATCTGGGTCCCACACATGGACACCATCGCGAATACGCGTATAGAGAAGAGCCGCGGCTCAGCTGGGCGGCACGGCACTAGGTCCGGAAGAGGAAAAGTGCGGTTCCGAGACGTCCAGGGGCCGCCACTACACAGCCCCCACCCCGGCCCGTCTGGGCGTCTGGCAAAAATACGCGTATTTGTTGGCGGGGGGGGGTTGGGGGGCCGTGTTATGTGTTGCCTGTTGCCCAGACTGTCCGAGCAGTGTTTGTGGCCCTTTTGTGAACAGGATGGAAGTGCGTCTGTCTCGGCCTGTACGGTGTGGTGAATCCATGTTTCTGCAGCGGTTATGTCTCCATAGCCGTGACCGGTTGCAACAGGAATTCCACGTGCAATTTCGCATATCAATACGGAAAGATTCATGGATTTTCGAAGCGACTGATGACGTCTTAAAGCTAGACGGAACCACTGCCACCCCACCCTCCCCCGGAGAAGACGGGTGCAAACCATCGTGACGTGATCTTTGAAAACTGTCCTCCGGTTTGTCGTCTCAAATCAGTATGGTGAGGCGTTTCAACCGTCCATTGTCATACGAGAGAATATCAAAATCCGCTCGAAGTTGCCGGTAGACCGCTCTGGCGTTGGAAAAGCCCCAGGATCCGTCCTTCCAGGAGTTTGGGAACACGAAGGACACGGTTTGGTTGACCTCGTCCCATTCCAGGCAGGCCACTACGTCGTGCTTCGTAATTCCACCTGGCGTGTTCCGCTGGATCTCGTTGCTGACGACCACCGACTGACCCACGGGGCCGGCATCTTCTTTTCGCAACCTTTTAATGATTGGCTCGCCCGGCAAAACCAACGAGAACCCAAAGAACCGTTTCTCCGTGAGGCCAGAGTAAGTGTCTCCCCCCCGGCTCACACTGTTTGTGAGCCCCTCCAAGCGACGCCAGTAACCGATTACGTAGATATTTTCCACAAATCCGTTTGTGCTGATCAGGTTATGCGCGGCGCAAACACTTCTTGGGAACCACACCATGTCCGGTGTGCAACGCTTTCTCAAGGAGGAGATGACCAAGCTTGAAGGCCCCCGGGCGGGATTCCATGGGCTTGTCGACTGGCGCAGCGGCAGCCCCCATAGGGGGTCAGCTGGGCGGACGTAGTATACATGCCCCATCCTCTGCACCCGGCACCGGTACTCGAGGATGATTTCGTCTCGAGAAAGATGGGTGGTGGCCGATAAAGGGCACCTGAGAATACCCAGCTGCGCGTCCAGCTTGTCCGCTTGTTCCAACTTGAAGTGAAAACGGTCATCAGAGCCGGTGTGAGTGTAGAAAACCGTCTGAGCCAGCGATACGGTGTCCATGTACTCGCTCGCTGCTGCTCGCCAGATCATGCGAACAAGTTCGACGGGGAGGTCATTGAATCGGTGGAATTCCACAGGGCCCGTCTGGCTCGTATACATTTTCGGAGTGTATTCCCGGTTTCTTTGCGTAAATGGGTCGAATGAGGATGATAGGTGTGGGATGGTTGGAGGGGACTGGTGTGGATGGTGGGAAAGGACAAGTTTGTGTGTGTGCGCGCGCGCCTTGTTGTTTAGGACCACTGGTAGCGGAGAGGACAAGTGTGGATGGTCGGAGAGGACAGGTGTGGGATGGTTGGAAGATCGCTTCAATTTCCCAGGAGCATGAGGTAACCCTTCGATATATATCCATATTATGCATCATGAGTGCCTCGCGTGTGCTTGCCTCGTTCGTATTGGCTTGCGAACCAGTCCCTACTTGGCCAACCCCAACAAAGTTGTGAGCCACTAGGCGAATTTTCCCTTGGATTAGGTTTATTCGCCTATACCTTGCTGCTTTCGGTGAAGTGCATAGTTCAGGCAGGAAGTGGCGAACAGATTTCAGCCGGCGTAGGGCGCGGCGCGAAGTATAGATAGCCTAGTGGAAAAACAAAATAAACAAAAGTCAAAGATAGGCAGGTTATAGACCTTGAATTTGTTTCCTAGATGCTTTCTCGGTTGCCCCGTTGCTATAGCAGACCTCTTAGCGTCGATGCACTTGGGAGATCGGTAATCGGCACCTCAAGTATTTCCCCAGAAAGCCAGAGAGGTACAAAGTTCAAAAAGACGGAGGTGTGGGACGCTAAGACTCACCTTGAAAGAGCCTCCTCCTCTCCATGTTTGCGGCGCCACTATGTGCAAAAAAACAAGGGGTGGGGCCCACGGGCCACCTGGGCGGCGACAGCCATAATAGTAACGTCCACATGCCATGCTTGTTGAAGGTCCGTCGGCCTGTTTGGTTTTCGCACTGCTCATCCATGTCAGTCATCCATGCCATGCGTTCTATACAAGGCAGTCTCCTCCCGCCTCTGGTTCACTCCTCTCTTATTCTCCCAACAATCGATCAATCCTATCCACCCCTGTTCAGCAATACTTATACTTCAAACGAACCCTCCTTCCGCGGTCCTCCTCTCCTCCCGGTTCTGGTAAAGAGTATACTATTTGTGAATGATCCTCACTTGTTGACGCAGAAATCAAGAAAAAGGACGTACCAACATGCCTTTTTCTCTTTCCAAGTGGGCATATTGTAGGCATTTCGGATTCCAGGATGCCTTTCTTCGAGCACAGCCGCAATGTGCCATTACGGCTTTCACAACACCATCCCCACAGGAGGTCGTCAACTTGACCGACCCCGGCCCGCTTGCTGGCTTTTCCAGGCTGCCCAACGAGGTGGCCGACATGATCTGGAGGGAAGCTATACTCGAGCACCTCGGTCATGCCACTACTCAGGTCGGGTGCGTCGGAGAACACAACCCAGGTCACGAGGACCGCCCGGGCCGGATCGACTGCCCCATACGACGAGTTTGCCGCGCGGCAAACGCAGCCTACGTCCGCCTCAGCTACCTCCAAGCCCCTATCTACCACATGGATTGGACGAATATAGCTTGCCAAACATACATGACGCAGCGGCCCGCAGGAGTTTTAAACGACCAGGTCCCACGCCGTCCCGTGGCCTTGTATGTGCATGCGCCGTACCCGCACGTGGCCTCTGACTGGGCGTACTGGGCAAGCCAAAGGTTTCCAGATGTTGAGACTCTGTATCTCTCAGCCCAGATGCTTACCCATAGTCCCACGCAAAGTTGGGACTTGGAAACCCCCAAAACCCCGTCGATGTGCGATGATGCCCTTGTATTGGAAACCAACGACCATACCTACTGGCTTCCACCCACTGGTCTGTTTCCCGCTGCTTGGCTCCGGACTCTGCCCACCCACGGCCCCTTGAACGGAAAAGACCTACCAAGAGGCGATTTCCATGTTTGGGAAACTCAAGGCTCTGCACAGGGCGAATTCCCCCGACTCCAAACCGCCTCCAAGGACAGGTGGGCTGAGGTCATTCGCTTCGTCATCCATGACGACGGCACTACCGCCTACCAACCCCTATGGCCAAAATCCTATAATTTACAGGTCGAGCACAACAGTCCTGCTATTCTCAACTGGAAGGTTAATGCATGGCGCTTGAAGTGGCCGAAGCTCCGAATCATCTCGCTGTGTGCATGGGAGGGCCCGCCCTTGCGACAAGCGCGAGGTTGAGGGTTAAAGCGATGCCAGCCCGATGATGCGATGAAATTCTAAGAGCGAATCCAAAGCATTATGCCAGCTTGAGTATCGGTGGAGTTATTCTCCTTCTTGCCAGGGGCGACAGTGATATCATCTCTCCTGGCACCTTGTTTGCTGCCCTAGGCACTAAAACGCGTCTATTCACAAATTAGCGCATATGCGCGGGCAAATATTTACAGAAGGAGACCTTTTCATTTGAGCGAGTTTCTACAGCAACAAAGTTTTGTCTTTCGACCTAGCTGCGCGTTCATTTTTTTTTTTAGTATCCCAATAGTGACAAAAACTGGCCATTCTGGCTAAACCTAAATAAACCAATTAGCAGACGCGGGTTTAACTTTGGGGGCCGAGGAGTACTTACGCCACGCTGAAAGTACAGATCTGCCCATCATGCTCAAACACTGGTGCTTCCCCATGCCCGCTGTGCCTGTCTCGCCTGTCTCGCCTGTCTCGCCTGTCTTGCCTGTCTCGCCTGTCTCGCCTGTCTCGCCTGTCTCGCCTGTCTCGCCTGTCTCGCCTGTCTCGCCTGTCTCGCCTGTCTCGCCTGTCTCGCCTGTCTCGCCTGTCTCGCCTGTCTCGCCTGTCTACGCCCATCAGCCCAAAGTCCGATGCGGGTCACGCCCTAGAAGAGCACCGCGCTGTGGCAGCTTCTTGCGGACGAACGGATTTAACTCGATGTCTTCCTTACATACATGATAATTGCGTTCATGTAGATAGATAGCTGAACAGCCACCGCCAAGACAAATTGTAGGTGGTGGGGAGACGCCGGCATTCAGTCCCACCGCCTGAGCCATCGCCTCCAGACTGGGAAACATCATGGCCAGCAGCGTCTCCGCATCTCCACGGTAGGAACAGAACCAAGACTCCATCGCTCATTGATTGCCATTATACTACAACTAAAACCCCTCCTACCCCTCACTGATCAAATAATTTCCACCGTCTTGGGCTCCTGCGCCCGGAAATAGTCCAGCCCATCCGGTGAACCCCATACGCCAACGCGAAGGTATTTGCCCTGTTGCCTCTTCGCCGGATAGACCACAATACCATAGGCCGCTCTGGGCCCGACTATATAGTCGTGAGTGTCTGCATAATAAGGCACATCATCCTCACTACCCGTAGTATAACAACGACAACCTTTACCCGTTGGACCCCCCCCGCGCCGGTTATATATGTTGTGAAATCCAAAGTGGTCTCCGTATGAGAACCGGATCCATTTGAAGTCATTCTGTTGATCCGGCGTGCGCTGTGGTAGACAGCTCCCCAGCAACACTAGAGAAAGGTTTTGAATTGATTCTTCCCCCTCGTTGAAATGTCCATCCAGGACTATGATGGTCATGTCCCGGGATGCGATGTCGACTGTCCATCTCTGGTATGGGTTTGCTGTGAACTTCTTGTAGACGGCGTGCAGTTTCCGCGAATCAATTGGTACTACCGCTCCAGTGACAGTCATAACTCCACCTGACACCTCTCCGAAAGGGTTGGCGCCAGCCACGAAAGTGTCAGCTTCCATACTCTTGTACTCTTTCTCGACGTCTCGCGCATTATTTGCTATAAGCAACGGGTAGCTCGTCCAACCGTCGATAGCTGCAGCTCGACTAGCCCAGCTCCATGACGGGGCAATGTAGGGTTCCTGGTTTTCTAACCTGTCAATGACAGCAGTTAGTGAGGTCGCGTGATATTCTGGCATCCAAAGTTGCTGCGACCACATCAAGTCGCGATGCACACGGTCTTTTCGGATGCCAGCAAGATATTGCTGTGGGCAGTCCTGTGTAGCGATTCGAGCCATCCCTGACAGCGAGGGAAGTTTGTCCGTGGACTTCGTGAGGCTTCGTCTCGAGGCTGATTCCATGTAAAGGAGCCACCCTGAGATGTAAGCCTCATCGTACCTGTCCACATCGAAGTCGAAAATATTCAAGTCACCCAAATCATCCGGGTTGTATTGATCCGATCCCTCCGAGAATGGCCACTTCCCGCGTTGGTAATGCATCTTATGCTTACCAAACATCAGAACGTTGCTGGACAGGAATTTCTCCTGCAATGTCCAGCCGCGTGTCATCCAGCGGGATCTTCCATCTGCCCCGAGGTGCGTCTGTCCTTCCAAATCTCTCGGAAGCATTGTGTGCCACCGAACCCAGTACGCACCATCGACACCAGTCTGGAGCGTGGACCTGAAAGGGATGGATATTGAATGCTCCGGCGGAGGCCTTTTCAGAAAGCTGTCAAGACAAGAGCCCGTGTTCATCGCGCAGACCGTGAGCCATGCGTGGCCATAGATGAGGCTCATATTTGCAGCTTCTTTTTCCCAGTCGAGCCGGTCGCCTTGGACAATGCAGAGCGAGTCTACCCACAAGTACCGAATACCTAGGGCTCTGGTCACCTCCACGGCGTCGCGTAGAACGGGTGTAGCTTCCCTTAGCGTAAATCCACGCTGTCTTTCTTCGAGGGTTTCTCGTTGCGTCGTGAGTTGCGACTTGCTCTCTTCTTCATTGCCCCAACAATAACTTAGAGCAATGTACCGGGTGTCGGTTGGGAGGGCCTCTAGGTCAGTGACTACAAGCCTGCAGTCGCTGGTAGCTGTGGCTCTCACGTCAATGAGTCTGGTCGGGATGAGATCGCTCGGGAGCCGTTTAGTTTCTCTGTCCAAGTCTTCAGTCATGGACTGTACCCATGCCAAATTTCCCGGACCTAAAGCACGTCTTTTTGGCGATGGTTGAAGACGAAGCCAACTGCTGCAGGGGCCTTGTACCATCATCAGTCTCTGGATATAGAACTCTAGCAGAACGGCAAAGTAAAAGTACGCACCGGGCTCGCCATCAATACTGAAGTATAAGCATGTTTTGTGTACTGAGACGGAAGTTAGCACGAGTTAAATAGTGGTATTGCAGCGTACCGTTGTCTCCTGCGGCCAGATCTAAATCCACAGCCAACCCCACCAATCCTAGGCGCGTGTTCTTACGCGCTATTTGGTCACCCATCCTTCGCCTGTACGAGACTTTTGCACTCAGGGTGCTCCAGGCGCGAAAGTCTTGTCCAGTGAGTACGGCCAGCAGCAGACTGCAAAATTTGCATCCTTGACGAGAAGAGGTGCGAAGAACTGGCAGGTCCGGAAAAGAATCTTCAAGACAATAATCTAAGTCAAGGCGAGCGTGCGAACGGTGCGAATCCCAGTAAAAGGGGCCGTCTTCATTTGGGCCCCCCTTCCAGCCATGCTCGGAGTCATCGAACTCGAGCACTTTGCACCGGTCACATAGAGATGATTGCGGCAAGCTGGCCATTGTAGTGTCAATTTCGCACTTGGCTGTGGGAGGAGAGTGATGGGGAACGGTTGCGCTCAAAAAGAAAGTGTCGCCGCGTGTCAGAGGGGGAAGGGGGTTAATGCGGGTTAGTGGGTACTTCTTAAAGATGGCTGGGGATGTAAGGGTCGTTAGTGAGGATATGAGCATTGCCAGCTGCCAGGGTCTCCTCTCCACCAGCCTTGCGCTAGCCGCCAACTGGCATCGCTCCAGCACTGGCCTAAAATCACCGGCCACATCCATCTCCGCTCCATCTCCGCTCCATCTCCACCTCCCGTATCATCCATTCAATTTCCTCCCCGTCTTCCCATCGCCCCCTATCCATTCATTCATCCATCCATCCATCTCGGCCTGGGGAGACATGGGTCCCTTCCCTCCGCCCGGGTTTGCCGCTGTTTTCCCGTCGCGTTCTGCCGCCGCCGCCGGTGAAGAAACTCGGGGTCTGCCGTATTGCTACACCCTCTTCCAATCTACTAGCTCCTACTCGCTGGCCACGGCTTGTCAAAAGGCCTAGGGTCGAGGTCGGCCCTACTCTCTGTCCTCGACACCGTGTCCGGGGCTTGCCTGCTCGCCCGCTCCCGGCCGGCCACCTTCGGGGGTAGAGAATCGCCTTCCTATGTTACCGCGTGTCCGAGTTTCTCTCTTAGTTGGCTGCGACAGGGCGGCGGAGGGGGAGATCGAGTATCGGCCTATTAGTTTAAAGAAGGCGCCCTGCACTTTCTTTCTGCTAACCGGTTAACAGGGCTGCCTCAACTCGCTTATTAGTAAGGAATTATAAACGATATTAGCATGCAGTCCGATTCTGACGTTAACGTCGCTGTGACCACGAACCTAGTTAGTATCGATACCACTTGCGATGCTCGTGCCGATAAGGTTACTTATAGTAACGACAATTAAATTAAAAATAACGAACACGCCGACGATAGTAACGGCTTTTAAGCCGACAAATATAAGGATGAAATAAATGCCGACATACTAAACAGCAGCCGGATTACCTTAAGCTAGCATCTCCCTATTATTATTATTATTATTGTTCTTACACCTAGCGACCTATCTAGGCCATGAGGACCCCCCGCGCATCTTAGCCTAGGAAAACCGTTCCGGGCTGACGTCCGGCCGGGTGAAAAACCTAGGTTCCGCTGCGTCGCACCGCTTCTATCTGCTCTTTGACCTGCCATACCGAGATCGGGCTCAGCGCGCCCGCTTCTTAGCTGATGAGTTGATTCGCCAGCTGGAACATGTCCAGCCTACGCGAGCGGAGTAGCCATCTCGCGATAATTCCTGCTTTTCCTGGGGTGTCGAGCATCCTATCCGTGTCTATCGGTCCTCCTAGAGCTTGGACGAGATGCTCTCGTCTTTCTCTTTCCCGTGGGCAGAAAACGAGGATATGCCGGACGGTCTCCCTGCCCTGACCACAGACGCACCAGGGGCTGTCGAAGCCCGGGACCCTACGCTTAAAAAGGAAGTCTCGCAGCCTAATCTTGCCAGTCCTCGCTTAGACGAGGATGGAGCTCTCGGCTTTATGGAGTCCCTTATGGAGCTTGAGGACGTGTTTGTCTGGCGGCATCTTAGTTGCTATCGGGGTTCGTGCTGTTCGATTTTGCTGCGCTTGTTGCCATCTTTAAAGCCAGTCTCTCTCCTCAGCCTTATGTGCTGAGTCTCCAGCTAGCCATTCGTCTAGCCACCTCTTACGATCGGGAGCGTCGGGGCCTTTCGGTCTGCGCCGGCGAGTCGGTCTTGTTAGGATCCATCTAGCTGCGCTATCGCACCTTGCTTAGATGAGTGATGCGATACGCGGCTATTGGAGCCTCTCTTCCGATGCCGCCACCCTTCTGTTGAGCCACGTGTCTAAGGGGGACACGTAAGCTTCCGTTTCTAGTACTGCAGTGGCCGTGGCTTTGAAAGCTCCTGTGACCTTTCGGAGGCACTCTGTCTGGACGTCGTTAAGTGCCTTAGCTCTATTTTTCGAGATCTGGCGGTGCCACTCTAAAGCTCCATAGCCTATCGCAGACCGTACGACGGCTGTATAGACTTAGCGGGCTCGCTGGAGAGACGCGCCCCATGTCGAGCCGGCTATCCGGTCTAGAGCATAGACCTGCGTCGCCATCTTCTTCGATATCGACTGGATGTGGACGTCCCAGCGGAGGCGTCTATCCACCTGGATGCCAAGGACGCGGCAGGAGTCTTCTGGTTCGATTTCGTGGCCTTCTAAGGCTATCTTTGTGTCCGGACCTTTCCGTCTTCGAGAGAAGTGGACTAGGTGATATTTCTGGATTGCAAAGGTCATGCCGTGGCTGACTGCCTATTCTTTACAGATCCTGTGAGCGGCTTCCAGCCGCTCGCAAGTCTACTCGGGGTCCAAACCGAAGCCCACGAGGTTCGTGTCGTCTGCGAAGGCTATAGTAGCTATTCCTGGTATAGCGCGGAGAGCCTTATAAAGACCGGCTGTATAAAGGCAGAAGAGGATGGGCGATAAGGGTGAGCCCTGCGGGACGCCTGCCGGAACTGGGATCTCGTCCGATTCCTGGCTGTCGAAGAATAGCGTAGTGGACCGGTTAAATAAGAAGCTTCGGATCCAGCTAATAGTCCATATAGGGACCCTTAGCGCTCGCAGGTTAGCGAGGAGCCTTCTATAGTCGACCGAGTCGAAAGCGCCCGAAATATCCAGCGAAAGAAGGGTTGCTGCGCCTCTATGTTTCCAGGCTATACAGACTAGGTCCGTTAGCAACCGTAAGGCTGTTTCTATGGAGCGGCCTTTCCGGTTGCCTATCTGTTCGTCCGGGAGCAGTCCGTTCTCTTCGGCAAAGCTAGCTAGCCGTTACGCTAGTAGGCTCTCGATCGCTTTCCCTATAGTGTTAAGCAGCGCGATAGGTCTCCATCCGCCGGCTTGGTGATACTCGTTTGGCTGCTTTCCTGGCTTCCGGAGGATAACGGTGACTGCTTTCCGGAACGCTCTTGGATAGTATCCTATATGCCAGCACGCTTCCGCTAGGGAGGCCAAGGCCTGGAAGAGGGGCTTTCCTAGGCGTTTAAGGAATCCGTTCGGAAGCTGGTCTGGTCCAGGTGCCTTCCACTGGCCTGCCTTAGTAAGGACGTCTTGGACTTGTTCTGCTGTCACCTTGCTGTCCATATCGAGAGGCGCTGCGAGCCGGTTCGTTGTTTGGAAGCCGGTGTACGTAGCCTTAGGGAGGGGATAGAACCTCTCTCGGAAGGCCTCTGTTTTCTCCTTATGGGTCGTTGCTTCGCCACGCGGTGTGTAGAGTGTAGGGACTACCGGGGGTAACGGCGGTGCTGCTCCTTCCGTTCTTGCCCATCTCGCGATATTCCAGACGCCAGCTGGCTGGCTAGACGCCTCGTGGAGCATATGTCTCCAGGACGCCGTCTTGGCTTCTCGGATTGCTTTCTTCTTTGAGAGAGTTGACTGCCGGAGGGCTCGCCAAGCTACGTCCGTCCTGTCGGAAAGCCATATCCGCTGGGCTCTTCGCTCCTTCTCTATAGCTTCTTCTGTCTCGCGGTTCCACCAGGCTTTGCCTCTCCCTTTAGAGTAGCGGAGGGGGGCAACTAGGTCGGCTATCCGAGTTAATTCCTTAGTTAACGTTTCAATGTAGCTATCGATTTCTTCTGGTGTCTCGAGTCGCCCTGGCTGTGGTAGGTATGCCGCTTCTGCCTTCGCCTGGTTATAGTCAGCTGTTTTCCAGCTGCGTCGTGGCCTGTCTTGGCGGTCTATATGGGGTCCAGCCACGCGTATCACCTGCGGGAGGTGATCGGATCCAGCATATAGGGCGTACCCGTCGTAGGCAGTTCGGAGATCGTCCGTGGCCCACGCTAAGTCGATCGTGGAGTCTATGCACCCTCTTCGAGTCCATGTCGGTGTTCCAGGGGGTGTGATCAGCTGGAGTCTCCAGGATTCTGCTAGCTGGAGCAGCTTATCAGCTGCCCTATAGGGTCGGACGTTGTATCCTCCCCAGACGGGGTGGTGGACGTTGAAGTCTCCCACGAGGACTGTTCGTCTTGGCTGGGGTTCGGCATGGAGGGCTTCGATAGCGGGCAGGTCCGATCTGCTGGTGGACCCAGGGGGAGGCGAGTATATGCAGACGACTGTTATGGGACCGTCTGGTAGTTGGATTGTGATGTGACACCTATCTGGCTGCGCCTTGTATGTCCACTGCGCTGGGGTGTACTTCTTATTAATATAGATGCATGCCCTACCTCCCTCGGTTGCGTAGAGTAGGTAGTATGGAGAGGATCTCGGGCAGTAGGTGGTCGGCATATTTGGGTTTCGCCAGGGCTCTTGGCCCCCTATCCCCCGGGTCTAGTTCTCTGCGCTTTCCATAGAAAGAGGTGGGGAATAGAAGGTTTGCACCTTAAGCAGCCCGCAAGGGCATATCCCTCTCTAGGACCACCGACATGCGCATCCGTCCTCTCGAGCCATAGCACGACCTCCTCGACCTGCAGCCTCCCAGGATAGCACCTGCGCCAGCGACACTCCGACAGAGAAGATGCCCTTTGGCACAATCGAAGGCAGTCCGTCTTATCCTTGTCTCCAGGTCCCTGGGCTGGCCCAATCCAGCTGTTTATCCCTTTCCACGGCAAGTCCTCGAACCGGTTCTATCTTTAGTCGACCCTAGTGCGAGTAGGGGACGTAAGGGCTACCCTGTTCTTCTGCCGGTCCCGCGGTCGTCGTGCTATGCTACGGCCCACCGGTGTCCTAGGGTGGCGAGCCCTAAACCGGCTTCCCGTTGCTCGCCGCTATCTCTGCCGGCGAGCCGACCATGTCTTGCCGTAGGCCTTCGGTAAGGGGTACCACCACGCCGGCATAGTACCCCGTAAGGCCTCGACTAACCTGCCCTGATCCACCATATGTTCGTCTCCGGAGCGGTGCGCTGTCACCCCGAAGGGCGACACGGGCGGCCAGCCGTAGCCACTATTGCCTTAACGACTCCGTTCCCGTGCTCTTAACAACTTCCATTACTCCGTACGCACGCCCACTTAGGTATTCGTTCGATGCCCTCGCAGCTGTTCACTGCAAGCCGTCTCAGAGCTCGGCAGGGCCGAGGGTGTCCTATCGTCGCCTCGAGAACCGAGTCGACGTCGGATGGTTTTTTTACCCAAATCCCTCTATAAAGACGAGGGCCTTCGCTGCGCGCCTATTTTGTCGTCGATCCGGCGTCGCGCGGTGTCGATTTTCGAGGCTGCTTGCTGCGTTTGGCGGGGGCGAAAAATTTTTAGTCGTGCGACGCCCGAAAATCCCGCATCACAGACCGTCTCAGCACAACTCCGGTGCAGCGACATAGCGACGCAGCAATGGCGCCTCGCTACACTTTCGTGCAGAATGCGTCTCTACATCGGCTCTCCCTCAGTCAATTGACCTAGGAAGATTTCCAGCCGGCGCCGCGGGGAGGCTGTAGAGTCCGACTTCGCCAGCCGCATCTCCCTATTTATGTAGAATAGTAAGACACCAAGGGCTATATATGCAGCCTAGCCGACCTAGCTTTTAACGTGACACACAACGCGCCCTATAAGACGGCCTTCCTTAAGTTGCAGACATGTATCGACTTATAGAGGACGAAGGACTATTGCTAATACCTCCACTAGCCCCTGGAGTACGTGTAGCGCTTATTACTTGTTAATAGTAGTAGTATTAATATAGTCCTAGACTTAGACTTGTCAGTAAAGGAAGAGTAGTTAAAGTAGTAACGAATATAAATACGCAATTACTAAACCCGGGCCTACGGTACTTAAATTTCGAGACTCGGTGTATAATTACACTTGTTATCCTTTATTATCTATATAAGGCCAAATCCGTAAACTGGGCGAGGAAGTTATAGCTATTCCAGTCGTTAGGCTAGGCCTCGTCCTTCACCCTCGCTATCTCGATCCCGCTCTGGAAGATTCCCAACGCGGTCCTACGCACGCTTATAAAGGCTTTCACCTGGTAGGACCTGGCTGCTGACGCCGAGGAAGCCCGCTACTAGCGATATTATTGTGACCGCGTTATCGCCATTAACTTAGCCGCGCCAAATCCCGCTAGCATATCCTTTGTAGCCGAGCTTGCGGGCTACTGGCACTAAGATAATAAGGCCCCGGACCTCGATATCTAGCCTAAGACTGTACTAAGCCCTAGCTATAGAGAATCCGGAGCTTAGTTGCCTTCGTACTAAGTCCCGCTGTTATATAACTAGTCTATCGATAAGTCCTCGTCGCCTAATCCCTTATATGGCTCGCCCTTAAGAAGCGCCAGTGTATAAGCCCCGGGCTTAGCAGCACCTTTAGCAAAGCTAAAAGGCTGCTCCCGATACTCCAGCGCCTCGAATAATCGGTGGGCCAGTTATAGGATGCTAACTGGCGGATACGTGTAAAGTATTAGGAGTTATGGAAGGAGAAACGGGCAACGCGTTAGGAGAACGTGGGCCTGCGGACTAAGAACTAACGGCTGTATATGGCGTAGCGGCGGGTGCAAGCCGACAACCAAGAACTGCGGGCGGCTATCGCGGCGCTAGAGGCACGGGTGGGCGCGCTCGCGGGCTAGTTAGACGCTAAGAGCATAGCGTGCGGCGAGAACTAGGAAGACGTTAAGGTAAGGTTGGACCAGGTGGACGAGCGACTCGATGGCATTAACGAAGAGCTTATCGTAATAGAGGTATAGCGCGATGACCACGACATAGACCGCGACGAGCTCGACCGCGAGGAGATACGGGAGGTGGCGCGAGAGGTTCTAAACGACGAGACGGAGGGACTGTGCGAAAAGGTGCTGGACACTATTATGCAAAGGCTTAAGTGCAGCTAATGCCCGTGTCTAAAGGTTTAGGAGTGGCTTTAAAATGTCATGTAGGCTTCTTCACTCGCTCTTGTTTTTATAGTGACGCCCCTTAATAGATTTCCCCTCGTGGTGTTATAATACTAGATCGTGTTAATGATATGGAATAGCTCTTCGTACGTCTTTAAGCATAGACTAAACTAATGAAAATATAGCTTCATTACTTATGATACCCGACAGTCAGCTTGCCGTCACACCCCATCACTTAGCCGCTTAAAACGTCTCGCGATGCATGTAGGTCCTGCCCATCGTGCCTTGGGCCTAAGGGAGGGCGACAGCATCTGCCCCTTTCCTAAGACTGCGCGCGCCGAGAACCTGTCCGAGGACCTTTCTCTCCCACTTGAGGGCTTTCGGACATTTGCCTGAGTTATACTTAGTCCTCGACATTAGGGAATGGCTTAGCACGTTCGTGTCCTCGTGTGTCCACTATTTCGTGGCCTGCTGGCTAATCTGAAGCCTGGCTATCGACTTAGTCCCGGTGGCTGTGGACGCGGCGCCGGGGTCCCGGCCCTTTCCCTGCTCCCGCTTTCGCTCGTTCGTCTGCGTCCTCGTTCCCTGCTCTGCCTTTGCGGCCCGAGCTCCATTTGATGGTGACCACTCGGTCTTCCACAATCCTGCGGATGGCTACGAGCACCCACTGGAACGTTGTGAGAGCGTCCTTCTGGGTGTTCCATATCGTAACCGTGTTGTCTATGTGGAGGGTAACGGGGAGTCAGGGTAGAGATTGGTTGCTCTTTCGAGCCCGCGCAGAGCCTCGAGAGCTTGACGGAGTGAGCTTAAGAAGTACAAGTCGTAGTCAGCAGTTCGAACTCAAAAGAGAACGACCATGTTTCTGGTCGGTTTGGTGCAGTGTTCGCATCGCGAATCACCAAGTTGAGCCGCCTCGGGCACGAGAGAAACCTCCATCCTTACCGCTTCCGCCCACTTTAACGACAAGGGACTCGCTGCAAGAAGCGAAGCCTGATTTAGGTCAGAAGCTGGAGTGCTGGAGACCTAATCACCGGTCTTTGCCAACGGGTTACAGAATGGCCAATAGGCCTCGGGTTTCGTTGATTGAAACGATTGTCACGCTTCGGCATGTTTGGTATGTAAGTTCAGACCCCCATCTGTACACCAGCCCCTTAGTGAACCAGAATTTGAGATGTCTTCGAAAAATGAAGCACCAGCACCAAAACAACGATATCTCGACAACTAAACAAGGAACTGAGTTCGTTTTTTAATCTATAAGACAGTGATGCAGTCCTCGGGCTCAGAATTAGACTCTTCAAAGATATCGAGCTCAACTATATATCGTTTTGTTACCCGACCTTTGCCTTTAGTATCGCTAAAGGACGCCAGCTCCTCTTTTACTTTGCGCACGTCTATAATCCTCACGAACGCTTTCTACGTAGTCTCCCTGACTTTTCGACGTTTCTAGGGCCTCTGGCACTTTAATGCAGCCGCTAATTAGTCTCTCTCTTCGCTCAGCGTAGAGATTTTCATAATTGCTTCGTCGAGAGCCTTGCTAAGCTTCGACTAGAAGGACCTGAATATTAGAGATCGGTACGTAGGGTCTATACTACGCAGGTCCTTAGCGATAATATTAATTTAGCGGGAACTCTTTAGCGTGGAGATATCGATACCACTTATTATCGCTAGCCCTGGCGCCTTTGGCACCTTTAGCGTCCTCTAAAGGCTAGAGTCTGGCTAGTTATGTAAATGCTGGCGCGCTAGCCTGCTATTGAGGGCTTTGGAGCGGTCCCTTAGGAAGATACCGGTCGCGTGCTAGCCAGTAGCGATATTTGAAGCCGTGAAGGCTTCCAGACGAGCGCCTATCTAAGCCTCTAGGAATTCCGGCTTCTTTAATGTTATAGTAAGGCTATTGCAGTATATAGCATATAAATAGTCGCGATACTTCTTTTTTAGAACGCTAAAGGGGCCTAAATCGAGAGGCTAGAGGACCTGTAAGTAGTGCATTAGCAGGAAATTAATCCAGACGTTGTTCTTTAAGCATGGTAGTATAAATAGATTGTTAGTATAGCTATTATAGCTATCGAGGATAAGGTGTCGCCACTAGCTTAAGTTTTCAGGTGCTATAAACAGTAAAAACAGTTCCTTTAGCTACTGTAAAGCAATTGCCTTACTAGTCCAACTATTTAGACTGCTAGCAAATATTTATTCGTGATACTCCTCGCGGAGTTGTTAATCTCTAAACCATTGCTATTAAATAGAGGCCCTAGCGAAGATCACAGCCGGCGGTAAAGCTCTGCTGTCTCCAGAGATACACTCTAAAGTGGTCGTCCACTCTTTATTACTAGGCTCCATAATATAGATCTTCTAAAACTTAGATAGGCCGAATACAATATAGTTATTTAACTAGCTAATATAGGCTCCAACTTTATCCACGTTATATATGTGCTTTAAAGGAACAAGGCCTGCGTCTCCTTAATTAAGGCGATCGAAGAACTCCTAAATATTATTACGGGAGGCTTTATTAGCGCGTTTAAAGTCGAGCGGTGTAAATTGTATAGTCTTTAATAGCGGCCAGCATTTAAGAAACTTCGTATACTAGTGTTTGCCGACTACTCTAGAGTAGCCTAAGTTAATAAGTAGTCTCTAGGCAAACCAGCGAAATCGTGAGAACAAAGGAGCCCAGCTAAGTCTGCCCTATGTAAGTATCCAGTCTGTTAAACCTTTCTCCAGCGTTGGTGAAAGGCTCTGGCGATAGCTGTGAGCAAGGTATCTGGGGTTAACACCGTCGATTCGGCGCTTAAGGGTGTTTCGAGATACGTGGTATTATTCGGCCACGCTACGGAGAGACTCTCCCTCTAGTACCTGTGAAATCGCAGCGGCCAGAGCTAGGTCTTCCACATCTGGCATCATAAGAAAGAGAAGAAGAAGGGAATACTATAGATAACTTCATCTTTATTATAGTCGCTCTGGGGCCTAAGATATAGGCGAGTGTTTGCACGGTGTTTAGTTGAAGTGTCGTGCTGAGACCATGGTTCACTAAGGGGCTGGTGCGCAAATGGGTGTCTCACCTTATCGTTCCTTCCCAAATGAGTCCAAACCTCTCGTACAGTCGTAACAATTTGTGCACGGCGATTTGGGCATTTTTCTGTCTGTCGGTCTCTGTGAGGACGACGCAACGTGGGAGTTGAAGTTGGCCTCCATGCTTCCCGCTCTCTCGGGTTGGAGTTGCATTTTGAACCCCAGCCGGGCCCTGATAGTCGGGAATTGCCTGAGCCTGTTTCGAGCGGGCGCCGGGGCCCCCACGCCACACCCGCTTCTGAGTTCAAACAAGTAGAGGCGCCTACGTGGTACGGGTTCGCTAATGCCGTGGGGAGTCCGTGGTTAGGGACTTCCGAATATCTATCTAGTGCAGCGTTAAGATATAAGTTTATAGTGATGTTCATGTTGAAAACGGGACAGATGCCCGTGCCCTTGGCGAAACCAATCTCCGAGTTAAAATAAGAGATCTGTCACAACACACGACAGTCAAGGTTTCCTCAAGACCATTCTCGATGCTCCGGTGATCGGACGCGCCGTGACGTGTTGTCGCAGATTTAGCGTAGCCTGGTTTGCGCCGGGTTTAACCGCCAACCCCTCAGTTTCGGAAGTCGCGGAAGGAACGATGGTACGATTGGTTTTAAACCCCTCATCTGGGAGGACGATAATCTTTTTCTTTCCTTTACATCCCCTCTTATCGCACTCTTCTGCACCCACCTCCATCACCCGCCACCGCTCCTACACGGTACGATGAACCCGGAAGGGTCACGGAAGCCTCTCGCCATGGCCATGTCTGATCAAGGTAACTATGCAAAAGAATGCAACCGGGTGGTCGCTGCTCCGTCGTGCTCGCCGTCTCTCCTTGTGTCCCCGAGAGTCGCAGTTCTCAGGGTCACGAAGGGAGGCCGCGTGCGCGGCAGGCAGGCTGATCTGAGAAATACCGGCGAACTTGATCTGGATAATACCAGCGAAAGAATTGCTTCTTTGACCTCCCCCTTGCCCCTTCCTGCGGTCACGGCCACAGCCCTACTGACACGAGCAAAGCTTGCTGTGATCTGCCACCATGTCGACGGACAAGATCACTTTCTTGACCAACTGGTGCATTTCCCTTCCGTGAAGATGGAGCGAGCTGGAGCTGACGTCCCACAGGTACGCCACGGCCTACCATGCGCCCCTGTACCTGGCGCAAGCCAAAGGCTACTTCCAAGACGAGGGCATTAAGGTTGCCCTGCTCGAGCCCAACGACCCCAGCGTGCGTGGTTCCGCCCGGGGCTCCCTCATACTACAAGAGGAGCCGCTAACTTTCCAACGTAGGATGTCACTGAGATCATCGGAACCGGCAAGGTCGATATGGGATTTAAAGCCATGATCCACACCCTTGCTGTAAGTTGAAGGCACTATCAAGGAACGCGGAAGCGAGCAGGGAGCTGACGGGTTTTGTCGCAGGCCAAGGCTCGCGGGTTCCCAGTACGGGCCATCGGCAGTTTGTTGGACGAGCCCTTCACGGGGGTCGTGTACCTCAAGGAGTCGGGCATCACGTCCGACTTCCGTACGCTAAAGGGGAAGCGCATCGGCTACGTGGGCGAGTTCGGCAAGCTGCAGATTGACGAGCTGACGGCGCACTACGGCATGCAGCCTGAGGACTACACGGCGGTGCGGTGCGGCATGAACGTGACGCGCGCCATCACGACGGGCGCCATCGACGCCGGCATCGGGCTCGAGAATGTGCAGCTCGTGGAGCTCGAGGAGTGGCTGGCGGCGCAGGGGCGGCCGCGCGCCGACGCCCAGATGCTGCGCATCGACGAACTGGCCGAGCTCGGCTGCTGCTGCTTCTGCTCGGTGCTCTACATCGCCAACGAGGCCTTCCTGGCGGCGCACCCAGACCGCGCGCGTGCCTTCCTGCGCGCCGTCAAGCGCGCCACCGATTTTGTGCTGGCGACGCCCGACGCGGCCTGGGCCGAGTACGTGGCCGTCAAGCCCGGGCTCGCCACGGACCTGCACCGCAAGATGTTCGAGCGCAGCTTCGCCTACTTCTCGGCCGACCTCCAGAACGTTGCCCGCGACTGGGAAAAAGTGACGCGTTACGGCCGCCGCCTCGGCGTCCTCGACGCCGACTTCGAGCCCAACTACACCAACGCCTTCCTCGACTGGGCCCTCGGCCCCGCCTCCCCCGACCCCGCCGGCGACCAGCAGCGCATGGTCGAGCTGCAGAAGAACGTGGCCGCCCGTGGCGGCTTCTGCCGGCTGCCCCTTTCGTCCGTCCGTTCCTCGGCTTGAGGCCAGAGAGCTGTGGGCATGACTTGTCGGGTTCGAAGGGAAATGCATGCCGACGGGTCCACGGCCACACACTCCTTGTTCGCCTTCTCTGTATGGGTTCTTTTGGCCAGGCTTTGTTTCAACTGAAAATTTATTAATGCGTGACTTTATCACGGGGTGAGGCCCGTGACAGCGGTTCCGACCTGACCTGACCTGAACCCTTATATGTGAGAGCAGTGTAGAACCCTTCCGGTTCTGCATCTTAGTCTTTTGCGCCCGCTAGCGCAGCGGTATTGCGCCCGAATGCTCCCGGGAGGCCCCACCGTGACAGTCGATGCGATCCTCCGTCAGGCTTAAGAGCCCATCGCTCTGACGTTGTAGGAGGCCCATGACGCGTTACGTGATCGTGAGAGAAAGGAAGGAAACAAACGAGGCCAGCTGCAAGAAAGCAGCAGGCGTCCGATTATTTAAGGTCATCAAGGCGGCATAGCGTTCTGTCTTGGGCATCGCCACGCTGTGGGGGGGGGATGGGGGAGTGGGCGGGCTGTGCATGCAGGATAAGCAAGCATGGGACAGCAGGCCGACCCCCTTCGCGTGCAGCGAAGCCACAACCGTCTCTACTGGGCGTTCCACCAGAACAGTCCATGCAATGCTGGCAAAGACGGACATATAGCGACGTAGAGCTGAGCGAAACTGCTTTGCTGTGCTGGACCTTTACGCCGGCATGGCTAGCGCGCTAGACGGATATCGTGCGCAGGCATGGGGAAAGCAGAAGAGCGTCAATGCCCACCTGTTTCTAGGTGCTGCCGTCGCGCACTCGTCCTTATACGGGGTAGCGGGAGCTTTGCTGGCACAGAGCTAGGCCAACTGAAGCCACAAGATCTATCCCCAGGTTCTGCTTCGAGGCCCCTAGCTTTCACACGACACCGCTCAATGCGTGGTTCAAAAGCGCGCTTGACCCAACACCTACCCACCATGGCTGTCCCAGCGCCGGGATGGAGAAGCCTTTCGACGGTCGTAGGCTTTTATCTGGACGTCCACCGGAGGTCCGTACAGAGCGGACTTATCAGAACTCTATCACAGGCCAACTGATCCATAGCTAGTTCAGAATGTTACAGAGATCACCCCGTAGCAGTACAGCCTGTCACGGTCCACCCCGCGACACTTGGAGGTCTGTGCGCTATAACATGAAAGTGTGGTTAGAAGCACCAAAAACTAAAAATAATCGGTATAGGGAGATAGAGGAGGTCCTTGACGAAACATAGATCAGATTTTAGCTACTTAGGCCTAGTGGTTGCTGTAAAATACTAAAAACTAGCTCATGAGGCCTCACGATCAGTATGGTGGCCCATCTTTAAGGTGGCCCAAGTGGTTGGTGTTGAACTTATATGTTACCGAAGGCCTTTCTCAATTCCACTGCAAGACCGATTCTTGCAGAATCCAGGTTCAGGTTACACTCCGGCGAGGTGCTATCCCTTCACCAATAGCTCGCTAGCTGGCCCGGGCCGTAGGTTAAGTGACACCATAAGGCGTGGGCCACTATGAGCGCCCCGGCACACCCCCCTTACATGAGGTGGCCCGAGTGGTGGGTGTTTAACTTAGCTGCCATTCTGATTGCTAGAGTTTGTCTGAGTCAGATGTGCAAGCTTAAACAGCTGATTATGACTAACGACCTACTAGAAATAGAAGGAGATGCACTCTAAGGAAGTATGTAAGATTCGCTACTGTAATGTAAACCATTGTGTAAGCTTCCCATGTAACCAACCCTGTCACTTCTGGTTGCTCTGGTACTAACCAATTAGGCACATACACGTTTCTCTCGTATTAATAGAGCAGGACTTCACCAATCGCTTAGTTCGAGCCGCGAGAATACGCGATCAAGTTGCATAGGTCTTAAATTCGTGGTGAGGTGAAGCATGGGGTCAAAGTGATATGTAGAAGAAGGCGTGCCTCCCTGCCAAGACTGGCAGCGAGTGGCAGCAGATATATTGTTCTATCTGCCAAACTAGGCCTAGTCAGCTAGGCAGGACCCCTCCAAATGAGTATCCTGCCCCTCCAGTTCTGGACCCAGGATGCCATCCACGCATCAATTCGGTTCAATTTATGATTCATGGCTTTTATGTACCTATCAGTCACCCTATATGTTCTAGGCAGGTGTGCTGGGTGTGCTTTTATTAAGTTAGGGTCGACTCTCTTCTTTTCGCTATAGCTTCTTTTAACCTTTGCAAGGTCGGCTCACTAGATTAGGATGTACCTAAAGACGTTCATCATATTTAGAATGAGGGAATTTAGGCTAGTAAAATCCTGTTAATAGCCGTATTCACTAACTGTGAGATAATCTAGCGATGTTACTACCCTACCGAAAGACCTGTGCATAAGAGTAGGATGTTGGTAGTGTAGGTGACTAGGGTCAGTGGGAAATTTACCGCCGTTTCCACCGCCTAACCCCTTCATGGAGACTAGTGGCCGCTAGCCATGAAAGTGCTAAGCATCGTGCTCGCGGAATGGGCGACTAATACCGTCTCTAGCCGACCGCCGAAGGCTGGACGTAGGGCTTTTATGCTTATGTAGGTATCGCGGCTGAGAATGTGGATACTCTAATCCGATCAGATCTTGGCTAACGCGGCGGATGCTGCCGGATTAGGAAGTCTTTACGAAAATTTTATGATACCCCTCAAAGCCCATCTATAAGCACATGCAGAGCATTTAGGCATCATATCTTTGAGCTTACGTGAGATGTCCCACGACGAACCCCCAGTCGATGTGTAGAACCCACCCGCCTGCGAATGTTAGAGAATGTGGACGCCTCGCCCGCCTAACCTAGGCATGTCGGCCGGTGCTTATTCTGTTCTGAACGGGGGCTTAAACGTATATGCAGTGGTTGATTTCTCTAGCTAAAGCTTCGAAGGGTTAAACTCGCCAATTTTACTTAATTAGCAGGTATGATAGGAAAATCTTACAATTAATCAGACCCCATCTTTAGGAATCTGTTTCCGGCCCATACGTAAGTCGGTGGGTTTACCCATTACGCTGGTTAGGCAACAGCTTTTCGTTGCCTGGTACGGTCAAAGCAAAGGTAAGCTGCAGCGTGCAGTAAGACGAAGTTGTAGTATACGGATGTAGCTCCGAGAGGCCGTGTAGTATTGCCCTGAGCCACCGGTCTCCCCCAAAAGCCTCATTTGGAGGGCCGGGGCAGCTTTCATGTGGTCAGCTTGACATATAGAGCACAGCTCAATATCATGCCCCTTATGTAAAATTCCGAGTGTCCCGACACTACTTTCCCTTATGTGGCACGAAAGTATCACTGCTGTCACAGTTCAAGGAACGAGAGGCTTGATAATGACCTAAAAGTTCTATCGAGATGCGAAAAATTACAGGTGAAGAGGAAAGGAAGAGGAACAGTGATGCGTGCCACCAGGGAGTTGGGGATGCAGTCCTAACCTGGCAGACAGGATAACGTGGGCATACACAGGTCTGTAAGACCAGGATCCGGCAGTAACCTAGTTCCCTACCTTTTCCTGCGTCAAACACGCTCCTCACGGCCATCATTAAGCAGCAACAAATCTAGCTTACAGCGGTACGTACCGCTACCCAGTAGTGTAAGTGGTGCGTGCGTCTGTCGGCCGTCGTACCTGTGTACCGTGCCTAACAAGTCCTTAGTTCGTGCATATACATACCTTGCACATACATACCCTGCACATACGTAGTGGTAAGCACCTCGTTCATACGCGAGAAGAATCCGTTAACAACTTGCATAGAGTATAGCCACCGGGCAACGGAGATGAGATGAATAAAATGCCGCATAGTATTTCCGATGGTTACTCCGGAAGCAAAGATGACTGTTCACGTCCTGAGGCTATATATAGGAGTACAATTCCTGTCCGAATGGATTCAAAATTTAACATCATCACATTCACACATCTTGAACACCTTACACCTTATTTTACACGAAATCCTGCCCATCCCAAGTCCAATACTTTTAAGACAATAATATTCATCAACATGCAGTTCACTCGTATCGTTCTCGCATTGGCTACGGCTGCTAGCACTGCTAACGCTGCCTGCTTCTCGAGCGGTACCACTTGGGGCGGCAGTGCGGGAACAGCCGCTGCTCGCGGGGCCATTGACGACCTCTGCAACCAGAAGGTCCTCGCCGGATACTTCAACCCCGGCCAGGCCAAGACGGCCTGTGCGAACCTCCCCGGTGGCAAGAGGGCCGACTTCAAGATCCTGTGGCTTGGAAAGGGCGGCCTCAGCCTCGATGTCGCCGACTGTAAGCTCCGGTTCAAGAATGAGGTCGACCGCTGCTCGCAAGGTGGCCGCTCCAACACTGCTGATTGGGAGTTTACGTAAGTGTTCCTTACTGGCCATGAAGAGTTTGTTCTAAACTAGATCCCTTAATAACGTACGTTAATAGCTCCGACCCTAATGAGGGCAGCTGCTAAGCTGCGCGCTATCTATATAACGGTCATTACTCGATAGTAACGAAGTGATGCGAGGATAGCATCCTGGGCCTAGAAGTGGAGGGGTCCTACGTGGTACATTAGGCCTAACTCGGCAGATAGAACAATATATTTGCTGCCCCTCGCTGCCAGTTCTGGCAGTGAGGCACGCCTTCTTCTACACATCACTTTAACCCCATGCTTCACCTCATCACGAAGATTATACGATAGAGGAAAAGACGGCAGAACATACTCAGCTATAATAGAGTGCAGTACGTAACGGCAGGCAATGTAAGGCGGTAGAACATTTCAAATAGTGTAAATCACGTAAGTTATACACGATTTATACGTGATTTATAAATTAACATTTTTTACAATATGAAGCTACTCCCTTAGATATGTTATCTCCGCTTACGCGTAACGTCACGTGACAACCGATAGGAGTCCTTCATAGGACCCATAAGCTATTATGTATATATACTAATAAGTATATACAAAGGATAGCGTAGATGTCAGGTCAGCGGAACATGTGGGTTAACGGAACACTTTTTAGTATAATATCATTAGAATTAGACAACTATATCGCTATAACACCTTGAATTAACTTAAACTAATCGGTTCCGGCTCTTAAAAGACACCTTTTTTCCATTTGATAGGTGCGAGCATTATGACTGGTCTCTCTGTAGGTGCCGTGGCGCTATTCGCGAGGTTAAGCCCTCCTTACGCGACTGCTATTCTCATGTGTTTCCTCCCTTAATTACGTATTGGGTCCGGAATGGGGTTTTCATGCCACATACTAAGACGGACAAGCAAGCAAGTAATCAAGGACACGCATAGCTACGACATGACCTCCTTCAAGTCAGTTTATTCGCCCTGTTACTGCATACACACTCGTTTTCTACACTCTTTTAAGCTTCACTTTCTATATCTATGCCTGTTACTTGACCTGATCAAGGGTTACCCACGTCCTTGACACGGATACCTTTCTTCACGGTAGCTCAGGGATCGACCTTACGACCGCTTCTTTCCACCAGGCAAAACTCAGTTTTTGTCTGTTTTAATATAAGGGGTGTAGCTACTATCTTATCTTAAGCACCTTCCATGGTCACATTGAGACCGGGCCAGGGCTTTTAAGTAAGCCGTGATCAATGGCTTTCACAAGTATAAGTTAGGCCTCGGTAGCCCAGTTCATAGCTTGGAAGACAACGCGCTTTTCCCTTCTTTTAACACACTTCTACGCTTAGATGTAGCACTTCTCGCTCATTTCCGTGATTATTTTGAGCTTCTTTTACTTTTCCACATTGATGACCATCTTGATCAACGATTTACTCACTTGATTGACCTTTGTGATCGACCCCACGACCGTGTCTTTCCACCAGACGCCCTACAGTTTGGGGTTTCTTGGTTCAAACATCCGAAGATGAATTGTCCTGAATATAGAGGAGTGTATCATGATCTCTTAAGGCTAAACCGTTTATTCATATCTATTATTATTTTTCAGATATTGTATTGTTTATGTTAATTGACATGTGGCGATGTCTTCTTTTTAGTGGCGTGTTAATGGGTTGGCGTCTTGAGGGGGGTCCAAGTTTATCCGGGCCCTCCATAATACTTAGTGGCGGCTCGGCAAGAAACTGAACTAAGCACCTCCCTTATCCAGGGTGCGGAGCACTGTATAAAGCCAAGTCTCCCGAAAAGGGACGAGGAAGAGGGTTTCCGCGGAAGCAAGACCGAAACGCAGGGGTGACGGCGTAAGAGGTGCGCAAATAGGAGGCTGGGTGGTATTGGTCCTGACGACGCCCAGCCCAGGGGCGCGGCGCCGGCGGGCACAGTAATTCAAGAGGAGGACGGTCTGGAACGGGGTGATATGGTTGCCGGCATGACCCTGTCTGGGGTCTTCACGCGGACATGGGAGATGGATAGGGGCCAGCGCAGCCTATTGCTGCAAAGATAGGCGACTCTTTCCCTTCCTCATTCTCCCTTGCACCGTGACGAAACAGGGGGCGGGCACTGGCATAGCCAGGGGTCGGAAGGGGGAAGCGCTGCACAGCATTCGCCCCGACGGCACCGGTGTGATGGCAGCCACATCGCCGGGTATGCCTCTGACCAATGGGCGTCCCTCGGACACCCCTGGCGCGGGAAGAACGCGGCGGCTCGCATTCGCTCTCCATAGGAGGGCAGTAGGGGCCTGGGGATGGGCCGCCCCCAACCCAACAGAGAGCTTGGCCGGCGAGCAAGTGACCGGAACCCGCTTCGATCCTGTCGCTCATGATCATTCGCTGCATCGAGCCGTGGCCTCTTCCCGCCAACGGCCTCCTCGCACCCAATGCCACTCAGGAAATGGCCTTCCGGATGAGGCCACGGCTAAAGTGCTCAAGCCTGCGCATAGAACCACCGCTCTGATTTATTCTCCCCTTTCCTCTCGACCGAGCCATGGTGCCGCTTTGTGGGCGTTCCGGTAGCTGGCAGCATGGTAAGAACTGGGAATCTGCGATGGGCCTCGAGGATTTACCGCGGGCGAACCCCGTGGGGGAATACCCCCGCCACGTTTCATCCCCTAACCGGCACAAAACCCAACAGGGCGGAAGAAACAGCCTACCCGTGCAGCCGGGTGTGACCGTGGTGGATTATGTATATCCAGCAGGTAAGAATACGCTGGCCATGATTCCTCGTCACGACTCTTTAACATCCGGGTCCTTAGGCGTCAGCCAGGCGGGAGATCGTGCGGGTGTCCGAGTCATGGGGGAGATACATTTCCCTAACCCTCAGAGCTTCTCCAACTTCCTCAAATACGTGAGTGCGGCCCCGTGAAGCTTTCACCCCGAGGAAAGGGCCGTTCTGACGTTCGAGCATCGCTAGCCAAGACTTGGGACCGTCGTGAGCCGGCTCATGTCAGTAGTAAGCCCGTGGTGCTGCCCCAAGCCCCCCCCCCCCTTTCCGAGACGCGGCCCGCGGTTCGGTGGCCTGATTTGCGTACAGCAACATCACCAACGTCGCTTGGGCCCTGTTGATCATCATGAGATGCACAGGTCGCACGTATCAGGCCTTCCCGGCCTGGATGGAAGCCCCTTGCATGCCGACCAACCCGCGCGAGCGGGTGTGGCAACACCTTCGCGACAACGGTTATCGCGAGCTCAAATTCGCCTTCGACTACTTCGGCACGCACTCGACGGCCAATGGAGGGGACGCCTGCGCCGCCACCGCCTTGACAACGCTGCGCTACAGCGAGTTCGACTCGCGCGAAACCACCGAAGGCTACGTGTGCATGCAGAAGTTCGGCGTCATCCTCTTCTGGGACGACGCGGAGCACGCCGCCGGGGTCACGAAGCCCGTGGTCGCCATCGTCGTCCAGGATATGGGGCACTTGCCCGGCGCCGTACTTCCGCATCCCATTCAAACAACTAGGCGGGCATAATGAGAGCAGACTGACATCCCTCAAGTTCTCTCATCACTTTTTCAAGAATGTCATGTACTGGGTTATCCGGGGAACCACCCAGTACTGCTTCCAACTCATCCGCCGGTCCCATTGGTACTATGCCAGGTTTGTAAGCTGTCCGTACTCCCCCAATGGCAAGAAAAGTGAGGACTGACGGCTGCTTCCCGCGTGCGGCAGGGAAAAGAGATTTTCAAGGAGCCGGAGAACGAGGCCTGAGGTGAGGACCTATGGCAGTTTTCGCGCAACTGGAGCGTGTACAGCCGGCTTTTGATCCTGCTCACCACGATGGTTGAATATCTCGAGCCCGAGGCCCAGCGTTTCTTGCGGGCTTGTTTGCAGCAGCGATCCGGTCAAAGCGCGCAGGAGTATTCAGAGCAAATAGGGACCTTTGAGCTCTTCGTGCGGCTGCCCTCCGGCTTCGAAGCCAACAGGAACGAATTGAAAGAGGGTCTGATAGCCCCCACGATGAACAAGCTGGAAATGGTAATACTTACCCCTTTTCGTCTCCTTCGCCGCGTGCGGACCAGTCAAGCACTAATCAACCCCGTTCTGGCAGATTTACAAACGCGTCGCCATCCAGGACGCACGCCGCTCGTCGATGCTCAATGAGAACCTCTGGCGATTGAGTTAGATCACCTTCATCTTCCTGCCGCTGACCTTCATCACCGGCATTTTCGGAATGAACGTGGATACGTTCGCCAACGATCCATCCATCAAGTGGTGAGCCATCCTTCACAACGGTCAAGACCCATTACCTCACAGGCTCACGATTTGTTTCACCAGGTGGTTTGTAGTAGCTGTTCCGCTGGTAAGTCGACGAATTTTCTGGGATTCAACTGGCATCGCTGACTTACCGTACTGCAAGATGACTTTAGTCTTTGCGGGATGGTTCCTTTTCCGCCGGTCGTACGCGGCCGTCAACCAAGCCGCCCTCCGACGGGATCGAATGGTGCGAGATAGGGTGCGCCGTAATTTCTGACGATAGCCACGCGATTGTGGCTGATGCTGCTTGGGCATAAGCAGCAGTAATGTAACGATTTGTAGAGTTGAATTCGTAAAGGTTGTTATTTGGTATCGTAACTATCCTACCCAAGCCCATTGGGCATTCATGGGGCGCCCGGGATTCTTCTGACTAGTCGTACATCGTCGCATTATCGCAGTTGTCCTTGATATACTGGCAACACAGTGTTCGTGCCGGGACTGCCCGTGATGATCTCGAATTGCTCGAGGGGTATATCTGCCATCGTGCTCACTGAGCGGCTACTGCGGTTAACGTCGGACCTCTTGGATATCAACCTGTCCAGTTCTATATTGTTGTTAGGGCAGAGCGCAACGGCACTCTCGTTCGGTTCGCGCTCCCCCGATGCAGCCATTCCCGAGTGGTCGCCACGTCCCTTACTCTGGGATGCTTGGACCGACTGCTCGTTGCTGGATCCCTTGTGCGGGAATCTATATGTCGATGGACCCGTATGACGCTTCTGTGACGACCAGATGGGCTTCCAGTGCTTCACCAGCGGCTGCAGCGTGATGAGGCACGAGCAGACGGTGCCGGTGGTGATTTCGGCCAATGTCCAGCAGGATGTCTTCACGGCCTCGAGTGGCAGATCTGATCCATCGGCAATGTGGAAGACAAAGTAGGCTCGCAGCATTGACACGATACAGCCGAAAAACCCCAACCCGAAGATGCCCGTCAGCGCCAGCTTGCGCTCGACGCTCAGGTTCAGTTTCCATATAATCGGAATCGGAAGTGCGAGCAGGGATACATCCGTGATAATGTTGCCAATGGCGTTGGTTATCTGAACATCCTTGTCCTGGAGGCACTTGGCCGGGATCGTCTTGTTCCAGTAGCCTTCAACTGGTACGCAGATGAATACAAGGGTCAGGAGAATGCTCAACGACCACATCATCACTGCCAATGCGAAAGCAAGAAAGATTTTGCGGTATTGTGACACCTCCCTGATCAGTCTCCAATACTGCAAGAGGAGGCTTATTCTGATGAAAACGAGTGTTGAGTTGTAGAAGACCACCCCAAGGTAGAAGAGCTGCGGTCGCTTTGGGTCAGCAAATGGGCCTCTCGGACACGGTCTTGGTTAATCTCCTGTGCGTGGCGCTGTTACATACCTTGAAGAACTCCACAAACTCCACTGGGTCAAGGATGAGGTCCCAGATGTGCCATCCCAGACCGTGGCCCAGGTGGTCGAGTACGGTTGCGGCGACGGTTATGACACCAGTCAGCGCCGCGATGGACATGTAATCGTCGGCGCCGATCCTCCTGAGAATAAACTGTCGCGTATATAGGCGTAGTGCTACGGCTATAGTGGCAAGAGCAATGCATACACTGGCGACGACGTAGACGGCGGTGCTTTTGCGCGAGTGATCGAGGGCGGCGAAAACGGCCGGGTCCATGGGCGGGCCGCCAGGGCCCATGAATGGCGGGATTGCCGGCGGTTGGCCTCCAGCTCCAGGCGGGGGGCTCATCGGACTACTCATCGTCGCTGCTCTTTGCCGTTGGGCGAGCTGCCTCGGCGCAACAGGAGCATTCGGATTTGTGGAGGGGCGGCTACCAGAAAGGAAGCTGCCAAGAGGAGAAAAGCATGCATGGCTCGAGGTCTAGTTATACTATTCTGGCATCACGGTTCATGTAAAGCTTTGGACCCCTCCAGATCGCGGGTATGGGGGGCTCGGCGGTCTGTAGTGTGAATGGCGCGCCTCCCCTGGGCGTGCGTTCCTCTCCTAGACGCCGGTGGCCGTGCGCAGTGGCTCGCATGTTTCGCATGAATATGCCAGGGCCAAGCTTAGGCGGATAATACCAATTCAACCCGGTTCGGCGGATGGCAGCGCAGTGGGATAGTGGAATGGTAGGCGGGCCGGAGGGGCAAGAGTCTGGCTCTTCGTGTGCTCTTCGGCCCCGTTGTGCATGGGTCGGCTTGCGTTCATTGGCCTCCCACTGCCGCTTTGCGTGCGGCCCTATGGAAACGTGGAATTCGTACGCATAGTGGCCGGTGCACGATGTGGTCGAGACCCTGACAAGTCTTGGCAGCCATTCTTTGTTCGTGTCTGGCTCGCGTCTGCTTTCTGTTTCCGGCTTCCCATAGCAGTCGTGTCCATGCTCGTCAAGCACGTCCAGCAGGCTCAAAAACACGACTTGCGGCGTGGGAAGGGAGGCAGGCGGGCAGGAGCGGCCGCAGTGATGGTATCCCAGCCGATCCTGAGGGCAGAATCGTCGCGGACGCCAGCGGGCGCATGTCCGAGCGGACGGGTGGGGGGGCGTTCCAACGAAGCCCGCCTTGCACTGCCTGGGGGGCTAGTCGTCCAAATCCAAAGTTTCGGTCCCGGAAGAAGTCAAACCGGACTGCAAGCGGATGACGGGCAGAGGCGGAATCCGGGCGGAATAGCGATGTCGCACCTGCGGCGGGCGACGGGTGGTGATCCGTCCGTCCCAGCAAACCTGGTTCCCGGAGAGACCAGGGGATGCGTGTGGCACCTGCCATCCATCCCATACCTGCGTAACTTAAACTAGCCAAGGCTTTTTGACATTGTGCTCTCGAGGGGGCCCTTGGGCGCGCCTCTGGGTGTTGTACCAAAGGTCGGAGGAGAGAACCAGGGCGTGGTCAAGAGGGGGAAAAAGAGTTTTGATTGCGGTCGAGAGTGACCTGGTCTTCCTTGGATTCATGTGGGGGATCCCACTCTTGTGGCTGCACGGTCCGTCACCGGCGCGCGACGACCTGTAAAATGTGATATCGCGATAAGTGGACGGTTTGGGTGCAGGCGACGTGGCCTCGATGAAACCAACCCGAAGAAGCACCTCAATTGGTTCAGTGCGGAACAGCCCGAAGTTTGGGGGGTTTGCCGGCTTCCATTCCGTTCCGCCCACCTCGTTTCGCAGAAGACGGGATGGCGCAGGGTTCGTGAGGAATTGATGGATCTGGCAACCCGTACTGGAGATGCAGCTTTGGCCTTCTTACCCAGGTAATGCCCAAACAACAACATTCATTATCTAATGGCCCCACTCTCCAGTCTGATTGATTCGGCCTCGATCCAATGCACGCGCGTTCCGTCCATACGAGAAGCTGGTAACCGCATTGGCGAGCCACTGCAGGTTAAATAAAGCCGAGATCTTTGCTTGTGTTGCCTTCGCACGCGGTGGTATGCTTTATGTGCCGAGCCAAAACAGCACGTGAAGAAACCCCCTCTACGGGATTCGATCGCGATGCATGATGCACAGCGCTGTCGATCAGCAACAGCTGCTTTAACCAAGTCCCGCCCCCCTGCCATCTTGGTACCCGGGTGGGAAAAGGTTGCATTCTCCGCCTGCGATCATGCCTCTCTTGCAAACCTAGTTACCAGGGTTCGTACGCTTACTGTGTACTATTTACTACTATGTACTAGGAATTGCAGCGATGTACCCTCCGTAAGGCGCCTTGCTCCACCGCGACAGTCCGTCTGCGGCTTTCGGCTTCAGACTGCTACTTTTTTCTTATTTGTGGCTCCCGCGCGCACGGTACTTGGTCGCTTACTGGACACAGCCTGCGGTGCCAGCACGCCCCAATGCGACGCCAAGTCACACTCCGGGGGACGCATCCATAATGATCTGCTACACTGTTTGTCATCATTTTTGCTGAGCCCGATATAGCAGCGGGCACGATGGTATGGAACTATGCAAAGGAACCACTGTCGATTCGTCAAGACTCTTAGCAGTGTGGACGTGCCATATGGTGAACTACAACGTCTTGATGCACACCCAAGTGGCGGCGCCACTCCCCCCACCCCGGCCTGAATACCATGTCGCAGCTCGGCTCCCGGACCCTGCCGACCACCGGCGGAACTGGGCCAGTGGCCCTTTTTAGAGGAGGTTGCCTTCACACCGCCGCTACCCTTCTGCCAACATCCTGTCGGGAACTCTGAAAAGCAGTGGTCCTGTTAACAATGGGAGTGGAACCGGATCATGGACTATAAGCGAGTAGCCGGTACTTCGCCCCCGGAGACATGAGCTGAGCAGCTACCTGGCCGTCCATAAAATGACGCGTGAACAGGCGATGAATTGAAAGCTGCCTCTCATAGGTTTCTCGGGGTGTCGGGCCGGTGAGGCACGGAGAGGAAAATTAATGGAGGCTGCGATGGAATATAACCAGGGAAAGGTCTGCGCTAAGTCAACTTAGTTTAGGTTTATCAAACTGTTTGAGATTTTCTTCTGGGCCGATACAGGCTCGTCGTGCTGCATGTCATTCTATGTCCACAAATTAATGGAACCACTGTCCATCGACCTCCGGATCTCGGGGTAATTAAAATGCACTACGCTGGAATCCATCAGAGAGCTGGAGCGTGCTAAGTTCTCAGGGGAAAGTCTCCAGCTGAAATCCAGTAGGTCCGAGATGTTTGATCTACCAGTCCTCAAGGTTTGGGTGTGCGTCCGGAATTCACTTGCGCTACCCCAAATGAACGCGATGCGTCTTATCTACCATTACCCACAGATTACTCTGGGGTGCTGGGTTAGACATCTATCATATGCGTTCAACAATGTTGACAGTTGGGAAAATTTCTGTAGCCACTATTACCATTATCGAGACCTACACAATTGCCAATGAGACACTCCTCGGTGAACCCCGTCACGACACTGGAAACTTCTTGTATTAACGATACTCGTCTCATCATCGTCAAGTTTGAAGACCCTCTAAGCATCAGGGACACGGGGGCTCTTGCCAGCCATTGCATGACCAAAAAGCCATTGCTTGACCTGCACTTCGGCGATTTCTGTCTCTGGGTCTCTTAGCCATGGACCAATATATTCCCATACCGTGAACCATCCCGTGTAGTAAGGTTGCCGTGTTGGAACAGATGTGATGGAACCTACGAGTTTGGTCTCGTCGTGTGACTTCCTCGTGGCATCGTGACAGAAGCAGAAAAATCACTACCTGTCACTTTGAAACTTCGCCCCCTGAGAGCATCTAGCCGCTTCTTATAACCATGAGTTGGATTCTCTGGATATGAGTGCTTTAACTCCGCTAGAGTGCGGCTAGGCCGATAAGGCAATCGATATCAAGGCAGACCTGACGAAGCTTGGTGCGTCGTCAACTCTCTGGATCCTTGAAGCAGCTTGTACTCAACTGCGATGGTGGTTGCACATTGCTGGTGTTGTCGAGTTCCACGCCTTCATTTGGATGCAGCCTGGTAGGACGATTCGGGCAGATTCCCTCCTCTTATGTATCCGCTGGTCAATACTGCCTCTGTATCAGGTACATAACACCTGCAAAAACTCCAGGAAACCATCGACTTCACCTGGTGGGTCATATTCCTTGCGCTTTCCCTCAGAAATCCCCAAGCTGCATGATCCCCTCCACACTTCTGCTGCAACCACAATAAGCAACTGGATCTGTTCCGAGCGTCATCGTCTTTTACTTCATCCGAGTGTGCCAGGCGTCTGTAGCATCCGATTTGCGTAACTTTATCGCTTTATCCTTCCCCGCGAAGCATACGTCTTCATTCTTCTTTGCTGCGTACTTGTAGTTTGCCCTCAAGCGCGACTTGTCAGACTATATCACCTGCAGCGATGCCGTGCGAGGATATGTTGGATGAGGAGACTTCCAACGCCCTCGACGCCCCGTCCCACAAGGTCGAACGTGGCAATACGGACGAGGTGAGTCGCTCTTACTTCCATTCTGGGTGTTTCTTATCATTTCTGGTGGCAGCTTCACTACATTTATTTCTTTTCTCATCACACGATGATTTACTTCATCGCATTTCCAAAGTGAATAAGGCAGGGCGTGCTGACCATCTTGTCAATCAGAGGGCGGCGACAGCTGGAGCCCGTAGGTGGAAGGGAAGAAACCGCGCCATTGAACTGGCTCTCCACAGTATCGACACCATCAATAATATCGAGAAACGATGCGTGACGGCTGGCATCCTTGATCGTCCCACCGGCGACGCCAATTACCCCGAAATCAATATGACTAATCCCACCCTCACCGAGCAAGCCGCGGCCAAGTACTCTCACCGTCTGCTGGAGAAGCTGTATACCACCTATGCGCGTGGCAAAAAGAAGTCTGAGGGCGGCCTGTTGACTGCCGCCAGCTATGGCCATGCCCTGCTGAAGAAGAAGTTTGAACAATTAGAGAAGAAGCACCATGATCTTGAGGAGAAGCACAGACGGCTGAGGGAGAAGAAGGCCAGGCAACTGCAGCAGAAGCGTGAGCAGTTGAAAGATGTCATCAAGGTATTGAAGAAGAAGCGCACACAGTTGAAGGCCATCGGGTACCTGGTGGAATGTTGGTAGCCCTAGACTACGACACGCGCGTCGTCAGCACGTCCACTTTATGGAGCATCTGGCCATACACTGGGGCCACCCAGAGCAACGACGCGGTCATCCAGCAGAAGAATTCCCATGCTGCTATACGTGGCAGTGATAAAATTGAGAGTTCATGACTGCAAGATGATTATGATAGATCTCGCATGGGCCGATGAGTTCCAACCAAAATACAGCCCAGCGGATACCCGAGGGTGGAATAGAATGGTCGTACTGCCCGGCACCATCCCCAAATGAGAGCCATCTGCTCCAAAAATCCAAGGGCTCACCAAGAACCAGAGCCACCGGGGTTTTATGGTAAGACTGGTAGTTCCTACCCGGAGTTGCGTAGCAGTGGGTTTCACTGATCCGCAGGCATGCTGAACACATGTCCATTGCCGTTTGCCCCATCCAATATATTCGTTAGTGGAATTATATCTCTCCCTCGTCGTTTTCCGTACTCCCTGTACATTCCATTCCAAACTTTACACCTACGTGGGCAAGGCACCGCACTGGCTACGACAGCGGCCATTCCATGCGGCGCATAGTTAGCAGAGCAAGCGAACCATGTTGATTCATCTCAGAAAGAGCGAGCATAGTACCATACAAGACCGTTGGAGTTTGATCTCCTGTGTCTTCACAATAGTATTTGCAATAAAACGAAACCATATTGGCCGAAAGTCATCTCATACGAAGAAATTTGGTGCGGTGAAGCCTTGTGGTCCACCCAGTATTGCCTGGACACCTCATTGTAGCCATAGACGGGCCCGGCAAACACGACTCTTTTATCGGCAAGCTCCTTAGTGACACCGATATTCTAGATTTCGGCACGGAAGAAGCACTGATTCAAAGCACCCGCTTATGGCGAGCGGCTACTTTTAAGACGTGGTAGGGCGGGTGGGAGATGGGCGATGAAAACAAATCTCTCAATAGCACAAGGCCAAGAAAGATCTGAAATGATATGCGGGAACGGCTAAATCTACCAACAAAGAGGCATCAAGACTTCACGGAAGAAATGGACTTTCAGGTGAATAATGGGAGTAATACAATTAAACATTAAAATATGCTCCCTATCTTGACCAGGTTGCCTCGCAGGGGGCAAAGCGAGCACGTAGTCATAGAAGTTGTGAACAGAAGTGCAATGGTATAAACTCCGCCAGATTTACCTCTCTCACCGTGGAATGGCGAAGGATGGTTCTAGTCGCCCTCGCGTTTTAACCGGACTGGTACAGACCCACGGCGCCGACATGGGGGTTGAGCATGGTCAGGTTGAAGGGGGTGACGGGCAGCTCGACGTCGGTGAGGACGAGGAAGATGGTACCGTTGACCGAGGGGTCGCCCTCAAAGGTCGACATGTTGGGCTGGAAGGTGTAGGCTGAGTTGCCCTGGATACCCTCCAGAGGCGTGTAGGTGACGTTGAGCTGCGAGACCCAGGCGGCGTACTTGGGTTCGGGCACCATAGTGTCGGTCACGTAGCTGTTGTTGGGGCCGATGGCCTGGCCCGGCGCGTCCCAGCTCAGGAACACCTGGCGGCCGGGGTACGAGAGCGGGTTGGTGCGGTTGCGCGAGATGCCGGGCGCGCAGCTCTCGCCGACCTTGGTCGAGCTGAGGCAGTCGTCGTCCTTGTCGACGTCGGCCGTCGACAGCGTGTTGGTGTAGCCGCCTGTCGTCTCGTTCCAGGCCTTATCGCCGTGGATGCGCGCCGGGTTGGGCTGGTTGAGGATGTTGAGCGACGGGTAGTTTTGCCAGATCAGACGGGTCTGGTTCTCGGGGCACGACGAGATATAGGGCGCCAGCAGGGTCCAGGCCCACGACTGGGGGACGCCGACCTCGAACCAGACGGGCATGGGGAAGAGACCCTCGAACTGGCGGAAGATCATCTGCTGGCGGGCCTCAGTGGTGATGGACTGCAGGAGCAGCTGGCCGCTCTCGCGCGAGTCCAAGTGGTTCAGGAAGCCGTAGACACCCGACTCGCCAAAGCGCGTCAACTTCTGGCAGAAGTCGATGTACTCGCGGACATTGGTGACGGGGTAGTTGTAGGTGCACTGGCGAGGGGCCTGGGGACCGAGAATGTTGGTCAGAAGAGTGGCGTGGCCGACCTCCTGGTCAGCCATGAACTGCAGCAAGTGACGATCCTCAGCAGTCAGGCCGGCATCCTCAAAGTCCTTCTCGCTGAAGGTGGCCAGTCCCCAGTGGAACAGGTCGAGCTCAATCCACTCCTGGTACAGAGCCAAGGCCAGAGACTCGTAATCGAAGTCACTGATGGGCTTATAGACGGGCTCGGTGCCGTTGGTGCCGAGGCCGCCGGCCGGGGTGTAGGGGGCCGGCTGGGGGCGGTGGAGTTTGCCGTCGGCCGGGTAGGCCAGCTTGAAATCCTGGGGAGGAAGCGGCGCGACGGAGGCGGCGAGAACCTCGGTCGACAGGGCACCTGTGGTGGTGGCGGTTCCCTGGTAAGGACCGTGAGAGGTCACATTGGTGATGGGAATCTGCGAGGGCGTCGCAGTGGGCACCGAGGTGAAGGTGGTAGTCGGCTCAGACACGACCGGGACAGCGAGAGCCCGGGACGCAAGGGCGAGGAGGCTTCCGCCGAAAAGGACCTTGGAGAATGACATTGTCGGAGTAGATGAGTCTCTGAAGGATGAGGAGGAAAGGAAAAATAGCATTGGCTCACCGGGACACAGGCGGCTTATATGCCTTTGTTGAGAGACGTGGGGAGGATAGGCCGAGATTGTTACACAAGGCCTGTTGCCTGCAGATACAGGTTACAGTATCGCCGAGGAGTCGCAGCCACCCAGAGCAGGTCGGGTCCGTGTCACCGCACGCCCATGGTGGTTGGACTCTGGGCGTCATCATGACCGAAGGGAACAAGGCCAAGGGCAGGGGTACCAAAGAGAAGCAGCAAAATTGAACGATCTGATTAACCTTTGCTGGTCGGCGTTACCGTCGTCCATGTCAGGAACAGCGGAGAAATTGGATAACGCCGGTGTGGTCGTTACGTGAGCGACAATCGTCAGGGCGGGTGGGTGCCCGGCATGATCGAGGTTGGGGGACAGTCGACCGATTCAGTAGTGCAGAGTATGTGCTCGTCATAGAGAGCTCGCCAGGGGGCCGATCTCTTGAGCGAAGAAGAAACTGCACGGCCGGCCCCGGGACTTTGGTAGCATGGCGATTGGCGGTGCGGGTGCGGACGTGCCACCACGTGCGAACGAGCTGATGGAACAGATTCGATAGACTGCCTTCCTGATGGATCTGCTCCGTCTCCCGAATGGGCGAGCCGTAGGGCACCCCAGTACGCTCGTCACACGGGCAAGACCTCGCTGGCCCTCCCTGGAGTCTGAGGGAGGTTCAATCCCGGCTGCTGTGAAGGTACCTAAGTAGCCGTTTGTAATCCCGACTCCGTGACGCCGGAAAGGACTTTCGTGACCTCCACATTCACGACGAAATCGGTACTTTCCCTCAATTGTTACTCAGTCGGAAACAATGACAGGTGGATCGGATTTGGGTCTATGGATTCCATTCTCGTTGCCCTGGCGGACCTAACGGGGTACATATCGTTGATATGGCACCCTGTAGCCCTGCTAGCCCGAACGGATGGCAACGGTGAAATCGGACGAAGTGATGGCTCGAGCCTGGATGATCGGTTGTTGCGGCGGCACTGGGGCAAGGCAAGGTAAGGAAGCTGCCCCGTCCCGTGCTAGCAAGCAGTGCCGCGAGCTAGGCACGCCTGCCGACGGGCGCTGTGCGCCCAATTAGACTCGGATATAAGCCGGGTCGGTAGCCATTCCGAGAAATGCGACGATATCTCCAAGGTCAACCCCGGCTGACCATAGCCTGCCTGGGCCTTGAGAGCGCGCCTTGCGTATCACCGCGCTAGCAAGAGAAAAGGGAATGACGAGACGACGGCTCACCATGCGGCCATGAACCAGTGCCGGCACGGCCCAGCTGGCCCGAAAACGGGAGGTACGGTTCCTCTGGAGGTACGGTTCCTCTGGAGGTGGCGCCCTCGATCCGCCTTGGCCTGTTCGGTGCAGAGTCGTGACGTTAGCATAGGAAGCTTTTCTCCGCCACGGCCCCATGCCACTAGGCAATCCCCAACGTCTGCCAAGCCATGCCCGATGCCCCCAGTTTTTGCTTTTATCCTTCTGATGCGCGAAGGGACAACGGCATCGGCCAATCTCATATCGACCATCTCCCAGGCGCATGGTCGATTGCCTGCAAGGCTTGACCTTTGGTGTTTGAAGTTTGTACTTTGAGGTACCAAAGCACGAGCATCTTTGCCTGGTACGCCGCCCATCGTGGTCTGCCTGTCTCCCGCGGCACTTACCCATAGCTACTAAATAGCCCATCTTCCTTTGTTTGTGCAAGCCTCTCTGCCTTTCCTACATCATTCGGGAAATACTCGTACTACATGGCGTTTGGGAGGGAGTTGACAAAAATGATACATATATCTCTGAAATCCGCTACGAAAAGGCTACACCAACGACCAGCCGGTGGAGACAGACGCCTGATATCGTCGCGGAATCCATGAACCAGTCACCAGTATGACTTCGCCGTGATAATTCATGTACCGTAGCAGAGAGATGTCGAATTAAGTGCGACACCCTCCCTCCCTTTGCGTTGTTATTTCTGGAAAGTCGTCCTATTGGGAATGAATCTCGACTGCGCTCTGCTTTCCAACACAGAAGGATCCAGAGCCATTCTGGGGAGCGACGCACGGCCCCCCGGCTTATCGGATAAGCTACCGTCCCTCTCAGTCAGCTTGGCCTTGAGCATGTGCGCGCGTCGGAAGGAGCTCGACGCGATGGAACGCACGCCGTCCTCATCACAGTTGCGGACGATAAACTGCCTCGGATGGTGCCACGCATTCAATACAATAGAGGCCGAGTCGCATTCTACCGGCCTGTAATTGATTACAGACCCTCATTACTCTCTTCTGCTGTTGTTGCTCTTCGCTCTCGCTCTCTCGCTTTGCCTACTTGATCCCGTCTTGGCCGCGGGTAGTCGTTGCGCCAACAACTACTGCAGACTGCGACCTGGACTTTGCTTGATCCCAGAACACTTCACCGCTGGCCTTGGCTTCGCATTTCGCTACCTTTAGCTGCCGAAGACGACCGGCGCTGGGCGAGCCGCACACAGTCCGCCGCCCCGTAGGTAGCTGACCGCCACGCGGTGGCGGTCGCGACCCTCCAGCCCCCCGTCGAGGACACCCTCGTGGCCACTAGGAGCCCATATTCGCCATGGAGGACTTCGATCGAGACTCGAATGCAAGCTCCGACGAGCAGGAGGATGAGCTCATGCATGATGCCGAGGATCACGAAGAGACCAACCAGCAGGATGAACAGGAGCAAGAGCAGGACGACGACGAGAACGAGAATGAAAACGACGACGACGACGATGAGGACCACGACAACGACGACGATGATGACAATGAAACACAGGACCCGGGGCAGAACCGGGGCCGGGGGAGCCACCATGGCGGTAGTCGCAGTCCTCAACCCGATGGTGGTCTGTCGCAGCCAATGATCAAGCGGACCTCGGCAACGCCGGGGCCCCTCGCGACTCCGAAATGGACGCCCGCCGTACGGCCCGAGTACCTGACGGCCCACACCTACGACATTGTGCCGACCATGGCGGCACCAATGGCCACGAGTATTAATGCCCTCTCCGTCACCCCGGACCTGCGGTACTGGATAACAGGCGGCACCGACGGCTACATCCGGAAGTACGACGGGCCGGGGACCATCAACGGCAAACAGCAATTGACGGTTGCCCAGAAGCACCCCTTTGTCGACACGGTCACCAAGGCCGGCATTCTGATGTCGTACTGGGAAAATGCCGAGCCGCCCCTCTCGACGTCGAATCGCACCGAAGACCTCGTCCTAAGCCCTGTTTACTCGTTAGCTGTGCACTCCGAGGCATTGTGGCTGTTGTCGGGCTTGGAAAGTGGCGGCATCAACTTGCAGAGTGTGCGGCATGACGAGGGTAAACGCATCGCCTGTTTGCGGAAACACACCAGTGCCGTCAGCGTCCTGACCCTGGCGGCCGACGAGCAGAGTGTGCTGAGTGGCAGTTGGGACCGGAGCATCCTGGATTGGGACTTGAACACAGGAGACGTCAAGCGTACCTTTGATGGCAGCGGGGGGCAGATCTCGGCCATTGAGACGCGACCATCGGGCGGCATGCCGATCCCGCCCGAAGCTGCCGAGGAAGACACGAGCGACACTCTGTTCCATAATAACGATGCCGCCATCAAAGGTGACGATTTTGACTTCTCCATAGATGGGGTGAATGGCGACGTCACAGGCGATGCAGCGGGAGCGCCCGACGGCGACTTCAATGCCGCTCAGGGCGGCGTGAATGGCGATATGAACGAGGGCGGGATGGATGCTCACGGCAGCCCGGCCCATGATAGCCTCTTCGGAGGTAGTCCCACTGCTGGATCCGACCTCTTCGGCGATAACTTTGGCGGCGACGACGACAACGAGTTCTCCCGCGCTATGATGCAGGACTCGGCCCAGGGCCACATGGAGGACAATGCCAATAACAACATGGCCGACGGGAACCTGAATGCCGGTCTGGATGGCACCGGCTTGAACAGCAACCCCATGGGCGAGGACGACCTGGGCGATCCGAATAACCTAGGTGACCACAGCATGGACACGGCCCCCCCCGACGCGTCTATGCCTGACTTTGATATACACTTGCCGTCCTTTGACGGAATGAACGAGGATAGTAACGAGGGCGCGCTCGCAAATACGGAACCAAACCAAACCGGCGACACTGACACTGCCGGCGCCAGTTTCGACAGCGCTTTCAACCAGGACCTCTCAACGCAGCCGACGACGGATATAGCGACGCACCCGCTGCCCACACAGGATGACTTGTTCCCGCACTCGCCGTCGGCACTCTTCGAGCCCACAGCGCCCGAGTCGCCGTCAGCTGTCTTCGCCGAGGCGCCGGCGACGCATTTTGACCCGTCGCAGACGTCGGGCTCGACGTTCCTGTCGGCGTCGATCGTCGGCCCGCTGCGCATCTGGGACCGGCGCATGCAGGGGCCGGCGGCGCGCATCGGCAACCGGCCTGGAGTGCCGCCGTGGTGCATGGGGGCGTGCTGGTCCAACGACGGCGACTGGATCTATGTCGGACGGCGCAACGGCACGGTCGAGGAGTTCAGCATGGCCAAGGCGCGGGGCGGCAGTGGCGGGTGGCAGCCGGAGCGCGTCTTCAAGTTTCCCATGGGCAGTGGGCCGGTGAGTTGCCTGCGGCCCATGGCCAACGGCCGCCACCTCATCTGCGCCTCGCACGACATCCTGCGGCTGTACGACCTACATGCGCAGGAAAGCTCGACCAAGCGCAACCCGCCGCCCTTCCTGATCGTGCCGGGCCCTCCGCGCGCCGGTGTCATCTCCAGCCTGTACATCGACCAGACGAGCCGTTTCATGCTGTCGGCGGCCGGCACGCGCGGATGGGAAGGCACCTGCACGGAGGCCCTGGTCGGCTACGAGATTAACGTGCCCACGACCCGCTGATGGGCCAGGCTTGCAGTAGGCCATCATACGCCATTTATATCTTACGTACTTTGACTTGCGTTGCACGGTGGCCAGTAGAGGGAGATCGGCGAGTATATATACCCCATGGAGACGAGGTCGTTGCCGGCCTTGGCGCTCGCGGTTTTGGCTCCCGCGAGAGCATCATACTGTGCAGGAGTAGTTCCCAGCTACGGCACGGGAGTGAAGCCCATAACATGTCGGGGGGGTGGTTTGGCGGTAAGGGGCAGCGGAATACGTTGAAGGATGCCGGCGGAGGTTGAGGATGTGCGGGTGGCGGTCGTTGTTGGTATTAACAACACCCTTCGCCTAGGGACTGCCCATCATACAAGTACCTTGCAAATGTACCTACTCACTACTTACCTTAAGCAAGTATCTTTAATTCAGCACTTAACATCTTGATGTCACCGCTGCACATATCTTTGATGCATTGGAAATTTGGACCACTGCCATCAGACGCAATTGAATGGTCGCGACTGGGCGTTCGATGTCCACGTGCTTATGAAGGATTGGGGCCTGGCACGGGCTGCCACGGGATGAGGTAGTAGAGTCATTGCCCTGCGACATCGGCCAGGACTAGAAGAATTAGAGCGGCGTCCATCAGTGTCTTGGCCCGTCCACCGGGGACGGAGAAAAAAAGCAGTGCCACGCAAGCCCACCCACGAGGTGCCGGCGTTTTGGGGTGGGAGATTGGATCAGAAAGTTCCGAATGCTCATTCCCCGTGGCTACGGCATTTGCCTGGCCGAGAGGGTAGGAAGAGAACAGAAGATGGATTTGAAATGACTCAACTGTTGTCCGGAATTGATTACTTGCGTTCTTGGTGCTGGAACAGAGGCATTTTTCATCACGCACACCTATATGCAACCTCGGAGACCAGCTTTGCCGTGGGGGCGTCATTGTTTCGCGGGCGGCAGCTGCCGGTATGATGTATGTACTGTACCTACAGGTAGGCTGCTTGCATCGCATCGACGAACAGGTACTTTACCTGGGTACCCACCCAGGTTGCCCTGGCACACATGTACCCACGCAGCCCTGCCCATAACGACCGCGCCCCACTAACCCCTCCATTCCCATCCCATTCCATCCCACATCCACGCCGTCGAAACCTCCCTGACAACACGGGCATAGCGGGGAATACAGGGCAGAGAAGAGCCCTGCAGACAGGGGAAGGAATGTGTGAGTGAGTGAGAGAACGAGAGGACGGAGCGAAAGCCAAAGCGGGCCTGGAGGGCTGAAGAGAGGGCCACGGCCGGGGCCGATCGGTCCCTCCCCCCCATCCCCCCCCATTTTCCCACCATGCTTTGCTGCTCTGTATGAATAAATTGGCGCCGTGTCGCGGGGTTCGCGCGTCCCTTTCCTTGTGCCGGTTCACTCCTGTCCGCTCCGCGACTCCAGTCCGACGATTGTCTCCGCGCCTCTCGTTGTATCCTCTCTCGTGCCCCTCGTCCTCCTCCGTCCCGACGACGGCTAGACTCATTCCCGACTCCAACATGGCTTCCGCCGCCGCTGCCGCCGTGCCCAACAAGGCCATCCTCATCCTTGGTGCTCAGTGGGGTGAGTCAATTTGGACCCTGTTGCGCGTGTCGTTTGGCCCTCGGCCTGCCGTCCCCCGGTGCGCTGCATGCTTTGAGGCATTGCTGTCTTCCTGCCCCGGATAACGACATTGCGCTTATCCGAGGGACCTCGCAACGGCGCCCTTGGGTGCTCACAGGGCTTGGGGGAGGTGTATATGGCGCCTGGCAGGCCTGTCCCTCGCCGCGCGTAATCGACTGGGCACATTGCGCTGGAGCCATTCCAACCGGGCCCAGTCAGCGCGTGCGAGACTCCTCTACCCTCGCGCGCTTCCCTGGGGTGCCCTTCTGTCGTCGCACTTCTCAGCGTAATGTTATGGCCACTAACTACTCCCATTACCCGGGCAGGCGACGAAGGCAAGGGGAAATTGACCGATATCCTCTGCCCCAGCGTGGAGATCTGCGCCCGAGCTGCTGTAAGTAGCACTCACACCTACGATGGCCGACGGGCCCCCGCCATATGAACCGCCCGCGATATGAACCGCTCGCGAACCACCGCAGAACGGGACGGAGAGCTGAGACCACGGGCCACAGGGCGGACACAATGCGTAAGGGCGACAGTCACACACCCTGGAGCCACCGGGAAGCTGCGCAGGGAGCAAAGCTGCGAAAGCGCTGGCGCGTTTCGCGCGGCGTATTCCGAGTTTGCACCCATTGCTCCCAAGCCGCGCCTTCGGTTTGGCTGCTGGGCAGAGAACAACGCTGACTCGGGCTCTCAAACCATAGTGGCCACTCTATCGTGTGAGTAGACGCCCCGTCACCTCGTGGCTCGCTCGAGGTTGCAAATTGCTAATGCGGGGCCCCCATCACAGCGCGAACGGTGTCTCCTACAGGTAAATCTTACTGTGAAGGCCTTCGCACCCCTTTTGCGTGCCGCCATTAGGGGTGCGTTTCCGCCAAATCCGAGACTCGCCACTCACTCGACCCTGTTGCTGACTCGGGTCGCTCCAGCTTCCACCTGCTTCGTACGTTGACAACTTCCCCGGCCCCTCATGTGCGTGTCGGTTGCTGATGTGCCTTGTCCCGCAGCCTCTGGCTTGATCAACCCCAAGTGCCTCAACTTGATCGGAACTGGCGTATGTCCCCGCCCCTACCGTCCGCCGTGGTTCGGGAGGCGAACGCACGACAAGCATACGAGACGGTCCCCTCCCTCGATGGTGACGAAACGAACAGTGGCTGATCTACGGGCGATCAGGTCGTCTTCCATGTTCCCTCCTTCTACAAGGAGCTCAAGGAGCTCGAGGAGAAGGGGTTGACAGAGGTCCGCGACCGCATCTTCGTGAGCGACCGCGCCCAGGTCAACCTCGACCTCCACGCCGCTGTCGACGGACTCGAGGAGGTTGAAGTAAGCTGCCGCCACCCACGCGCGCCACTGTTTCAGTTTGGCTCACCATGTGTCCGCGCCGTGTTTAGCTGGGCACCCGCGCCATTGGCACTACGGGCCGTGGCATGTGAGTAACACCCCCACCCACAGTGAGACGGTGTGGAAACACAAGACGCTGATACCTCCGGCTTGCAGTGGACCTTCGTACAGCACCAAGGCCTCCCGTAGCGGTATTCGCATCCACGAGATCTTTGACGAGGACCTGTTCAACCGAAAGCTCCGACAGATGGCCGCCGGCTACAAAAAGAGATACGGCGTATGTTGACGCCTCTATTTTACCCTCCGCAACGGCACACACAAACTGCAACCAGCTCGGCCTTCCGTCCAGGTGGCCGCTCCGTGTGGCGCTTGCATGCCGCTAACATGCGCTGGGATGTAGGACTTGCTGAAGTACGATGTTGAAGAGGAAATCTCGAGATTCAACGAGTACCGCAAGGACTTGTAAGTTGGTCCGGACGATCGCCTGGTTGCCGCACGGTCCTAAGCCATATCGTGACTGACTTGGCGAGTAAAGGGGCAACTATGTCGTTGATGCCGTGGCCTTCATGAAACAGGCTCAGGACACCAACCGAAAGATCTTGATCGAGGGTGCCAACGCTCTGATGGTGCGTTATCCGGTGACTTGGTGCCACTGCGCCGACTGACCTGAGAATAGCTCGATATCGACTACGGCACCTACCCCTACGTAAGTCCCCATTGAAAACTCTCGCCTTGCCAGCACTGGCTGACGGGCATGTGCAGGTCACCAGCAGCAACGCCGGTCTGGGCGGCATTTTCACCGGCCTTGCCCTGAACCCGACCAAGATCGGCGAGATTGTCGGTGTTGTCAAGGCCTACACGACCCGTGTAGGCGGAGGCCCGTTCGTGACCGAGGACCTGAACGAAGCCGGCACGAAGCTGCAGGACATTGGCCGGGAATGGGGTGTCTCGACGGGCCGGAAGCGACGATGTGGTGAGTCTTTGTTGATTTTGGACTCTGGATCCTTGATGCCGAGGGGAAAGCTTCTAACTGTCCCACCCTTTCAGGCTGGCTTGATCTCGTCGTGGTGAAGTATTCAACGGCGGTTAACCACTACACGGTGTGTTCTCCCGTGCTCTGTTCCCTTCACCTCCCATGGGGCGATGGACTAATTCCCGCCACAGGCCATCAACTTGACCAAGCTCGATGTACTCGACACCTTCGAGACGATCAAGGTCGCCGTCGGCTACAAGGACCGGCAAACGGGCGAGGAGCTCGAATCTTTTCCGGCTAGCCTCGAGCTGCTCGAGCGCGTTGAGGTCATCTACAAGGAGCTGCCCGGCTGGCAGAAGCCCACCACCAACGCCAAGTCGTACTACGACTTGCCCAAGGCCGCGCGCGAATATATTGAGTTCATCGAGGCATACATTGGCGTCAAGGTTAAATGGATCGGCACGGGACCGGATCGGGAGGCCATGATTAGCCGGAGCGGCTAGATTCCAGGTTACCACGGCAACGTGCTGTAGCCCATAGAGAAAAAAAGACATGACACCAGGTCGGGCCTCCCAACCCTTTCACGAGCCGAACTTCGCCCCGCGATGCCCCGAGCACCGGTTTCGGTAGCACGCTGCACGCGTCGCGGCGGACAATGGCCAGCGCCTACCTAGGCAACCCGGAAGAGAGCTTTCTACCAATACAAGGAGATTTGCAGGTTTGAAGGTGGAAGAGAGATTACTTCCCCCATTGTTTCTTTCACTAAAATTATAAGCAATACCAAAGGATACAAAGGGTGCCCCTTTGTCCGCCCGCTCCTTGACCACAGTACACCACCATTTGCACCCACAATGCAACGAGGGGGCATTATAAAGTTGCTGCCCCATGCCCCCATGCCGCCTCACCTCGCCTCTGAACCCTCCCCCCCCCCCCCGCGAACATTCCAATATCGCTCTCATTTGCTCTTGTAGGCAGTGTATCTGCGATACACACAAACAGACCCCTGCCGAAACCATCCGCCTGTGGCTCTTTGCAACTCGTTCTTCCCGGTGAAAACGTCTCCAAACTCGAAGAGAAAGACGTTGCCCTACATCTAGCCCCCTTTCCCCGGCACAATTCGGTTCTCCTATCCACCTAGACATGTCGGGCCGGCCGAACCGACTGGTGGTAGGGGGCGTCAGCCTCACCACGGGGCTCGTCATGAACATGCACTACGAGGGTGACGAGGTGCCGCCGCCCCAGGGCGAGGTCGACCAATACGACCATGCCAGCGTAGTCCCCACCACTCCCGACGGGCTCGTGATCCCCAGCAGCGTCCACGGCCTCCAGATGCTCCAGCAAAACATGCAGGCGCGGGTGCCGGCGCCGGTGCTGGACGTGGCGGTCCAGGCGGCGTTCCGACAGATAGTGCCGCCGGGGCTGCGGGCGGCCATCCTCGTGCTCACCGAGTGGGACCCGCGCTGGTTCGAGGGCCTCGAGAGGCCGGGCATCTACTCCGACGCCGGCTCCACGCCCAGCCGGGGCGATCAAGCCTTTCAGGCGGCGTGCGCCGGCACCATGCGGCCCCGGGACGATGGCGAGGCCGCGCGCGGGACGCTGCCGGCCCTCGCCCAGGCACTGCGGCGCCACGCCTGGACGCTCGGCCCCCTCTGCGTCGCCGGCGGCAACTGGGTCGGTGTGCTCGTCCGCCTCACCGACCGCGACCCGGCGACGGGCCTCTACGGGCGCGTCGCCCAAATCGCCCTCGTCGACCCGCGCCGCGACTTCCGGCACGAGGCGGCGGCCCAACGTGCCCTGCGCCGCCTCGAGCACGCCCTCGGCCAGGCCGGCCTCGGCTTCGGCGCCGACGTGCGCCACGGCACCGCTGCGTGGGCGGAGGCGGCCTGGCGCCGCCGCGGCCCCTGGGTGCCCCGCCAGACGGACCCCGACGACGGCTCGTGCGGGCCCCGGTACTACGTGCTGGCCAAGACGGTGTTTACGCGGCTTACGGCCCTGTGGGAAGGCCGCAGCGGCCACGGCGCCGGAGAAGAAGGACCACCGTACGACGAGGCGGCCCTCTGGTCAGCGCCCCTGAGCGGCTGGTTCGACCACGAGGCCACGCGCTGGGAGATGGTGGGCCACCACGCCGCCCGCGCCGTCCAGCACGCCCACTACCAGGCCCGCGTCACCGTCGAGGTCGTCCGCACCCAACACGACGGCCTCGTGCCCGCCCGCGCCGCCATGCGCCTGCCCCCCGCACCGGCTTACGAAGCCGCGCCCGCCTCCCTGTTCGCGCCCGGGGTGTGGCCGTCGACCGCCAGGCCCCCGCCGGCTGCCCTATGCCCTTCGTCCAGCAGCGACAGCAGCGGCGGCGGTAGCGACACGGACCCCGCGACGAACGGCCAGAAGCGTCGCCGCCGATCCTCGGACGCGGCCACGTCGCACCCGCCCCACAAGCGCTTCCGCGTCCGGGCCAGCGACGCCTCGGCCCCGCCCACGGGTTACCCCGTTTACCCGGCGCGCCCGCTCGACCCCTGGGACGGGCGTCACGTACGCTGGGGGCTGACGGACTCGTTCGAGGCCCGGCGGCTCAACATGCACGCCGCACACTGGCGGGAGGCGGCCGCGGCGCGGGCGCGGAGGGGCGATGACGACGGTGGCGACGAGGGGGACGGTAGCGATGGGGACCATGACGGGGACAGCAATCAAGAGAACGGTGACGGCCAGGATAGCGATAGGGGCCACGACCAAGGGAACACCGGCGACCCCGGCAGCGACAACGAAGAGGACGACGGGGAGGAGGCCCCCCCGGACCCGCCACGGCGACAGCAGAGGCGCCGGCGGCTGTTGGCCTACATCGACGCCGACGGCAACCGAAGGATCAATAACCAGGCCATGGAGGACCATGTCGCCCGGTTGATGCGGGGTGAGTGAGGGAGATGCAATGCCGGGTGCTAGGCACTGCATGATGCCCGACACATTACTTCCCTCCACTGCTTTCTCGCAAGTTGGCCGGTGTCTTTGCTACCATCGCCAGAATTTGTCCTCCCAATTTTGCAAGATCTCGCGGTGCGGTGCCCGTAGCCATCGTCGCGTCTTCGGCGCCAAGCCGGCCATTCTTCCCCCCGCCCGCCGATCTCTTTACTTTTCGTCAGTACCGTGGTGATAAGCACGACCTTTTCCACCACCCCCCGGTCTAGCGGGCCCCGTTTCCCCCTCTCCCCCTCGGGGAACAAGAAACTGCCGAGCGCCCCGGCGAAATCACACCGGGCGGAGGCTCGGGAGTCCTACATCTCCTGTAAGCCACCTACCCAACCAGACGCGCACGAGGGGCGGGGAAGCGTGGCCCGGTCCCTGCCCTGGCGTCACTCACCCCGCATACGGCGGCCTGGCGGACGGGTTATCCGCTGCGAGGACCGGGCTAGCGCCCGATGTGATGCCAAGCGGGTACGAGGGCCAGGGGCGGCGCTCCGACTTTCGGCCTGGGCGGGCTGGGTGGGGCGGACGTGGTAATCCGCTGCCATGTGGGCGGAGGCGGGAGGGAGCAGAGAAGAAGCAGGACGCGACAGCGATATATTAACCGACACGGCGGAACCCTCTTTACCATGAGGCCCGTCCCTGGATCCCAGGCGACACGGCGTGTACTTCACCCTTCCCGCCCGTTACCTCTTCTCCCCCAATCCGTCCTTTGCCGGACCACCACCCCCCCTCCTCCCTCCTCTCTCGACGGCAAAACGAAGAAGCTCCCACGATGCGCGTCTGTCACCACCTGACTTCCCTTCTGGGAGCGCTGCAGCTGCCGCTGCTGGGCCGCTGCGCCTACCCGGCCGGCGGCGTCGGCGGCGGCGGCGGCAACGACACGGCGCCACCGGGCCGGACCGTGACGCTCGAGGGGTACGGCACGTTCACCGGCACGACGGTGCGGCACAGCTACAGCGGGTACGAGCTGCCGACGGCCGTGGACGCGTGGCTGGGCATGGCGTACGCGGAGCAGCCCGTGGGCGCGCGGCGCTTCACCGAGGTGGCGTGGCCGGCGGCGTTCGCGGGCGTCCGGCCGGCGACAGCGTACGGGCCCGCGTGCGTGCAGGACGGGCCGCCGGGCCTCGCGCAGGACGAGGCCTGCCTCAGCTTCAACGTCTACCGCACGCCCGGCGTGCCGCTGACGCGGAAACTGCCCGTCCTCGTCTGGATCCACGGCGGCGCCTTCGTGCAGGGCAGCTGGCGCAGCTTCGACGGCGCCGCCTTCGCCGCGTCGGCGCCCGCGCCCCTCGTCGTCGTCTCCTTCCACTACCGGCTCAACTCGCTGGGCTTCCTGCCGTCGGCCCTGTTCGAGGCCGAGGGCCTGCTCAACCTCGGCCTGCGCGACCAGTACTTCTTCCTGCGGCACTTCGTGCAGCGCCACGTCGGCGCCTTCGGCGGCGACGCCGCCGCCGTCACCATCGGCGGCCGCTCCGCCGGCGGCCACTCGGTCGGCTTCCACTACTTCCACAACTACGGCGCCGACGCCGGCCGCCCCTACTTCGCCGCCGCCATCCACCAGTCGGGCGCCGCCACGTCGCGCGCCTTCCCCGACGCCCGCTACCCCCTGTACGCCGACCAGTTCGCCAACTTCACGGCCTCGCTGGGCTGCGACGGGGCGTCCGACGTGCTCGCGTGCCTGCGCGGCGCCGACATCGACGAGATCCGCGCCGCCAGCACGCGCCTCTTCCAGGCGTCCGAGTACTACGTGACGTGGCCGTTCCAGCCGACGCGCGGCGGGCCGCTGCTCGAGAAGGCGGGGTCGCGCTCGGCGGCCGACGGCACCTTTTTCCGCGTGCCCGTGCTCACGTCCAACGTCAACGACGAGGCCAAGTTCTACATGCCGGGCGACCTCGCCACCGACGCCGACTTCCGGCGCTACCTGCGCGCGGGCTCGCCCGCCCTCACGGCCGCCGACCTCGACGCCCTCGCCCGCCTCTACCCGGACCCGGCGACGGACCCGGCGTCGCCCTACGCCGGCGCGACCAACGGCACGCAGTACGACCGCGTCGCGGCGGCGTGGGGCGACTACGCCTACATCTGCCCAGGGCAGGAGACGGCGGTGCGGTCGGCGCTGGCGGGCGCGGGCGGCGCCGCGCCCGCGCCCGTCTGGAAGCTGCGCTTCGCCGCCAACGACTCGTTCCCGGCCTGGCAGGGCATACCGCACACGGCCGACGCCAAGTACACGTGGGACGAGCGCGCCGCCGTGCAGCACCCCGACGTGAGCCCCGTCTACCACGGCTACCTGGCGAGCTTCGCCGCCGTCGGCGACCCCAACCCGCTGCGCGCCCCCGGCAGCCCCTACTGGCCGCGCTACGTCGTCAACGGCACCGGTTGGGACGCCGCGCCGGGCCGCCAGCTCGTCGTCGAGTCCGGCAACCGCACGCGCGTCGAGTGGGACGCCATCCGTACCGAGCAGTGCCGCTTCTGGCGCGACCCCGCCCGGGCCGACCGCCTGAACAAGTAGGCCGAAAGGTGGATAGTAATCTAGTCGGTTCTTTCGAGCAAGGGGGGAGAGGGGGGGGTTGGACAGGGGGCGACCGCGTGGAACGTAACGTCATGTATTTCTGCTCTAAACCTCCCCCATAAGAAAACAGTGAGGCCAAATGAACCCCCAGCCGTCCGTACCCCCAAAAAGAGAAAACCCCGCGATCGGCTCCTCCCCTCCCCGCGCCGCCATTCCCGCTGACGAAAAGAAAAGAGGGGAGTCCTCTCCTTTCGTGCCGCTTGCGTCGAACGTGAACCAAGGCGCGGCGAGGAGAGCAGGGAGAAGGAGGGGGGGCGGGCGAGGGGTTATTAAGGAGGGAATAAGAAGCGAAGCCCTAGATATGCGGAAGGAAAGACAAGGCCCGACCATCCGTCGCCGTTTTGTAGTTTCCGGTTTCCCTACCCTCCCGTCGAGCCATAGGGGGGAGAAGGAGACGAGGAAACGATGGGACCGGGAAGGGAACATGCGCGTCGTCATGTCGTCACGTAGTCGTCGCTTCAGTAGCCGCCCTTGGTCGAGTAGCCGGGCGCGGGCGTCGGGTCGCACTTGGCCGTCTCCTTGATGGTGCTGGTGACGGTGACGGTGGTAGGGGCCGGCAAAGGGGTGACGGGGTAGCCGCCACCGCCGTTGCTGCCGCCGTTGCCGCCGCCGTCGCACTTCTTGGTCACGGTCACGGTGGCGCCGGGGCCAGCCTTGGTTACGGTCACGCCGGGGCCGGGCACCGTCACCGTCACGGCGGCGCCCTTTTCCGTCACCGTCACGACGCCGCCCTTCTCCGTCACCGTCACCGTCTTGCCGGGCCCCGGCACCGTCACCGGGTATCCCGGGCCCTTCTCCGTCACCGTCACCGTCGTGCCGGGGCCCGGTACCGTGACGGGCACGGTGATGGTCTTGCCAGGGCCGGGCACGGTGACAGTCGTGCCGGGGCCGGGTACCGTAATCGTCTTGCCAGGGCCGGGCACGGTGACGGTAGTGCCGGGGCCAGGCACGGTGACAGGAACGGTGATGGTCGTGCCCGGGCCGGGCACGGTGACGGGTACCGTGACGGTCCGCGCGGGGCAAGCCGCCGTCACCGTGGGGCCGGCAACGGTGATTGTGCGGTCCTGGCCGGGCACTGTGACGGGCACAGTAACGGGGACCGTGACTGTGCTGGTCACGGGCACCGGGGTCACGCCGTAGCACCCGCCGCCGTTGCCGCCACCGCCGTTACTGCCACCGCCGTTGCCTCCTCCGTTGCCCCCCCCGTTGCCGCCGCCGCCACTGCCGCCGTTGCCGCCGCCGCCACTGCCGCCTCCGTAGCCGCCGCCGCCGTAGCCACCGGCACCGTAGCTGCTGCCGCCACCGCCGCCCGGCATGGGGTTGGCGGCCGCGTAGCTGGCGGGCGAGGGGGTCAGCCCGTGTCTCTCACACTTCCGGGGGCGCTAATAAAGAGCATGCGGGGAGGGGGGGGGCTTACGCGGCGATGAGGACGAGGGAGTTGAGCTTGGTCAGCATATTGAGAGCTGGGGTGGTGGTCTTGGTACGGGCCGAGGTGATGGAGGCGTCAAAGGACCGGAAAAGAACTGTTTGTGATGGACGCGGGGGCGAAAGGTCAAGAGCGAGCGAAGTGAGTGAGTAGAGCTGGACCGAGTGTGTTGCTGTGTGCTGGTGAGCCTGGTGTGAGCAGCAAAAAAGATGGGATGGGAGAAGGCGAGGATGCAATGCATCTTTATAGCCACCGTTTTGCTTTGCCACCTGCTTCGATCTTCCCCCCTTCCTTCCGAGAAGGCCCCAACACGGGAGGAGAGGGGATGCATGGATCGGAGAAGGCTTCGCCCAGCCGCACAACCGACCCCATTGCCGTGATCACCGTGGCGCGTTACCAGGGCATGGGAACGAAAACGCGATGCAGCTGGGTCTGTGGGCTCGCCGAGGCCCAAGCAGGGCAGAGAATACAGGGGGTGGGAGGGCGTATTTCGATGTCTATTCCGAGAGGCTATTCATAGAAAGAAAAACCCAAAACCCCGAGCTTTTCTCTTGTCGCCCCCTTCCCCTGTCCGCTTTCACCCTTTCGTGGTGCGCCGGGGTCCTCGTCCCGCAGGACCACGGCCCTCACGCGACCGGGGGTTGGGCGTGACGGCGGGAGATAGGGGAAAGAGGCATCATACGGCTGGGGTACCAGACTCGCCGCTGGGCTGACTGAGGGCGGACAGGCTGCATCCGTGTGGCCCTGCAGGAGCCGGGAGAGGCCGCTTGTGCCCGTGGGTTCTGCAGCCTGTGGCGTCGCGCGGTCGGAAAGACAGGCGTGCTTGACTTCGGACGACGCCAGCCTCAGGAACCAGAAAAGCATTGCGGAAAGCAGCGACAGCAGCTTCCGCATGCCGTGCTTCCTCGCCCTTTTTCTTTCTTGCTTTCCCGCCCACGGCCGCCAGGTGACACGGCCGGGGAACTATTTACGGGCCCTGCCTGCCTTGGTGCAGGGATGGCGGAGAGGGCGTGTGGTTCGCTGCGGATCGACGAATCGGCAGACTTCTGCATCGTCGTCGCCGCAGAGTAGGGAAGGGAGGGGACAGCCATCGCGAGCAAGGTGACGATCCACCGAATATCATGGGGCCGAGGGCGTCCATATACCTAGGCAAGGCGTGGGCAATAATGTCGAGGTCGATATGGCTTCTAGAACAAACCGAGTGCATGTCCGTATGCGGCCCGAGGTACGATAGATTGGGCGCATGTCTGATATCGAGACTGACGATCGGAAGGGGCTGCTTCATTTGGGTCTCCGAAAGTGCAGACGCAAGGCCAAAAAACAAAAACGTGTTCGCGCTGCGCCTTGGATCCCTGATGGCCCGGAGTCGCAGGCTCGGGCCGGTAACAATCGAGGTGGGCCAGAGAAGCGAAGTGGGGTGGTGAGGGTGCATCCTGCTGGAAAGAAGGGGTGGAAGGCCATCCCCAGGCTTCCCGGCGAAGGTAAGCCTTCGTGATTTCCTTCCCTGTTTGTGCGGGCGTGGGGATGACGGCAGGACCCTCCCTCATTCTCGTGCGGCTGGTCCCGTATCTGCATGTCAGCGAAGAAGAGGGGGGGTGTGGCGGATTCCGAGTGGCAGGTTTACGCGTCGCACCGCAGACGCCGGACTTCACCCTTGCCTTGGCTCCCGCGCGGTCGGTCGGCATCACGGACGGCGACATCACGAATGCCACCCGCGGGGACTGCCAACGGCCCCTCCCCCCCCCCCCCCCCCCCGTCCAATATGAGCCCGCCCCCGCGGGAGGCTGCAGCATATAAATGAAGCACCCACGAGGGGCCAATAGCAATAGCCGCCGCTGTGAGGGTTGTCCAACACACGTACACACCGCCGTCGAGTTGCCAAGAGGCCGCGACGACAAAACCTTCGCGCGGAGCAGCTGAGGTGGCCGAACCACGTCACGGGATTGGAGCGGCGTCATAACATGGCACGGGAAAACGAAGCCCGGCATCGTGATGGTGGAGATGTCGTCCACGTCGGGCGCCCGATGGCTGGCGAGCTGGCGTTTTGCCACATTGGTGTTACCTAGGGGCGGAAGAGTACGCCGCTCCCGTGCGCTGGTCGTGACTTCTTTCCAGGGAACCGTGGGAAACCGGCAGCATCGGGGACTGGTAACGGCTTCACCGGGGCAGGGTTCGCACATGATCATCACGCGATTATTTCCGAAAGGCGCCGGAACAAGCGTGGCGAGAACCTCGTCCTACTCTTCACGCTGTGGTGGAAGTCGGGCGTGGTGGTGCAACAGGTCTGTATACGACACGTTCATGCCGTCAAGAGGGCTCGTGGCTGGCTGGCTTATGGGCGCAGAACGAAGGGTATCGAGAATGGTATGTCATCTTGGTAGTTCAAAATACGTAAACATGGAAGATCACTGTAGATGGGCCGCTATGCGTCAAGTTTCTCCCCAAGAGAAATGAGAAGTCCCCCTTGCTGTGCCCCTAGTCACGCTGGCTAAGCGGGCGATGGCGGACAGGGTGGAAGTAACGTTACCCTCCCAGAACGGTATGTGTTTGTTCCCCCCGGTCTACGACGAAGACTGTTCCCTCTCCTTCTGCATCTTCATGTCCTCCTCTTCCGTCGTGGGGACTTTGACGAAGGCGGGCACGGTGACGGCGTTCAACTTGCGGAAAGCCTGTGTGGGGGCTCGTCAGTCTCTTCGGCGCGGACAAACGTGCCGGGGAGTGACTGGCACCCTCACCAGGAACGGCCACCACCAGCTGGCGTGGGCAAAAGCCCACCAACCCCAGAGGCCAGCGGTGAGGGCGAGGGCACGTAGGCGCAGCGGGAGAACGAGGCCCTGCAGGGATGAGGAGGGGCCTGAGGATGGGGACGAGGAGGAGGAAGAAGCCAGACTCACCTCGCTGATGGGGCCGTCGGGCAGCTTGTCGTTCCAACGGTCCTCGACCTTTTCGATGCGGCCGTCGGCGTCGACGTGGATCTTGACGCGCGAGTCCATGACCTGCTCCTTCTTTAGGCCCTTGAGCACGTATTTGTTGGTCAGGTTCAGCTCGAGCGGGTTGCCGGCGCTGACGACCTCGTGCGACTGGATGCGGATCGGCCGGAATAGCGCCGCCAGCCCGTACCACTGCGCCGCGAACTTGTCGAAGCCCGCCGCCAACGTGATGGGGTCCGCGAACACGGCGTCGCGCCGCCAGAGAGACAGGTGTTTGAGCGTCGGGTTGCCCTCAAACAGCTACATTTCGCCATACAGGACGTTTTCCTCGTCGTCAGCGTTGGGGGAGGGGAGAGAAAGCGGACACGGTGGAGAAGAAACAAAGAAGACGAAGGGAGCCGCACGTACATCAAGCACGCTGCCCACCAGCTGTCGCTGGTGCTCGTTGAGCTTGACCCCGCTGCCCTCGCGGATGTCGGTGTTCTTGATGGGGACCGAGGCCGCCGACGCCGAGGGAACGCCCGTCGCCATGGTACGGGAGAATGCGGTCGCGAGGGGTTTCTGGCTGGCACAGGAGGCTGTCCGAACGGCGGATCTTGCGAACATGAATGCGGGGCACTAGTAGTATGGGTGAAATTGGCGGAGTTGCGTGGGGGCGAGTGGGTGGGAACAACTGTGTAACGATGAGTATTTCCCGCTCGGTCAAGCGACGGACGGGGAAGTCAACAATATTATCACCGTAGGTGTCGTCTGATCAAGGGCCGCCGTCACCATCGACCGCGCTCTTGCGCATCGGAAACTTGGCGCCGTTGAAGGATCGCGCCGTTAGAGGATCGCGCCGTCATCGACTCTCATTGACGTCACGAGTCTAATTCATGGGTGGTGGAGCCCGACGATGCCATCGTGGACGCCACAGCGGCCCGTCCCGTCTTGGCGATCCACTTGATCAACGATGTTCATGCCAGTGACGGATGGGCATCTAGGTACTGCCGTCGTGCAACGGGTTCCCGGTTGCGATCAAATTGCCAACCTGGCACTCGTGAAATTTACTGTTGAGGTATCTGTTCTGCTTGAAGTACGGCGAGTGGGGCAGAAGTTATATGCGCTGCCAGGCAATGGCCATTGTGAGCCGCAGCTGGACAAAGAGGGAGGAAGGACCTTCGCGTTCATCTTTTTCATTGAATCGACACGGGGCAACCACATTTATTCGCAAACTAAAATATTCATTAGGGTACATCGAGATCTTTCGATGGCAAACGGTCAGATGGTGTGGCCTCGTGTCTTCGAGGCCATGCGACGTTGTACAATCCGACAAGCGACAATCCGTGGCAGAAACCCGAACAAAGAGGTATCAGAAGCTCAACTGGAGGTTCCAATGTCTGTGGGAGAGAGATTTTCTACGGATCCGACTGCCCCGGTGAATCTGTAGACAGTGTTTCGCTTCGAGACCACTTGGTGGAAGCAGCGGCAGTCCGGGGCTGCGTGCTGCCTCTGTCCGAAGAATGAACGGTCATTAGCAGGATGGCCGCCGGACGGAAAATACACTCGGCGTAAACGGACTTTGGATGCATGCCACGAAGCGATATTCCAAGTCCAACACGTATACATGGTCTTCATGCAAAGCCTTCCGTGTCCAAAAGGCCCATTCCACATACCGGTACGGCATGACGCCTGGGCGAGCATCACGAGGGCCAAGGGCGAGCAGGCCAGGCACGCCGCCTACCTACTGCTGCTGCTGCGGCTTCTTCTGCTCGCCACAATATTGCAAACACCCAATAGAATAATTCGCAATTCCCCTCGGGGCCAATGAGGAGATCGGACCGAAAATAGGTGATGGTACGTACTGCTGACGACCCCTGATGCGGCTCTGCTATAGGCTGACACCTGCGGGCTGGACCAATGAGAACTCGCTGCCTGCTTCTGAATTGTTTATGTTATTGGCAGCTATTTCACCTCGGTACGTACTGGCCGGCAGTTACTGATCCCGGGGTCCTGGGGGTCCCTGGCCCAGAGCATTAATACCCTCCTCTCCTCCCAGGAAGATCCTTCATCTTCTCACCAATTTCATCTCCAACACACACACACACACACACACAACAGGCACAGCTCTCCATCATGGCTTCTTCTACTTCTACTCCCACCTTCACTCGTGGATCTTCTCCATCTTCATCCACACTTGGAGCTTCGTCTTCTTCCATCTTCACTCGGGACTTTCACCACTTCGACTTCCATCCACAATTGGATCTTCACCCACACTCGGCCTCTCATCCAGCTGACTGGCATCCACAAGTGGGTCTGTCTTCCACACCTGCCTTCCCTTCCTCCTGGTTTTCCTTCTCACTGTCTCAACTGCTTTTCTCTCCAGTTTCCCACAGCACCGACCTCTCCTTGCGTATCAGTTCCCTTCCATCATCCCACGACCATGGCGCCTCGTCCTCATTGAGATCTCCTCCCACCGGCACCCTTCCCTCCAGACCAGTCAATCCGGTGGCAAGCTTGCACACGAGAACTCCAGCGTCACCTCGGTGGCTGCCAATGGCTCTTCTCCGCAGCGACTTCGTCCTTGGTCTCGTCAGTTGAGCGCACTCAGGTGCTGCCCATCGCAAAGACCTCGTCGATTTAATGCCATCGAAGATGCTGCACTCTGGGCATAGCGGGGGGTCCGGGCTGGGGTCCATGTGGTCTAGAGCAGCCTTGGGCTCGTGGCTGGGGGTCGGGCAACGAAATCCAACGGGATGACGAGGTTCGAGTCCAGAACAGCCCGCCTTCAGCCTGGCCACTCGCAAGAATCTCGCGATGCTCACAGCGCCCCTCCGGTTGGTTGATCTCTGCTCCCCTTTCCCATTTTCCACTGACCCGCCCTGCCTGCTCACTTCTGCCTGCAGCCCTGCCTCCACAACACTGCGCACATGGTAAGTTCTGGCTCCCACTTTCACCAGCTTCGCCTTCTCCCACTGACCTCTGCCTCGCCAGGTCACCCAGGTCAAACTAACTCCCTGACCTTCACCCACCAACCCGCCATCAATGACCGCGCACTCCAGACCGCCGGGCCAAGAGGAAGCCACAGACCACCGGGTCCACAAACGCTCACCCGCACTCACTCACACACACCACACACAAGGCACATGACAAAGGGCGGGAACACTGGGCCAGAGCATCACGTACATGGAGGAGGACAGGGCACTGGGAAATGGTGGGATACCAGGGACATGTACACACACGAAGAAAACAAGTCAGGCGGCCATGGCCTCTCCATCAAGGAGGACCATGGGGTGGTGGCGGGCCCGTCGGACATTCTCACCTTGAGGTCTCTTCATCAATGCAACCATCTACACTTCACACCTTGCTACTTTTCCTCGCGCTGCCTTGGTTTTCCCAACTTGGCACTTCCAGCCTGGCACTCTCAGCCTGCAGCTGCCTTGCCGCTCGAGTAAATATTCCCGCCTCTCAAGCCCAGCTACGCGCGTCAGGTCGAGGCGCGGCACCGCGGCTTGAGACCTCACCCCGCCTCTCCTGATGATGGCCGTTCGGTGGAGAGCGCAGTGCGCCCCCCTGTGTACATGTCACCAAGTAGAAGTTCACATGAAGTTTGATGGACTTGCAGAGAATTTTGTGGGTGCTGTTTCTGACGATGTGATACCTGACTGTTTTCTTGTCCCGCCCCCGTTATCGCAGCATCGTGAACTTGCCAGCGGCTGCTCACGCCCATGTATGATTCCGCGGCCACCGCCGCATCGCAGTGGTCCATCAACATTGCAAAGCCCAACGCTCCATATTTAGATGAATAAGAACAGAAAACCCCCCCTCCCTTCTGGTGATTCCCCCTTGAGCGCGACCTTCGCCCCGCCATTAAACACGAACCGTGACCGTGACCGTGACTCTACCTGACCCAGCCTTCCCACCGCCCGCTTGCACTATTGATTATCTCCTCGAGGTCTCCCGAGTAGTTAGGTCGTATACTTGACCCAATAGCACCTCCAAGTCGCGCGTCCTTCATCCTCTGCCCCTCGTCCGACCTCAGCTCCCCCGCACACAAGCTGCCGTTTCCCCAGGAACAGGCAACCCACTCCATCGCACAGAACAGCCGGCTATTTCTCTCTCCCCCGAGCAAACACAAGGCAGCACTTCCAGACCAGCCGTGTGGCAAACATCACTCGTCCCCATCCGCCGCACCGTGGGACCCCCCCCCCCCCCCCGGTGTAATATCACGCCGTACAGTCCCGCCTCGCCATCGCGTGACAAGTGCACCGTCTCCCTCGCCCACCAGCTTCTACACGCATCTTCACAAGGCCATCGTCTCCCTCGCCCGATCCCATCGAGAACCCCCCATTCTCCGCGCCCGCCGTCATGAACTCGACGGCCCCCACGACGCCGCACCGCCAGGCCGCGCCCGACATGTCCTCCCCGCAGGGGTCGCCGCACCCCGCGAACGCGGCAACCACGACGAGCGGCAAGCACGGGGCCTCGTCGCCGGCGAGCCCGGGCCGCGCCAAGATGCGAGGGAACGCCGCCGGGTCGCGAATTCCCGTCGCCACGAAAGCGTCGGCTACCACGACGGAGCCCGAGGGTAGGTCTACGCGCTCACCACGTCGTCCCCCCTCTCGTCCTACGGACCAAAAAAGGGTGGAGAGAAGGAAAAGGAAAAGGAAAGAAGGCTAACAGAGGCGGGTATCCAGATACGATCATGGCCGGGACCTCGCCTCCCGGGGCCGTCGACCACCCGCGCCGCGAGGAGGCGGCCGACGTCTACCGCCGGCTCGCGGCCGGCATGTGCGCGCTGCGCGAGCTGCAGGCGCAGCTGGACGAGCTGTGCCTGAACCGCACGCGATAAGAAACACCGGCCCAACAGCCGGCGCCTCGGCAACTCCTTCGCAGCTGAATGTCAAGGGTTTGGTTCCCGGTTGGGCTTTGGACCCGGGACACACTTTTTGCGAGTGACGGAGGGAGAGGAGTGGATTGGCTAGCACATTTGGTGAATGGTGGAATCACGTGGGCGTTGGCAAGTCGATGCGGCGTCAGGGCCCGGCAATGGGGTGTGTTACTGAGGAGTGTCCTTGTGCCTGGCGTTTGGTGGTACGAGGCAAGAGATGAATGAAAGAAATGCCCATCCGCGACGAAGGAGAGGCGTCCACACAGCTCTTCATCGAGCCATCGGACCCCGTCAAAGTGAACAATGCCTCATCCCCCCAGGGTCTCCCCGCCATCCTCGCCGCGGCCGCCTACGGCATTCACCGTGGCAGCGGGCAGGTGCCCTATTGCCCTCTGTCCCGGGGATCCTGGGGGAGGTTGTCACCGCCAGGTTCTGATATCTGACGTGAAGACGACCGAGGGCCAGTGCCATGGGACGATGCGAGAGCAAGAGCAGAATAATCGTATGGAGCCTCCTCGCCGCCCGCCCCCGGGTCTCTAGTTCTCCCGACCGGGAAGGGAGTGACGCCCCTACACCGAGCGTCACGGCGCTCAGTCGCACGTTCCGATGCGGCCCTCCATCCGATAAGTCGGCGCCGGGCGGTGAGAACGTCGTGTGTCGGGAGACGACGACGCATTACAGCAGTCACTTCCAGCTGTGAAGGACGGAAACCATCCTGGAATTTCACGGGGAGGATTGGCAGGATGACCAGCGGGCGTGTGGGGTTTGAACCAGGTATCTATTTTATTCTTCTTCCTCTTCTTCGCTTTCTTCTTTCCGATATCCCTCAAGCCTATGGACACACAGCCCACTCCAACCCCCTCCTCCACCGCTTCACACAAACGGCAAGACGACGCAGCTGGGCGTGTCGGCGCCCAAGTGGACGCGGTGGGCGCCGCGGTTGAGGCTGTGCTCGTGCGAGCCGAAGTTGTTGACGGCGGGGCTGCGGCCGGACACGGTGACGCGCAGGGCCTCGCCGGCGGCGTACTCGATGCCCATGGCCCAGATGCCTATGTCCAAACGCACGACGGTGCCGGGCTGGACCTTCTCCTCGCGGTCGTGCGGGTGGTAGGGCCAGTGCGGGTGTATGCTGCGCGCCGGGTCGGTGGCGCGGTGCGACGCGCGCAGGATGCCGAGCGGGCCGCGGTAGAGGACGACCTCGGTGCGCTGCTCGGGCGTCATCTCGTCGAAGCTGCGGATCGGCAGGCCCTTCCAGGGAATGTTGAGGTTCAGCATCGGCTGCCCCGCCGCGTCCAGCTTCTCGAGCTGCACGTACACGTCCATGTCGTCGGCCGCCTCGCAGCTCATGTACAGCTCCGCCTTGGGTAGGCCCACGAGGCGCGTGCGCTCGGCGAACACGTGCGTGAAGCCGACCGTCTCGGCGCTCTCCGAGTCGTACGCCACCGTGCCCGCCGCCGCCGGCGCGTCCGGGCCCAGTCGCCCGTCGGCCTGCAGGTACAGCTTCTTGTACTCGGTGCGCGGCAGCGGGAAGTCGTCCTCGACGACGTTCTCGAGCGGCGGCTCCGTGCCGAAGCGGAGGACGGCCATGCGCACGCGCGGCGTCTTCTCCCAGCCGTTGTCGGCACCTAGGAGGAAGTGGTCAAAGAACTGCAGCAGTTCCTCCCTGGCCTGCGCGTTGCCCCAGATGTCGTACCACTCCTGCCACGGGTGCCAGCGCAGCCACTTGTGCGGGCTGTCGACCTCGAGCCAGCCGCGGATGGCGCCCATGCCGTGCATCGTGTTGGTCCAGGTGCCCGTGATGTAGGTCGGGATGTTGATCTTCTTCATGTCGGGCCGCTTGTCGTTCCACCAGTCGTTGGCGAGCGGGCTGGCCTTCCACATTTCGCGCGGGCTCTCCATGCCGTGCCGCCCCGCAAGCATGTACTTGACGATGAGCTTGTCGAACAGGTCGCCGTTGTAGATGCCGCCGCGCCCAAACTGCTCGCGGTACAGGTCGCCGCAGCCCTCCCAGGGCGCGATGGCCTTGAGGTGCGGCGGTCGCAGCGCCGCGACGAACCACTGCGCGATGGCCAGGTGCGAGTTGCCCGCCATGCCGACGTCTCCCGTGCACCAGGGCAGCGCCGCCACCGCCTCGACCGTGTCGTAGCCGTCCTCGGCCTCCTGCGTGCCGAGGACCGCCATGACGCCGTCCGAGTCGCCGGTCCCGCGGACGTCCACATTGACGATGGCGTAGCCGCGCGGCACCCAGTCGGCCGGGTCGGGGCCCTCGAACTTCTCAAGCCCGCTGAGCGTGCCGTCGGGGATGCCGAGGTTCCAGGGCGTCATCAGCTTCAGCGACGACAGCCCGTTGAACTTCTTGCCGAACGGGCTCCAGGACAGGATGGCGGGCACGGGCGCGCCATTCTCGGACCCCGGCGGCCGGTACACGTCCATGTACAGCTTGGCGCCGTCGCGCATGGTGACGGCGACGTCGTGGTCCACTTGGATGTCGCACGACAACGGTTTGGACTGGAAGCCGTTCCAGCCGGCCGGCAGCACTTCGCTGCGCGGGTTGAGCGGCTGGTAGCCCCCGGGCCCCGGCTTGGGCTCGTTGATGGGCACCACGATGGGCTGCGTCTTGGTCGCCATGGTGTGCGCTGTATCTATCCGGCGGGTGGGTGTGTGATTGGTCCCCGGGGGAGATGTCAGGGGTGATAGCAGTGCCGTGCGAAGCCCGGTCCGGAATCGTCCAAGGGTCTGAAGACGAGGGAGCCTGTTTCTCATAGACGGTGAACCGCCAGTACGAGCAGAGAAGGAAAGAAGGCCGAGGGGGAGTGCATGAACCAATTCACTCGTCAATCTCGCAAAGCCGGCACGCGACTTGGGCGACTTTTGTACCACAGGCAGACGGCCATGGTCATTCTAACCACATCAACTACATCTCGAGTGTTCTGCCCGGCGATGCGTTCGTCTGCTGTGTGATTCCGCGGCTCGTGGGGTCCCCCATTCCGGAATGTAAGATGCTCGTCGGCTCATGGTGGCGGATTAGCCTCGGAATCGCTCTGATTGGGCAGTTTTCTCGAACCAGGGCCGCCCTTGCCTTTCCCTGTTCCCGCCGGGTCGCGGGCCAGATCTGAGGGGAAAATGGGGAAAGGACACTCACTACCTTAATCCGGGGATGCGAACTCCGCGTTTCCCCTCTTGCAATCTCCACTGCCGCTGGAGGCTTTACATACACCCAAAAGCCCCTCGAGGCATTTCAAGGCCCCTCGGGCCGCGCGTATTGACTCCTGTCCGTTGCTAATGGGGGGAACCCCGCCGGAAGCAGCACAATTTCTGGTGTACCGGGGCGAGGAGGAGGGGGCGAAGCCGACGTGAGAGCTGGAAAACCGGCAGAGGCCGAACCTTTGGCAGGCCGGGACTTCGTACGCTCCTCTATACTCTAGTGAAACGAGGGGTGGCTTGACCACGGCAGGTGTCACTCACATGAGTGAACGTGTATCCCGGTTGGAGAACCGAACAACACCACCGAGCCGACCGTCCACTATTTCGAACTTGTCACCGCGCGGCTGCATTGCGCAAGCACGCTCCGCCGCCCGGCCCCATGGATCGGGGAATATGGCAGACTCTCGAACACCTCGCTTTCCGCATCCTCAGACATGACGGGCCCTGAATAGGAAAAGAAAAGAGAAACGAGGCACGGGAACTTACGCAGTAGTCGCGCCCATGGGCCGCGGGCCGGGGCAATGACAAGGTGAGCGGGCGAGGTCCGAGTCAGACAGGAATACCCAGTCCACACCAGATCTGGCATAGTCCCCCGATCTCCCCACATTCCGCTCTCACATTCGCCCCTCCTCCACCTCTCCGGGGAAACCCCAAAGCCCCCCCCGGTCGCCGATCTGGCCGGGCTGGTGCTGTGACGGTGTAGGTTAGCTCATACTGGATAACTAATTGGCGTACGGGACAAAGCGTACCGACGGGGCCGGCAGTTTGCCGTACTATGCTGGCGGGCTGGGCGACGCATGATCATATAGACCGCAGATTCCGCGGAGTCGTGTCGCTTGGAGCAACCCCCTGGCCGTACGATGTGCGTTGGTATCCATTCCTACAGAAGCGAACGTACGAGTGTCATCAGATAGGGGGAGAGAGACAGAGATAGAGGAAAAGGCGGCCTGCCGGCAAAGATAGGTAACCATGGCCGACCCGGGAGCCGCGAAGACGACAACGACACCGACACCGCCCCGGCCGCCCAAGCGCAAGCGGCTCAACTTTGCCTGCAACTACTGCCGGGCCCGCAAGACGCGCTGTGATGAGCGCAAGCCGTCGTGCCACTCGTGCCTGGCGGCCGGGGTCCGCTGCGTGACAACGGACAAGCGCCGGCCCGGCGCCGACGTCGAGAGGCGGACGGCCGGCTCGCCGCGCCAGCCCCCCGTCATCTACGACGACTCCCCCATCGAGGACGACCAGTACTTTTCCCTCGACGGCGGCGGCGGCGTCGCGCCACCATTAGCACCACCACCACCACCATCCACGCGGGGGCCCACCGGCGACCGGCGCGCGAGCACCACGGCCTTCTCCGAGTACTCGGCCGAGCCCGACTCCCTCACACCCGCGTCGGGCCGCGGCACCGACACGGACAGCATCGACCCGCCAGCAGAGGACGCGGCGGGGCGCTACGCGGGCCTGCTGCCTATCCTCCCGCGGCTGCGAGGCAGCAATACGCTCGAGGTACTGACGGCCTGGCTGGATCTGGCCTTCTACCGGCTCGGCCTGGCGCCGCAGTTCGGCCCGGGCCCCGGGACGCCGCGCGACGACGACGAGGGCGTCGGTGCCCTCGCCCTGTCGCTTGCGGTGCCGGCCCTGCCGCCGCCCGCCGCCTGCGAGCGCGCCGTCGCCGCCTACTTCGAGCAGATCCACCCCATCTTCCCCGTCCTCGACGCCAAGGCCACGCGGGCCACCTGCCGCGCCGCCGCGGCCGCGGGGCCACTCGCCCTCGTGCAGGCGGGCGACCTCATGCCCCTCCTGCAGCTGTACCTCGTCCTCGTCATGGGCTCGTCGACGGGCGCGGCATCGTCGTCGCAGGCTCCCGACCGCAGCAGCACCACGTACGTCAAGTTCTGTAAGACCATGCTGGGCCATATCGTGGCCGTCCGCACCCTCGAGGCGGTCCAGTGCGTCTTTCTGCTGGCCCTCGCCCTGTGGCTCAGCGACCAGATATCCTCGTCCTGGCCCGTCACCACCCTCTGCGTTTCCATGGCGCAGGCCATGGGCATCCACCGCCGGCCACTGGCGAGCCGCCGCTCCCCCGTCAACGCGGACCCCGAGGACGAGGAGCGGCGGAGACTCACGTGGTGGAGCATTTACTCGTTCGAGAAGCTGTTCGCCTTCGAGTTCGGGAGGCAGTCGTCCATACGCGACGCCGAGTGCAACCAGCCCGAGCCGGCCGCCCCGTCGAGCCCTTCCGTTGCCTGGTCCTTCCGCATCCTGACGGGTTTTGCCAGCCTGCTGTCGCGAATCAACGAGGCTGGCATCCGGATTCGGATCCGCGAGGAGCAAGCCAGCGAATCCGCCATCGAGGCCATCATCGAGGACAAAATCCAGCTAACCGGCGAGACGGTATACATGCTCATGCAATGGGCCGATGGTGTTCCCGAAAGATTGCGACCCAGGTCCGATCTGATATGCAGCCGGGAAGAATTCCCACTCGCCTCCTTCATCTCGATTCATTACAACAACGCGTGAGTACCTCCTCGGCCCTTACTCGGGTGGCGCCCCCACGCTGATTTTCACCACTCCAGGTTAATGATGTTATCACGGAATAGCTTCCTCATCAGCGACACGGCCATCAGGCTTGCCGTCGAGAGACACGCCAAAGGCCAGCCGTGGAGTTCTGTCATCCAAAACGGCCAGACGGCGGCCGCCAACTCGGCGCGGACCATCATCAGACTGCTCATCGACGGCCACGAATTAGACGCGAAACCAGCCCTGTTGAACCTGGCCACCTCCCTACACGCCTTGTACGTCCTGGCCATCCGCACGCTCACCAATCCCAGCTCGAGGATGGCCAACTCTGACCTAAACGTGAGTTCCCCCATTTTTACGATTTACCCAAGGCAACGACTGACAGAGACGCATGGCACAGCTCTTGCACAATGCGGCCGAATTCGCAGAAGAGCAATACAGCAAATTCCACAGTGACCAGAACCTGCAAACCGTGGTGAGGAATCTCACGGATCAGGTAGCCCGTACAGTCCAGATAGCCCAGGGGACAGCCGGGGACCGAAGAAAAAGAACCGCTGTGGCCGGCGGCTTCAATGGAACGGACCCGGAGTCATCGTCGCTGGCGTCGGGGGTCACCCGGGCTCCCGCGTTTCCAGGGCTCGGGGGTGCAGCTTCCACTGCCGCGAATGGGGGCGGGGACGTGAACATGGGCGGCGTCGGTGCTGTGGCCTTCAATGACGTCGCATGGTCCCCGGCGCTGGCGGATGAGATCGGCTGGGACTGGGGGGACTTTAGCCAGCTTTTTGAGCCCAGCTTTCCCGACATGGCGGTCGGGAATTGATGGTTCGAGTTTCACATCATCGATAATTCCGTTTTGCGTCCGTGGCCTCACGGCCCTGACACGGTGAGCTTTTCCAGTGCCGCCTGCGCCCTGGCAACATCGGTAGACTCCTCCGGCGTCTCCAGAGCGGTCGGCAGCTCATCTCCGTTCGGCGGCGCCGCCGCTGGTCTACGCCAGTGGATGGTCGTACCTGTGAAGGCGGGAAAGAACTCATCATCTTCCGGGAACTTGGTCTTGTCGCATAAGCCGTCGAGCTCTTTGATTCTTACCCATCGTTCGGCCTCGGGATCAGAGCAGCTGTATCGTGTGAGCTTGGGACAAAACACAGCCGGGTACAGAAGACGGCACGCACTCTTGCCAAGTATCCCAGCCCGTGCCGATGAAGACGGCGGGAATGTGCTTGGCTATGGCCGCGGAGTAAATGTCGCTGTAGAGGTGGAGGCCGTACAGGAAAGCGTCTTCCTCGACGAGGCCGTAGGCGCCGGGCGACTCCACAATCTCGTGGCCCCGGGCCTGGAGGAAAGCCTTATCCGAGGAGGTGAAGCAAGGCTCCTGGAATACCGACCTCAGGGGCTGGTTGGACCGGCCCTTCAAAGCAGCGACGATGGTTTCGAAGGCGGCGAGCTGGACGTGAGTGCGCCGCTTCAGCGGCCAAGAACCGTCGTCGGGGTCGAAGGAGCCAATCCCTAAGCAGACGGCAGTAGATAGGGGCGGGTCGGACTTGCGCGCAAGCACAAGCTCACGGAGCCGCCGGCAACCCGCCGAGGCGAGCCATTGCGATTGAATCCGCTGGTGGTCGAGCTCGATCTCGCCGGGGGTGAGAGTCGCTGCAGCAGGGGTCGGTAGGCCACCCGATGCAGGTTTCGCTGGCTGCTTCGATTGCGATTTGGTACCAGGGCGACGCTTTTGCCTGCGGACAAAGGTCCACGCGTCGTTCTCCTGGGAGGGAGCGGCTGAAGACGCAGTCATGTTCTCCAAAGCCAGCCGCAGGGCCGCGTCAGTCGTTCGGCTGGGGCTTTTTCTTGCTATACCGAAATGTCGCGTGCGTCGAGGCGGTTCAGAGTGCCGATGGCAGCCGATGATTTTCCGGCAGTCCTTTTTCCTCACCGCAGAGGCCCAGTAGGGTGGGCGGCAACGTCCTGCTGTGGACCCAGAAAGGAAACCCGATTCCCGTCCATCTGTGTGGGCTACTCACGAGCTGCTCTTCCAGAGGCCGGCCCAAGCAAAACAAGTCATAGAAACCTGGCGTCATCTTTGCCAAATCTCTTCTTTCGCATCTACTGAATGGGCGGACGTCCGGATCGCATCGGGCTTTAACCGCGTCATGGGTGTAGAGGTCGCAGCGGATCCTGCTGGTCAGCACTACTAGACAAGCACGTTGTGTGCCAGCAACGGCGCTCGTGCTAGCGGTCTGATGACCAAGGCGCAGACATTTGTACTGTCGTTTCTTCATGAAAAGCTGGCGCCCGCGAAACAATCCCAACGCTTGCACTTGTAGATAGGCGTGGGGTGAATGCCTCAACCCGACATCAAGTGCGGCCCTGGCAGGGACAAGGGGATGGAAAGGCGGGAATGGAACCGCCGCGCGCGTGCCAGGGACACGGACACGTTGGACTGGGTGCCGGACCGACCCTGGAGGGGGACAGCCAACTCGGCTGCGCAATGCAGACGACGCAGGCCCCGATCACCAACACGCCGAAGCACTGTCACACCGGACACGCTGCATCGTGTCACCTCGGTAAACGGCACCCATAGCGCGTCGGGGCGGTCCATACGGGCCACACGTCGCCTTTTGTAATCTTGGACGGAATCGAGCGGTCGCAGACGAGGGCCACGCCGCCCACGTGGGCGGGAGAGGGGCGCTGCTTGTTGAAAGGACGCGTTGCAGGCCGAGCAGGCGGCGAGGCGGCCAAAATTAGCGGCCACCCCACGGCTGCACGAACCTGCGCGAGCTTGGCCGACCGAGACGCAACCCTCCCGTCATGACACCTCTCGGATTGGCTGGGGGCACGCCCGTGTCCTGGGGCCTGGCAACCTGGCTCGGCGCTTACACAGCACACAGCACCGCAAAAAGCAGGCGAGCAGGCCCCGAGGTTCCACGACGCTCACCACCGCTGCCCCCCCCGGCTGGGCGCCATTGGCCGCGGCCGGACGAATCAGGACGGCCGGCACACATGGCAGCGAGTCGCCCAGCCCCGGTAAGCGCCCGCTGATTGGGCCCACCGATCACCGACAAGGGTTGACCAGCGCGATGGGACCGGGGTCTGCGCAGCTTGGCGCCTCGCAAGCCCTTCTGACTGGCCCGCCACCGGGCCCAGAAATGCCGGCCGCCCTCTGGAGAGCGGGGAGAGTCGCCGAGAGGGAGGGCTGTCGATATTTGGCCCCCTCCCCGGCATGCAGCCGTCTTCACGCCTGCCTATAGGCTCGCCTGCCAGATTGGCGCTCTCCTCCGCCAGGGCCCGTCAGCACCAGCGCCGGCCGCTGGGCCCACGACGGCCCATCGCCATGTGGAGGGGAGGCCCGTCGGCCTGTCTCAAATATTACCCGGCAGCTGCGTCGTCGCCTTCTGCGGCCGTCTTTCCCGTCCTTCTTCTTCCTCGCATGAGAAAGCGACGATCGATCCCGGGCCAGGAGAGCTTCATATTCACCACCGCCCCACCCCGTCTGGCTCTGTCCATGTGAGATCGCCCCTCGAGTACTTTAACGCCCACCACCCGAAAGACTCCGCCGCTCGCGATTTCCACAGCTGGGCAAAGCGCCATTGCGAAAGCCGGGCAACCGTCACCGGGGACGATTACTTGAAGCACCGGGACCTCCATCTTGGAAAAGCAAAGAGAGTACCGGGCCATCCGTCGAACGCCCAGTACCGCCGCTTCACTCGCTGCATCAACCGTCCCGACCCGGGCGACACCACACACACAAACACCATGTTGGCCTCGTTATTCATAACATTAGCGGCCTCGACGCTGGCGACGGCCCACGTGATTCTCACCTACCCTGGCTGGAGGGGCAACAACCTCATAACCAACGACACCTTCCCCTATGGCATGCAGTGGATGTACCCATGTAAGCCGGCCCCCTCGGTCCCTTCCCTTTTCTTCCTCGCCCGCCGGCAGCCGGGCAACAAGTAGACTGACGGGTTTCCTTCCCCAAAACAGGCGGCGGCATGCCCATGACGGAGAATCGCACGTTCTGGCCGACGCGCGGCGGGGCCATCGCCATGCAGCCGGGCTGGTTCCAGGGCCACGACAAGGCGACGCTGTACGTAAACCTGGGCCTGCACGACGTCGAGCTGCCCGACGGCTCGCCCAACAACATGTCGCTCACCATGGTGCCGGCCTTTGGCATCCTCGGCCCCACCAAGGGCCCCTACCCGGGCACCATCTGCCTGCCGCAGGTCCCGCTCCCGCCCGGCGTGAACCCCAAGCCCGGCGACCGGGCCACCATCCAGGTCGTCGAGCTGGCCCAGCATGGCGCCGCCCTGTACTCGGTGAGTTTTTGCCCTTCTCCTTCGCCCCTCCGGTCCCCCCTTTTCCCCCGCCTTGTGCGCGCGTGCCAGGCCTCTCTCCTTCCCCAATGCGGCTGCTGACGGCGGCCCCCCCACAGTGCGTCGACATCACCTTTGCCGAGCCGGGCGACTCGCGCATCGCCGACGTCAACAAGACCAACTGCTTCAACAGCACCGAAATCGGCTTCACCGACATCTACACCATCACGACCAGGGAGATAGGCGCCTCGGCCACCCAAGCCGTGCGCAGCCGCGCCGCCGCCCTCGCCGCCTCGTGGGCCGCGCCCCTGACCGCCGTCGCCGCCGTCGCCGCCGGGCTGGCCCTGCTGTAAGAAGAGGAGGAAAACTCCCAGATATCCCGAAAGTTGTATAATAATTCTTATTTTCGGTGTTTCACCCAAAGAGGGGCATGAGGCGTCGACGGCGTTCACGGCAGGGAGAGGGTCTATTTTGCTTTTTCTGTTCTTTTCATCCGGCTTTCCGACGCGCTCTATATCCCCACCGCCAGCCTGTGGAAGCGATGCCATACCCATACCACGCACCATCAATGAAAAGAAACAATATCGAGAACAAACCACTCGATGCCCCCGCTGCGGCTAATGTTCGCCCCGTGACCTTCGTAATCCCCGCGCCTCGCCGTTTTCTTCCCCTTCCCCTTCCCGGTATCTTACCGATATCTCCCCCTGCATCATGAACCCGTAATCCCAACTCCCCCTTTTCCCGGTGTACGGTCCCCGAGGCTTCCCGACCGAGAGATACGCCCCCTTCCGCCTTCTTCCCCGCGCCCTGCGGACCCCCTCACCCCGGCGTACACACGCGCCCAACGCGACGATCCTCTTCAACCCCGCGGCGTGCCCTTCCGCCAACCCCGCCCGTAACGTTTGTTGTTCCGTGTTCCTGCGTTGGACGCGCGCCCCACGCGGCCGCGCTCGGGGGCCGCCCAGGGGTTGGTGGACCAGAGACCCGCGACGTTTCTGGGGACCAACGGGAGAGAAGGAGGAGGGGGGTCGGAAACTTGGGACGGTTGGCGTCTGCAGGTGGGTGGGTCTTTCAGAAAAGAATCATCTATGGGTGTTGATGGAAACGGAGCTGAGGGTCTTGGTCTTGCTATCGTTCATTCATTGGTATCCCCCAAAATTTCCATCTATGCAGGGCAAGCGCCGACCTCTAACCACACTCTATGTTCTCGGTGCCTGGCTCTTCCCCATCCTGTATCACAAGCCATGACCCGATGTGGCGAGAACCTATCACCTCGCACTGAACAACGTGACAATCGGAAGGCAGCTTAGGGCGGTGTGACCGGAGATCCCATGCATCCATTACCGCAACAGCGCCAAGCACTCTCCAGCGGCCTCTTTGACTCTCTGGTCCGAGCTACGGTCCTTGGCCATGGCCACGGGGCTTTCCAGCGCCTTGGCATCCGCCTTACCAACGACCGTCACCAGAGTGCCTGCGGCTACAACGGCGCGGAACATGACCTCGCTGTCCGTCTGATTTTCCAGGACGTGGGCAGCAGCTTTGACCAGCCGTATCTGCACATCGCGGGGCACACTGTTGCTCTGCTTTGATGCCAGGACAGAGTAGTTGAGGCATACCGTACTCAGGGCGACCATCAGGTTGCGGTTGAATGCGCCAATAGCCTGGCCCCCTTGAATGCCCAGGATGCGCTCAACCACGTCGGCTGCCGTAGATGTTTCCGAAGACAGCACCTTGCGGCCCTCGCTGGTTGCGAACAAGTTCACAATGGTCCTCAATGCCATCATGGCCAAGTTCTCATTGGGTTGGCTGCCTTCGGGCACTCCGCCCAAAGCCGCTGTGCTGACCACCTTGATAATGTTTCCGTACGTGGGATTGGTGTACTTGGCAACTAGGGGCGAAGTGGCGGCACATCGGAGAACATCGAGGGGCGCGAGGCGGCTAGCATAGTCCCATTGCGTGCACATCATCACCAAAAGATCCACAGTGCCTTCATCCGCAACGGCCTTCTTGGACTCAAGGGACTGCCGCAACTCGTTCATCGACGTTTGCGCCGGGGGGTTCAGAGAAATATCCTTGCGGCCCGAAGCAACGAGCCCCTCGTTGATGGTGAGGATTTTCTTGAAGATGGCTAAATCTTGTTAGCAAGTTGGCTCCGGAAGGGAGCAACGAGGGTTACAAACGTTCAAATTTGGCGCTAGTGATGTCCAGATACTCTTTCTGCGGCAGAAAGCGTCCGCCGGTCGACGTCGGGCCTTCGCCAGGTCGGTAGCGCGCCTCGGTACCGTACGGGTCGGGGCCTCCAGTAACACCCGTCTCGCCAATAGTCGCGCCCTGGGTGTTCTGGAGAATGAACTGCGCAACTTGGTCGAGGTAGTTCAGCGACAATTCGTTGTCGTTGATGAATTTGGTCGCCGTCTCGTACGGGTTGTCGGAAAGATTGTACGGCAGCTTCAGCGAAGGCTGTCCCTCCTCAATGGCAACGTCGAACACAAAATCATATGTTTTGCCCTGGTACTCGGTCTTGCGACCAGAGCTGGATGCCGAATCGACGACCGTGCCCACGTTCACCCATGTTGCGGCACCCATGGACCATGTGTGTGCCGTAATGGAACCGTTGGCCTCACGGATCATCTGCACCTGGCCCTCCTTGGTGCCCGACTTCTGCTGCAAGAACTCGGGGCCCGGTAGCTTCTCTTTGTTGATATCGCCCATCTGTTGCTGGGGGATAGAGGACGTCTGGATGGCTTCCTCGAACATCTGGGCAACCTCGGCGCTAGCTACCCGATCTGGGTTTCTCGTAAAAATGCGCGCGACGCCGTCGCTCGTTCCCGATACTATGTCTCCGGTATCGGGACAAACTGCGACGGTCCAGACGGAGATGGCCGGGTGCGTAATGGTTTGTATGCACTCGGAACCCTTCCACACGCGGACGGTTCGATCCTCAGCCGCACTCACGATCTCACCCGTCGGCAGCATGGCCAGGCGGTACACGAAGCTATCATGACCACGAAGTTCGCCGACCTGCTGGCCGGTCAGCTTCCACAGCCGAATGACGCCGTCGTTGTGGGAGCTGGCAATGTCGGCGCCGCTGGGGTGGCCGGGCGGGATCTGGCAGAGACCTCGCACTACGTCGGGTGTATAGATGGTGGATCGGGCCTCTGCCTGGCCAGCCACGGCCTGGCCGACATCGAAGATTCGGATATTCTTGTCCGCACAGCCCGTGACGACAAGTTTGTCGCTTATCGGCAGTACATCCCACACGGCACCCTCGTGCCCGACGAGCGTCACATCCGCTTCCCACTTGTTGGTATTCCAGACTTTGGCTGTGTGGTCCCAGCTGCCCGACACGATGTACTGGCCGTTGGGAGCAGCGGCCAGGGCGCACACATTGTTCGCATGGCCGGGCAGTAAGCGCTCGGCGGCGTCGGATGAGACGGCTGTGGGTTTCCGGACGTCCAAACACGGGTCCTTGCCACCAGAAACAACCAGGCCCTCGGGAAAGTCTGGTGAGGCCGGTACGAAGGTCAACGAATTCACATATTCATGGATCTGGTTGGCAATGGTAGGCTCGAAGGTCGGGGGCTTGTCTGAAGTTCGTCGCCAAGCTCTGACGGTGTGGTCTCGGGAAGCGGAAAGGATCAGGTCGGCGGAGGGGAAGACTAAATCGCGGACCTGTCGAAGTCAGTGCGCCATCGTGACACGGGGGCGGAAGCAGACTTACATCGCTGTCATGGCCAACGAGCTGGGCCGACAATTTGAAGTCACCCATGATACGAAGATTGCTGGCTAGCGGTGGTAGGCGTAAAGGGAGCTTCCACGTTGGCGTATTGGGAACGGTATTGCGGGGTAAGAAGCGACGAACAGGGGGATAAGCTGCCAGACGTCGGGCGATCTGTAAAAGTCGCTTGGGCAAGGATGAGGCAGGCTGAAGATACAGGGGGTGACGACGACGGAACGCAGCAAGATGGAAACAAGGGGATTTGCGATGGGTGGTGTATATGGAAGTTACAACTGGCCCTGACGGTTGTTGACCGGCTGTAGGAGCTTCGAAGCTCATCGAAGGCGGCGATACGGGGGAGGAGGTATCTTTGGGCCTAAGAACATACCCAAGGTACTTCCTTCCCAACGCCTAACGGCTTACTTACTTTCAGTACAGCTGGTTAACGCTGCGCGCTGAATGTACCCGAGGGGCAGGCACTTGGCCCACATGAAGGCGTCTGTCGCCCGTCGGTGCACGTCATTGCCAGCCTCGGTTTGGAGCACCAGATTGGCGGCTTCGACCAGGCCTGCTCGCCTCCCATGGCAGGTATAAGGTAAGTCGTAGTTGTTGGCATGGACCGTCATTGCCTCTGCTTGTCTGCATCTTTAATGCGGACCCTGCCATAGCTGTTGGGGAATTGACGGATGTAGATGGTTGGAGGTAGGTACAGCGAAGGGAGTCTGAAGGGACCTCGGTCACTGGAGCACTTGCTCAGCTTTGGGCTACCTACACGTACTTAGGGACAGCTCTGCACAATTGAGGCCTTTCTCGGCCCTCCACCCGCCCTGGCTCGCCTGGCCGAGGTGGTTTCTTGGCCAAGGTTGGCTAGACCGGCGCCGGCTGAGGTAGGGATTGCGGCCAGTCCTAATAGCCCCTCGTTTCACCAGTGTCCGTTCCACGCTGGCCACGAGGCTCCCGACAGCCCCTTCCTGCATTTCCAGGGTCCAGCCTTGCCTTGCATTCTCCCTCAACTCGTGACAGACTCGCCCCTTCCGGCTTATTGTGGCATTTTAACTCGCGACAGCCTCTCCCGGTCTGGCCCCATTCGCAGCATCCGACCCCATATTTCCACGTCGCAGTCACATTCCCCTTCTCCCTTTCCCATCCATCAATCTCTGGCTCCAGCCGAGAGCAACTCTTGCCGCCTTTTGATGCGCAAACCACCGCCGCAGTTTTGACGACGATTTTTGACGACATTACGACTTCTACCAACATCCTCTCGCCCTCCCTGACCCGACTTCCACTCGCCGACAACCGCCCTTCCTGCCGCTTCGCAACGCTTGCCTTTCGCCAACCGTCATACCTTTTCTTGGTCGCAGCATTCCGTACAATATGGCCACCGATGCTCCTCGCCAGTGCGTGCCGCTGACCTGCCACGGCCACTCCCGACCCGTGCCGCACATCAGTTTCTCGACGCTCACAAAGGACGGAAACTATTACCTGATTTCCGCTTGCAAAGGTACAAAGTGACACCACCAGCCAGCTGCCCGCTGTCCCTTAGGAGAAGCTGCAGTCGCTGACATTACAATCCGCAGATGGCAACCCCATGCTCCGCGACGGTCAGACCGGTGACTGGATCGGTACCTTCATAGGACACAAGGGTGCTGTCTGGCAAGCCCGACTGTGCCACGATGCCTCTTATGCCGCGACTGCTTCGGCCGACTTCACCGCCAAGGTCTGGGACACGTACACGGGCGAATGCCTTGCGACCTTGCAACACGACCACATCGTCCGCGCCGTCGCCTACCCGCCCGACAACTCGGATCTGCTTGCCACCGGAGGCATGGAGAAGAAGCTGCGCATTTTCGATTTGAGCGAGGTCCGATCCGTCGAAGGCGAGGCCAGCTCCCCGGCGCCTACCATTCCTGCCAGTTCGGCCTTCGAAATCGGCGCCGGCGTCCACACGGCGTCCATCAAGTTCATCGTGTGGACCAAGGACCCTAATATTCTCATTACGGCTTCGGGTAACACTTTGCGCTGGTTTGACCTGCCTAGCCGCAGTGTCATCAAGCAGGAGACTCTGGATGGAGAAATTGGTTCCTGCGAGTTCTTTGCTCCGGCCCCAGAACTCCGCGATCCTTCAGACGTCGGTGAAGGCCTTCCTGTCCTCGGGGTTGCGGCTGGCAAGTCGGTGTACTTCTGGGGCGGCTTCCGCGCCATGGACGAACTCAAGCGCCAAAAGATGGACTACACGGTCGCCAGTGTGGCTCTGGACCCCAAGGGCAAAAAGTTCATCGTAGGCGAAGACATTCCGGCCACCTGGGCGCGTGTCTACCGATGGGAGGATGGAACCGAATTTGGTGAGTGCGAACCGCGTTTGCTCACACTGCCTCGACAAGTCACGTACTAACCCCTCTTCCAGATATTCACAAGGGCCACCATGGTCCAGTGTGGTCGATTGGGTACTCGCCCGATAACAACCTATACGCCACGGGGTCCGAGGATGGCACTATCAAGCTGTGGAAGAACTGCGAGGGGTCATACGGACTGTGGCGACAGAACGGGGCTGTCGAGGGCAAGCCTGCAGAGTAGGACGGCGGCCTTTCCCTCCACTCCCTATCTTCAGTTGCCTCGAGCGATCACAGCTTCATGGGCGAAAGCTCCATGGTGAGCCAGGACTCCTCGGTGAATACCGGCGCAGCCCGCTACCTCACCGACGAAGACTAGGTTTCCGTACCCAGGCCAGGTGGTAGGCAGAAGCCGCCAGCAGCATACCAAGGCCGGGCCAATGAGTCCGGGTCGTGGGCCAGCGTTGCTCGAAACGCGGGCATCTCGGTGAGGAAGCCGTAAATTGCCAGCCTCGGCCAGTGGGGGTGCCGCAGACTTGGAATGGATTTCAGATGCATATGCATGGGGCAGGTCGGATGAGAAGGCCTGTTCCCGTGGCTGTATGGTAGAAACATGATGCATCCCCAGCGAGGTAAAAGCTTAGATGCACACGGTGCATGTCCAGGGGGCAATATCATGTAGCGATGATGCATTCGCCAAATCACATCACGCCCCTGGCGATATACAGCTGTATCTGTCCTGCAGTCTCGTGTGCGTGGGGGTGTATATAAGAAGCTGGACGCTGGCACAAGCATGAGCCGCCGCTTACCATACCTGAATGACTGAGAAGACGTAGGGACTGCCCAGCGCTCGGTGAAAGGTCGACAACCAGCGGCCGGCGTTGGTATGTCAGGGGAGGATAAAACAACCAATATCCACGAGGGAAGGGGGAGGGACCTGGATGGCGATCAGCCAACAGGAGTATGGTCGTTTTGTGTTTCTTATAGGTAAATTGCCAAATCGCGTATGTGAGCGAAGTTAATGAAGATGGCAAAGCGAGAGAAACCTCAAGTCCGTCGCGGGCACGACGGTGCCATGCTTTAACAATTTCGTCTTCTTTACTTTCTATAAGCTACGCGGCGGTTCATTATAAAGATGCCGTTAAAGACCGTCTCTAGTCTTAGGCGGCAGGCAAGCGCATCACCTCCGGGTCCCGTAATAAACACGGGCATACTGCCCCCCTCGGACGTCAACATGGCTCGCGCTAGCCTTACGGGGTTTCAGGTGGTCTAAAGGCACATGGCGGCACGATAAGCCCCGTCATCTCCATTAGCAATGGCAGCCTAAAGCTTCAGACTCGCGTGAGTATTCGATGGTGATGGTAGGGACAACGTGAAAAGTAGGCATTCCCACCTTATGGGATCTAGCTGCATTTACGGCAGCCCCTTACCGGCGTTGAATTCGGGGAAGTCCTCCAGCGCGGCCACGGCGTCAGCAGCCACATCGACGGCTTTAGCTCTTAAGCGTATTGACGCCTCAGCTCTCTCAACTAGCTCCTATAGGAAAACCTTAGTGCAGCGTAGGATCTGGCATCCATAACCTAGGATTCCGAAGCACTGCCGTGTGAGACGACGCCTACGCTTATCTATAATAGTGTTCATGTGTTCTCCTTTCAGTGGGTGTTAGGGTGCGGTTAAATAACCACCTAGTCAAATGTCTTGTCATCATCAATATCAGTCTTCTGGTCCAGTCGGCTCAAGACTTCACAATCAGTGTTTATATTAGTGTTCTCTAATTTGTGACCCTCGGGGAATATCCTTTTAACGAGATATCAGTGCTGAGCTCACGTAATACAAACGCTGACGTAGACTAAGCTGCCTAATCGTTTGAGGTCTTTATATCACGAATGATTCCGTGAACGTGGTATTCATCCACAGCTCGATGTTGAATAAGCCGCACCGTCTAGATGCATTGTAAGTCGCGTTGTGCCACCTGCGCGACGGCACTTGCGGCAACGCAAGCCGCGTATCCTAGTAGAAGAGTTCATGCCTTTACGCCTCTATTCGCCCACAGCGACAGCAACAGAAGACAAGTTAGCATCACGGTACTACGGTACTACGGTAGAACCCTACACCGCGTCGTAGGCGCCGCCGTTTAGATATCTAGCGGACACAGCCACCGGAACACGGTCGATTTAGCAAGTTCTCTTAGCTGTGACATCTTATCTCTTATTCTTCCCGTCTCACTCAACGGGCTCTCTATACGAGTCTCTCGTATAGATGCCCCACGCAGTCCTCTACATAGTCTCCTAGGGCTCGCATGCATAAGTCCCGGGCTGCGGTGAGCGCCTCGGCCGTCGGCCAGCCACCCCCGACGACGACGAACTCGTCGCAAGTGCTCTTACCAAAAGGCTCAACGCGCCAGCCCCCGCCTCCGCAGGGTGCCGGAGTCGTAGCGAGGGCGTCCAGCGCAGCGATGAAGGCGGCGCGCGATATATCGCGCCGGACAACGAAGCGCAGCAGGCCAACGCGGGGGGCTCGCATCACGGCGGGGGGGAACGCCGCCACGCCGTCGAGGTGCACAAGTCCGTGATAAGGGGAGGAGGCGTCGCTGCCTGGGGTCTCCAGGTTAAGACCGGCGGCGGCGAACTGGGCGCAGGCCGCTGTGTTGGCGGGCGAGGCGATCCAGGACTGGTGCTCGGCGAGCGACGCCCAGTGCGCCGCGATCAGCATGTCGAGAGGGCCGCCATCGGCTCGCACGTAGAGGGCGGCGCCTCGGGCCTCAGCCGCCGTGGCCGGCTGTGGCCCCTCGGCGGGCGGCGTAGGGGGGGCACAGTGCGCGGCGCACCATTCGTCCTGCAGGCGCATGGCCTCACGGAAGGCGTCGAGAAAGGCCTGAGTAGATTTGTTGTCGGATGGGAGGGAAAACTGGGCGATCTCGGTTATGGGCGGCATGGCGGCCAGTTCGGAGCTCACGAGGGAGCGGTCGAGGTTGACGCGGGCTTAGAGGCTCGGAGCTTGGCTCTCAAGTGATGTGGGAGCAATCCCACAGTATTATATCGTAGCAAGGTTTGAAACGGAGACAAAGAGGGATAGCTGTGAAAGGGATCATGGGTTGAAGAGAAAGAAAGACACATCGGACCCGGCTGAGACTCCTTTATATACACGATCAGTGACCCACTTTAGCAGTGAGACCGAGTGCTTTAATAAAAGAGCGCGTGAGCGCGATAATAGCGATATAGGCTGTTTTTACGTTATTACAACGCATCCTCGTGGTTATTGTCCGAGTTGCGACGATCTATAGAAGCAGGCAGCCGGGGTGACGCGTGTAATGATTTTCACGTGCCTGCCTAGTGGGCCTAGGGGGTCGAACCAAAATACACGGTGCCCGCATGTATTTAAGTCAGCCGAGCCGGTTCCTCAAGGAAGCCATGACGGAGCGGCCGTCGAGCTGGGACCCGGCGGATCAGGGGCGGTCCGGGATACCGACGGAGGAGTACATCAACATGTACCGGCACTGGGGCGAGGGCGGCTGGGGCATGATCCTGACGGGCAACATCATGATGGAGTACGACCAGATCAGGGCGCCGGGCAACGCCATCGTGCCGCACGGCGTGCCCTTCGCGGGTGAGCGCTTCAAAGGCTTCCGTCGCACCGCCGAGGCCGCCAGGGCCCATGGCAGCCTCCTAGTCGGCCAGGTCAACCGCCCGGGCCGCAAGATCTCCGAGGCCATCAACCCGCACCCCCTCAGCGCCAGCGACGTCCAGCTCGAGGCCAGCACCAGGGCCTGACCTTTTCCAAGCCCCGTGCCATGGAGCAAAAGGACATTGACGACGTCGTTGGCCGCTTCGCCTGCACGTCCGAGTATCTGTAAAAGGCCGGCTTCGATGGTACCCAGCTGCACGGCGCCCAGTACGTATCGCCCCGCTTGGCGAGTGGGGAGAGGTGGACGTGAGGAAGTGCCGGGCGTGGACATTTGGCAGACGCAGACACGCGGCACAGCGGCTACCTCCTCGCGCAATTCCTGGCGCCGGCGACGAACAAGCGGACGGACCAGTACGGCGGGTCGCTGCTAAACCGGGCGCGCATCATCCTCGAGATCGCCGATGCGATCCGGGCGCGGGTGCCGGCGGCCGGCTTCACGCTGGGCATCAAGATCAACAGCGTCGAGTTCCAGGAGGGCGGCTTCAGCACCGACAACTGCGAGCGGCTCGTGGGGGCGCTGGAAGCTCACGGGTACGACTTTGTCGAGCTGTCGGGCGGCACGTACCAGGAGATGGGCATGACGGCGGGTAAGCGCGCGTGGACGCGGCGGCGCGAGGCATTCTTCCTCGAGTTTGCCGAGCGCATCGCGCCGGCGCCCATATGTGCCTCGTCGCCCGCGACCTCGCCCCGCTCGACCTCTCGCGCGACGACAACATCGCCGCATCCCAGAAGTCACTCGAGCAGTGGCAGGTCGCCATGGCCGCCGACAGAGAGAACCGCACCCTCGGCTGGGTCGACATCACCGGCGTCGAGTTGAAGCCGTATGGCACCCCGTACGAGGCGCCGTAGTGGAGGCGCGTGTCGCGTACTGGGTCCCATAGAAACACACCGATTCGTCACTGCCTGCAGTGTCCGAAGTCGAGCCCTCAACCGCCGTCCATGCGCTCGGCCGACTCGCCCGGCGTCCTGGGGCCCTTCTTCACGCGCGGCTCATGCGAGCGTCTAAGGCTTCGTTCGTACTTCCCAAGCCGTGGCTTGGCAGCACCCGCCGGCCCTCCGCCGGGACCTGCCTATCAGGGAGCGGGGTCAGTCGGTCTCTCTGGCGGCACTGTCGTGCCGGGCTCGTGTGACTAAGCGGCGTGCGATGTGGACCCAGCAGTCCTGGAATCCGCACGTCATCGCCGCGGAAGACCTGACGTCACCACGGGCGCGACGGCCATAAAGCTGGAATGAACACCACTCATTCTCGCGATGCAAATACTGGTGTTCATGACACTTAACACCGATTGATCACCTCCCGCCTCGAAGCGAAAAACGCAAAGTCACCGTGTGGACCCTAAAGACCATTGCCCTCACCATCAATCTTCCCACATCGCCCCACCTACCACCTACCTTCACCTTTCAACAATGACGCGGATCGTCGACGACGTCAAGACGGGCCTCAAAGGCGTCAAGGGGGCGGGCGACGCGCTGCGGGGCGGGGCCATGGAGGCCGTGGACGCGACGTTTGAGAACCGGGGCAACGCCGAGGCGGCGGCGGCGGCACACGGCCGCAACCAGGGGCTCGTCGAGAAGGGCAAGCAGGACCTCAGCCACGTCGACCAGGCCGTCGCTGAACACGAGCGCCGCGCCGCCGGCGACCCCGTCAACCCCCACGGCCGCGGCGCGGCTGCGCCTCAGTCCGACGTCCATGGTGCCGCCGCCTCCCAGGGACCCAAGGTGTAAGGGGAACGGGGAAAGGGGCGTGCGCAGAGGAGGATTCTGAGTCATGGATAGAGAGAGAGAGAGAGAGATACCCAAGTTTAGCGCGCAAGGAACGGGTGGGACTAGCAGGAGGAGCACTCGGCGGAGCAGCGCCGCAAGGAGAGCGACAGACACGTCTTACGAGTCAACGCATACGAAGTACAAAATACACCGCTTCGATGAAGTACTCGCAGCAAACCTGCCTTGATTGCTTCTAAACCCTCGAATGGACTATGCGTGTCAGCAGGAAGGGTAACTGCTCTCGAACGTAACTGAAGAGTGCGGAACCCCATCAGATTGCCTCGACGATGCCGTGACGGGACTGGGGGCTTGGTGGCTTCATGGTGGCTGTCCTGGGCCCCCCCAGCTTATAGCGTCGTCTATTCCCAAGGCCAACGATTCTTCTGCAAGATGAAGGCAAGGGATATCCAGGGCGGAATCGTTTAGCTGGGACCGGCTGCTGCAGTGCGGAAAAGAGAGAAGCAGATCGCCCCGCGGGCCAGCATTGGAGGCTTGCGGGTTGGAACAAATCGCACTGGGGAAGCAGCAGGCCTTGTGCATCCCCGCTGCCTACGTATCCTCCATGGCTCTCAGAATATAACAAAGCGGACTGGAGTACGCCCAACCGTTGACTGAACATTTCCCCCGCCCTTTTCTGATGGACGCGAACACGGCATGCCCTTTTGGGATAACGAACGACCTGCTGATTGGCGGGCTGGCGGGGGTCGCTCGCAAATGCTGCTGCCTGGGCCAGCTGGCGCCGCCTGGGGTGACAAAGACATGGGTTTTGGTCCGCGAACCACCCTCTCCCGTTTTCTTCAGGCAAACCCGTTTCTGGCAAAAGTTTCTAACGGTTTCACCCTCGGGCTTTTATTCCTCCATGGCCGGCCGCTTCGTCTCGTTGCCTTCTTCCTGGCCAGCCAATGCTGTGATAGGCCACCCCCGCCATTAGACAGCAAAGGGAGCAGCACAGCTGGTAGCATGGCTGCATACAGTTTTCGGCCACCGCGAAGGAATACGAGGCAGCCAACAGTGGAAAGCAACTATAAAATGACCACCCTGCGCCCGTTCGACATGACCTGAGTTCCCCAGCCCTCCATCACTACCACTGTTTCCCCATTACATTTGCTCAGATATACGGCCACGTCCTCCGCGGTGCACCAAACGCCTGTGTCCGTGGGCGATCCCACCCGCCATCTGCCGCCCTTCATTGGCCGCATCCACTCTCACTAACACCCACGGCACCACCCACTACACCCCTATTGATCGTCTGACAGCTCCCCACACATCATATCTCTACCATGGCCGACCACATCTGCGGCTTCTACTGCCCAGGGCCCGCAGCGGCGCGGTACCGGCGGTCCTACATGCTGCAAACGGCGCTGGAGGCGCACACGACGATCGTTGCGTCGGTCGCGCGGACGACGCTCACGCAGACCTTTATCAACGGGGATGTGGTGGTCCCCGAGGCGCGGTACGCTTTCCCGCTGTACGAAGGCGTCAGCGTTGTGGGGTTTGAGTGCCGCGTGGACGCTGACCGCGTGATCCGGGGGCGTGTGCGGGAGCGGCAGGCGGCGCGGGCGGCCTACGACGCCGCCCAGGCCCGCGGCGAGACGGCTGGCCTGCTCGAGCCGCTGCCCAGCGACGCCGACGTCTTCACCACTACCGTCTGCAACGTGCCCGCCGGCGCCGAGCTCCGCGTCGTCGTGACCTACCTCGGCGAGCTCAAGCACGACGCCGAGGTCGACGGCCTCCGCTTCACCCTGCCCACCCGCCTCGCCCCGCGCTACGGCACCTACCCGGGCGAACTCCAGTCGAGGGCCACGGGCCGGGGAGGGCCGGCCGGCCTGCGCGTCGTCGTGGACATCGACCTGGCCGATTCCAACGCCCAGGTCACGTCGGTGCAGTCGCCGTCACACCAGACGGCCGTGACGCTGGGGCGGGTGTCAACGGCGCCGGCCGCCACCACCGCCCTCTCATTCCAGCGGGCCTCGGCGACACTGGCCCTGGGCACGGCCGAGCTGGACCGCGACTTCGTGCTTCTGGTGGCGGCGGCCCAGGCGGGGACGCCGAGCGCCGTGCTTGAGACACACCCTACCCTCGGCGGACAACGGGCCCTGATGGCGACGCTGGTGCCACGGTTTGCGCTGCCACCCGAGCCGCGACCCGAGGTCGTCTTCGTGTGCGACCGCAGCGGCAGCATGGCCGACAAGATGCCCGACCTGAAGGCGGCGCTGCGCCTGTTCGTCAAGGCCCTCACCCCCGGCGCGCGCTTCAACTTGTGCAGCTTCGGGTCATGCCACCGCTTCCTGTGGGAGCGGTCCGTGCCCTACACGCGCGAGAGCGCGGACGAGGCCCTCGCCCATGTCGAGGCTTTCGCCGCCGACTACGGCGGCACTGAGATGTTCGAGCCGCTCCGGGACACCTTCGCGCGCCGCCACGCCGACACCAACCTCGAGGTCTTCCTGCTCACCGACGGTGAGGTCTGGAGCCCTACCGAGCTTTTCAGAATGGTGCGCGAGAAGGTCGCCGCGAGCCGGGGCGCCGCCCGCCTCTTCACCCTCGGCATCGGCACCACCGTCAGCCACGCGCTGGTCGAGGGCCTGGCGCGCGCCGGCAACGGCTTCGCGCAGTCAATTAGCCGCTCCGAGGACATGACGGTCAAGGTCGGCCGCATGCTCAAGGGCGCCACCTTCCCCCACATCAGCGACTATACTCTCGAGGTCCAATACAATGACGGGGACACGGACGACTATGAGATGGTGGACGGGGCCGCCTCGGATAACGATGATGACAGCCCCGGTGTCGCTACCCCAGATTCAGAAGCCACTATGCAGGAAAAGGAGCCCGCGCCGCCTGCGGCGGCGCCCATCTCGCTCTTCGACCCGGCGGCCGATGTCGACGCGCCGGTCCTATCCGAGGCCGAGAAATGGGACGCCGGAACGCGGTTCGCGCACCTGCCGGTGCTCGAGCCGCCCGCGGTCCTGCAGACGCCGTGCGCTATCCCGGCACTCTTCCCCTTCCACCGCACGACCGTCTACCTGCTGCTCTCGCCGACGGCGGCGCCCCGACGGCGGCCCCGGGCCGTCGTGCTCCGCGGCATGTCGTGCCACGGGCCCCTCGAGCTCGTCATGCCCGTCGTAGCCCTGCCGGCGCCGGGGCAGACGATCCATCAGCTCGCAGCGCGCAGGGCGGTGACCGAGCTTGAGGAAGGCGGAGGCTGGGTGCGCGAGACGGCGGCGGCGGCCGTCGGCGACGGGCCCGAGCTTGCTGAGCGCGAGGGCATCCGGCTGAGCGAGCGTTTCCAGGTCAGCAGCCGCTGGGCGTCGTTCGTGGCGGTCGAGGAGAAGGCAGACGAGGCCGAGGCCGTCGCCGAACCCGCGATGCTCCCTCCGGAGAGATCTACGCTACCCCTAAGGGCGGCGGTACGCAAGTCTAAGATGCAGCAGATGCAGTCGTACCAAGTAAGTCCGGCTGTGCACCCCGATCATCAGGTGCTCCTACGGCAGATGTCGCCGATGCAGCAGAGGCTGCCGATGCAACAGATGCAACAGCAACAGATGCAGATGCAGCAGAGGCTGCCGATGCAACAGATGCAACAGCAACAGATGCAGATGCAGCAGAGGCTGCCGATGCAACAGATGCAACAGCAACAGATGCAGATGCAGCAGATGCAGAATATGCAGAATACGCAGAATATGCAGAATATGCAAAATATGCAGCAGATGCGGCAGATGCGGCTGGCGCAGATGCAGCAGAGGCCGCAGATGCAGCAGATGCAGCAGCCGGGAGGGCATGTTCACCAGGTGATGCCGCCGCCGTTGGTGCCAACGAGAAACCATGCCCTAACAGACTATCAAATGCAGCTGATGCTTCTGGAGCAGCAGAACAAGAAAAGATTGACAATGGCGCGGCAAGATCGGGCTGATCTAGCCCCGTCGCCGCAGGCCCAGGAGGAGGCCATACGTCAGTCCCAGCAACGCGCCCAGCATGTTCTGCTGGGGTCTGGGATGCGGAACGCCGGGAGTTTCCACGAGATGGCCTCTGCCAGCCCGCTCAGGTCCAATGATGCGCTCCCCCAATATGACTTTGTGTGCCACCTAAACAATGGCAACAACGCTGCCGCCCTCCAGCTAGCCCAACCGCAGCAGGCCCAGCCGCAGCAAAACCAACAGCAAAACCAACAGCAGATGCAACAGCAGTCCCAGTCGCGGGCTCAGCAGCAGGCCCAACTGCTTCAAGCCCAGCAGGCTCAGCAGCAGGCCCAACTGCTGCAAGCCCAGCAGGCTCGGCAGCAGGCCCAACTGCTGCAAGCCCAGCAGGCTCAGCAACAACAGGCTCAGCAGCAGCACGCCCAACAGCAAGACGCCCTGGAGAACACCGAAGTGCAGCAGGCCCGGCAGCAGCAAATCCGACTGCAGGCCCAGCAACAGGCCCAGCAACAGGCCCAGCAACAGGCCCAGCAACAGGCCCAGCAACAGGCCCAGCAACAGGCCCAGCAACAGGCCCAGCAGCAGCAGGCCCAGTCACCGTCCGATTACGAATTCCGGATCCCGACAGAAGACGTCTTCCGCATTGTCTGCGAATATCCCGGCCCTGGCCCCATCGACGACGTGCTTGAAGACTTTGACTTTGACGCCTTCCTGGCTGACGGCGACAACGACAATGGCGGCATCCACACGGGCGACTCGGCCCCTCCCCCTCCCACCACCTCTACCTCTACATCTTCTACAACCGCCGTCCACGCCCCCGCACCCCCGACCACGACGCCCGCGGCCCAGCTGGAGACCATAGTGCGCCTTCAGGACTTCGATGGCTTCTGGTGCGCCGCCGACGCGCCGCGCCTCGCCGCCGCCCTGGGCTGGGACGCCGACTTTTTGACGCGCCGCCACGGCGAGGCCGCCGCCTCGACGCCGGCGCACGCCGACGCCGCCGCCACGGCCGCCGTCGTCGCCTGGCTGCGCACCCACCGCGCCGCCGACCGCGATGCCTGGGACCTGCTCGTCGACAAGGCCCTCGCCTGGCTGCGCGGCCGGGACCGCGCCGTGCTCGCCGCCCTCGACCTACTGTCCTTTGTGGGCCTCGCTTGAATGGGGGGCCGGACGCTTTGTCCCCCGGTTTCGGGGGGAAAGAGGCTGGGAAGCAGGGTGGCGGCGAGGCCGGGCGTGAAAGTCGAGATACCTGATAATGCTGCACTGGTATGACTTGGATGGGAAGTTTTTCATGGAATCGGTTCTCATGGCTTGGAGTTATGGTGTTATTTTACCGGTTTTTGTTTGTTTGTATCACTTCGGCCGGTTTGGATTTGTTCACAAAACAGCAATCTCGATCTAGCATGTAACTAGACAGCAATTAAAGTCAAGCCAGAGCAACGGGAGATCGATCACTGGGGCTGAATACGGAAACTGACGGAAGAAAAGCTCGATTATGCATTGAGTTGCGAATAAATAGAATAAAGTCAATGCCCCGCGGTTCAACATACTGACCGCCTTGTGCGTCGTGGACTTGCAGCGCCATCTCGGCGCCAGTCTCCTTCTTATGGCCAGGGGTAGCTCAATCGCGACAGCTTTGAGCAGCTGCGTTCATATTCCGTCATTCGTCAGACCCCTGATATGCTGCATTTCCCCCTATTTCAAACTCGGAAATAAAATTGGCTTCTCACAAACTCCTAAGACCATATGCGCAAAGGAAAGCATTATGACATGAATGGGGTTAGCAAATTTTCAGGTAGCGGTCATCCGCCAGGTACCTCAAGCGTACGCAACAATTAGACCATTGTTGCGTCCGGGCCGATACCGCTGTCGCCGTCCTCGTCCCCGCTTCCGTTGCCCTGAGGTCTGGGTCTGGCATCAAGGTGGTCTGATCTCATGATGAGAGCCACTTCGGCTGCAACATCAGCGATTTTTTGGACTCCCTGTACTACGCGTTCCAACAACGAAGCCTGGGTTTTGAAGTTATGCTCGGCGTGATTGACACCTTCGACTGTGGTGTCGTACTTCTGCATGCGACTGTCCAGCTTGTTCATGCACTCTCCCTGGGCGGCTATGGTGGTTTTGGCAACAGCCAAGTCAGCCTCGAGCGCCTTGATGCGCTTCTCCAAAATCGTAATATTCTGAACGGCTTCGTCGAAATCCCGGGGCACCTGTGCCTTGCGGAACGCGTCAGGGGTCGTACTATTGGAAGGAGGCTGGTACTTGGCCTCGTCGTCATGGACATGCGGGTGCATGTGATTGAAGTGGCTGTGCTGGTTGAAGGAGGCTGGGTGCACGGGCTGGTGGTAGTGGCCATGTTTGGGCGGTGTGCTGAACATGTGGCCCTGGTAGGGGAAGGGCGACTCAGTATAAATTCGGTCTTCGATGCTAGGCAGGACGTTCTGGTGGCTGTAAGGGTTGTACGGCGCGCCATAGCCTCTGCTCACCTGCGACAGGGGAGGGCCCATTGCTGCCACGGGTTGCATAGAACTCAGAGCCGGATCCACAGGGCCGATGGGTGCAGTGGATGTTCCGGAAGAGGCGGTACTGCGAGCGGGACGGCTGCCGAGTTTCTCATTCTCCATTCTTCCTATGAATCGGCTGATCTTGGAGTCAGCGTCGAGCCCTTTGTGGCGTCTGCAGAACATGTTAGTACTGGTAGTATGGTATGCAAAAGTCCACTTGAACGAGTAAGAGATGGGATAGAAGCCACAGGCTTGCCATTACGGGGGCCGGATCAAGGAAGAGGGGAGACGCAACCGGCGATTCATGACCTCCTCCTCACATGACGCGAGAATGGACTTGCGCTCCTCTTCGGAAGCCATCTTGTACGTTTCCGTGTTAAAGCGCTGTTTCCAGGCACGCGTGAGGGCTTTGGCGTCGGAAGCTTTGGCCTGTTCAACCTCCTTGGAGAATGGACTGAGACGAGCCTTGCGCTTGCGGGCACGGATGGTGTTGGGGTTGGTGGAGTACTCTTCTGGGAGTTTCTTTCGACGCCCAGCTGGCATTATGCAGGTGATGGCTCACCGAGGGACTCAACAGTGGAAAAGGTAGTGAACTGGTAACGAGTGCTCAAGGCGCGGTGAATGGAGTAAATAGCAGTGGCTGGAGTACTTTGGAGCCGATGGGAGAACGAAGTGGGATGAGAGGACGACGACGACACTGGGAAAACGAAATGGTCGGGCTGGTGAAAACGGGGCAACCTGGACGATACCTTGATTCCCCTTTGGGATGACGGTTTAGTGGCATTGGCATTCCGAAAATAAGGAAGGCATTGGGATAACTATGGCATTCACGGTGACTGCCAGTGCTGGGTGAAATTTGTTTCGGGAAGCTCCTCTCAACGTGACCACCCCATAACAGGTGATCTTGCCAAGTTGTTGGCCGGGAAGGCGCAACGCAGGCGCTCAGCAGAGATCAAAAGCACCAAAGTGGTAGTGGTTACCCAAGTCGCCATCCGTCAATTTCAGTGAGGACCCGAGGCATGGCCGACTGTCGGCTCATAGCCGTCTGGAATTCTCGAGACGATGCGGACTCGGGCATTAAGTAGAAGACAGCGTTGACCCAAGTTCACCATGGTTGCATCATCCACTTACTTCTTGGCACCCTGCATTGCTTAGCATTTCCTGACCGAGGGGCGTGGTGGCGTCGTTGAGAAGGAGGGCGTATCTTTTGTTGATATGACCAATAGAAGTGTTGAGCGGCTTGGGATGTTATAAGCGAGAAGCGGAATAAGTATCCCGCGTGCCTCCGCGATGTAATTCCAGTTTCAAAAGTGAGGTAACTTGGTAAGAGATGTGCCTCCGCATGAATACGAAAGGTTTGTCGCTGCTTGCAACCAAAGTAATTTTTAAATATGGCCCTCCAGCTCACGGCTCGCAGCTGCTTTTGGCGGTCGGAGTGGAGCTTGTTTGTTGACGCGAGCTGTTTCCCGGTCTGTTGCTGGATGACGACGGTGCTTTCTTCGGGTCATTTAATCCATTTATTAGGAACAGAGCGTTTGAAGACGGACCAACTAAGGGACTTTAAAAGCGTCGTTTTATTGTCAGCTAGAACGAGGAACTTGGGGAAGGTTCCTTGCAGTTCCGTCCTCAACCAGGTGAATTCACTCACGACCTAATGCGAAGCGCGGTTTTTACTCACGCTACAAACTAACGTAAGTGTCAATCGAGCTGCGCAGTCAATCGAGCTGCGCACTTCCGAGCACCTTCGCGAAAAATCCATTAATTACTTAACCACAACGCCTTAAATCAATTCAAATTAATCGGAATCGGACTCTCCGGATGTCTTTATATCCATTTTACATGTTCGCGCATTATGCCCGGCCGTTCCGCAGATGCCACACCGTTGCGAGCGCGGTTCTGACCTTGTCGCCCGACCACTCCTCGTGCGCGTTTCCTCTCTTAACTGTATATCGACGTCTTTCTGATCCAAAAGATCTTGAGCCTCGCCAATACTAAGTGTTCCTCCTTCCTGTAGGCGAGACCTTTTAGCTTTACGACGTTTCGCAAGGCTAGTGTTCGCCTCTCAAAGCGTTTTGTTCTCGGCCCGTAGGAGGGCGACCTCGTGCATTATCGCTATCGCACCCTTCGCAAACTGGTCAACAGCCGATAAAATCGGTGTCGGAGAGCTTCCCTGATGCTAGCGGACTCGGTTTTTGATATAATCAGTCTGCGAAGTCGCTTGCGTTGGGTTGTGTGGCGTCTGAGAGGCCCATGGGGCACCTATTAACGGAAGGCTGCTAGACGGCGAAGGCGTTAATAACTTCACATCCAGCTTCGAGAGAACTCGTTCCGGTTCGAGAGGTACTAAACCGGCTCCAGCGAATCCAGCTTTCACGTTGTTAGGCGTGAAAACCTTAGTGTACGCGGCTTGGAAGGCAATAAGGAACTCGGCCTTAGTGATATAGTTAACGTGTGACTTCATAAAGGTTTCGATTTCACGGCTGTACGCCCGCTTTAACGGGCTAAAACACCCAACGTCGAGTGGCTGAAGGAGATGCGACGAGTGCGGAGGCATAGAGATACATATAATGTTCTTCTCTTTGTAGAAAGCCTGGAAGTCGGCCGAAACGTGGCTTTCGTGCCTGTCGATCACTAATAGACGATATCGGCTAGTGGCGCACGACGCGGTGTATTTTTCGAAATGCCGAATCCAGTCTAGGCCCGTCTCGTTATCAGTCCATCCATTGGCGGTGGTTTTAATAACCCAGTCGCGTGGGAGGGTGCTGTCGGCGTACCAATTGGCAAGGTGGTAAGCGCCCTTCACAACGATGAACGGCGGGACGCACCAACTATCCGAACAGACGCCCTGGATCACGGTAATCCATTCCCGATTACCAGGCTGGACCTTTTTTCGCTTTCCGTTACGATCGGCACCGGTCACGACCATCGCGGACGTGATTTGGCCCATCATAAAGCCGGTCTCGTCGAAGTTATAGATGTCCTCGTCTTGAATGCCGTATTTCGCTTTCAGGTTCACAAAAAGCGCGAACCAGCCCGAGATCTTTTCAGGATCTTCGCAGAGGGCCCTCTGGTAGTCGTATGCACGCGAAAGACGCGTCCGGAGTTATGGTTGTCGCTTAACGAAGTTCGCAGCCTAACGCGTTCCGACGCGTGACGCGTCACGCGACGCGGTGATAACATTCGCCATATCTTCCACATCATGCAGTCGCAGGGCAAACCCTCGCGAATCCAGGTCGAGTATGTATCGGACAAGCGTCGCCTCTTCTAACAGAGTTAGGCGACTCTTATTGTTATGTAGGTCCTTTCGGGCGCGTATTCCCTTCATTCTGGCGCGGATGGTTGATTCAGGGACTTGGAAGATAGATGCGGCACGGCGACAGGTCATTACGGGGTCATTTCGAATTGCCTGAACCGCCAGAACAACCTGGGACTCTTTTGAACGTATTGGCATGCTTTGTTGTGGAGAAATGCGCGTCTAAAGTAATCAATGTGGAATGTGGCGGAAGTGCGCAGCTCGATTGACTGCGCAGCTCGAGTGACACTTACGTTAACGCTTTCCCCACAAGTCAAAACACGTGTTCTGAGATATATCAAGTTCTCCTGCTTTTCCAAGTGTGATAAGTAACATAAAAACGCAGCCAGCCAGCAGGTACAACAGAGGCGCGAGCTACGGATGAAAAGAATCCCCGGCGTAGCGTCAGCCGCGAAGTAAACAGTGTCTGGAAAGACCGTTCATTACACGGGCGGCAACAGTTGCCATTACAAGATACGTTGCGTGGAGAAAGGATGCAGTCGTAGGTGCCCATGGGAGACAGTTGACTGTCCCGCTTTGGGGAAAGTTGGATCCGACACCTGAGACGGGGGTTGCTTGGCATAGGGGTATTGAACACATGATGGCAAAGTACTAGCGTGGGGAAAACAGCGAATACAAAATGGAACGGTACAGGAGCGTGAGGCAGAGAACCAATGCGGAAAGAGTAGCATGCTGTAGTCTGCCAGTGCCGTCGCAAATATAGTAATTCAATGCTACTGAATGATCAAAACGAGACAACTATGCTGCATTGATTGACACAGGGGCAAGTGGTTTGCACTCCGAGTCGCTCTTTACACATACTCATGCGACAACACCAAGCCTCGGACCACACTTTGGAACACCCGAATCTACGCAGCAATTCTCGGAACAGCAGGGAAAGGCAAGGGAAATTTGACTAACAAAGAAGGTAACTACCAGAGAATAAGACACCGCAGGGGTACATACTCACTCATCCGTCATCCAGGTTGGATACTTCCGGCTTCGTCTGATGCGGCCTCCATAACTGTACCCCCCAGGACGATAGAAGGTGCTGTAGGAGGACATATCTGCAAAAGAGGTGGTGTCAGCAAAGGTAAATAAAAAAAACCACGAGTGAAGAGTACCGTCGGAAACGTACCGCGCATGGTGCTGATGCCGAGTTGGTTGGCAACGTTGACGTAGCCCTCGGCGCCGACGACCCCCGTGTTGCGGATCCGCTTAACCATGTCATCGTCGCCCTGCCAGGGGCTGCGGCACATGGGGCAGGTGACGTGGTCGCGGGCGCCGGGCGACTGGCGCTTGGTGGCGGCCCACATGGCGAAGCACTCGCGGTGGATGTTGTTGCCGCAGGTGGCGCGGCAGAAGACGATGGCGTCATCGTCGCCGCCGCCGCCGCCGGTTACGAGCTCGCCGAAGCAGATGGGACAGTCGCCGCCGAGCGGCTTGCGCTTGGGGTCCTCGCCGTCGCCGGCCCCCGCCTCACCCGGGATGGGCGGCGCCCCAGCGAAGATCTCGCGGAGCTCCTCCGACAGCAGCGCCAGCTGATATACGAGGTCATAGCGGGCGCCGAGCACGCGCGACAGCACGTACAGTACGTGCTTGCACTGGTTGCCCTGCCGGCTGTGCGGACAGGTGCAGCTGGGCCGCTGGGCCACGTGAACCACGTAGATGTTGCCCGTCGACCCCGTCAGCTCAACAAACTCCTCAGGGCACTCGGCGGTGCCGCAGCGCGAGCGGCCCAACACGTAGAATCGCTGGCTAAGGGCGCGCTCGTAGACCGGGTGGAAGGTCTGAGGCGGCTTGGGCCGGAATTGGCGTAGCCGCTTCTCGCCCTCGACCTTCTTGGTCTTTTTGGCCGACGGCCCGTTTGCGGGGGCGGCATTGTCGTCATCGAGAACAATAGGGTTAGAGGATGACCCAGAGCGCCAGCTGCTGCTGCTGGCGCCGCCGGCGTCGTTGGGGACTGGGGCGGCGTGGGGATAGGGTGTGGAGGTCGAGGCGGAAGCCGTAGTGTGTCCGTAGGGCGACGGCAACGAGGACGAACGCTGCTTGCGCTTTCCCAAGGCGCTGGAACTGCCGGCTGGTCCAGCCCCGTGGGTGGTCTTAGGTGTTGGAGCTCCCATAGTGAGTGGGGGTGATGCAGGCACCAGGGACGGGTTAATGGATCAAAGACCAGGCAACGAGACGAGTGTTATATATTTGGCCAAAAGTGTCATACGGCGTCGGGATCGAATTGGGGCTAACATCCATGAGTCGGAGATGCGCGAGGTGGCGGGTATTAAAGCTGCCGGGATGTGGGAGACGCGTCGAAATGCGAGACGAGGCTTTCCTCTGTTGCATGGTTGGGATGACGAGCGTATGATTGGTCAGCTGCCTGCAGCTGGCGGATTGCATGTGAAGTTGGTCTCCGATCCATCATCACGACGCCAGTTTTCTGACAAGTTGTAGCCAAGAGACACGGCAAGCATCCGCTCACAGCTACTTTCTAATCCATAAGGGACCGAGGAAGGATGATTGATTTTAGAGAGATACTGGGGACCAACTCGGGTGCCCGCTGCTTCGACTCTGAGTTGCACAATTTTCTCAACTAATTCACCTGTATGCTTTCTCCGCTTTACCACTTACACCTTGTGCTGCACGAAGTACGGCCGATGTTTCATGGGAACTGTGGTTGAGCATTTCGTTAAGAACCCGACTTCCGAGAAGTACCGGCCAATGCGGGTGCAATATGCTTGGTTAAGGCTTTGCATTGGATCTATTAGTATTTAGAGCTGACTGAGTGCGCCTTCCTCTAGTTTCCCAGAGCCGTTACAACTGTTATCCAGGTACCAAACTTGCATAACAGTAATTGCTGAGTGTATCGACAATGGTGGCTTGCAGCTGTGCTGCAATCAAACGCGATTGGTTTCGTCCGCCGTACCCACCCCCGACAAAGGAGGTAGATACCTCGGCAAATAATAGTAAGACGCTCTGCAACCCCGACATCTATGATTGGGTAGACAGGGTTGAGTTTGGGATCTTGCACCGTCAACCTTGATACCATCTACCATTGGATCATGGGATGCGATGATTTCCCACCGTCATTGGATAGGTACTGGTACAAGACGGACAGTCCATTCCAGGTGGTTTTATTGGGGTTTCGGCCTTCTTCGCGCTCAACGACGAATGCAGGCCTCCCTTGACCGCTAACAGCACATCAACAAGCGCTTTCTGCTCGAACGTGTGCAGCACTTTATGTCTCAGTGGGGGGACCGTTGCGTGAAGTCCTTGGCATTGTGGTGCCCACTTTGTCTAGCTTAACGACGGGAATTCTTTTCTCACCAGTGTTACCTGCCGGTAGTGGAAGCTAGCAGGCATTATGTGGTGGAAGGCTTCCATGCTCCTTCTTCTGTGTCTTTTTCATTCTGTGCGGGTTGAGACCTTGCTGTTGTTAGCGTTCCGTGCATTTGGCCGCCCGTGACTTTGGGAGCACAGTAGGCAACTTCCTGGCTCACGATGAATACCTGCCGCTGTGAGTCTCGCTCCGTTGTCACCATTCATCCTACATAAGTTCGAGTCATATAGCGTGTTGTGATCCACAACCATTCACGAATATTATTCGAGAATACAAACCGATTCGTTCGTTAAACTTAAGAATATGACCCATACCCATCATGCAAGTAGTTTGACGCCATAGAATAGTGCTGATCGGCGCCAATTACCAACTCCTGGACACCAACTCCAGAACTGGGTGCTGGCCATTCCTCGCAAAAATACTTGTTGTGGTCTTCACAAAACGCCATGCCACATTCCGATGGCTGACAACGAAGAACTACCCACTCTTCATACGGATCTATCGATTTCTCGCCATAGAACTTCGCTAATGCTAGAGGTGGCTCACGCACGAGATTGTTCTGATCGCAGCCGCAAATCGGCCACCACCTACGACTGGTAAGAATTCGCACAAATATATGGGGAATCACTGAAGTAGACTGTCTGTTTTCTGATATGGGAGCCATCTACGGATACTAAACCTCAGTTTGCCCCTTCTGATCTGTTGAACTTTTTAAGAACTCAAATTTACTGTCCTTTGTAAACATTTTGAAGCAGCAAGACAGGTTTGAAGCTGGTGAAAACTTCCTGCTTGTTCAAACTTTTTCTCCCACAAAAACCGCATCCAATTGAGACGAGCCACGAGAAAAATTTCGTGACGGTAACTATCAGCCCTTTAGACATCTGCCATCAGATTTGACACGCATTCTCGTCGCGCCGGCGGAGACGGAAGGGATTGTGGAAAGACGGCGAGGCTGCTCGCAGCAGCTGGCCCGCGCGCGACTTTGACCGACAACTAGGAGTCGTACCGGGACGCCCTCATAAGCCTGTCCGAGACCCGGCCCGCCGCCGCCGGGAGGATCTCGAGAAGCTGCTGTGGATCAAATTCTGCCTGCGGCACGCCGGCGTCACGTTGGGCTTCGCCCGCTGCGTATGGCGTACGCGCGCGTCGGGTGTGCGCCGTGGCCGTCACGGCAGTCATGTTCCTGCATGAAGGCGGCAAGTGCGGCGGCAGCGCGGCCGCGAGTACTGGCGCGAGACGTTTCCCCGCGTGGTTGAGGTCGTTAAGCTCTGGGAGTCGGATGCGCAGGTTAAAGACTTCTGCGCGGAGTGGTCTGACCATCGGCTCGTTTTTCGGTGCTAAGTTCAGTGGTTGCATCTCTTGTACTCGGCGGGGTAATACCGCCCTGCATGATGCATCAGATATCCATGCAGTCGTGTTGCTAGATTGGCAGGGATTGTCAGCCAGTACGGCACGTTCGGGATAAACGGAAGTGTCTGCCAGAACCTTGGGCACAAGAGGTACAAATGGCAACCTCGGGGGTGGATTTAAACGATTTCATCGACTCGGTCTCCTCTCTCCAGCTAAAAGCTATCGAGCTCCCTTCAACACCATCGGACCCAGCTGCGAGTTTGTGCAGACGCACATCCCATATTGCGGTCGTGATGAGGTTCCGCCTGGCATCACCAGGTGCACAGGGGGCGACCCCGCTTGTTTCTTCTCCCCTCACGGTTCCCCTCGCCATGTGGCCGGTGCTGCTGCTGCTACTGTCTCTTCCCCGCGTTTGGAGCGCTGAGACCGACGACGTGCTGCGCTTCATCAATCCCCTCATCGGCAGCACCAACGGCGGCAATGTGTTTGCGGGCGCAACGCGGCCGTACGGCCTGGCCAAGCCTGTAGCCAATGTCGACGGGCAGAACACGGGCGGCTTCGCCACCGACGGCTCCAATGTCACCGGCTTCAGCGCCGTGCACGACTCGGGCACCGGTGGCAACCCCAGTCTCGGAAACTTCCCCCTGTTCCCACAGCTGTGCGCCCTCGACGACGTGAACAACTGCTCCTTCAGCATCGACGAGCGCGCCACTGCCTATGTCCCCGAGAGCGTCGTCGCCCGTCCTGGCCGCTTCGTCGTTGAGCTGGCCTCGGGCATCAAGGCCGAGATGACAAGCAGCGACCACGGGGCGCTGTACCGTTTTCGCTATCCGGCCGTCGAGGGCATGCTTCCATCGATTCTGCTCGACCTAACGGACCTCTGGCAGAGTCGACAGAATGCGTCGATCAACGTGGACGCCTCCAATGGCCAGCTGAAGGGTAACGGTACCTTTCTACCTAGCTTCGGCACCGGATCGTACGTCATGTACTTTTGTGTCGATTTCTTCGGTGGCAGCGTGCACGACAACGGCGTATGGGTCAATGGCCGGGCTGGAACAGAACCAAAGAGCTTGTATGTCACACGCGGCTTCAATATGTTCTTTCTAGAAGCAGGCGGCTGGGTACGCTTCAAGAGCCTGGCCGACAACATTCTCACCGTAAGGGTTGGCACCAGCTTCATCAGCGCAGAGCAAGCTTGTTCCCGCGCCGCCAAGGAGATACCGAACCCGCAAAGTGATTTCGACCGTCTGGTGTCGGAGACTGAAGATGCGTGGCGGCAAAAGCTGGGACACATCAAGGTCAAATCTGGGGGCGCCAGCGACGACTTGCAGACGAGCTTCTGGAGCGGAATGTACCGGTCCATGATTTCGCCCCAGAACTACACGGGCGAGAACCCCAAATGGGACAGTGGCGTCCCCTACTTCGACTCGTACTACTGCATCTGGGACTCGTTCCGTGTACAACACCCGCTTCTCACCATCGTCGATCCCGTGGCTCAGACGCAGATGGTCAACAGCCTCCTCGACATCTACCAGCACAAGGGCTGGTTACCGGATTGTCACATGAGCCTGTGCGACGGTTGGACCCAGGGAGGCTCCAACGCGGACATCGTCCTGGTGGACGCCTACGTGAAGAACTTGACGGGCATCGATTGGAAACTGGCCTTGGAGGCCATTATCCAGGACGCCGAGGTCGAGCCCCTGGAATGGGCGTACCACGGCCGCGGCGGTTTGCGGAGCTGGAAAAGCCACAACTACATTCCGTATCTCGATTACGACCCCATCGGCTTCGGAACCAACTCACGCAGCATCTCGCGCACGCTCGAATACTCCTACAACGACTTCTGCCTCGCGACCCTTGCCAAGGGCCTGGGCGAGGCGGAACTGTACCACAAATACATCCAGCGAGCCACCAACTGGAGGAACCTCTGGAGAGAAGACCAGACTTCCTTCATTCAGGGTGAAGACACGGAATTTCGCGGTTTCTTCCAACCCAAGTACCTTAATGGCACTTGGGGGTACCAGGACCCTATCGCTTGCTCGTCCCTGGCGGGGTTCTGTTCGTTGACTTCTAACCCAGCCGAAACTTTCGAGGCCAGCATATGGCAGTATCAATTGTATGTCTTTGAGAAGCGTGGGGAGATCAACATGACTGACTTTCGCATGCAGCCTGGTTCCCCAGCAAATCTCGACTCTAATCACCTTGATGGGCGGCGACGACGCCTTTGTAAAGCGACTGGACTTCTTCCACACTTCAGGGCTGGCGGACATTTCGAATGAGCCTGTTTTCTCAACCGTGTACCTGTACCACTACGCAGGGCGGCCGGCGCTGTCGACGCGGCGCCTGCACACCTACATCCCGGCGGCCTTCAACAACACCAACGGCGGGTTGGCTGGCAACGACGATAGCGGCTCCATGGGTGCCTTCGTCATCTTCGGCATGCTCGGTCTGTTCCCCGTCGCCGGTCAGGACGTCTACCTCCTCTCGGCCCCCTTCTTCGAGGAGGTCAGCTTTACGCACCCCGTCACGAGCCGCACGGCCACCATCCGCGCCCTCGGCTTCGATGCCGCGTACGCCAACATCTACATCCAGAGCGTGACGGTCAACGGCCAGCCCTGGACCAAAAACTGGATCGGTCACGCATTGTTCACCGAGGGCTGGACGCTGGAGATCACCCTGGGCCCCGACGAGTCCGCCTGGGGGACGAAGGTGGAGGATCGGCCGCCGAGCTACGTTGCCGCCAGTATGCAAGGCGGAACCCCCCTGATGTGTGACGTTCCACCATGCCCTTAAGACGCACACGCCACGAATACGCTGATACCTCTAATACACGGGAAGCGACGCATGGAGGGGATATAACACTAAATGGTGCTACTGCAAACACAAAAAAGCGGCGGGCTTTTGATATGGTGTACTCCTACAATATTTCCAATTAATTACTTCCCCAACAAGCACTATCGCGGCGCCTTGCGACCGGCTCCGTGGTCCTTGAATAGAGCCTGGCTAGCTAACCCACATACTTTCCCTACGCGACCTATTTCCTCACGCTTTTCAGGCCGCATGGATGCAAAATATGAGTCACGGAGTATATAGTCCTAACTGTCGTAAAAGTCCACTGTTTCACCCTCCCAGTCCACGTCCGCACCCACCACCGATTTCGCAACACGGCCTTGCCGAGGGATAGAAAACCCACCTAGCAACATCCAGCCCTTCTTCCTAGCCCCCGGCCCTTCGTTCACCATGAAATTCGCCCTGCTTCTTTACGCCACCGCCTCAGCCTTCTCCCTTGCCACTGCCAGTGCGCTCCCCGTCGTCGCCGCTGATGCCGCCGCCATCGGCAGCGGGGACGAAGTGGGTGGCCCCGACGGGTACCTAGGCGAGGGCGGCGACCCGGACCGAGGGCCCGCCGAGCTCCTCCCAGCCACGCCGCCGCTCGAGGTGCTCAATGACGGGTGCATCGCAGCCTTTAAGGGCCGGTGCCCCAATGGTATCGAGCATCGAGGCGTACGTTCCCCCCCCCCCCCCTTCCTCCTTTCCCTCTCACACCTACATCTACGCCACCTCATGCTCCTCGCACTTCTCTCTGTCGTTCTCGCTGACTCCCCGCGGATAGAGATGTCGCGGGTACTACTGCCGCTACGACATGTGGGACTACAGATGCACCCACGGCACGTGTGTGAGTACCCCTTCCCATGTAAGGTTCCGTAGCCGTCGGTTTCGTCCCCCGTACTAAACCCTGCCCCGCGTTTAGGTCGGTCCCCGGGGTGGCGATGGCGCCTGCTGTGGCGTCCTGGAGGGTACCAAGAATACGTGGATTTGTCCCCAGGGGGGCTGGTAACCGCGCCTTAAGAGGCCAAAGAAAACTCGTCTACGCGTGATTTCGAACTCGGCAAGAGCGGGAGCTATTGATTCTCGGGGAAACGTTGCGAAAAGGAACGAGAGACAGAGGAGGAAAAAGACTCCCTTTATACACCATGCGTCGTACTGCAGAGGCCGTGGGAAGCGAGAGTCCAAATTATCCATTAGAAGCAAACAAAGGCAATCTATCTGTGGGTACAGTAGTAGATGGGGCAGCACGAGGACCCCCGTCGACAGGCGAATCCTCGGCATGTGGCAGGAACCACGTGACTTGGCACGTGACGCCAGGTAAATATGAATGGCCTCATATTTGCGACACCCATTTGATTACGTGACGAGTGACGTCGAATCTTCCCGTAGTATGGCCCACCTCTCCTCAGCGAAGCCGTAAGATACCGGGGGATGGGAGATGATTCGGCAGCCATCCTTTCATTGCTGTATTACCATCGCGGTCGGACAATTGACGTAAAACCTCGGTATCGGTTTCCTCGTCCCATGGGCTGATGGGGACCTTGCCTACCAGGAGAGCGCCCCTGTATTCACCACCAATGGACGCCACAACCTGCAGAGCACGCGTAGCACACGCAGATATCCCCGAGCATTGTCGGGAAAGACACAGGTTTCGACCCTTTACCGTATAGGTGAAGTTTTTGAGCTGCCAGGTCCTCCTTTAGGGTCCTGGGGACACATACCTAGGCGGCGGTTCGCAAATGTGGTCTCGTGGTGCTTTTTGACAGCCAACTCCCGACTCGGGACTAAGTACCTAATCGTGACGCCTATTCCTCACGCACCCCATCCAGTGCTTTTTGGGGGGGGACGTAGGCCTTCAGCCACTAACAGCATCCAGTGGGCGTGGCATCAGCTTTTCGGCATCGCCCCATTCACCACTCCATGTTAGACGCCTCTTGGTTGACCAGATTGTCGAACCAAGCGTCAAAACACTGCATGTCAGACTCTTGCAAGGTGCCAGGGAAGGCAGTATTCCACCCGTGGGGATCATCCTGACCTTCTGCGTGGCCCATGCTTGCCGCAGGATGAGCCAAAGTGTGGCCGAGCTTGGGAACAGGCAATGAGGTGGCCTCCATGGTAGAACTGCACTTTTGCTTTAGATTGAGCTCCGTGGCCAAGCAGGCAACAGGGGCAGTCTCTGTGCTCGTGACTGGAATGGAGGTGCGGAGAAAGCGAGCGCGGTTCAGGGTGCATATACGAGTGTCTTCTGGTTGGTCTCGGTCGCTGCTTGGCGTGGACGCGGTGCCCGTTTCCGGAGTGGACCATGGATTGCGGCTGTGACGCTGCGTGGACCTACCGAGCAAAGTGCCCATGGATTCGAGCGAAAGCACTCGCAGCATCTCCTTGATGTCAATCTGCTCTGCAGGAACTTTGCACTCCTCCAAGATCTGCTGAAGGTGCTCTGCCACAACCTCCTCGCCGCACTTGTTCCAGTACTCTTGAAAGTTAGAAAGAATTTCGACTGCGGGACTCTCAACGTACGACGATCTAGGGCGCTCTTGGGCTGGGAAGAGTATCACCCAGATCTCAAACAATTGTTCTGCCTCGGGCTTTTTTCTGAAAACCCTCGAGCCAAGCCTTTTCCTCTGGTCTTCAGAAACACCTTCAGGCTCATCAGAGTCGGCTTGGACACACGAGCGGTCGCGCTCGTGGCTTTTTAGCACCGCCTGGCTCTCGAATTGCTCGCCACAGAAGGCGCAATAGTGCGGCTGCTCATGTTTCCGCCTCAGGTGTTGCTTGACATCCGTAATCCTCTTGAGTCGATAGAGCAGGCACCGGCTATGACGAACTGGATTGAGCTTGTATGGACGGTAATTCTATCGACTGCTAGGTATCCAGGCTTTCTTCTGATTCTCAGTCATCTGTATCAGCCTTTAAGGTATTAAAACCCGGGTTCGCAAGGGTGAAAGTACTGACCTCTTTGGTTCATCACGGAATGAAAACCCTAGCACGTTCTCCCGCGGCGGATGTAGAACTCGTTCAACTGCTTCTATCAGTACCAAAGCGTCAAGAATCCTAGCCCTGCGTTGTGACATGCTTTCGGCAGGACCTGGAAATGCTCGGGTTATTGATGGTATCCGGCTCTGTTCCAGTACTGGGGTTTCTGGGCCGTAATCTCCGGGGATGTGGCTTTCAATAGGTTGTGTCCTTCCAGGCGGAACGAATCTGCCTTCAAGATGAGATTCCTCCGGAGTGGAAAAATCAGATTCACAAGAATAATTTTTTTTTCTCGGAGCCATTGCGAATTCAACTTGAGAATAGGGAAGGGGGTCAGTTCAGGGGTAAAAACAGAGTGTATGCGGCTTTTCGAGGGGCTGGCGATCATCGAGGCCACGAGATTAGATGTGATGAGAAGAAATAGAATCAGCGAGAACGGCAGATGTAGCCAAAAAGAAAAGTAGCGTGTGCTTCACCCTAAAGCGCTGCCAAGACACGGCTGAGGCAGGGGGAGGTCGTGCATGTCGGCAACCGGCTTTTCGTTGGACCAATGGCAATCTCGGGCCGGGGTTAGGTAGCGGCGTAAGCTGATAGGATAACGAGGAAGCTCGTTTGGACACCGTTGTGTCGTAACTTTTGGTTGGTGACACGCTGCCCCGGGTAACGAACCAGAGTTACGACGCCGATGCGTCGTAACAACGAGCACCCGCGCATCTGGTGTTCTATTGCAAAGCACGGATGGCAGATCGTAATGGCGAGGAGCCAAGTGAAGTATACAGCTTCTAAATGGTTGGCAGTTTGGACAACAGAATGAATATAACTCGCAATAAACCTCGACGGAACACACAGTAACTCAGAAAGCTTTCCTTGATTTGTCAGCTCTACTACGTTCTCTAACAGCACCCAGTTGTTTCTTCCATCAACAAGACAGTGCCTCGGAATCAAATCTAATCCCGATGGCACCCCTCTCTCCCGCATCGATCCGGGCTTCTCGTAACTTCAACAATCGGTAGGTCCGATTACCCAGAAGCATGTCGGTGGCAAAGCGAGTAAGATACTAACACCCCATCCCAGCGAGAATGCAAGGAGAGAGTCCCAGGAAAATGGACGGTCGTATACCCACGACGGCGTATACACCAAGGTTGTTGGCAGTTCGGGCGACGCCACCCAGAGGACTCAATACTACGAAGCAAGGGCAGCCCAGGCCTTGAAGGAATTTGATCGGAAATTTAAAGGTCGGGGGAAAGCGGTGCAGATCTTTCCTCTGGGTAATGTTAAGGACAGGTGTGATATGAGATCGGTACAATAGGTACAGATAAGTGTCGGGAGACATTTGTGTTTGACACGCGGTTTATATCTTGTACCTAGCCTCGCTCCGTCTTCAAACCCCCTAATGATCTACTATCCCCTGATCGTGCATAGCAAATCCCAAATAAACCGACCTTGAGCGCACACTATGCATAAAACGACATGATCTTCGCCCCCGGGGGCCTTGATAACGACGAGCTACATGACTTCACGCGACGCCGAAATGCAGGCCGGTGGTGATGTCGCCGTAGCGGGCGTGCAGGTAGTCCTGCGGGGGGCTGTTGCGGGGGCGCCAGGGGCCGACGGCGCCGTAGCGGGGGAGGCGGGCATTGGCGGCCTCGCTGTAGGTGGAGCTGAGGGCCCAGAAGCGGCGGTCGGACTGGCGGGCGTGGGCGGGCGACTCGCGCGGCGTGGCCGAGGTGACGCCGAGGCGGGCCATGTGGCGCCAGAGCCGCGTGAGGATGAAGGCGGTGGCATCGGCGCCCGACGTCCACGAGGCGTCGACGTAGCCGATCATGAAGAAGAGGTTGGGCACGCCCGCCAGCATGGCGCCGTTCCAGCACCGCCGCCCGGCTATCGTCACCGCCGCCCCGTCCACCCGCAGCGGGATGCCCGCCATGAACTCCATGCGCAGCCCCGTCGCCGTCACCAGCACGTCCGCCTCCACCACGGCCAATGTTGGGGGCGCCGCCGCCCCCTTCTCCGCCTTCGGCTCCTCGCGGACCATGAGCCCCGTCTCCGTCACCGTCTCGATGCGGCCCGTGACGACCGAGGCCTTGGCGTCGGGCCCGCGCAGGGCCTCGAAGAAGTCGCCGTCGGGCGAGAGGCAGACGCGCTGCTGCCACGGCGCGTACGCCGGCGTGAAGTGCTTCTCGAGCGGCACCTCGGGCGGAAGCGACTTCTTCATGCCCCTGAGAACGAAGGCCCGGGCGAGCAGCGGGTAGTTTCGGCAGATGAGGACGAATAGGTATTGCGTGAGCATGCGCCGCCAGCGCTCGTACGTGCCGACGGCCCGCGCCGGGAGCAGCTTACCGAGCAGGGGCGGCTGCCGCGATCGGTTGTCCTCAACTACGACATACGACGGGCTGCGCTGCACCATGGTGACGTGCTGCGCCGTCTTGGCCATGTTCGGCACCAGCGTCACGGCCGTGGCGCCGCTGCCGATGACGGCGATCTTCTGCCCCGTGTAGTCGTAGTCCTCGGGCCAGAACTGCGGGTGGATCACCTTGCCCTGGAAGCGCTCGATCCCCGGGATCTCCGTCTTTAGAGGGGTGTTGTAGTCGTAGTACCCCGACCCTAGCACTGCGAAGCGCGATGTATAACGCTTGACGTTGCCCTCGCTCTTGATCTCGACGGTCCACCGCTGCTCCGTCGACGACCAGTCGGCCGACAAAACCTTGTGGCCGAAATTGAGATACTTGCCCAGGCCGTACTTGTCGATGCAGCTCTTCATGTACTTGACGATCAGCGGGCCCTCGGCGATGGGGTGCGTATATGGCCACGGCTCCCAGGAGAAGCCATACGTGTAGAGGTCCGAGTCTGACCGGATACCCGGATATCTGAAGAGGTCCCAAGTACCGCCCACGTCGTTGCGGGCCTCGAAGACGGCAAATTTGAGGGTGGGGAGCTGGGTTTGTAGACGGTAGGCACAATTTATACCCGACACGCCGGCGCCTGTGAGGTGACGGGTTAGTGATTGACGCGTCCGGTCTCCAGGTACGAAGGGGGGATGTTTTCTACCCGCCCGTGAGAGCGCAAGAAGAGGCGGGGGGAAGGTGGGGTGGAGGAAACAGGGCGCAATGGAGGCGGACGACACTCACCTACAATCAACACATCGAAATCGGTATCAGTCAATACCTTCAAATTCTTGCCCGCCATGTTGACGATGGTGTGCATGCAGGCAAGATCTGGCCGGTATGGGTGCTCGAGTGGTCGCCGCTGTTCGGGATACTCGCTGGGTTTCTACGGGTTGCCGAGGTGTCCGGCTTCTTTTAACAGCGAGGCGACGATGCGGACTTGCGTTCCGTACAGCTTTCCGCCCGAGGGGCATGACTGCAACCCCCCCTGAGCGAATGCAGCATCCTGAATAGGCGTACTGCAGCCAGTAAGTAACGTAAGACGTCACTCCAGGTCTCTCCGACAAGCCGTGGCGCGCCGCGCGGCCATGAGTGTGATGAAGCGATCGAACGCGGGCGCGCCCGCTTCGGGTAGCCTGTATGCACATCGTATGTCCCGCATCGATGAGCATCCGTACCGAGGCAGCCCCGCCGCCCTCGATCGGCGTTCGTCGACGGCTGGCTTCCCGTCGGCGCGGGGGGACACACCAGGTGGGGAGGGTGTGGGCTTCACGATATCAGGCGGAGGCGAGACGCTATTGGCAGACACCCGAGGAGGAGACGATACGACCCCATCTTCCGTGCCGGGCGGACATCGGGGCTTTCAGTTCTGCCGCAAGCAAACATTAACTGGTGCATTTCATCACCCTCTAGATATCCCTGTCTGCCAACATCTTGGAGTGGCCGAGTGCGGAAACAGCGGCCCCGTTTTGGGCCGAACCTTTGCGGGGAAATGGATGAGGGGCAGAGGGGGTGATGGGGAAGCGATCTTCACTCCCCTACCCACAGTGCAATGGATCGCCAAAAAAGATCAATCCATCCATGGAGGCATCAGAAGCTGTTCCCCTTGTTAAGCAGCCACTTCAAGATTTCGTGGCTGAATCGCTGACTGTCGAACGAATCGTGCTCTTAGTAGGGAAACCACCTGGGTTTTGAGTGCTTACTGAGATGGGCTGAGGCGGCGCGCGGGTGTGCCGAAGTATTCCAAGATCTCCACTGACTGCGGCCCAATCACTAGCCGCGCAAGACGGGAGCCGCCACTGATGGGTGGACCAATAAGAGTACAGAGATGACGGATATTGGTCATGGAAATTTAGGCCAATCGAGAGTTCATCAGTAAGTCGCGGGGGTGAATGACTAAGAATTGCATTTTCGGTATTAGCTAGGTACCTCTTAGGTGCTAGACAACCGCAGTCTACAAAAAGTGTTCCGAATCGCTCGCATCTCCGTTGTTGCTGTTCCCGGCACCTTACTCAACTTAACCACGACATACCGGCTTCCCGCCTTACCGAGCCCCCACCGCTTCAAGCATCCCTCACTTTCTTCCGGGCAAAGGCGCCGATGCGCGCGGCGACGGCGTGGGCGCTCTTGGTCCAGCCGAGCGAGGGGTAGACCAGGAGGGTGTCGTGCGGAGCGTCGGGCTCGTAGTAGACGTCGACGTCGTTGCCGGCGTCGCGCATCTCGCTGACCCAGCGCGTGCCGTCGATCTCGAGCATCTCGGCCTCGCCGAGGGTGACGAGGAGCGGCACGCCGGCGGCGAACGGGTGGCCGAGGGGCGAGATGTAGGGGTCGGCGACGGCGCAGCCGCGCGCGTAGGCGGCGGCGCCCCAGCGCAGGAAGGACGGCGGCAGGTAGTCGGTCGCGTAGTGCGGGTTGGAGGTGATGCAGACGTCGGGGCCGAGGCAGCCGGCCGGGTTGACCCAGGGCGCGACGAGGACGGCGTTGCGCGGGCGCGGGATGCCGAGGGCGCCGCCGAAGTCGGCAATGTAGCGCAGCAGCGCGACGGCGAGGTTGCCGCCCGCGCTGTCGCCCGCCAGCGTCACGCACTCCGGCGGCACGCCCAGCTCCCGCACGAGGAATAGGTAGCTCGTGAGCGCGTCCTGCAGCGCCCCCGGGAACGGCGTCGGGTCCGGCCGGCATGCGAGCCTGTACGCCGGCGCGAACACGCCCGATACGTCGGCGTGCTCGAGGAGCGCCGCCGCCACCGCGTCCATGTGCGCGTCGCGCCCGTTGCCAATCACGAACGCCCCGCCGTGCAGGTGCAGCACCACGATGGCCCGCGAGTGCTCGTCGTTGGGCGCCTGCATCCGCGGGTACCAAGTGACGCCCACGGGCGCCGGCGCCACCTCCGCCGACGCCTCCAGTGGCCCCGTGTAAAAGGCCGCCGGCGCCGGGGACGCCACGCGGAACCGGTCCTTCTCTTTACCCGGTCGCAGGCTCAGCCCCAGCGGCGTCTCCGTCCGTGATTCCATGTCGACGACGCTGCGCGTCAGCCGTGCCATCAGGCTCTGTCGGAACGTCCACTGCGGGTGCGGTCGGCAGGAACGGAGGGTGTACTTGAGGATCCATAGCGGCAGACGCGCGAGGATGTGTGCGACGCAGTAAAGCTTGAAAAGTGTGCTGAGGGGCTGGTGCGCGAGCACCGATTCCGTCTTGTAAAGGGCCATCGTGACTGACACCAGCGCGGTTCGTGATACGGATGTGTCGGAAGCAGAGGCCAGGTCAGACAGATCCAAATCTTCGTGCACAGAGCGCGGAAACTGGGCAAACCGGCCTTTATGGCCCCTTCGGCCTCTTCGGCCCCTTCGGTTGACAGGTCGCTCTGCTGGCAAACCGCGTCACGGTGAGGTGGTACCGTCATGTTCCGGTCTGAGAAAACGTAGGGTTCACGACCAGCAGAGCATAGAGCGCTCGCGACCTCGGTACGGCTCGGTACTAACGAGCAAGAGGTGACAGGCGAACACGGCGCCTGATCGACCCCAATTGGTCAGACCCCCGTGAACTCTGTCTGATAACACGGCCAGGCGGATCTCCAGCCAATAATAGCCGTTGCGATTTGCGGGGTAGACCGGGGGGTCGAGGGGTTGAGTCTTGAGATGCGGAAAGGAGGAAAAGGAGGACAGGGTTGTGGCTACGGCTTACCCTTCTCTCCACCCTCAGTTCTCCATATGCCCCTGCTCCGCCTGGAACTGCACATGGCTCGCTACAATTTTCGCCAGTCTCTCGTCACGAGAGGCCTTGGCGATGTCGAAAAACAGCCCGAAAGCCCTGCCGTCGACATGCAACGTCGCGCAAAAGCAGTGCGTCGGCCCGGATGGGGGTCGAGCGTGCGTCATGGACCCGCAGAGCGCCGGCACGAGCGCGAGCGCGGCCGATCAACGTCTGTGGGTACCCAGAAAGGATCGACTCGGGGGGGAGGCGGGCGCTAGGGATATCGTATTGTGATGGTGGCATGCGAGGGATGGAAAATGCCAGTGCATAGAGTTTGGTGACATGCCGGGACGCACAGTGACTGCCGTCCCTCATGACTCAGGGCATCGACCGTGCACCCACGACTTGGGAGCTGAGGGACCACACGCAGCAAGTGGGCCTGCGATTTGGGAAACTATAAAACCGCATTGGGCCTGAGTGCCCTATCATTAGAAGAGAATGACTTACGAAAGCCCGCAGTGAAGCCAAAGCTTCGCCAGCACGACAGGGCGCCGTCCCAAACAACTGCACCGTTACACCAGCACCGCTTGATTTTGGCTCTGGACGAATCTGGAATTTGACAAAGACTTTTTTATTGCCTGACGCCATGATATCTAAATTGGCTGCCTTGTGGTGTTCTCAAAATGCACGCCCGTGTCAAGACATGATAACGACCGTCAGTCAATTCCCACCACCGTTGGGGAACACATCGAAATCCGAGAAACCGACAAACGGCCACTTTATGGGATCGAGATGATAATCCTTCCTCCGCGATTTCGGAGTGTAAAGATGAGATAGACCAGATTCTACCATGCTGAGATGGCCTTTGAAGCCATTAGAGCTCATCGATAACTCGGATGTTTCAGATGGGTTTAAGTTCTAGAGTCGCCGCCACCTCGATGAGAGGGTTTCAAAACTGTCTAAGTCTGATGAGCATTCAGCCCTTGGAGTAAGAAATAGCTGTTTTGCACCGCTCCGTATCGTCGACCACTCGAAATCGATGATCCATTTAGTTGTCGGCCATCCGGAATTGTTATTCATCGGCTGAACGAAGGTTCATCTCTTCCTGTTGAATGAGCTACACCAAGCAAGCCATTCCCTCGTGTTCTCCGCAGGATTTCGAACATTGGTCGAAGACAACACACCCGGTCTTAGCGGTGGCAGCCTTTCCAAAACCAGCAAATGACTTGGACGATCTAAAACAAGCTAGCGCCCCCGCCAACGAGCAGAAAAATGGCATGACCGCGAGCTTCCGTGTTCAAAGACCTAATACGGTCTCTCCATGCGGGACATTTTGCTAGATTATATAAAACTGCCATCCATGTTTTCATATGATCGCCATAGATCCAACGACCGCTTCGCCTGAGGTGAGAGAAAAAGGCAAAGGAGCGGAGCCATGACAGCCCAACAACGGGCTATAACCCATCAAAAGATAGTCGACAAGGTTGCCATGCATTTTTTTGCCACCGACGAACTTCCTGACAGACCTCGAAACGATGACACTGTCAAAGGAGCTCAGAAACACCGACTCCCCAACACCATCTCCCGCGGACCAGGCCCGAGCCCGTTGTATATATCCAGAGTGATTGGATGGAGAGAACGAGAACCATGTTCCAGTCATGGTAAAATGGAGGAGACTCCTATAGATATATACCCGAACGACGTGCAGAGAGACCCCAAGAATCCTTGGCACCCGCGGGGGTCGAGCGAACAGACCGCCGAAGTCCGAGAACGAGTGTTGAGGGGCCGCCCGGTCGGATGGAACCGAACAGAAGCGACAACCTGGGGGCTTATTCCTTGATACGAAAAACAAGTCCCGAATGTTCAGGTCCTTGGTCCCACGTGGTGACGGGATTTTAGTCGCCCGCTCGATCCCTGTCGCCATCCGCCAAGCGGCCGCCGAGGTGTGTGCCCTGACTCGCGCGATGCGCACCGTTGGACCCGGGGAGGCAGAAACCTTAATACGCAGCGGGTTGCACCATTGGCTACCAAACCGACGCATAACGAACTCGGTACGGCCGCATCGGCGCGTGCAGGCCTTGGCCACAGTCTGGGTTGGCCCATCAGGGCCGCAGACCACCATCACCAAGAGCGCCGCCGTCGCCCCCGCGTCCAGGTTTCCTGTCCTCCTTCCCCGATCCGGCCCATGCCTCCGGAGGGTAGGCGAGGCCAGCGGCGCCTCTCCTCCTTCCCCTCTCATCGTCGCGTCGGCGCAATTGCCATGCCCCATGCCTGCCCAGCATCGCCTGATTGTTTCCCCAAAATGGCAGGCGCGGAGCCAATGGGTCCGGCGTCCGTCGCTCTGCCTCTGGGCCCCATTACGAACGGGGGAGGTCAGTCCCAGCCCGCCCGCCTGCATCAGGCGGTTCTCCCTCCTCTCCAACCTGGGTGGGGGGAGAGGGGGCGGAGGAGGACCGGGGATGAACACGACGTGCAGTGCGTCGCCCCAAGAGCAAGACGCTCGCCATATAAAGGGATCAAAGCGAAACGGGGGAAGGGAGGTGGGTCTTGAAACCACAATTGCCGGCACGGCGACCAGGTGATGAGGCGACAGGCCCGTGCTTTCTTTTTTCTTTATTTCCTCTCCCTGTTGACCCTTTTGCTTGCTTCGCCCACTGTCGTGAACAATTGGCGCAGACGAGCGGGGCCCAAGAGACGACGCTCGGCTTTCTTCGCGCGCCGGAAGGAAGCCCCCGAGCGAGATTGAAAAAAAACCCACCGCGGCTCTTTTTCCATTGGGGTAGAAGAGGGGCCCGACGGGGGCTGCAAGAAGGAAGATCCGTTCGCTCCCTCCACCCTCCCCGTCGCTTGCTAGCAGGACAGAACTGTCTTCAACTGCTCTCTAGCGCACTTCATGGGAGGAAGCAAACTCAATAAAGCGGGTGGCCGGCCCACAACGCCTATTTTTGGACGAGGGCGTCGCTGCTTCACTCAGATGGCCGCCACCAACCACCCCCCTGGACTGCGATACGGGCTTCCTCCCAATGGGCCGCGTAGGAGGTTACCAAGGTGAGAACCAGTCTCGCTTGATGCCGAGGCACGCCGGGGTGCCAGTGGTCCGAATAATATCACTCGCAAGGTGCGAACGCCTACGTCACTCGGACTGCATCATGAAGCGGCCCGGTTGCGGTTCATTAGGCAATACTCTACGGACGAAGATTCTGTCTCCTACCCGGGCCGGTGCCGAGGCTCTACTCGTGCTTGAAAACCGGCTTGCGCTTCTCGATGAACGCTTTGAGGCCCTCCTGGCAGTCTTCCGTGTCGAACGTGGAATAGTACAGCGCCTTCTCGTGTGTCATACCCATCTCGAGGTTTGTTGAGTCGGCTACGGTGACGGGGTGTCACTTGTCAGCAGCGCTCTTCCCTTCAATCCAGGGCACGTAAGGCTGTCGTGGACTTACCGGTGAGCACCGCCTGCTTTCCGGCCTTGATGACGGGCCCGGAAAGGGACGCGATCTTTTCTGCCAGTGCCAGGGCCTTCTCCAGGACCTGCTCTTTCGGGAACGACCTAGTCACGACGCCCAGACGCTCGAACTCGGCGCCGGTGGCCGAGTCGCCGGTGAGGATGAATTCCATTGCCTGCGCGCATGACCGGGTTAATACGCTGAGTCGCACAGACCGATTCGTCTGCCTTGATCGATCCTCCGTACCTTGTGCTTGCCGAGTGCGCGGGCCAGCCGCTGGGTACCGCCCGCGCCGGGAATGGTCCCAATCTTGACCTCGGGAAGGCCAAAAGTGGCATCGTCGGCGGCATAGATCATGTCGCACTGCCAGGTTAACGGCGTCAGACACGAGTCTCGGCACTTCGGGGGAGTGGGCCACTTACTGCCAAGGCAATCTCGCAACCTCCACCCAGCTGCCGGGGGGATAGCGTCAGTTCCTGTCATCCGCAGGAAACGAAGAAAAGTACTCAAACGGCGCGAATGTCTCGCAGGGGGAGAGATAAGAAAAGAAAAGCGTCCAAACGGTGGGGGGGCGGCAAAGCGACCAGGCGCAGAACAAAGGGGGAGGCGACGTACTGCAATGCCCACGACAGCGGCAATGATGGGCTTGGAAAAGGCAGCGAAGGCGTCGGTGAGGTCCTTGAGAAAGTTGCGCCGGTGGGCAGCGGCGGTAGAGATCTGCACCAGCTCCTTGATGTCCATGCCGGCTGTGGTTGAACGTCGCCCACTGGGTTAGACGGGGTCCCCGGCCGATCGACGAAGGGCTGAACGGAACTCACCGCAGAAGGGACCCTCGGGGCTGCCAGCAATGACAAGGGCGCGCACGTCGTTGTTGGCGTCCAGGGCGCTAAGGGATTGCACGATGGTGCCGATCATGGCCTGGCTGAAGGCGTTGCGCTTGGCGGGCCGGTCCAGCTGCAGGATGGCCACGCCGTTGTCCTGGACGGTGATGCGGATGTCGTCGGTGGAGGCCATGGCTGGTTGTGTGGTCGTGGTCGTGGTCGTGGTGGGTGCCGGTGCGGTTGCTGGTGGCGTGTGGAGGAGTCGGCGTGTACAAGTTACCGGATGGAGTAGCCGTGGTAGGGTGGTGGTGGTGGTGGTGGTGAGAAAATGCGACGACGGGCTTGGAAAGCAACAAACTACCACCATTAAAGTTCAAGGAGGACGGGCTATCACGAAAAAGGGGACAGAGTGTCCGGTGCCGCGCCGACTAGGCGCGTTGGCTTCCAGACGCTCGCGAACCTCTTGATCGGGTCCCCCACAACGGGGCTACCATCAGCTCTGAGGAGCTCAAGGATTTGGGGGGAATGAGAATGCCGCTGCATGTCGCATCGCAACGGGGGCGGATTGGAGCCAGGCGCCTATCACCAGCGCGATAATCATTTCCCCAAATAGCCCCCGTTTCGAACCAAGCTGCCCCTTTGTCGCACGGCAGGTTTCTCGGGAGGACGGGCGGCGCAACGGCGGCGGCTAGATTGACCTCACTCAATGAAGGTCCTCTGGTTACCCGAGGTATGCAGGTAGTGGCCCGTATGGGAGGTAGGACCAGGCAGGTGGCCCAAGTCTTGCCTACCTCAAACAACCTCTGTTAGCTGTGGGGAGGTGTCGGCAGGTACTTTTGAGCCCTTGTGTGCTGCTACGATGTAGCAACGCGTCGTACGTACGATCCCGTACGGGTACGTACACATTGTTTCTTCTTTCCTTCTCATAGCCCCCACCGTGCCTGCTAGTTATGCCCCAAAACGACAGCTGCGTCCGAGCCGCAAATCCACTTGATCCCGTCTCGGGGCTGTTTATTGGTGGGCGGTGGGTACTTCATGGCGGGTGGCGCCTCCACTTGCTTTTCACTGGGCCTGACGCCCGCCTCCCCGCTGGGGGATGTGTGGTCCCTGGTCTTTTTCCTGTTCCTCACTTTCCAGAGCGTTCTCAGGCCCTGTCGGCTCCGAGGGCCATCGTCCCCTGTCTCGTCGTCCAGGCTCGCGAAGGGGAGGAATCCAAGCTTTTGCACGCTGCATTTCATCATAACCACTCAGTCAGAGACAGCCATCCCTGCCAGACCAGAGGTGCCTAGCGCCCAAGTCGCGCCGAGCGAAAGCCTGTTCGCCCTGCGATCCCACGGGGGTGCCGAAACCCTGGCCGTTAGGCCAGCCGCATCTCCGGGCCACACTTGGCCCTCGGCCGATTTACGCGCTCCCGCGGCAGACCTAGCGAGACATCCACCACAACGAGTGCCGATCGGCAACCAGGAGATTTAGGAGCCAACTGGGCCCAACTGGCTGCTGGCGCCCTCAATCTAATCCAAACAGCTCCAATGTTATGTGCCAGCGCAACACCGACCGGTGGGTAGCGCTTTAGCACCACTCATCTCGCGTTTCCTCCACGTCTCCTCCCCATCTCCTTCTCTTTCCTTCTCTCGTGGTAAATTTTTTTTTTTTTTTTTGCACGTGTGCAAGCGCTAAGTGCTTCAATCCGGTTTGCACAGCATATGTAACCTCGTATGGGCCAGCGCCAGGCACCGCTAGCTTGCATAGCGCATCCAACGCTGGGCGGCTTTCACCGTGGCCGCTCAGGCCCCTCAACCTTCCTATAACGGCGCGGGACCGTGGGACCTCGTCCCGAATGCGTCGGCCGGCCAACACCATGGCCCGTTTCCACGCGTGGCTGCGGCCGCCGATGCAGAGCACCCTGGCAGTATGCGGTGCGCTCACCACGAGATGGGCCGGCGGATTGAGATTTTCCATGGCTCCAGAGGGTTGGCGTGTATGATGCAGCGGCGCGGAACAGCTCGGCGCAGTCTGCGTCTTGGCCCTTGTCCATACCATCGACGCCCGCCCCGCCCTTGCTCGTACCAGCATGCCCTTGACTAAGGGATGACAGAGGCCTGACCCATGTTGTTGCGCTGCCCACAGCCGCACTAGCACGGGCAGCCACACAAGCAACCCACTTGTAAGGAGTTCATCCAGGGGTCGAGTTTCTTGGCCAACGCCATGTGGATCGAAGCGGGCGACTTCCGGCAGATTGAAACGGGGATCTAGCCTACGTCGGCCGACGCCCCAGACTCATTGTCTATTTCCGCCCAGACGAAGCGCTGCCTTGAGCCTCTGAACTCTGCCTCGACGTCTAGCATAGCATGCCATGACTCGCCACGGAATATGCGCTGTTCAAGAGCAAAAAGCCCCGAGTCCCGAGGATCCATGCCTCGCCACAAGCCCCTCTGCCCCCACTCGCCACAGCCCTGTTAACACCCGTTGCACGGCAGAAGAGCCATCGGCGGTATGGGCATGCCGGCATTGTGCTTCATCTTGGGGTCATCTCATGCAATATCACCCACTGCGGGACAGCCTCCCGGCCCCGGTTTTTACCGGATCGGGACCGGTTCCCGCCCACGCTCGGCCGGAACTAGACCACTGTCGCCAGAAAACGCACTGGAGGGGAAAAAGCACAGCCGAGGTCACCCAAAAGAGAGGGAAGCAGGACAGGGGTGGTTCTTGAAACGCCCGCCTTGGGGCGCCGTTGGGAGCCACTCTATTCGCGCATCTGGAACCTGACAACACGAGATACCATCTTGGACTCCTCCGTGTTCCCACCCGAGATATGGAGCCATGTTACATCTGAGCGCACCACCGAACGTGGTTGCAATCCTCGCCGGGCGCTCCATTGGGCAGGAGGGTGCCGGATCTGCTTGCTGTAGTCCAAATACGCCGGCGGGCGTCGCCACGCCAGTGAGCGAGCTCCCGAACATGACCCAGCCGTACTGGAGCCCACACACCCACGGATGTACTGCCCTATGGGGGACGGCATCTCATGTGGCCTGGCGGAGAGTTATAAGGACGGGCGAGGTCCATCATCGGGCCCATCCGTTTGTTTTTGGTGTTCCGTGCCGGTTTTTCACTTCTACCCCCTATACGCCATCCCGTTTTTGTTGGCAACGCTGTAGCATTGGGGCTCAGTGACCATGTCGTTCCATTCGATCGAGCGTCTCCCGCCGGGAGACCAGCTCCTTTTCAACCAGTATGGACGCGGGCCGTCCATGCCGCTGGCGCACCGTACGCTCACGGCCGCCTTCGATGCCACGGCCGCCGCTTACCCCTACTCCGCCGCCCTCCGCGAATGCTTCGGTACCTTCCGCGAGATGACCTATAACGAACTTGACTGGCGGTCAAATATGGTGGCCAACTACTTAATACAACAGCATGGACTGCAGCCGCGCCAGCGCGTCGTCTGCGTCTACTCCCGATGCATCGAGATGTGTGTCTTCATTATCGGTGTCCTCAAGGCGGGTTGCCAGTACGTTCCTGTGGACGGCGCCGTCATGGTGGAGGAGAGTCTGCAACACGTCATCCGCGACTCTGAAGCCCCCATCGTCCTCTGCCTGTCGAGCTTCATGGAGAAGGTAGAGCGAAGTATGCCTCTGGATTCGACCGCCCGGATTGTCTCCCTGGATGCTGTCAGCCCCCTCTGGAGGGAAGGCGATATTCGACACCCTGGTGTCGAGGTCAGCCCGCGGGACGGTGCCTACATCATCTACACCTCGGGCACCACGGGCAAGCCCAAGGGCGTCAACGTGCAACACGAAGGCACATGCAACACATTGCTCAACGAGCCAGGCCGGCTTGGTATCAAATGCGGCACCAATGTGGCCTCGATATTGATGCTGGGCTTCGACATGTGTAAGTTGCTTCATATAAACCCCGCCGGCTTACCTGCCTTGGCGGACTCGTGGCGCGCAGGGAGCTGACCTTCCGCAGGCGCCTGGGAAATTTTGGGCACACTTATCAACGGCGGCACCCTGAACATGCGCGGCGCAACCGGGCGTGGTGGTGACAAGGAAGTCTGGGCGGCCTGTCTGTCCCGCGTTGACGTTGTCATCGCAACACCGTCGGCAGCGCAGAAGTACTTCCCGCGGCGCGCCGAGTTCCCCAATATTCAGACCATCACCGTGGGCGGCGAGCCCTGCCCACAGACACTGGCGAATGAGTGGGCACCGCACGTGCGCTTCATCAACTGCTGCGGACCGACCGAGATCTCGATTCTGAACACGGCCCACGAGCACCGGCCCGGCATGAAACTGTCTATCGGCCGGCCCAACCCCAACACCAATGTCTACATCCTGGACGAGGAGCAGCACCCCGTCCGCATTGGCGAGGCCGGCGTTATGTGGGTGGGCGGCCCGGGCGTCAGCATGGGCTACGTCAACATGCCCGAGCTCACGGCGCAGCGCTACCGCCCCGACAAGTTCACGCGCGACGGCCGTATGATGTTCAACACGGGCGATCTGTGCCGGTGGCTGCCCAACGGCGAGATTGAGCCGCTCGGCCGTATCGACGACCAGGTCAAGATCAACGGCGTGCGCATCGAGCTGGATGGCGTTTCCGCTGCCGTTGAGTCCTTCCCGGGCGTGCAGAAGGCCTGCGTGCTCAAGGTCGGCGAGAAGCTGTGGGGGTTCTACTCAGCTTACGAGTTTATTGACGAACAGGAGCTGAAAGAGCACCTCGCGGGTGCGCTCAACCACTACTCGCGCCCAGCTCGCCTCATTCCGATGGCTTCCATGCCTCTGACGCCCGGCGGCAAAATTGACAAGAAGGCGTTGCGCGCCCACGCCGAGAGTGAGCAGCAGAAGCAGGAAGCACAGCAGGAGGCGAAGCCGGTACCCGCACCCATGACCAACCCGCCCGTCTACGTCGCGCCCGAGCAGGAGCGTGTCAAGAAGCTGGAACACGTCGACACGATGGAGAAGGGCCTCGCGATAGTGGAAAGCAACGACAGCGAGCTCGACCTGCAAGGGGAACAGATCGATCTACCGGAGAAGAATGGTTTCCATGGCGGTCGATGGCTGCGTCACAAGGGCCTCAATGCCTACCGCAAGCTGTTCCTGTTCGTTCTCAGCATCAACACCTTCGCATTTCTGGGTATCCTTTACATGTCGCCAAGCGCGGGTCTGCCTCTCGACATGCTCATAAACGGCGTGGCGGCCAACCTTCTCATCTCCATCCTGATCCGCAACGAGTACGTCATCAACTTCATCTTCTGGCTGGCGACGCTCTGGCCCAATACGGCGCCCATGTGGATTCGCCGGCATTTCGCGCGCTGCTATCACCTGGGGGGGCTGCACTCGGGCGCCTCGGTGACGGCGACGCTGTGGTGGATCATCTTCGCGGTGCAGTCGACCATCTACTTTGTGAGACGCGACCCTGACAACCACGTCAACTTGCCCACCCTCGTGCTCACCTTCATCATCCTCGCGTTCCTCGTGCTCATGTTGGTGATGGCGTACCCGCGGGTGCGTATGATGCACCACGACCAGTTTGAGTGGACGCACCGGTTCGCAGGCTGGACAACGCTGGGCCTCGTGTGGGCACACATCGGGGTGGCCAACGCGTCGCTGTCGCCGGAGAAGCCGCTGACCAGCAACCCGGCGCTGTGGATGGTGGCCATCATCTCGTACTCGATCGTGCTGCCTTGGACGCAGCTACGCAAGGTCAACGTGCGGCCGGAACCGCTTTCCAGCCACGCCATCCGCCTGCACTTCGACTACTGCACACCGCCCTGCGGTAAGGGTATCCGGTTGACAACGAAGCCGCTGTCGGACTGGCACGGCTTTGCCACCATCCCGGTACCGGGCCAGGCCGGCTTCTCGTGCGTGGTGTCACGCGCCGGCGACTGGACGGGCTCCATTATCGACAACCCGCCGACGAAGCTGTGGGCTCGCGGCATTCCGGCCTCGGGTGTCTTCCGCATCATGCCCCTGTTCCAGCGCGTGGTCCTGGTGGCGACGGGGTCGGGCATCGGCCCCTGCCTGCCTGTTATTTATGCGCGGCAGGTGCCTCTGCGCGTCTTCTGGTCGACCCCCAACCCCGAGGCAACGTACGGTCGTGAAATAATCGACGGCGTGCTCTCTGCGGACCCGCACGCTGTCATCTGGGACACGCGCAAGAAGGGCCGTCCCAACATGGCGCTCGAGGTCTACCGGCTCTACAAGCAGAGCAACGCCGAGGCTGTGTGCATCATCAGCAACGGCAAGGTCACGAGTAAGCTCATCTATGACCTCGAGTCGCGCGGGGTGCCGGCCTTTGGCCCCGTCTTCGACTCGTAGGCCTCATAACTTCCCCCCGGCCTTTTTCTTTCTCACTCCCACACACATACCTTCTCCCACCGGGGCCAAGTACTTGTATGTGCTTGCTCCGTCCCCTTGGTCCTTGTATACTACGAACTATTTGTGCTTTGAATGGAATTGGCGAAGGTGTTGACGGGACACGGTGGGCAAAAGAGCGAGGGTTTCTTCTTTCGTCTACACTTTGCGCGGGATCAGTCACCCATGACGACCTCCTTCTCTGTACAATAATTTTTATAAAATACCTGCCGCCTTTACCGACCAAATCACATACCGTGCTTCCTTATCCGTATACTCTCGCGTCTGTCCGCTTCCTTGGCTTTTTTGCTCGACAATGCAGTTGTACCCCTGCGGAGCGAGAGTGGTCGTGTGAACGGTACTAAGTCGTGGTCACTAAGCCGCCCACCTCGGATGTAAGTTTTAACGCCAGGTCGTAAAGGTTCGTGGCCCTATTGAAGACCTTTAGGTAGTGATTTAAAAATTCACAGAACTAGTTGACAGCTAGACTGAAAGACGTTATTATTAATGTCGGAGAAGTTTCCGTAATTAATCTGACCCATATGTACCACCCGCCATAGCTGACAAGATAGGTTTTGTAGCGTACGAATATAGGTATGGATTAGAAGGCATCCAGGGAAATGTCCAGGGTAAATAGTTCGTCATACGGAGGAGTGAAGGGTTCCCGGGTTCGGGGCGGGCTTCTCTCTATTTAGTCTTCTTCCACTTTCGTAGTGGAACCCGCCCAGCATGGCGGTAAGACCCGCCTTCTCCCGCCTTCTCCACGATAAATCCCCGGGCCCGGAGTTTTGGCCGACTTTCGCGCGGGGCTGGACTATGCATAGACGGATGGGGCGGGAGGGAGTGGAGGGCCATCGGCTGCATGCAGCCGCTTGCCGCTTCGGGCCGATCCCTGGTCTGGAGTCTCGGCTTTCGGCATCTCTCGCATGAAGGCGATGGGGGTCCTGGCCTGTCGGCCCGGTCGATGGAGGGTGGGGAGCAGAGGAGCGCATCCATTTTTGCCCGGGATCGTCTGTTGCCGCCCCGTACGCGCCTCCGCGGCGCGCCGTCTCCACGGCGCCGTTTTCGGCGACGAGGCGCCGTCCAGCTTGCGTTTTCTCGCGCTTCCCGGGGTTTCTTACAGAAAGGCGGTGCGCGCAATTTCTGCCGTGGATTCGGGAGCTGGTGTGACAGACGGAACCCGGAGCCGCAGAGAGAACCCCCGTACCCGGTTCCAACAGCACTCAGTTGCGTTGTCTGTAGACCAGTCCATACTACTCGGTTACTTGGACGTTGTTCCTCCCGATTGATCCCTGCGCCCAAGTGGTTTTCTCTACTACGTAGCCTTGGCCATGGGACTGCGTCGTGGTGCGTTGTACTAAGCCTATTCCCTCACTTTTCGGGGCCGTTGGGGTGATGAGATGCGACAATCTTGTATCTCGGTCCTTTTGCCTGACCAGGCTGCGATTGTTTCTCCCTGTCTTTTTACCATGCTCATGGTGGGTATTCGCTGCGAGGGCCTGGCCCATGCGTTTTAGCTTCCATGTAGGATCGTTCTCACGGGCACGTACGTCCGTGAATATGTTCTAGAATGGGGACATTGGAAACGCGCAACTTTTTAAAGGTGGGACAAAACTTCAGGTATTGGGTCCTCTGGTGAGGTGTTCTATCACGTGGCGTGTAGATGAGATCTCACATTGGGATCCATGGCTTCAGGTCGCGTCAGTCGACTGGAAAGACAGTTGTATCGAAGCCAGCTGGTCCTTAACGCCGCCAGAATGTGAGTATGATGTGACCATTTTTACAATCACCTGGAGATTGACGTGTCCGGTCTGACACGTATTACAACGGTTGTTTCTCTGCCGGCCATGCAATAGAGACCCACGACGCTATAAACTTCGTCTTTCTCCCCGCCGTCCAATATATTCCTTCTTTCGGGCCTAGAACTCGACAATAAGAGGTCTTGGTACAAACATTGTTGATCCTTACGTTCCATCCGAAAAAGAAACCAGTGCAGAATAATCAGATCTCCATGAATATGTTCTTCTCAATAACAAAAGTACGGCGGCTCAGTTAGCACCCCAAGCATGACCCAGGCCTTCCTGGCAGCCAAATTAATGAATCCCGTAAGGTTCGGCGAGTATCTGGGGCTGAAAATAGGGGAAGGGTCGATAGCTATATGTTTCTGGTCAGGGGAAGGATAGGTCATGCGCGCTTCAACACTTCATCGTGTCCAAATAACTCGTGGCTGTGTCCGTACACAAGGCGGCAATATACGCAGCCCTCCGTGCTTTACGATCAACTTTCGGCACTTCCCGTGATCAATTACAAGGACATTTATCCATCCATGAAGTTTCTACGGACGAGTAGCGTTGGGATGCGTCGGCGTCCGGACTGGCCGGTATCTTCCTTGGGCGATCTCCCGCTCGGCCACTACCATATCAATGCAAAGAGAAGGATGGGCCGATAGTGGCGGTGACATATATTTAGAATCGTACTCGCCAGCACGAAGAATACCCACAAAATGGATTTCACTGCGACCTCTGGAAATCATCCGTTCATTACTCTCAGTCGTTACTCATCTGCGCTACACTGATTTTATTATCATGAAGACATACTTGCTGGCATTATCCTGCTTGACGATATATGTAGCTGGGTACTGAGTGAACATCAGCAGTTGCGATGTAAAAACGGCGGCAAGGTATACACGAACCTTGTTCCGCATTTTCTTACTAAGCTTGCCGTTGAATAGGGCGGTTGCACCAACGGTAAACAGAACGCTTGCGACTATCGAATGCAAAGCTAGCACCTGCGCAAGCTCCCCCTCTCCCCGGCGCACGGAAAATTCTCATCGGAAATCTAGGCCTGCAACCGGGGCGTCTGCAGCATTTTCGAGACTTGATGCGGCATCCATAACCACACTCGGCGAAGACGGAGATGTCGCGCCCTGCCGGCGGGAGAAACCCCGCGTCATCAGCCCCCCGTGAATTGTGACATGTTGCGTTACGGAGATGCAGCAGCCGGGTGCCGGGGCTGGGCTGTCCAACGGTCGACGGAAGGATAAGAGCTATCGGGGCATCCCTCGGCGGTGTCGAATGTGAATAGCGGAGAGGTGGACTTGAATAGAAAGGGGAAAGGAAGAAGACGAGCAGAGGAGGAGGATCTTATGCTGGCAGGCTCATTAAATGTGCATTTTAACGCTGGCCGACTACCACATGTAATAGCACAAATGAAGCCTGCTAATAGCTTTAGCTACGGTTGAAAATTATCCCTACGTGCCTGGAAAAATGCGCATTTTAGTGCTTCCTCACTAGTACCTCGGATTCAGATTATTTTTTGTGTAGGGCAAGTGCGTTTGAGCCGCTGAACTCAAACACTGACGATCGATTAGTCAGTTTCAGTTGTACGCCAAAATGCGCATTTTCCGAGCCGGTTGGGATACTTTTATTTTGGCATAAGTACTCTTTGCCCCCTTGACCTCAACACGTACCTGGTAACTAGTCCAATCAAAAATTCAGCAAAATACTAATCGATGGGCCCGTCGGCATATACCCGTGCGGCGCAAGAGAACAAGATGGATTCCTAACCACCGTGCTGGTTGAGAAATCGTACCTAGGGTTCTCGCGCCCAAAATGACCACAGGCAGGTCTCGGTGTTAAAGGGCAGTAATTTCTGTTCTTCTTTTGACCCTGAGACTAATTTCCTCCTGTCGCAGCTTACATATCCTCCGTCTCTACCAATCTGGTGGTTATGAGGTTCCCGTGTGCTCATTCCCTCGTTTGTCCCCGTCCCGGGGCTGGGCTCTCCCCTGATCAGGTTAGAGTTTGCTCTTACTGCTTGGGATCCGACGGGACTTCCCCTTGCACATTTTTGAACCGTTACTTATTCTATTCCGGAATGGATTGGATCAATGGCGATGGGCTAAAAACTATTACGAACCGTAAAGGAAGAGCGTACCCCACATGATAAAATTAAGCAGGAAACATTGATTTGCACAATAGGCCTATCTGAAGTGATTCAACAGCAAGGCATGAAGATATTGTTTAAATTAAAAGATGGCAGGCTAGGTTACCGGGACCTGGCGACCCCATTCAGATGCTTCTCACAAGCGTGATGCGCCCCTGTCCGGGTGTTATGCCCGCTGTCCGGGTACCAAGCCCCCCCTTCAGGGATGGACCCTCACATGCCGTCGCGGAGCATGGCGTCGACGATGCGGACGTGGCGGATCGCGTTGGTCTCGCTCCACTCGTTGTCGTAGTTGAGGCCGTAGGGCCAGAAGTGGCTGCCGCCGCAGCTGAGGGAGGCGGAGGCGCCGTCGTAGGAGCGCAGCAGGGCATTGGCCTGGGGCCAGTCGCTGGCGGCGCAGCGGCGGTTAAACTCGGCCGTCTGGCCGACGCCGAGCGTGTGGCTGATCTCGTGCATGGCGGTGCGCTCCGTCATGTAGGCGCGGTTCGAGCCGAAGCGGAGGTCGCCGTTGTAGTTGGCCTCGGCCGTCGGCACCCCCGGCGCGTACGCCACCCGTATGTTCTTGGTTGCCTTGCTGCCCGCCGCGTACCGCGCCACCGCCGCTCGCATCGCCGCCTCGATGCGCGTGTACGCGTCCGCCTGGTCCGCCGTCGGGTTCGCCGCCTTGGCCAGGTTCCACGTGATGGCGCCGTGCGCCGCGCTGGCGCACGCGGCCAGGGCTGTCAGGAGGGAGAGACGCATAGTGAAGGAGGATGGTTTGGGCCGGGGCGAGAGGAGGGAGGTAGTGAGTGAGCGACAGCGAGAGGGGGAGGCAGGGAGCGAAACGAGTGAGTGTGGCTGTCGTCGGCAGGGGGCGGGCCGTGAACTCGGAAGCGGGAGAAGCTACTGATGGACGGACCAGAACAAATCCCCGGCGACAATCACGGCCGCGCTTCTCTATATAACCGCGTCGCCGACGACGATCCGGGATGCATGCATGCGTTCCCTCAATCTATACCGCCCCGTACCCCTATCCGCATGACCCGTTAACGGCGGTGCCATGGCCGGGCACCCTTGCAAGACAACTGCCTAATCGGCACGACCGCCCCCGTGGCGGCGCGCCGCCGTGTATATGCAGTCAGGCGCTCTCGGACAATCTCCCTCCGCCGGATCCCCGCTCCTTGGCCCTTCATGCCTTGGACCCGTCGTTGGTGGGATTTCGACTGCCGATCACGACTCCTCCCCACTTCGGTCGCAACACTGCCGGCGCGATGCCACCTCTGCCGGCAGAAGGAGAGAGGCGTTCGGTTCCTGGTGTCGGATACCATCTACCCCCTCCTCTCGGCGCTGCACTTGGTCGGGCCTGGTAACAAAGAAGCTTCCTGTTTCGGGGGGCAGATACGGCCCTGCACCGGCGTTGGGATGGCGTGAATGCGCCGCGGGGGGCCTCGTGGCTTTCGGTGGCTCGGCTGTGCCGCCCGCCAAGAGTGACCCGGGTTTCACGCATGAATCGCTTTGATAACCCACGCGAACAGCGCTGGCCGCATGGACATCTCCCCTGTTAAATCTACCTCCTACGTACACCGTCCTGGTAGGCTGTGGACCTGCACTCGGATTGATAGCTGCTTGGGTACTTTACACGGTAAGTAAGCCACGACGAAAACTGCAAGGCCCACTCACCCACCCCGCCGAGATTTGCTTATCTGGCTTCCATTCCTTTGACCCCTTGCAATTGCTGGACCACTTTATCTCCTGGGACAAGAGTATCGGGGCGCTTCTGCCGGCGGCGTTGAACCATTGACCGATGTTACGTGCCTGCACGTCCCCACGCGCTCTGGATGAAAGGAAACGAAATCCGCATTTCGTCAGACACCTGCCGATAAGCTGCTGGCTATTGCATACTGTATGTGAGGCTGCATCGTCACCCCATCAAGAAATCCCGTGTCCATGGTGTCTGGCCCCAGAACCGGGGGGGGGGGGTTTCTCAACCTAGCCTGCTAGTAATTTGGAGAATACAACCCACGTGTATGGTATTCCTGGGGTAGAAGAAAGCTTGTCGCACTATCAACCCCAGCTAAGTGCAGATCGTGGATACGGATCAAACGGCCAAGGCCTACTACATTTATATTTAAACCGCGGCTTAGCCACAATTCCCCCAAACTCAAAATATCGACGACTGAAATAGCTACAATGCAGAGCTTAAATACCCCAGATCCCGTGGGTCTAAGCCTGCACCACGTGGTAAGAAGTCCGAGAATAGCCGATTGGGCCGCAGCACGAGGTAGAAGGCCAAGCTGAGAAATGCAGATCTGTTGTCATCGGCTTCGGGTCTGGTACACTAATCACCTAGGGAAATAACCTCAGAATAGCGCTCCCTACCAATTACCTAACTAAGTCTTGAAAAGTCGTTCTCCGGTCGGACAATAAGAGAATCTTGCGAACAAGCAGTGGGTAGCATGCGAAAGACGACAATAGACGCTGACAGCGCTGTTTGGCAGATGTCCTTCTCGTACACGGCGGTCCCCTCATTTCGGAATTGCTGACATGGAACACCGCGCAGTCTATGCCTCTGGTTGACTGACTCATTACAGGCTTGTCCTCGGCAAGTTCCCAACACACTGTGCTAATGTAGCGGTTAGTTTAAATGGCAACAGCCACTAAACTTGCGGGGACATGATCACCCATCGACTGCGCGGACTATTCTAAGCACGCAGCTTGTGGAAAAACCCAACATGCTCTATCTGCTGTCCAATACCGACCGAGGTGTACTCATTATAAGATTCGACCTGGGGTCCGGTTCAAGTGGTGTTGTCTGTCTTCACGGCGTAGAATAGACGTGACGTCAGTACAGGTGTCACTCCGGCCTTCCCCAAGGATTCGCACAGGCTCGGAAGCTATTGCCCTGTGCTCATGGTAGGTCAAGTGAGGCGGAATACCCGCGCCCGGCCAAGGAACGAGAACTGAAATCCGCAGCAACGCCCGTGGCCCAGCGACCCAATGAAAAGTAAACGACACGGTCCCTACTGAAGGTCAAGCCAAAGCAGAGGGCTGCGGCTTCCAGCGGCCACCAAATCACGACACACGGGACAACCCAGTACTGGTTTTCAGTCAGAAGTAGATCGCCGACGCACTGTAGAGGGCTTCGAAACCATGCCCGCCGAGTGTTTCTACCCCACGCTGCAGTCAAGACCCTCAAGCCCCTTACTAAAAAGCCTCCCTTCTCCAGCAACGGGATCCCAGGATCAGTAAGTAAAAGTCCCAATACCCCTGCCTGACTATCCCCGCGCCATCGAATTGTGACGCCGCGCCCCGCGAGCGGCCCGGTCCAGATGGGCTGTCAGCCCCGCCGGCGCAGCTGAAGCGGGCCTTACGAGCGCCAAAGTCCACATCATTTCGGCACGGGCGGCATGGTGTCAATTTCCGACTCGGAGGTGTCAGCCGTGGCGAGGGTAAGTTCTCGGGACCCCAAACGAAGGCCCAGCCATTCCTTCCGCGACTTCGATGGGCATCCAAGGCCCGGCGCGCGTTCGGCCTCCCAGAAGGCGACGGAATGTACGAGCGCTGCCGTAACCCCCAGGCGGTTGAACGGTGGGATGGTAACAAGCAAGTGGCACTTGCGCCCGCCCGACTCACCTCGGTCCTGTGCTACTCGTATTCCCGTTCACATCTCCCCGCAACACGACCTTTGCTCCTCCGTCCCTCTCAAATCTGGTCCGGTATAAGTTCTGCAATCCACGTTGGCGTATATATTCTCACTTCCAAATATGTCAAGCTTTATTTATACTTGTATACGTCGTCTAGTCTCGTTATAAACCTCCTCGGGTGTCAGTCGACTCCTTAATTCACATATCTTAGCACCGCTCTCTCAGGTGCCCCTCGTCTCTTCTCCGCTGCATCAACCCATAAAGCTGGGATTATTGTAGCCAGATCAGCAAGCTGCGCAATTAGCTATGAGGGTCCTATTGCAGACCACACATCCGCCACCGCTCAACAGCGTCACGGTGGGTGGGTGCGGCTTTTACAAACCTCCAGGAACCTAGCCTCTCTGCATTCTTCACATCCTTTGAGATTTTAAAATTCTCAAGGACATACACAGCGTTCTGCAATATCATTTTACCTACCTCTTTGGCTAAGTAAGCACGAACTTCCCGTGATGCTTTTCTCTGCAGTTTAAACACTGCCACCCCTTGCGGAACCCCGAGTTATGTTACTTTTCCGCTTCTTAAAGCAGTGTAGCGCAAGTCCTGCTTTCGGAATCGATCGAACATACCAAGAAATTTGAACATATCGCCATTTAAGAGACTTGATATCACCCGCTGATCCGATTTGGAGAATGTTGTCAGGGAAAACGGGGCGCCTAAATTGGGTTACGAATAGCCGTTACCCAGGTCCCGGAGGGCCTTTTGCCCTATGCAGTCTGCAACGTCAAAATCATTCGTTCCTATGAGGTACTTCACATTCAGTGGGACCAGTTTCCAGAACATTACTCATGAGCGGGGGCCGTGCCCGGTCACTGCGGTCATGCCGCCGATGGGACCCATCTTGGCTGGTGCGCTACCAAGGAACTGCCGGCAAGGGGAGGTCGGCGACGGAGATCGCGGGTGAGAATCCATTAGCGGGAGGGATTTCTCGAGGCCACCAAGAAGTGGTAAGAAGATGGCTTTAGCGATAAATCGAGCTACGCCGTCCACGCCGCGAGGCTTTTTCACTTCTGACACCGCGTGCTGGTCACAGAAAAGTCTGCTGACAGAGACTGGTGGCGCTGTTGCCGCGATTTTAATATGTTACATTTGCTTCGTAAAATTCGGCGGCGCATGCCACGGGCCCGATAACCAAGAAAGGGGCCAAGGCCGATGTGCTCCTCTGGAACGGGGCCATGTTGACGAAGCGTTCCTCCAGGCGCCACCCCCACCGGAACCAAAGCACGTACACCGATGAGGAGGATTCCGGTTACCAAACAACGGCCCGGATCCGTTCCGGCCAGGGGAAGTAACTGGGTAATAACGGGGCCCAGACAGATGCTGGTCCCTAGATCAAGTGATTCTTCAGGCCGTCACGGTGCTAATCCGGTGCTAATCCGGTGCCATGTAGTAGCGCCGGTCGTGGGGTAGTAGCAAGCTGTCAAATATGCCTGAAATTTCAACAAGGCCGCTTTGATGCATGGATTATTGAGTGGGGATGGGACGCAGAATCAAAGAGGCCGGCTATGGCACACTCACCCGAGCGTTGCGTGGGTTATCTGGGAGACCCAGAGATGGCAGAAAGTGCAAATGGTGCGTTCGGGAGGGATGCTTAGCCCAGCTGGACTCCGGTCGAGCGGCAAGACGGTGGGGGTCGGCCCGGACAGGAGTGGCAACGACTAGGAGCCCTCGCCACGAGCTGAACTTGCGAAGGCTTCAGGCGAGGGGCCGCCCTTACATCGATCTGGGCGGGCGCTTTTGACCCCATCGTGTTGCAGCCCACGCCCCACCTGCGTTTGACTACAAATTGCTGACCGAGGACTTTTCGCCGCATCTTCCATGCTGTAGACCCCCTCGACAAACTCTCGGAAGCGTGGCCTGCGGCGTTACCCGGGCTTTTCAACACAGGGCCAGCCTCGACAACTCCCGGACGCGCGCCGACCAAGACGCACGAGGCCGACGCCAGCACAGCAGGACCATGTTGACACGCAGCAAGGTCAACCAAGGGAGACGTTCCGTTCCTCTCCCCCATTCGCCGGGAGGGGGATGGCCCCAGGGATCCACGGCCGAGGCAGACGGTGGCCCCTTTGACCTGCCCGTTCTGTCGAACGCCCAGACGCTTAGCTGGGACCGCGACGACGAGATGGACAGATGTTTTCAAGCGTCCGCGGACTATGCGAGCGCATCCTCGCTGGCCGTGGCCGTTGAGGGGCCGTCCCTGTTGCCATTGGACGAAGCGGGATTCCATCTCGACACCGCAGGTGAGCGACCCGAGTTTCTTCTCCTGCCCCGACCCATCGTCGCCTGGGTGTCGACCAGTCGGATAAATGCCAGATTGCCGCGGGTGCATTTTCGACGTGACATTGGAAAGCCATGAAGCCGTGGGAACGCTTGTTGCTGCGTTCTGTCCAGGATGACTCGCAGACAAATGACGCCAAACTGGATCACGTCATGGAGCAAATAAAGGCGTGATCCCCCGGTTCCGCTTTTGAACCGCCCCGACCCATGGGGCTCCCCGACGTCCAAGTTGCTTTTCCCCACCGACAGCATTACCTGCCATCGTGTATCGGGGCCGTTAGAACTCTCCCGAATCGCCAAGTTAACGGTTCGATGAGAAGAGGCCCGGAATCCTTTTTTGTTGCTCCCATGTTTCCGCGCCATCACCATCTAACACCATGAACCGCCCAGGCAGACTCGACTACTCAGCACCCGGCGTCATCACGGGCCACGGACACCAGCATGAATTCCTCCCGATCCATCTAGACCCGGCCCTTACCGACGCGACCGTCACGGGTGCTCCCCCGCCGCCGCCGCCCCCACCGTCCACTGCTTGGCAGATCCCCAACTATGGCGGCGGGGGCGGGAGCGGCGGCGGCATCGCCCCGGCCCCTTCCCTTCATCTGGCTGGCGGCAGCCGGCGTGCGAGCTTCGACCCGGTCCCCATGCGCGCATCGGTGGCGGCGGCAGCGGCCGAGGAGGACAAGCGGCGGCGGAACACAGTGGCCAGCGCCCGGTTCCGCGTCAAGAAAAAGGCGCGCGAGCAGGCCCTCGAGGCGCGCGAGAAGGACCTGAGCGTGCGGGTGGGCCAGCTGCGGAAACGCATCGCCGACCTCGAGACGGAAAACAAATGGCTCCGTGAGCTCCTCCTCGCCAAGAAGGACATCGGCGCCGCCGACGCGCAGGGCCGCGTGCTGGCCCAGCTCGAGGCCGCCCTGAAGGAGCTGCGCGAGACGGTATCGGACGACGACGACGACAGCCGAGGTGACCAGCGAAGCGGTAGTGAGAACACGTACCCCGATGCGACATCCTAGTGAGGCATGCTCGTCTTTCTGCGTTGGGCGGTTGGTAGTGCTCCTGGTGAGACGTTGCTATAATACTTCGGGTTTTCTGTGTGACTGGACGGATTTGTGACGAGCGTATTTGGGTCTCGTGGGCCGTATTGGCCTTGTTAAGGGAATCGACGTTTCTTTTTGCCGGCATGGCGCTCTGGCTGCTGTCACCTCATGGGCCGACAGTCACATGCCATGGCCCATCCTTTTTTCCGTTTGTGTTTTGGTGAAGCCCGGTTTTACGTAGTATGCTTTTGGGCCAAGCTTGTGCTGCCATACGTGCCTTGCGATTCTGCAGTGTTCGTGTGTTTTTCAAATCTGTGCTGCCTTGTCAAACTGGTTCCTGGTGGCCGTGTATACACTCTTTCGCGGCGATTTTTAACCCTTGGTCAACTGTGGTAGGTTATACTGAAAGTCTGTTTTACCTGGATGGTTACACGTCGGTGGCAGATTTCGACGACCGAGAGGGTTAATACAAACTTGTGGACCGGAACCACAACCTGGATCTGGTATGAAGTCCCACTTGGGAGCGCTGCTGCAGGTGTGGGCTTGTGTTAGGCTGGAGATGGAAAGCGCCGCGGGTACCACAGGGATTATTATTATTATTATTATTATTCTTACACCTAGCGACCTATTTAGGCCATGAGGACCCCCTGCGCATCTTAGCCTAGGAAAACCGTTCCGGGCAACCGTCCGGCCGGGTGAAAAACCTAGGTTCCGCTGCGTCGTACCGCTTCTATCTACTCTTTGACCTGCCATACCGAGATCGGGCTCAGCGCGCCCGCTTCCTAGCTGATAAGTTGATTCGCTAGCTGGAACATGTCCAGCCTTCCGGAGCGGAGTAGCCATCTCGCGATAATTCCTGCTTTTCCTGGGGTGTCGAGCATCCTATCCGTGTCTATCGGTCCTCCTAGAGCTTGGACGAGATGCTCTCGTCTTTCTCTTTCCCGTGGGCAGAAAACGAGGATATGCCGGACGGTCTCCCTGCCCTGACCGCAGACGCACCAGGGGCTGTCGAAGCCTGGGACCCTGCGTTTAAAGAGGAAGTCTCGCAGCCCAATCTTGCCAGTCCTCGCTTGAACGAGGATGGAGCTCTCGGCCTTATGGAGTCCCTTATGGAGCTTGAGGACGTGCTTGTCTGGCGGCATCTTAGTTGCTGCCGGGGTTCGTGCTGTTCGATTTTGCTACGCTTGTTGCCATCTTTGAAGCCAGTCTCTCTCCTCAGCCTTATGTGCTGAGTCTCCAGCTAGCTATTCGTCTAGCCACCTCTTACGATCGGGAGCGTCGGGGCCTTTTAATCTGCGCCGGCGAGTCGGTCTTGTTAGGATCCATCTAGCTGCGCTATCGCACCTTGCTTGGATGAGTGATGCGATACGCGGCTGTTGGAGCCTCTCTTCCGATGCCGCCACCCTTCTGTTGAGCCACGTGTTTAAGGGGGACACGTAAGCTTCCGTTTCTAGTACTGCGTTAGCCGTGGCTTTGAAAGCTCCTGTGACCTTTCGGAGGCACTCTGTCTGGACGTCGTTAAGTGCCTTAGCTCTATTTTTCGAGATCTGGCGGTGCCACTTTAAAGCTCCATAGCCTATCGCAGACCGTACGACGGCTGTATAGACTTGGCGGGCTCGCTGGAGGGACGCGCCCCATGTCGAGCCGGCTATCCGGTCTAGAGCATAGACCTGCGTCGCCATCTTCTTCGATATCGACTGGATGTGGACGTCCCAGAGGAGACGTCTATCCACGTGGACCCCGAGGACGCGGCAGGAGTCTTCTGGTTCGATTTCGTGGCCTTCTAAGGCTATTTTCATGTCCGGACCTTTCCGTCTTCGAGAGAAGTGGACTAGGTGATATTTCTGGACTGCGAAGGTCATGCCGTGGCTGACTGCCCATTCCTTGCAGATCCTGTGAGCGGCTTCCAGCCGCTCGCAGGTCTGCTCGGGGTCTAAACCGAAGCCCACGAGGTTCGTGTCGTCTGCGAAGGCTATAGTAGCTATCCCTGGTACGGCGCGGAGAGCCTTATAGAGACCGGCTGTATAGAGACAGAAGAGGATAGGCGATAGGGGTGAGCCCTGCGGGACGCCTGCCGGAACTGGGATCTCGTCCGATTCCTGGCCGTCGAAGAGCAGTGTGGTGGATCGGTTAGAGAGGAAGCTGCGTATCCAGTTAATGGTCCATATAGGTACTCGGAGCGCTCGTAGGTTGCCGAGGAGTCTATCGTGGTCAACGGAGTCGAAAGCACCCGAGATATCTAGCGATAGGAGAGTCGCAGCGCCTCCATGCTTCCAGGCTGTGCGGACTAGGTCCGTTAGCAACCGTAAGGCTGTTTCCGTGGAGCGGCCTTTCCGGTTGCCCATCTGTTCGTCCGGGAGCAGTCCGTTCTCTTCGGCAAAGCTAGCTAGCCGTTGCGCTAGTAGGCTCTCGATTGCTTTCCCTATAGTGTTGAGCAGCGCGATAGGTCTCCATCCGCTAGCTTGGTGGTACTCGTTTGGCTGCTTTCCTGGCTTCCGGAGGATAACGGTGACTGCTTTACGGAACGCTCTTGGATAGTATCCTATATGCCAGCACGCTTCCGCTAGGGAGGCCAAGGCCTGGAAGAGGGGCTTTCCTAGGCGTTTAAGAAATCCGTTCGGAAGCTAGTCTGGTCCAGGTGCCTTCCACTGGCCTGCCTTAGTAAGGACGTCTTGGACGTGTTCTGCTGTCACCTTGCCGTCCATATCGAGAGGCGCTGCGAGCCGGTTCGTTGTTCGGAAGCCGGTGTACGTAGCCTTAGGGAGGGGATAGAACCTCTCTCGGAAGGCCTCTGTTTTCTCCTTATGGGTCGTTGCTTCGCCTCGCGGTGTGTAGAGCGTAGGGACAGCTGGAGGTAGCGGTGGCGCGGCTCCTTCGGTTCTGGCCCATCTCGCGATGTTCCAGACGCCAGCTGGCTGGCTAGAGGCCTCGTGAAGCATGCCTCTCCAGGTTGCTGTCTTTGCGGTGCGGATCGTTTTCTTTTTCGTAAGGGATGCTTGCCGAAGGGCTCGCCAGGCTGCGTCTGTCCTATCGGATAGCTATGCTCGCTGGGCTCGTCTCTCCTCCTCTATAGCTCTTTTTATATCGTGGTTCCACCAGGCCTTGCCTCTCCCCTTAGAGTGGCGGAGGGGGGCAACTAGGTCGGCTATCCGTGTTAGCTCCTTAGTTAACGTCTCAGTGTAGCTATCGATTTCTTCTGGTGTCTCGAGTTGCCCTGGCTGTGGTAGGTATGCCGCCTCTGCCTTCACCTGGTCGTAGTCAGCTGTTTTCCAGCTGCGTCGTAGCCTGTCTTGGCGGTCTATACGGGGTCCAGCCACGCGTATCACCTGAGGGAGGTGATCGGATCCTGCGTATAGTGCGTATCCGTCATAGGCGACCCGGAGATCGTCTGTGGCCCAGGCTAGGTCGATCGTAGAGTCTGCGCATCCTTTTCGTGTCCATGTTGGTGTTCCAGGGGGTGTGATCAGCTGGAGTCTCCAGGATTCTGCTAGCTGGAGCAGCTTATCAGCTGCCCTATGGGGTCGGACGTTGTATCCTCCCCAGACGGGGTGGTGGACGTTGAAGTCTCCCACAAGGACTGTTCGTCTTAGCTGGGGTTCGTTATGGAGGGCTTCGATAGCGGGTAGGTCCGATCTGCTGGTGGACCCAGGGGGAGGCGAGTATATGCAGATAACCGTTATGGGACCGTCTGGTAGTTGGATTGTAATACGACACCTATCTGGCTGCGCCTCGTATGTCAACTGCGCTGGGGTGTACTTCTTGTTAATATAGATGCATGCCCTACCTCCCTCAGTTGCGTAGAGTAGGTAGTATAGAGAGGATCTCGGGCAGTAGGTGGTCGGCATATTTGGGTTTCGCCAGGGCTCTTGGATAGCTAGGACGTCGTACTCTTCGGAGATGGCATCGACTACCGGGATCTGTGCTTTCTTGCTTTTCTGCGTGTTCCAGTGTAGGATCCTTAGCGCTGTCATGGTCGAGCGTGGATGCTATTTAATGTTGGCTCCGGTGTTTCGATGTCCATGTCGTCTATCTCTTCGTGGGTTCTGCTACGGGCTCTGCCAGTGCTTCTAGTACGGTAGCTGGTTGCTCGACGCTTCCGCGGCTGTACTGTCTGCCAATTTTCAGCTGTTGGCTTAAGGTGTTCTTGCGAGGGCAGTGCGAATCCCTTCGGTCTCGTAACATAAGCAGCCTTGGCGATCTGGACCTGCTCCTGGCGGACTGGACATTCCTTAGACCACGCGGTGTGTGGTCCTCGGCATGCTGGACAGCAATATCGGCTCTGATTCTCCGTTTCCGGGCATTCTTTTTCCTCGTGCTTAGTCGAGGAGCAGAGCCCGCATCGTCGTGCATGGCGGCAGACTCGGGCAATGTGTCCATATCGATAGCAGCGGTAACACTGCTTAAGCTGCGCTCCTTCAGCGAAAGGCTCGCATGGATAATAGCCATACTGCCAGATGAGGCCGTCTCGGCATAGTTGTTCTGCTTGTTGGACCGTGGCGACTGCGATATATAGAGTTGTGACCTTTCTCTATGGCTTCCTTGTTGATACCGTGGGCCACCACTAGGATCTTTCTCTTCTGGATAGAGGCATTCTCTCCGAAGGCCTCGGCAGTCCAGTCTAGGTCGGCTTCTAGGGCTTGTTTTTCCGCCGCTGTCTTGCATGTGATGGCGTAGTCTCCGCTAGGGAGCTTGCGTGCTGCTACTGCTGCCTCTCTCCCTGCGGCGGCGTTGACCTTGCGAACGATCTCTGCGTAGGTGCGTCCTTCTGTCTCTGTGGCCTTAATGGTGATCTCTCGTTCCTGACGGGGAGGAAGCGCCTTAGCTATCTGAGGGGCTCTAGGTAAGGGAGCGGCGGTTATAGCGGTGGTAGCAGCAGCGTATGTCTTAGGGGCCTTGATATCCTTATGGATAGCCTGGAGCGTGTTCTCGATGGCATCGATGCGTCTCTCGATGCTAGTCTGGCTATCTGGTTCCTTAGCTGCCGCCTCTAGGACCGGGATGGCGGCTTGTATGGCTGCAACCAGGGTCGCAACGTCGGAATCACCAGCTAAGAAGCGTCTGAGGCTGATTACGGTGCTGCGAATGGCTTCTGGACTGCGTCCAGGTGCCGTGTTGCTGCTTGGCGATGGTGTTCTTGAGTCCGGAGGTGACGGCTCGGGGGGTGGGGCGGGCCTATGGCGGCTCCCGCCACCCGCGCTTTGCCTCGGGGGTGGTGAATCGACCATTTCTAGGCTAAATGAAGCCCTAGGAACAGTTTCCGGGCTATCCGGTAGCTTATAGAGTCGCGGTTGTGAAGTTATCGCTGTGTGGGGTCGGTTTCGAAAAGGTTTTTCACTACCACAGGGATTAATATTGTGGCTAGAAGGTGCCGCCGGACTTTCCGATATACACCCACATACTGAAGGGGCGCATCTCCAATGTTGGCTTCATCCCACATTCCAACAGCGCCCAGAGTATTTTTTAGGGTGGTGGGAATGGACTGATGTTGTCGCGTCCAAAGCGCGCGGCATTGGAAAAACCCAGGTGTCCAACCGGCTCACAAATGTGCAGGACGCGAAGGAATCAGACTGAGCTGCCCGCAACGTGGTCGGGTTAGTCAAGCGCCGTGGGGTTGAAGTTGCACATACAGTATCGTCACGGGACTAAAGTGGCTCGCCCGCCCAATTGGAGGCGTTCCGAAGTGGCTACTGCAGCCTTCAGCTTGAATAAAGTATATCTATTGTCGAAATCTCGATGCCACGCGGCTGATTGGCCCTGCCGCGATGATCATGGACCGAAACGTTCATGTGGGGACGCGGGTGTACCCTCGCGTGTGGAAGAGCGTGGGAGAAGGGCCGAGGAGGCATCGCATGGAAAGCCATTGATGGCTGCCGTGCATCTGGCCGGTAATCCCCTGCGAACGCGGGGCGCACGGCAGCGCGGGAGGCTGCAGCGGGATGTAATCAACATAATGGGCAAGTTGAAAACCCCGCGATTTGAAGGTATGCATACCCAAGTAGATTGGATGGGTATGGGGAGATGCTTGCTTGGGGTGTCTCGCTTATATTAATCGCCTCTTTTGCTTCCCAACCCTCGAGTCTTAGCCTCCTGTATGATGCCTGCCTAGGCGGTGGTATTCAAGCCTGGCCCAGGCAGGCAAATACGTTCCACGAAGGATCCCGACGTGGTCAATGGATCGGCGGGTGGCAGTGCCCGCGATAACCTTGGCTTTGGCGTTTGCGAGAAGAAAATCGCGGCCTTGGACTTGACCAGAAAAGCAAGGTTGCAGGTCATGCCCCTCTACTTATACGCGACGATTGAGTCATGAGCCGTCCCCGGAGCAGAAGAAATACGGCGGAGAGAGAGGGGTTAGTGGCCGCAGCTGCTCGTGGGAGGTCATCCGAGGACAAGCGGGAGGTTGCCGAGAATGGAAGCCAAGCAGCTTGAGGACATCCACCCACCCCTACCTAATGTACTTCGGTAGGTCATGACTGAGGGGAAGGGGTGATCCAAGTTGGAGAAGCTGCAAGTGCCCATCACAGTTCTGTCTATTTGAGGAGGCTCGGCAAAAACCTTGGGTACCACCCATCCATCATGGCGTCCATCTGGGGATCGTTGCCCCGCTCGGAAGCTGTGAACCACTCAGCTTGCTTCGTTTTCCGCTCCGTCGGTAGGGATGGCGACGATCCACTCTGGGCTGTCATAGAAACACAGGCGGCGAGCGCGCATTTGGAGGCTCACTCGCGTGGGCGCGTGCGTGGGCGTGGGCGTGGTCCAGACAGGATGCGGCTCTGCCAACGCCGGCCTCGTTAGCCTCGTTGGGCTCCCAGTGCCATTTCACAGGTGGGGGGATGCATGCTTCCATTTCCTTTCCAGGCGGATGGACGGGACGGTTCGCCGGGCTAGGAAAACCCTGTGTTTGTTTCGTGGGATCTGCCCACGGCGCTCCGGATGCAGCCGACAAGGATGGGGGTCCGCAAGGGCGCTGGCAAGATTGAACCAGGGGATGCCAAGCACCGTCTTCTCTGGGGCGGGCAATCAATCTGGTACGCTGCGGCTCTGCTGTAATCTGCTAAGCACCAACGTGCCCATAACCCCCTCCGGCGCGCGCGCGCTTGTGTGCTTTGCCTCCCCTTTTTCAGCGGGCCTTCTACTGAGTAGGGGCGTTGGTGGGCACTGGCCAAGACCTCGTGGCGCCGCCGTCCCATTTCGGTCCCGGTACGAAGCCCCGTCAGATGAGACGCCAAGGGCCTTGGCCGCAATCAACTTGCTGCGGCGTCTGCCGTCGTGCCCGTCACCACTTCGACCACAACCGCCTGCCTTTTGCCCGATGCGGCCATTATGCTCCTGGCGCCAACCGCCACACACCGTTGGTTGAGGCGAGCGCCGGCTGGAGGTCGGCATTGGCAACGCCCAGAACGCTGCCGGTGGGGTCATAATGGATGTGAGGAACAGACCCGTACCGGAGGTACGATGGGAGTGAATGTGCTCCAGCTTCCAGGACCGCCACTTCCGAGCAGGGAAGCCAGCGGAAGAATATTCCCCAGCCGACGGATCTGTATAAGATGGACGGCTTCGCTGTCGATATACACATCTTAGAACTCTCTCTCCACAACGCACCACCCACCTTCACTTCTTTCCTCCACGTTCTTTATCAGACTCGCTCCGGCCGGGCTTCGACGATCTTGCTGATCCTTCCACTCTCTTTCACCCCATCGCCACCCCCTCTTTCACCATCATCACCATGAAGGCTACCGCCAGCATCGCCCTCGGCCTGCTCGCCTCGCCCCTCGTGCAGGCCCACTACATCTTCTCCCAGGTCATCCACAACGGCAAGGCCGTCGGTGGCGACTACACGTACATCCGCAAGAACAGCAACTCGTACATGCCCTCCTTCACCAACGACGTCGTCAACTCGCCCAACCTGCGCTGCAACTCGGGCGCCACGGCCGGCTCCGCCAAGACTCTCGAGGTCGCCGCCGGCGACAAGATCGGCTTCAAGCTCTGGTTCAACGAGCTCATCGAGCACCCCGGCCCCGGCTTCGTCTACATGTCGCGCGCCCCCAACGACAACGTCAACACCTACGACGGTTCCGGCGACTGGTTCAAGGTCTTCGAGACGGGCCTGTGCGGCGGCAAGGCCAGCCAGGACACGGCCTGGTGCACCTGGCAGAAGGACCGCATCGAGTACACCATCCCCAAGGACTTGCCTTCGGGTGAGTACCTCGTGCGTGTCGAGCACATCGCCATCCACGAAAGCCACGTCGGAAAGGCCCAGTTTTACCATGAATGTGCCCAGCTGAAGGTCACTGGCGGCGGCAACGGCACCCCTGGGCCCCTGGCCAAGATTCCCGGCATCTACAAGGCCACCGATGCCGGCATTGCCTACAACAAGTGGACCAACAACCCTGCTCCCTACACCATGCCCGGCCCCAAGGTCTGGGCCGCCGGCAGCAGCTCCGGCGGCGGCAGCAGCGCCGCGCCCGCCCCTGCCCCTGAGGCCGCACCCGCCCCCGTCGAGGAGGCTGCCCCTAGCCCCCCGGCCGGCGGAGCCCCCGCCGCCGCCGGTGCCGCCTTGTGGGCCCAGTGCGGCGGTGGCAGCGGCTACACCGGCACCAAGACGTGCGCTCAGGGCACCTGCCAGCAGATGAACCCCTGGTACAGCCAGTGCCGCCCTTAGGCGTTTTCTTCCTCTGCCTCCTCGCCCCCTGATCGGTCCCTCGAGTATTCGATTTTCGTTCGCCCTGGTCGGCTCTGAGTGGTGTCGGGCCCTGGAAGGCTCTCGAGGCGGCGGCCCCCATTCCCCCTTTCTCCTGGGAGCGGGCTGCCCTTCTTTCAGTTGTACATATATATATATATAAACCTGGGTGTTGTCGTATACTACGCGCGCCGTACACATTTAGAATTCGTACATTTCCACCCACGTTTGCGAATGCTCCCATCGTGCCGTGATCGCGTCGGTTTGCTGTTCTCGCTGCCGCAATATGCATAGGTTAGGTCCGTGCCTACTAGATCCCTGGAAGTGGATAATTCGGGAGTAAGTCATGAAGAGAGAGATAGAGAGAGAGAAAGGGAGGAAGAAAAATTGAGAAAACGCGAGAAAGAGAGAAAGAAAGATATAGAGAAAGGGTTGCCCACATATGCGGAAAGGGCTCACAATCGATAACGCCGGCATCCTCGGGAATCCGTAGGGGCTGACGTATCAGAAATCCAACCTCTAGGATCTTGTCCAAGCGGGAACACATGTCACGGCAGAACAGGGGGGAGGGGGTGTGGTTCGGAAATGGCAACCGAGAAACGCCCAAGTTCTCCCAAAACCTCTATGACTTCCAGGAGGGCCGATAGAAGAAGCGGCCAAGGATGGTCAGGGGTCGAAGCAGGAGATAGGGCGGAATACAAGGCGGGCGATATTCCCCGGCCCCCTCCCCAAGGGATCGTGGCTGCAATTTTACCTCACGAAGCACGCAGCCCTGGAGGTTATTGTGAACAGATCCGCTCGCCGAGCCTCAGCCTTCCATCAAATCCCGCCCAGCATGCTATCACGGGGGAAGACCGAGGAGAAGCGATGATGCGGCGGGGAGGACTCGCAGGATTGGGGCATTAATCACAAAATGATTTCCGCCACACTTGACAAAGGCATCCTACCTAAGCCGCCCCGAAGCGCCATCTCGACCTTTCGGGTGCGTGATCGGTTGGAAGCGAAATACGCATCCCAAGTCCTAGGGGAGGAAACACGGTGAGAGGGCACGCACGTTCTCGACGGGTTTGCGTATCCCAACCCGGACCAAGAGCAGCCCTGACACTCGCGTTTTTACCCTGTAGTCGTTTATGTCTCGCAAGTCCGGGTCTTCCACATTCTCCGTGTCCGGTGCTGGAGTATCCACGTTTGTAGCCCGGCCTCGAGCATAAGGGCTGTTCGAGGTGTGAGGGAGGTAGTGTATGAGGGACTGCGTGTGGAGACTAAGAGCAATAGAATTCCTAGTTACCTCCTAGATAAGCACCTGTATGAAATAGTACTGTACGAGTATCTCCCCGCTGGAGCCGGTCTCGTCCAGTTGGGTGCTGATTTGAGCGGCGTATGGCTGATCGAATGTTGGGAGATAACCTGAGCAGGTCACACCTATCTTGAGTAGTCCTGCCGACCTGACTTACGCTCCACTACCAGAATACTTGAACTCCAATCCGCGAAGTGGACTTGATTGAAGTCGAAGTCATTGAAGCCTACTTGAAGTCGAGGTAAATGAAGCTTATGACCGTGACCACATCTGCCTTATTCGCAGTACAGTAGTTACCCTATGCAGCTATTAATATCGGCACCAGGCGGCGATTGCTGGGGCGAGTCAACCACTTGATGACGACACAATTTGTGGGCCATAAAGCAAATTGTTTTACGAAACAAATAAACGCAACTCAAAATGTCTCGTTGCCCCTGCTGATGGGATTCCAATTTTTTGACCTATTCCAGCCCCATCGGACAGCTACTCGTTCAACAATTGGCACAGGAGAGTCAGGTTACTTTGTTCATAGATTCATTACGTTCATAACCGTATGAGGCCACTTATGAATGATGCCTAATATGACATCGCTCATCCCATTCCGTACGCTGAAAAGCAAAGTGTAATGATGCCAGAAAATGCCCCGGTCTTCGGACCGTTGGGACGCAAGCGTAGGCGCGGCCGCGGGGGCCCTAGTGCTCACTGGCGACGGTCTCGGCGCTCTCGGGGAGGCGCTCCTCGGCCGGGGGGTGGAAGTCAACCTTGGACTTGGCGCCCTTAACGACGCCCTCGGGCAGGTCGGCGCCCTTCTGGCGGACGGGGTCGGGGCCGCCGTTGGCGCCGACGCCCTCTAGGCCCGAGCGCTCCTTCTTTCTCTTCCACTTGCCGTCCTTGTGCAACTCCCTACCAGTCTGTCCATGGAGCGGCCGGCCGTAGCCCTGGTGCACGTCAGCCGACGTCGCGCCGCCCAGCGTCTCCTCCGTCGCCGTCGAGCCCACGCCCTCCTGCGTCGGCACCTCACCCTCGGGCCGCGGCTGGAACGTCGCCTCGGCGGGCGCCGAGCCGGCCGGCACCGCCGTCGCGTGGAACTCAGGCTTTGCGTCGTTGCCCACCAGCACGCCGGGCGCGTGGCCGTTGGTCATCATGGGCTCAGAAGGGGGCACGCGGCTGGAGAACTGGGGAAGGGGTTTCCATGTTAGCAGGTGCGGGGGATTGGTGGGGATGAACAAGGGCATGTATTGCTAACCTCTTCGTGCTTGGCCTCCATGGACTCGGCGTTCCTGGTAGCAGACATGGTGTTTAGGTTGATATTTGGTGTTACTCGATAGGCTGGTCGCAACAGGCGATGATAGTAGGACCGGGATGGGCGAGTTGCGTAGCTGATTAGAAAGCGGGATGTGATGAAAGATGGGTGAATGAATAAATGGAAGAGGTGTGCGCGGTGCCTCTCGTGTTCAAATACCCGGCTCTGGGCTGTTTTTCAAGTCATGGAACTCATCACGGGATGATGTCAAGGCATTGCACCACCCCTCGATGAGGGCGCGGCCAAGGGACGCTTGTGACATCATGAATGTGCAAACTCGACGCCTTTGTCAGACACGGGCGGGCACAGAATGGCATTTTTGGACAGGAACAGACATAAAGCCTTTGACCGCGTTACGATAGTGCAAAAAGGACTGGCGGTGCTGGACGCGATCAGCTTGATATTGTGGAGCTGTGATATCAGTATGGCCGCCATAGGACTCATATGATTTCATGACCGGAGCTTTTGGAGCGGAGGACAGCAGCTGCACGACGAGCACCCGCCTGCGGCTCGCGGTAGTTTTTTTGGGGGGGGAGGGTAGCAGGGGAGGTGGGGATTGGCTCTCGCGTTTCCTCCCTCTGTAGCTCTCTCTCCTATCGAAGCCAACAACCGAATACCAGGAGCACATACGGGACGGACAGTCAGCCGATGGAGAGCGGTCCGAAGCCATCCACTCCGAATCACTTTGTACTGACGGGTAGGCCCCCACCGCGGCTGAGGTCTATCCCCAGAACCCCCTCCCCTCAGCCTCACCATCGAGGCTCGTCCCGCCCGGCCAGAAACCATGTTAGCTTCCGGGGCGGCCGCCAGACACGAAAAGGGCAGTGCCATGTCCCCGGATGGGGGCATCGAGATGGATCCCCTGCGGTTGCGTGGCTGGTGGTGGCTGTGATAGACGTCAGCCCTTTTGTGGCGGCGTGTACCCACTTAGGTTTGTCAGTCATCGCTGGCCTATCGTACGAGGACGACTGGGAGGGGATAGTCAAGAGAGTAAAAAGTGCCAAGAAAAGAGCCTGCAACCAGTCCGCGCCGTCTCAACACTCGGCCGGCCCAGCAACACAATAGTCAGGCCATGTTATTGACGTTCCGAGCGCCGCTTCAACCGCGGGCGGGTGTTTGTATCTACCTCGGGTAGACAGCCCGCAAAGGCAATATTTGTCCATACGCGCGTCGAGGGTGGGCGGGCGCTGCAAAGGCTGCAGCCAACAAAAGCCTCCATGGTGGCACCACGCACATGGTCCCGTTTCGGAGTGCGCATAGCGCCCGGGGCGGAAGCCTCCCCCCCAAAAAGCAGCCGCACGAGGCCGCCCCCTCGGGCCCGTATTCGAGATGCGGTGGCCTACGGAAGCCCCATTTGGAAAACACGGAGATGCAGCCGGCACCCTCAGTCAGACGAATGGGACTGCCGGGCCGTGAGCAATGTCAGCATCCTCCAGATTATTTCCTCGCTCGTGCTACGGAGTGTAAACCAGGTGGAGGATTGGCCCACTAAGTCAGGCGGTGGATGGGCGTGGCCCGTGCCTGGCCCGCACGATGGATACTACGGAGTAGCATGGAAGCAGATGGGAAAAATAGAATCAAGGTCAGCCAGGAACCAGGGTGATGATGTAATGGCGCCAACAGGCTGGTTTCGTATACAACGAGCCCCGTTCTTTTAACGTTGACGATAAGAGATTGCGGTTTCGTACAAGCAGAGACGGGGCAGGGCCAGGAGAGCCGTGGTGCGGGTGCAAAAAGCATGCGCGCGCGCGCGCGCCTGCCGAACCATGCAGGGTCAACAGGGGCCGACGAGGCCGCGAGGCACACACGAGGGACGGTGGGATGAGTCGTCGCATACCTTTTGCCCCGTGGCACCGTCCATGGATTTTCCGAGGGACTGCCTCCCTACCAGACGTCCCGCCCACACGACGGCCCAACGGTACGGATTACTGCATGTATGACGTTTCCATGGCCAGCCGCTGCTGGATGGGCACGGGCATCCTGCTAGATCCCGATCGCGTCCTGAGACCGACCTGGTCTGGTCTGACCAAACCGGATTTACGTGATTGCCCTGGCGCCGAGGCTTGCGAGGGAGTGGGAGGGAGGGAGCCGGACTGGTAACAGGAACCGCCTACTTCCAACGGATAGGTGGCCAGAAGGGAGGGGCCCTGACGGTACGAAGCAGCCCTGGTCGCATCGACTGCCTGCAGCGCATGCTCGTCCGGGCGCGCCCCGGCTAATAATACTTGTACGCAGTACATAACAGTATCACGGCAGGGATGTCGCTCAAGTGAACGCGGTGGACGGGGGTTGGATGCCCGGTGAACCACCCCGAGTCAGCCAGTTTACTGTGACCAGCCTGCTTTGCGCTCCCCTTGGCCGGGCCAGCACCCGCCCACCGGTCCAAAGTCAGGGCCCGGAACTCCTGGTGGTCTGAACCCCCCAAGTGCTGCCGTCATGCTCAGAAGCTGGGAGCTGGGACGGGCCCCGGTTGCGGTTGTTATTAAGCCAACCACACGACGGTCGTGTCAAGCTTTGCGCGCAAGCCTGTCTGATCGACAGGCAGGCTAAGCCCTGTTTAACGCACGAGTTGGCTTGGTGGCTGTTTTCTTTTGGTCTCCCGTGCGCTCCAGACGCCAACAAAGAGCGATGCGCAGCAAGTGCAAAGAGGGGAGCCGCCGCCAAAGGTTGTGAAGGTCCGTGGCGACAAAAGAAGTGCAGATGGGACGCGACGCACCACGCATGCGGACAAGGGAAAAGGGACCAAGGGCCGCTGGTTCATGGCCGTTGAGGCTGCATACGACGTCGACAAGGACAGGTCGTGGCAGGCAGCCAATGAGGCCCCTTCGGCAACACAGATGCGAACCAATTCGGGAGCCGGCTTGCTCATTTCCCGCACCTCCCGGCCAAGGCTGGATCGCGGCGGTATGGATGTTTATTAGCCGCAACGGTACCTAAAGATAAGATGGATGGGAAGGAAGCAGCCGTGTACTATGCTGCCGGTGAGTCGGAAGCAGGCAGGGACAGCATTGGCTTTAATTACCGATGGAGGCAAATGCAACGGCAGAATGCAACCGCGCCCGGCGGCCTGCTGTTTCTTCACAACAGAACCCTCGTCTCCTCTTCCCTGGTTTGACCGATAGGCAAGCAAGTAACTAGAGAGTTGGCGAGAAAGAAAGAGAGATAGCTGAGTGGGGCCGCGTGGCTGGTTGGATGGTGTTTTCGGTGTTTCCCTCTCTTGCCAGGTCCAAGGGGGTGTACACGCGGGGGGTTGGGCGACTAGTCGCGCAGATCAAAAGCGCCGATTACGGTTTTTGCCGCTCTCGCAGTCGCCTTTTTGGGGCCGAGGCAAGATGCTAAATGGGTTGCGGGCCTGGAGGGGAAACCCCATGCTATGTATGTACGAGCAGGCCCTCGATTGACTGGCTGGAAGCGGTGCTGGTGCGTGACGATCGGCTCTCCAAGCGCTGGCGGCGGGGTGGGTTTGCAAGTAATCGAGAAGGCTGGTTGCCCCGAGTAGCACTGGCTTCAGGAACCGAACCAGTCTGGCGACAGGCCGACCCCTCGTGTCGCCCCAGCCAGCCCGAAACGGCAGCTGAACAACAAAACAATACGAACTGTAGATTCGACCGAACAAGAAGGGAACTGCACTGCCGCCCCTCCCCATGTCTTTCTTCGTATCTCCAACCCACCCCCCTTTGTGCTCGCGCCCTGCATCTTCCCGCCCCATCGCCGTGTTCATTCCGTCGACACCCCGTTGTTGCCTGGTGGCTTGCTCGTCTTTGTCGACCGACCGGCACTGCTGCGGCAGGGAACACCCATTTTCGGCTGCGTCTGTGTTTGCGCTGTACGTACGAGTAGAGGTACTACCTGGCTTTGCTTAGGTTTGCTGCATAAGGCAGTTATTGCATTGCAGGGCGCAGGCCACATCGTCCCTCCGCACTTCCCATCACATTCGCGCACCGACCGAGACGCAACCACCGGGGTCCCTCCTACTGCCGCCTGGCTGTGGTGGTTGTTTCGCTGCTGGCTGAGTCGATCCGGGCGAGGGCAAAGGACGTAGATGACGCTTTGCATCGCTTCCTCGCATCCCAACCCGAGCCTCGTTCGTCGTACCCCAGTTCCGGCGCCCGCATGAAACCGAGCCGGTGCGGCCCTGCCCGTCTTCGGCGTTTCCAGCCAGATTCGAGAAGCCAGCCTGCAGCTTGTCGCGCGACCCTCCAGTAATATATCCTGTCTCGGTCAAACCGCACTCCATTCCGTGCGCTCTAAGTATCGCCGACGGCCGTCTCACCATTTCTCCCAGCGGCACAGCCGTCGAGCAGGTGGGACCTACGACGACGACAACGGCGGCAGCGACGAGGGAGGAAAGAGAAAGAGAGAGAGAGGGAGGCCAGACGAGAAAGGGTGGTTCGTTTGTCCCTCGTGTGGGCGCGACGTCACTATCGGGCGGGCGTTCCCAGTGGCCGCCAAGAAGCAAATCACCGTGGAGGCAACACCCATTCCCCGGGGAAATCCATCCAAACCCATCGTCTCGCAAACCCCCCCACACCGAGTCTCACTGCACGGGCAGGCCATCGCATCGAGCGAACAACGCGCATTGCCCGTCTCGTTTCCCGTCACGATATTGGCCTAGGTCATCGCTACCCACGCTCGGGTCTGTGTTGCTGTCTCAGAGCCGCTCTATCCAGGGCAACCCACCAGGCGCTCCACTGCTCGAGTCGGCCCATCCAGCCATCCCTACCCAGAACCTGCCCTTCCTTCCCAGATTTGCGCCCGCTAGGCCAGGCCCGTCCGCCAGTCAGGCTCGCCAGGCGTGCCAGGTTTGGGTCCGTCTTCTCTCGCCCTTCCGACCCACTGGTGGGGGGGTGTTTCTGACAGCAAGCCGATGATGGACCGTCGCTACTCGTTTGATTCCGACAGGGGCGAAGCCGCCCCCTTGGACGGCCCATACGCCAACCATTCCTCATCCCGGGGCTACTACCCACCACCGGCGCATTCGTCGCCCCGTCGCAACCACCACCAGCAACAAAATCGGGACCGATCGCAGCCACGCTACTACAGCGACGACCCTCCCGCTCTCGCGCCCTCCCACCGTGAACCTCCATCCCGAACCACCGCCAACAACCGTCCCGGTGGCCATTCCGATTCTTCCTTTGGTCGCCTGAGAGACGAGAGACGCCGCAGTCGCGGGTACGAAGACGCGTCTTTTGCTGGAGGTTCGGGTGCCGTCGCACGAGGGCCCCACGTCACCGTCGATTCAATTCCGGACCCGCCGCAGCCGCCGCCGCACCGCGAAAACAACACCACCACCGCCGGGCATCCAGCCCGCACCCGCCGTCGCCAATCCAAAAACCCCGACACCCTGGGCGCTGCCGCCGCAGGTGCTCTGACTGGCATTGCCGCCGGCGCAGCCGACCACCACGTGCGGGAGAGCGCACAACACGCAACCATGAGAGGACCGCCAGAAGGATATGGCCAGCAGGGCTACAACCCTTCCTATGAATCATCACAGACCTCGGGCTCCCACCAATCGCCGTACGAGAACCCCCAGTACGGCTACAACCACGGTTATGACCCGAGCTACGAGCAGGGCTTCATGCCGTCCCCCAATCTGCGTCCCGACGGCGGACCCTACCACGATGGCTCGCCCAGCCTGCCGCCCATGAGCGCCGTGGCCAACCCGTCGGGGCGGAGTACGCCGGTAAGGAGCACACACAGCTTCGCCAGTGACCCCTTTCGGGACCCTCACGGCGGCGCGTACGGCCAACGCCTTGCCCCCGGCATGGGCCAGGTCAATCCCAATGACATTATGGATGACGGCGATGACGGCCTGGAGTACCGACGATCGGCCCGGAATAGCATGTTGAGCATGGGGAACTCGAGTGACCGCGGCCGCAGCGCCGCCGGAGCCGCCGCCGGCGGGGCCGCCGCTGGCGGTGTCATGGGCGGCCTGATGAACAAGAACCGGGCCAGCTACGGACCCGTCAACACGACGACGGCGCCGTACCAAGGACCCGGTATTAGCGACATCGACTTGGGCGAGCAGGCCGCGCGCCACAAGGAGCAGTCGGTATGGGCGCAGAAAGAAGCCCGGAGCCGAAAACGGAGGAAGATCGCCCTGATGGCGCTGATTGCCATCCTCGTCATCGGCGGTATCGCGGGCGGTGTCATTGGTGGCATCCTGACCAACGAGCGGGAAAGGGAAGGCCCCCTTGGCGGCGGAACAAGCGGCCAGACGGCGAGCGACGACATCTCCAAGAACGGCGACCTGGACATCAACTCCAAGGAGATCAAAGCCCTGCTGAACAACAAGGACCTGCACAAAGTGTTCCCCGGCGTCGACTACACCCCCTTGAATACGCAATTTCCCGACTGTATCGACAATCCGCCCTCGCAGAACAACATCACGCGTGATGTGGCGGTGCTCAGCCAGCTGACCAACACGATCCGCCTGTACGGCACCGACTGCAACCAGACGCAAATGACGATCCACGCCCTGCGGCAGCTCAAGATGGACCAGGACATCAAGATCTGGATGGGCGTCTGGCAAGATAACAACAAGACCACCAACGCCCGGCAGCTGAGTCAGATGTGGGACATTTTGGACGAGTATGGCGACAAGCCCTTCAAGGGTCTCATCGTCGCCAACGAGATCTTGTTCCGCGAGCAGATGACGACGTCGGAGCTCGGTGACCTGCTCTCCGAGGTCCGCACCAACCTGACGAGCAAGGGCATGAAGCTCCCCGTGGCGACCAGCGATCTGGGCGACAAGTGGACGGCGGAGCTTGCCAAGGTGTCCGACTACGTCATGGCCAACATCCATCCCTTCTTCGGCGGTATCAACGCCAAGGACGCGGCGAGCTGGACCAACAACTTCTGGACCGTCAACAACGGACCCTATTTCAAGAGCGACGTCTCGCACAACGTCATTTCCGAGATCGGCTGGCCATCGCAGGGCGGCACCGACTGCGGCACCGACAAGGTCACGGACTGCCCCAACGCGTCGGTGGCGGGCATCCCCGAGATGAACCGCCTGATGGAGGATTGGGTGTGCGGCGCCATGGCGAACGGCACCAACTACTTCTGGTTCGAGATGTTTGACGAGCCGTGGAAGATCTCCTTCAACACAAAGGGCAAGGAGTGGGAAGACCACTGGGGTCTCATGACGGTGAACCGCGAGCTGAAGAAGGGCGTCAAGATCCCCGACTGCGGCGGCAAGACGGTCGGCCCTGCATAGGTTGGCCGGGCGGACGAGGGGAGAGTGGGCGTAATGCAGCCGAGGCGCAGCCGGGGCAGCTGAAATATTTAGCGAGGCGGGCATCTTGCAACGGCGTTGCTGTCGTGTAGAGTTCTGGTCTTTATGCTTTTTTGTTTCTTCGGAGTTTTCTGGAAGAAGCCACACTTCGCATCCACAGTGATGGTCTTTAGGGATTCATGTCGACTTGCTGTATGATATTTTTTTCTTGTGTCCTCTTTTTCTCCCATTGCTCTTCTCTTCGTTGGCCCCTCCTTCTCATGTCGCAAAGGGCAACCGATATACTCACCTTATATTTACCAAGGTTTGGCAACCGGGTTTCGACTGGGGAGGGGGAGGAGGAAGCGGGCAAAACGAGGGCAACGACGAAGATGGGAAACGAAACCACGTGTGTGGGGGGGGGGTGGCTGGAGGCGTCAAGGAATCGAGGAGAGCGAGAATATAGTTGGTCGGAGGAGAGGGGGCCCGGAAACATGGTGGGCGAAGAGAAGCGCGTGTGCGTGTTGCTTTGCGAAATGACAGTCATCCGATTCCCGCGTGTTTATGCGTTTGCCCGCGGCGTTTCTTTTGGTCTCTTTTGAATTTCTCTGCTCCCCTCGCGCCAACCCACTGTCTCCTTGAATGGAGCAAAGCGGGTAGATGGCACTCGCCCTTTGGTTGTTTGTTAAATCGGTGGTGGCGGTGATGGCCGTGGTGGCGGTCGTGGGTAAAAATCCCCAGGGCTGGTTTAAGGAGGAGAAGCGGTAATTACCCGACGGGTTTCGTGGGACCTCACGGCATTAGCATTCACGAGAAACAGAGACGACTTTGAGAACCTCCCCAGTGCTTCTTAGAACCAGTTCTTCGTCTCGACATTGCCTGTGTATTGTGGATGTTTGGGAGACGCGGGGGTCCATGTCAAACGGGCGAGGGGAGGGTGTAGGGGTAAAGGGAAGGTCCCAGGTCGAGCTACTCGAAGGCAGCAGCATGATGCAACAACCGACCCGAGAGCCCGAGCCGGAGGGAGTCCTGGTTGGGGGAACGAGGATAAGCTGCGTCTTCTGTGGAAGCACGCCGCTATTACCCGTCTTCTTGGGAAGGATAGTATAGAATAAGGGGGGCAAACGTCTGGTTTCCCTGTGTATAGCGGTCTGGACCCCCAGTACTTCTGGTTGAAAAGTGTTCATCTTCTTGGGGAGGGAATGGGGGCCAGCCTCGGACGGGCACGGTCTTGCCCATGGCGTAATGGGCAGAGCCGACTGAGATAGAGTTGTGTTGTTAGGGGTTGAGCTTAGCTATCACTACCTTACATAACGACGCAGTTGGGGGCTACGGGTACTTTCTTCTCGAAACACTCAAACACATCACTCCGGGTCCTTCTTATGCCGCGAAGAAACTTAGGAATCGGGATTGTCGTGGCAACGTCCTGCCTGCCTCCGTTCTTCTTCTTTGCGCAGACGGAGAAAGACACCCGGGACAAAGCAGTACTCCACTGGCAAAAGGTCTTCTTACCACGGGTCCCTTTTTCCCCATCTGTGCGCGGCGCGGCGGAGAAGGAGAAGACATGCCAGAACTCCCGGGAAACGTGCCTGCCCCCGCGGGCGTCACGGCGTCGGAAAGCAGCTGGGGAAAGGGGGAAGATGTGGGGACGACGCACCGGCGGGCACACGAAATAATGGGGAGCAAAACGGGGGTTAGGCTCGTAGTGTGGAAGAGTGCTTAAGTGGGACAGGCAGAGTTGCGGCACGGGGCCTAAGGGCGAACGACGACGAGGTAGATCAGTAGTACCGTGGGCTGGAGGGGATGGAGCGACGGCGCATGATTCATCAAGCTGTCGTTGGCCTGGCTATTGCTGGGCACTGCTTCTTTGGGACTTGCTTGCTACGGCCTGTCACTCTTACTCCTAACATCTGTAACCGTCCCAAGTCTGCCCGAATTCCACCCTCATGGCTGTGCCGTTACGCAAAAAAGAGGATGGCTTTTCTGCAACCCGATTACGTGACGACGATACGCAACGTCCGTTGTCCTTGCCGCCAAGCTTGAAGGCGATGGCCAGAGAGACAAAAGAACGACCCGTATGTTGGAATTTCGTCCTGCCTGCGAACAAAGTTCAGCCAGCAGAGGAAAAGCCTCACGCTAGCCAGTAGCCCTTGTACGAAATATGTTCCCTCGGCTCTGCGCGAGATTTGTCATGAAATGGTAGTACAATGGGGTCAAAAATGCCGCTCCGGGGCAGGGCAGTTGGTCCCCCAGCGGTTCTGATGTAAGATGGCTTCTAGCGCCCTCGCACCAAGAAAACATCATTGGTTCAAGTCCTGAATTCCGGGGACCCGCAAAGTGCATCGACGGTTCCAAAAGTGTATTTACTCCGGATGTCAGAGAAAAGCGGGAATGGTCGAAAGCTTGCACCTACCGTCACCGCACGATATGACTTGCCAGGTTACATGGCGCATTGCATCACCGGCCCGAGGGGGTTGTACCGGCAGATGCATCTTCGGGGAACATGACAGGGGTGCACCCAGACACGACCTCGCGGGGCGCGCCCGGCAGTTGGACCTCGAGGCTTTAAACGGTGTTGGCGTGAGGCAGCCCAACGGCCATGGGCGGCGGCGGATCGTTGGTGTTGTTCCCCTCACGACCTTGGGCATTCCAGGGACGTCCCCCTCATGACCCGTAAGGCACCGGATCCCTGCGATCGGGCTGGGCAGTCAGGCGTTCAGGCCGCCAGCCAGCTAGACCAACCGGAACCCTGCCGCTCCACCCCCCCAGTTTACCAGGTTTCGTGATAAGGTGGCCGAGATGGGGACCGATCGGGGACCTTCAGCCGGGGCGGTTCAATCGCATCAGACCCGTTCGTTTTGCTTGCTCTTGCGCCGTATGGCAGCGGTGGCAGGAGAAATACGCAAGAGCGATCGAGAAAAGGGTGCTGATGTCTTTCGCCCCCTGGCTCGCGAGGGGCGTGTTTGCTACACCCCGGCTCTCGCCTGTCCGCTAGACGACGACCCCGGACCCTGGAAGCGCAGTGACTGGCGACGATATGGGCACCCAACGAGAACGTCTGGAGCCGGCCGTACGAATGCCCGGCCGCATTCGTTACGCAAACGACTACACGTGCAACCCGTCGCTGCGCCACCACGAGCGTCACGGTCCGAGTCGGGGCAGATGCATGGCAAAACCTCAGCCACGGCGGACCAGCTCTGACGGCATGGGCGGGTCTCGAGTTTGACAGCGGTAGTCGAAAAAGAAGAAGCAAAACGCATACGTAGGCTGCGCGGGTGCCCCGGCGAGAATTCGACAGGGCAGAGAGAGTATTGAGGCAGTGAATGGGGTGCCAGGATCAGGGGGCGGTGGCGTGGTCCAGATCATGCATAACTGCCAACCCCGGTACCCGGTTCGACGACCCCCGACCATTTTCTGGTTGTATTGTTGGTCACGGCCTTGGCACTCCTTTCGGCTGATGTAGCGATCGGATTGCGGCTTCTTCTTCGTATTCTTTAGACGAGCCCTCGCAAGCCTTCTGGCCACCGCGGGCTGACCTGTGTTTGTCTGCTTGTATGCTTTTCGCTGGGTTGAAGAATGACGCCGGGTACGACGGCCAGGGGCGGCATTCGCTGAGTTCTATTCCTTCGTCATTAATACAGCCTCTCTTTGGAAGACGAGAAGCCAAAGACCCATCCATCGTCCGAGGCCTCGGTCGCGCCAACGCGGGTGTCCGCTTGCCAACGGACACTCGGCCGACGGCCAGGGTCGTCACTGACACCGAGAGGCCCATGTGTGCACAGCCTCTCTTTCCCTTGCCCGGATCGTTCGGGCGTCATGCCGTCCCCCTTCTTACAGCTCACCCTCGCTGCCGTCGGCTGGGCGCGCCATCTGCCGCGTGATGTGTCGGTCGTGGACGCACTCGAGGCCCGCCAGCAGCCGGCGACGGCGCCGCGGATCGACCTCAAGCTGGCCGGGTCCAACCTGACGTACCTCGCGTCGGTCGAAATCGGAACCCCGGGCCGGGCCTTCGACCTAGAAGTGTCGACCAGCGCCGACTGGACGTGGGTGCCGGCCCAAGACGACGCCGGCTGCGATGGCGGCGCCTGCACGCACGGAACCTGTAAGGAAGCTTCCCGTCGTGCCCCGATGGCCGTCTGCCCTGCTTCCCGCGCGCGAGGGCGCATGTGGCTGACTTCTGTATCCGCTATCAGACGATGTGAAGGCATCCTCGTCGGCCGTCGAGGTCGCCGACGAGACGCTGGCCGTGGTGGACGAGAACGGCGCCGGGGTTGCGGGCCAAAACTTCAACGATACCTGGCTGATTGGAGGCACCACGGCGGTCAAGTCCTTCTCCTTCGCGGCTGGAACCAGCGCACAGAGGACCTTCGGAAGCCTCGGTTTGGGAGGGGCCAGAAAGGCACTTGCCAACTCGACGTCGCTCGTCACCTCGTTGGCGGCGGCCGGTCTATCCGCCACGAGCGCTTACAGCCTGTGGCTCGGCAGCTTGAGTACTTCCGCCCCCTCCTTCCACCGTCCTGCACACTTGCTCCCCTTCTCCACCATCTTGGCCAAGTGAGTGGCTGACTGTAAATGTCACGCGCCAGCCGACAAGACCGGCTCGCTGCTGTTTGGTGGTATCGACACCTCCAAGTTCCGGGACACCCTGACGCGGCTCCCAACCCACCCTCTGCAGCTGGACGCCACCACCAACGGGGCGCTGGGCATTGAGCTGACGTCTGTCACGGCGTCGAGCCCGTCGGGCGACGATGTGCTGCCCTTCGGGACGACGCCCCTCCTCGTCGAGTTGCGCCTCGGCACGAGCCTCATCACACTGCCCGACGACCTCGTCGAAGGCATCTGGGCTGAGACGGGCGCCAAAGCCGCCGCCGCGGCGCCACGAACGGCGCAGATTCCCTGCCAGATGGGCAACAGCCCGGGCCTCCTCTCCTTCAAGTTCGCCAGCAGCCCGAGGATCGACGTTTCCATGTCGTCCCTCGTGCTGCCCAACGATCTCGAACCCGCGAGCGCTACCACCGCCCTCTTCAACGTGTCGGAGGACGTGCTCTGCCAGTTCGCCGTTGCGAAGGGGGGTGCCACTTTCGGGCTTGGAGAGGCTTTCTTGCGCTCGGCATGTAAGTGCGCACACACTCACACACCCCGTAAACCCACGGGTCCCGCTTGGTCACCGTGGCGAAATACGACGGTCCGTGGAGGAACGGCGTCGAAACCTTTTATGCGCTTGCTGACGTGAGCTGGCCCACTAGATGCTGTGTTCGACCAAGACAACACCGAGGTCGGCATCGCGCAGTCGAATCCGGAGCCCACATCCTCCTATGTGATCCAATTTCCTAGCAGCGGTGCCTTCATCCCCCTGGCCACCCCGGCCCCGGACACCACCAGCCCCTACCCGACGGTGGTCGCCTCGGCCTCGACCACGCCACTGGCTACCTATTTGGCCGCTAAGGGCTTCCAGAAGTTCAACCAGACGGTGGCAGCGGCTGCCAAACCTGCGCCGACGGGCGCGTTGACGGCGGGCGTGGCGGCAGGGGTGATCCTCGGCGTCGTCGCCGTGCTCCTCGGCCACGCCGCGTGGCGGATTGGGGTGGCGAAGAAGCCGATTCCGTTGCTCGGGTTCGTGCCCGGCGTCCGCCACCGCGTGCCGCGGGCCTGGTTCGACCGCGACGCGGCGGAGCTCGAGACCAAGGCGGCCCGGCCCGCCGCCGAGGCCGTCGGCTTCCCCTGGACGCTGGGCCCCCCGGGCGGCTGGAACGAGCTCGAGCCGCGGACGCGGCCGACGGAGCTCGAGGGCGACTCTGCGTCCGGCCCGGGCCCCTGCCGCCCGGGCCCCCTCGTCGGGGCGCCGCCACCCGACGCCGTCCCGAAGCGCGACCGGCCCGTGTGCGTGCCGCACGGCAGCGACGGCGTCGTTGGGGGCATGACGCCACCCGAGTCGCCCGTCGCCGGCACGTTCCCGCCGACGTGCACGTCGACGCCGTCGCGGCGCTCGGTCGAGCCGGTGCCGGGGCCCGAGCTGACGTTCTTCTCGACCTCCTCGACGGCTTCGGAAGAAGAAGAGCGGGCCGAAGGATTCGCACCGACGCCGACGCCGACGCCGACGGCCGCGGAATACCTCGGGCCCCCGCTGCGGGACATGACGTCGTCGCCGCGCGACACCCGCACCGGCATGCTGGTGCAGACCTCACGGAACGGCGGTCCGCGTCCCGCCACGCCGTCGCCCGTGTCATCCAGCCCGCCGCTCCCGTCCACGGGTTCCAGTTGGAAACTCGTGACGAGTGCTGTCGAGCTGCCTCCGCCTCCGCCGTCGGCCCCGTCGCCCTCGTCCTCGCCGCACGCCTCGTCGGCCACCGTGTCCCCAGAGACCGCGGTGCCGCGGTCGCCCGGGCACCACTGGGTGTAGCGAGGTCGAGCCGGCCGCCGTCGTCACTACGGCCCATTCCCCGTATCGTCCTGGGCACGTCGGCTATTGCGCAAGCCCGTGCCGGACACGGACAGAACGTACCGAGTGACAACAGCTTAATAACATGGGTTCCGCCGTACAATTTCCCTACCACCATCGGTAGCTTGGCGTTGGGGGGTCGTGTTCTTGCTTTCTCTCCTTATCGATGCCTTGCAATCTCATTCGAGTGCAATGAGCACTGGTGGGTGGCTCCAAGCGCATTGCGCCGGCGCAATCCAGCAACGGCGAGCCCTCTCCGGCGCTCGCTCCCCCGCCGTGTGAAGACGCCCAACATGCTTCACCATGCGAAACCGCCGTCCGAGGCGGCTGCTGCGCCAGGGCCCGCCGCCACCGTGCATTCGCACGCGTACTACCGGGCACGCTCGCGCCCCCGACCATGCAAGCGCGACGCGCCGGGGACCAAAGCGAGAACAGACACCCGTCAGCCCTGGGGGCGAACGGGGGCTGGCACGTGACAGGGCACGACGACGAAGCCGGTCGGCAGGTCTTTCGGCCCGCCCGCTATGTAAAGCGGACCCGTCCACCCCCTCTCCACGGCCGTCCCCATCTTCCATCATGTCGTCCTCATCACCAGCCCTCCCCCCGGCATCCCATCCCGGCCGCGCCGCAGCCCTGCGCCGGGACCCACGTTCCTCACCCTCTTCCTCTTCTTTTTCTTCGTCGGCGTCCTCGCCGCCCGCATCCCCCCCACCGACACCGAGCGAGCGGCGGCGGCGGCCTGAGATGCTGGGGTACGGGAGCTCGAGGTGCTGGTGGCGCGTATCACGGATGCTTTGGAGGGCGGGGAGGAAGATGCCGGGGGGCAGGAGGGGAAGAGAAAAGAGGCGGCGATGAGCGGTAATCGTATGAGGGGTTGGGGTTGGTGAGGAGGGCGCGGGATATTTCGGATCGCTGACGGTATGTTTGGATGTCAAGGGAGGGGGAGGGAAGGGGTCTATGGCGGGATGCGGAGGCACGGTCAGGTCATGGTGTAGGTTCGAGGGGTCTTCCACAGCACGCGGCAACCCAAGTCAACCTCTGGGCGCCACTTTGTGCCTTACCTGGGACCCCTTATGAAAGACGGTACCAGTTTGCATGTTTGGGGAGTGAATATGTATTAAAATGTCTTGCATGGGATATCATAGACAACGTAATTCATCCTCGGGCCCTTCCTTCCCTCCCTTTCAGGTCCCCGCCAGATCAGCAGCAAATTGCGTTAAAAATCCATAGAAAGCGTACTCGGCCGCCCCGATAAGGGAAAGTCGGCTTAGTTGCCGCCGGGGATCTGCTCGTTGATCTTGGAGTCGACGCCCTTGTGAATGGTGTTGTTGTACTTGTCGGGGACGCCGACCTTGTCGCCGATGTTATCGGCTTCTAGAAAGCGGTTTGGGTCAGTCTTTGGGGTACTTGCACCGAAGGAGAGGGAAGACGAAAGGAGAGAACGTACGGTTGTTGGCAAAGTTGTCGGCGGTGCGCTCGACGCCGTTGCCCGCCTGCGACGACTTGTCCTTGCCGAGAGTCTTGTCGGCCATGCCCTGCGCCTTGTTGGCGATCTTGTCCATGATGGAAGTTGTGGTGGTTGGTAGTGTTGGAAAGTGGTGGTTTCGTCGGGCGGGAAGTCGTTGATGCTGCCTCTCTCGCGGTCGGGACGAGAGATAGACAGCACGACACATGGAGGTCTTATGTAGGCGCTCCCTTAGCATGTCGTGTCGGCGTGGTGTCGTCATTACGTGTCACCCCACCAATCCCCCACCATGACTTACTTGCCCCTGCCGTCGTCGTCCCACTGGAATTGCGTCTCCGACCGCGCCGGACGGCGGGTGCACATCCTGGACAACTCGGAAAAGGTGCCGGCCACATGTGCGTGGTGACGATGTCTGGATCCCCCAGGGCGGGCGTGGCCCCCCGGTCGCAGCGGGGGACGCCACGTATCTGCGTCCTGTCCCCCTCCACCGAAAATGACCGCCGGATACTTGGCACGCTGGCCCGCCGAAGCGATCTCGATGTCGGATGCGGGATGCGGCCCCTGGATTTTCAAGAAGCCTGCCGAGTCCGCCCCGGCCGTCATTGCTGCCCTGCACGTGCCGCCGATTGCCGCCTTGTGTTCCCATATCCGTCTCCTGCAAGGGAGCACGCTTGGGTGCAGCAGGGCTGGATGCATCGAACCGTCCAATGTGTGTCCGCGATGGGGCAAAGACAACGTCCCGGCGATGACGTTGACGGGTGGTCCGTCCCTTCCCCAGTGGGCATGGATGCTAGCAAACCAGGAAACCCGCCTGCTGGCTGTTGGGGCGATCCGTTCCCCTCGCCCTTCCAGGCCGACGTCACCTTTACTCTACCGCCTGCTTCGGGACACCGCATCCCACATGATGCGATGCTTCTGCGATCACGCACTGCTCCGGAGAAAAGCAGTGGGGTTCTGCGTGCCGACGGCCCACGTTGCACGTCGGTGGAGACGCAGCCACTAGAAGCTCCCGCGTCTAGCGCCATCGTTGCGGCTGCCACCTTCAGGCTTCGGCCCCCACCATCCCAACGTCGCTTTCCAAGAAGCCAAAGCACCCCGACCATCTATGCTGTCACAAGCTCTTTGGGGGAAGAGAAACCACGGGCGGGACATCAAAGCAGAACTACCCAATTTGTACGCCTATCTCAAACGTGATTGGCCTAATCTGTGAGTAGCTCCTCCCGAGACATCATGAAGGGCGAGAGGGCTTATTGGTCTCGTCACTACCACTTGCTGTTCCCACACTAAAAGTCGGGTCCGTATTCTCACCTGGAGCTTACTCACCGAAGCGGCGACTGTCATCAATATCTCGGTCGCTGTCGACCATGTTCCGGGCAGGGCGCACGCGACCGTCTCTCCGCACATAGAAATCGCCATCTTTCCTTGTTCCAGTAACCCTCGAGCTTCGTGGCTCTGTATCGGGCTCAGGTTCTTTTCTTGCGCCATTTCACAGCTGCAAGCGACCCCGTACTGGCGATCGCCATTGTGACACCCGTGAAGATGACCAGGTTCTTCCACCTCCCCTCTGCGTACGAGCGACTCTGCAGAGGAACGTTTTGGCTACTGGCCACTATGGCTTTGCCGATAAGACCGGAGCAAACGGTTGCAACGCCTCGGATGGACATCAAGATTCCCGAGACGAAAGACTCAGTCGCCCTGACATCGTCGTCCGACTCTTTTTCCTCAACCATGGCCGCAACGTCGGATCCTTTCTCTGCCACGGCCGGACTTGACTCTGGTACGAACATGTTTCCACCTGTTTTGGCGGACAGGGCAGTTCCGGTATCGGCGGCGGCAGCGGCTACAATGCAAGTCGCAAAACTGCTCCGAAAAACCACGAAAGCGCCTGACGTTGCGCCACACAAAACCATGAATAAGACGAGGGGCCAGTACACATGCGCCAAGCCCCAACAGAGCAGGATGGATGCCGACGCTACCAGACTGGTTACCAGAACCGGAACGACAGGGCCAATATGGTCACTGCGAAGACGTTAGCTCCTCAATTCCCCCACCACTAAGGTTGCCGCCGCTAAAACAGGCAAGGGAAAAAGTGCGTCCTCGGAATCGGTACTCACACCAAAGCCCCATACAAGGGCTGGGAGACCATAGATGCCACCTGGAATGCTGTAATCAAAACAGAAGCGTTTGCCTGCGAAATCCCGAGGTCGGCGGCGTAACTGGGGATATAAAGGGCCGGCAGGAAGTGAGCGAGGCCCTGGGATATGGTTGCAATGCACACCAGCCAAAAGACGTAGGTTGTCCAAAATCCACTCGTTTTTCTGCCTGTGTCTTGTTTTGAGCTCGCTTTTTGGTCAGCAGGATTGTTGACAGGCGTGTGGGATGGTGGTATAGGGTCGTCCCTTGCGTCGCTCTGCTGCGATGGGGGCGAACCGATATTCGAGTCCGGCACGCTTGGCGTAGAGCCTGGCACTACGTGTAGTCTCCGGCGGGCGCAAGGGAGAGCAATGCATGAAAGTATAGCACAAGCAATTGCCCATCCCAGAAGAGTTGTCCGCGATGAATACTTCTGGAGAGTGACGGCAAATATGGGGGAAAGGCTAGCCGGTGCTAGGCTGCTTACGGAGAAGCTATAAACAGACTGATGTTAGTGCACGGGGCAATATCTGTAGGTGTGAGTACGGAAGGCAGCGGGTCTTACAATAAGCCGTTAGCCAGTGTCCTTCTTTCCACGAACCACTCATCGATCAGGGCTATACAGGGGGCGAAGATACACCCCCCACCTATTCCGTAAAGCAGACCGAGCGTGATGATCAGCTGCAGGGGCTGTATGACGGGTTAGGAAGAAGGAAGACCAGCACACCGTAACCAGCCACAGTCACTTACGCTGGTTGAGAACGCGGCCCCGATAGATGAAGCGACCATAATCATAGCTCCAAGCCACATGAGATGCTTAATACGATGCGGATACTTGGAACAGAAGCGGATGAAGAAGGGAGTAAGGCCCTGTATCAGACCCTATAATATCGGGTCAGAACATTGGGGCTGCGGAGTTAACAGGCCCTTGGGAGCCCAAGACGATAGCTTACAAGACCGAGGGGTCCGACATAGGCAACCTCCTGGCTTCCGACATAAGGGGGTGTTCGGAAATAGTATTCGCGGAAAACTCCAAACGACGTGGAGAAGCCTACGTGAGATGGTCAGTTGTCGGTGTTTGAAAAACGCTTCGACTTGGACGGCGTTTACCATAAGTGAATACATTTGTCAGGGAGACGGCGAACAGAACCACCCAAGCCCCTCGGCTTCTGTCCGGGAGCTCGACGGTTTCAGAACCCATAGCTAGACTATACCTAACGTGGAAGAGCTAAGGATTAGGCCGTCGTATAGGTTAAGAGCTGGCGAGAATGCTCAGCGAAGCGGTACTAAAGCATTAAATACAGCCCGAAGGAAGGCGCGCCAGATATCATAGGCCGTACAATCTATAAGCTATGCAATCTGATATTACGTTAAGCTTACGTGACTAAAGGGAAAGCTACCGGATAACCACGGCCGGAACCGGAGGCCCATATCTCATTTCCATGAAGGACACAGGGGAAAAACGGAGAGAAAGGGCGGGGACTTGTCGATTAGATTATGGTGACAGGGTCTAGACACAGCCTTACTGCAGGGTTTTTGATCCACACCAGAGGTCGGTATCTACTGTAAACACAGCACGAAAAACAGGATGCGCAGGCTAATTGCTCGATATATTAAGTTATTGTTTCCTAACTAAATGGGTTGCTTCAAATTTTGATTCCTCTGTATAGGTGCAGTACTTTACTTCCTAGCTACATCTAACTTTTTTTTGTACCCCTAGGGGGAGGGGGCGCACCTGGGTTTGTCGTCCGGCTGGACATTTGCCCGGCACGGTTTTCCAAGGATTAGATGCGTAGGGGTCCTCATAGTTGCTAGGTGTAAGGATCCACTACTACTACTAACACTAAGGGGGAAGCAGCATGGGTTGCCAAGAACGCTCCAAGGGTTTCGCGGCTTTACGGAATAACAGATAGCGGGAGTTGATGATTGGCCAATAAACAGCGCCGCCGCGTTTCACTCCACTCACTATGCAGAGATAGGAAGGCCCCCTCTGCCTTCTATACTTGTCGCGATCCACTAGTTGAAATTTTCCTTACGATGCTCCGCCCCCGGGGCGGAGAGAAACAGATAGCGGGGAGTCGACGGTTGGTTTTGGACAGCGCCGCCGCGTTCCAAGCCGCTCACTATACGGAGATAGGAAGGTCCCCTCTGCTTTCTACAATTGTCGCGATCCACTAGTTGAGATCTTACTAAGCTCCGCCTCCGGGGCGGGGAGGAACAGACAGCGGGGAGTTGGTGGTTGGTTTATGGCAGCGCCGTCGCGTTCCACCCCGCTCACTGTACAGAGATAAGAAAGATCCCCCCCTGTCTTCTATGCAGTACTTATAATTGTTGCGATCCACTAGTTGGGGATTCTTTTGAAAAGTCCCCCCCCCCCCGCGGGGCGAGTTGGGGATACCCCGCATGCAGTGAAACCTAGAAAGTACCACATACACATTCATAGTAGAGAAAACTTGCCGAGCTCCGCGAGACGTGCAATGTCGGATATGGATCCTTTTTCCAGCCAAGTGCGGCTGAAGCTCCTAGTCTGTGCAGGAGGGGCCGCAGCTAATTTCTCGCCGTAATCGGGCAACGTTACATTTCCACAAGAAACGACTATGTGGAAGGAAGGAAGGAGCCGAGCCGCCCGCTGAATCCCCGCATGGAGACCGCCAACCTTGTCCTAGGCAATTGATTTACCCCCACGTTAGCTACAAAGTGATTGGACCGGGGAGAGTTCCAGGGTCCCGTGAACTATAATATTTGCGTCCTATGAGGGACTGCTCAGTGTCGGTCCTTTCAGCACGCAGGAGGGTAACGAAAAGCCCAGACAACGATGGCTTAAAATGGCACATGGTGTAAATTAATTCACGGAGAGTCAAGTTAGCGCATTGGCACTGGTTCTGTGGCCGGTAGGGAACGGCGGGAAACATCCCCAAACTATCAATAGAAAGCAAGCCGGGAGGGTCTCTATTTGGAAAGAGTATTATGCATCTTCCAGCCTCTAATCTGTTTTCATCTGTACTGCACGTGTTACTCCGCAGTAGAGCCACGCGGCGATTTTCTCGCATTATCAGACCCTCATAGGTTTCAAACGACTTACATGGCCCCGGCTCTTCAACAAATCGGCTTGTCTGTACGTGGCACTCCGTTCCCCAGTCAAAAGTCCCTTGCACGACAGACAGGAACAGGAAGTGCCCGCTTCTTGTGATTCTAAGCGCCGCACGTAACTGCTGCAAGGATCCTGTCATAGATGCCAAGGTATCAAGCTGAAAACTCAGGAGGCTGATTCTGCAAAACCCATGATGCTGAGCAGTTTCCGCCCCTGTAGCTTAGTTCGCGGAGAAAACCCCTGTCCATAAGATTGTATCTTTCAAGTCTTGGAGTTCGCGTATAAATATCGAGTTTTCCAGGCCCAGACATCGAAATTTTAACAAGCAGAATAAGTTTCTCATTACATTTTGACTACCTACCTCTTCTCATACTTACATTCTCCTCCGACACGATGCCTTTCCTCGATATCGAAGGGATTTCCAGCGAGGCCAAAACTGCACAATTGCAGACTATCGCCTTCTGGAAACTTCTCGACGGCGACTTGGAAGAGGTTGACAGACTTGTGGCTGCTTGTGAGCACTATGGGTTTTTCTACCTGGACCTGAATGGGAAGGGCTCTCGCGATATGTTGCAGAACCTGGACCAACTTCGGGCTTTGATGAAAGGGTGGTTCGCTCAGCCTTTGGAGAAAAAGCTTCAGACCGAAACACTTTCCAACTCTCATGGGTGAGTCTAGTCCCGGGTCTTGCGTCGCCGGCCGAAACCTGCTAACCTAAGGCAACCAACCCCTGGTAGGTACAAACCTGTCGGCATCCAAACCGGCATCTCCAAGGACACCAAAGATGGCTGGGAGGCCATCAAGGTATGTGAAACCCCCCAACTGTCATTTAAAGGATGAAAATCATAAGCTGTCCCATATTTGGCACCCCTAGAAAGGAGAGCAACAATGGAGATGCTAACTCGTATCGGTTTGCTAGATTGGACGTGATGAGCTCCGTGGTCGCTGGGCTCTTCCGTCGGTGGTGAAGGCCAACCAGCAGCTCTTTGACGAGTTTAGCGCGTCGTCACACTACGTGCTGAAGATACTGCTGGATTGCATCTCTTCAGGACTCGGCACTTTCGAGAACCAAGACACTAACCTGCACCGGTTCCATCGCGACGACGAGCCGTCCAAGAGCACGCTATACTTCCTGCACTACCCGGCCTCGGCACTCTCACAGGAGCAGCGCGGAGTCGGACAGAACATGCACACGGACGTGGGCACGTTGACGCTGCTCTTCGCGCCGCAGTGGGGCTTGCAGGCGCTTAGCCCGTCGACAGGCGAGTGGGAGTGTAAGTACCAGCTCGGCGTGTGCACCGCAGCCCTTCCCTGCTATGATCCCCCCGTCCCATACTCCCTTCACGCTTATCATCGTGTCCAAGAGGCTCAAGCGGCCCGGAACATCCGCTGTGGACGTTGTTACCAGAGAAACATACTGATCCCAGCCACTGCAGGGGTGGAACCGCGGGCTGGCCATGCCGTCATTAATGTCGGCGACACGCTCCGTTTCCTGACAGGCCGACGATTCCGCTCGGCTCTTCACCGCGCCGTCCCGGTGGAAGGCATCGACCGCTTCTCCATCTCGTATTTCCTACGTGCCAGCGACCGCACCGAGTTCCGTGACAGTGACAACGCTGCCTCCGACGCCAAGACGTGGTTCTTGAAGAAGTACGCCATGTACGAGGAGCCTCACGAGGTCCAGAAGCTGGATTCCACCCTGACCGGCGGGATGATTCAGGAGTTGACAAAAGTATAAACGAGGGTAGAAGTTGTCTTTCATAGTGAAATTTCGTTTGGTTACAAAATATATACGAGGGATTTGGGAGAAACTAGCCGGTGAAATACACCCAAACGGGAACCACTTCACGTAGACTGGTTTGGCTATTGTGATTGCCATGCCACAAGCGAGCCGGGTATGTGAACGTTCCAACATTAAACAACCTTACTAGGAAAATTACTATGCCTCGTGAAATTAATTTCATATGTACAAGAAGGAAAACTTTACCAGACGTTGCTAGTCACAGGATTGTTTACAAATATTCAATAACAGTAGGTACGCGTATAAGTAGGGAGCAGGTATCTATGAAGTATCCACCTACTAGCTGGCTACAATTTATGAGTGGACAAAATACCTGTCACAGTATGGATCGGACCTACCGTAACGGCAGTATTAGCCTATTAACCTAAATCTATATAGACTAGAGGGTCCTATTATAATGCAGGGATTATAGGCGCGGAGGAAAGGAAACAATCTAACTATTATAGTGTTACGACTTTAGGGGCCTAAGCTGAGAAAAGTGGCTAGGACCCACACCAGCCCCTGGAGGACCTCACCAGCCACGGAGGGAATAAAAGAGCACGACATAAACACACCTTTAAATTAAAGAAATATTCTTAAAAGTAAATCAGGAATCTTCTTAGTTAAGGACATTGTCAACGTAGGCGCGTCTCGATTGTGCACCTCCCCGCGCAAGATTTCGCCTCTTTACGCAGGCGCTAGCCCCGGGAATTAGTGTTCAGAACGAGGCAAGGGAGTTTGGCTAATTATAAAAAGGCGAAGGGGCAACAGGGTGGAATTCCCCAGTTCTACGTGCCCGCCATCGTTCGGACAAACCAGAAGACCTGCTACCCAGGCCTGACGGGCCACGCGCTGTTAAAGTAAACCACGTAGTGTCCAAGTAGATGGCTACATGGGGCACGCGAGCTTGGGACGACGGACGGCACCGGTTCATAGGCGAGCTGAAAGTAAAGGTAGTTGGTTCAATCGTGAGATTGTTCGTGGTTCATCTACTTGTCGAGATATCAAATATGTACTAAAAATAGAACCGTTCCGATCGTGGGGTATCCAGAGCCCGTTTATACAGGAAGGGAAGGGAGGAGAAGAGAAAAGACTGGCTGCTAAAAATGACAGCTTATGAAAGTAAATCGCTTAGAGCTGGAAGGAAAGCTTGTGGTCGGTGGCCCGGCGGGCGAAGCCAGGGGATGAGGCACGACGCTGGCCGCCCGGGACCGTGCTGCGCTTCTTCTTCTGGCACGCGGCGGCCCGCTTCTTCTTCTTCTTGCACTTGTCAGGGTTGGGCTGCGCGGGCGAGGGCTCGGCGGCACCGCCGTCCTGGCTTCCGAGGGCGAGGATCTTGGACGCAGCCTGTTCCGCCGCCACCATGACGATGGCTTGCGTGTTGCCCGTGGGCAGGTCCGCGTGCATGCTGGCGTCCACGACAAACAGGTTGTCCGTGCCGTAGACCTTGGTGTTCGTGTCCACGACGGCGTTGCCGTTTTCCTTTCGGCCGTCGTCGAGACCCATGCGTGCACTGCCCACCCAGTGGGATCCCGTTGCCTGCGAGGCCTTGGCATCCTCAAACAGCTTTGCGCCCGTTAGGTCGGCGGGGGCGGCCGAGCCATCCGACATCTTCAACGTCATGGTTGAGTTGGCCTTCTTGGTCATGGCGATGATGCGGTCAAACATGACGTGGTAGGCCTCAATGTCGCCATCGGTCTGCAACCACGGCTTGCCCTCCAGCTCCGTTTGCTTGCCCGTCGCGTCCAGGACAACGTTGGCCGAGGAGGTGGTGCCGTGCGTGAGGTACAGTTTGACCTTGACCACGTCCGGCTTGGGGCTGTTGCAGGTTCCCTGCATGAAGCGCTCCTTGCCGTCACTAGGCGACTTGACCGAGGTCCAAAAGTTGATGCGTTGACCGCTCTGAGAAAGTACGCCCGATCCCTGGCTGAACAGCTGCACGGCCTGCTCACTGGGAGAAGTGAATTCCGTCGAGTTGAGGGCCGGGAGAGACGCCTTGGTGCCGAGGGTGACGGTGAGTATAGTGTGATCCATGACACCCTTGCCGACGGGGAGGTTGATGTGCGGCGAGGGAACCTTGACGGTAGAGGGAACCTTCTTGATCTCGGCCTCGGGACCAATGCCGCTGTACATGAGGATGCGGGGGGTAGAGAGGGCACCGGCCGCCAGGATGACCTTGCCGCTCTTGGGGGTCACGTTGATGATCTCGCGGGAGCCATCGGCCTTCTCGACCTCGATACCCGAAGCGAAGGTGCCGTTGCGCACAGCACGTACAACCTTCGTGTTGAGGCTCATGTGGAAGTTCTTCATGCTCTGGGCCTTGGGGAGGAAGGTCCTGACGGGGCCGCTGCGCTGGCCGTTGGAAATCAACATGGGGGGGTGGGAGAAGACGTCAACCTTCTTGTTGGGCTCCTCCAGGGCGCTCACAGAGCTGAAGCCGTTGCTGCTGAGGAACGAGGACATAGCGTCGTAGGCGCCCTGGTCATAACGCTTTCCGTCGATCGAGGGCAGTTCGGTACCGGGCTCCTCCTTGAAGAAGCGCTCCGAGGCGGCCTTAATGTCGGCCGATTTCCATCCCTGCGGCCACTTATCGTCAAAATCGACGTCTTGGGGAGGGACAAACATCATAGCGTTGACCACGGTACCGCCACCAAGAAGGCAGCCACCCATAGAAGCGATGTCGTTGCAGTAGGCGTTGGGGTCGAGACCCGAAGAGCTCAGGTAGTAGGCCATGGCAGGGACGTCGTACTGGGTCACGGACGAGTTCCAAGGCATCACGGCCTTGCCACCGCTCGAGAAGGTCGAGGGACCACCGCGCTCCACCATCAGAACCGAAGCTCCCGACTCGGCAAGTCGGCTGGCCACGACAATGCCGGCAGCACCGCCACCGGCAACGATGTAGTCGTAGGTGCTGTTGGAAGTGGTGACCGGAATGGTGGCGTTGGAACCACCGCCAGGGATGGAGGGCTTTGTAGGGGTGGCCGTGGTGTCGGCCATGGCAGCCCACTTGGCATAGTCGGCCGACTTAGCATCGGCCAGGTTCATACCAAAGCCACTGAAGGAGCTGTGAAAAGTAAGAGCAGTCGCGGGGTCGGCGGGGGTGACAACAGGCGTGTTGGCAACGGCGTAAGCGAAAACACCGGACTCGTCGGTGGGGTTGAAGGTGTCCTCATCACCAGTAATACAACCGCCGCACAGGAAAGTGGCCGAGTAATGAGTCGAGTTGACAAAGGTGCCCTTGGCAATAGGAGACAGCTTAATGTCGTTCTTGGTGTAGACAGAAGGGCTGGTGTAGCCGGTGGCGATACGCGGGGACAGGACGACGTCCTTGCCGTTGGGCCAAGCCACAATGAGGAGTTTATCTTGCATGGACACGCCGAAGTCGAAGCTGGCCCAACCGCCGCCGTCGGTCAAAGGACCGACCAACTGCATGACGGCGTCCTTCTCGGGGGTCTCGGGCAGGGCCATGCCGAACAGGTAGCCCCTGCCGTTGGCGTAGCCGGAGAAGGAGATGCCCGTGTTGGCGTCGGTGTAGTTCAGAGTGCCGATGGCCTGGGCGCCTAGCGCCATGGCTAATGAAAAGAGAGAAGCGGTCTTCATCGTGTCTATCTGCCGGGATAGGAATGGGAAAGAATGAAGAGAAGCGATGGTTGGGGAAAGAAGGGCGGCCGTCAAGGCTCGAAGGAGTGAGAGGACGCGTTTGAAAGCCAAACGACTTGAAAGGAAACTGGTGCCCTGTGAGTTGATGCTGGAATCAAAAGACCACCCAGCTGAAGCTGCCGGAGACGAGAAATACTTATATTCAAACTGGGCTTCATGAGCACCCCAGGAAGGGCTGTCGGCTACTGCTGTTCATGGCTGGCGTCCCGCGCGGCCCCAGAGACGGCCCACCTTCAGCCTCCATGGCGAGCCGAGAGAATGAGGCTCCGTCTCGGGCACCCCCAATCAAAGCGGTCGTGCGCGACGGAAAGCCTTGGACAGGAAACTTGCAGGTGGATGGGCCGGGGTTGATTATAGATGAAATGGTGGGTCAAGATATTGTCGTCCGGAGGGCAAGCAGACTTGGGAAGCGGGCGGCGACGTTGGAATGAATGGAGAGCAGCGCCCTGGAGCGCGCTTAGCGCAACGGCCATTGGCTCGATGCGGCGAAATCGTGGCCTTGCTTGTCCCGATGCGGGCGAAGTGTGGGAAGATTAGGCGTGGGTTAGAGAGCCCCATGGCCCCACTATTTGGGAATCAGATAGACGAGCTGTGGTTAAGTTGAAGCTGCTGCGATGCGCCGGTCGAGGCATGAAACAAGAAGAGCCACTCCACCCAAGGCGGGAATGGGGCCTTCGGGGCGTAATTTGCGGAAGGATCCCTGCTTGAGGTCCACGCCCACGCTGCACCAGCCCCTACCCTGGGCAGCCACAAAAAAACCGGGTGGTGATGATGTGCCGTCGGGCCTGTCATCGAGATGTTTCTTTTTCGCTTCGCCCCATGCCATGCCCTCGGGCCCAGGAGGTCGGGTTGGATCGGATGGCAACGATGTCGAGGCGCATAGTGGTGACAAGCCTCCCTAGCTATCAGGCGCGGGCCGCCCAAAGTCACCCCGGGCCGCGATTGACAAGGAAATAACTATCGGGCCAGGGACATATATCCAAGGCATAACACATTATAGCGCTACACGACACAAAGTTCGCCCTCGCCCTGCGCGAGCGTTAGGCATGGACGTTTTTCCAGGAAGGGGAGGAGACGAGAGCCGAGCCTCATATGGTCCGCCCGCCCATCATGAACCAGTTTGCGCTCAGGGCTGCGCGGGGCTTTTTACACTAGTGCTGCTAACTGCCCGAGACGAAGGCGCCAGCGCAACACGTTGGCCTTTCCAAATGCATTCTAGCGCCCGGCATTTGCCGTGGTACCTGCGTTGAGGCTGTCCATTTGCTTATCGTAGGTACCTTACTTACCTATGGGCCTCCTGTTCCAAAACAGGCCGCGCAACCCAATAGGCGGGCTACGGCAGGGCAGCAGTCGTACACGGATGCATATACAGCGTATCCAGTCCCGTGGGATCCATGACCAAGATGCATCCCTTGGCACTGCAAAGCTTCCACTGCGGCCAGCCAGCCGACCAATCCTGCTCCAGCGAATGCGCGTGGGGCGTCTGGCTAACCAGGCCTGATCCAAGCAACCAAGTCAACTCAAAACATAATAGCGCCCAAATCCAATCTACTGCGTACGGGGTGAAGCGTTTAGCCCCCGCCCGTTGAAGGTTGCTGGGCCGGGCACTCTCCGCGGTAGCGCCGTCACTTCATCCCCTCCCATTGCTTGCGAACGTGGACTGAGACGGCCCTCGATGTCCTGTGACGACAGTTCGAGGCGACTGGGGAGGTAGTGCCGCGGCAGGTGTGACCAACCCGGCTTGAGAGTGTCGGCGTGTGCTCCGGGCGGTAGACGAGCTCTAAAGAGGGTTCGGAATGAAGTCCAGCTCATCACTACTACCCCACCACCGTCTCGGCACGCTTAGAGAACCTAACCCCTGCATCGCATCGCTGGAGCCCCTGCTGTTCGGGCTGCAGCGCATCCTTACCGTGGCCATCGCATCACCTTGTCAGCTTCTGAATGTCAATGTGAGCTGCATCCGCATTCGGTATGTTGACTGCAGTCTTGGACCTTGCGCGAAGGCCTACCTTCTAGAATACGGCCGAATGCGACGCGAATATACTCACTCCACTGCATCTCATAACCACAAAAGGAAGTGGGTGCTCGTCTGGCCCACCAAAGAACATCAATATCCGATATACCCCTAGCCCACTGTGGTGCTCATTCCAACTTTCCGCCTTATTGCTCCAATATAGCAGCAGGCCCACCAGAGTCTCAAGGCGCAGGAGCTTTCTTGTATGCTATAGGCGAGTTGATTCTTAAGGTGGCATTCCAGAAAAACCACGACAACAAACAAGGGCTTTTATAAGGCGCGGGATCCGCACCGAATACGCTTGCACACAACGGCCGGCATCCTCTTGGTGGTCTTCGCGTCGCGCCCGTCGAGTGGGGCTCGGGCAAGCTTACCATTAACACCCCGGCCGAGGCGTGGCTCAGATGACGACGCGAGTTTTCTAGGTATCAACTTTCATTTATCTGCGAAAGTGGCAGGTCAGAGAAACGATATTAGGAGCCATGCCAGCGCTCAAACCTGCTTGGTCATGATTTGCACTTCCCCTGACGTTGCTCACATCACCTGCTGGTATACTCGGCGAGACAAGCTGGCTGCATACTTCATGTCACTCTCCTGGTCTTTCCGATGAATTTCTCTGCCCCCCTCTCCCCCCATATCCAGAAGTTCTCCCAGCTCATTCTTTCACCTCTTCCCACCACTGCAACTGAAGTGAACTATACATGCATATGGCGAGCAGAAACCCACAGCGTCGGTGAGGATGCCAAGGAGCCTCAATGGCGAAAACAATCTCGTGTCCGGAACAACAATGATCACACACATTGATTCTTATAGGTTAGGCTCTCCCAACTTCACATACACTCATGGCTTCCATTTAGTCAACTTTTTCTTGCTCTAACTACATTATATTCACACTTCACTCATCGCGGGAAAACCACCCGACGAATATTGCGGCATTCAATGCAAGCGAGGGGGCTCGGCAGAAGTGGCGCCTTGTCATGACGCGGTAGCTGGCGATAATCGTGCACTGCCCAAGACGGACTTGTTGCAAATCACGGCGAGGGTGACGGGATGGCCCAAGTTAATACGTGCCTCTGTCGAATCTTCTTCCCTAGCCTTCCCGCCCACCAACAGCACGGACTATCCCGCCTTCTGGGACCGTTCTGCGAATAGCTTTCTCCTCACCCTGAGCTTGGTGCAACACTACTATCATAAGCTATCGAGTATCACCATTGTGCCCTACGACGAGGACCCCTCCCTACTATGCACACTGCAGGTGGACTCGGTACGGACAACTTATATTTGGCGACAGTCCCTCGACATGCACGCTGGCCATGAACTGACACAACACGATGAGCTTATTGCAGATCTCGGCCACATCTCTTTGGGCTGGGTCAAATTATTATAAGACACCCGCCGGGGTGCACTTCTTCGCCATGGTCCACAACTAGGCCCGGGATGATACAGCCGGACCGACACTCCGGGATGGTCAAATTTGTCTTCTATCTACCTACCTATCGACCTGGAACTAGTACTGAAACTGGGATTGGTCGCCCCTCCCCTCAATGTGCACTATTCTATTTCTTACAGTATGGCGAGAAGGGCGGCAAGGGCGAACAATTCGACGAAGATGCCGATGGCAGCGATATCCGAGCTCTGTTTTCCTAAGAAAAGCTGCAGGAGACTTGGCCCAGAAGGTGCACCCTACCATCACCGCCACTCAACACCACCGAGGGCATCGTTAGTCGTTAACACTCTCAGACCTACAATATCTGAGGAGGGCTGTACTAATGGGGACTATGGGTTAGACGCTATTTCTCAATGAAAGCATACCCAGTATAGGCCTAGTAGGCATTATCGTAGCTGAAGCGAAAGAAGCTCCATCGCCTTGGTAATCTCCAACTCCAAAACCAGACTTAAAACGACTACGAATGCTTATAATGGGCACCATTCCACTTCTTACGCTAAGGATGACGGGTACTTCGGGCAAATCACGCATATAAAGCATATGCGCCTGGCGCTTCGCCAGAAACTCAACTTGTACGATTAGTCAAGGTCGAATCCCCCGCCAGCCGGCTTTTGGTCATGCTAGCATTGCCCGAGTGGAAAATATACTGCCCTATCTCATTGTCTTTGAAGACAATAGTGAGCTGCCTTTGGGGGTTTGCCCATTCTTCTTCAGAACATGACGTCGTGCCCGGTGCCTACCTCGTTAGCACGCACGGCTTCACAGTTCGTGTCTCGACAGGCCCGGCTAGTGCCCTCATCAAATCCATTGGGCAACTTCGCGATCTTTAAGATATTGGCACAAGCATGGGTGAGGTGGACTCCGAGCACTGGAATAGCCCCGTCGTCGCCTGGTTAGGTCATTTCTTGCCTTCATAGACTTCTCGCAGGGGGATATTCCGCTTTTGAACTCATCCAGATGCTCAGAGCAGATTAAGGATTTTAAAAGGCAAGATTCGAACTTTCCGGGCCGTGATTCATTCGTCCGATGCCTATAGGATAGATTGAACAACAGTGAACGAAAATCGATCTTTGGAGGCAGCTCAATCTTACTTCGGTTTCTTTTTTTTTCGGACCACTACTGACCACTGAAAGCAGCACCAGCAGCAATAACATGGAATGGAGAGAGGGACAGAGATTAATACGATTCAATAAAATACTCCATCGACGCATGGCGTGTTCTGTGTGGCGCTCAATCCCGCGTTTTTGTACACCATCAGCCTCGGCGATGTTGGACGGGTTCCTGAATCGCCGCGTCTTGGCAAGTACAACAAGATGATTTCCACCCCTCCACGAGGAGCGAACAATTGTCCCGAAACCTGGGAGAGTGGAGAGGGATAGCCTGGATGTCAGGAATACATGGACATAGGAACACGACGCAGAGCATCGGACCAGTGGGGTTTCGGCACAACGAGGCTTTCGGAATCCCTTCGCGTCCCCCGTCTCTCGCGTGTCAGCGGTTCGCAGCAGCGTCCCCTTGACTCCGGTCTGAAAGTGCATTGCGCTGCACCCCCTTCGTGATTCAAATCACCTGGGGCTCGCGTAGGGACCGAATAATCTGATCGTAATTGACTGTTTCTTCCACGCGGCACCGCTGTCGCGCGCCACAGCCAAGAACTTCCACCGTTCTCTTTAAATCATGGGTATCATCTTCCTGCGGGCAAAGTGCGACATTTCAGGGCTTTCCGGTGCGTGGCGGTTGGTTTGGCCTGGACCCTGTGATTGCGTCTGGGCATCTGGCCTTGTCCATAGGCATAAGCATCTGACGTCAGGATGAAGTTGGCTGACAAGGGCGTTCGCAGGACACACGTACATATATACACCACTTCTTTCCTGGCCATTGAAGATGTCGGCGCCGCTGGATTCACCGAGAGTAAGTTTGGCGTCTTCATTGGTTTGCAGAGTATAAAGGCGGCCGGGAGCTCATCTGTGGCAACATGGGGCTATCACCAAATTCGCCTGTCAGGTCACGTGTGGAGCTACAGAGACCTACTCAGAACCGGTGGAGTATGTGGGGGGTCCTCCAAGCTACGAGTATAGACCGCCATCTCTGGCCCTTTCCTTTGTCTTTTCTAATAGACAACCTTGAACCTTTCGCTTGCCACGCCCCCTTCAGTGCGACATCATCCGATGGCACGGAGGCGCCATCAGCACTGTCCGGTTCTGTACCGCAATTGGTAAGTCGCAACGGATCTTTCCATTCCATTTCCGGAGAGATGCGATCCTGATGCCGGATGGGGGGATCCCTGCTCGCCGCAAACGAATGCTGGGGCTCTCAATTGCTGCCATCCCTGACCAGAGGTTGCGTACATAGGTTAGCATGCAGGCAAACTGATGGTAATTATCACAGAAGCGGACTGACCTAACGGGCCGGAATGGCAACACGAGCAAACAGTGCATGGACTGCGAGCCCACCGGTTCTGAAGCATGTGGCTAGGAGGTATTCGCCGAGGTAAGTAAAGTAGGTATGTATTCAAGCACACCCGCCCAAGGGAACTCGTGCCTACCAGAAATCGGTAGGGGTGAATGTAATTTGGAATGTATTGGGGTAAAAAGGATTGACTGAATGGGTTAGGTACCTGCTTGAAGGGTTTCGAGGGTGAATGGGATCGGGAAGGTGGGGCCGGCAGGGTAGATTGCATCCCATGCTACTGCTCGGCTACAGCCATGCCGCATCGGTGCTGTGGAGAGAGCCGCACTTCGTCGAGCTGGCTACCATGCTGGGTCAGCTGTGGTTCCAAAACCATTCATTCCATGGGTTATGGATGAGCGCGTTCAACACCCAGCCTCTACATCATCCCATCTGTCGCGAGACGAGCCTATTGTCACTAACAAGCCTACCAGGTCACGTGACTTTATGTAAGCTCAAGAGCCTAGCCTGTCAGGCGGGCTACGGAGCTACTATATCTACGTTTGGATCCTCAGATAGTTTTCCTTTGTTTTTCCTAATAGAACAACTAGATCCTCGTTCCTCACGTCCCCTGAAGTGCGACACCATCTTTGTACCACAACCGCGACGCGTCAATTCGACCGTCAAAATGGTCACTACTCCTCGGTTATGAAACGTCCACCACTTCCCTAGGTGCAAGTACCGGTTAATTCGAGATGACACCCATTCACTCATTTCGATTTCCATTCCTCGCGACCCATCTGAACTGTCCCTCCACATCCCGCGTCCTCCGTTTGTTGTTTCTCGTTCTCTCCCTCTCTCTTCGTCGCGCCCATACAGCGATTTATACCTTTCCATGCATCGCCCATATCCTCCATCATATCTCTTCATCCATCACCTTGTCACTTTCCATTCTCATCATCCATCCTCAGCACCATCGTCCTTTCCATCATCCACCATTCGGGCACTCGATGTTCAAATGGCGGACATGGGTTCCAATTCCAGCAACATCCAGGCGATGGGCGTCAACGCCCCGATGCCGGGAGATGAAGGGCTGGTCGAACGGCTAACAATCCGTACTGAGGTATGCACATGGATCTCCTTTCTTATTTGCTTTAACTTCCCGGCTTTCTGCAAACGCCTCCCCAAAAAGCCAAAAACAACATACGCATGTGTGACAGAGCAAGCAACATCGTTTGCAAACACCCTAGCCTTCCAGTTCCCGTCGCCGGCTCCATACCTGACCGACTGGCGTACATTCGCACCCGCTCTTTCCACTCTATATACAGCCGTTGACTGCTCGTTCTGCTTTCTATTTTTACTCCCGATCCGTGAATGCTCTTTCCCGTTTGAGCCGCACAACACAAACAGCAGGTACCTCCGGTCTCACTAGGAAGGAAGTCTCTTTTCCGCCAATACTTTCACCAATCCGGTTCTTTTGGTCTCTGATTTATCCTTGCCCTCGTCGTCCGTCACTCATCTGCTCCAATTTCCCCACGACTTTGGTCTTCTCTTTCTGGAATTTGGGTCAATTCTCACATGATGCAACAGCCAGAATTCGATATCGTCAAGGATCATGTCGGGTTCAAGCTGGCACCTTCCTCCAAGTCAGGGTGGCGAAGCTTGCCGGAACTGCCCACCGCTGGTGAGCTCAACCCTGACTGGGAGGCGTTCGCAAACGGCGCGGGCTGGAACTTGAAAGAGAACGACATCCACCAGCCGTACCCGAGCAAGGACGACTATCTGGAGACTCATTACCAAATCCTGAGGGAGGAAGGTATCACACATCTCCGGTGGTCCATCAAGCAGTACCGCGACGATCCCGCGAGGATGGACGACCAAGACATTTCCATTTACACCAAGGTAAAGATGCCGACCACTTCGAGAAGCAGAAAAACTGACATAAATCCGCTGGTAGGTCTTTGTTCAAGGCTATTTCTTTACCAAAATCGGGCCTATGTGCCGAGTGCAAGTCTCATTGGAGAGAGCTTGCAAGAGGATCAAATGGTCGCATACGCGCCGCCTCACTCCAGGCAACCTCATCGCCATCTCAACTGCCCACGACCATTTCCACAACATTTGCAAGGTGGCAGTTGTGACCGAAAGACGTGTTACAGATGATTCTCCAGTCACTGTACACATCCAATGGGCTGATATGAATGACGCCGTCTTGAACCCCGACGAAGAGCTGGTGATTGTCGAGTCGCACTGCGGCTTCTTCGAGGCCGTGCGCCACGCTTTGGTCGGCCTGCAATACTCTGTTGACGTCGAATCACCACTCGACAAGTACTTAGTCCACGGTAAGACGGACAGCGCTGTGCCTCAATACGTACTTGACAAGCCCGAGCTGGACTTGACCCCCCTACTCAACGAGAAGCCTGAAAGTCAGGTGAACAAATTCAGAAGCCTCAATATAACCGAGGGCATTCCGTTTGACATTTGCCCCTTGACGAGCCTTGACGTTTCTCAACTTGCAGCCGTCCACGGTATTCTTACCAAGGAACTGGCAATCGTGCAGGGACCACCGGGCACAGGCAAAACTTTCACTTCCGTCCAGGCCCTGCGTGTTCTGCTGGAATCGCAACCCGCCGGACATAACCCTCCCATCATCGTGGCCGCTGAAACAAACCATGCCGTGGACCAGATTCTCCGAATTCTGATTGGACACGGGTTCCGAACGCTTCGCCTGGGCTGTCGTACCCGGGACGAGGACGTGAAGGCTCATAACCTTCATAATCTTCGTCAACAGGTTTCTAAGGAGACCGGAATCACTGACAAGGATTACGGAACCATCGAGCGTGTACGCAAAGCCAAAACCAAGGATTTTTCTGGACAAATCGAGCAGGCCTTACCCCGCGAGCTGCTTGATCCCCGTACACTCGTGGAACATGGTCTTATCACCGAGGCCCAGCTGGCATCATTGCCGTCTCACAGATGGGCAGGCTGTGAGAAGGACGCAGATGAGGCGGATGAGGAAGCCCTACTACAAGGAGCCATGAGGGAATGGCTTGGGTCTAGCTTGGTCGTCATTGCCCCTCACAGCTACCAGGACCCCGTCTTCGATCACGATGAGCTTTGTGACGTAGACTTGGACGAGGCATACATCGACCTCGATGACGATGTATTGCCGGGGAACATCGACAAGGAGGGCTACCTCAAGGGTGAATTTGTCCCCATCAGGCGACAGTATGGTGGTCACGACACTCAGAGACTGGCTTACATCGAGTCGAAAATGAGGAAGGAGCTAAAAAAGAGGGACTTGTGGCAAATCGACATGAAGATTCGCGGTGCCATCTACGAGTACTGGCACAAGTGCCTGTTGAAGAAACAGAGGGAGGTTCTGACCGAATCTCTAACCGAATACCAGAGCATCACGAGAAATCTGAAGATCAACCGATGGTTTAAGGATGCCATATGCATCCGGATGGCAAATATCCAGGTTGTTGGCTGCACAACAACAGGCTTGGGAAAATACCGTGGGCTGGTTGCTGCACTCAAGCCCCGCACCTTGCTTGTTGAAGAAGCCGCGCAGAGCCGCGAAGCCCAGATTGCGTCGGCTCTCTATGGTTCTCTGCAACAGCTCATATTGGTAGGTGACCATCAACAGATGAGGCCGCACTGTGATACGCCCGGTCTCGGGGCCTGGCCTTACCACCTGAACGTCTCCATGTTCGAGCGATTGGTGAATTGCCGCCGGATGCCATTGACGGTGCTGGAGAAGCAACGCCGCATGATTCCCGTCATTAGAGAGATCTTGAACCCTTTCTATAGGGACCTGGGTGACCACCCTTCGGTTGAAAACAGAAACAACCGACCCCCCGTTCCTGGTATGCCGGTTGAGTCCTACCTCTACCATCACACTTTTTCGGAGGACACCGATGCCGAGAGTCAGAGCAAATACAACCCCGAGGAAGCTCAGATGGTGGTCAAGTTCTTCGCTTACCTTGTGGTCAATGGCACGCCCCCGGAGAAAATCACCGTCTTGACGTTCTACCGCGGCCAGAGGAAAAAGATTCTGCAGCTTGCCCGCCAGGAACTGGCACCTATCGGAATCACAAAAATTGGCGTATACACCGTGGACTCGTACCAGGGCGAAGAGAACGATGTCATTCTTCTCTCAATGGTTCGCAGTACCCGACCGAATATGATGACCAGCGCAGGCTTTGTCCAGGACCAAAATCGAGGTGTGGTCGCCATCAGCCGTGCCCGCCGTGGCTTCTACATCTTCGGCAACATCTTGCATCTTGAGTATGCCTCCGAGGAGTCTGCCTTCATGTGGGGAAGCGTCCGACAAGTCTTGGAGCGCCAGGGCCGCTACGATCCCACCAAGAACGGTCTTCCCATTCGTTGCAAGAACCACAATAACGTCGTGTACATGGACGGTGCTGAGTCCTGGATTGGCAACCACGGAGGTTGCCAACAAAAGTGCAAGGGCAAGTTCGACGACTGTGGCCACGACTGTGGCCGGCAGTGCCACCCGATGCCTCACGAAATGCTCGTTTGCCAAAAGCCTTGCGAGCGTTCACTTTCGTGCGGCCATGCCTGCAGCCAGTCCTGTGGTGATCGGTGCCGCTGTTCCCGAAAGTGCGCAGCATCTCTGAATATAAATTACCCGGTCCCTGCCAATGGAGCGGCCTCACAAAAGGCCCGCTCCGGAACTGCCAGTGATTTTTCTCGGCGAGCTGGCCTTGGACACGGGATTCGAGGTGATACAGGTACGGGCTACAAGTCGACCATTCATGGCTGGTGTACTTTCAATGCGCCATCGGATGATGCGAGCATCAGAGCCGAAATGGAGAAGCGGAGTGGTGCTTCCCAACCTCTGATCACTTTCGACGCTGCCAACGACACCCAGGAAGTCAACATCCGGGACATGTTCCGACAAGTGATTCTTTCGGGGCCCCAGGAAAAGCGTACAGAGGGCGACACCATCGTGAGGGAGAACGTTGGAGCGTTGCTCGAGGCTCACTCGAATGGGCTCGGTACCTATACCAACGGAACTCCTCATCACAACGGAACCCTTGGCGGCGGCCGTGGCAACGATGATTGTGGAAGTGGCGGTCATCTCGGTGGTAGTCGTACCGGCGACATTCGCTCCAATGGCAGTCGTGTCAATGGTTGTCGTGCCAAAGGTGGTCTTGGCAGCAAAGCCAATCGCAATGGGTCCCAACAAGGTGGGCGGAAGGTTTCACTGGCGGCCACGATGCCCAGCTCGCCTGGTTCGTCAAGTCTCGCTGGGCTGCCCGCCTCGCCTACTCTGACGGTTGCTGAATGGGAGAAGGAGGAGGGGGGTGTTGCCGAGCTATCTCTTGGAGCGTCTGTTAGCTGTGACCATGAGGCTGATGACCTGATTGACATGGCCTAGGATATCAAGTGACTAATCAGCTTTGGATGAGCAACGGGCAGCCGGCTCCTTAGCGATTGCGGCTTGGAGAGGAGATGAGGGAGGGGGCCTGGCAATGGGGCACGAAGTGGTTGTCCTTCGATACCTGCGCCCACCAGGTCTCCCTTTCGGAGGTTACCTCTTCTCCACAACACTAAGATCTGGCAGGTTTGCCCGGCAGACAGGCAAAGGAAATGGGGGCCAGTGATAGTATATGGAGCAAAATGGAATATGCGAATGCTTCACACAGTGGGGGCGCATGTTCCACGAGGATGGACAATCTTGTCCATGTTCCGCAGAGATGATCGTAGCCGAGGATGGGGCAGGCGCCAATCAATCTAGATGATAGGCGCGGGCGGCGCCCATCGTCGTTACGCTGAATCTGTCATGCCACCGCGCTCCTGCGGACCAGGACCAATGGAGGTGGGAATGGCAGTCGGGATTCCGTCGCGCGCTAGTGCACCAAAGCGGTCCTCGGTCTTGGACGAGGCTTACGTTAGAGGTGCTGAAATGCAAGATCACGGGGTTTGGCAGACGCGGCAGGGTCTGCCGAATTGACGTCATAAGAATTCTCGCGGGAATTCCGGGCAGGTGTCGAGCGAGGGAACGATTGCTTCCCTCTCCCCACGGGCTGGAAATGGCTGCCCGTTCCAGTTGGTTACCCGTGTCATTGTCACCGACAGAGATGCATTGATTGACTGACTCGCCGGAACCGACCAGCGCTTTTCCTGTATCCGCCGTCGTGACGGGTCTCGTAGCTATTATGCATTTCCACGAGGATGGCAAGACACTATTCTTGCGCGGCGTCAACCTCGGCGACGCCAAGTTCCCGCCCGGAGCACCCACGTACTTGCGCGAGTCGCTGAACGGGGCCGAGAGCTGCTCCTATGTCGGGGCACCGTTGCCGCTGGACGAGGCGCCACAGCACCTGCAGAAGCTCCGGTTCCTGGGCTTCAACGTGTTACGCGTGCCGGTGATGTGGGAGGGCCTCGAACACGCCGGGCCGGGCATCTACGACGACGAGTACATCGAGTACGTGCGGCGGCTGGTCGAGCTCTGCGTCGAATACGGCTTCCGTGTCATCATCAACCCGCACCAAGACCTGTGGTCGCGTCACGCAGGCGGCAGCGGCGCGCCGCTCTGGACACTGCATGCGTGCGGTCTGGACCCCGATCACTTCGCTGATACGCACGCGGCGCTGCGTTACAGCGAGTGGCCGCCGGATCGCGAGGAAAAGGACCCCAAGGACAGCCCGCCCATGATGTGGACGACCAACCACAACCGCTTGGCCACGTGCACGCTGTTTGCCCTGTTCTTCGGCGGCCGTGACTTTGCCCCCAAGTGCGTCATCGACGGCGTCAACATCCAGGACTACCTGCAGAGCCACTACCTCGCCGCCTACGCCCGGCTGGCCGAGAAGCTGGGCGACCTGCCCTTCGGCTACGACAGCATGAATGAGCCCGAGCCCGGTTACATCAGCTGGCAGGACCTCGGCCACAACGAGCGCGAAAACACGCCCAAGATCCACAGCAACCCGAGCCCCATCGAGTGCATGCGCCTGGGCATGGCCATGCCGCAGAAGGTCCATGAGTTCCGCCTGGGCCAGACGGGCCCGCACAAGATCGGCACCATCATGATCGAGCCCAAGGACACGTGCTGGCTGAAGCGGGAGGATACGCGCTGGAAATGGGAGCGCGCCTCGTCGTGGCCGCTGAACACGTGCGTCTGGGCCCTGCACGACGTGTGGGACATGCAAACGGGCGAGCTGAAGAGGCCGGGGCATTTCAGCCGTCTCCCGGCCAAGTCCCGGGCTGCGACGCGGCCCGAGAACGAGGCCGACAGCGAGCTGTCCTTCGTTTCGTCGTACTGGCAGGAGTTCCATCGGCAATGGGTGAACATGCTCCGCGGCTACAGCCGCAGGGCCATCACCTTCCTGCAGCCGTCCGTCTTCGCGGTGCCGCCGCCGCGCGAGGAGCCGCTGACGGCGTACAGCCCGCACTTCTACGACGGGCTCACCATCATGCGGCGGCACTGGCACGAGCGCTGGAACGCCGACGTGCTCGGCCTGCTGCGCGGGCACCACAGGCTCAAGGCGCTGGGGCTGCGCGTCGGGCGCGGCAACGTGCGCAAGGTGCTGAGCCGGCAGATCGGGCAGCTCGCGGCCGACCTCGCGATCCCGACGCTCGTCGGCGAGACGGGCATCCCCTTCAACCTCGACGACGGCAGGGCGTACCGCGACGGCGACTACGGCGCGCACGTCAAGGCGCTCGACGCCCTCCTTCGCGGCTGCGACGACCACCTCGTCGACTTCACCCTCTGGGCCTACTGCGCCGTCAACACGCACGAGTGGGGCGACGGCTGGAACGGCGAGGACCTGAGCATCTACTCGGCCGAGACGGGCTCGTTTCCGCACCATCCCCTGCTGCAGGGCTTCCGCGCGCCCGCCGGCTGGTGCCGGCCCTACGTCCAGAGCGTGGCGGGTACGGGACAGCAGCTGGCCGGCATCAAGTTCGACGTCGAGACGGGCCGCTTCGGGGCCGTCATCGAGCCGACCGCCCCGGCCGCCCACGCCCACACCCCGAACCAGGCGGGCACGGCGCAGCCGCAGCAACCGGATACGGGCGCCCCCCCGGCGGGCGGCGAGGCTGTCGTTTACGTGCCCTGGCTGCACTACCGTGCGAGCGACGACGACGCCGAGACGGTGGCACTCGACGTGTCGGCGTCGGACGGCGGCACGTGGTCCGTCGCAGGCCAGCGGCTGACCTGGCGATTCGGGCCCCAGGGCGGCCGGCTAGAAGTGGTGAGGAAGGGAGGAAAGCTGTCGGCCGAGCAGCTCGGCACCTTGGTCAAGGCAGCCTAGGCTATGGCGGCCGGCTGCGGGGGCGCCCGGGGAGGAAGTCCCCGAGACTCGGCGCGTGCCCAATTACCGGGGTTTCGGTGCGGCAGTCCCGTGGCTCCCGTGCGGCAGTGCGTACACGACAGAAAGATGCGGACCACGTCCTGTTTCTTCCCACCCGGCAATGGTGGGATCCGGTCGGAAGGAACACGGAGTCAGGAGAGACCCGAGGATCTACCAAGGTGGCAGGGACGGAGAGGACGGAGGAGGCACCCGGGGGTAACGGAGCACAATACAGGACCCCGGGTGGCCCGGCTTTGTGTTGTGGTGGAGGCAGGAGGGCGGGTGTGGCCCCGGGGAGGTGGGATGATACAATCAGTTGGATACCCCCGATGATTTCAGCACCTTGCACGCCAAGTACAAATAGACATCACTATTACCACGAGCAGTACGATTACGATATGCACGGCTGTATGTACCTTGTAATTCTCATTGAATAACCCGTCGTCTTTGCATTAGCTAGGGTACTTTCCTACCGATCGCGCGCTCCGTCAGGCTATTAGCTCATGAGTTTCCTGTAGCCGGGCGAGTGGTGGTGGTGGCCCCCGATCTGCCGGCCCCGGGTGATCGTGGACCCGTCATGATGCATCTAGTTGCAGGGAGGTTTCGGATAGGCCCAGGTAGCACTTCCGAGAGCTCCGCCCAAAGCCAGGCTCGGTCTAGCCAACCTCCTCTTTCTCCCTGGGAAGGTGAGCCGGGCAGTTTTCTCCGGTACTGATCACAGTAGTGACGTGGTTAGAGTACCGACACCCCCGTGTCGGGCGTCGGCCGTCCTGTTTCGGCTTCGAGGAGAACAGGCGCGTGGTAGTGGCTGTGAAGTCGCGATCAGCGACTGGGCCATTGCTGTGTCTGCCTCCGGCTCCGTGCGAAAGAGGGTGCGAAAGCGAGAGCGAAAAGAAGGTTTCTTGGGCCCCGGCGTACCCGCTAGCTATCTAGGTACCTCGGCTCCCGTAGTTTCGGTTGTTATCCCGCTCTCCCTTCCGGTGCTGGCGCCAGTGGCTGCTAGCCCCGGGCCGGCGGTGGTTGGGTAAAAATGATTGTGTCGTGCCTCATGCACGGCAGACCCGCCTGCTTTTTCTTTCCTCTTTTTCTCCCTCTCGTCCATCTCTGCCAAACAAACCGAGGCCGTCCGGCCTTGAGGGGGCGGACCCTAGCGCGACTGTCCGGAGAGACAATCAAGCCCCGGGAAGAGGGCTTGCCGGCGAAAAAGAAGAAGAGCTTGGCGACGCTTCTTGGCGAGGCCCGGCACGCTTAGCCAAAAACCTTGGCAGTGATGGGAGGATCATTTGCTCGTTGTACTGTTTTACTTACTCTCGCCAGCGTCAGACGGAAAACACGCGGGCGCGCCGGATTTGTTGAGGCCAATGGGCGTGTTCTGCATACATGAAGTAGATAGAGGGTTACCTCGGGGACGGCCGATCACATGGTGCTGACGCCGGAGCGAGATAAGGTGGTAGGAGGATAGGCACACTTGCACACGCCTCGGAATGGCCGCCCTCCTCTCGGCGCTAATCATGAGACGCGATGGCGTAACTCGGCCCCCGAGGCGGGGCTGCCGGACAACGCAAGTGTCCGTCCGTGGCCGGTGGAGTGGAATGGCCCCGAAGCCTCGCTACCTAGGCGCCAGGCTGGCCGCGCGACCGTGTGCGCTTGAATGTATGGACAGATTCCATCGAACCTATGGGTGACCGAAAAAGAAAATACGGTGCTGTGGCCGATTCAAGGTAGCCCTATCGCCTACGACTTGTGTAACCTGTTCGCGCTGTCCGTTGGGCTGGAGAAGGGCGCCCGTGGCAAGATCACGATTGGTTCCAAACTAGGGTGCCAGCGCATGTTGGCCGTTGGGTAAGAATGCCAATGGGCGCGTGGCTGAGCGAAAACAACGGGTGTGGCGCCCCTCGGACGGCCAAGTCATTCACTGTCACGCGACACTGACAATCCCATCCTTTTTCTCTGCCTCCTCCATGCATGGGCGCCCCCAAATGGTTGGTTGCACAGCACATGTACTGTGTACTGGGGGGGGGGGGAATGGCGGTAATTGCCAGGCGAAAAAAAAAGAGAGATAAGAAGCCGGTCCGCGTGGGAAAACGTATTGACCGGGTTTGATTTCTAATGCGATAGGGGGCCCTCTTCCCTCGTGGCCGCCCCCCTCCGATGGATCGATAAGAAAGGTGGGAGAAGCGCGGGAAGAGGGATCGACGGAGGCTGAGGAAATTTAGGCTTACTCGGCAACGCGGGCGTGGCTTTTTTCTTTGTTGGTGGTATGCAGTGCCGGGTGCGTGTACGTACATTTCGTGCAGGGCTCGGCAAGGACAGTTACGGAATGCAATCAACCATGCCTGCTCGTGGAAGCCGTGAACCCGATGCGGCCTGGAGACTTCCCAGGCTGCATTGGCGCGTCTTGGCAAGCACCGCTTCACAGGCAGTACATGTGCGAAGGTGGATATGGTGGATAGCCGATGTACCTGCGGCAATGAGCACACGGGCACAATGAGCGCATGGGTAAAGTTTTAAGAGGTTCTGGAAGGAGCCCCTTCGCGTGTCTCGGGCTTGCTACGTGGGCAAAGGAGACACATACCCTAGAGCCTGCCAGCCTAGCAGGGCTTTCCTCGCTCCTCTTCGGCCCAAGTCGACGCGCAGGGAGCGCTAGGCGTGCCTAGGTACCGACCTAAGTACCTAACGCGGGATGACAATCCGACCGAGGCACAAGGCACGCGACCTGCACTCCTACCGACAAAACCGACTGAACTTCTGTCCTGTCCATCTACCCCATCAGCCGGGCATTCCATACCGCCAGAAAGAGTGTCGACGGTCCCTCCACCCTTCCGAAACGAATGAGCGGTGCGGAACAGGACGTGCGGAGAGAGGGGATTCCCCTTCGTCTCGGCCAGCCGCTCGTATAATTCGTAAAGCCGCGCGCGGCGCATGGGGTCCTGGTGAGCGAGTCGCGTGCCGATGTGCCGGAAATCTCGCTTTCCCCTTGCCCCCAGCCTAGAGGAACTCCACCACATCCGCGAGGCCGCGCTGTCTCCGCGACCGATGCTGACGTCAGGCATTTAGCATTCCTGCAGACCGGTGACATGGGAAAGGTGATACGCCCGCGCCGGGGCCCAGGGGGGGGTCAGAGTCGTAGGTACCCGGCCGCCTTTTCCTCTGCTGGATTCTCGCCCATCACATACAACTGGGCGACGTCGTCTCTTGGCACATCCACATACCCACCGCATCTACTGGCCGACGTGGCCGACGCGGCCGGCGACGACTAAAACCAGTACAACCGGCGAAAGGCCTAACCGCTCGCAAAGGTTGCTTCGGCCAGCAGCACGCGGAAGGATACTTGCTAGATGGGCACCTCGTCTGGGCCCGTACCCAGTACGGTGATGAGAGGGGCTGGGGCTCTCTGGCTAGATACTATGTAACTCTGCCCGTTCGCCCTCCTGGGGCCCATCGCCCGCTGGCCCTTTTCGGCCTTTCTTTGCTTGCTTCCCTACCGTATCCGTGAACCCATCAGTCTGGTCCCAGAGTGTTGAGACATCTGAGCTTGTTGCTGCCGTTAGCCTCTGCAGGAAACTTTTCCCCTAACCCGTCAGTGTCTGAAACTATAGGCAGTACGGACCGACTACCACCTGAGCACCTGCTTGCTTGCTTGCTTGCCCGCCTGCCTGCTTGCCTACCTGCTTTGCCCGGCTGCCCGGTTACCATCCCATCTTCGCCTTCATTCCACCGGCTCGGACTGATCACCGTCTTCGGAGGTCTTGCTCGTCACACCGCAGCGGCCAAAAACCGGCGCCAAAACCAGATAAGAGCAGCAGCAACCGCAAAGCGATATCTCCACCCCCGGCGGCCGCCCATCATGTCGCTCGGGGCCGTCATCGAGCCCCTCGTGGTCGTCACGCTCCTGTTCGGCGGCGTCTACGTCAACCGCAACACCAACTACAAGCTCTTCACCCGCCGCGGCGAGCCGGCATGGAAGGAAAAGGCCAAGGACGAGGACGACGACGAGCGCGGGACGTCGGACGAGTACTCGGATGGCGAGTACACGCCCAGCTCGTCCGACCCCATGCTGGAGAACGGAAGCTATCTGGGTTCCCCGGCCGCCGCCGAGCCCACCTGGCGGAGGAGGGAGGTGGGCTTCTGGAAGCTCAAGGCCAACGTTGTCTCGCCCAACACGCGCGTCTTCAAGGACACCTTCCTGAGCCGCCTGCTCATCAAGCTGCCCTTCCTGGTCGAGTGCTGGTACTGGGCTCTCATCTACTGGGTACGTTAATGACCACCCCCGTTCCCGTCTTCGCCTCACGTGCCCTCTTAGCAAGTCCGCCCCGCGAGGGTTGAGGGAGGTTATATTACGTCTGGGTGAACCGGCCGGCTAACCACTCCCGTTTCGCAGGTCTACCAGCTGGGCCGCGCCGTCGGCGCTCTGACGCTGGTCGAGGGCACCGTTAACGTGGCACGGCGGCACGCCCTGCAGGTCATCCACCTGGAGCAGCGCCTCGGGCTGTTCTGGGAGCCGCAAATCCAGGCGGCCTTCATGCGGCACGAGACGCTGATGCACTGGATCAACCGCATCTACTCCTTCATCCACATCCCCGGCACCATCTTCTTCCTCGTGTGGCTTTACAACTACACGACGGTGCGCAACCGGCTGCACGAGCGCCAGGATGGCAAGCCCCCCGGCGAACGCGCCGGCTCCCCTGGCGGTCCCGCTCTCTACGAGGCCCGCCGCCGTACCATGGCCGTCTGCAACCTACTTGCCTTCATCGTCTTCACCGCCTGGCCGTGCATGCCCCCGCGCCTCCTGAGCGACCCCAAGGCCCAGGGCCCCGAGGCCACCGAGGGCCGCACTTACGGCTTCCACGACACGGTCCACGGCGCTGGTGGCGAGAGCAGCGTTTGGACGCAGAACAAGTTCTGCAACCAGTATGGTAAGTTTCGTCCGGGGTTTCCACCGGCGCCCGCCGTGATTTCTGCACTGCCGTGGTGGTGGTGGCTGACCCATGCTTCCCGCAGCCGCCATGCCCTCGCTCCACTTCGGCTACTCGCTCATGATCGGCATGACGGTGGCGCTGATCCCGCTGAACCCGCGGCACTCGCGCGGCCGCGCCGTGACGCTGCCCGTGCTGGGCGCGACGCGCCTGCCGTCGCCCCGCCGCCTCCTGTGCCTCGCCCTCGGCTTCGCCTACCCCTTCATCATCCTGGTCGCCATCGTCTCGACCGCCAACCACTTCATCCTTGACGCCGTCGCCGGCGCCGTCGTCTGCGGCCTCGGCTGGCGCTACAACCGCATGCTCCTCGCCCTGCTCCCCGTCGAGGACTACTTCCTCTGGTGCTTGCGCATTCACAAGCCCTGAAACAAAACGGAGAATCAATGCAGTTGGGGCCGAGGCCGGCGCGCGCGCGTACGTTGTACGACGGTATGGATATCCCAACAAGGTCGGGGAGTGTAAATTATAAACTCAACCCTAATACGGCCAATGAGCGGACCGTTACTTTTACTTTGGAGTCAAGACGACGTACGCCACGTCCCGTGTCCGTCACCAGCTATGCCGAACAATATTAAATAACAAGTTTTACTTCAAAATCCAAAGTACCGGTGGGACCGCGCCGGAATCTACGTCTTCCGAACCACCTGTTGGGATATGCGTGTCTACGTAACCAAGAACATGTGACTCAGTAAGGAATTGTTCCTCCAACATCCATTCCCTTCCCGGGACTGGGAATCGTTCCTTGTACGGGTAGGTACGTATCCTCTTACTACGGTACCTACGTCTCCCCCTTCCCTTCCCCCCTTCCCCATCCCGCGGTACCCCGCGAAGGCACGCCGGGTCTTTTGCCCTCCGTGCCCGCGCCCCTTGCGAGGACCAGGTCGAAACCGCGAGAGCACTGCGCCCGTGTCAGGATGGGGGGTGTTGGACGGTCTGCCTTGACACGTGCCTGGACCGTGGAGTCCCCCCCGTCGTCGGGCCGCGGGCCGTGCGAGGAACGCAGCAGCGCCACGGCTTTCTCGGCAGGTTCGTAACTCTTGCCGGCCGACTGATAGGCGGGCCGCGACGGGGATAAAACGGGGGACGGGGGCCGCTCTGGGCCCAGCGCGAGAAGGGGTTGCCAGGGCCATGACCCCGTGCAAGTGGGCGCACTGGCGCGGCGGCGTCGGCGATTCCACGAAAGGATGGCCGCCGCGTGTAAGACCCGTGATGCCGGACGATGAAATCCAGGTCATTCTTCGTGCTTCGCTGGTATGCGATGGGCGGGTCGGCTTGATGGGCCGGAAGCAATGCATGACCCGCCCAGCCCTCTCACTGGCAGGCGCAGGGCTTGGATTGGGATGGTGAATGTCGCGAACTCGATCCTTTGCAGGCGGCACGACTCGGCTCCATCTACCCTCGGTGAAGCTGTGGCACTTGGAACAGTAGGTCTGCTGGGCATCACGGCGTCGGCGGGGATAATGTACTCGGGAGGGAGACGTCGCAGTCGTCCGTCCCGGCCTCGGCCGCCGGGCCGGGATCGAGCCGGGCCTTCTTCGCCGGGCCCGGTTCGAAGCTTTCCGAGACGGAGCGGGGCGTATTGCACTCCGTGTCGCCGCCCGACGCGGCAGCCTCGAGTTCATCCCAGGCGGCGTGCAGCATCGCCTTCTCGGCCGTGGGCCGCTGATCCGCCGCGTAGGCCAGCATGCTCCGGAGCAGGTCGGCAAAGTCGGACGAGATGTCGCCGCCCTGGTAGAGGTGCTCGACCGCGGCCATGAGCGAGGCCTGGCGCCGGGCGTCCGTCCGGCACTTCACATCGGTGCGCCTTTGGAAGGTCCAGAGCCATGCGTACCCGAGGCTCCACACGTCAATGGCCGAGGAGTAGGGCCCGGCGGCGGCCCAGACTTCAGGGGCCACAGTGTGGACAGGGCCGATGCCCGTCTCGGTGCCCTGGACGCCTCGTTTCGCCTTACCGAAATCGCAGATGCCCGCTCGGGGCGGCTCGAAAGAGTCGATCAGCAAGTTCCGCGGGGAAATGTCGCGGTGCATGATGCCGCGCGAGTGGATAGCGGCTAAGCCCTGTAAGGTCTGGCGGAAGAGCGTCATTCGGGTGTGGTCGCCGATCGATTGCCACGAGGTGTGCTCGAAATCGCACCGGGCGAGGGGCATGGAGAAGTGGACGTCTTCGAGCGGGCTGCCGAAACACGGCGGCGAGTCGCCATGCTCGCACCACGCGTCGAGGATGGGGATGATGCCAACGGTATCCTGCCAAGGTCCAGGGTTAGTGTTGGGCCGACCGAGGGGCAGAGCATGGGGAGACTCACGGGCGCAAAGGAGGCGGCAATGTCCAGCTCGTTCTGGACTATGAGGACCTGGCGGGTTTTGCAGTGGATCGTCTTAATCGCCACGGCATCGCCCGTCTCCGTGTCGACACCCGATTTCACGAGGCCAAAGGCGCCTGCCGACAAGGTGCGGTGAACGACGACGCGTCGGATACGGTGGTGCGATTGCTTGGGCAGGAGGTCGAGCTGCGTGTACGGGTCGACGCGGGCGTAGCGGCGGATGGCGCCCCGCGCAAAGTGGTTCCGGGCCGCGACGTAGCGACCCTCGTCCGCGACGTCGAACTCGAACACATAATCAAAAATCCGGGGGCCCAGGCGGAAGCGCAAGTGGTTCCGAGTCATGTGCAAGACGCTATGCTCGCCCGAGTGGATGATGATGTCAGAGTTGCCGTCGCCCGACCGGTAAGTCACGGGGTGTTTCTCGCTGAGCGCCTGGAGCACGAAGGCGCCAGTCTCGGGGTGCATGTAAAAGAGGGCAATGGCGCCTCCCGGCCGTGCGGGTACTCCGTCCTTGGGGGGTTTAGGCCGGCATACCGGCAGTTGTACACCGGGGCCGTGGTGGTTCCCCCGACCTAAAACCCAGCCGGCGCGCGGCCCCTGCGGATGCACGTCGAAGGAAAGGACGAAGCGGTACTTCTTGCGCTGGTCGGACGGGGGGCCTTGACGCGCATCGCTGCCGTCGTCATTGTCGCCGGTGGTGTCGCCGTCATCGCAGCCGCTCTGGAAGCTACTGCGTGTCGCCTCGGGCGCTGGGGGCTCGCATGATTCGATGAAGGCGCCGAGGATGCTCGATTCCAGCTGGTCGCCCGACGACTCAACAAAGTCGTGCAGGGCGGCTTCGGCATCGGTACTGTCGGGGGAAAGCGTAGCAAAGCGGCCAAACGACTCGTCTTCGGTGACGGGCGCGGTGTCGGGTAGGGAAGGCGACGGCGAGGCCGGTGAGGACATGGTGCCGGCCGAGAGGGAATAGTGCCCAAAGGGTGGTAATCAACAATGAAGCCGCGTGCACTGACGCGCTCAGAGTACACAACATCTCACCGTCGGTCGCCCTTGCCGCCGTGGAGGTGGCCCGTGCGGGTGTAGCGGGCGGGGAAACGCGCGGTCACGTGTTGCGGCCTAAAGTGGCCCACCCACACGGTCGCTCCTCCATCGCCAAACCATCTAGTGTTCGCGATATCCATCAATCCGACAACAATCCCGCACGACGTCGCAGCAATCCCCCGACACCCGTGCGCCATGGCCGGTCGACTCTCCCATCCCCAGTACTCGAAACGACGCGTCGGAGAGCCCCTTCGTGCCTACGCGCGGCGCGTCAACGCCAAATACGACGATGACTGGGCCATGAAGGCGCGCGAGCGTAGGGCCCAACACACCGCGAGGCTTCCCACCCCCGAGGACCAGGACGACGCCATCCGCCGCTCCATTGAATCTAACGCTGCCCGTTGGAAGCTGGAAGACGACGACGTTTGGCTGGTGCGCGCGCGGCTCGCCCACGGTGGGCAACGCCGACCGCGTTTGCAACCGCAGTCGCGACAGCAACCGCGTCGCACTCTCAACCTCGAGTACCCTGAAGCCCAGTCCTTATCCGATTACGAGTCCGACTCGGCTTCGGAATCAGACCACCTCATGCCCGACTGCGATGGCGATAGCAACGGCGACGGCGAAGAGCTTTGCGCCGCCCCCGCTTGGGAGTTCGTCCCGCGACGGCGGATAAGGCCCAGCTCCCCGGTGGCTGCGGAGCCGTTGCGGACGAAGCGCCGCAGAGACGACGAGGATGACATGTATGAATGCCATTTACCCTGACGTGAATCGCCTGTGATATGACTGACGCGTATTGCAGAATCACCCACGACATCAAGCGGTGCAAAACGGAGCCCACAGTTGGTCAGGTGGAACCTGTTCGAACCAGCTCTAAGCGTCGCCGTGACGATGATAATGACGATAACGATAAAGAGTATGTTATTTCTTGCTATGTCTTCCACGACGGCCAAGATTCGCAGCTGCTGACAGCCCACTGCTCAGAACGATGCGCAGCTCCAAAAGACGGAGGATACAGCAAGATCCGCCATCGCCTCCCACCGAGACTGAGTCTGCGTTGGCTGCAATTCCCAGCCCGATCAGCGATGATTGCTCCCAAAAAACCACCATACGTACAGCAAACACAAAGCGAGTACGAGCAAAACTGGACGGTCCAAAGACCGGCCTGCTCAACGCAGACGCTCCCGCGCGAGGCCCGAAACGGACATCACGGGCCACGGTTCTTGCAACCGACGACCGCTCGGCAACAGACAAAGTTCTGCCGCAGAGCTTGCTGGAGGGATCGCGGATGACGCGACGGTCGAGGACTACGCAGTTGTACCAGTTGGATGACCGTGGCCGACCCACGTTGCAAAGAGTCGTCACCCGGGCGCCGCGACCATGAACACAGTGCCATGGAAACAAACCGAGAACGCAATGAACGACCACAACGCCTCGGTGCAAACCAAGCGACACGCCGAGAGAGCAAACTGCCCTGAGCAAGACCAGCGTGGGATGCAACGGGCAACGGCACAGCGCCGTTGTCCGGCATGCAGCGCCAGGGCGAGGACGCACGCGTGTCTGGAGGGACTTCTCGCTGCTTTGCAGGTTCGAGAATAAAGCTTTGTCCCACGAGAGTCGCGGCTATGGAGCATTCCGCCAACTGGTGGAAAGGACGTGTGCTGGTTATCTCGACAGGGTCGGGTGCAGTCAGTGACGTCTTTTGCCCCGCTGGCTTCTTTCGGGCGCCCAGGAAGGGAAGACGCCGAAGGAATGTACGGTCGACTCTTGCCACGCGCCAGAGGATGGATATGGATGTGTGCTGGTTATCCTGACAGGGTCGGGTGCAGTCAGTGACATCCTCTGATTTCCTCTTGGCTTGTGCAGGAGGCGTCACGTACAGGGAATGCTGGAGGACGGTGTCGGTTCTCTGCAAGATGGCAAGGAGTACGGCGGGTGTGTGCTGGTTATCCTGACAGGGTCGGGTGCAGCCAGTGATGCTCGTTCGTCCTTGGCTTCCGCGAGATCCCGAGGTGGAGGGGATTGTCGAAGGCATGTACCGGTCATCCTGACAGGGTCGGGTGCAGCCGGCGATGCCTTCGACGCCCCCTTCTCTCCTCCTCCTTACTCCATGGGACCGCGACTGCGTGGAGGTGGAGCTCACACACGGCCACTGTTGCTACATCCCCGGCCAACGAGGCGACAAAACATTGTCGCCGAAGGCCTCTGCTACCAGTACCGCCCCGGTTCGGAGTTGACTTGGCCAAGTCGTAATCAGACTCTCCGATTTGCGAGTTCTATGGAGCATGATGGGATAGCTAAAGGCCGCGATGGATCGTGGTGGAAGCTTATCTGAGGGACTGCGAAGCCTGATGAGGCAGCTGAAAATGGTGATGGATTTCAATTGGGAGTCGTCGCCGACAACGTCGCCAATACAAGTGGCACACGGGAGGATTATGTCGCCGCCGACGACGACGGTTCGATCGCACGGGAATGGGGGGGATGGGGCACTTGTGGTTCAGGGTGAAAGGCTCTCTGAGCGCACCTGTCATGTTTAGTCAGACGACACTTGGCCCATAGCGCTTCTGCCGCTGCTCATTCGCAGTTTGAATAAGAGAATGCATACATTCCCATGGGATACTTGACCACATGCCCCGATGTCCTTTGCGCGGCGAATCCCCCTCGTTCGGCGTCCGAGGCCACCGGCCTCCGCTTGACTCGTATACGTCACTCAGAGTAAGATGGATTGCCACCGCTTCGGTCAACACGACGAGGCAGCGCGCCCCGGCTCCCGACGAACACGGCTCTCTCCGACCGGACTCTACGCCCGAGGGAATTGGCGCCAAGGGAAGGCAAACGGCCATGGATGGGGCCATGCGTGCGGTCCAGCCCCGACCAGGCTGTGCGTGACGCCCACCGGCACGCGGGGGGAGCCGCCAGTCGCCGCTCCGTTAGCCCGGTTCGGCGACGGGTGCCGTCAAGGAGCAACGAAACAATGTACCTACCCACCCGCCTAGGTCCTTTTAAGCAGGTCGGGCTCGGAAAAGCGACCCACGAAGTACCCGAATCGCATGCATGCAGGCACAGGTACAGAGAGGTGGGATGCCACCCATCGTAAAGGCTCGGTTGGTTGAACCCCAAAAACCAACGCCATCTAACCCTCCAAACCTAGTAGCCAGGGAAAGATGCTTGGCTTGGTACTTGGTTGCTCGATGCAATGCATTTTCGGACTCTCGCGCACCGACGGCTTCTCCCGCCATAGAGGATGCGATATGGGCCACCCCCGCCGGCTTTCTCCGGCCTTTAATGGGGCCCGCAGGATGGGAGGCCTTTTCCGACGCCGCTCTTCCGAACTTCTTTTAGTAAATTTGACTACATCTCTTGTTTCTAGGCTCCTCAGGACTCATACCACTCCGTTCGCTGGGCCTTCTCGGGATAAGCAGATCGGGCCATCCCCTTTGGTACTCAGCCTGCTTGGGCCGCGGCAGCAGCATATCGGTCTCCCTCGCGGAACACGACCCCCGATGCCGAGGAAAGGCTAGTAGATCTGCAGAAAGCTGGGCTTCGATGCTGTTTCGTGATCCCAACTTTCAACGCATCCCCCGCAAGTTTCGGCTTCAGGTCAGCGCATCTAGGGAGTGAGGGCACATCCGCGGCATGAAAGCTAACAAGGGTCTCGTTCACAGTCTTGGGGTGTCCTTGCTCCTTGGCTGGAGGATGAATTCTATCCCGAAGCCCACACAGAAAAAGCCCGGGGGGGGGGGGGGGGGGGGGTTGTTCTCATCTGGTTCGCATCCGGCAAACCGTATGCGCGGTTTTCGCCGGCGTTCATCGGCCTCACTTAAACGCCGTCACGCTGGCGGCGAGAAACAAGCTTGTGCGAGATTCTGCCCAGTGCCGAGAGTGATTTTCGAGGCAGAGCAGAAGAGGTCTGCACAAGGGGTCAAAGGTAGGATATGAGACCGCACACATGAGAAAAGAGTTACACAGGGATTAACAAATGCAAAAGAGATAACATCGTTCTGCAATAATGACACGGATCGAAGCCAGCCACCAATACGGTGAGATTGGAGAAGTTGCGAACCTAAGGGACACTTCAGACAGTATTTAGTAAGCTGAACCTTTTTCTAACGACAACACTCCGTTATTCAAGTCAAGTTTAAGCTTGCCGAGAACATCTTTCCAATCACATGATTACTTTCACGACCAATAACGACCTGTGCGTTAATCGTACACTACTGAAGCAGCCTAGAAAGCTAAGCCAACCTGTAAACCGACGGTCAAAGCCATGTCACCCACCTAAGATGTCGCATCCCTCACCGCCGTGGTCGTCGTGACCATTGATGACTCGCCTCTTCTAACGGTAGCGCTTGCCACACGCGGGGTTTCGGCAAACTGGGACCCCGAACGTCTACTAAGTCCACTACCTAAGACAGCCCTAGGAGGAGAAAGCTGCCAGTAGGCGGAGACTTCCCATAAAACCCGGTACAGCCCGACTTAAGTGGTACCCACGACGCCGTGCTAAAACTGGTAGAGGTTCGCTGAGGCTCGCTCCTAATAATATGTAGAAATTCGAAGGCAAAGCCTTCGAATCAATAGAGAGGCATACACGCGAGAGAGAGAGAGAGAGCGCGCGAGAGAGCACACGCGAAGTAGAGACATGTTTCCATTTGACTATCTAATTTTAATTCGTTACTTGTTTTTCGTTTAATACCGTAGATTATGATACCCACTTTAACCTACTTGTATAGTATCATAGAGCGTAGGAGAGAGCGCACGAGACACACGAGATGGGTAATTCAACTTGGAGTTTAATCGTGGCCAGTTCTTTCTCCACCCCCCCACGCGAAAGGGCGCCCTCCAAGGGGCCTTACAAGGGCACCGCTCCTAACCGATGGGATTTCTGGCCTTAGATCTTTAACTAATAAGATTTCTAGCCTTCGTAATACTTTTCCTTAGCGTACTAGAGAAGCCTATATAGAATACAATTTTTTTTTTACCAAAAAAAAATCCTTCGCATCGAAAACACAGAGTACTTCACTTTTCAATTAAGCGAGGCTTTCCTAGTTAACTCGGACCCAGTCGGCTCACAAACTCTGATGATTCGGCCAAATGGGATCACCAGGTCATATGTCGATGTGGGGAATTTGGCACTGGGGTAACAACAAGGGCCAACATCCACACTTGGTGATGATGGCCAATAGGAAGGAGTGGGATACTTCTTCTTAGCTGTAAGGGTTTCAGTTGCGCCTGGTCCTGCTATGCCGATATAGGTCTGGATAGGAGGCTGTGCCTCTCCGTGAGTGGAGACACTGCTAACCTTTTGCACTGTAGTCGAGTGGTCAGCTCCCGCAATCCTTGCATAATAAGTAAGCGAATGGAAAGATAATCAGGCTGACACCCGATAGTTTTTCAACCCCTCAGACGCAAAACCATCACCCAACACTAATCCCTCGTCTTTCTCAGTCACCACGTCGACCCGCATATCGACGATAATATGGGGGGAGTCCCGTCCAAGCCGGGCGATCCCGCACGGCAGCTCGAGGTTATTGGGGCTGGGTATTCGCGAACGGGCACCGTGACGATGCAGCTGGCACTGGAGAAGCTTCTCGACGGGCCCGTGCTCCACGGCGGCACGCATCTGCTGTCAAGAGAAGACGGTGAGTTTCCACTAGCTATCGTACATGGAGTCCCGGGACTGACGGGGTCGTGGCCGTCCCCGGCCCCTCCCCTTTTCCCCAGCCTACAACCGCAAGTGGCTCGAGGCGTACCGGGCCCGGCGCGCGGGAGACGGCGCGCGCGCGCGCAAGCTCATCCGCGAGCTGACGGCGGGCTACGTCGGCATCACCGACGTGCCGGGCGTCGATTTCCTCCCCGAGCTGCTTGAGCTGTACCCCGACGCGCGCGTCGTCCTCGTCACGCGCGACCCGTCGCGCTGGGCCCGGAGCATCGGCGTCATCCGCAAGCACACCGACCTCCGGTGGATGCATTACTTTATGGCCCCCATTCCGTCGTGGCGCTGGATCCCCGCCCTCATCGACGAGTTCTCCCAGAGCGCCAAGGAGCTCATGGGCCCGGACGACCCGGTGGAAAGTAAGCAGCCAACCCCCCCCCCTTCCCGTTCTCCGGCTAGGATGTACTATCAGATGCCCTTTACTTACTCACGGGGGAGCGCCGCAGCCCTACTGAAGAACCATAACGAGAGGGTCAGGAGCCTCGTGCCGCCCGACCGGCTGCTCGTCGTGGAGCTCAAGGAAGGCTGGCCGCCGCTCGCCCGCTTTCTCGGCCGCCCCGTGCCCGAGGACCCTTTCCCGCGCGCCAATGACGCAGAGGCCGTGGATCGTGTGGGAAAGAAGGTCTTTACGCAAGTGGTCCTGACCTGGGCTGCCATCTTGGCCGTCGGCGGCGCCGCTGTCTACACGGGATGGCGCTACTCGGTTCGGTGAAGCAACCTGCTTGGGGCCGGGAGGTGATGGAGGGATGCAACGTATCAAGAGACTTGGTAGGTACCTGGGAGGCACTTGGCCTGTGTGAAGCAGACCTCGGTGCGAACCGGTCGGATAGACAAAACAACGGTATCGACAGGACCGACTTTATCCCATGCCTTCGCCTTTCTGCTGGCTGTTTGCTGTCCAACCTGAGAGGACCGGGAATTAATACGGTCAAGGAAGTGAGTAACCGGAGTGCAAATGATTGCCTGCCGATTCTGCACTGCCAAGAACTGTTGGTTGCTGCTGGCACTGACAAACAGCCCGGCCAGGGCTACGGGCGAGCATTCGACACCGCAATTACGGCAAGATTGCTTATGCCATGCATATGAGAAATTGACGTCTCGCATCGTCTCGTTCGGCATCAGAGCAGTGTTGATTGCAACTGATTGGGGGGGGGGGGGTGATACAAACCAAATGAGAAACCAGGGGTTACGGCCTACAGAACGCAGCCAACACGCATCGCGCAGGTGTTAATTTCCCCTCCCAACTCCGGAAATCCAGACCATCTGCTTCCGCGCCATGGCCGGGGCGCAACAGGCGGATGGGGAGGATCAAAACGGTTAGAAAGGGGTTCGAGGAACGCACAAGTAGGGACGTGTCTCCCGCTTGGGGAGGAAAAAGATGAGGTTGGAGGACACACGCCCGACCGAGCAGTCAGTCACTCGCTCCTTCCGCGCCGCATCATCGCGCTCGCCAGCCCGCTCCCTGACGCGCGCCCTTCCTTAGTACACCCACGCCCGAGTTTCCCTCCCTTCCCCTCGCAACCCAAGCCTCGGTCCAACGATGCGCGGCGCGGCCCTGCTGTCCTTGGGCGCGGCCGTCGTGCTGGCCGGCGCGGCGCGCGGCGAGATCACCTTCCGGCTGTACGAGGGGCTCAACTGCGCCGAAGGGGCCGAGGCGCTGACGCTAACGTTCACACGGGACAACGCCGTGGCCTTCGACCGCCACGTCTACCGCACCGTGCTGGCGCTCCGGCGCGACGGCGCCAACTGCTCCTGGGCCGCCGAGCACGACTGGACCACGGGCCAAGCGCCGGGCCCGCCCTCGTCTGCGCCCGCGCCGACCCCGTCATCCTCCGCGCCAGCTGCAAGACTTGGTTCAACGGCGCCGGCGAGACCATCGCCTTCAGCGCCCTCAGGGTCTTCGATTGCTGAAAGAAGGGAGGTTGCCCGGCATTACGACACCCCTCGGAGTTGGGGGAAACGGGAGGTGGGTGATGGAGAATAGGCGGAAAGCCATGCGATAGGGGGATTGGGGGCGGCCCTTGTTCTCCATGGTCCATAATCACTCCGCAGTGCCAATGTACACTGATTTCGCTGGTACTGGCTGCAGACTGGCAACATATGCCGGCACATGGTATTTTACACTTCTCTGGACCTTAAAAGAACTCCGTGACATTAAGCTTAGACGCACCTAAATACTTCCACCGGTGTGATCATTTCCCTCTTACACATAGCTCTGCAACGATGACGATATTTCCACGCATCCACCTCCCAGCCCAATGGTTCTCACTAGATCCCCCCCCCCCGAAAGGCAAGTCATTACCTTGCGCCTTGTCTCCATCTCGATGGTTTGCTACCGAGATTCTCCAATTCGGCTGAAGCCTGACGTCAGGTGACTCGAAGATGGCCCACATCTTAGATGTTGATGTGTTGTTTGATCAGACGCGGTGCAGCCCTTTTCCGTAGGGACGCCGCCGAAGGCGCCAACGAGCTTATGGGGTTTGCGGTCCTTAAGCACGTCACTACCGATGGACCTCCTTCGGGACATGGTTGCGAATGATGTCTTCCGGCCCCGAGGTCCGGGTCGGCCCCCGCCGGGAAACCCCCCAGCGCACGCGCAGCTCGATGCTGCCCTTCGCGTCGGGCTGGCCGTTCCTGTCGACTTTCTTTCGCCAGCCGCCGATGGAACGGATGGCGGACAGCCCGCTGAAATATAAGCATGCGTCAGTATAAGTGAGCGACCAAGAGACATCTATCCGTTGCCGGTGGCAACGGCGGCCGGAGGAATCCCGAACCCATCCCTACGTGGAGATTGTACAGTATTATCCCAGCCCGAGTGGCGCCGTACCTGGCCAGAGAAGATGGGGAAACCCGCAGCCCATGACGTTCACGGGCCATGGTGTCGCCATCGCCGGCTAGAGGCGAGTGCAAAAGATGGCCAGGACCCTCCATGTTACGGCCTGGCAGATTGGTCCCTGCAGGAGTAGCCCTTATAGTGCAGAACTGGACAGAATGACTCCAATAAGTGGATCATTCCCGAAGCTTTTGCTTTGTGACTCAGCGGGCAGTTGGTCCAGACGCGCTGTAACGCTCCAGCCGAAGTGTGGCCAATATGGACCACTTCAACCACTGCAGGTTACCGGCCTTATGCTCTCATTCTAAAATTGATGGCGGGTTTATTATAGTTTTCTGCAGTGGCCTGCCTCATTCTTGGCGTTGTATCCGGAAGAATGAAGCTATTTGGTTGAGGTGAGGTCTCGGTGGGCTGAGTCGTGATGTATTTAGCCCCTAGTTAACTTGGGTAAAATGTGTATGCAATTGCTCGTCCGGCCCACAGCTTTAGGGGGGCAAGTGGAGCATAGAGTTATAAAGTCTAGCCTCTTGGCGCATCGAATGTGATGACCCGAGTCGTATAAGTTATTGTTGGCGCGCCCCGGGCAGCGTTTTACCATGGGGCATATGATGAGGACCGACACAGGGAGAGGGTACCGACCGTGTTTACAGGGCTCCTACTCTCACTACTGCGTAGGCAACCCAACGCTCTGAACACTTTCTCGCAGCCCGCGCACGCCATACTGACCAGTCCGAGACCGAGCAGGACCCCTTCCGGGACTCGGTGGATGAGCAGGAGAGAAGTTATTGCGAATCTCTAAAAAGCCCCGAAGAGCCTTGGTTTTATTCTAATAAACAAGCCGCCCCGTGAGTTGGGGGTTTTAGAATGTATTACCTCTAAAATCACCAAGGTTGCCCAAGTAGTAGATTATTATCAACTAAACGACAACTGATTTAACGTTATGTTAGAGTGGCTGCGGACTTGTCCGTATGTTAGGTTGTCTGCGTGGTGTGCGCCGCCCGTAGCAAGGGATTGGGGCTTCTTGAAGAGTGCTTTGCGAAGTGTTCTCGAGTGGGCCTCCACGGACAACTGAACGGCCGCGGTATTCCCTGATTTGAGGTCGGTCACGCTCTTGTGTTGGACAGTCGGGTCCTCTAGGTGAGACGATGTCGCCTCATCCTCATCAACCGGCACACTTGCATCGGCCGTGTTGCCCAGACGGTGTCCTTTAGCGATGGCGTCGCTGCGGTCGGGCCGGGCTGGGCTCGGTGATCCTGCCGCGAATCTCGGTTACCACGTACGGCATACCCGGTGGCACGGCCAGGGTGAGGACGCTCAAGGAGGCTATCCGGAGGACTTTGACTTTTCAGGATTTATACGGCCATCGTTCCATGGGGATGGTGGTGGCGAGGCGCAGTGGCTCGTTGGTGACCCACGGCATGTTGCTGCAGCGGGAGGAAGCTGAAGATGAGGTCGCAGGGGCCGAGGCGTTTAACCATGGGGAGGACCAGCTCATCGTACTCGTCTAGACGGTACATGCAGACTGCCCACATTACCCCGACGCTGGTGGCCATGGCGCAAAGGCCTAGTCCCGCCGCCACCCCGTTATCCTAAACGAGGCGGGGGGCTGGGTCGGGTCTGGCGGCCGCGTCAAGTTCGGCGGCCGGGCCGGAGTCAGGGACAGGCTCAACGGCGGGCCTGCCGGGGCGCAACCGGTCGGTTACATCGAGAACAGCGGCGAGGTTCCTATCGTAAATGCACCGGCCATATTGGCCGTCGGCTGGCGGCGAGGCCAAGAACCGCCCCATGAGTAGAAAGTGGAACGGCGGGGTGCCAGCTTGGCGTATGTTTACCAACGAGGGGGGCAGGTTCCCGACACGTTATTCCCCTCTAATCCACTGCACATTCGAGTGAACTCTTGAGGCTGTCTATTTACCTAATTAGCCTCATGCATCCGGGATCGTCTGGGTTTCCCCTTGCCCGCCGCATGGGCCTTTTTCTTGGTGTCTTGGTTATTGTAGCGGCGGCCAGACCTGTGTCCGGGGTCGGCCATCTCCGAGGATCAGATGGGCTTGGGCGGTGAGAAAGAGTTTTGAAGCCACCGGGATACTCTTTGAGCATGTTGCAACTGAGACCTTCAGAAAATGACTTGACCTATGTTGGAGGGGATATGATGTTTGGTACCTGATGGAGTGCGGAGTACTTACATGGTGGAAAGACGTAATTACACTCCCCAGGCCCCACTTGCTCGGCAGTGTTTAGGAACCTCAAGAAGGCGGCCGCGAGGGCCATCCTACACTATGCCACATCGGGATGCCCTCATGGTACGAATTTCTGATCTGTACGGCATTATTATGGGTTTAACATAATGAGGCCTTCCGGGGGGGTGGTCGGAAGAGGTGTCTTCGGGTTTGTCACAGATAAACTTGGTCGTTTTACACACCGTCTTGTTTCACTTAGATGTGACAAGGAAAAGCGAATGTGGCAGAGTTCTATCAACCCTCCGGGTAAGTACTCTGATAATAGAAAAGATCCCACGTGCACCAAGACGTGTGTTGAATAGAGTTGAGTGCCCACACTTGGAGGTATGTGTTGGCATCAACCGATACTGTGTTTTTGAATGAAGCTCTAGCCATAAGCTTGCCCCAGACGGGCTGCAAGCGAATATTTAACCACCGGGCCGGGGGGTCAAAGTCCCAGGGGACCGCCTCGAGGATGCATATGCACTTAGCCCAGTCGCCATCGGGGGTAACTGTAGCTTGCGGATGGACCGCGCATGCTTGCTTGCTTGCAGTCAGACGAAGCCCCGTCTGGTCGGCCACCACTTGCAGGGACTTGTCTTTATATTCGTCGCCGTCAGGAACGATACGGGCGGTAGGCGCAGTGTCGGGGGGCATGTTAGATCCGATCTCATTGAGGAAGGTGCTAGTGGGGGTGTTCTGCACCGCATGTCGGTCTGTGACTCGGGGGGAGCGGCAGGACGGGCTGAGAGGTGTAGGGGGTTTGGCCAACGTTGCTTCCCAGAGGACGCGAGAAATTGTGTTAGGCAAGCCAAGTCCTAGGTTCGCCGGTTGATGTCGCTGGCCGTAAAGCAGTCGGCGTCGGTGCCATGCTCGCGCATTTTCTTGGCGGAACCGACTTCGCCACCAAAGGCCTGGGGCCGCATGGACGGCATGGATACACTCGGCCTTGAGCGATTCTTGTTTGGCCCGGCCATTTTCTACGTCTAGTGGCAGCCGTAGCGCTGATCTCGCAACGTTGATTTCAAGGGAGGATGAAGTTGTGGACTTGCTTGGGCCGCATAGGCAGAAGCTTGCGTTACTATGTTCCAATATGATATAAGGTGAAGATGCACCATGACGCCTGAGTGAGACGCACGTTCAAATAAAATCTTGGGGCGGTCTATTTACCTACATAGGTTGTCTCAGTCGTTCATGTCGATGTTGGTGTTGAATGGACTGCGGCAGTTGAGTGCAAGCGCGTAGGCGCGACTCGTTCTGCCTCGTTATATTCGTCGCTGCCTGCATTTACCCAACGGTGCAAGGCTTGCGGGAAGCTTGGTCCTCTATTTTGTCTTCGTTTTTGGTCTCGTCAGCGCGGCTCCTCGGCGACTGGGGTCGGAGTCTCGCCTGTACAGGTTGTAGGAGGCATCCAGGCTTTAGATAGTAATAGGCGCGGCGGCGACGTAGGTGCTCAGCCAGGCACGGAAGTATGGGATAACAGTGCGTGGGTAAAATACGCTAAAGAATCGGCAGTAGAAGTTTATGGTTTCACGCTGATTACCGAATGCAGGTAGCACTGTCCGGCTGAGCTGTGTAGTGAAAATAAACAAGTTTGTCTTTCGTAGCAGCGGCGTGGGCGTAAGAAAGAGGACCAGGAGATATGGACCCGGCTGTAAGTCTTCGATGAGCGGCGGGAGAGCATTCCCGCCTCCTGCCACCTTGGCAGGTAACCGTAGAAGATCTGTAAAATGTCCGGAACTTCAGCGGTCTATAACTAAAGCTGACCGAAAACTGCGCAGGTCTTATCTGGAGAGTTCATTGAGGAAGTCTGGGTGAATAGGTGGAACCCGAAAAGTATTGATAGTAATGTTTTATTAGTTTGATTACGGGTCACCCTTTGACGCATATTGGCCCCTCTTAGGCTCTGTTCCTTCCACAGCTCGTTTACTTCCATAGCTTGTTTAATGCCCTGAACACTGTCGACATTGGAAGGTTGACGCAGGACTTTGTCGTGTGTACTCAGACAGGGTTGCTGCTGCAAGGATGAAGATGGTGTGTGGGTAGGTAGTTTTTAAATATGGCGATCTGCGTGGTGTGCTTCGAGCTATCGCCATCCTGGTAAAGCCAGGGGTGAAGAAGGAGAATAAATGGAGACAGTGGAGGGGGCGGGCCAAAGTATAAATGGTGTTGCCCGGTAAAAGGAGCCGGCCGCGTCAGGCTGGGGCTAGTTCTAACTGATCCTGTTGTTATAAGTCCAGTCTATTGCTCTTGGAATTGAATTTTTGTTGATACCGATAAAGATTGTCACCAAAGACGACTGGATGGGAAGGTGAAGCACTATAAGTTCGTGACCATTGGAACTCGCTGTAATTCAGAGAATGATTAAAATCATGGCGACCAACCTTTGCTGGCCTGGCCAATGCGTGATCTAATATGTTTCAGCATCTGACAGTGTTGGGCTTGGAACACAGGAATACCGATGCATGTTTCAAAAGAAGCAAAGGACTCCAATCGCTGGCACAAAAGGCTTGCCACAGCAATACGGCAGCTGTTACCGAATATTTATTTTGGCTTCAATCTATATTTTCCCAATACCTTTACAGACAGGACCTTCATGGGCAATTCCTCGACTCACTCACCAAGCCCTATTACGTCACCTAACATTAGATCCGGTTGCTACGATGTTGACACCCCCTTCATTCCGTGGGGTTTGAGTGAAATCTTTTCATTGGCACGTTTGCTTATTTGATTGACATAATGCAACGAAATTTGCCCGGGTGTGTGACTCCTTCGTCATACTTCACCCGGATAGGGTTACCACACCCGGCCTCCAACTCTAATAATACGCTTTATACCGTTCTTCGCCGGTCTACGCTAATCCGACGATGGCGTCGATATACCCAGGAAATAATGGTCCTTCATCGATTTAACCTTCTTGCACTGTGGGTGCCAACTCATTATATACTTGTGATTAGTTCACAGGCAAATAGTTCCGATATGCACAGCTGAGGCCAGTATGGGTTTCTGCGTCGTCATAAGTGCCCGGCCCTTCACGACTATCTCGAACGGGTGCTAGACCACGCACTGGTCAAGCCAGAATGGACTGACAGAGGATCATTTCTTCAAAGGCTTCCAACTTGGACTGTCCATGTCCAGGGTAACGGGCAGCATTAACACAGCTTTCCAATTTTAGCGCTGCGTCGTGAGTATTACTTACATAAAAGACTGCCACTCTTTTCATATTTGCGGGAGGATTGCTGCGACCAAATGAACACTTTTATCTGTTTGCAAACTCTTCACTCGTCGCCGTTACCTTGGACACAAATATCTTTTCTCGGTGGAAAGCAATGAATGCTTGCCAGTAGTGGAGCTAGGAGCGTCAGTTTACCCGAGGGAGGTACTGAAATACATTGAAAAAGATGCCCATATGCTCATCAACAAGACAAACGGTGGTTGCCTAGCCAAGGCCTCATAGGTAGACTATGTTCCTGACAGAAGGTATGGCCAATATTTTCATAACAAATCTACAGTGGGCGGTACGTTGAGGTGATCTTTTTCGTCCTCCACTCCTTTCACAAAGTTGTTAATTCTTGCTGTCGACAACAACGCAGGCGATCCCATCCGCACACTGCACCAATCCAGCGGCTACAACATCAGAATGAGGCTCTCTATGCCCGGTATCAGGTGCACCCTCTTCGTCAAGACCGCAAATACGCATTCACAATACCGAACAAAGTGGTCCTGGTCGCTTCTTTCTCAACTGCCAGACCGTGAAGCCAATATCCCACTTCGTTTGATGAGCGGCCATGGATTCTCCACGCCACATCGCGACATGCAGCAACAAACCGCCTGCTGGCCTTGACGCACCCATGGCCCAGATGTTCAAACGCAGCCAGAAGGGCCTTTACGCCCAGATGCATTCGGACCTAAAAAGAAAGGAAGAGGTCGAGGGGCGACTGATTGAGCCGAAGTCGCATCTCACAAAAAACAAAAAGTCCAGACGGAGAGTGCCCCTCACGCTAACCGACGGGCAAAAGGAACTGGCACGTCGAACGCTGGGTTTGACACGTGTGGACAATGAAAATACCTTGGCAAATACCAAGGTTGCTTACAGCCTTCAAGGCGAGGCTGTCGTGCTCGCTCGCACCAACTGCCCGCGCATCCCGCCTTCCGCATCTTCGCCTGTCCCGAATCCTCCCATCGTTCCTGCTGCCATCCCCATGGATGCATTGGCTGATGCCCCGCCTGCACCAGTTGTTAGGCCTAAGGAGGGCACGGAAGCTTCCTCGAGCTCCTCGGCCTCTCTGTCGTCAACACCGTTGCCTGGTCAAGCCCCCACTGCTGTTCCTGCCGTTCCTGCCGCCGTCCCCAACACCGCATACCTTGTCGACGTCGCTAGGAAGACAACATTGCACCTGTTACAATCAGGCAACGAGAGCTTGTTGGAGGATACCCAGGCCTTTCGCACTCATGCACAATGGAGTCAGGCTCCCGGCCAGGCGGTCGAGGAGTCGTCCATCCGGGCTCCTACTCCCTCACGTGCCCAGACGCCTTTCTTCAACCCCCCAAATATTCCCAACCTTACGAGCCTCGTGGATCTCGCCACGCGAGCGACAACCCGGCTGCTGCGAAAGGACCGCGAGAGCTTACAGGAGGACATCGAGACGCTGGACGAGTACGCGCGGTGGATGCAGGTTTCGGGTCAGCCCGTCGAGAAGCTGGAGAAGCAGACGGCCGAGAAGCAGGAGTGGAAAGACATGCTCCGGGTTCACACCGATTGCTTCCTGTACCAGGCCCAGGCCTACAGAAGCGTTCTCGCCTCGCGCCGACCCCTCACGGCAGAGGCTGCCAGACGTAGCTAGACGGCTTCTGGCGACGCAGGTGAATGCGAAGCTACTAACGAGGATACAACATACGTCGAACAGCCACGTGTGGCCGGAAACTTGGGGCAGACTAAACGGAGCAGCCGTTGCATGTCGAGATACGTAGAGGACCAGGGGAGAAATAAGGATATTGGCCACGGTCAAGCGTGGTAGAAACAAAGGGAGTTGGCTCGTTGTTATATTGTACTGGTTCGGCGCCAAACTGCACAATTAATAAGCCTGTTAGAATAGAGATGCACACCCGCATCAGTGAGACGCATCATAGTCTGTGACGGCCCGGGATGCTAGCAGTGTTTCCCATCATGGGCATCTACAAGATCTACTTGGCGCGCTCTGCTAGTCCACGCAAAGTTGCCCCTTCCCTTGCGACTATAGCCGGGCATCTGCGTTGACTTGAGGCTCTGTGCATGCGCTCAACCACGCACTTTACACCCATCGCGGCTCAGTATCAATCGCTCCACGCTGCGGCTCTGTCACATCCGCCTCGGCCACTCCCTGAACCTGGGCCAATGGCTACGCCCGGCAAGAAATTGAATAGGTGCCCATCGATTAGCGGTCGGTTACCTGCCCTTTGGGTTGCGTGACCCGCATAAGGATACAGCGTAATTCGTCTCGACGAGCCGCAGGCACTATCCACCTGAGTGGGTTGAGCCGGGACGCCCACGGCCGGATACGACCGGATCCTATTGCAGACGCCATGCCGGTCTCCCCTGACCACTTGATATGTTGGACAAGCACCGATGATGGAAGACGAGCCTGTCGCCAAATACGTCCTTGGTGCTTCCAGGGGTGGATGCCGTGCCGGCGAAACCTTCAAAGACGTAAGAAGCCGCTGCGCGGAAATCATGTCGGTCAGGTTCTTGAAGCAGACTGTTGTTGGACGGACGCAAGCCAAGTGTTTGGTAAAAAAGGCATTCGGCGCTTCTATCATGGTAGGCAGATGGGGCCTCGGGAAGACTACTCCGGGTAAGCCTTGGTTACGGCCAAAATAAAAATCAATTGACGGCTGCTGTAGGCATGGGAGGTGAAGGTTACGGAGTAGCAAGAACGAATGATATGCATTGCGGGAGACGTCGCGTAACGAGCGAAGAGCAAAACAACCACAGGGTCACTAAGCGGAGACTGTTGGTCTCCTGGTCACCCATCCCCTACTACAGCTTGGATGGGACGGCGCAGCACGACGTGGGCTTTGCCGCCGACGCCGAGGCGCCGTCGGCGGTAAAGGCGTCGCGCGAGGACGGGTCCGGGCAGACGGCGGCCGAGGGGACCCAGAGGGCGGGGTTCTTCTCGAAGAAGTTGGAGGCGCGCAGCATGACACTGACGGGCTCGGCTGGCATGATGGGGAAGTCCTCGGTGCGGGGAAAGTGGGTGAGGCCGAACTGGACATAGCAGACGATGTCGGCGTCGGCAACGGACTCGTCGCGGGCGGCCCAGTCGACGACGGTGGCGTTGTGCGGGTGTCCTCTTGCCCCCGTGCTCTGGCACACGTAGTCGCCCGCTGGGAACAGCTCATAGTCGCGGTACGGCACCACCCAGAGGCTGTGGCGCGCAAAGGCCGCGCGGGCGTGCACCATGCTGCCCGCCCGCGCAAGCAACGGCGGGCAGTTGTTGTTCAGGATCTTGTAGCCCACGGGCTTCCCGCTTGCCGGGTTCAGCCGGTGCGGGTTCACGATGGCCCACGCGCGCCCCGTTTCGTGCTTGTAGTCGCGCATGCCCGCGCCCGACGTGAGCACCGGCGTCGACTTGCAGTAAAAGGCGTTGCCGTATGGGTTCTGCGCCGAGCCGACCGGGTGCTCCGATGGCACCGCGTCCTGTTCGAGCACCGTGTTACGCGTCCCGTCGATGGCCGGGTCCACGCGCAGCGAAAAGATGTGCTGGTGGTTATGCGCGTCAATGCCGCGTGCTACCTCGGTGCCATAGGGCGCCGCCGTCTCCGACGGGTGCAGGCAGTACGTGTTGAGCTGGCCCGTCAGCTTGACCTCGAGCTTGTAGGTGCCGTCGAGCGTGAAGATGTGGTAGAAGCCGTACTCGTAGTTGGCCGCCGTGATGATCTGCGAGATGATGAGCCGGCGGTCGCGCGCCGACACGACGGTGCCGTCGCGGAAGTCGGTGTGCTTATACAGCAGCCCGTTGTCCTCCTCGTGGATGCAGACGGCGTTCTTGATGAGCGCCGGGTGGCCGTCCGACGTGGCCACGATGCCGTCGAGGTAGTGGATGGCCCCCTTGCAGTCGCAGCCCAGCTTGAGACTGTTGGTCATGAAGCCCGAGCCGTATTCGCCCACGTCGAAGGCGTGCTTACGCTGGTGCGGCGCCGAGGGGTTGCCGTAGGGCACCACCATCTCGACGAGGCTGATGCGGTTGAATAGCGACCGGTCCCGCTGCTCGTGCATGTCGTGCATGCGCACGTCGGAGAGCACAATTCCCTCGCGGTAGTTGAAACCGATGTGCATCTTCCAGCCGGCCCACGAAATCTCGTTGCCGCGCATGCTAAAGGAGACGCCCTGCGGCTGCGTGATCTCGATGGGCTTCAGGCGGTCGTGCTGGTACCCATCGGCGACGAACTGGGGAAGGAAGTTGTGCTGCTCCCGGGGCACGGCGGTGCGCTCCCCGTCGACGCGACGCACGTCAACGGCGAGGAGCTCCTCCTTTTCCGTGTCGAGGACGACGGTAAAGTCCAGAGGGTGGGCGTACTGGTTGTCCAACTCGGAAGAACGGTAGTACGCCAGGCCCTGCTGCAGGCGGCGCTCGAAGCCCCATCGGTCGTCGAAACCGATGGCCCAGGCGTCGAAATAGACCTGGGACATGTCGGTGATGCCGATTTCGCGGCACACCTCGATGACGCGCGGGTCCGCGCGGCAAACCCTCTCGCAGATGTCGAGGTCCTCCAGGGTAAGGGTAGGACCGACGTCCTTGACGGGCTTCCACTCCTCGACGGTGCCCTTGGTCAGGTTGGCGATGACTTCGGCCACGTGTCCCGTGCCCTTCTCGATGGCAATGGAAAACACACGGCGGTCAGGTCGCGGGGCTTCGCCGGCGCGGAAGGCGGCGTACTCGGCCTTGGCCGGCTCACGGAGCGTGATGCAGTTAAATTTGAGCTTCTTGGGCTCGGCATGGTTGCGGATCAGTCTGGCGGCAGCCGAGATCTCTTCAATCGATAGCTGATCTGTGGGGAGAGTCAGCGCGGGCCGGGCTTGTTATACCAAGCGAGGTCGGAGGTCCTCCTGGCTGGCTTACCCAGAGGATGTTGGACCGAAGCTCGAGTCGTGGACGACGCGATTGGAGAGGAACCACATGGTTCGTCCCGAAAGATTATGTAACCGGGAATACTTGAGGTGTCGGTCGCCATGTTCTTTGTGGGAATGCGACATACGGTTGGCTTCGCTGATGCGGTCCAAAGGAGCCAATGGTTGGAGCACGGTGTTGAGTGTGGGATGCGGATCGTGAGCTGTCAGACGACGGATGAAGCGTGAGCAGTCTGGGTAAAGCACCGAGAGTCCCATTGCGGACGCGGATGCTATATACTTAGGCCCAGTCGTTCCCCGTACGCGCGTCAACGGGCGGCGAGCGCCGACATCGCGAACGATTTCGTGATACGGGCGATAGAGATAGGTACGTCTTCGGACCGTATGCGCTCCCCCCGCATGCACTTGCCGAAAGCGGCATGAAGCTCGGGGCCCGAGAGTGCGAGAGTGCGAGAGGTGGACGCTGACGGCACCCGAGAAGGGCAGGTGGTGTGTGAGCCTGCGTGTGCACGCTGGGCTGATCACTTGCAGACAGGCAATGCGAAGGCTACCACTTCTAGCGGACGTACATCGTCGTAGGTCTGGACTATTGGCACCCGTACCAAGACCATTCACTTCCCGAGCCCCGTTCCCCGCATTCATGCGGCCCTTCTGAATGTCAAAAAATAGACCTGTTGCCGCTACCGGCGGGGCCTGCCGACTGCAGAGTTTGCCGCGGCTCAGCTTGTATATCTCCAAGTACTGGTCGCCATGGATGCCGTTAGGTCTGCTGGTCATGCGTCGCGCCTCCCTCTCTCCCTCCTCAAAATGTGCCCAACTGGTGCCGACTGGACCTTGGTGTGTTTTCAGCTTTGACGATCCCGCGTCCTGGGCCAGGCGCTATTGGTGGTGCAAGAGATGGACGCCTCGGACGCTGGGCTCTGTGGACCTAGACGCTCGGTTCATGAGGGGCGGAGACGGGCACACGGGACCAACTCCCCGGGGACTTCAGCAGCACCTGTCCACTAACGTCCCAACGGCGGCATATGCCCTCGACCACCTGTAAGTGGGCGGCCCTAAACTGTAATTCTTATCTGCGACCGCCAGGGCTCCAGTTGCTGCACACTGCTGGGGCACCCCATTGTCCAACCGTGGACGCTAGGGTCCATTCACTGACCTAATCCCCTTCCACCTCCTTCTCCTCCTCCTCCTCCTTCTCCTCCACTTTCCCGCCCGTCTGTTCACTTCCGCCTCCGGCTTCCATCTCCAAGACAGCCAGCCCGCTTCAATTCTCCAGAATTATGGACTTCAGGGTCGGCCCCCGGCTCTGGGCGTTTGGCCTCGCGCACAACTGCCGAGCGCGCGTGGCCGCCACGGTGCGGTAGCCGTACTGCGCTTGGCTCTGTGACATGGCCACGCAAGCCAAGCCGGCACACGACACGGGGCCGACATGGGTCACCGTACGAATACCAGCGGGGCTCCTTCATTGTCTTCTTTGGCCATAGCGCCGATCCAGCCGGTGGGCAGTGGCTTGGAGAAATGTAGGCAAAAAAGGGGGTCCTTTTCCCCAAGACGGGCAACCATCCACTGACGGGTCTCGCGGGGGAAACATAGCCATATGCTTATCTATTGGGGGAGGGGGGGGTCCTATAACCCATGAGCCGATCGCAAACACTCGGCGAGCGTTACTGGAACGTCCCCGATTTGCAGACTTGTTGCAGCTTCTGTAAGGGAACGACGGCACTGCAACCCCAATTTCGCATACCGCAGACGTGCACCACTAGGCCGGCTGATCAAGCCTTGGCCGGCATACAACCCCATCGACACTGAAGTTAAAAGTCTGCGTGAGGCCCGCGTTGCCTGGACTTCTACGCTCTTCCTGTCCTCCCGTGAACTGTTGCCGACAGCAAGACTGTTGTTCGTGCCATCCCCGCTGCGTCATTTACAGACTTTCGGTGACGGGACCCTAACGCTTAAGCCATGGCGGACCCTCCAGGAACCATCGCCCTCATCTCCTGTATGCTACCGCCCCCATCCGTCCCGCCGGGAGTGACGACGACAGCGCTAACCTGCGTTTGCCTCGCCCGTTGCAGACGAGGACGCAACCGACAGGTCGCAGATGCAACTCTGGCCCCAGCCAGCCAACGACCCAAACGACCCTCTGGTGGGAAGAAATGCCTCCTGTCCGAAAGCGCCCACGCCTCTAAGGGCTTTGCTGACCACTTTCTCACCTGCCAGAACTGGCCGACTTGGCGCAAGTATCTCAACTATGCGCTCGTCACAGCCATGACCGTCGCCGCCTTTACGCTGTCAGTGGCCCCATCCCGTCCCTAGCCAATGCTCGTCGGAACCACAAGTTGTTGACAAGTACCAGGGTCAGCGTGCAGCTCGTCTTCTGGCAGCAAATGGCGGTGGATATGAACCTGAATACCCAGCAGCTGAGCAACGGCCAATCGGTTCAACTAGCCGGCTTGGCATCTGGATGCATCTTCTTCATTCCCTTGGCCGTCAAGTACGGGCTGCGCCCCACGTATTTATTGTCGGGATTGCTGCTCATGGCCGTGACCTGGTGGACTGCCAACATGCATACTTACGCCGAGCTCATCTTGACCAACTATCTAACGGGCGTCGCGGCAGCCGTCAACGAGACGACGGTCCAGATGACAGTAAGCTGCCCATTGCGTGTGGTTTCGGGCTCCGAGGAAAAGATGGTGGGACTAATGCGGACGACGCGACAGATTTCCGACCTGTTCTTTTTGCATCAGCGTGGCCGAGCCAACGCCGTCTACTTCGTTGCCGTCATGGTCGGGAGTTTCCTCACCCCCATGGCGGCCGGAGTTCATGCCGCCAAGCACGGTTGGCGTTTCTCGTACACGTGCCTGAGCATCGCCTTCACGCTACTGGCGGCCATCTACATTGTCGCATTCGAGGAGACCAAGTACGTGCGGAAGTCAACGGTTGAGGTGGTCAACATGGCCGTGGATGACCTGCGGCCGCGGGGCGGCGAGCCCGTCAAGAACGTCGATGCGCAAAACAAGGACGACGTCGTCGACATCGACCAGATGGCGCGGACCAAGTCCAACGGGCTCGGCGAGGTGACGCCCCCACCCAACACGTATCGTGAGCGGTTGCGCTTTCTGACGCCTACGGGAGAGCCGTGGCTGAAGCTCTTCATTGCGCCGCTCTTCACCCTGGCTCTTCCGCATGTCTGGTTCACGGCGCTGCAGTTTGCTTCGGGCGTCTGCTGGCTTGTGCTGATGTTGTCGGCCATATCTGTCATCTTCTCTGCGCCGCCTTACAACTTCGACACGGCGGGGGTTGGCTACATGGCGGTCGGCCCCTTCGTCGGCAACGTATTCGGCAGCTTGTACGGTGGTCCGCTGTCGGATTATTCTATCCGATGGCTGGCCCGAAGAAACGGCGGTGTTTTTGAGCCCGAGATGCGCCTGTATATCTTGATGCCCCCGACCCTCATCCTGTCGGCCGGGCTCGTCGTGTTTGGCTACACGGCCAGCGAGGTAGGAGCCCACAGCCGCCGCACTTGGCGCTTCTCGACCACTGACCAATGGTGGGTAGGGCATGCACTGGATCTACCCCAGTATCGGAGGCGCAATGTTTGCCTTTGGCCTCGGATCGTACGGCGATATTGCCTTCACCTTTGTCATTGATACGTACCGAGACGTACGTGGCCCGTCTCTCCGCCCGTGCCGGCTCTTCTTTCCCTGCTGACCCGTGAATCTCCCTCAACAGCTCGTCGCGCAGGCCTTTGTCGTCGTGGCCTTCTTCCGCAACGCCGTTTCCATTATCATAGGTCTTGTCCTGACGCCATGGATCCAGGCCATGGGTTTCAAGTTTTTGTTCGTCACAGCTGGCTGCATTTCGCTGGCCATCGGCCTGCTCCACATCCCTATGATCCTCTGGGGTAAGAGGATCAGGATCGCGTTGGCCCCGAGGCACGACATGCTGGTGGAGAAGTTTGCGGCGCACCGTGCTAACCGCTCCTGAGGCGTGAATGTTGCGTACGTGAAGATTATAACATATAGGCAAGTGCTTTGGTGGCATTTGGTGGCAGTGTTAGCGAGCTGAATGCACGGATTTCGACCGTTTGTTTTGCGGGGCGTTGGAATAGGATGGCAAAGCCACGCGAGACTGTAGCATTCGGGGTGTCCCGATTCGGAGATGGTTTAAACGTCGTCGTAGAAAATTCCGTAGCGCCTCCCGCCCAGAGGTACCGCTGGGCTCAATTCTCGGCCTCGGCCCCGGGGAAATTGGTCAGGCGGTAACAGTCGATGATGGGCCGGTCCTCCCACATGGTCATGACGCCCAGGGCCACGATGTAGTTCATCCAGCCGTAGGGGCTCGTGCCGGGGGCCTCAAAGGAGATATGGGTGAAGTACTCGACGCGGTCCTGGCCGACGGTCGGCGCCGTCGTCACGTCCGGGTCCGCGGGCCCGGGCCCCTGCCTGTACATGCCCTTGGCCGTCACCAGTACAAAGTGCCCGTCGTCGGTCTGCAGCGTGTACCGGGCGTCCAGGCGAATCGCCGTCTGTGTGCCGCGCCCCCTGCCCGCGTCAGCCTAGCTGAGGTCTTGGTGATCGCAACGAGGCCGAGATGCACGCTTGGACGGAAGGCTCGAGGGTTTTGGACTCGACCAAATCCCCTCCTTTCCCTCCCCCTCTTCCCCTCTTCCCATTCTCGGGGGGTTATAGGCGCCCTGGAACTCGGGAAAACTTGCCTTGTCGCCGTGCAAAATCTGGGGCCAGTCGGCGCCGCTGTTGGGCACGATGGAACCGCGGATGCGCGGGCCGCGCACGACGCCGCGGGCGATGGGCAGCACGAGGCGGTCGACGGCGGCGGCGGGCACGCCGGCGATGGTGGTGGTCCGCGAGTCCATGTCGCACACGATGCGGTAGACGAAGTCGAGGTGCGGTAGCGTCATGGGCGGCACGCCCGGTTCCGAGTAGGCCTCGCCCGGCGAAGGGGCGGGAGGTCGCGCCGAGGTCATGGCGAGATGGAGGGTTGCTGCTGCTGCTGCTGCTCTTGCTGCTACCTCTTGCTGCTATTGAGAAACGAGCAATCGGGCGCGGCCTTATGCGTGCGAAAACCCAAACCTCAAAACATTAGGGGTTCAAGTCCGATCCGGCGTCGAGCTGATGGGCAGAGGTGCGTGGAAGACGACGGTACGGTTATTGCTGGTACTACTGGGGCACCTACGGGCCCTGACCCCACCACCGACCTCTCGCCCCACGTCGCATTGTCAACTAAACATCCGAGTCGGCGGCCCTGACGCGCCGTGCGGACTCCGCGGCCTGCGACGCTTCACGTCCCCCCTGTAGACACGTTAGCAATAGCGATTTCGGATAGGTCAACACGGCCAGATCCTGCTGGATCGCCTTGGAGATGCCGCGGGCCCTCTATGTACTATGTTAGGTGAACTGGCCGGCAACTGACCACGGCAATCGGCTCGGCCGCGTAATCTCACAATTGGGCTATTCACCAGCCCCGTCGCCGGCAAGACGGACCCTGAACAGCCCCTCATCTCCGCTCCGCCCCTCTGCTACTACTCTCTCTCGCTCCCTTGGCTATGCATGGCCGTTTAAAAATCGCAGGCCCCAGGGGCTCGTGGCGAACCACTGTGTTTTACGTTCCGAGTTGAGCTACAAACATAGGCCAACGACGAGTCTCGCAGCCCCCTCGCTCATCTTTCCGTGACCAGACCGTGCCTTGCACCCAGTGAACCTTCACTTCGCCCACCGCCGAGATGGGCAGCCTACCGGAATGGCAAGGCCTCGTGGCCGAGCACCGCAAGAAGCAGTACGAATGCATCCCGCCCGACTGGCGGCTACCGCCAGACGCCCTGGCCAAGCTGAGCGGCAAGGGCACGGCCAGCGAGGGCAAGCTCGTCCAGCTGCAGGCGGCCCGGAACTCGGGGCTGCTCTCAGAGAAGGAGCTGGACATTACCGAACAGCACACGGCGAGCCAGCTGCTCGAGAAGATGGCCCGCCGGGAACTCACCTCGCGGGAAGTTACCGTGGCTTTCGCCAAGCGCGCCGCCCTGGCGCAGCAGCTGGTCCGTCGATTCGCTCATCCCCTCCCCGACACCTCGAGCCCGACCTGCTGACCATGCGCGCCAGACGTCGTGCTTGACGGCCATCTTCTTCACCGACGCCATAGCCTGGGCCGAAGAGGCCGACGCCCACCTGGCCCAGACCGGCCAGACCCGGGGCCCCTTACACGGCCTCCCCGTGAGCTTGAAGGTGCGTCGCCCCGCCCCGACTCCCCCCGGCCTCGGCGCTCGGCTAACCCGGGGGCGCAGGACTCGTTCGTCGTCAAGGGCCACTACGCGACGGTGGGCTACGTAGAGTACCTTAAGCGGCCACTCATTGACGAGGAGTCGAGCATGGTGAAACTTCTGCGGGACGCCGGCGCCATCCTGTACTGCAAAACGAACGTCCCGCAGACCATGATGGTAAGCGCCGACCCCAAGCCCACGGCCCGGACGCGCGGCTGACGCGGGGACAGACGGCCGACTCGGAGAACAACATATTCGGCCGCACGCTCAACCCGCACAACACCAAGTTCACGGCGGGCGGCTCGACGGGCGGCGAGGGCGCGCTGCTGGCCTTCCGCGGGTCGCCGCTCGGCGTCGGCACCGACATTGCGGGCTCGGTGCGCATCCCATCGCTGTGCTGCGGCATCTACGGGTTCAAGCCGACGGCGCGGCGCGTGCCCGATGCCGGCGACGTGCACTGCCCGTTCCCGCGCGCCGTCCTGCCGGGCGTCGAGCCCTCGACGGGGCCCATGGGCCACTCGCTGGGCGACCTCGAGGTGCTGATGGGCACCGTCGGCGCGCGGCGGCCCTGGACCTACGACGCGGCGGCCCTGGACCTCGACTGGCGGCCGCCGGCGGCCGTCGGGCGCGGGCGCAAACTCCGCATCGGCCTCGTGCCCGAGGACGACGAGTACCGGCTGCACCCGCCGGTGCGGCGGGCGCTGGCCGAGGCGGCGGCGCGGCTCGAGGCGGCCGGCCACGCCGTGGTGCGGCTGCCGGCCGACGAGGCGGCGCGCGGCGTCGGGCTCGGAGCCCGCCTCGCCTTCGCCTACTTCGGCCTCGGCCTGGGCGGCCCGCCGGACCCCGCCGCCATGGAGGCCGAGTTCGGCGAGCCCCTCGTCCGCTCCCTCGCCCTCGGCGTCCACCCCTTCACGCGCTACCCGCCGCCGCTGAACCGGGCCGCCTCCGTCCCCCAGCAGCTCGCCGCCTGGCATGCCGCCCGCGCCGCCTACAACGACGCCTGGCGCCGCGCCTGGGTTGACCACGACCTCGACGTCCTGCTGGGCCCCGCCGCCCAGAGCACCGCCGTCCCCCACGACCAGTACGGCGTGCCCGCCTACACGTCGGCCTGGAACACGACCAATGTGAGTTGTCCCTTCCCTCTGTCTCTTTCTTTCTCTCTCTCGGCTCGGCCCCCGAATTGCTGACCCTTCACCCTCTGTAGTACCCCGCCTGCCTCATCCCCTTCGGTGCCGCCTCCAAGGAGCTGGACCCGACGCCCATGAAGGGCCATGCCGCCTTCGACCCGGACTGTCAGTGTTACCCGCACCCCTCCCTCTCCCTCCCCCCCTGGAACCCTGCGAAAGAGGGACGAAACGGGACCGAAGCTGACATTTGGGACTTGCCCTCCTGCGACAGATGATCCCGAGACCTTTGACGGCATGCCCTGCTCCGTCCAAGTCGCCACCCCGACGTACCGCGACGAGGAGTGTCTGTACGCGGCCAAGGTTATCGACGAGGTGCTGAATGGGAACCGGGGGGCTTGAAGTCGGGTACATCGTCCGCGAAGAGCCACCTACTACTCGCAGTAGTCCGTAGACTCCCACCCCCCCCGACGGACAGACGATACCATCTTTCACTGATTCGCCGCATCCCGCCCCGTCGCTCTACCCGTCTCTCGTCGCCGGCGGGGCGAGGTGGAGAACCCAAGCCGACTCGCCGGTCGCTAGAATACCCAAGTAACCCATCATCACCTCCCGTCACTGCGTCTCGAAAAGAAGAAAAGCGGGGGCTTTTCGGCATCACCTGCGTGTCTCAGATACCCGCTTGTTTATTTCCACGTCATAAGCAGTGCGCTTACATTAGAGAGCCGCCTGTCGCGCCTAGCCCGATACCGCGCAACCGCCGCGCCGCGTACACCCTCTCAGCCTCCTGAACAACCCAGGTTCTCGGGGCCCGGGACTCCCGTTGGGAGTAGTGTTACAAGGGAATAACGGGATGCACTGCTAGTCGTCAAGACTCGGTATGCGGATCAGGATACAACAAAAGTTTGTGAAATAGGTCACTTTGTTGATCCCATCGTGATAAAACGTAATAGGGCTCAAGAGGAGGAATTCGAGTGTTTTTAGGACAAACCACAGCATTCAATGGTGTGGTACCCTACGTGAAATTATTCTTCCGGAACGTGGTCCCATACTCATGGCGTATTTAACTTGAATCGAACAATCACGCGAGGCCAAGCAACGTTCACCCGGTGGACCATTGTAGATACACTATTTAATGATAGGCAACAATATCCATAGGAGTGATTGCCGTTCACAGGATATCCGTAATCTGGGCTGAACATGACTCAACTCCCCCTCGGCTTGCCGGCTGGCGAGTGACCTAGTCGTGCCAAACCAGGAGCCCTTTGGCGTACAACCCGGCAACGATGCCCGTCTTTCTCTGCTTGTCACGTACGCAGGTCGCACTGGTCGGGTAGTCGGTGCCGACGTAGAGGTTCCGGAGCCCGCCGGCCTCGGTCCACTCGGCCACCCACGAGCCAGCCCGCCCGCCCGCGCAGAACGCCCGCACCGCGTCGTCGGCTTGTGCGTACGCGTCGGGCGCGTTGCAAGTGTGGCGCGCGGCGACGTACTTGGTCAGCGTCGGCGCGTGCGGGTGGCCGGCCACTACCAGGGCGCCGTCCGACGACCGGGACAGGTTGTCGGGCATAAAGGGCAGCACGATGCGGGAACGGAACGCCAGCTCCGGGTGGGCCGACGAGTCAGCGCCCCGAGCGACGTTGTACAGGTTCAGGGAGGCGCCGCTCGTTGAGGCCACAGCCAGTGTCGTCTCGTTGATGAACTCGACGCCGTTGGCGAAAGCTACTCGGGCCATCACGGCAGCGTCCACAGCAGCCGCTGGGTCCTTCAGCAGGGGCGATATGTCAACGTGAACCACGGTACCGAGGGGCAACGCCAGGTAGGTTTCCAGGTTGTGCAAAAGGCGGTGCTCTGCCACGAGGAAGTGGTGGTCGTTGGTGACATAGAACTCGTGGTCATTGACCAGGGCAATAGCATTGGGACCTCGGATGAGCGGGTGCTGGATAGAGCGCAGGTGTGTCAGGGTGAGCGCGGTGAGGTCGAGCTTGAACATCTCGACGTGCGGTCCATCATGACGATGGTTAGCAACAAAAAGCGTCGAGCTGGCCTCGTCAAAAGCGAGACCCAGGGTATGCAGGTCTTCCCCTGGTCCGTACCCCACAATTTTGAGTCGCTTTAAAGCCTCGTCGTCCGGGAGGGTCGTGTGTTTGTAGTCATACACATAGATCTCGGCGCCTTGAACGGGGCCGGGAAGGAAGAGACCCTGTCGAGCGAGGTAAGTATCGGAGCCCATCGCATTGGAACGCCGCAGGCAGCATGACTGCAGCGCAACTCACCATGACGGTGTTCCATTTGTCCCGTCCGGGATCGCATCCCACAATAGCGACGCCATGTGTCTCCAGCAGGATGGCGTCTTCGCAGTTGCGCGTCCGGTCGGCGAACTTGATATCGTGTTTGCCAATATTGTTGACCGTGAGGAGCTTGTCAGGTGAGTTGTGCAAGAAGGTCTGCAGGATGGCAATGCGCGAATAAACAAAAGCTCCCAGGGCGGCCACCACCAGGGTGACCTAGGATCGGGCTGTTCGTCAGCTCATTGTCCTGTCACAGGCGGCGGAGGGGAACTTCGGCGCACCAAGGAAGCTTTGGAAAACATGGCGAGCCTCGGGGTGCTTACTAGCTCCCAGCAGGAGCAGCCGACGACGTAAAATAGTGGGTGGAGGTTCACGAGCGAACCATGCCGCAGTTGCGCAAGTTTGTACGACGAGAGGAAAAGTTCGTCTTTCTGAGGCAGAAAGGACGGGATCGTCTTTCGGGGAATCATGCGCGACGGCAGGACGGGTGAAGCGGATCCGTCCCGTTAGCACAAGACGATATCGGCGTACGGGTTTTGCCGGAGGCGGTCTGAACCTTAATCAGCGCGGTGCATGGAACCGAATGCATCGCTGCAGAACCAGAATGCGAGGGAACTCGTGGCCTGACTGGCTTCCTTTCCTTCGGCTTCCTTGGCAGTGAATACATATGAAGCATTGTCCTACACGCGGGGACGTAGGTTGAGACAAGAGCTTCTTTTAGCCGGACGGTTGTATCGTTGTGGCTGTTACGCCTGTCAGGGCTTTGATTATGGGGGATGCCTTGCAGCAACCTGGGTTGTTGCTTCCCTAAAGCTCTAAGCGGGGCAGGGGTGCATAAGCAGGAAGGAGGCCCCCCAAGTACAAAAGCCCAGACTAGACCGAATCGAGCGACATCCGAACGACATGCTCAAGAAGTAGTTCGGTACATACGTACCCACGTACGACGGCAGCTTGCTATTCTTCGCAGACGGCGCCGGTTCTCGGAACCATTCTTCGCTCCGTCTGGCAACACAGAGGGCATGGAGTCAACCTCTCCATGAGGAAATATGCTAAGGCGTTTGGGCCTATGGTGCAATGGCCACGATGGCGGAGGCCATATTCTTTATGCTTGCGTCCCTTTCAACCGAATAGAACATAAGACAGGCGCGGTTCGCATAGCAGTTCGAATGGGTTTAATACAATTACGGAAAAATAGGGTGTCCTTTATGTCGTTATTACTGTTCTTCGTTGGCAAGAACTCGCTTTTTTCACCGCATGATAGAAGGACGTCGTGCACAGAAGCTGTGATATACTCTACCGGATGAGTACATACAGGCAGACTGAGGCTCCTAAGTAGGGAGGATTTCAGAGGCAACGTATACATAGACAGATGGAAAACAGGCAATATCAACGATGGCAAGCTCCGTATAACGCATTCCTAAGCGTACTTCGGTTATGTAGTCAATGAATATAGTAGTTCCAGACACGCGGGCATGCATAATGCTTTGGTGATTTGATACTGGCAAATAGGTGATTCAAAACCGTGACAGATGAACCTGCCTAGGCATGGGCTGGGTACAAATGAATTTATTATGTTGCCCTGTCATTTTACCTATTAAATACAAGTTGTGAACGATAGGAGAAAGTGAAACTGTAGATGTCCCCTTTATGTGAGCTCTTGCTAAGCATACGTCTCGACTAGGTATTGCTGACGATGAGTCCCTTTGATGCCGCTTGGCCTGGTAAGCTATCCTGCACACAAAGGGTGAGGAGCTTTCTGTGCATGCCTAAAAGACCGTCTTCATGGAATTTGAGAAGTAGGTATACACATGTGCGAAGCGCGCCATGATGCAATGATTTGTCAGACACGTGCTGGAAGAGCTGTTTGATGTTCCAAAGTGAGGCAGATGTCATTCTTTATTAATGACTCCATGTCAGAGACCGGTATGATAGCCACGCACATTGCCCCACCCCAGTGCCCCAGCTCGCATCCATTAGATCCATTGCATACACGTGCCCGTCTTCCACACAACCAACACTCGCCTTTTATCACATCATAGTTTCTCCTACGGTACTGTTACTGCTTCTTTTCCGACTATCGTCACTATCGACTTCTTCAAAGCCTATCCATACCAATTATCTGGCGCATTCCCAGCGACAGCCGCGAGATGCCTTCCGGTATGGACCCTGTGCCCTCGTCGAATCCGCCTGTGCTTACATATTTTGGGTAATGCAGACAAGGGGAAGACACCCACGCAGGACCAGCCTCGCCGTGCTGCTGTGTCGTCGTTCCGAGTTGCTAAGAGAGAAAGAAACAAGCGCTCTATCTCGCACTCGCAGCGGTCACCGTCGCCGTCTCGTTCGCGGCACTTTAGCCTTCCCTTACGACCTACTTATCAGCAGACCACCTTCCCTGCCGGTAACCAGAGAAACTATACAGAAAAGCCAGAACATAAGACAACTGCGACTGGGTCGGACGCCGATTCCATCGGCACAGATATCTACGGAACGACCTCTGATGATACGAAGAGGCCGCGATATTCGAAGCCAAAGAACAAGAACCACAGCTGTGGAGCCATGAGACAACAAATTGAGGGTCAAGACAACACAAGCTCACCCACCGGCGAAAAGCCTTCCGAGTCCGTCGGGTCTACCGAGACCGAGGCATTCCTTTCTTCCGCTTCTGCTCACCACGCCAATGCAAAGAATCTTTCCGAATTTTTTCGGCCGACCGCTACCATAGGTCCAGCCGCCGACTCCAAGGTCACTAAAGACGAGAAGCATGACGGCACTAACGAAAATCCTAACCATACCGATGAGAATCCTGTTCGCCCCGACGAAGAGTCTGTCACTGCCGACAAGAAGGGTTTTATCTCCGCCGCTGCCCACAGACGCAAGCAGATAAAGCGCGGCGGTCAAAAGACCAAGAAGGCCAAGGCCAAGAAGAAGGCCGCTCTTGCCCACGCTTCGGCCCCTGGCGATCATAACCTTAACGACGAAGCCGGGAGCGTGGCATCCGCCTCTAGAACCAGTAAGCTCGAAGAATCATTGGCCAAAGTACGCCGTCACGCGTGTATTGAGCGCGGAGAAAAGGAACTTTACGAGATGATGAGCCAGATCGCCCAGTATAACCCTGCGTACATGAGTGGTGACAGCCTACGTCAGGAAATACACAAGTCTGTAGTCTCGCTTTACGACAAAGAGGGGTTTCTTCATTCTCCATCGACAGAACACCGCAAGCAGAAGGTCTGCGATGTTTTCTGGGCAGTGTACGACAAGACTTTCCAACCACCTCCTGGCTCCGATCCGACCATTAAGTCGACAGTGATTGAACTCACTGACGATTTTAAACGTATTCTGGCGCAGTACTTTAATGCGTTCGGCATCATGAAGGTATCTGAGGTGGAGCCGTCCGCTTCCCGAGGGCCGGAGAGCAAGGAGATCAAGCCAACCGTGACCATCCCTGGTGAGGATTTTGCCCTTAAGCTGCAGCCGACCAGTACCCATATCGGCACCATGAAGGTATCGGAGGTGGAGCCATCCGAGCCTCGAGAGCCAGAGAGCAAGAAGATCAAGCCGACCAAGTCCCAAGAGCCAAAGAGCAAGGGGATCAAGCCGACCCAGTCCCGAGAGCCAGAGAGCAAGGATGAAACGCCGATCGAGCGCCTAGAGGATCTCATCCGTGCGGTAGAGGAGAGGTGTGCTCAGATCGAGGCCATGAAAGCATCCGATGTGGTGCCATCCGAACCCAAGGAACTTGCAGCTTTTCTGGTGCGTAATTATTTCGAGAGAGAGCTCCTGGTTTTTGGGAAAGACACCGCGGACGCAGGCAAAACGATCCTTGCGTACGCCCTCAATAGGGATTTCTCGGAGTCATCGAAGTGGTCGAAGACTTACCGGGCACAGCGCATCAAGATCGCCCAGTTGGTCAAGGATCTGGAGAGCGAGCGCCGCGTCAGTCGTTACACCAGAAAAGTCGCCGACGAGAACACCAAGCTCAGCTTTCGCAACGCAGAGCTCGAGGCCGAGGCGCATGTGCTAAAGGAAACGCTGGCGGGCGTCCTTCGCGAGACGGACGCCCTGCGCGTCCAGCTCGGCCTCCCGCCCACCTCACTCATAGAGAAGACGGGCGACGCCCAACGCACCGCCCTTCGCGTCCTCTTGAATAAAGTTCAACTCGACTCGACCGACCTCCGCAATATTTTGGATGACCTGGAGGCCAGCTTTGCAATGCTTCGTATTGTCGTCGACAAGGCCAAGGCTTCAGGTTTCCGGCCCCCTGCAATTAACAAATAGCTTTCCGTCCATGGCAAGTACAGCGGCAATGATGGGGTTCCAAAGCAACATGGGATTCGGGTCACGCCTTGGGCTTACCTGGGTGGTCACGATGCCAGCAGCGTTGGGTTAAATCTCACCTCAGTCTTTGCATGGGAGACGAACGAGGATGATGACTGGGATAACGTTAGGCCCTCCCCTTCCCCCCAACTCCCCCCCTCGCGGGCAACTACACACCAAAAAAACGCTATTAAACAGCGACTTAATCTTCACATAGTCACAATGAAACACAATAAATATGCTAGCGCTTCTGTTAGGACTGGCCCCTTGTGATACCTGACGTTAGCTGCGATCGGTCTGGATGTATCAAGGTATAAATCCATCAATCATTAGAGACACTGATTGCCTCAAATGCAAGCCTTGCAACGGTATTTCATTTTTCCACTTAGCATGACGAGCCAGCTCCATACTTGTATGGCCGGGTAATGGCTTCATTAGAACGAAACGAGGGTACTCTGCGTTGACATGCTCGCCCCTTAATTCCAATTGGGCGAGTGGGCAGTAATGTTTGGCGACCAGAAGCCGATTTCTCGGATCCTGAGGAATCATCTGAATGATGCGTGGGCGCTCTGTTTGCTTTCAGCCTGGGGCGGATTGTTTATCCGCTCTGCTGTCACTAACAGGGAAGCGAGCCACAAGCCTCCGGCGAAGATAGTGCAAACCGGTAACGAACCAAGGTACTCCGGGAAATTGTTGCAGGTTTACGTAGGTAGTTCAAGTACATCTCAAGGGGGGGAAAAGAAATCGCGGTCTTCTGCATACAGCCAACATGGTCCATCTCTATCGTGCCCGACACCCCTTCCTGTCCATGTTTCCCATGTGGACAGTTCGCCCCGTCGAATGAGTGAGGCTTATGCGAACCTGCAAGATTGCTCCGAGTATTGTAAGGCCAAGTCAACTGCCTGCCCCTTTTCGGCCTCAAAATCCTGCATCAGGTTCAGGTAGCCTATGAATAGGTGTCCCCATGTGCCGACCAATCCGTGCAGTGTGAAAGGCCATCCGTATTGTTTAGGCGCCTCCGGTACTGTAAAATGGTCTGTGGCTGTGTTTTGGCACACCCAGAACTGTCGGGGGGTAGTTTGGGGGGTGTCATGTACCGGAAAAGGGAATGAGTCGTTGTGTAGAGCGACTCGACGCGGCTGCCCAGCTCGAGCCAATTACCCAACCGGTTCAGCTGGTGAAGCCGCTCGTGGAGTTTGTGGTGGTAGTCCTCCCCAAAACCCTCTATGACCTCGGGGCTCATCTCCTTCATCAGCGTACCAAGATCGGTACCGTGGCGGGACACGAAGGGCGATTCGGCCCAGACCGATTCGAGACCTCCTGCGGATAGCATTGCGCCTTGAACGCATGCGGCCATCGTTTCTTTCTCGGCCGCAGCCTCGGCTCCTCTTCTCTCCCGTATTTGAGCCCCATGGTATTTTCCCACGTCTTCGACGACGCGCGTGATCTTAGCTTGGAACGCGGGGTTGGAAGGTTCCTAGGTATCCCGGGCTCTGACCGCGAATGCAGTGACCTGATTAATGCTCTGCTCGGTGCGCGAAGCAAGGTCCATGGCGCGGGAACGTATACTGAGGGGCAAAAGGCTGGGTTCAGTGCCGAAATTTTTCAACTGGGGGTTTTGCTTTCGTGGTAAGTAGACTAAAACCAGGGAGGTTGATGAACCCTTCTTTTGCGTACCTCCATCGATATGTTCTTCTGGTACTCCATCTGGATCGTAGATTCGCCAGTATCCGTGGCCATGTTGTCTACTGAAAGGTGTTTGATTGGGTTTCAATATCTCAGCAGGTACGTGAGGTCTTTCCGTTATGCTTTCCTTCCGGATCGTGACCAAGACTTGGAACCAGAAAGGAAAATACGATGGGCGTGGAATGGAATTAGTTGAGGTAGAAGTAACAGAAGTGTGAAAAGAGAATAGAAAAGGCAACATCGGTGAAGGTAGGATATTTCCCCGTGCATGTGCGTGTGCCAGTGGGAGGGTCAAGTTTTCAAGTAATGAGGAAAGAACGATGGGTTCTCACACGGCCTTCCTCGTTTTCGTTGAATACTAAGCCCACTTCACGATGCGGTGGTAGTGTAGATTAAATTCCAAGTGCGTGTTTTCACCATGACGAGGTGGGAATAATGAAGAGACGAAAGCTGTTTGCACCGATGCAGGCGACACAACAAGACCATGCGCCGAAGCGCGGGGTAACAACGGATACGCGATTGGAAGAGTAACACCCTCATCAACAACAGCTTGCCAAGTCGTACTAAGCTTTTCTATCTGCACGGCTTTCTCCAACATGGTTTTCGAGGAACAGTGACCAGATAACATCTGGGAAACAGGTCCTGGTTTTTTTAGGTTCTCGGGATTTCCGTGTGACTATCTTGGCCATCGCCAATCAACCCACGCGGTAGAGACAGCTTAGTTGGCCAATGATGCAGATATTCGACGTATAGGGTAGAAATGATGTTTTAATCCGGGTTGGGAGAAGTTTCATGGATTATCATATCCCGTATACCTGTTGGAAAGGAATATTACTTAGTTAAGTACTTAGCTAGTGCGTTCTTACTCTTGTTGGTTTTTGTGTGATTACTCGAGGCAGCACGTACTGGATAACGTACATGTCAGGTCAGCGGAACATGTGGGTCAACGGAACACTTTCTAGCACAATCCCATTAGAATCAGACAATTATATCGCCATAACACCTTAAATCAATTCAAACTAATCGTTTCCGACTCTTTAAAGACACCTTTTTCCATTTGACAAGTGCGAGCATTATGACCGGTCTCTCCGCAGGTGCCGCAGCGTTGTCCGCGAGGTTGAGTCCTCCTTACGCGACTGCTACTTGCACGTGTTTCCTCCTTCAACTGCGTATCGGCGTCCTTTTGATCTAAAATATCTTGTGCCTCTCCAATAGCTAGTGCTCCTCCATTTCGTATACGCTTTTTCTTTATTTTGCGACGTTTTGCGAGGCTGCTATTCGCCTCTCGGAGGCTGCGGACCTCAGCCTCTAAAAGGGTAACACGATGCATTGTTGCTACCGCACCCTTCGAAAGCTGGTCAATTGCTAGTAAAATTGGTGTCGGGGAGCTCCCTTGGTGACGGCGGACTCGATTCGTAATATAATCTGTTTGCGAAGTCGCCTCGGTTGGGTTGTGCGGCGTTTGAGAGGCCCATGGGATGCTTGCTGTTGGGAGGCTGCTAGACGGCGAAGGCGTCGATAACTTCACGTCGAGCTTCGAGATAACCTTTTCCGGGTTATGAGGGACTAAACCAGCTCCGCGGAACCCAGCCTTGACGTTTTCGGGTATAAAAACCTTCAAAAACGCGGCCTGGAAAGCAATAAGGAACTCGGCCTTAGTGATATGGTTAACGAGTGACTTCATAAAGGTTTCGATTTCGCGACCGTACGCCCGCTTTAGTGGCCCAAAACACCCCACGTCAAGTGGCTGGAGTAAATGCGACGAGTGCGGAGGCATAGAGACCGTGATGATGTTCTTCTCTTTACAGAAAGCCTGGAATTCGGCCGAAACGTGGCTCTCGTGCCCGTCGATCACTAATAGACGATATCGGCCTTTCGCGCGCGACGAGGTATGTTTATCGAAATGCCGAATCCAGTCCAGGCCTGTCTCATTATCGGTCCATCCATTCTCGGTTGGTTTAATTACCCAATCGCGTGGGAGGGTGCTATCGGAGTACCAATTGGCGAGGTGGTAAGCACCCTTCACGACGATGAACGGCGGGACACACCAGCCGTCGGAACAGACGCCTTGGATTACGGTAACCCATTCGCGATTGCCAGGCTGGACCTTCTTTCGTTTGCCGTTACGGTCGGCGCCCGTGACGACTATAGTGGACGCGATCTGGCCCATCATAAAGCCGGTCTCGTCGAAGTTGTAGATATCCTCGTCCTGGATGCCGTACTTGGCCTTAATATTCTGCAAAAGACCGAACCAGCCGGCGATCTTCTCAGGGTCTTCGCAAAGGGCCCTCTGGTAGTCGTATACACGCGAAAGACGCGTCCGAAGGTCTGGTTGGCGCTTCACGAAGGTCGAGGCCCAACGCGTCCCGACGCGTGACGCGTCACGCGCCTCGGCGATAACATTCGCCATATCTTCCACGTCAGAGATTCGGGGGGAAAACCCTCGCGCATCTAGGTCGAGAATGTATTGAACAATAGCTTTCTCTTCTAGTTCGGACAGTCGACAACTGCCTGGGCGGGTATCTTGTCGGGCGCGTCTGCCGTTCATCCGGCTATGGAGAGTGGTTAGAGAAACCTGGAAGATCTTAGCGGCTTTGCGAAGACTTAAACTAGGAGTCTTCTGAATCGCTTGAACCGCTAGAATAATCTGCGACTCGCTCGAAGTGTTTCTCATGATTTGTTATAAAGTAAAGCGCGGTTAAAGTTGGGGAGGTGGGAATTTGCAGGAAGTGTTCCGTTGACCCACATGTTCCGCTGACCTGACATGTACGTTAACAGGAGTAATACTTGCTACTTAACTAAAGGATGGCCAGACGCATTCGCGTAATCCGATAGGAGATGGACGCCAAGGCACGAGTCGCTCTTTACTGTGCACTCACATCCCCCAATTGAATCCTGGCGAGCCCGTTCCTGCAGGCAAGGACAAGTACATGTATGTAGCACGTGTAGCGAATGCAAACCAACCCCCTGGAGCGGATGGGCCACGCGGGTCATGCAGCCGCGAAGCTTAGGGTTCATTTAGGGAACACTTTGTAGGGGACCCACTAACTCAATCTGCGAGATGCTACGAATCACCAGGAACCTTGTTGACCGACAGACAGCGATTGGTTAACAGGCCTTTTTTTCTTCTCAGCTTGGTGTTTGCTTCTTCCTCCCTTCCAGCGGGCGGTACTGCTCGTTCCCCTCGTCTCCATGCCGATGCCACGTTTCACCCGCCTTACCGGTGCGGAAGCAGTTCCTCCGGTGACCCAGATGTCCTGGTTGGGCGGGCCTTCTTTATCTTTTTTTTTCCGGCGGCGAGGCCGGCTGTCGAATATACTCGCGCTTGACGATGTAGGCGTGCCGCTGTAGGCAAGTATGAAGTCGCCAGTTGTCTATTTTAGGCACCATTGGGTCGCAACGAGCTGGGGTATCCCTGCGCGCCCGTGGCGCTTAACAAATGCGATACCATGGGATCCCATCACAGCGCGCAACTGCCCATGAGTGGGCCTGGAGACGGAGTGTAAGCAGGCGTCAGCTTTCCAATCCCCCAATTCCCCTTGCCGTCTCTCAGCCCCGAGCATCGTCCGCTTTATTCCCGTCGGTTACTTCATTGCTGCTTTCCCCCCTCTCCTCCCATTCATGGGTAGACGACCACGTAAACCACTGGGGAGGAGACCCGGTTGATGATCGACGACACGTGGTGGGCCAGTTCCTTCCCTCCCAGAACCGTCCCACGTCAACTCTACACCCAGAACCCCGCCTCGTCACCAGCCATGAACGCCGCCTCGGCCCCAAAGGCAAACTATGCCTTCTTCACCTACGCGCCGCCGGCCGCCAAGGAAGGCATCGAGGAGGAGGACGAGGAGGCCATGCCGCGTGTGAAGCATGACGCCTCGTGGAGCTACAGCGGTCCGCTGCTCCAGCCTGACGCCGCCGCGCTCCCGGCGAACCTGCATGAATGGAACGCGGCGGCGCTGACGGGCTCGCTGCTGCCGCGGCTGCTGCCCTTCCTCGAGTTCGTCAACGCCTTCATCGCCGCCAGCGGCCTGGACCATTACTGGCTGACCATCCGCGCCACCACGCCGACGGGCGACTACGACGAGGCGCGCTGGCACACGGACGACATGTTTTTTGCGCGCGACAACCGTGTGCACCCGCCGCCCTCGGCCCCGGCGCCGCCACAGTCGTCGTCGTCGTCGTCGTCGTCGTCGTCGTCGTCGTTGTCATCGCCGCCGCCGCGGCTGGACCTCGCGACCGACTGGAAGCTGTGCACTACGCTGCTGGGGCCGGCGACGCTCTTCATCCCGGCGCGACACCAGGCGGTGGCGCGGGCGCGGCAGCGGCGGGCGCGGCGGGCGGCGGCGGCGGCGGCCCACGGGCACCCCTGCACGTCGCTGCGGTGCGAGGGCTGCGCGACGGGGGCGGCAACGGTGCGGCGCGCCCTCGCCGCCCGCCTCGCGCCCCTCGGCGCCGCCCGCGCCGCCGCCGGCCAGTGCGTCTTCTTCCGCATCGGCCCCGACCGCGGCGCCGTCCACTCGGAGCCGCCCATGGGCCCCGGCGCCGCCGCCGCCGGCCGCGTCTTCGTCAACGTCGTCCCCGGCCGCCGCGACGAGCTCGCCGCCCTCACGCGCCGCTGGGGCATGGAGTTCCCCCGCGCCTGGTGGACCGCCCCGCGCCTGGGCCGCACGTACGGCGGCGCGTGAGCGGCGAAGAAGGGCGGCATCCGCCTTGGGTGCCTGAGGCGCTGGCGGATCGACGGAACGGAACGGGCCTGCGGGTTGATCACTCTAGGGGCTTGCAGTATCATTAGCGAAACTTTCTATTCCATTGAATAACACTCCACCGAGTTAGCAGCAGCTCGCTGCTCCCCTACTCTACCCTAACCGCAACCTACCACCACTGCTTTGTGCCTGTGTACTATCGTCAGCCCCCTCGCCTGTTCGCATGGGTCGCCCCTCGAATGACTGGTCTTGGTGCCGGGCCCCCTATCGTCTCCCTTTTCGCGCGGGCGATCGGGGTGCCGCAACAGGGATTATTGGCAAAAGGACCCCGAATGACCCTCGGCCCGCCGGTTGCGCATCAGCGCACGCACGGCGCCCCGACCGGCCAAGGGTCATCCTGCGCGCCGAGGGGCAATTGGGGGGGGGGGGGTTGAGTGTCGGGGGCGTGCGCCGCTCCCGTGTCCTCCCGCCAACACCTCGGCGGAGAGCCAAAAAATCCCTCTCCCCTGTTCCGCCGCCTACCTCGAAAAGGGAGAAGGGGGGACTGCTACCCAGGTACCTGGTGCCTATGCAGCACCTGCACGACGGGCATGCGCCCTTAGCGCCGGCGCGCGCCTTTGCCAAGAAAGGTGGCTGCTTACAAGTGCCGAGACGCGAGGACGGGCTCGCGGTACTTTACCCAGAAAGACAGGGAGAGCGCGCGACGCGTATTGGCTTCCACCCGTCCGCGCGCTTGGGCGATTGCGGTCCGGTGGAAAGAGGGCATAGGGGAGGGTCTCTCTTTGTGCTCGTGGGTAGCTGATTGTGTCTGAGCCGCCCTGGAAGGATGAACTGGGGAAAGCGATGGATTGGGGCGGTCGGGGGGCGCGGCCCAACGAAATGGGCGCGGCTCTCGAGGGGGTGGGATTTCAGGGACGAAGTGTCGGCTCGGGGACGTGCACCGGGGAAAGCAAAGGTCTAATGTAAATAAATGACGGGCGGCAAGGCAGAGGGTTGTGGCATCATGATTCAATTAAATTTTGCAGCTTCATATTTATTAATCAGCTTCATATTTATTGATTATATCCATCCTTCCCTTCCCGTCGGCGTGTCCACCGAAGACGGCGAAAGTCAGGGGGGAGAATATTGTGTTTGTAGTTTCCCGTATCCCACGAGGGAGCCGGGGGGGGGGTATATAGATTATAAATCAGGTCCTTTCCAGATTTGCACGTTTCTCCATATGTTCTTCGTTGCTCATTGGCTTTGGAGGGGGGGTTCGTCGCGCACTGTTGTTTACAGCAGGGCGACGAGGCCGAGGAAGCCGGCGCCGACGAGGACGCTGGCAACGACGCCGCTGTGGCCGGCGGCGGCGGGGACGGGCGCCGTCTGCTGGGGAGCGCTGCCGGTAGGGGAGGCGGCGGAGCCGGAGGGGGCGCTGGCGCCGGTGGTGGTGGCGGCGGGGGTAGCCGAAGGCACGAGGCCCGTGAGGCTGGCGGTGGCGCTGGCCAGGACGGACGAGCAGGCCGGGTCCTTGGTAACCTGGTCGACGAGGCTGCTGGCGCTCTGGACGTACTCGTTGGTCGAGCAGCTCGAGATGACCGACTCCACGGCCGACGACTGCTTGTTCAGCCAGGCCACGAGCGTCGTCTCGTAGGCGGCGCTGGCCGACGTCAGCGAGGCCGGGACGCTGGCCGCGGGCTTGCAGAGGTTCGTCAGCTCGCTGGGGTCGGTGACGTCGACGTTCCCGGCCTCGTCGGCGGCCCACTCGGCCAGCTCCTTGGGCGGCTGCGGCACCGTCGCCAGGATCTGCATGATGTCGTTGAGGCACTCATCGCCCAAGTCAACCGCCTGGCGGGGCACCACGGCCGGCCCCAGGTGGCTCAGTGCGCCGACGGCCGGGAAGTTGATGTTGGCGGCGGCCGTCGAGACGAGGCCGGCGATGGCGGCCACGATGACCTGGTTGTTGTGCATGGTGACGGTTGGTAGGCAAAGACTGCTGGAGATTAGGGTCGCAGGGCAGACAGAAGTGCGGCCGGGATAATCGTTTAGCTGGCGAGGAGACTGACTTCGCTGACAGGCGGGTGTAGATGGCACAACGACAGGCCTGAGCTCCCACCGACTCTTATACATGCCGGCAGCGCGAGGCCCAGCCGGTAGCGAAGGGGGCACAGCACCACATAACCCCGGTTGGTCTGCATGGGGGCAAACCTGGCCCCCCTTCCATTCTAGCGCTTCTGCCTGCGCGGCCATGGGTTCTTCTTCCCGCGTTGCCGTTTCCGTCACTCCATGATGGCTCGTCTGGCCCAGCCAGGCAGCCAGGCTCCGACGGTGGGTTGCCGAGCGGGCCTCTAGTCGAGACTAGGCTCTTGGCCCGCATCCGGATTTAGTGGACCACCCTCGCCTTTGCGAGCAACCGGATCGTGTCATGCCAGATGGAGTGGCGCCTCCCATTGGTGCTGCTGTCTCGGGACGTTTCTAGCGCCTCTGTCGGCTGGAATTGGTGGAAATGAGCCTGACTCCCTTTGTCCTGCGCCGACCCTGTCAGCCCCGAGGGTCGGGGCGGCGACCCGATGGCCCATATGACTACATCTCCAACTTCTCGCGGAAAGGGAGGGGGGTAGAGAGAGGGGGAGGGAGGGAGAGAAAGCCGCGACGGAGAAAGAGAGGCGAGAGCAGGTTGCGGCTGAACGCGAACCCAGGGCCTCAAAGGGACAACGCCCAGGCACCGCTGCTGCTGCCGCCGCGTTAGCCACGACGAGAAAGAATTCATTCGTCTTGGTCGCCCCAGGATCTCCAGAGCATGCAAGCCAAAGCTGGCAATCTAAACATATCTAACCACTCAGCTGTTCCTGGCCAGGGGTCGCCACGAATAGAAAATGACACCATGGCCCTCGTGCATCTCGTGTCTAGGCAGCTGAGAAAGCCGCGCGCTGCCGTCTAGGCAACAGATGACTTCAGCCCCCCGACACCGCCCCATCATCCAGATCGAGTGCTCCCAGCAAGCCCTGCGCTCCGCGACTCCGAGAAGGGATCCGCCTTTCCCAGTAGTCCAGCGAAGCAGCCGGGCGGTAGGTAGTAAAGCCCGAAGGATTCAGCGGAGACGCTGGGCCCCCCCGCTATCGTCTCCCTACCAATCGATGTACGATTGATTGGTGGCCAAGGAAGGCCGCCGAGCAAAGCGACGGTCATTGCAAGTCTTGTCTGGGCCGTCAATGGCCGCCAACGACTCGAAACCGGCTTTTGGCCCATGATCATCGCGAAAGACATGCTTCTCTCTGGCCACTGTGCTACATCCTGCCCCGTTACCCGGGAATGTGCTGCAGCAGAAGAACATGACCACGGATGATGGAGGAAAAGCACAATCACGGGGAAAGCCCCTCACTCGTGCGTTGTCTCGTCTCACTCAGCCCCGCCGCAGGTTGTTCTGAACGAGGAGCGTCGCCCATTCCGTCACTCGGTGTGCGAGGTACAGTAAGCAACTACGCAAGGCCGAACCCACACGACTTGGCTGGGTATGGATGTGATAGTGGGTTCAGGGGTGGCATTGACGAAAAACGCCGCCGGCGCCGTGCAGCTGTGACAAGTCACCTGCCATTTCTCGGCGCTGGCTTGTGAGCATATGCGCAGCAGGTTTCATCAGGACTGCACAAGAGCGACGCGGAAAAGGGAAGGAAAAAGGGGAAAAGCGAAAGGAAGGCGCCGGGAATAGCAAAAATGACGACGCGAGCAGGACTTGAACCTGCGCTCCCGAAGGAATAAGATGTCAGAAGATAGAAGAAATTCTAGTCTTACGCAATAACCACTCTGCCATCGCGCCCGATTTATGATAGTTTGACGCTTATTGGCTTTCATGTTTATGCAGCAAATGGACTTGGCGATCAGCTCATGCTCGCCCGTAAGTTCACAGCTGCACCGGTCAGTCATTGGGTTGTCGACGAAGAGAGGCCGGCGCCTGCAGGGAGCCTCGTCAAATGGGCGCTGCCCGCGGTACACTTGGATAACACGGCAGATATGTCAGACAGTTGTACGGAAATCTTCCGCCCGTGGTGGTGAGCTGAGACAAGCAGTCGGGGCATGTCCAGGGGGGGGTCTCGGGAACGGCACGATCGAGACATGCTGCCTTGGTGCAATTATCCGACGTATTCCCATTCACGGACCCTACTGGTGGTGACGGGAAAAAGAAGGGACGAGAGGGTTGAACGGCAGGGGTGACAAGAGAACAAAGAGCCCCGCGTCGATCGGATCAGGGCCTCAAGTAGCGTCGGCAAGGCCTCCGTGGCCAGGCAAGAGAAGACGACACGGCCGGGACGGACGCGGGTCATGCAGAGCTGCAAGGCAATAGCCGGATGCTAGAAAAGCGCCGGGGCAGCACGACCTTCAAAGAATAACAGCGAGAATAGGTACGTACGTACGCTTGTACGCCCGTATTGCTGGTAAGGCCGGAACGTGTGCCGTGAACGCACGGCGCACTGCTGTGCCTAGCGGACTGGGGTGGAATTGAGGCACCATCTGTGCGTGGGGTATCGATCCATCGCCCACCGAGACACTGGATCGGAGAAATGGCGCGGAGTCTAGACCGGGTGAGCGCGGGCTGGCGGAGCCTTTTTGGTTGCCCCTGCTCGACCTCTTTCTTACATGGATGTAGGCGTCGCGGGTGGGAGAATGACTTACGATGCTGTGTCACGGCCGAAAATCAGCTTGGAAGCTGGCACGGATGGTGTTGCCAGGCCTAGAACCGGCCGTCGCCGCTGTCCTCTGCCTCGACTGGCCCGGACTCTCAGCTAACGCTGGGTCGTGATTCAATAAACCATACAAGAAGAGCGGATGGCGTTCACGCTGCCACTAGGTGGATCATAGCCTTATGTCGTGCCGGGAGATCCGATCGTGAGCTCGAGTCGCTTGGGGCCTCCCCCCCCCCCACCCTCGGCTTTGTCGTCGGCGAAGTCGCGAGGTGAGCCTAGGGCCACTGATGGATCAGGCTCGCACTACATCAATCCGGCTCGCGGGGTACGGCGAGCCGTGGGCGCCATAGATGTCAGCCAGCCCTTGATGCGACGGCAGGATGCGGGAGGACAGACGGGCGGCGGTGGCGTCGCAAGGTCAATCGTATGCACCGTATCCCCAAAACTTGGATATCGCGTTACGCCGTTGTGGTCGTTTGTTGCAAGGTGGGGGCTTAGCGAGCCCATGGCGGCGGTTGGGCAACGTCAGAGGCGACAGTTGCAGCTAGTCGATCGACGGCGGGCAGAACCGATGTGATGAAGGAGATGGGCTAAGTAAGTAAGCGGCAATGTTACTGTCAGCCCGGCAGCCGCCTCCACAAGGGCACATGTTCCCCGGTGCCCTTGTTCTCGTCCACTTAGTGACACTTGGCGATAGTGAGCGTGGGAATGACGTGATTTTGTTACGAGGGGACACGTGGGGAGGTACGATGGCGCCAGGGATGAGAGAGATCCCGGATGAGAGGGAGAGAAAGAGAAACACACAGAGGGATAGGCTGGTGGAGGGGAAGGAAGGGCAGAGGACGGATGAGGTGGCACAGGATGGGTGAATGGGATGGCTTCAGGCTGCACATGGCATGACAACCAAGGGTAGGTAATTACTTAGGCTTCCCATCTTAACCAACGGCCGGCAGGAGCTCTGGGTAGTAGAGCCATCGGGTTAGTGGTTGTACGTACCTAGTAGCCATCATAGGGCTACGAAAGCTCATAACTTATATGTTAACAGGGCTTGAACGGGGGGAAGAGGGCACTGAGCTGAAATGGATAGCTTCAATGCTAGCCCTTCGACATGCGCGCTTAGCCTCTAGACGCTAAGCCCAGCCAAGCGGAACGGCGGGGGATCGACGCCCCCCAGCGAATGGGAAGGGGAACAGACCAACGACAAGGAGGACAGACACATAAACGTCGTATTCCGGAGACCGGCCATCGCAAGCCCTTCCCACGAGAGAGACCTGCCTATTCGGCCCCCCGACGACACGTCCACGAACCGGTGGTGTGGTAGGAGGAGGTCTTCGTGGGAGCCCCGACGCGGGCCAGGCCGCCATGACCTCATCACCAGCCTGGACGACGGTTGCGGGCAAGCGCACGCCAATCTTGCCGCAATGCGGCGGCTTCCTGACGTCTCTCGCCACGTTCGGGCGGTAAGAACAGGGTAAGCGTCCGGGCGAACAATGGGCTGCTGTCACTTCGTGTTGCTCCTCGTTACCGTGACGCCTGCGTTCGCATGCGCGTGCGCACGCACATGGCCGAACCCTTACGGAGGCCATGCCATGGCCAGGATCACCCTCATATCCCGCCTGGCCGTACGCCGGCCGTCTGCTCGTCCCTCAACTTGGTATGACGGGACTGGCTGCAAACCACGGCCGATCGCTGAACCCTGCCAGCCTGGCCCTGGCCTACTCACAACCTGTGCTTTGGGCGCTCCCTTGGACCCTCTCTCTCCGCCCTCGCCTTTGCCGAGGCCACGAGACACGTCCGAGCATTTTCGCTTCAGTGCTCCCAACGGCGCCCGACCTGCAGAGCGGCACTTTGTCTTTGCTGCTTCTGGCTGGGGCCACGCCGTTTTAGCCCTCCCCTACGTCGGCCCCGCCCTGCTGCCCGTCCGTCGCTCGCGCCCCTGCTCGTGGGCCTCGCCGACCCGGCGCGCAAAGCAAGGCCCTCCCGAGAGAGGGGGAGGTCCCTTCCCATCTACCGCCTCCCGCTGATCCAACCACCTGGGGGGAGAGAGCGCTCTAGCCGGCATGACGATCGCTTATCTGTCGTGGACACATATCCATGTGCCCGCCAGCAGCCAGCGCCGTTGCACCCGTGGACAGAACCGACCCCCCCCCCAGCCCATCTCGTGAGACAGGCCACCAGCTGATATATGAAGCGCCAACACCCCCCTTTCCGTGCTCTTCCCGGTCTACCATGATCCATGGTTAATTGCTACCCCGTCGCCGCCCGCCAAACATGCGCTTCTCCCTCCTCGCCTGCCACGCCGCCCTGGCCGGCTCTGTTGCGGCTTCTGCCATCCCCGTCAACCGGGTCCAGTTTGTCGACCTCAGGCAGTTTGGCCGCTTCATGACCAAAACGCTCGACGAGGCCGTCTCCACTGCCCGTCGGGTCGACACGACCAACTTTGACTGGTCCACCATCAAGGACAGCGACACTGCCAGCTACGGCTCGAGGGCCCGCCTGTCGCACCGCCAGGAGAGCGCCTGCCCCAACCCGTCCGTCCGCGTCGAGTGGCGAAGCCTGTCCAGCAGCGACCGGACCGCCTTTGTCCAGGCCGTCAAGTGTTTGATGGACCTGCCCGCATCGGGCGACTACAGGGACGTCGGCGCCCGCACGCGCTGGGACGACCTGGTCGCCGTGCACTACAAGATGACGGGAACCATTCACGGCGTGGCCACGTTCCTCCAGTGGCACCGTTACTACCTCTACGTCTTCGAGGACCTACTGCGCACCGAGTGTGCCTATGAGGCCCCGCTCCCCTGGTGGGACGAGACGCTTGATGCCGGCCACTTTTCCAAGGCTCCCATGTTCACGGCCGCTTTCATGGGCTCCGCCCCCGTCGCCAGAAACGGTCGCGGCACCTGTCTGACCGATGGTGTCAGTTCCTTCCTCCTTTTCGCTCCCCCTTGCCATCATCCAGTTGCTGACTAGTCCTTCAGGAATTCGCGGGTTACCAATTGAGCGTCGGTGGTAGGCAGTGCCTCTCGAGGGGTGTGAACGAAGGGGACACGGCGAATTGCAACTCCAACTTTGTCCACACCTGCAACGCGCAAAATAACTACTCCGACATGGAGAGCTGCTCCGAGATGGGGTATGTTGCCACCCCCCTTCACCACCTCCTCTTCCCTTGCTGGGCCACTTGAATGCTGACTTCTCCCCCAGGCCTCACGCTTTCGGACATAATGGCATGGGTGCTATCATGGCCGGCGTGCCTACCTCGCCCAACGACCCGAGCTTCTTCATGCACCACAGCTTCGTGGACCACATGTACCGGATCTGGCAGATTGCGGACCCCTCGAAGCGCCTCATGCAGATCAACGGGTGCGCCGACAGGGCCACGCCCTGCACCCCCATCAACCCCGACATCGTCCTCACGTCCCTAGGCCTCCGGCCCGATATGCGGGTCGGCGACCTGCTCGATACGACCGGCGGGCCCTTGTGCTACCGCTACGACTACTAGAAGGCCGAGTCATAGATTCGTCTGCGCCCCTCCCAGTCCTTTGGCGAACGGATATCGGGCACTGTCTTGTTTTTTCCCTATATATTCCCCTGTCTTCTAGTCCGGAGTTGGGTGGCAACTGTCATTACTTTGGTCGCACATTCGCCGTGCGGCCTTGCGGATACCCATGAACCCAATAGCTCAGTAGCGCGTACGTGTTCAACGCATAGTGTATTTTGTATCTGCCAACATCACGGGACTGGCTCTCGTTTGCCTGGTTCGTGTCGTGTTGTAAGAAAACTGTGATTAAGACACAGTTCTGATGATAACTACATCCTTCGAGCTGTGAATCAAGTTTTCTGAAATATTGTTCGTCACTATCGAATTGTACTTGATCACAATAATGCCACTGCTAAGTCACGTAGGCTACGACGTAGTAGAGAGGTTCGGCTGAATAGTGAAGATCTTGTCTTCTCTTTCGTCAAACGGTACGCCATGATAGTCCGCCGTTGCCGAGAACTTGGGGGAGATACCGGGCTTTTTATTCATAAACAGTTTCGGGCTTCTCGTCCTGGGAAACAACACCGGCTCCCGTGCGTGCGGGCCCGTCGACGGCTTCTCTGCGGGGCCTCGGGTTTCCCCCCTCCCCCCGGGCCCTAGGACCCGACCAGCACACGGCGTGCCGGCGGGGACGAGCAGCTCGGCGACGCACCGCCGCGCGAAAGCGGCGACGCTTCCCGTAGGCGGGGAACGGGACGCGGGGCGGCCCCCGTACGAGGGGGCACGGGAAGATCAGCGCTGGCGTACGAGAGACGAGACGGGGAGCGGTCGGGTCCTTTCCTTGGCCCATCTCCCCACCTCCCCGGGTGGCCCTCGACGCCTTGCGTTTTCCCCGGCATCTCCATTTTCGTTTCGAACGGGCCCCCGCTCGGGGAGGGCGACGAGGACGACCGGGTGCCAAGCCTTCGACCGACACCATGCCCCTCCCCACGCCTGTCGCGCATTGGCCGAGGAATCGCGAAGCGGGCCAGGTATACAAGGTGGAATAGAGTATAGGATACACAAGATCTAGATAACAGAGGGGGGGTAGGGCACATGAGCATCGTAGGAGAGAAAGACAAAAGAGAAGGGACAATTTACATCGTTTCTTATGTGCTGCGTCGTGTACGTCGTTAAAAAGAAATAGAAAGCCGTGACCTGCCTCGTCTCGCTTTACGCCCGCGCCCAAAGAAAACACCCTCCGTACCGCGACATAATTCTAACAAAACCGGTGACGGTGAAAACGTTGATACAGTGGAGGTGGTGGGTAGCCACGGTCCTAAGACGGCCCGTGCAGCGGGACAGTTGGAAAAGGGGGAGGAAGAAAAATGTCCAGGGAGGGTTCTTTCACCCGCGAGCCAGGCGCCTCTCCATCTCCTTCTCGATGTACTTCTTGCCCTCCTGCTTGATGATGGGCAGGGCCGTGGAGACGACAAAGGCGCCGCCCTTCTTGACCCACTCGGGCGGGCCCTTTTGCTGGCGCTCCTCGGCCCGGGGGCGGGCGTAGCGGCGGCCGTCGTCGCGCTGGCGCTCGGCGTGGTGTTCCCGGACGCTGGCATGCCGGCGGGGGCCCGCCTCCCGGCGGTCGGGGGCCGGGGCCGGGTCCTCGCGGTAGGCCGTGGACCGCGCGCGGTCGCGGCGGCGTGGGTCCTGGTACGGGTCCTCGGCCGCGTACGGGGCCGAGGGTACGCTGGTGCCGCGGCGGTGGCGGCGTGCGTCGTTGGTCCGAGGCGCCGGCGAGCCGTAGCCCTCGTGGCGGCTGCGCTCACGATTCGGCTCCTCGTAGGGCCGGGACGGCGACCGTCGGGGCGAGGCCCGCCTCCGTGGTGGGGCCTCCTTGCGCTGCGGGGGCTCCGCCGGGTACCCACGAGGGCTGTCGTAATAGTCGGGCGGCCCGCTTTGCCGCGCACGACGGCTCTTGCGAGGCGCCTCGGACGTGTAGCCGCGCTCGGCCCCAGACTTGTACCCCGAGGGATCCGCCTCGGACTTGTAGCCGCGGTCGTCGTAGTAAGGATTGGCTTCCTCGTCGCGACTGCGGCGGCTCCTTTGGGGTTTCTGCGGACGTCTCGAGGCGGCGCCGGCGGCCCGGTCCTCGTAAGGATCCGGAGCGCGTATCCGGCTGGCGCCGTCGTCGGCTAGGTCGTCAAGCCCCTCGTACTTGGCCCGAACGTCGCGGTGGGTGCGGCCCTCGGCGGCCTCGTAGCCGGTCCGCTTGGCGCGAAAGTCGCGATGCTTGGGGGCGTCCTTGGCTTCGAGGTCCGAGACGCGCTGATGGTACTTGGGGCGTCGGGGCACGCGGTCGCCGTCGCCGCGGGCGCCGTCGGGAATGAACTCGCGCCGGCCGTCGCGGTGACGCACGTAATGTCCACCGTAACGACCGTCGTCCGACTCGCCCCCGCCATCGCCGCTGTCTTCGGGTTCCTGCAAGCGAACCTTGGAGCGTGAGCGGGCGCGCTGTTGGGCGCGCTCGCCGCCGTCGGGATCGGCGAGCACGGAGCCGCGGCGTGGGCGCGAGGAGCGGCTGGAAGTGGCTAGGGGCGGATCAGGTGCCTTCGGGTGGTAGTAGTCACCGCCGTCGCGGCGGCCACCGTAGTCGTAGTCGTAGGCGGCGTGGCGGCCGGCGCTGGGGGCGTAGTTGGAGTAGGCCATGGGGGGCAGTATCTGTCGGTTGCTGAAGGCTGTCTGGGCAAGGTACCAATGATACCGAGGCTGGTATACAAGCAGGGCGGCACGAGTGCTCGGGGAGCGAAAAGGAAAGGGTGCCGTTCCTTTTTTCAATGACGGGATGGATCAGCGACGATCGGGCATGGGTTGGGCCGCTGTGGAGGAAGGAGCCGGGGAGGGGTTCGCAGGCCTGCAGACACGCGAAGGGGCTTGAATGGACTCGAAAGGCGTTCAAGGGCATTCAAAGGGCAGGGCAGCACTTGAATGGGCTCCAAGGGCACACCTACACTCTCGCTCTCGTGGGCTCGCGTGCGTAGTACAAATGAAACATGCCTCGAGGGGACGACGTCGAGCCCCCGAGAGGCCTCGCCTGCCCTGCACCGTGACGTCACACCGACTGGGCCCCGTGAACTATCTGACATGCCGGCTCAAGCCTATCGCAGACCCATCATGCGCGCGCCCGCGACTTGTCCATTCCTGTCTGCTCGTTAGGGCAGCCCATGCCCAAAAAGCTACACAGTAAATGCATCGTGACATCGTCAGCCAGCACTTGTCAGCACCTGGTCCCCACGGATCCCTCTCCTCTCCGCCTTTCCCCGGCCTCGCCAGCAGCCGCGCGCTCGCCAAGACGAGGGTGCTGCGACCCTGAAGATTTGAAGATCTTCGGCCACGTCGGGAGGCGACCATCGCGCGCCCTGCCCGGCCCCCGACGTCAACTGCCAGGAGATCACCCTTCGCCAGCGCGTCGCGACGCGGGGAAGTCCTCGCGTTGCCTCACATCCAGCTACCATCTCGCCCCGTTAAGCCCGCGGCAGTTGCCTTGTTGGTGGGCGGCCCGGGCCATGCACCTAGGGACGACGCAGAAGCAGCACGCACTGCCTGCCGGATAACGAAAGAACCGCGCCGGCCGAGATAGAAACTGCGCTGGGGCTCTGGGTGAGCATCATCGCTGTGGAACCCGTCAAGTATGTAGCTCAAGCTCCAACTGCGCCGCTTAACCATAACCCGCCCCGCCGGTTGCGCGCTTCTACCGGAGCTTTGATGTGCCAGATCGACGCCGTCACGATGGATCGCGCCAACCAAATTGACTCTCTGGTCGCTCCAGTCCGGCCAATGGTCTCGAGGGGACCCTCCGATGATGTTTGTCCTCCATCGCCCTAGCTAGTCAGCAAAAAGCTGCCAAGCGGCCTGCCAGCCCGCCTCTGGGACCCTCAAAACTCGGACGAGTTCGACGTGGTGTTGCATAGGCAGCTATGATAACGGACCGGCGGAACTGATTCAACATCATGCCACACCCGATGGACGGGGGCATTGGACCACCCTCCTCTCGTCTCCCATCCACTCGGCGTTGGCCCGTCGCCCGCGACTTGCCACCTCTCAGCTATGTCGCACACTGTACAGCCGATCCCGCGTGCATCCGTAGCTCATCGGCCCTCTTGGATGGAATGCTGAAACTTGCAAGTAGGACGTGGCTTACCAAACATCTCCGCTTTCGTCATATTCGCGCACCGACTGCTTCTGACGGGCCCTCCCCCAACCTAGGCACCATCGTGCCCTGTCAAACTGTGAAACTTCAACAAGCGTACCCTGAATACAGGCATGCAAAGAGGTTCGGTGGGTTTTCTCTTCCGCACAAAATGCCGCCGCCTGCGACCTTGTGACTCCCCAGCTGTGCCGGCCCGTCTTACTGTCGGACTTCGAAAGAGGTCGGCGCGGCCAGATCCGACAGGGAGACGCCCGCACAACTAGCACCCGTGTCCAACTGTGTCCGGATTAACGAGGGAAAAGGGTCACAGCTGTCTAACGAAACACCGCCCGCGGTTCCCGTGCATCCCCCCACGAGTGACTTTGGGCCCCCGGGGACGCTGACCTTCGAATCGTCCTGGTCAGGAGACCGGGTCACGCCCGGGCCAGGCCAGCCAAAACGGTGTCAGCTGACATATCGATACCACTGGTGCCCTAGGCAAGTCCGGGTTCCTAAGCATCGTATTGCCAACCCTGCCTTTCAGTTGGACACGCTTTATCTGCAAGTTTTCATTGCCATCTTCGCCTGCCGTGAGGTTTGCCTCAAACCCAGCCAACCGTGCCAATCCATGCTTGCTGGTTACTGTTCGTTTCACGAGGGCCGGGCCCCGCCCATCTCTCGTCACAGTCTCTCTGCGGAGCGCTTCGCTTCTCCCCCTTTCTGCACGGGCGACGAGCCCCCGGGCCACACTTTGAACTCGAACATCAGGCGATGGTCAATGCCGACACCGTGGTTGAAGCGAGCTGCGACGACCCGTGCCATGGGCCGAAGGGGCGCCGGGGCCTCCTCGGACCAGCGCTGCACGGCGGCAGTGTAGTCGGGCGCGTGACCGTACAGGGCGGTCGTCTGCGCCGAGCCCTCGTGGGCGAACGGCGAGGAACCGGCCAGCGGTACAAACGGGAAGCCCATGCGGTCGAAGGTGCGGTGCAGAGCCTCGTCTACGAGGCAGATGTAATGACGTGCTCCTTCGCGGCAGGAGTGTACGTGGGCGCCGCGGTACAGGGCCATGGCGATAAGGTGGCCGTCGGCGCTGCGTTGCGAAGGCAGGACCGCCGCTGTGCCCCAATCCACCACGTCAGCGTCGGCCACGGCGTTAGCGTCCGGTGCCCCAAGGCCGTGATGCCGGCGGAACTGGGTGGCCGTGATGCCGAGGTACCGCTCAACCTCGTGCAGCGTCAGAAGTCCCGCCGACGAGGGACGGATGGCGCGCAGGGCCCCCACGGGACGCACTTTTTGCTGGTCCAGCGCCACGAAAAAGACGCTGGCGGCCTCGTATGGCCCGTATAGCCGTTCCATGTGCCCGTCGTCGAGCCCGAAAGCCTTCTCGAATACATCGCGTTCAATGTGCCGCCCCAGGTTGGCCAGTTCATCCGTGCCCTCGACGCAGTAGATGACGAGCGCGTCCTTGGTCGTGGGCGGGGGCCGGGTGAGCAGTCGCGCCGAGAGCGTCTGCAGCTCGGCTTCGCTGAGAGTGTACTTGATGGGCGTCGCCATGCTTTCCGACAGCTGTGACTCTGCGGCCTGAAGTGCGGCGAGCGCGAAAACAAAGGAAACCTAAGGCGGGCGAGTTCAAGTGAGTGTCACTTCAACCTTGCGGCAGGCACCTAGTAACCTGTAGAAGTGTTGGCCATAAGGTAACGAGCCAGTCCTCAGGGCGACGTGGACGATTAAAGGACTGCAGAGCGAGCTGTTGGCAGCACTCATGGCGCATCGTATTGTGGTCCCCACGCCAGGCCCGAGCTGCTGAAAGGGGGGACTAGCGAATCATCTCAAGCGAATGCAAAAATTCAATAAATCACCAACACCGACCCACCTACAATCGGGTCGAAGTTACCTTGTTTGGCAATTCGCCTGCTGCAGTGCTACCGATCCGGGAGACCCGGTTGGTCCCCGCATAGTTGTAAATTTGCGGGTGGCCGAAGATCCGGCGCCATGCGACCACATTAGCAAGAGCCTATTTCCGTTTGTGTGCTTTCTCGATAACGTGACGGGTTATTCCGATATTGATGGTGGAGAACCAGCCTCACAACTTCTATAGAGCACGGCGTGAAGCAGCCTGCGCGACGAACAGGAATCGATGAGGCAGTGATCGTGGTGTCAACGGATCGGCTGGCCGCGTTGCCTTTTCAGGACCCCCTGTTTCCAGCTCAACTCGCTTGGCGCGACTACTGCAGACGCTGGCATGGTTTGTTCCCTGGCATTGGGTCTTCTCGGTTGCGGCTGAACTTGAAATGAACTTGAAAGATGCTGAACGGCTTGCCCCTGGTTTTGCCAGCCTAGATATAAATCACCCAAACGTGCTTGCACCGCGGGCAGCAGGTCGTGTTGCGGACCATGTTGCAGCTAGCCAGCCGGCAAGGCGTGGTAGCCCCCGGGGTGGGAGCCACCAAATGCCGTTTTCATACCAACTCAATGTTGCGCTCCGGCACCGTCCGCAGATAGCTCGCCAGGCGGCCATGTTGCGCCTGACCCCGCCAGTGCATGAACGCCATGCCCAAGCGCTCAAAGGCCCCCGGGAAGCGGAGTGAGTGGCCCAACACCAGGAAGCCAATCTTGCCGCTGTCGCGGGACGGCTCGTCGCGAAGGCTGGGGTACCGTTGGCTTGAGTACGCCAAACACCACATGGGCATGGGCTCGCCTTCCTGCGGCGCCTCGCACGTGTTCTCGGCATTTGTTTCGAGGCTGCGAAGTGTAGTTGGCTGTGGGGGGGCGGTCTTCGGCCACGCTATGGCCTTGGGCTCGGCGTCGAGGTGGAACATGAGCGAGATGCTGTCTTGACCTTCGGGACCAGGCATAGCCCCCTCGGCTGTCGAATTCACTTCGTTGAAGCGACGCCATTGGAATGCACTCGGACTCGGCGTCGATGCGGTTCGACGTACCGATTCAGCGGCGAAAAGAAGAGGAGAAGCCCGTCGGCTCACGGCAAGGGATAGCCATGTAGCTGTACGATCCTCCGCCGGTGGCTGAAGCACGGTGATAAGGGCGCGCACCAGCCGGCCTTGTAGGCGCAGCGCCCGGGACGCTCTGTCTTTTGCGACGAGTCCCGGTCTCGAGCACAGCCTGAGCAGACGGACCTGGCAATCCACCTCGCCAGGAATGAAGAAGAGCACGGGGCCAAGAATGGATGCCCAGCTCCATGTTGGGACGTCGGCCCCTGCACCAGAACTCTCGGGGTTGTACCGGTAGTGACGGCCCTGTGGCATGCAGCGGACCCAGGCTAAGTGCTGCAGGAGCTTCTGCTTGAACAACCCGTACAGGCACCTGTCCCGCAAGCGACACTCGAAGACGGAGATGATAGCGGCCATAGCATGGAGCCGGTCGGCGGGCTCGGTAAGCAGGCGACTGGTGTAGCGTGGGACTACACTGTCGGTCCAGATGTTGTACATAGCATCGCGGGTCATCCCGGGCGGTAGCAATTGGCCGCGGTCGCGCATTGCCAGGAGCTGTTTGCTGCGCGCCTGTATTCGCGGAGCATGCCAGTCGGCGCAGGGTCCGGGGAAGCAGCACTCGCAGGTGGTGTGGGTTTGGCAGCGCCAGAACAGTTCGCGCGCGTCGTACGAGAGGTAGCGGCGCGCCAGCAGCTTCTCCTGCATGGCCCAGGCACGCAATGACAGCGGCCCGTGGTCGTCGAAGTTCCACGCCTTGTGGTGCTCCGTAACGGGCCCATACTTGAAGCCGTAGAGAGCCTCGGGCTTGCCGCGTGGATGGAAGAAGGAAACGCCGCGTTGGTGTGGCGGGCGGGGGGTCAGAAAGCCTTCGTTCGCGTGGCTGGCCGAGGTAGCACCAATCACGAGATCGGCTTCACCGTATATGGTGGCCATCTTTCGTGACTCTCGTTCCCAGTCTGCTTTGTCGTCCTGGATAATGCACAGCGAGTCGACCCAGATGTACTGGTAGCCCAACTTCCGGGCCACCTCGAATGCATCTTTGATAGTCGCCGGAAGTGACGAGGCGGGGATTTCGTCCTGAAAAGCCGATAATCGAGCCAGGGTTGTCTTTAACACAGGCCACGGCCCCCAACAGTAACTTAGAGCAGTATATGTGCCGTGTAAGCCGTTGGTGAGCAACAGCTTGGGTACAGCGCCGGTCACGTCCACTACTCTTGTAGGCAAGACGGGGCTTGGAGAGTGATCCGAGACGCACCCCCCGTGCTCCTCCCTGCAAGTGCTGAGGCAGCGTCGAGCGAAATCCCAGCACTGCTCCGCGTTCGCATCCGGGGAAACGTCGTAATGCTCACGGAGCGGCAGTGGACACGGAAGGCCTGCGAGCAGACGTGGTTCAGCCAAAGAAGTAGGACGCCATGCCACACGGCGGACCTACCGGGGAACTTGTACGCATCCAGGAATACACTGCTGGCTCCCGCGTCCGAATCAAACGTCAACTCGAGCTTGTTCCGCGCCATATGGGCGAACGTCCGCGCGGCCGGGCCGGGCCGGCCGGGGACGGCGCTCTCCACCAGCCGCCGCAGCACCGCTTTGCAGACCATGCACATCGGACACGACGCGCTGTAGTCGCCGCTGACGAGGAAGGGCCCGTCCCCGGCCGACGTGCTGAGCGAAAAGTCCAGCTCGCCTTCGGCCGTCTCGTGGCCTGGGCACCGGGAGGCGGGTAGATGAGGTCGGTGCTCGTGCCCATGCCGGGTCGCGGCGCGCAGGAGGAGATCGCCCGCCCAGTCATTTCGGCCGAGGCCGTCGGGACTGCTGTCGCCATATCGCTCAATGACTGCCGCAGCGCCATCACCCTTACCTCCATGTGGCGGCCAGTCGAGCGGACCCGGCAGCTCCGTCACACAGCCTTCGGCAAAGGCCTTCTTTGCGAGGTCTTCCAAGCCTTCTGCCAGCACGGGGTGTGGCTGAGTGGCGTCAGATGCGTCCTGGTCAAGGATCTGCCCGTCAATCCTAGGACCGTCCCGCCCACAGCTGGCTGCTGATGCTGACATAGGCAGGCGCCGGTCTCATAGCGGTGCACATTCGTGCAGGCGAGTATGCATGGCCGTAAGGCCCTCGAAATGTCCAATGGGGAAGGAGGAAGGGCGGATGCAATTCGTTCAGCACCACCTACTACCCGCCAACCACCAAATGTACGGCCCCACCTCCGTTTTTCGAGCTTGGCTTCTTCCATCATGCTCCTACCCGCTCCTTCCACGTCCAGGTCTCCAAGCGAGCTGTGCAGAGGCAGGCGCGATATTGAGGCGTCGCGCTTCTTATCTACCTCCCACTCCTTGATAGCACTCCGGCCCTGGGAGCCTCTGATAACCATATTTGTAGCCCCACACAAAACGCGTGCTTAGGTAAGTAAGTACCTTTGTCTTTTGGCTATCATCCCATCCAACAGCTCGGGGTGACAGTCGCGGAGATGGAGGACCGGTTGCGAGCGGTCCGCCCAATGCCTCCGGACCGGACCCCCTCCATGTCTCCGTTGGCCCAATCGCCGTGGAGCACGGATGGATGCCCATCCACTTTGCCCAGGCCCGTCAGCCAACTGGAAGGCTGCCCAGGGGCAAAAGGGCTACGGCCGTGTTACACGCTGCCACATCGGATTCCGAGCCCCTTTCCAGCCCGCCTGTACGCTCGTAGGGACCAGCCTGGTGGGCGTCCGGCCATTTTGGCCGTCCCGCGACATTACCCCGGGTGCCACGGGCGGTGCGAGGGCGACGCGTCGGGCATCTGAGCAAACTGACACGGACGCGTTGACGACGGCGGTGCTCACCACAACGTCGTCAGACACACGTCACGGGGAAACTGGGAGGGGGGTTTTGCTACTTTTCCTTCTTCGAATTCTCCAGCCTAGCGTTACAAGTACAGAGGAGTATCTCCTTTCCATCTACCAGCTCGCCTGTCGCGGCCTGGGGTTCGTGTGCTGCGGCTCAGGGCCAAGAAAATCCTTACTCCGCGTCTATGCCATATTGCCATGCCATTCACGCATTAAACCAGGGGGGAAAACAACAGGCTGTGATATATGTGAGAGTTTGGAAGATTTTGGGCTTCGCACAACGGCAAGCGCCCAATTCATCCGCCAGACGTTCCGACGCTTCCTCCACGTCCCCTCATCCGAACAGATTTTCGGCCCTCGTCGCCGGGCCGCCTCTCGGATCCGATGGCGATCCGCCCTCTCCCGCCACGACCTCGACACCAACCGTCCCAAGGCTCAGAGCTTGAGCAGCTTGGCGGCGTAGCTCTCGATGAGGCCCTCGGTGGGGAAGCTCATCTCCTCGAGGCCCTGGGCGTAGGGGGTCGGCACCTCGGCACCGGTGACACGGGTAGCCGGGGCGGTGAGGTAGTCGAAGCCATACTCCATGGCCACGGCCAGGATCTCGGAGCTGACACCGTAGGCCGGGAAGCCAGACTCGACGGCCATGAGGCGGCCCGTCTTCTTGACGCTCTTGATGATGGTATCGATGTCGAGCGGCTTGACGGAGCGCAGGTTGATGACCTCGACGTCGACACCGTACTTCTGCTTGAGCTGCTCGGCGGCGACCAGCGACTGGCCGACGCAGCGCGACAGCGTCACAATGGTCATGTCCTTGCCCTGGCGCTCGATCTTGGCCTTGCCGAAGGGCAGGACAAAGTCATCCTTCTGGGCGGCCTCGGACATGGGGAAGGTCTGGCCGTACAGCAGCTCGTTCTCCAGGACAACGACGGGGTTAGGGTCGCGGATGGCGGCCTTGGTCAGGCCCTTGGCGTCCTCGGCGGACCAGGGGGCGACAACCTTGAGACCGGGGATGGAACCGTACCAGGCGCTGTAGTCCTGCGAGTGCTGAGCACCGACGCCGGCGGCGAAGCCGTTGGGGCCGCGGAAGGTGATGTTGCAGGGCTGGATGCCACCGCTCATGTACAGCGTCTTGGCGGCCGAGTTGACAATCTGGTCGATGGCCTGCATGGCGAAGTTGAAGGTCATGAACTCGCAGACGGGGTGGAGGCCGCTGAGGGCGGCGCCGACGGCCAGACCACAGAAACCGGACTCGGTGATGGGGGTGTCGATGACGCGGCGGTCGCCGAAGCGGTCCAGGAGACCCTTGGTGACCTTGTAGGCACCGTTATACTGGGCGACCTCCTCACCGAGAATGAAGACGCGGTCGTCGGCCTCGAGCTCCTCGGCCAAGGCCTCGTTGATGGCCTCACGGACCGTGTAGTCCTTGGTGCCCTTGGCGTCGGCGTACGTCCTTTTCTGCAGAGCAAAGGCGGAGGTGGCTCTGGGGAAGGATCGGAGGGGCGAGGCGGCGAGCGGCGAGAAGGTGGCCGCGCGGGAGACGCTGGCAGCAGCGCGGGCTGCCGGACGCAGGTATCGCGACATGGTGGCTAGGAGGGATGGGGGGTGGATGGCGAGGGGGAGAAAAGGCGGCGTCAATCAATTGACACAGCAGGAAGCAAGAGGGGGGAGAAAAAGGGAAAGGGACAGATCAACCCAGGGATCTATCGGGGGGCGGTGCTGGTGAGATGGGAGGTCGGGTCAGGGCTGACAGGACAGGAGCAGGAGGGAGGTGAGGTCGGAGAAGGGATTGGAGAGATAGCTGTGTAGCTCACCCACTCTGTCGGTGTCTCTCGATGGCCGCCCGCCGGAGGGAATTTTTAGCTGGCAGCTCAGCTTTTTGCTGGATACTTTTTTTCGCGCTTTGCCTGCCTGGGTCGCTGCCAAACCCGATGGTCCTCAACTTTTTTATCGGGGAGAACAGGAACGGCGTTGCTTGTTGGGTCGCTGGCCAATCGCCTAAGCCCGAAGGGGGCTAGTGCGGGACCTGGTGGGGGGTTCGGTAGGGGTTCTCCTTCGGCGCTTTGCTCGCCCAGACGAAAACATGCACCGGCTCCTTCGTTGGGGGGATCGTCTCTTTGATAGCAAAGCAGCGGCGGCCGGTTGTCGCCGGTGTCTCACGCAACCCATGGCCACGGGCCCTCGGATTGAGCTGGCTGTGATGGATCCTTCTCGATGCTCTCTCCCCTATGCCTCGCCGTAACAGGCGAGAGGCAGGGCCAGCCAAGGCCTCTTTGCCAGAGCTCTCTGCAACTGCCCAACGCCGGTGGTAAATGTCAGTAACTAAGTTCAGAGTTTAGGCAGAGATGTTAGGTACCTGTCACCGAGCGGATGCGCGCCTCGATTGATATGCCGGGCGTGGGAAGCTGCACCCAGGATGCGCTGCACCACCTGGCTCCCGCTGTGCAGTGGGATGGGATCCATCTAGTGCCACGGGAAGCCAGCACCTCGTCCGGTTGGGCATCCATCCAGCTTCATGTACCTCCCGCTCGCTACATCTGTGCCTCTTTCGTTCCGTGCTTGCCCAAGCACGCTACCTCGGCTTCGTCCTGTGCCGGCGCTGACTGGCAGCTCAGCAAGCTTCCAGAAGGCGAGTCGTTTCTCACGAGGGTCTTGTGTTCACCACCTCCGCCGGTGGGTAGAGCTCTTATCAGTAACAGACACCGTTAGGTAGCGGGTAGCTACCTAGGCTACGTTAGGTTGCATCAAGCTCTGCTGTACTGTGGGGCACAAAGTCAATTGAAGCTGGAATGGCACGCAGCAAAAATCATCCCGAAACCGCCGTAATTACTACTGTTCTTCTTCATCTTGTTCGTCTTGTTCTTTGGATATTGTACCTAAGTGTATGATGCCTCTCGCCACCCCTTCCCCTTTTCAACGCATCCTCCTCCCGTGTATTACAAAACATGTACGGTCAAGGCTCAAAGACGCGTCCGCCGCCACACCTCGCCAGCTGGCATCGTCGGTGACGGGTGGGGCAGATCGGGTCCTCTATTAGTCGCGGGGGTCCGGCGTGGTGGCGTCTTGTGCCGCCTCTCTACACCGTCATCCCATGGTATATATGTGTGCTTGTTCCATGCTGGGAAGCCTCGGCCTCCCCCCGCCCCAGCTGGGGCGAGCCGTCTATTTTCTCGTCGTCATTGTGCCGGGGGCCTCGTCAGCCTGCCCCGTGCAGCTCGTTAGGTCATGCCGCTCGGCCCGTCGCCGCCTCTCTACGAGGAGCCGTTGGTGTTGGCCGGCTTCTTGCCGATCATGAGGTACATCGGGGTGAAGAGGTGTTGCTTGGCGCCGGCGACCAGGTTGTCGGCAGCCACGGCCAAGCTGTCGGCCGTCTTGCGCGTGCCGGCCGGAGCCAAGCCTACCGTCTCCATCAGGCCGGCGAAGCGGTGCGCCAGGCCACGGCCCCACCACGTCATGCGCGCGATGGTGGGGATGTCGTAGACGCTCTGCATGTACTTCCAGTTGCCCTCCAGAGGCCAGTACCAGGGCATGGGATCGGGACGGTCCGCCAGGTCCTCGTGGTGCTGCATCTCGAAGCCGGCAATCTTCATGGCCTCCAGGCCCTCCGAGACCTTGACCATGTTGGAGATACCGTCACCGAGCTCGATGCCCAGGCGGATCTCGCGGTGCTGCAGGTTGTCGTTATCGTAGTCATCCGTCATAAGCCACTCGTACACGCCAAAGATACCGCCGGGCTTCAGCACGCGGAAGATCTCGCTGTAGACACCTGACAGCTGGGGCGCGTGGCAGGTGGCCTCGATGGCGTACACGGCATCGAATGAGTTGTCGGGGAAGTCCATCTGCATGAAGTCGCCCTTGACAAAGGCCAACTGCTTGTCCAGACCCTCCTTCTTGGCGTAGTGCGTGGCACGCTGAATCTGGTAGTCGTTGTTGTTCAGGCCGGTGATGTGGGCACCGGTGAACTTGGCGATCTCACGGGCTGGGCCACCGACACCACAGCCAACATCAAGCACCTTCATGCCATCCTTGATGCCCATTTGGGCAGCCAGGTAGTGCTCGTGGCGCGCGATGGCCTGGTAGAAAGACTCGCCGACCGAGTAGCGGCAGAAGTGGAAGGACTGGCCCCAGCCGTACTCGTAGAGGTCGGTGGCCAGGTTGTAGTAGTGACGCGTGAGGGTGGCGTACTCGGCCGTGCGTTTCTGGGAGGAGAGGTTATGTCAGTCGAGAGAGCGCGAAAGACGGGCAGACAGCCAAGCCACAAGCCGCAAGCAGCCGCAGCGGTAGCAATGGCGACGGCAAGTAGCAACGGGCGCATCGCGGAAAGGGGGCGGGGGATTTCATTACTCACAGCGCGCGTCTCTTCGGTCTCATCCTTGGCCCCCTGGTTGTCCCAGTGCTTGAAGTACTCGTCCACAGCAGCCTTCTGGGCATCGCCACCCTTGGACATCATGGCGCGGAAACCACCTTGGGCAGTGGCGGAGTCGCCATGCAGGGCCTTGTTGAAGGCGGCATCGCGCTCACGGTCCTGCTTCTCAAGAATCTTGTTCTGGGTCGCCATGTTGAAGGCTGGCGCGACGGGTGCTGGTCAACGAGGAAGGAAGCCGGCCACGAAAAGGAGTGTATTGGGGGGGGGGAGCAGACAGACGGGGGAGAGCAAGCTGGCGCGGGAAAGGAAGGGGAAAGGACGAGGTCGTGATGGCAAAGACGCAGGAAGTTCTAGAAAAAGGGACCCGAGCAATTTATTATGGACCTAGCCGCCCCTCCAGCTGCACCACATAGGGGAAACGGGCAACGGGGAATGGGAAGAATGCGGTCGCGCTGCTGGCAGTATCCATGTGATCCATGTGCTGGTAGTCCGTACCTCTCCGTCTCTCCCGTACAACTAGACGGCGCGCAAGATGGCGCGACGTGGACAGAACTGGCTATGACTGGCTGGGGGTCCTGGGGTCCAATCCCATCACCACCGAACCCCGTTCCCTGAATGGGCTCAGGTACCACTTTCTACCACTACGTCGCCGTCTGGCCGGCGGCATCCATTGGCCCCTCGCTGGCGATGCTGCCCGCTTCAGCTTAGCGGCCTGTCGCTTGCACGCAAAAGATCAATTGCCAATTTCAATTGCTGTGGTTCGAGAGCCGAGTACCTCATTGCCCCTGGCCTTAGCTCCTTAGGCCGTAGCAGGGATCCGTTGGTATCGCGGGAACCCGAATACGAATTCGACAGATGTAGCCACACCGCCCGGGGCGAGCAAAGCCACCCTTGTCGCCCTTCCTTGTGGCTGGGCTTGCCATCTTCCTCTGGCTTTTTGCATGCGGTGCGCCACGCTGGTTATGCCTCTCTTCGGACCCCCCCATCCCTCTCTATGAACTATATCACGTGGATGTGCGGAAGCTTGCAATCAATCATCATCGCATCCACCACTCGGTCATTACCCTCTGGCGCATGCACGTAACGCTTGGGCCCCGGGGACCTGAAGCCGTTGACCGGGCGAGCCGTGGACTTAGCTAGATTCTAGGCCCATGTCGCGCCTTGAAATACATCATCCCGCCCTATCAGAGGTACGACTTGTGGCCCTCCCAACCCGGACGTACGCGCCAGGCACTGGGCTATTTCTGCCCTACTAAGGTGCAAGTGAGGCCAACGGTCCTCTGCATGCCGACCTAGGATGGCGTCCGTCTCTTCTCGTACGGCTGGAACATCGTAGCGGCTTCGCTGTAGATTGCTCGGACCTGACCGTGTGTAAGCGACGATGGCCGTGGTAGAACCCACGAGGCTGTCGAGGGGCTCGAGCCTGGTTAGTCTCGGAAGTCGAATCGCTTGAAATGCACCGAGAAAGAGGGGGTGAGGCAGGAAGAGAGGGGGAGGGAGGGAGAGAGGCTGGCAGCCGCTTGACCTGAACTCAGCCCCCATGTGGCCGGCTCAAACTGCACTGTGCCATCCGCCGAAAGCCTCTGGATGGATAACGGAACAGACAGAGCCATGCGCGTCGCGGCAAGAGAAGAAGACGGGCCGGTACTGCAACCCGACCCTCTGGGAGATACCATCGTGGTCATCACCGACAGGTCACGCCACGTCGGCCGGACTTTTCTCGTGTCCTCGAGAATACTGAGTCTCGCCTCGCCCGTCTTCCCCGTCATGTTCACACCAAAGCCCCGCGAGACGCGGCAGACGGTTCGCCTCGACGACGACCCCGAGACCATGGGGGTGGATGCTGAGCAATCTGCACCACAAGTGCGCCGACGTGCCGCTGTCGATACGCCCGAGGGTGCTGGCTCGCTTGGCCATCCATTGCGACAAGTACGACTGCTGCATGGCGTTGCGGGCGTGGAGCAGCCACTGGTGTAGCATGCTACAGAGTCCTAACACGCCGAAAATATCGACACATCCTCCTAGCCGCCTACATGCTGCGCGCGCCGAACCTCCCGAGCATCGCGGCGCCCACAACCCGCTCCGCCGCGAGCTGCGCCGCCTCGACGAACGCGTTCAGGGCATACTACAGTCGCTGCGCAACATGTCCTTCACCAATCAGCCTTGATCTTCGTTTTGTCGAGAGTGTTCCTGCTTGGGTGATCGAGGGCACCGCTTCATGCGGCGCCTTCCTATGGGTAATATCTCATACTTTTGCCCGTCCATTTGGAGACTTTGACGGTGCAATCCCAGATTCTCAGTTCAAACTCGACACAGCATTGGTAAGAGTGGCGGGAGAGGTTCTACCACGGGGCAGTTAAAGAGAGCTTGCCCCCAATCACCCGCCTTTGGGACAGGACACCAGCTGAGATGGCCTTGCATGTAGAATTTGACGCATGGCTGCCGTCCAGCCCCCCCCTCGACTCCTTTTTGTGTGTTTCTCATCACCGGCCGGCTCTACTGCGTCTCAGGCCCTAGGCCCGTACACCAGTTAGCCAGCCAAGAGATGCCAAGTGATGTCTCACAATTGTTGGTAACGGGGGATTTATTTCGAGGTGACCTCTGCTGATTTCTCACACTCCAACTTGACGACATCGGCCCGTCTTGCACGCGTATGAAGAATCAGTGTCGGCTTTGTCACCGACCACGTCTCGAATCCAGCCGGCCTCCCATCACTTCTCCTGCGTTTCCTGGTCCGGGAAATGCCTCTTCCTGCACGACTCGGCTCCTAGACTGTGACTTTCCATAAATAGAACCCGATGTCATTTACAGCATCATGCAAACGTGCCCCAGGTTTACCGGACGAGGTTACGTCGTTCGACCCCGCTGCACGGGGCCTCATTGGGCTGCGTCGATGCAATCACCTTTGTCTGCTGTTCTTCGTTACACCGTGGCCCAGAACCTGCCACTCCGGCGGCGCCTTTCTCTAACACCGTAGCACCACCGCAGGACTCGAGGCCGAAACCCCAGATGTTCCTGCACACTACCCCCTTTTTCAGTCTACCTCCTCGAGTCCTCCTCCGAGCTCCCCCCCACCGGCCGCCCCGACGCCCTATCCGCCGCGGAACACGCTGCAGTGGCGTGGCCGGCTCCTGGCGCTCGCCGCCGCCGGTTCGCAGCTCGCCCGCTCCGGCGCGGCGCAGTTCGACATGCTGCGGTTCGCGTGCTCGCAGTTGGTGGTGGAGCGGACGGACCCGTTGGTGAACCCGGGGAGGCTGTACGCGCCGCACCTGCACCAGATCGTGTAAGCAACGTCCGGTGTTCTCTTGTTCCCCACCCCCGCGGGATTCCCCTCCGTTGTACTCCCCGTGCCGCCTGTTCCCCACCGTTCGGACCCGAGAGTGCCCCGGACGGCGGGGTCGGGAGTAATGACTGACGCGGGGCGCGGGACAGGGGCAGCAACGCCCTCAACGCGACCATGGAGCCGGGCGCGTCCGACCCGGCGGCGCGGCCGACGCGCACGCCGTGCAACTTGGCCGGGGACATGTCCAATCACTGGACGGCCGTCATGTTCTTCCGCCACCGCAACGGCTCCGTCATCCGCGTGCCCCAGGTCGGCAACGGCGGTCCGCAGGGCCGCCTCGCCAACAAGGGCGGCCTCGACGCCTACTACATCCCCAGCGGCAGGGTGACGGCGTTCAAGAAGGTGGGTGTGGTTAATTTCTTACCGGTGGTGACGACTACATGGGCGTGGTACGCATGGGGACGGGAGAGGCGCAGTGCCCCCCTTTTTCCAAGGACAGGACCCCCTTTGGTTTGCTAACGGGTTTTCGTGAATAAAACGCAGTTGCTGTGAGGGCAAGAACCTCGAAAGCCCCGACCACCAGAGCCACATGAAGTACAGCGGCTCGGGGGCATCGGGCGGGGGCGCATGCCCGACCGGCCACCCCGTCAAGGTGCCACAGGTCATGTACGAGCTGATGTGGAACACGTCGTCGTCTTTCATGGACCCGAGAATCTGGCCGACCGACGGCTGTGAGTTTCCAGCTTTCCCCTTTTCTTTTGACTTTTCCCCTTGCCGTATGTTGTCGGTCACGCTAACCTTCCCCGGCCTTTCGGCCCGCCATCCCGAGGACGGATCTCAAGTCGCTTCTCCTGGGCGAGTAGCCGTAGGTAGGCGGCGCCGTCAGGTAGGGTATGGGTGGCTGGGCGGGTGGAAGTGGGCTCGTGGAGGGGGGTGGTAGGGCGGTCGTAAAGGGGTCAGGAGTAAAAGTGTAGCACCTCGTTTTTAAGTCTGCTTTGAAGCCCCAGCAGAATATTACTGTTTTATGAGAAGGCTGAAGATGAAGGCCCTCATACTCTGGGTCTTTGGCAACCAGGTGGTGTTGTGACGGCAACTGGGTCCTCTGGGGAACATCGCCAAAGACGTGGACATGATTTCATGTACTGTTTCTACCACTGTATGTACAAAGACGCACTTCAGCACCCATTCACCACACCGCCCCCAAGAATCTGCCATCCAGCTCCTCCAACCGCACCTTTCCACGCCGCTATCCTTCCTTTCTCCCTGGAGCCCCGCCTTTCCCGGCGCTGTGTCCTCTCACAGGTTCCGACGAACGAGGGTGGCGAAGTCGGGGTTGGAGGCGGCGGCAAAGTCGTGGTTCCAGTAGCCAGTGACGCCGTGGACAGGGATTTGGGAGGCCGCGTCAGCGGGGCTGGCCGGGGACCGGCCGTTGGCGACGGCGAAGGCGAGGCGGTGAGCGGCAGCGGGCGAGAGCGACACGTTGCGCCCGCCGGCGCCCGCCCACGACGTGCAGCCCGTGCACCGCGCCGTCAGCCGCCAGTGCGTTGCGTTGGCCCCCGTGCCCGTCCGCAGAGGCGTGTACGCGGCCGCCGCGTAGAGGGCGGGCGTCGTGCGGCTTCTGTGGGAAGGAAGTCAGTGGAGGAGGGGCACAGCGTGTGAGGTGGATAAAGATGAACGAGAAGAGGAGGACAGGGCAAAAAGCACCTACGTAGCGAAGCGCGAAGACACGACGGCGCCGGTGCCGTTCTGCCAGCTCACGGCCAGCGGGTTGGACGTCATGCTGCCGCCCCAGGCAAGGCCGGCCCAGCCGACGGCGACAGGGGCCACGACCTGCAAGACGACGTCGTAGGGGGCACCGGCTGACGCGTCGCTCGGGACCGCCACCCGGTACGTGATGTAGTCGCCGAGCACGTGCTGCGCCCGGAACTCGGAGAAATTGAAGCCCGTCTCGGGGTCGTGGCGTACCACGGAGTCAGCCGCTTGCACCGATGGCACTAGGGAGGAGAAAGTCCCGGATCAGTTTGGTTATGGCTGGCCCCAAAGGGAGAGAAAGAGAGAGAGAAGGAAATGAGGGAGAGGACTGGGGAAAGGCACCCGAGAGCCATGGACGTACCAAAGGCTGCAAGGGCGGACACTACGGCAGCGCACGCCGCGCGCATGGTTCCACGCATGATTGCAGGTATATAGGTAACTTGAATGTCTAAGTTCAAAAGCCGAATTCGGGTGACTTTTGCCACGGCTATGAGAGTAGGCAGCGGGATCTGAATACGCGGTGTCAGCAAGTCGATAGACCTCGATGTAGGGCAGTGCTTCAACAGGAGGCGAGAACCCAAGAGGGGACGACCTGGGCAGAATAGGGAGGAAATATGGAGGGAGACTGACCCAGGGCCTCTAATTTGGTATCACGGGAAGTAGTATCACCGGCAACAGACAACTTAGGAAATAACTTGAAGTCAATATATGACGGCGCAGTCGGGTATGGGACGAATGGTCAGGTCGCTCATGAAGCGGAAGCTTCTTAATGGCCGGTATGTAAAACCCAAGGGGGGCCTCGCAGGAGAGAGCGTCGACGGGCCTTATAAAGTGCGTCTCGTGCCGCCACAAAGGCGCAGGGCAAAGCCAAGGGCGTGAGCCGGGCAGCAGCGCCCGCTAGAGGGAAGCGTGGAAGGCGACACACCGTGGCAATATTGGCGACGTACGAGGGCATGGCGATATTCCGCCTTCCAAGGGGGAAGCTGCGGCGTGGGTGGTGACATCGGATCGACGACAAGGTTTCCAGTTGCGGGGGCTGAGCCCATTTAGCCGTTGATTGCGTGGGGTATCCGACCCGTCACACCTGTCGAGTATATGCATAGCAGGCACTCAATAAAAGGCTATAGCCGTCCCCATGCAGAGCCGATCCGGAAAAGGAAGTCCGGCGAGCATTCGGCCTGCAAGCGCCGCAAGTACAGGGGAGAGGGTTGGGTTCTCGGCGGCCAGGACTGCGCCGATTGGGTCCGGGCTAGCGCAACGGGTGCATGGTGCCCACGTGCTCTAAATACATATACTTACTTCGGTAAGGTAGATAACTCGGACAGACAGTCGGTAACAATGAGGGACGAAAGGGCAGGTACTTCATGTAGGTATTTACGAAGTAAGTGTTGGGAAGGTACGCCTCGGCTTAGTGTCCATCGCTAGCTTGTCCGTGGAAACGCCAAGGGACCTTTCGTATCACACGGTGCCGGCGTCCCATCCAGGGCCCTTTCTAAATAACTACAAAATCGCTGAAAATTGAAAAACACTCGCTATCACTGGCACACAGATCTGGCATCTCGGCCACCTCTTGTTCACATCAAAGCACGTATCGGAAGTGGGGGTTCTGTAGGCGCCAGTCAGTCAGCCGACGCGAAACGCAACAGTAAAGGGGAGGAAGGAGGGAGGAGCTCCGTACCTCAAAGTCGGTCAAGTCCTCGAGTAGCTCATCGACAGCGTGCTCCTCACCGGAGGCGGCGGCGGCGGCGGCGGCGGCGGCGGCCTCGTCGCGCCGCTTGTTCCGGCGGACGAGTAGCAGGCGCAGGGCGAGGGCGACGAGGACCTGCGAGGCGGAGCAGGCGATGATGAGGATGCAGCCGGTCTGGTAGGTGGGCTTCTCGGCGTCGAGGAAGGCGTGGGGGCCGATGATGTTGCCGCAGCAGTAGGCGGCGAAGACGATGGCCGTCGCCGTCATGCGCTTGGTGTAGCCGCCGAGGTTGGTGGCGGGCATCTGCATGGCGACGACGAGCGAGGCGACGTAGCCGCCGCAGATGTAGTAGCCGAAGAGGACGCCGAGCGGCGCCGACGTCCGGTCGACGCGCCACATGACGCTGATGCCCACGACCGTCGGCACGAGATACAGCGCCATGACGATGGTGCGCAGGTTGCGGAACCGCGACGCCAGGTACGTGCCCGACAGGATCCAGAGCACCTGGAAGGCGCCCATGGGGATGCCGAGCGCCGTCGTGCGCAGCGGGTCCTTGACGACGCCCTTGATGATGAGCTTGCCAAAGTTGGCGATGCCGCCGTTGATGGTCTCGTTGAGCAGCACGAAGAGCGTCAGCAGCCAGACCTGCGGGTCGCAGAGCGCCTCGCGCACCTGGCGCATCTTGATGGACTGGTTGAGGATGCCGGTGCGGCCCAGCTTGCCGCGCCCGATCAGCGTCGCCTTCTCGTCGAGCGTGAAGCGCTTGGCATCGAGGATGCTGTCGGGCAGGAAGAAGAGCAGCACGATGCCCCAGAGCACCGTAACGCCGCCGCAGAGGAGGAAGATGGCCCGCCACACGGCGAAGCCCTTGATCTGCCCGATGCCGTAGCTCAGGATGCCGCCCAGCATGGAGCCGACGCCGTTGCAGCTGTAGAAGATACCGGCACGGAAGGGTTGCTCGTCGCGCATGTACTGCGCAGGAAGAGCAGTCAGCAACAAGGGGTTTCCCTAGGAAGAGGGGCGGGACTGCTCACCCACATGCCCACAATCATGATGAAGAGGGGCGTGATGGCACTCTCAAAGACGCCGAGCAGGAACCGACACGCCAACATGCCGCCAAAGTTGCTGCTGGCCGCTGTGATCATCAGGATGGCCCCCCACGACATGACGCACCCGGCGATGACCTTGCCCATGCGCGTCCTCTGCGCCAGGTAGCTCCATGGGTACTCAGCCACCAGGTAGGCAATGTAGAAGATGGACGCGAACCAGCTGTACTGGTCCTGGTTGATCTTGGTATCGTGAAAGAGGTCGAAGACGGCGGCGTAGGAGAGGGCCTGCTTGTCGATGTCTTTGGGAGGGGGTCCGAGTGTCAGTGATCGTCTGTCCGTTTGTCCATCGGCCGATGCCGAAGGCGACGGGACTTACACTGCAGAACATAGGTGCCGGCCAGCAGGGGCAGCAGCACCCAGTCGACCTTGCGGACTAGGCGCTTGACGGCGGCCTCGTCATCCAGAAGCGACTGGAGGTAGTCAGGGCTGATGTTGTTCTCCTGCAGGAAGACCTCGGTGGCATCTAGGTCACGAGCCTCGGCGCCCTCGAGCTTGCCGTGCCGGATGCTGACAGCCCGCTCGGCCGTCTGCTTGGAGTCCAACTCGATCTTCTCACCCATGATGCCTGGCAGTCGGTCTATGAGAGGCGATAGCAGAGAGGCAGAGCGTACGAGAGACGAGGGGTCAGGGACATATGCGTCTCCGGCAGCAGTAGGGACGCGGTCGGGACTACATGAAGGCCCGGCCAGCTCGCCCCTCGACCAGCAGCCAGCTGATGGCCTGCCTATCAATGGCCGGCCAAGCAGCTAGGGTGGCAATCCGGATGGATAGCACGGCAGATAGGCCGATGCCAGCTGCCCAGACTGCTGATACGGTATCGTCACGGCTCCCCGGGCGGGCTTGGATACTGGGTGACGGTCCCTGGCATGGCGGGGCTGCGGTGGGAACGGACCGAGTCATGGGCCAATGGTGACGGGTCCCTTTATCAACCCATGACCCGCATCCCCGCCGCAACCCCGGATTGATCGCCCACGCCCGATCGGAGACGCGCCGACTTTGGCAGGCATCCAGTACTCTCGGGTCCAGCTGCTTGGGACGAAGCGTCCCGTTATCGGACTCGCATTCCCGGCACTTCCCATAAACCACTCTGGGCCGGCCCTCTCGTGCGCTTATCATGCGCCTCCCCCGGCAACACTACCCCCCCCTTATCCCTCGAAGCGTAGGACTCCCAGAGCGTGATACCCCGCCAGCCCGCGCGTCCATCGCAACGCCCCCCCCTTCTCCCAAGTCATGACGGTCGACGCTCCCGCCTCCAGCGCCCGCCCGCGCGTCACCCTCCCGCAAGGCACCCTCGTCGGCGTCACGCAGCACGGCGACTACCCGCGGCCGGTCGATGCCTTCCTGGGCGTGCCGTACGCGCTGCCGCCGACGGGCGACCGGCGCTTCCGGCCGCCCGCGCGCGTGCCGCCGGCCAGCGGCGACGTCGACTGCTCGCGCTTCGGCCCGCGGGCGCCCGCGCGCCAGTTCCTCGTCATCGGGCCCGAGCTCCCCGAGAGCGAGGACTGCCTGACGGCCAACATCTTCCGCCCGGCCGCCGGCGCCGCCGCCGACGCCGCCGGGCGTCCTCGGCTGCTCCCCGTCGCCCTCTACCTCCATGGCGGCGCCTTCAACCGCGGCAACGCCGCCATGCACGACACGGCCTCCATGGTCGGCTGGTCCGCCGCCCCCTTCGTCGCCGTGTCCTTCGGCTACCGCATCGGCGCCCTGGGCTTCCTCCCCTCGCGCCTCAGCGCCAAGGAGGGCGCGCTGAACCTCGGCCTCAAGGACCAGATGCTCATGATGGAGTGGGTGCAGGAGAACATCCACCATTTCGGCGGCGACAAGGACAACGTGACGCTCATCGGGCTCTCGGCCGGCGCGCATTCGGTAAGCCGGCAACGCCGCCTCTTCCTTGCGCCATCCCCCCACGCGCCTGTGGACGCCGGGTTGTGCTGACCAGCGGGCGCAGATTGGACACCACCTCCTCAACTACGAAGAAGGCAAGGCGCCCCTCTTCCACCGCGCCGTCATGGAGTCGGGGGCGCCCACGTCGCGCGCCGTGCGGCGCTTCGACGCCGAGATCCACGAGCAGCAGTTCCGCGACTTCCTGGCGCAGGTGCAGTGTCCCCCCGACATGCCCGAGGCCGAAATCTTCCCGTACCTGCGCTCGCTGCCCCTCGACGTCGTCGCCGCGGCGCAGACGACCGTCTTCTACGACTACAACCCGAGCCTGCGGTGGGCCTTCCAGCCCGTCATCGACGGCGAGGTGATCCGGCAGCGGCCCATCGACGCGTGGCGGCACGGCCAGTGGCACGCCGTGCCGGTGCTGACGGGCTTCAACGGCAACGAGGGCTCGCTCTACGTCGACAAGCAGATGGACGCGTCGGCGCAGTTCCGCGGCTTCTGGCGGACGCTGTTGCCGCAGCTGACGGCCGCCGACCTCGACCGCATCGAGGCCCTGTACCCGGACCCGGAAACGGACCCGGCGTCGCCCTACCGCGAGGACCGGGCCCACCTCGGCGTCGGCCGCCAGTACCGCCGCATCGAGGCCGCCTACGCCCACTACGCCTACGTGGCGCCGGCGCGCCAGACGGCCGCCCTCGCCGGCCCCCGCGTGCCCGTCTACCTCTACCACTGGGCCCTCGAGAAGAGCGCCGTCAACGGCGCCGCCCACGGCGAGAACATGGCCTACGAGGTGCGCGCCCCCGCCGTGCGCAAGCTGTCGCCCGCCCAGGACCGCCTCTCGGCCCTCGTGCACGCCTACGTCACCAGCTTCATCTGCGCCGGCGACCCCAACGCCGTCCCCGGCGACTGCGCCGACCGGCCCCGCTGGGAGCCCCACCGGCCCGACAACCCCAGGAAGATGGTCTTCGGCCAGCACAACAAGGAGCTCGTGGGCGGCGAGGCCGGCGAGCCCCTGGCCGAGTGCGTCGACGACGTTTGGGCCAAGACCGAGTCCGACTTTTGGTGGGACAAGGTCGAAATCTCCCAGCAGTAAAGACAGCGTCGTATGAAATATAAGCCGTAATCTGCCCCTCACGATACCCCATTCGAGATTTCCGTGTCCTTCAGATCTCGTGTACTCCGCCCGGTGGTGACCAACTTCTAGTAATGATGCACCTCGACCCCCATTTCCTCATCCGGAAGCCGGCCATTTGAAGGCCTCCGGTGCTCCCGTGTTTCCTCCACTGACTTGGTACGGGACGCCGCGCTGGAACTTGGTGTCTCCTGCCGCCCAGGCCCCCGGCCCTCTGTTTTCTTCGCGTCCTTTTCCTCTGCTTCCTTGCGGTTGCGTTCAAACTTGGCGGCCCGAACCTTGCGAAAGAGGTCGTCGGACTGTTTGGTTGCTTTCTCGATGATTTCGTTCTTGGGCTTGATACTGAGCCACAGGCGGTAGAGTCCCGTTTTCGTGGTAATCCACGCAGTGATCCGCAAGTATATGGCCCACAAGACGCCCCGGGACCAGCCGCTGTACGCCCAGAAAAGGCTGAAGAAAATAACGGCGGCAGACACGGCGCCTGGAATGGATTTAGCGGCGGCGGGAAGGCCGTGGTCACTTCGGGGGTCACTCACACATCAGCTTGATCTCATCGCGGATAGCCCAGGTATCGTCTCCCGTAAACTCCTTGCTGTTCATTCCGAAAACACTGGACATGAACGAAAGAGGGAGCTGCCGCGGGTTAGTGTGAATTACATACCGCGGTGGGGTTTTCCGGAGCAACGCACAAACACGATGGTGACCAGGGTGAACATCATGATTGAGCGACCTTGCTTGATCGTCTCATTAGCCTGATTCACAGCCTGCCAGGCCTGCACGACGCTCGCTTGTTGTTGCTTCAACTCGAGGAGGTCTTTGACCTGCAATCAGGATTAGCCAGACTCCAGACGATGGAGGGAACATTAACCATCTTACGCTTTCGGCCGTGGTCACTGCAGTGGCGCGTAACTCGCTCAGCTCCGTGACTCGTCCCTCCACTGCTTCGGTTAGCTCATCGGCATTGAGTCTGAACCAGTTGTAGTCATGCTGCTTGTGGCCCTTCTCCTTGCCTTCGGGTTCGGGAAGCCCTCTCTGCTGACGAAGAGACGCGTTGTAGAGAGTGAGACTTGACTGAATCTTCCTATGCGCATGGCCGAACTCCCCGTAGGGATCCAGAATATGATCCGCGTTTTGCACGTATTGCTTCAGAACTGTGCGTTGACACTTGGTCACGTGGAGCATGATTTCTAGCTCTTCGATGATATCCTTGATCTCGCGTTCCAACGAGCCTTCTGGGTTGATATCCAGAAGCGGGACTTCAAGTTGCCCACCCAAAAACGTGCTTTTAGAACGATAAACCTTGCTGGCGATTTTGGTCCAGTTCCAAAGGCGCTGAAAAGCTGCCGTTTGTTTATGCATCTGCACCAGAGGTCAGCGCCAGCTCGTATGCCACTACCAGGTAAGCGGGTATACGTACGACATTTCCGATGGCCTTGGAGAAGAGGTCGAGGACTTGGGGTTGATTTGGATCCGTCTTGGTCCGATCAAAAAAAACATTAGTGCATTCGTCGAATATGATGAGCCCGAGGTCGAACACCGTACGGACTTGCGGGGTTGATTCGAGTCTTCGCCTGATGGACTTGTGAACGCCAGATGAGTCGTGCTTGTTAACACCGTACCGCTTCGGAAAGCATGTAATAATCGTCTTCGCATCCAGAATCCACATCCAGAGTTGGTCCACCATGATGACTCTTGACACTTTCTTGATGCGTGATTTGCATTCAGCGCATGGCCCCTCGATGTTGAAGTCCACGTGGTCGGGCCATCTGCCCTTCACAAAGGAATGATACTCATCCAGAGGGGTTGTAGTGGCTCGATAAATAACCTGGTCTCGATCCCGTTTCTTTGTCGTATTGAGTGTCCACTGGTATGCCTGATCGAGTGTCCGCCGTGGGTGGAGAGGTGTGTCGCCGCCAATGTATTTTTCAAGCAGCTTCTTGTCGCGGTAATTCGACATTCCCTCGTATCTAGCAACAAGCGGAGTCAGTGTCTTCCTGAATTAAGCGTCCGTGATGCAACTTTTGGAACGCCCTCGGACCAGAACGCCAGAACACAGATTTTCGGGAGTACGACGGGAGGATTCGGGCGGAAATGGGTATCAAGGAACACTGGACATGACTCACAATCTGGCGGCGTCCAACATGTACTGCCCAAGGGGGTTATCGATTTTCAGCCTGCCTTGTTTTTTCGCCTTTAGAGAGTCTTCGTCCAACTTCATTTTGAACAACTTCATTTCCACGGCGTCCTTCATAGAATCGATTCTGGTCGTGGGCGCATGCCTCGCGAGAGGCCTCGAACCATTTTGCGGTGTTGGAGTAGCCAGGTCGCGTTTGATGCGATCCTCAATACGGTCCCACCTCCGGTCCTCCTGGTTATTATCTTCTGTCGTCTTGTTACGGGTTACTGTGTCCTCAATGGTGCGCGCGTAGTTTTGTCGCTGCCGACTCGTCTCCCAATGAAGGAAGGGCATCTAGGGCTCTCAGTCAACGGGATACGCCATGTGGCGCGGAGTCGTATGGTAACCCACGAATAGTACCATGTTCTGAGGAGACACATCTTTCGGTTCGATTTCTGTAGATAAATATCAGCTGTGGCTCAAATATGTACTGGTAATACATGCACTGGTTTACCTGATGATACAGTTACACACATAGGTCGCATATGACGCGCATGCGGCGGTGCTCTCTCCCCCCCATGAAGCTGGCTACGCCAGAAAGGATCACGGAGGAGCATCGAGACTCTCGTCTTGGGGGCTCTCAGCATCTCGCGTTGGATGGCATGACGATCTGGTCGCCCCTCGCCAAAGTACTGAGCGAGCGCATTCTGCAGCACCAGGTAAGTAAACGTATCGAGGTTAATGGTAAGCTTATACGGTATGCTTACCTCTGCCCACTGTCAAAAGTTTAGCTGGTGTCAAATTGGGGCTCTGGTTGGGTGGTAAATAACTCACTATCATGTTGTTGGATGGGATATGGAAGTACTTGATTCTCTCTGGGTGACGGTCTCGATGTAGCAAATTAACCGTCAAGCCCTCACCGTACAAGAGATCCAGCTTAGTCTTCTGGTTGGGGAAATCACCCCAGACACGTTGTTCGGGGTTCCGCTCATCATTGTAACCTCTGTCTTCTACCCAGCGTGCTGCTCCATTATCGTTGGCTCTCGGTTGGTACTGAATGATGGGTACACTTGTGTCCCTTTCCAGGTTGTAATCGGGGATGTCGTTGGAAGGGGGCGAGTCTTGAGGGCTCAGAGAACGGCCGCGTACCCCTGTTCGATAATTTCCTGATTCCCTCCAGGCCTTGGAGCTTTCCCCAATCTTGTCGTGGAGGTGGCGGTCGTGAGGGTCCCTACTGATCGCCTGGCGTAGAATTCCGATTCTGGTCATCTCTTTCTCGCAGTCTCTCTTCCAGGCTTCCCGTTTCTTTCTTACCCGCTCTTCTGGGGAGCGTTCATGGTCGGGATAGTATGTATGTTCGTGTTGGACTTCATCCTGCCATATCTTCTCGGTCTCGTCAAAGAATTTCTCCCGCTGTCGGTACTCGAGGCAACCAAGGTAGTGAAGTAGGTGATCTCTGATGTCATGTCGTTCCGAGCTCAAACAAGTGGATGGTCTTTGATAGCCAGACGCGGTCGAATCGCGCCTCTGCATATCCGCAAACATGATGGGCGATATGCTTCATGTCGGCGGAAGCCCAAGGCTCGATGGTGGTTAGTGCGGAAACGAGCCTTGGCTTTATAGCTAGTCCCGATTCTCGGGAAGACATCACGGCACCAAGACGGATTAGTCAGTGTGGGCGCAGCCGCGCGCGAAGGGGGGGACAAATGCAGCAAGGGATCCGCGAGGCTTTTGGGAGAGAATTCTACTAGCCCGAACTTCGACCCTGTCAATACGAGATGTTCTGGGTGGGCAGCTGATCCGAGGGTGCGTAGCAACGCCCCTCCAGTCTGGATTCGGTGTGCAGGCAGGTTTCTTTGTGCGACCTTTGAATCAGGCTACAACATGATTGGGAGTCGACATGGACCATGACAAAAAAGGGGATGGTGGCGGGGCCGGACATTTCTGCGGCTGAGAATCATCGGCTAGTTGTGCGAGGATCTCTCCCACACCGCAAGCCGTTTCTTAGCGAGCAATTTGGGGCTGCTTACTGCCGAAGGCAGGCTTTCGGAGCCTCGTCTTCTCAACTTCTCCCCTGTAACCCACCACGAGACTGGTGGGCGTTTCCGTGCTTTTTGCTCCTCTCGGTCGAGTGATTCATGGTTACTGCGCTGTAGGAGTGAGGACTGTGGCACTGCAACATAAGGAGAGCGTTTCAAGGATTGGAAGGGATGGGGAGGAGGGCAGGAGACGAGTCGGCAACAGAGGCGGTGCGACTTGGGACGAAGAATTGGGAGTCACAACCAGGATCACCATCCAGGCCCCCACGACTGGGGGCCAAGGCGGGGGGATAAGAAGTGGGTACTCCACATAAAGTGCTTTTTGCACGCCGCGCATGCGGGCAGCTTCTAAATATAACATGAATGGGAAACAGGTCGGCGCTATTGCCTAACGCGTCTCCGAGGAATTGGAGGAGTGCCGTCGTACGGAGTACAAACGCGGCAAAATGCTTCATAAGCCGACGGCAAAGGGCCCAAAATGAGCCCGTCGCGCAGTAGAGTAAGATTGTTCATTCCTCCCATGTTCCTTATGACGGCGATGATTATGCCAAGACAGAAACTCCCCCAGTCTGCCACTCACATGGAAAAGGTGCCATATTGTGACATCCCCCTCATTCCTACCTACTTAGGTAGTTACGGATGTAGGCGCCAAATATTTACACGATCAGCCTATGTGCACTCGACCGAAGGGAAGGACAGATTACGTGCCTCGATTATGAAGGCGCCCAGAACACTCTGTCGAATTGACGTATTCATGTAGATTATTCCACATCAAGCGCATCAGTAGCCACACTCTCGAATATGCAAGAGGACATAAGCATATTGTGGTCTGTAAGGTGTGGTAGAGATAGGCAAGGTTCCATACTTTGATACGTCTCAAGCTACCTACAACCTCGTGTTGAAAATAAATACTTCAGCGAAGTATCAGCCCTGCCTTACGTAAAGTTTCAGCGGCCGAATGCACGCTGCAGCGTGGTCACTATGGGCCAAATGGTGTGTCGATAAATATGTACGGGTGGTCGAAGAAAACAGCTCAGGTTTGAGGGGCCATGCATATAGTTTCGGATACCCCCAGGGGCAGCCCGTCACATTCTTCAGCCACTCCAGACGGCCGGGCCGGGGGTCTTGTAAGTGGTTGCCGTGCTCGAGTAGATGTCGATCTAGCTGCATTAGCCTCGTGAACACGAACGAGACAGACCACCATTGGACTTACTGTCACACCGGGGTCGCTCTGGGAAGCATAAGCAGGGATCGAAGTCAGGAACGATCCGCTGGGAACACCACTGCCGGAGCCGGTGACCTTGAGTTGAGCGCATTCAGGCTGCATCATTCCAAGTTAGCAACATCCCGGAGCCCGTGTTCGCGGACGATGTTTCAAAAACCGCCTGAAGATGTAATGATGGAACCAAAAAGTCACGGTAGTGTACCGGGAGACATCTACCCTAAAAGAGTAATAAGAAACATCAGGTGTTGCTTACGTAGAACTGAGGCGTGTTGGACTGGTGGAGAGCGAGCAGCTCGTGGCGGATCAGGTAGTCGCCGGCCTTGAGGTTGGCGGGGATCTTGCTGGACCACTTGAGCTCCTTTAGGACGATGGCGGTTCCCCAGTTGTCGCTGTTGAGCTTGCCCCCCCACATGCCCATCTCGTCGATCTTGAACCAGCCCTTGCCCTTGCCGTCGCAGGCGCTGAAGCCGTTGGGGCAGGCGTACATCCAGACCATGACGGGGCCCTGCGCGTGCGTCCATTGCTTCCAGAGGGCCGTGATGTTGGTGCCGGCCGCGATCTCGGCCGCCAGGGGCGCCGAAGTGCCGCCGTTACACGTCATCTTGGCGTCCGACACGCTCATGATGGGGTTGTAATCGGGCCACTGCCGCTGGATGATCTGCGCGCCGGCGACGGGCGAGAAGCCCTCGTAGCCCGGGTACGTCTTGCCGCCGATTACGTAGCTGGTGACGGCGCCGTGGGCAGACACCAGCGGTGCCGCCAGCAGGAGCGCCAACGAGAAGAGCATCGTAACTTGCGCCGCGTACAAGATCTATAGGACGGTGGAACTGGAAAGGGTCGGCTCCTGGCTGCTATGGTCCTTGTTGCGGTTAAATGCCCGACGAAGAGTGACGAGAAGAGATAATACCCCCAAAGTGACGACTGGTCCTTCTTATATATTTCTGCAGCAGGAATGGCAAGTGGCAGCACCCATCAGCCACGCCTCACCAGCCTTGGCGCGGACAGCCAAAGATTTGACCAAGACCCCCGCCATCTTCGCGACATATTGCAAGCGGCAGCCAAAGCCACTCAATTGGACTGATTGGCGTTGGAAGCCAGAGGGAGGGAGCTCCTCCGCTCACGGATGGCGGGCCGAAGAATGCTGTTGGGCCGTCGATCACGGTACCCCGGCAAAGCTCGATTGGGTCAAAGCCACGCGTAACCGACGAACATCTCGGCCGTACTGGCGAGCGGCTCGAGGAAATATAAATGAAACAATATCAGCTGGTGCTATTGCCCGTGGTTGATTGGCCGCGACCGGCATGACGCCGCCTCCAGGGACAAATTGTTCCCCACACTCGGCCGCTTCGGTAGTGGGCGGCAGGGAACGGTAGATGATGCTCCGTCGCCTGCAGAGTAATACGGCAGACGAGTCAAGGCGACCTGGCTGCGTGGTGCAATCATAGTTGGCGCCTTTGCCGTTGATAACCTCAGGCTGAATGGCTAAATGCGCCGCAAAGGCCAGGGCCTTCCCGATCTAGACAACGATCGCCGGGCGTCACAGAATGACAGAGACTCGGTTTGGAGACTGCGCGTAGGGGATGCCGCGGTGCTTGGCCAGCGAACACGTCACCGATGGACTTGTATTCACCGCGTCCAAGCGGCTGGCTGCATGAGCACCAGCGCACTCGGCGAGCTCATGGTGTGAAATATCTGTATTCGCGGAGAACTCTCAGCAGCATGTTCTTGAAGATAATTTATTCGAGTCCCGAGGGCGGGATGTGTGGTCAATGAAAGTCAACCGAGATGAGGTAGGAGAAAAGATTGATATAGAACCCCATGGATGAGTATATGCCCTCCTTTTCGAGGACCCTCCACGCCCCTGGGGTGTTTTATTAACGCCACATTGGCATTTACAAAGTACTTCTGGCACTTGAGATTTAACCTTATCAAGACGTCACAGTTTCAATCGGTCCTCGGTCTGAAGGAGCTGCCGCGAAAACTGAATAGGACACCAATCGTATCTAGTACTGAATGAAGCGGCTGTCTTTCCGTCGTCCCTGGACCCGAATGGGTTTTCTCATGGGCGTGTCCCCCCGAGCCCTCTAACCCTAAGCTCAGACATCCCTTGACCGCTCCAGTCAACACAAGACTGCTCTTCTTGCGCGCAAACACCAAGCGTAAGGTTCAAAACCACGATAATAAAGACATCCAAACGAAAATCCTGTCATCGGAACGGGTGACGCGCCTGGATACGATGGACAGAGATCAATAATGAGACGGTAGTAATCAGCTGACAGCACTTGTTGAGGAGAAGGAGAGACAAGTGACGTAACCGATCTCCCGATAGCGACCAAGTTCTCCGCCAAGCTGCTTAGCCCATAGCTATGGTGATAGCAAGCCTTGTGAAGCTTACATACCGTTCCGGTGATCTCAGCTGGAAGAAGCACCGATGTATTCAGTGGTAGGATTCTCCTACAGTATGCAGGCAATAAATAGACCACCTCCGATCTGTACGATCAAACATACTTAATTGACCAAGACACTGCATGGTCCTGCTTACTTTACTTTCCTGGTACCGGGCGAGAAGATATACCCAGAACCACACGCTCCTCTGGCACCTGAGCCGTATTACCGTCCACAATATCTCGCTAGCGATTTCGGAGACTCCCCTTTCGGCCCTTTTGAATAGGTCATATATTGCACTACGGAAGCGTTCCCGGCCTTTCTTTTGCGAACAATATATGCGCTCTCAACCGCCTTGGGTGCTTCGATTTCGATTTTGGTGGTATGGAAGTTACCGTCGGAGGAAAGGACGCTCTTTGTTGGTTGGACTGACCGTCAACATCTCTGACCAGCTGCACGAGGCCCAAAAAGTACGACGAACAACGACATGTATAATGAGCCAATTTTTTCTTATTGTTTGATTTGAGGGGACCCATGGCATCCAAATAGACATTATTTGTGTTTCTTCTGCGTGGTGCTGTCATGGGCGGGTTGCAGACCGGCCTCCCAGATAGGGGATAGGGATTGCCGCCAAAATCACTCCTATGAAATCCAGTGCTCTATTCTCCGTTTAACGAAGTAACCCATCGAAAGCATCGCTCCTATTCCAGCCCAGGCAGTCATCGGTTTATTCTGCGCTACTGAGGTGAAGTCTCGTGAAGTCTCGTGACGCGCCACACTCTGGCCTTGGGATTGAAACCCGGAGGCCAGGCGGCAACTAACATACTATCGGCTTGGATCTTTTCAAGATTGAATCCGAGGCCTGCCTCCCTTTTTGGTACTGGCTTTCTTAGAAGTAGCTATTAGGCCCAGACATCCACGGTTGCTCCATATCCACCTCAACATATCGTCGACACAATCGCCCGAGGTGCTCGACACACTTTGGTTTTCTTGATTTCCATACTTGGAAGTCGTATGAAACAATATTACGTCTTTTGGTTCCATTTGCATTGGTTAAACGGATGCTGGCGTCCGATGAAAGTAAGCAGCATTCTTTACACATGCTTTGGTCATTTTACATTCAAATTTGGAGCTTTTTACATAGAACCGACATATGATTCGAACCTGCTTAAGTCGCACCCTTTTTCCTTAGTCGCAGTGTGTATTTGAGTAATGTACCCCGTTGCGATTGTGTTGTGCGCTTACGAGTATGTGGGCAAGGACGGCAAATAGCATGCGCTGATTTCCGTGACAAAGTACTGACGCTCGATCACGCACTTAACCCGGAATTGGCCATTAGATGTATAGAAATGGATTACAGACGTCGGGAACACATACGAAGAGGAATCTGGCATAATCTTTTACGGTAAAGCCGAGGGAAAGGAAAAGCTAAGATGGGGGAAGGGCAACCAGAAGAGGAATCAACCCCCGTTGTTCTCTCGCCCAGTGCCCGTCATTCATGGGGGATCGGGTCCGCTTTATTTAGTACTTGAAATCAGCTCCAGTCTCGCATATGAGGCTATTCCTATGTCATCTCCTGTCATCTGTCAGGTCACGTGACGCCCTACCGGACCCCCGAAGGAGGCCCCACAGGCTATCGTATATATCTACCACACCAGATACTTCCTTTTGTCAGATTTCTTTAATGGATGACTTGAACCCTTCATCTCGCAAGCCCTCTCCAGTGCGACACCCGGCCATGTGTTGCCTTCAACAACCAGCTTTTAGTGCTATCGTAATAAAGTGAGATAATTGGTCGTGATACCCGGATCATCCCTCCTCCTCAGTGATGGGACCACAGTGAACGTCCTTGCGCACATGCCACAAAATCATGTGTGTGTCAAGGCTCAGCCGGGGATCACCCGGCCTACACCAGATCCGGTTTCCCACGAGCCCCCTTTGTAGTTTAGTTCCTTAGCGCGTTCAGCATCTTTTCAGTGCACTCTTCGCAGCTCTGTCTCTTCATGCAGTGACGAATCGTGACAACAGTAACGATTACGGTTTTTTATAGTAGTTAGTAAGCTAACCGTAGTTATAGCTATAGTTTCCCTTTTAGTCTAGACGTAAATCCGAATCGGGCTAGCGTTGAAAGCACCTACTAGTTTCCTCTAAACCTTGCCCCCTTAAGTAAAGATCTTCAATTCTATATTACGAATCGTTTGGTTCACCGACGTGATACGCGCTAGGTACGGACCCCCGTCGTTCTCGTACCGTTGCATCTTGACCCTAGCCGGAACGAGGAAAACACCACAGGCGTGGCGCTAACGGGGGCGTGGAACAGCCTTCAGCGTGGATCCAGACGTGGATTCATAAACCAGACGATCAGGGCCTAAGTGTAGCCGGAACGCCCGGTTATGGGGACATTCGAACCTTACATTGTAAGCCTATCTCCTTGGTTCGAAAACTAGCAAACTTGGTGGGACTCGGATGCAACCTATCAATAGACTGGAATCAAGGTTTCACGGCTGGAGAGCACCTTACGCTACACTAAAGATATAAATGGCGACAGCAGTAGGAGCATTAAATAGAGGTTCCGTTCATGCTGTACGACGTACTCCGGATTCGCGCTATAACTGCTAGCTTTTGAGACGAAGGAGATATTCACTATGTAAATCGAAACCCTGATAACTAAGCTCGCTGCGTGGTATGAAGTGGGAAAGGGCTAAGACAATGATCATCCTCAGAAATCATCCCTCAAAATCCAGGTTTCCACACTACCACATCCGGAACGAGATTTGATCGCTGAACGTGTTTTCGCGTATTAAATTTAAAATTTAAATCTTTGTTGCTAAAGTGACCAAGAGCTCGCACTCGGCTCGAAATGCCTCAAATACGGTATCTCTCCTGTCTCCAGGGGCTCCAAACACCCTCCTCTCGGCCGGCACGCCTTCGAGGATGCAGTCGATAATGCTCGGCACCGAGCGGGAAAGTAGTGGGGCCGGCCTCCTTCCGACCGGCGAAACCGGCACCCAGTTCCGGGCCCGATGGTGTTCTGGCAGATTTAGGGCGACAGCTAGGGCGTCGATGCGATGCGAGATGATCTGAACCAGGACGAAGATTTTGAGGCCCGGCTCGTCGTCCTGCATCATGCTACCCTCGAGGCACATATCGCGAATCATGTCGCTATTCGTCTCCAGCGAGCCCCGGAGGCTGGCTAACACGAGGCGGCAGATTTGGACCACGCGGGTAAAGCACGAGAGCTGGAGCAGCCAGGCCGGGCGGTCCACCAGGATGCATCTGGGATTCGCACCGCCACCGCCGCTGTCGCTGCCGTCCTCGGACATGGTCTCGGGCGTTGCTACGGTGGTTGCTGCTCTTTCGATAATACTCTGCAACGCCTTCATGTGTGACACGATTTGCGGAACCAGAATAATCCACAAGCCCCGTTGCGCCATCTGCCTGGCATTCCCGTTTGGCGGCATCTCAAACAGGACGACGCTTAGCCGGGCTGGCTGCGCCTGCCAGTTCTCCGGACTGGTGGCGCTACTCTCCGGCGAAGACCAGGCGGCGGCATGGGTACTCGGCAGCGGCGTGGCCGGAGCTGCTGGTATGTGCGATGGTGGCGGTGCAAAGGGCGCATTTGGTAGACCAGTGTCGCCCGACGAACTGCTCTCGTAGGATCTCTCGTTCTCGGGGACGACAGCGACCAACTGGAAACGGTCGTCGGGCCCTGTCGCGCGTCCTTGCCCCGCCCGTGTCATGGTTGTCGGCAGGGGCCCTGGGTTCAGTCCGGGCTGGTCGAGCCACGAATCGTCGCCGTCGAAATTTATCATGAAGTCGGCCGCCGAGCTGGCCGATGGCGCGGCACTGGCGCCGTGGAGCACGGATGGGCCCAGCGCGAAATGGCTGTCGGACCTCTCGCCATCGTCGTCCTCGGCGTTCCCGCGCAGCGCGGCGGACGGATGAGGGTGTTGTTGACCAGGCCACCGTAGCGGTGTAGAGGCGGCGGTGGCGGCGGATGGATGTTGTTGGGTGTTCGTTATCGGCGTAGTCGTCGCTGAGGGATGCAAATCTCGCCGGTACGGCCCCCCTCCGACGCTGTTGCCATGTCTCGTCGCCATGGACGCGCCTGGGGACCCCAACAGCGGATTCTGGCCCAAACTGTGGTGCCGGTGGCGAGGCGGACGGCCCACGCGCCGGGCCGCGTTCGTCTCGCAGGGCGCGCCGGCATTCACGCAGCGGTCACACACGGAGCCGGGCTCCTTGCTCGACCATTGGCAGCCGAGCTTCTGCTTGCGGCACCGCTCACAGGCCAGGCGACAGAAGCCATTGGTTGCGCCCGTGGGTTCCATGCTGTTTCGCTGTAGATTCCTGGAACGCACGTAGGGAAATCGAGGGTTGCGCCGTCTGCAAGGGAGGGGCCATGGGTGGTACGGAGAGGAAAACGCCAGAGGTGCCGCGCACTGGCTGCAACAAGGGTGGAAAGCAGCTGGAATGGACGATGACCACCCTACGTACATGTAGTTGGATAATTAGCCCACGCCGACGGTGCTTTTCCAGGCCGCAGGGCGGCTAAAACCAATCGCATTGGAAATCCTTATCCCCTATTCCCACGGACGGCACTACAAAGCGACAACCGGGCTGTCAAGGCATCGTGCGCTCACTACCTGTTACGGATGCAGAAGGGATGGCTGTATTCCTTCGTTATGCGCGAAGTGATGGCGTGCTCCATACGAGCGAGAGCGAATCCATACGAGCGAACCCCGACGGATCGAACTCTGCATGAAGGCGGAGACAGAGAACGTTAGAGTAAACATCAGTCGTCCAATGTGGGGGCGGCACCAAGTTGCATCGTACAGCCTCCATTGCCACCTTGCCTGCCAACTTAGGCTAGTCAACCAGATGCTCGATTCTGCCTAAGATAGCAGCCGCCAACTACGGGCTTGGGTTTGCTGCCACGCATTCCGACGTAAGCAGCCACCAGCCGTCAAAATGCGACCCTTCGCTGGCCCGATAGGCGCAAACAAACTGGTGGCGTATGAGACTGACTGAGACTCGCCAGGCATCCGGGCAGGCCGGCATGCTCCAGCTACCCCGTAACTGTTCTAGGCTCTGGGCCATGGACCAGGGGCTTGCACAGTGGGGGTCTCGCACTACAGCCGTCCGTCCCGTCATAGCTCGTCTGCGGGCCGAAGCGCCGCCTTCTCCATTGTGCGGGGTGCCTGGCGCACACTCGCCCACGACGCGGTTGACGTAGGCAACCATTGGGCCAGCGCCGCCCACGCCTGTGAGACCATGCTGGCCGAGTACACCAGCCAGATGCGCCAGTGCGCCAGGGCCTCTGGAAACAGGGCGTCTTCACTGTATCCGCTGCCGCGGTAGAGTGGTGAGTAAGTAACCTCGCCCTGCTCGCCCGTTCCCAGCTCGCCACCCCAAACCCGGTTGCTGAAGATGTCGACGCCCTGGCCCCCGCCCAGCCCCATGGTGGACTGAAGCCGCGAGTGCTCGACCTCAAACCGCCAGGTGCGGTTCGTGGCGTGCGAATAGAATTCGACGAGATGGCCGGTCGATCGCCCGCCCGCCACGGCAGAGCCACGCGCCCCGAGCCCCCCGTACCGCTGCGAGACCTGCACCCGGTCCTCGCTCTCCCCCGGCTGCTCCTCCTCCGCCGAGGCCCCGCGCCGTCGGACCACGACGAGCTGCGTCGCCCCGCGGTACAGCACGCCCCAGGTGTAAACGGCATCCTGGTCCCAGCGCGACCCCGAGTCCCAGAAAAAGAACGAGTAAGGCCCTGCCGACGCGCGGATGATGCGGAACCCCGTCACTATATCGAACCAGTACGCCGAGGCCCAGTACCGCATCAGGCCGGCGCCTCCGTGCGCCTCGAATGCCGGCGCTAGCGGCGCTCCGTCCAGTTCTAGCGCGCTGGTTACGCGCGCGCCCGGGACCGCGTTGCACATGTGCAGCCCCGGCGCGACGACGGAGGCTACGTCGGTGTCCCTCTCTTGGGATCCCGCAGGCCGAAGCATGGGGGAGCCGTCGGGGTAGTGGCCCGGCGCCATCCCCACGAACGTCAAGTTGCCCCGGACGCGGGGCGTCACGATGCGCAGCGCCACAGCGCCCAGGCCTGGGTGCACCGTGAACCAGAACTCGTAGCCCTTGGCCTGGGACACCCAGTAGCCGGCCACGTACTCGCCGCAGTCGAACAGGGAAGACCGCTCCGGGAACACAAGGTCGGTTATGGGACCCACGTCGCCCAATGCGGCGAAGAACTGCACGTGGAGGTTGCCCTGACCGAAGAAGGCGTAGTTGGGGTCACGGCAGAGGCCCACCATGATGCCGCTGGCCCCGTCGTCGGCCGTGGCGTCAAAGACCCATTGCTCCCACGCCGTCGAGTTCATGGCTGAGAGCTTGGGTAGGAAGGGGTGCTTCTGGGCCGCTTCCCCCAGAAGAATCGGGTGGGTGGTCAGCTCGAATGGATCAGCGCCATGCTCAGTGCACCGGCTCTCCCACTCTACCAGAGACATAGCCGAGAAGGGGTCCACCTTCCAAGGTGAGTCGTGGAGCTGGTGTTCTCCGTATGCAAGTCTCGTCAAACAGCTGATAGCTGCGGTGCCGACGAGCCGGGATGTCGTCAAGAACAGCATTGCGGAGAAGTGCTACCAAGTAGGGCGAAGTAGTGTAGGGCACAACACCAACTGCGGTCACACTTCTGCACTTGCGGCTTGGGGGTTTTTTTTTTCTCTTTTGGTAGAGCAAGACGGCAAGGTATGAATGGGACAGCTGACGGCAGCTTTGCGCGAGCGACGAAAGTGCAGGTGAAGAGGGGGCGTGGGGGTCGTAGAAGGCGTCCAAAGGGTTACGGAACATGGCGCGTCAATCTGCAGGACATAAGACAAAATTCAGCCGGGGCTACTTTGCCATCGTTGTTGGTTTTGGAGTGTTTACTGCGTCTTTTTTATCGGAGTTAACCCCCTCCCCCCCAAAACAATAAGCATACGAAGGCGACATCGAAACCCCCGACAAGTATCACAAACTCCCGAGGCTGACAAATATTGTACATCGGGCAGTTTCCAATTCTCATACGTCGGTTCCCATACACGAGACGGTACACCAGACACCTGTATCCTACCAGGGAAACTCGACCCGGAATTACCGGAGAGCGAAATAGAATAGCCAAGACGTTCATCACCTCAATATACCGAGCCACTAATTACGCGTACGTGCAAGCTGATACGCGACAACGATCCGCTTCGTTGTGTGGACTTTCATCAGTGTTTCACCAGAGAAGAAGTAGTACTCGCTCCTTAATATAACACGCGCGTGACAGACGCAGAACCGTTAGCTCCGAGGCCGTGTCAAGCATCCATCATCTGTCCTCTAGGCTTTCTCCCCTCTCACCCCGCCTGCCAAGCCCAGCCCCTATCCGTGGAGCCATGGAGAATGGAACCGAGTCCTTTCCCTCGGCCATGCGGGCCGAGGGAAAGGACGCCGTCCTCAACACCATCTGCCGTGCCAATATGCGCCTCGACGCCCCTACGCGCTGGGAGTTCAACACGACCAGGGCTCTTATGAGCCAGCAGTCGCCCGCCGACCTGCTGCGCGAGTTTCGCCGCTACACGCTGAAGGAGAAGCTGGCGGACCGGGGAGCGGGGAGTATTAAGGACAGCGCCGCTGGAAATGGCGGGGACACGACGCGCCTTGAAATACAGGGCCCCAAACCGGATGCCGGCAGTACGCCGCTGCTTCACCTTGTCCAGTGTCCGGTTCTCTTGACCGGGGCCAAGTTGGCGCTGTACTTGGATGCAGAGACAAGTACGAAAGCCATCGCAGAGTCCTTGGTTAATGTGCCCCCGGGGCGGTTGGAGATTTGGGTACCGGGGTTGGTGGGTGAAGGGGCCATGACGGCCAAGGTGGGCGCCTGGTACAAGTTGGCAGGTAAAGCCTTCATGTTTCTGGACAAGCAGTTTGAGATTAAGAGGCCGCCTTCGAGCGACACAGCATAATTTCAGTCTCCTTTCACATCAACAGAAGCAGCAGCTGTTGTGACAAGTCCACAGGCGCCGTAACTTCTACAAACTGTTTTGGCCCAGTGGCGTGCACTGCCCTTTTTGCTTTCTAAGGTTGGACCTCTCCGAGGAGCCGACGGACTTTCTATCCTACAATGGTAAGCTTACCAAGATGCCTCTAACGCTCAAGTGTAATAAGAAAGAAAAAAGAAATGCTATCTAGCTCTGAATGCCAAAACCGATGGCATATTGCCATTCACTGATATCCCCATAATCGAGAACCTAGGCCTCAGTGCTGCCCGACTTCTCCTTCGGGCCTTGCTCCATGCCATAAGCAGTATCGAGCTCACTGCGCAACTCGACCTTTTCCATGAAAAAGACGAGAATGAATGCCAAAGCGGGAAACGCCAGAAGGATGTACCACGTGCGCTGAAGACTCGCCGAGAAGACGCCGATGACTTCGGACCGTGCGGGCTCGGGGAGAGACTGAATGCTAGTAGCAACGGCGTGCTCCAGCGCTTGGCCCTGGGTGGCGAAGGCGGCAAGCACAGCGGGATCGGTGATACGCGATGGCGCCAGCTCGACAAAACGGTTGTCGAAGGCGGCCGCGGGGATCACGCTACCCCAAACCATGCCAAAGGCGCGTAAGAACCCCCAGAGGGCCGTTGAGCTCGCCGCATCCGAGTCTTTGAGACGCGCCTGCGCCACGGGCAGCATGATGGGAATGCCAAGGCCCAGGGCAATGGAGAGGATAACTTGGAAGACGGCCCACTCGGCCGTCGAGGAAAAAGGGTCGAGCGTGGTGAAAAGGCCGATGCCCAGGATGTTGCCGGCGAAACTGACGGCATGGAGGGCGTGGTAGTGCCCCAGCTTCTGTAGCAAGGCACCGCCCACGATGGCACCGGCAATCTGTAGAATGACCATAGGCAACAACTGCACACCCGCGCGGGACGGCGAAGAGAGCAGGACGGCCTGGAAGTAGACGGGCAAGTAGTACAGGACGGCGATGATGATGATGCCTTGGAGGAAGGTGTTAAAGAAGACGATGAGGGTGGTGCGGTTGCCGAAAAGGTGATGGGGCACCATGGGGTTGGGTGCCAGCTTAGGGATGCCCTCGAACACGACAAAGCCGACGAGTCCCAAGAGCCCGATAATCAGCGGCGCCAGCACACGCCCCGAGCTCCAGGGATACACCGTGCCGGCCCACGTCGTGACAATCAGGGTAGACGTGCAAGACCCGACGAATATGGCATTGCCGGCCCAATCGATGCGCGCCAGGCTCGTCGCCAAGCCAGCCTTGTTGTCGTTGCGCATACGCATGAACAGCAGCGTCAGGACCAGGCCCACGGCGCCCTGTGCACACACCGGTTAGAAGTTAAGCCCGGGGGATATACCGAGGGGGGAGAGGGAGCCAGGGGGGGAGGGCTTTGGTCATACCAGGGGCAAGTTGATGTAGAAGATCCAACGCCAAGTGGCGTTCTGGACAATGGCACCGCCGATGACGGGTCCCACGGCCGGGCCCAGGGCCGAAAAGCCGAAGACGATGGCCATGATGCTGCCGCGCTCTCGTAGCGGGACGAGGTCGCAGACAATGAGCTCGGCGAGGACGTTGACGCCGGCACCGCCGACGCCCTGGATGGTGCGGCCGGCGATGAGCATGCCCATGGTGCTGGCGCCGCCACAGATGCCGCTGCCGAGCATGAAGGTGCAGATGGACAGGACAAAGGGCCAGCGGCGCCCGAAGACGTTGGCAAGCTGGCCGAACAACGGCTGCAGGCTCGTCAGCGCCAGCAGGTACGACGCCGGGAGCCAGACGTAGCTCGACTGCCCGCCGAGCTCGGCCACGATGGTTGCCGTCCCCGTCGACACAATCGTCACCTCGAGCGCCACGAGCAGCGATGTGCTGGCCAGCGCCGCCACGATGAGCCAGAAGCGCAGGTCTTTCTTGACGGCCTGTGGCGGCTCGCCTTTGCCGTCCGCCGCGGGCGTGGTGGCTCGGGCCGCCGACGCCTCTTCTGTCATATTACCCGATGTACTGCCCGTGCTGGCCATGTTATCGGAGGTACGGGGGAAGGGGGGATGGCGGGGTGTAGAGCGGTCGAGGCTGCTGTTCGGGGGATTTGGGCCTCTCGCCGGCTGTTGGCAACGCGTATGGAGGGTAGATGATGGTAGTCTAGGCCCAGCGTAGCCAGGCGTGTTATACTCCCACCAGGCTGATTAATTGGACGAATGTTTGCTTGGCATCCTGGCTGGGTCGGTGGTTTAGGGCCAATGAGAACCCCCGGTTTGCGTTTCTAAGTCTCGGGGGTTTTGGCGAATCATAGGCATCGGTTGGTTCCTTTGCAGGGAGCGCCAAGTCTCAGCGCTTGGGTGCTTACACAAACGACATACCTACTCTACATGAAGTTACATAACCTCCGACCTGCTTAGATGTTCCCCCGAAAACCAGAAGATACTTCTCGCTTCAGTCGACTCCATCCAGTCCCCCTGTTTGCATTCATGCTAATGATACACAGGGGTTTGGCTGGAACTCATGTCAGACCGGAACTTCCCCGTGAGAACAAGATCCAGCATGATCTCCTGTGGCAATATGAGGCTATGCCAAAGTCCTGGATACAGCCAGCAAGTCACGTGAAGAGCTACAGGGAGGAAAGTGCAGCTAGAACCTGGCCTTCTCAGACTTGAACCCCTGAAACCTCCGTGGCGCCTTGGTGGCGCCCTCGTGAGGTACCTACCTCTACGTCGCTAGGGAAAACGTCTTTTCCGCCACAAGGGATAGATGTTCTGGCCTCGGCCAACATAGTCTACTCATTCCAGGCGGTCGTCTTATTGGTGGAAACTACATGCCGGCAAGCCTCCAGCCGGACCCGGGAAGGAGGCAAGGCTGATATCGGAAATACCGACCACAATTCCGTATCCCACAAGGAAACTGTGCTCTCTATGCTGTATTCGGTCGCTATTCATACCAAGCCAACGGAGATCGAGTATCTGGCTCTGTAGTTGGACCTCCACATCGTGTCGGCCATTACCAGGCGGTAGCGTATCTTTGGTCTGCTCCTTCCGCCTCTCAGCTTACCGCATGGGTGGCGATGTCGTATGAAAGGCATGGTAGAATACAAGGCCACGAAACATCCAGGCTAGCCTCAGCGCGAATAGAGGCGCCATGGTCTTATAAAGAAGAAGCGCCCCTAGCTTATAGGCCCGTGCGAATACAGGAAGCGTGCGAAGGTTTAATCCATAGCTCGAGTGTATCGAGCCAGAGTGCTCGCAGCCCGAGTGTATCCAGTCAACGCGATACTTAGCAGAGCCCAGTCATGTCGCCAATCGCCAATGCCGCGGGCCCGACCCGCGCGGAGCCTATCGCCATTGTGGGATCGGCTTGCCGGTTTCCAGGGGGTTCCAACTCACCGTCCAAACCCTGGGACCTGCTCAGCAAGCCTCGCGATGTCCTGTGCGACATTTCGATCGACAGACACCGGTTTAACCAAGAAGCCTTTTACCACCCCAACGGGGTACACCACGGAACCTCGAACGTGAAGAGCTCCTACCTGCTGGAGGAAGACCCTCGGCTGTTTGATGCCAGCTTCTTCAGCATCAAACCCGTCGAGGCCAACGTGATGGACCCCCAACAGCGCTTCCTGCTGGAGACCGTATATGAGGCCCTCGAGCCGGGGGGGATGTCCATACAAGGATTGGGCGGGTCTCAAACGGCCGTATACGTCGGCCAGATGTGGGCTGACTACGACGTCCACATGCTACGGGACGTGGACGCCCTCCCGACGTACATGGGGACCGGCACGGCCCGCAGCATCCTTTCCAACCGGCTGTCGCATTTCTTTGACTGGCATGGCCCCTCTGTCACACTGGATACGGCGTGTTCCTCGTCCCTCGTGGCCGTTTACGACGCCGTCTCCGCTCTTCGCAGTACGATTTTCTCCCCTAGGCCCCCTCCTTTGTTTGCAATTCCGGAGAAAAGAAGCTGATACCTGGTGGGTTAACCAGACGGGGATGCCACGATGGCTGTTGCGGCCGGTGCAAACATGATCCTGACGCCCGAGCCCTACATCGGCATGAGCAAGCTCAAGATGATCTCGCCAGAGAGCCGGTCCCGTATGTGGGACGCCAAGGTGCAAGGGTATGCGCGGCGTGAGGGCGTGGCGGCCCTGGTGCTGAAGAAACTTTCCGATGCTCTCCGCGATGGGGACCACATTGAGTCCATCATCCGAGAGGTCGGCGTCAACCAGGACGGCCGCACCAAGGAAGGAATCACAATGCCGAGCCAGCACGCACAACGTGCTCTCATCGAGCAGACCTATGCCAAAGCTGGGCTGGACCCAAGGAAGGAAGAGGACCGTTGTCAGTTCTTCGAGGCTCGCGGCACGGGCACCGCAGCGGGGGATCCCAGAGTATGTGAAGCGTCTCATCGAATTCACGCCGGCATGGGTCGATTCACTAATCCTGACCATCGTTTAGGAAGCCGAAGCAATTGCCAGCGTCTTTTTCGGGCCCTCCCATCGGGCCCAGGACCAGAGCAATGTCCTCTACGTCGGCTCTGTGAAAACCGTAATTGGACACACGGAGGGGACAGCGGGCATCGCAGGCATCATGAAGGCGTCACTGGCGCTTCGCCATGGCATTATCCCGCCAAACCTCCTATTTGAGGAGCTGAATCCCAAGGTTGCCCCTTTTTACCACAGCCTTGAGATACCAACGGAGCCCAAGATGTGGCCCGAAACGGCAAAAGGCAGCACGCGCCGCGCAAGCGTGAACAGTTTCGGGTTCGGTGGTAAGTGTGGACTTCTCCCATGACTCGATAAGGCAAACAATGTGATTATTCGCTGACCGCCGCAGGGACAAATGCCCATGTGATCCTGGAGGCGTACCATCCGCCCCGGCTGCATCCTGAGCTCGAAGCCGTCGCTGATTCGGAGAAACACATCCTGCCGTTCTTTTTCTCCGCCTCGTCATTGGGATCCCTCGAAAGCACCGTTACGGCGTACGCGGACCACCTTAACGAAAACCCGGCCATTTCCCTCGCGGATCTGGCCTACACGCTAGCGTGTCGCCGCTCCGTGTTTCCCGTACGAGCCTCGTTTTCTGCAACGACGTCTTCGAGTCTTGCAGACAAGCTGCGCCAATGGGCCGCGGCGGACGCAGCATCGAAGTTGGTCAAAAGCGCCGGCCCCTCCAAGAAAAGGATCCTGGGCGTCTTCACAGGCCAGGGTGCACAGTGGGCTACAATGGGCCGCGGCCTGTTCTCAGCCTTCCCCCAAGTGCGGCGCACGCTGAAGGAGCTCGACGAGGCTTCACAGACCCTCCCAGTGGACGACCGCCCCAGCTGGACCATGGCCCGCGAGCTCGCTGCCGAGCCGGCCAACTCCAGGCTCGACCAGGCTGCCCTAGCCCGGCCCCTCTGTACCGCAGTCCAGATTCTTCTGGTCGATCTCCTCGCGGCCGCCGGGGTCTCCTTCCACACGGTGGTGGGCCACTCGTCGGGCGAGATTGGTGCCGCATACGCCGCTGGCTTCCTTTCCGCGCGCGACGCCATCCGCATTGCCTACTACCGCGGCATGATCGTCGGCCAAGCGGCCCGTAGGGATGGGCAGGCGCCTCGCGGCGGGATGATAGCGGTAACGACGAGCTACGAAGACGCCCAGGAGATATACTCCATCGAATCGCTCGAAGGACGCATTCAGATCGCCGCCGTTAACTCGTCCTCCAGTCTGACCCTGTCGGGGGACCTCGACGCCATCGAGGAGGCGCAAGCCATCCTACAGGACGAGAAGAAGTTCGCGCGGCAGCTTCGCGTCGGCCAGGCCTATCATTCGCACCACATGATCCCCTACGCGGAGGAATACGTGCAAAAGTTGCAAGAATGCGGCATCGCGATCAACGCTAAGGAAAGGGCACGGCGAAACGACCTGGGTTTCGAGTGTAAAGCCCCGTACGCGAATGGAGGGCGACGCGTCCCTCCGATCCCAGTATTGGGCGGACAACATGGTCAAACCGGTTTTGTTTTCTCAAGCTGTTCAGTACGCCTGGGAACATTCGGCCGGTGTCGAAGCCGTCCTCGAAGTCGGGCCGCACCCCGCGTTGAAGGGGCCTGCCTCACAAACACTGTCGGAGGCTGCCGGCGATGCTGCCAAGCAGCCTGTCTACGTTGGCCTTCTTTCCCGCGGCAAGGACGACGCGGAATCCTTCTCCAGCAGCCTCGGTGTTCTTTGGCAGGTTTTCGGGCAGGGCGCCGTGGATTTCGGTCGCCTGGATCGGTACGCGACGGAATCGGCGCCCCGGTAGTTGCTCAAGGACTTGCCGGCGTACCGCTGGGATCACGAGAAGCCCTACTGGCACGAGACGCGCTTGACGCGGGCTCGCCGTGCGCGCCAGGATAAACTCCATGAACTGCTCGGCATGCGGACAACCGACGGCGTGCCGGGCGAGATGAGGTGGTCCAACCTCCTACGCCTGACCGAGATCCCGTGGGTACGCGGCCACACGTTGCAAGGTCAGGTCGTCTTCCCGGCTACCGGCTACGTAGTTACTGCAATGGAAGCCGCCCATCAATTTTGCGGGGACCGGAGGCTCGGTGTCCTCGAGATCAGAGACTTCGACATCCATCGAGCTATGGCGCTGGATGACCAGCATGACGTGGAAACACTCTTTACTCTATCGGTCGAGGCGGAAAGCTACAAGGAGGCCACCCTTAACTTCAAGTACTATGCCTGTATCCATAGGAACACTGCAGAACTAGCCCACCTCGCCTCGGGAAACATTTGGCTATCGTTCCAACAGGCCGAGGAGTCCGAGAAGTCTCAACTCGGCCGTCAGGAAGCCCCGCCGCCGAACCTGCTCAACGTGGACCCCGACGAGTTCTACGGCTTTCTTAAAGATGTCGGCTACGACTACGACGGCTCCTTCAAGGGCATTCGCTCGATTCAACGGAAGCTCAATTACGGCAGTGGAACTCTGAGCCTCGTGAAAGAGGAATGGGGCGGGCCCGAGCCACTAATGGCGCCCGCCTTCCTCGACTTGGCCCTGCAGGCCATCTTCGTCGCCTTTGGCTGGCCGCGGGACGGAAGCCTCTTGGAATTTCACGTGCCGGTGCGGATCGGCAGCATAAAAGTCGACGTGGGCGTCTGGATGCGGGCCAGCGTGGAGCAGGACTCGGCCAACTTCGTCTCGACGCTGCAAAGCCAGCCGGAGGCGGTGCAGGGCGACGTCGGCGTCGTCTGCCCCCGAACCCGGGAGCTACTCGTCCAGCTCGAAAACGTCGTGGTAGTTTCCCTCGCGCCCGATGCCGGAGCCGTATCCCGCCAGACCTATACGTGCACCTCCCACTGGCCCCTTCACGTCGACAGCCCCCTCAGCTTCGCCCCCCGGGCCATCTCGCAGCACGAAAAGGACTGGGCGCGGGACCTGGAACGGGTCAGTCTTTTCTACATCCGGCGAATTACGGCGCAATTTCCGCCGGAGAGTCGGCACACTCTGGCCTTGCCGCATCACAAGTTCTTCTTCGAGTTTGCCGACGACGTCCTGCTGCGCCTCCACCAGGGTTCCCTCTTCTCGAGTGAGGAATGGCTCGGTGATACAGAAGGCGACATCGAAACCATCCTGAGCAGGTAAGTTAAGCTCCGTAAACTGCTACTGTGGCGGCACGGCCTACTGACGGCACTGAAAGACACCCCGACAAGGTCGATGGTCAGTTGCTTCGCATCGTCGGTGAGAACATGGCTGCCGCGATGCGGGGGGAAACCGACCTTCTCCAGCATATGTTTAGCGGAGACACCATGGACGGGTGGTACGTTGAATCTCTCGGCTTCGACCACCTCATGGAGTGGTTGGGTGAAATGGCGGCGCAAATAACGAGGATCCATCCCGCCTTGAATATGTTGGAACTTGGTGAGTGCCCGACAAAGACTGATACTCTACCCTGGTATTCGAGACTAACGGATGCCTACCAATTAGGAGCCGGAACCGGAGGAGCCACCAAGTCGTTGTTCAAGCACATTGGTGACAAATTCTCGAGTTACACATTTACCGACATCTCGCCCAGCTTTTTCGAGCAGGCAGCCGAAACATTCCCCTCGCCGCAAATGGTGTTCAAGGTGCTCGACCTCGAGAAGGACGTCGAGGCACAGGGCTTCCAGCCGGGATCCTACGACCTGGTGGTGGCGTCGAACGTGCTGCACGCGACACGGCAACTGGACGCGTCCCTGCGCGCAGCCCGTCGCCTGCTGAAGCCGGGCGGCTACCTCATCTTGTGCGAGATTACGACGCCAAACGTGCTCCGCGCGCGGTTCCCCTTCTCTTGCCTTGCCGGCTGGTGGCTGGGGCGCGAACACAACGACGGCCGGCCCCTGACGGCCACCATCGACACGCTAGAGTGGGACGAGCGGTTGCGGCGGACCGGCTTTTCCGGCATCGACGCCATCAGCGACGAGTCCAACGTCTTGGCCCTAGCCTCCAACGTCATGGTGTCGCAGGCCGTCGACGAGCGCGTCGAACGCCTCCGCAATCCCCTCGCCGCGCCCGCCGGGGGGTCGAGAAGCAACGCCGCGACGGCGGCGGCGGCGGCGGCGGCGGCACCACCGCCCGTCGTCATCGTGGGCGGGCTGGGCCCGGCTTCGGCCGCTCTGGCCGGGCGGATCGGCCGCCGACTCGCCCCGTACTGCTCCGCCGTCCTGAGGGCACCTAGTCTGGAGGCAGTGGCGCGCCTGGACCTGCCGCGCGCCTGCGGCGTCGTGAACCTGGGCGACCTCGACCAACCGGCGCTGCGGGACCCGACCGAAGCCTCCCTCGACGGCCTGAAGCGGCTGTTTGCGCACCCGCGGACGGTGCTGTGGGTCACCAACGATTGCGCCGACGAGGCACCCTTCCAGAACATGAGTGTCGGTCTAGGCCGCGTGCTCATGGTGGGGATGCCGGCGGGCCGCCTTCAGTTCCTCGACCTAGGCGGCCAGCTGGGGCAGGACAGCTCTCGGATTATATCGACGGCGTACCTCCGCTGGCGGACTCTCTCAGAACTTGACACAGACCTGGAGGCGGGCACGCTTCTGTGGAGCCGTGAGCACGAACTTTTCCATGGGAGTGACGGTTTCAAGGTGCCCCGGATTGCCTTTGACAAGGCCATGAACACGAGATACATGGCTTCCCGCAGGCCCATGACCCGAGAAGTGGCCATTCAAGATGCGTTTGTGGTTTTGGGCCGGGCGGGTGACGGGTGGGCTTTTACTGAGCAGGCCACGCCTCCTTTGACTACGTGCTCTCCTCATCCACGCATACGCGTGGCCATTTCGTCTCTTACGCCCTGCTATAACGGTTGCCATATGGCTTTGGGAGAGTACGAGAATGACGAGGGCCCCGTCATTGCACTGACGACGACAAACGCATCAGTCCTCCAGTCGCCAGCCGTTGCGTTACCGGTTGGCAACACCGTCCTCTGCGAATCCTGGCCGTGTTTTGCCTCCTTGCTGACCACGGAAATGCAGGTGGCATCCATCATGGACCATATTCCCTACGGGGCTGTCGTTCTCCTGTGGGAACCGCTCGCCGAGTTAGCTGCGCGCATCAGCGAGCGGCAGTCTGAAAAGAGGGCCGGATTCCTTTTTCTGACCTCGGTCAAGCATGCCCTAGAGAAGGGGTTTTCTTGGTCGGTCGTGGGAGGCAACTTCACATCCAAGCAGCTGCACCACTTGGTCCCGGACCTGGAAATCGTTGCTGCCTTGATCGATTGCAGCGTCACGCCTTCGTTGGCACACAGGCCGACCTCCGGCCTCGGCCGTGCGTTACCGCCGAGCGCCGTGAGGACCTCTATCGGCGATCTCGCTTCCCGTGGCTGCATAGCTGCAAGCGACCCAAGCAGCCTCCTGAGATGCGCGCTCGGCTTTGCCACTGATAGGCTCGCCGTTTCCAGCTCACATGAAGCTGTACTCTCCGCTATGCCGCTAAAAGCCTGTGACGAACTGAACACGGCAGAAGGGTCGCACAACGCGTCCAATGTTTTGGTCGACTGGCAGAAACCGTCCAAAGTTATGGTCGGCGTGTCGCCAGTTAATCAGTTTGTCCGCTTCTCGGGATCCAAGACATATGTCCTTTCCGGCCTCACCAGCGACCTTGGCCAATCCATTGCAGAGTGGCTTGCGGCTCAAGGTGCTCGTCACATCGCGTTGACCAGCCGGAACCCAAAGATATCAGAGTCATGGACCGGTTCGATGCGTGCGGCAGGTGTTGATGTCAATGTCTTTCCCAGGTAGGCCTATCGCCGCCGGCACACATGACTCTCGCCCCAGTCTGTTGGCGTGCATGTCGCTAACACCATATCTCAATAGTGATATCACGAGCGAAGATGATGTTCGACGGACTATTAACGAGATTGGAAAGTCCACGCCCCCTAATGGTGGCCTAGCGAATGGAGCCATGGTCCTCGAGGATCGGCCCTTCACCGAGACCTCTCTGGACCAAATCCAGCGCATGCTAGGGCCCAAGGTCAAGGGGACTTTGATCTTGGATTCCCTGTTCCAGGGGGCCGATTTGGACTTCTTCGTCTTGTTCTCCTCCATCGCCTGTATATCCGGCAACCGGTCGCAGGGCATCTACAGCGCCGCTAACATGTTTATGGCGGCGCTGGCGGCGGGGCGGCGGAAGAGGGGCCTCGTCGCGTCTGTCATGCATATTGGCGCCATCCTGGGCGTCGGTTACATGAGCCGCAGCGACGAGAACAGCGCCATGACGCAGAACTTCTTCGACGCCTTGTGGCAGAGCGGCGTCGACTGGCCTTCTGAGCGAGACCTGCACAACGCCTTTGGCGAGGCCGTCCTGGCCGGCCGCCCGGAGCTGGGCCTCTCGCCCGAGTTCAGCCTGGGCTTCCGCAATCTGCGCATCGGCCAAGACACGGCCACCGTCATGAGAAACCCTCGCTTTGCCGGCGTGCTGGTGCAAGATGCCATCAAGAGGCTCGCAGACGCCGATGGGGGTTCGCGGAGCCGTGCTTTGCCCGTCAAAGGACGACTACAAGCAGCAAAAACGCCAAAGGAGGTGGAACAAATCGTCCGTGGTACGTGACCACAGGCACCACACCACACATGTTTTGAACTAACATGGGCGTGCAGAGAGCGTCGTTGCAAAGATAAAATCCATTCTGCAGCTCGAAGCCGAGAAGCCCGAGGCCGAGGTCCTCGCAGCCACTCCGGAGGAGCTGGGCACAGACTCGCTCGTAACTGTCGACCTTCGCAACTGGTTTGCTGCCGAGTTCCGTACAGAAGTGCCGGTTCTCAAGCTCCTGGGAGGGCTCACGATTGGCGAGCTGGTCGCCTTTGTCCTTGAGGCGCTGCCAACGGACCTGGTGCCGAGCCTGGATCTATCGCTACCGTTGGGAGAGACTAGCGAGATGAAACCCGCGCAGGCAATGGCTCCTATGGCGCTCGATGAATCGGGCAAATACCCATCACCCCCCGAGTCGAGTCACGAGTCCTCGAATGACACGACAAGTGGCCCGCTAGCAAGCTCAATGGGCCTTCCCATTCTGACACCGGTCACCACACCGCCACCGACAGACAGCATCAATCCATTCGACCGCACTCCGGAGCATCACACCGGCGGAGCTGATGAGCCTGGTCCGGAAACACTAGCTGTTGTCCAAACTTTGCCCCTTTCCTTGGGACAGCCACGCTTCTGGTTTCTACAGCACTATCTGAAAGACAAATCAGCCCTCAACGTCGCCATCATGGTGAGGTTGGAGGGCGCCTTGGACGTTGCGGCGTTGGACAGAGCGGTTGCCCACGTCGCTAATTGTCACGAAAGCCTGCGAACCGCTTTCGCCGTCCGCGACGAGGTTCCGGTGCAGAAAGTGTTGCAAGCCTCACCTCTTGCTTTGGAGACGCGTACCATTGCCACCGCGGAAGAAGCGAACATGGCGTTCCGGGATCTGAAGCGGCACGACTATAACCTCGGTGTGGGTGAAACTATGAAGATCCTTCTACTTACGCTCGGTGGCGCTCCGTCAACCACCCATTTCATGTTAATAGGGTATCACCACATTAACATGGACGGAATCAGCCTCGAGGTGCTTCTCGGCGACATCCAACGTATCTACAGCGGCGGCCAGCTGACGAGGCCGGTTCAATACCCGGCCTTCTCTGCTGCTCAACGAGACGAAATCGCGAGCGGGAACATGGAGGCGGAAAGGCAGTACTGGACAAAGGAGCTGCGTGACACGCTACCGCCTCTGCCCATTCTTCCCATGGCAGAGACCCTCTCACGCCAGCCCTTGGAAAGCTACGGCTTCGAGACGGTGACCGCTACCCTCAGCACCGCCACGAGCCAAGCGATACGGAGCGCAGCGAGACGTGCCAAAGCGACCATGTTCCACTTCCTGGTAGCCACGTACGGCGTGCTCCTCCACCGCCTCGCCAACGTCGACGAGGTGTGCATCGGCATGGCCGAGTCGGGCCGCGAGCTCGGCCGCTACGCGCACAGCATCGGGCTGTACCTAAACCTCCTGCCCCTGCGGCTGCGCCTGGCCGATGGCGCGGGGGATGGCCGCCCGGCGGCGACGCGCAGCTTCGAGGCCATCCTCGCCGAGGCCGGCTCAAGACCCAAAAGGCCATCGCCAACGGCCGCCTCCCGTTCAACGAGATGCTCGACGCGGCGGGCGCGCCGCCCTCGGACCTGCACAACCCCCTTTTCCAGGCTTTCATCAACTACCGCCCCGGAATTGACACCAAGCGCGACTTTTGCGGCTGCCGCGGCAAGGGCGAGGAAATCGACAACAGCACGACGGGCTACGACCTCTCGCTCGACGTCATCGAGAGCTCCGGCGGCGCCGTTTCGCTGCGGCTCGACGTGCAAAAGTCTCTCTATAGCCGACGGGACGCCCAAGTCATCCTCGACAGTTACGTCGGTCTTCTCGAAGCCTTTTCGCGCGACACGCAGACGGATATCGCCACCATCCCGCTGTACGGAATGTCCCAAGACGAGGTGTCTCGCGCACTTCAGCTGGGACAGGGCCCGCAGAATCCAGCGCTGTGGCCCGATACGCTGGTGCACCGTATCGATACAATCGCCGCTCAACAGCCCAACTCGACTGCCCTGGTTGATGACATGGGCTCCGCCATGACCTACCGAGCCATGATGAGACGTGCTCAGCTCATAGCTGCTCAAATCACGACAGCCATCGGGCAAAACCGAAAGGGGCTAATTGGCGTTTACCGCAAGCCCTCCTTCGACTTCATATGCGCTATGCTGGCCATTCTTCGCACAGGCTCTGCCTACGTGCCTTTGGACACAAGGCTGCCCGCGGAGCGCCTGGCATCCATGGTGAAACGTGCTGACTTGGGTCTGATCATCGCCCACCAAGCCACGGCAGAGTGGGTACAGGGCATTCAGGGCGACATTCCCGTGATAGATGCTTCGAGCCCGACGCCTATTGCCGCTAGCACATATTCGTCCGTCCCGACGAGGGCCGAGCTTAGCGACGTGTTGGCCGTACTTTTCACAAGCGGAACTTCGGGAACGCCGAAAGGGATCGAGCTCACACACATGAACATTTCTGGCGCCATAGAGGCCATGTCCAACTCGCCGGGCGCGGCATCGGCCACGGTGCTTCAGCAAACAGCCGTGGGCTTCGACCTCTCCCTGCTGCAGATCTTCATCTCTCTCTGCAGCGGCGGGAAGCTCGTCATTGTCCCGCAGGAGAAGCGAATGGACCCGGCCGCCGTGGCCGACATGATCCGCGACGAAAAGGTGACGCTGACGGTCGCCACGCCTTCGGAGTACACGGCATGGCTGCAGCACGGCCGGCCGGCGCTGGCGGCAAGCCACTCGTGGCGAATCGCCATCATGGCCGGGGAGATGTACTCATGGGCGGCGGACAAGGGCCTCCGGGGTCTCCACCTCCCCCATCTCGAGCTCGCCAACGGGTTCGGGCCGACCGAGACTTCCATCTTTTGCACCTACGGCATCATCAGCCCTGGCGCGGCGGCGGCGGCGGCGGCACGTCACGCCGGGCAGGTCCCACCGGCGGGCAAGGCGCTGCCTAACGTTTCCATCATGATCCTGGACCACTGGGGCAACCCGGTCCCCACGGGCGCCGTGGGCGAGGTCGTGGTCGGCGGCGCGGGCGTAGCCCGGGGATACCTGGGGGATCCCGCCCTGACGGCGACCGTGTTTGTCCGCGACGGCTTCGCGCCGGCACACGCGGCGCGCCGGGGCTGGTCGCGGCGGTACCACACGGGCGACCGCGGCCGGCTGGAGGCCGACGGCACGCTCCGTGCCCTGGGCCGCATGGCGGGCGACACCCAGATCAAGATCCGCGGCGTGCGCACCGAACTCGCCGAGGTCGAGCACGCCGTCGAGGCCGCCACCGCCGGCCTGCTCGAGCGCGCCGTCGTCACCCCGCGCGGCGGCGACGGGCCCGGTCTTTTTCTGGTCGCGCACCGTCCTCTCGTCCCGCGGCCACGCCTTGCTCCCTTCTGACCAGGAGGGCAGAGCGCGGTACCTGTGCACGCTCGTGCGCCAGGCGGCCGGCCTCCCCACCTGGACGTGTCCCGCCGCCGTCATCCCCGTGTCTGCCCTGCCCTTGAGCCTGCACGGCAAGGTGGATCGCCGCGCTCTCTCTGCGCTACCGGTCCCTGCTGGGTTTCTCCAAGCCGCCGGAAAGGTCTTTGGGGGATCCCCAGATGTCCTCAAAGACTCTCAGAAGCGAGTACTTGAGGTGTGGCGCCACGTGCTCGGAACGCATCGTGTTCCATCCTCCGAGGGTGCTGCCCCTGACACCGAGTTTTTCGGAATCGGGGGCACGTCTCTACAGCTGATCCAGGTCCGATCCGAACTGAAGCGAAGGTTCCAGGCCGAGGTCTCTGTCATGGACCTCTTCAAGAGCAACAATCTTGCATCAATGGCCGCTCTTGTATTCAAGGATTCCCTTGAGACTGCGCAGGCATCTGGAAAGGAGATCGACTGGAAGGACGAGACAACGCCACCGGAAGCACTGGTAGCCCACGGCGCAGCTAACCTCGCCGCACTTCCGCCGGCCTACCCCCCGCGGGTTATCATTCTGACGGGGGCATCCGGTTTCGTCGGTAAAGCGTTACTCGGTGAACTTCTCAAACGGAAAAGCATCGAGAGGATCCACTGTTTAGCCGTTCGAAACCCCGACAGCCTCGGTGACTTACAGCACCACCCTAAGCTGGCGGTCCACAGGGGCGACCTCTCGCACCCAACACTTTCTCTCGGGCTGCAGGAGCAGGCTACGCTCGCACGCGCAGCCGACCTGGTGATCCACAACGGGAGCGACGTCTCCTTCCTCAAGGACTACGTAAGCCTACGCAGGCCCAACGTCGAGAGCACGCGGTTCCTCGCGTCCCTCGCCGCGCCGCGCCGCGTCCCCTTCCATTACATTTCGAGCGTGTCGGTGGGCCGGCTGCTTCTCCAGGACCGGGCCGTCGACGCGCGCTTCCCCGCCGTCAGCCTGGCCGCCACGCCGCCGGGTCGCGACTGGTCCGACGCCTACACGGCATCCAAGTGGGCCAGCGAGGTGCTGCTCGAGCGCGCCGCCGCCCGGCTCCGTCTGCCCGCCGTTGTCCACCGCCTCAGCAGCGTGACCGAGGACGAGAACGAAAGCGACGGCCGTGCCGCGACCGGCCCCACCGCCGCGCACAAACCAAGGAGTACCGATGTTATGGCCACCGTGATGGACTTCTGCCTGCGTCTAGGCGCGGTGCCCGACGCAGCCAGCGCTGGTTGGCAGGGCGTGATTGACTTTATAACCGTCAGTCGGGCGGGCCCAGGGCATACTGAGGGCGGCAGGTCTTCAGCCTGGCGATCAGGGCCACTTTGGCCAGCGACAGGTCGGTGTTCGCCCTAAAGAGGGCGAAGTATCGTTCCTATTTCAGACCAGCGAGAAACTCTTGCCTGTGGCGGAAATCGCATCGTATGTGGCGCGGAAGCTTGGGCGTACGGCCGGGCAAGTTGAGGTACTCCGGCTTGAAGAATGGCTAAACCGGGCTGTTGAAGCGGGCATGGAGGAGCTTGTAGCCGTGTTCTTGCGGCAAGCCCGGGACATTGTATTTCAGGACTTCGTACAGGGATAAAGTTCAGGGCAGTCACCGAACCACGGTCAAGACATAAAGGGAGAGCAGATCGCAGATAATAACAGTATTAGCAAACCAATAACGAAGTTATGTAAGAAGATAGCTGATGCCTAGCACGAGGTGAGTCGGTTAAGCCCGGTGGTATTGGAACAGACAAATCCCAGGGCGAAGGGAGTATGGTGGAAAACCCCGGTCGTGAGGTCGATCCCTGAAGTGCAAAAGCCGATCACCTACGTCTCAAGGTACGACGCCTGTGGAAAGCCTCGATCAGCGGTGACTGCACGCTACCAGCCAGAATGAAGTCCAAAAAGGCAAAGGAAAGAGTGTATGTGTTCACATCATGGGGTTTCAAGTGAAGGCATGTGTGTCCGTGTTGGTCCTTGTTGGTCCTTGTCTCTCAAAGTGATGGAACGAGTGTGGTGCACTCTATTTCTGGTGCAAACCCTTGACCAAAGCCCGGAGCATATGGTCCTGGTCCCGCATCAGTATAGAGGTGTGAGCCGTGTCCCATATAAGTAGCGTTAATAGCGGCAGTAGCGAAGACGGCTTTATGGTCTTAGAAAGCGTATTATGAAGGCAGGAAACAGATTCCTCAAGCCGCTAAGGCGTCTCGAGCCGCCGAGCTAATGTAATGTTGCGTAAAATGAGAAGCCCAGCTTATGGGCGTAGTAGTGGCCCAGCTGCGAGACTCGTATGGGTAACGCAAAATGATTTCTGCAGTGACTTCAATAAAGACCAGACCATTACCGGATTCGGATCAGAACCCAGTTTTCGCCACTTACACAGTGAAGCAAGACGGCGCTCCTTATAGGTCAGCCCCCGTCCCGCATGCCCAGATATGAAATGGTCTCCTTTTCCCCGCCGGTCGGATATTTCCCCCAGCCACCTCATGCGGCTGATGTATTTCGCAGCTTGCGCCGCATACTCCTTTGGGGCAATGTATCCCAATGCACTTAGCTAAGCAGAGCAATGCGAGCACCAGATTTATGAAACTCTTGTGAAGGTTGGTAATTTTGCTTACGTGCTCGATCCCAGGCACCTAGGCAGTGGTTACAGGGAGAACAATGCATCGTACGTAATATTCATGAGAAGCTCGGCCCCGGCCGCTTCTAAAGTCTATTTACCACTGGGTTCGTGGAGGCAGTTGTCTGGGTATTATTGCAGTTATCTGGGTATTAAAGTTGCCATGCACCTCCCGCTTCATGAGTGGCTACCCGCGAGTAATTTTGCTACATTAGACTAGGAGATAAAACTTTTTATTCTGAACAAAATTCTTTACTTTCTCTCCTCCTTCCGCAGCCTGGGGGTGTTGAGTTCATCAGCCGCCCTCCCCTGGAGTTCCCACGTAGCACCAGATCTATTCGGGTGCCCCCATCTCCGCCACAGAGGAGCCGTTCTCACACGTGTACCACAAGCACGTCGAGCCCACTCAGTCCTTTCTGTTTGTTCGAGTGGACTGGAACCGATGGTTCTTGCCGACACCCATGCCTGGTACTGAGGTCGACTGCGCAGGGCGAGACATGTCACTTGCATTCAACTGCCAGCAAAGCCGGTCTAGCTACTAGATCGCATAGAGGAAAAAATACCCAGCACACGTTGCATATTTCCTGAGCAAAGATGTCTCGCCTTTGACCATGGCCGCGTAACACGTCGGCGAGATCGGATATCAGGATCACCGTAATGATGACTGCTATATCCCGGAGTATGTGAAATATACAAACTAGGCCGCGTGGCCGCGTACTCGAGTTTGCTTTCTTAACTCGCCAATTTCGATCCAGCAGGTAATTTCAGAGGGATCGTCCGGCCCAGAATCACACACTTGTTGCAGTGTGCTAATCCTACGCGAAACTCCGGGAGAAGATGCCTGTATATGCAAGCCGTATCACACAAGCCATACCACACCTTTCCCAAAAGAAAAGAAAAGACGGGGTTGCGCAGCCCAAAGTCATGCCGGCTATCTCAAGGTAGTCATACGTACCGGTTTCTCTCCCGGTCAAAATATCACTGGCGGTTAAAATGAAATACTTGACGAGCAACGTTATAAAATAGCAACTCGGGCCCCGTCGGGTGGCGACCTCCATGATAACAAACTCATGGGGTTAAACTCTGTTACAAGCACGGAGGCAAGATAAGCCAGTCGGGCGCGAGTCGGGTAACAGGACGCCCAACCACGTGGCGGCTCCAGATGTCGTGGCCGAGCGGGAGTCGTGCCTCGGTAGCCAGCGAGGAAGGTCGTTTGGTCACAGGGATGCTTCCCAAGTCGGCCGGGAGGGATATACACGATTGGCTCGGCAAGTATAGCTCTAGACTCGAAGGGTTTTTGGAAATGGACACAGAGGATATCTTCTGGGGCTCCTTATCAATACTCCGACAAAGAAGGGTGGGGTGGAGGCGCCTCGCTCGAAACCCCAAGGGCCTCTCGCGCGCCAAGTCTGGAGCAAAGACCAGCGCCACCGTCTCGTATTGGAGACAGATACAGGGAGCACGGAATCGAATCAAAGTATGTGGCATGCCAGGCGCAGGTAACCTTATGAGTCCTCCTGGTATCCTACAGCATCTCGCGGCGGGGTAAAGGTAAACCTCTACTCGTGCCCCCCGTTGGCCGGAAAGTGGCGTTTGGCCGGCACGGAATGGGGAATTGTAGTATTTATAAACGGCTAGGTCATTACCCTTGATGGCGGGAAGGGTAGTTCCGCACGAAGGTGAAAGAAGAGAGGACAGATCTGCCACACAGGCCGACAGGCAGACGAGCGAAGCGGGCGGCACAACCGGTACTCGGGCGGCGGGTTGCCCCCCATTGGTGCTGTTGCTTGGTGACGGGCCTGGCCATGAACGCTCCCTGCATGGTGATTGCGAAGCGGTTGGCTTTCCCCGCAAGGCGCGCCCCGTTTCCTCTTTGTGAGACCCTTGTGTATGCCGAGATACGGTTGCGCTGCATGGCGAGCGCATTCGAGCTCGTTGTTGCCGCCCTAAGCTGCAGTACGCGCGCCAAGGCGACGCGATGGGAGGGGCCGCCGCCTGGTTACAACCCTAACCCTGGGGTTTTCTATCAGAAAAGCAGTGACAGCGGCTGCATAGTTGTAGTGGCGCGGAGGGGCCCATGTCCAACACCCTGGTCATGTCCGAGGTGGATGGGGATCTTGTTTGCGAGATCCCTGATCTCTGCCCACCCACCCATGCTGCCATGTAAGCGTCCAACGGTCCATACCGGTACAAGAGACGGAAGGATTCGCCATCCGCCCGCCCATCTGTTTCTTGGCCGAGCGTCGATGTTCGGTGGCTACCTTTCGTGCAGTCTCCCAGGCCATAACACGGACCAGATTCGTTGGAGTAACGAGAGCAGGGAGGGAGGGACGCAGGCAGGGAGGCGAGGCGGGAGGGGGGGCCTGGACCTGGCCCCGCACGCACTGGTTTCCAACCTGATAGGCTGGCATTTCCCAACTGGGAAAGAATAAGCTCCGGGAAGACGCAGCGCGCGCAGGCGTGCACACGGCAGGCTCGCTGGTTTCGCCGGGTCCGTCAGATGTTTCCCGGAGCAGCATAGCTAAACAGCCGGACAGCTGGGTAAGCCAGGAAGGGGGGAAGGGCGGCGCTGCCGATCGCCCTGATAGAGAGGTGATAATGAAGTAATTAAGCCAGTCGCCAGCGCGTCGCGTCGCGACATGTGACGCCGTGGCAGCGTGGTTGGTTGGAGGCCAAGCGAATGATCGCTCCGCTGTCTGGCGGACCGCCGCCCTTGATAAAGCGCCGTGCCATCTCAGGGAATGCAACCGAAGGACGTGCGGTGCCATGCGGCGAGCCCGGGGAGGAGTTTAGAATTCGAGGGCACGCATTTATCTCCGTTATCGGTCTTGGCCGTCCCCGAATCTCGGGCAGGCGCGCGCATTACGCAGCGGCTAGTTGAGGTACCATGACGCCCTGCAGCGAGCGCCAGGACGCAGCGCGTTAGCGGCGATAGCAACGGCCGCTGGCGAGTATACAGGAAACCGGGGGAGGGGCCCGAGGAGCATCGGTCCGTCAGCGCGACCCCCCCCAAAACGCCACATGGAGGTCATGGGTTGGCGTATGTATTGGCGAATCGTGATTTCAGTCAAGTAACAAAAAGCTCATGCCGACGCGCCGGGCGGCCGAGACGTACGTAAGGTCAATACAGGGGGTACGAGCCGGGTTTTACTATGCTGTGTACACACCGGGGACCCGGAAGCGGACAGGAAGCCAGGCAGTGCGTGTATGCCTGGGCTGGAGGGTCCCTACCTGGTCATGGGCCACAAATCGGGCCGCTGAGGAGGAGCGGCGTGTACTGGACTTCAGCGGGGTGACAGGCGGGATGCCGATGAGACGACGTCGTGATAAGGATTTCGCCAATAAATGATAGCCCTCCCCTGGCGCTGGCCGTGAGGCGCACGTCGGCCGGGCTTGTGCGGCTCTTGGAAGGACATTGGGACGCTGGGGCATTGGGCGGTTGGAGGGGACATGGAGCTGTAATCGTGCGGCATCGGTCTAGCCACGCGCCGACCGGTCGTTCGTCGTGTCGAGCTGAAGATCGTCCTCGACAGCCCGTCTCCCTGTCGCCGACAGATAAGGTAATATGCCGGGACTGGGGCGGCCGGGTCTATTGGGCCATTTTCTCCCTTACTAAGGCACTGCTGCAGTGCTGCGCGAGTCGTGCCCTGCGGGGATCTCTCCATTGCATGGCCGTCCGTGGGCGCGGAGGCGACGCGGAACCGTCAGATTCGGCGCTTCAGAACTGGGGCCCTGAGGCCCGGGGGGGGGCGTGCGGTTTGATTCGACGGTGGGAACGAAAAGGCATCGCATGGCGTCCCAAGAACGAGACGTCCTCCCATCCGCTGGACGACGACCTGAGGACCCCAGCAACGCAGATTGGCCCGTTGGGTCCGTACCTGCCGGTGGGGATGCCGCTTTTAGGCGGGCTGTCGGGCGGGTGGACGTGCGTGATCCATGCCACGGAGGCAGGACCATCCTGGATGGCGATGTCAAGGCAAGTATACCATGTGTAGTTCGAGAGAGAAAGGGAGCGATGGGAGTGCTTGCATCCCCTACCGTTCGTATCGACTTCTGCCTACATGATCTGTCGCCCATGGGATGGGATGCGCCTGCCATGGCATTGATTGCACGGCCTCGCCGGTAACGCTCGTGGCGGCGGCGGCGGCAGCAACTGGAGCAGCAACTGGAGCAGCATCAACAGCCCCTCCACACTTCTTTTCCACACTACTCCCATCTCCAACTCACTTACACCAGCGCTCCCCATTCCCATCGATACTACACGCACTCCCACTGATGCTGGATCCGACGAATACACCCCCTCCTCCCATCCAATCATCGTTTCTCCCTCCTGCTCAGCCGGGCGGCAAGACTTCGAGATACCACCCGGTGCCCTCGTCCATCGGCGCACCCCCCAATCCAGTCCAGATCCTTTTTGCTGACCGACATCCCCTGACCCCTACCCGGGACGCTGTTTTCTCAATTCCGCCGTGACGCCTGCAGCGCCGCTTTTGCTGCTCGTCATGGCAGCTCTGCTTGAATATGCCGGCATGCCTGACCTGACCCGAACCGACAACGGGTCTCCATCCAGCCGTTCCTCCCCCCCACAGCCCAGCGCGGCCGGTACCATCACCAACCTCACCTGGCGCCAGCATCTCCGTCGTCACTATCGTCACGATGCGAATGGGCCCAAGCCGCCAGCGGCAGATCCCCTCGTTTCAGGCAGGTATTGCTGGCTGCATTCAGCGGCGTTCCCCTCCCACCATCCCACCATTGTTCATGGCAAGAGCGCCGACACGCGTCAGATGAGATGGGGAACAGGCCACTGAGCATCCACAACGTGATCGTCATGTATTCCGCCCAGCGGACAACTTCTCCCGTGGTGTGCCGCTACTTGGTGCAGCTGTTTGAGTGATTCCCTTCACACCTCGCGATAATGCGGGGACCGAAGCATCATCCCTACCACCATCCCAGTACCGCTTGCCGCTTGCCGCTTGCCTGCTTGCCTGCTTGCCTACGGGCCTGGTCGCCGATGATGGGGTTGCCGGGTGCTGCTGATGCAGCTGCGTGGACGGAGGGGCCATCGCGATGGGTTCTAGACCGAAGGGGGGGGGGGCATCGCGTACCCTCACGTACCGCCGCGTACCGTCTCGTATCGATGATGAGGTTGACGATAGCTGGGGGCGAAGTGGCATAAAAGCCATCCTTCCCCAGCATCCATACCATCCGATCTTGGTTTCCATCACCATTCAAGTCTCAGCACTGGTCAACGCCATTATCGACCATCAGCCAGTCTGCTGCTGGCCCTCTCCCCTCCAATCTCCAATACACCACGATCTTGCTCCCGGGCCTGGCGTGCTTCCATTACCCCCCAGACTTCTACACATCATTCACTATGGCTGCAGCAGACGTTTTATCCCCAGCTTGCCCCCGCGACACTTCCTGGACTCCAATCATTGAGCAGTCCCACGACATCCTCGAGTTGGGTCAGGATGAGTTCACACCCGCCAAGCACATCGCCTTCAAGCCTCCGTCCAAGACCTACACTATGAAGGACCTGCAACTGCCTGAGGACACTGGCATTTCTCCCTTCGCCGTCTCCGAACCATTTCCGCTCTTTACTCCCGAGGCTGTCATGCGCATGCGTCATGAGGTGCTTAGCCCCGAGGTGCTGAAGAATTGCCGGTATTCGAGTAACCTAGCCCAGTGTCAGCTTAGGGGCTTTGCGCGCAAGTGAGTTGGCGTCCCTCCCAAGGCTTCGCCGAGTATCCGTCCTAATATTATTCGCCAGGTATGCGCCCTTCGTCTACGATGTGTGGAAGCATCCAGAGACGCTGGCCCTCATCTCAAAGATTGCGGGCATTGACCTGGTAACCGAGATGGACCTGGAGATCGGTCATATCAACATTTCAGTCAAGTCAGAACAAGAGCGGCGCGCGGAGCTAGACGAGATTGCCACCAACCGCGCGCGCTTCGAGTCTGACGAGGGCATCGCAGGCTGCCCCTGGGAAGCCCCTGAGGACATGCCCATTGTCGATTGGCACACAGACAGTTACCCCTTTGTCTGCGTTACCATGCTCAGCGATTGCACCACCATGGTCGGCGGTGAGACTGCCTTGCGCACCGGCACCGGTGAGATCATGAAAGTCCGCGGCCCGCAGATGGTATGTACCTGGGTCCCTTTTACGCCTTGGTGCCGTTAACTACGAGCATACCATAGCTAACACGCCGTCTCCGCAGGGCTGCGCTGTGGTTCTTCAGGGGCGCTACATCGAGCACCAAGCACTCCGCGCCTTGGGCGCGACTGAGCGCATCACCATGGTGACGTCGTTCCGGCCCAAGAGCCCGTCTGTGCGTGATGACACGGTCCTGACGACGGTGCGACCCATCTCGAATCTGGGAGAGCTGTACAACCAATTCAGCACGTACCGACTGGAGATTCTGGAGGAGCGCGTGCGCCGCCAGCTCAAGGAACTGCGTGAGTGTGCTGCCGCCAACCGCTGCGTGCCCACGGCCCGTCTCAAGGCCTTTCTCCATGAGCAAGTTGCCTTCCTCGAACACATGAACAGCGAAATGGTCGACGATGATCGCGTCGTGGTTGGCGACATTGACGACAGTCACCTGCTGAAGAGGCAGGCCGAGAAGCAAGCCCAGGCGCAAAAGGAAGCTGAAGAAGACCGGGCCAAGAAACGCAGCCGCGAGGCATGAGAGCTGGCTGGCGAGGCGAGGAAGGCAGTTTGCATTTGACGGGTGCGGGCCCGTGTGGCTACCGGACGGTCTCTTTTTCTTAGCGTGTTTGCGAGTTTGCGACGGTTTTTGTTCGGACAACAGATTGCGACGTTTCTTTCGACCAGCGTCAGGGGTTTTCGTGTGATAATAGGGGCAGTCCACATGTATGCATACCACAGTCAACGCTTCTCTTCCAATGCGATGACGCATAGCTAACTCTTGTGGTCTCGTCCCGTTTCCTGGCGGCTGCCTGCTTTATATCTGCCCCCATCACAGCAAAGCCAAGTAAGCATCTGGGCGTCAGTCACCACACGCGGGCAATACCTAATCGAGGATCTTGGCGGGCGAGGCCGTCCATCTGGGGTAACGCCGCTTGCTCTCCGAGGGACGCCCCGTTTCCGGTCAATCCCCTGTGCTTGCGAATTATGCCGATAGGTAATACTGGCCGTCGTGACGGTGTCAAGCCGGCTGAGGGCTCCACCGCGAGCTGCCTAGTTGGGTGAATCCACTACCGCGCCGTACACAGCTGCAGGGCCAGCACATCCGTGTGCGGACCGGTAGATGTCTTGCTGCATCTGGTAACGACGGGGCCCGCTGATGCCGGCGGGCTGTGCCGTGGGTCAAGCTCTGGCCGTCGAGCTGGCCCGGCCACTACGTCCTAGGCTGTGAACACTTATGAGCTTGGTGGCCAAGTGCGTGTCAAGATGTTGCCCCTCAACGAAATGCGGTTGCAGGCATCAAAAAGCAAGTCGGCTGTGACTATCAACGTGGGATGGCAGTTGCAGCTTCTTGAAAGATCCGGCCTCTCCAACAGACATGGCATATAATGGGAGTATCCTCCCATCCTTGACATGACCTGTCTCGCGCATTCTCTTCAATGGACCAGTCCGTCCCACACGCCTTCATTCAAAAAATGTGTGACAGTTGGCATTGAGTTCAAAGAGGCACGAGTTTCCCGTCACGCCCTTGGCTCGTTCACGCGTGGCCCTGTGGGATCGGTTGGGAACTCTCGCGGTGCATGTGAGGCGTGGCTGGCGGCACGATCAAACAAGAAGGCCTTCATTTCGCTGCCCCGATACGACCATACGACCCAGAATGACGAGGGTAGGTGGTGGTTAGCAAGCCCGGAGCTGTGGCGCAGCGCTTCGGAGACAGGTGGACATCATACCCCCCCGGGGTGGCTCACGAAGTCGACGTTCTTGCTACCATCTCTAGTCGCAGAGCTTCGGCGTGGCAAAGGCTCGTCATTTAACAACGGTAACAGGTCCATGGGATGATGTGGTGATAGCGGCATACAGACCAAGACGCGTAGTCGGTACACGGTGGGGACGATGGATGTTGATGCGCATGCAGCGGCTGGGAACTCGGCGGTCGTCCACTCCGGCACCCTTCTCTCTATATTATAAGCCTGGGATGCTGCGGCTCTCAAGTCTCCCATTATTTCCGCTGTCCTACGAAGATGTCAAGCGCACGCCGGATGGACGGCCTAAATTCTCAACGGACGCGGCGCTAGGGGGTGGGTGGATCGACGGCGGGGAAAGGCCTCGATGGCAGGAAGGGGGCCGGCGTGACGGCCCCGGGTCTTACGGTTTTTTCCCCGGGTTGGGAGCCAGACTGCTGGGCCGGTGGGATTATTATGACCTCATACCACGTTGTGCTTCAGGTCATTCGGACGCGTCTATATATATCATACAGTGTAGGTGATGGGCGTTCGGCGTCAGAGACACGACGCTGGTAGGGACTGCGGATGGCTATCTCTTACCTGGGTCAATATCCGCGCATGCATGGCGATGGGGCCGCCCCCGTTGGCGGCCAAAAGGTGCATGGGGTGCATCGGCAGACTTAGGCAAGTCATTCGGATCATGATGAAGCGGGTTCCTTGGGTAGAGGGGACTTGTTTTACCCATACATAGCACGAAAAACATGAGCGAACGACGGAGGACGAGGACGCAGTGGTATCCCATCGAAGTGTTAGCATCTAGTTTCCGTCTACCACACAGCGGAAGTGACTTGGACGTTGTGCGCACGTGGGAAATCCAGTGCGATAGATTTCAACGACTCCGTCTCGGGAGATGACGCTTGTAGATCGTGGCCCGAGCGCCGCCATCAACGATTCTGCACTAACAGTTGCAGTACCTGCAGTGCATACAAATCCAGTTAGTGCACACGCCTAACGTTGGTACTGGCAAGTGTCGGGTACCCTTTATGCCAGTCGCCGTCGCCGCAGCCGAGGCACCAACGGCAAAGCGCATGTCATGTCCCTGCAACAGCCGAGCCGTGGAACAAAAACTGCACAGCACATACGGAGTACATGACCTAAACACATGGGATAGCACACACACAGTGGCAGCCTCGTATGGAACAGCGGCACTCACTGCGTAGCACTTCCCTGCACTAGCGTCATACCGCTGCTGTGGCTGCACACGGAACGACGAACGCCTCCTCTCCTCCTCTTCCCCCCCTTCATATCCCCGTACGGCCAGACACGATTCAATGAGCCCGATCAAGTCTTGCTGAATCGCGTCGCCGCCGCCCGTCCCTCCGCTTGTCCTTGTCGTTCTCCTTTTCTTTGCTCCGCTCACGATTGACCCGACGATGCCATTTGACGAACGACTTCCTAGAACTCTATAATGCGCTGCCTCCGAGCCTCGATACCCTCCTCGACCACGACACAATACTGAGTAATCCGGCCTACGCATTCGCCCCGGCGCCGCCACCATGTCGGCCAAAAGCGTCGCGCGTGCGACTCCCAACCAGCCCAAGAAGCGGACCCCCAACCCCATCACCGCCGTGCTCGCGCTGCCGCCACGATGGCTTCATTCCTACAGCGACTTCATCACCAAGAACGCCCACCAGGTCTCCCAGATCGAGAGCGCCCTGCGCTCCCTCACCTACATCATCCCCGGCCGTTTCCGCGATGCCGAGATCGCCTCCGAGACCCTGCATTCGGGCGTCCAGCTCCTGTCCCTCTACCATGACTCCGTCCTCCTGCGCGCCTCGTCCCGCAGCTCCGCCCTGACCCCTCGAATACCGAACCCCCACGCGCGCTACACCCGCTTCTGGACCGGCAAGAGCACCCTCTACCGTAGGGTCGCCCTCCTGCTGCAGATCGTCCAGTACACCGAGTTGCTCTGGGAGATGGCGGCCAAACGGAAGGGCGAGAAGGTGCGCTGGCGCGTCATCATGTTGCTCGAGGCCATCAAGGCCGTGTGCCGCCTGGTGCTGCTGCGCGTCACCAACTCGCGACCCCTTGTGACGCCCGCATTGCCAGAGAGGGAGCCCATCCCCACCGAGCCCGACACCGCCAACGACGACAGCGCGCTCCGGGAACTGATGGGCGAGGAAATAGAGAGTCCCATGGAACTAAATGGCACCGCCAAAGCGGCGCACGAGACCGAGTGGACCATGCCGAGGACGGGGAGCAGTCTGCCGAGCCTCCCCAGCCCCGGTGATATCAGCTCCTATCTGCTCGGCCGCGTGCTGACGGCCGACGACATCAAGCCGGCCACGAAGCTGCTAAACACGCTCCAGGGCAAGGCCCACGCTGCCGAGGTCCTGCACATCCTGTCGCCCCTCGTCTACGTCGTGGCCCTCGCGCAGTCCAAAGACAAGAAGAAGTCGTGGGCCCCGTGGCTGGTCGGTATCGCCATGGAGTACGCCGCACGACAGATGCGCGATCGCAGCTACCGCACTACCGCCCTGGAGCGGGAGGAGTGGACGAAGCGCGGCTGGGCCATGGGCTGGTGGGCCATGCGGGGACCGGCCTACGAGAACGTCATCAAGGGCGTCGTGGGCGGCTTCAAGAGGCGGATGCCGAGCATCGTTGGCGGCATTATGGAGGACTACGAGTACCTCTGGGAGAACTACCACTTCAGCACGAGCGGCTGAGCGGAGAGGGAGAGGAGAGACACAAGGAGGAGGCGCCCGCTACATCTGTGCGGCGGGTGCCTTTTTCGACTTTTTGGGACCCGCCCACTGGACGACGGACGTGTCCAACCGCCTGACGCCACCTCGGCGATGGGCCATCTACCGAGCCAGCGAAGAGAGACTGGCTGCTCATCATGACTTTGCATGCGGTCCATGTACAATACACAGCGAGACTTGCTTTACATCCATCCGGCTATATCATAATCTATACCCGTCGTTGTGCGACACGACAGGCTTTACTTTGCTTCTTGCCCCTTCAGCGGCCGGCGTGCTGTTGCAACGTCCAGGCCCAACGTACGACCCCGGAAGATGACGACGGGTCCTCAGGTGTCCGTACATCGCCAGGCGTAACAACTTTCTGCAGGTCGGTCTGAGGTCTGATCCGCCCTTCGGGCCTCGACTTCCGCCTCGACCTGCTGCTCCGCCTCGGGCTCCTCCATCTTTCCCCCCTCGTGCCAGGTGACCAAGGCCCGTCTCTCCGCCTCGCACTCCACGGCCATTTCCTGCGCCTTGCGCTTCAGCCGGTCGAACTCCACCTCCACTTGGCGCAATTCCGGTGCGCAAAGAGGCGTCCCGGCGCAGGCCCTCGAGGACGTGGGAGAAGATGGAGCAGGCGAGACACGCGCGCTCGCGAACGCCGTCCAGCACGAAGAGCGCCGCCGACTCCGCGGACTGGTTCCGCACAACGTAGCCCGGGTGGGCGTACAGCTAGGCGAGGTCGGGGATGGTGGACGTGGGGACGCGGGATGCCACGGTGATTAAGTTAGCGCGAGTTGAATTCCCGAGTTGGCTTTGCTCCGTTCAAGCTGCTGTGTCGTATCACGGGGGGAACCAGTTAGTAGTTGGCGGTCTTGCTTGACGCCCTGGCCTGCGAGTGCGCTTGAGCAGGCTTGGTTCACCGAGATGGACGCTCGAGGCCCGGAGCCAGCACGAGTGAACCATATTTCGAAGCAAGCACGGCGAACCGTCACTTGTCACCACCGAGCTCTTGTTCGAGTAATTCTCATTGCGTTTTGGGGAGACTTTCGTGCAAACCCCCTTTCGTCCAGGCCGGGCTCGTACATACTTGCCCCGTTCCCAGGGTTCCTTGGCGGGCACGTGCTTCGCCACGAATCCTCAACGATCGAGTATGGAGAGCGAAACGTAATTCTTGCAGGCGTACTGCTTCACATAGGTCGCAGGCTGGATCTAGTCAGCACGTCCTGTCGCCGCCAAATCATCACGTCGTTTGCTTCAGGATCTCCTAGGGCTCAACTGCTCAGAGCTACAAAAATGAACCGCGCTACCGTATAATAAATCATGTCTTGGCCCATCAGTATCTTGGACCGTTCCTTCCAGGGGGCGGTCTACGTACTTCGGTAGTTGGCAGAAATACGCATCACGATAAAAAGAGGGCGGAGAAAAAAACAAGCTCAAGAAGTGGGCAATGCATCAGTCATCCGCTTTTTATAATCAAAGTCTATCGTATCTAACGGGGGTCTCCTTTGCTCCGTTTTCCCAGATAATGCACCGCTGCTCCGCCCACGACACGCGCGGCGCTTCTACGCCAGGGACTTGCAGTCGCCCTCCTTGAGCTTGCCGGCCTCGACCAGTCTCTTGACCTCGCCGCTCCAGACGCTCTTGATCTCGTCGGCGACCTTGAGGCCGTTGAGCTTGCTCGCCAGCTCGGCAATCTCCTCGGCCTCGATCTTGCTCTGGATGGTGTCGACGTCGCCCAGGACGGCGTCGATCTGGGCCGCGCTGGCGTCGCCGCCCGTGGCGAAGTAGTTGGCGTCCTTAACGCTGCCCTTGAGGACACGCTTGTTCTTCTTGACGGCGTTCTTGGCCGCCTCCTTGGCCTTCTTGCCGGCCTCGCGGTCCTGCTTGGCCTTCTCCTCGGCCTCCTTGGCCGCCTTCTCCTCGGCCTCCTTCTTCAGGCGGGCGTCCTCCTTGGCCTTGGCCTCGGCGGCCTCCTTGTCGAGGCGCTTCTTGTTCTTGGCCGCGTTGGCCTCCTTCTTGAAGCGCTTGATGCGCTCGTCGCCGGCGGCGCACTCGTCCAGCAGCTTACGCAGACGCGCGTTGTCGTCGGCCTTTCTCTTCTTGCGGGCGTTCTGGTTCTTGCGCTCCATGTGGCGCTTCTGGTCACGGTTCTCGTTGTCGTCGGGCACGTCCTCGTCGAGGTACTCAAAGGTCCTCCAGCTGTCAAAGTTGTACCAGAAGTTGTAGAAGGCCTCGACCTCCTCCCTGGTGGCGTCGTCGCCGCCGAGCTGGGGCACGGGTTGGACCTTGCTGAAGCGGGACTCGGCCTTGAAGACGCGGCCCCAGGACTTCAGGTAGTTCTTCTGGGCCTCCTTCTTGGATGGCGGCTCGACGTCGGCCTTCTCGTCGACCGAGTCGAACTGGCGGCGCTTGGTGGGGTTGAGGAGCACCTCGGTGGCCTTCTGGATGCACTTGAAGAAGTTGTCGTCCTCGGTGGCACCCGAGGCGGCCTTCTTGTCGGGGTGGTGCTTGAGGACCTTCTTGCGGTGGGCGCGCTTGATCTGGTCCTCGGTGGCCTTGTAACGGTACTTGGACAGGCCGAGCACCTGGTAGTGATCTTGCGACTGCGCGGGGGGGGCGGGGGTTAGCAAGGATGGATCCACGTAGACGAAAGAAGGGTTGCCCCGGGAGGAGGAAGCCTTACCTTCCAGTCCTTGGCCTCGCGCTGCAGCATCATGGGGTCCTCGGGCTCGCTGATCTCGCCATCGTCGTCCTTCTCGATGCGGGTGGCCTTCTCCTCGGCTTGGATGCGATCGTCCTCGGAGAAGGTGCGCTTGTGGCGGGCACGGCGGGCGTGGGCGAGGAAGTGCGGGCCGACGGGCTCGATGGTGCGCTGCGTGTGCGAGGTAACCTTTCCGACGGGCTTGAAGTCCTTCTCGGCCGTCCAGCCCTCTGCCAGGGGCAGGAGCGACTTCTCAACAACAGTAGCCGACGACATGGTGTTTGTGGGTGTTTGCTAGTCGTGTTTTGGGAAGAGACGAAACACCAACGTGGGAGGGGCCAAACCAGCTGCAATTTTTCTGTATGCTGAAGTTTTTGGTGGAGCCGCTGCTTCTCGAGGCAATGCATCCCTACCGCTTGGCTTGCTGGCCTAGACCAGCGAGAGTCAATCCGTTCCTAGTATCAGCCACAGCAGTCATGCGCACTAGCCACGAATTTTTTCCAACTCCAGACCCGTCACCGAACGAAGCTATACCTTTCGGTTGTCATCTCGAAAGCTTCACTTATACCGAAACCCGACCCGCGTCTGTTCGCACCGCCTGGGTCGCCCTCCTACACCACGCAAACACTCAACCCCCCCGCCGCCGTCTCAAACCCCCCGAGACTACAGACCGACCATGGCCGCTCTCGCCGCCTACAGAAACCTCTTTCGCGCCGCCCGGATAACATTCCAAGGTACGCATGGAGCATTACCCATGCACCCAACCCCTGCCATCCACCATGTCCTCTCTGTCTGACCAGCGCGCCTAGGCGACGAACCCATCCTCAACGCCGCCCTCTCGCAGATCCGTCTCGGCTTCCGCCAGAACGCCTCATTAGAAGCCTCGAGCCCCGAGGCCGTTGAGAACATCAAGCACGCCGAGGAGGTGGCGGCGATATTAAAACAGAACGTCGTCCAGGGTCGCAAGGACGGCGACGCCTACAGTAGGTGGCCTGGTCTTTCGCAATACTGCTGCTACCGTCCCTCCCGCTCCCTCGAACCACTTCGGACTAACCAACGCCACGCAGAGCTGCGGATACACGAGTTCACAGAAAGAGGCGACAACGACTCGATCAAAGTCGCTGGCCAGACTACCATTGACGGCCAGGCCATGAAGCCCATGAGGCGGGCGGGTAGCAAACCAACCACGTGCTGCAGCGCATGAGCGCGGTCCGATACCGCGAACGGTGTGATGGCGCACGTCGCGCCGTCCCCGTCGGTTTGTACGATTACTTGACGATACCCAGTGTACCATCCTCAAAGCATGAATATTACCTCGACAAAGCACAGGCGTAAAATCCGCTCGCATCTCCCCGGCCCGACATAGCAATTCGTCTCTCAAAGCAAGTGTTCATTGGCCATTTCAAGTCGCTTAGCGCCTCTTACGCCGTCGCTATCCACGTCGTTTTCGTACGCACGGGCGCAACTTAGCAGGCTATAGCAACGCCGATGAAGCAACTCCATGGTCCCCAGAGCACGGCAAAAATTTCCCTGGGTCGTTGTGCAAACGCTTCCACGCGCTTGGGAGGCTTTGTGGGCTACAGAGGGCAGAGTTCGTCGATCAAAGTATCATTGCATCATCTGCTGTGCCCACCTCCATCCTCAGTACCGTGGCCGCCTGCGGCATCGACAATCAAAACAGGTCACATCCCGAATTACTAGATGGTGCTGCGAACACTTGATCTCTATTGCGAGACTACTTGGTATAACTTATGTGTCGTCATCGTCCAGTGACTGAAAGCCCTGCCAGAACGCCAACCCATGCAAGAACGCCGACCCATGCAAGAACGCCGTCCATAATCCCCTCAGATGCCTTTAGTTGCCCGCCAAGCTGGCGTAGTTTACGTCGCCCGCGCCTGGCGGCGCCGCGATGGCGTTCAGGCCGTCGTCCTGCGGCTGCGGCTGTTGCGAACCCTCACCCTGCGTGAGTTGGCCCTGCGGGCGGCCGCCTCCCAGGGCCTTCTGGCCGCCCTTCCTGACGTCGCTGAAGGCGCTCCTGCCGTCTCGGATCATCTCGGAGCGCTGCTCCTTGTTCATGGTGCCGACGGCCTTGGGCACGCTCCACCGGATGCGCAGCGGGCAGCCGGCGATGACGGCACGGCCCTGGCAGGCCTCGGCCGCCCTCTCGGCCGCCTCACGCGTCTCGTAGTTGACAAAGGCGCAGTGCGACATGTGGCTGCACACCAAACTCTTGATCTTGCCATGCACCTTGAAGAAGTCGCGCAGCTTGTACTCGGGCAGGTCGTCCTCGATGCCCGTCACGAACAGCGACATGACGGCCTTGTCGGCGGGCGGGAGCCAGTCCTTGGGGCCGGGCGGTAGCTGTGAGGCCGGGGGGAACGGCCGGCGGTTGGAGCCGCGGGGACCGGCGCCGACGGCGGCGGCGGCCTTGGAGTCCCGCGTGCGGATGGGCCCGGGCCCGCCCACACCGGCGCCGATCGGGGCGCTCCCGCCGCTGCTGGACTCGGCGGCGGCGCCGTCTTCGATGGCGCGGCCCTTGCGGAAGTAAGGCTTGCTCGTGGCCAGCTTGCGCAGCAGCTCGCGGGCCTTCTCGTCCGTCTTCTCGTACTCCTCGGTGCCGCCGCGGCCCTCCTCGATCTCCTTCTCCATGTTCTGGGCAAAGTACTCGCGGTTGACCTCGCTGCCGGGACCGGGGGCGATCATCTTGAGGGCAGCATCGCGCACGGCGATGGGCAGGCCGAAGGACAGGTCGAGCATGCAGCACTGGCAGCAGTTCTTGAGGCGCGCGCACGTCAGGCAGATGTTGGTGCGCTTCTTGCGGCCGTGGGCGCGGTCGCCGCTCCAGGAGAAGATGGTGAAGGGACGCGTGCAGATCTTGCACTCGGCGCCGTAGTCCTCCTTGAGCATCTTGACGTAGGGGTTGTCGGGCAGGCAGGACTCGCAGACCGAGGGGAAATCGGTCGACTCCCACCCGGACCGGTTGAGGTCTTGTTTGATCTGTGGCGGCATCGTAGACGGCGAGACGGGGCGACACAGCAGATGCGCGGGTAGGACGCGCTCGAGTTAACGTGGAAAGCGGCGCGGGTGGATTGAACGGGCGGCTTCGGCCGTTTCGTTGATGATGGTGGCAAGGTAAGGTAAATGTCAGAACCAACGTATGGGTCAGAAAAGAGGGTGTAACAAGCGTGGTTCCATTCGCAATAGCTAAGTGTGCAGGGGTCTACATAGCCTAGACCCCTCCTCGCACGGGCCCCTCCTGGCAGCTGTCAGACAGCTGTAGGGCTATCGTACACTGGCCTCTGAAGCACAAGACGGTGGCACAACTTCTAGACCTATGTGGTAGCAAAAGGAAGCATAGTTTATATCCCCCATTCACCATTCCGTGTTGGTAAGTTAACTTATTATTTGCGGGATGCAAGCTCATGGTTGGTACCTCCATCTGCAATTCCAAATAGATTGCATAAGCCGCCTAAGCTACAGAAGCACTTGAGAGTGGCTGATTGGATGATGGCCAGTGTCCATTGTTTGGACCAATCATTTACATCCTAAGCGCGATAGGCGTAGCTGCAAAGGTACTTACCTGACTTACTTTCTTTGGAGAGCACAAGGTGCTTGGCGGGCCCACTTCAAACCAACACTCGATGCGCGAGGAACCTGAAATAGTCTTGCTTACGAACTTAACATGCCAGGAATAGAAATAAGTTTTGTAGCTAAAGTCACTATGGTTCTTAGCAGTGTTGCCTTCGAACAGATGTGGGTTGATTGTACACTTATGCCAGGAGTACTTACTCACCCAATGTTGCTTCAACACTGTTCCTTCTGCTAAGTACCGTCATGGACGAATTGCTAAATTCCCTAAAGATTGCTAGAATCGCATACAGCATGATTACACAAGGCTCCCCAGAAAGACTCCAGCGATATGCTATGGGGCAGATATATCGCATTTCACATTGGCGGCAACTTCATGAAGGCAAAGAGCTCGTGACGTCAGTCCGAGGGCCCCGTGTTGTGTCATCAAGTGGTCTGATGGAAACTCTTCAAGTGTGGGGGCATTCAAGGGCGGGATGGTGTTTTAACAATATATGGCAACGAAGAGCTGTGGCGCAATTTTTCAGAATAGGATACAATTCGACACAAGTGACCCACGAAAAGAGCCGAGTATACCGACGAGGGATTTTCAGTATGAAGTCGGCGAGAATTCGGCGATGGACTGGCAAATAATTGGGCGAAAATTAAGAAAAAGGGAATAGTTTGAGCGGAGAAGACAGAGTGCCTAGAAAGATTCAACCTGTACTTTACCTCGCAACTGCTTCAGTGGCTCTCTCGTGCTCCGCAACCTTCCTGAGCGAAAATACTCACAACTTGCGGGCCCAAGAGCTTACCACGTTCCCATAAATTGCTTTGCGTCTACTCAAGGCAGGTGCTCGGACGGTCGAGGATGACGAAATAATTTGCGTGATTCTGTTGTTTCAAGCCATGTTGCAGGCGTCCTGGGTTACGTGGCGCCGTATGTTGTGTAAGTATAGCTCGGGAATGGATGAAGGATTCCGTTTAACGCTGTGCTTTACCCTAAAACACACCCGGTAACCGAAGTAAGAAGATAAGTGATAAATGGCAGGAAATTGACGTAATAAGGAGGTAACGAGAAGGTGATAACCTCCGTAGTGTTTGTGAAGAAGTCCGAGCCCCGCGAGAGCCGGAGCGACGAGCCATCAAATAGCAGAGCGCCACGCAAGCGCCCTGGCGAGTCAGCCTCCCCGGGCCTTACCCACGAGGGGCGGGCAACGCGCAAGAAAGCTGGAGCGTCAATCGTGGAACACCCCGCATTTATACATTTTATTCAACATGCTGACAGTAATGATAATCTTATGCCCATGGCTTGGAGGTTGGCAGTGGACACAAACCCATGCTCTGCGTGGCAAGAAAAACGATCATCGGTCTGCCTATCGCCATTGAGGATGGCAGATCTTTGCCTGATACGGACAACAGAAACTAAACATTGCCAAGCATCCTGGACCCCTGGTCGGCCAGGGGTAGCTAGGCCTTGGTCCGTCTAAAATCTCGTATCGCAAAAGCGATGGTAGGGCACCGCGAGGATCATCGACGAGGCGTCAAGGTATGCATTGGCCAGAATGGAAAGGCGCTGGGTCGATCAAGGAGAATCTTCATCTGGTAGGTGGCGGCGCGAAGCGATGATGCTGTTTACGACATCCCTTTACTCTTCGTAGTTCTCACAACTGCAGAACCCAAAGGATTGAACGCATGATTGTCCCCGTCGCCTTCTCCCCAATTCAGCCTCAGAAGCGCTTCATATTAGGTTTTAGGGCGCTGCCTCCAGTCACCACCCCCTACGGGAACAAAGTCCTGGGTCGAGTCGGGTGGCGACACGGCAGCGGTTCCTGGGCAGGCTCGGCGCAGCCGGGGCTATCTTGTCGACCTGACGGCCTGTCACTCCAATTCGTCTTAGCGGCAATACATTGCCGGCCCTACCACCTTAGCCTGTTAGACAAAACACAGGCAGCCAGTTGATGCTGCCATGTCGCCCAGCAAATGCCGGGGATGGATAGGCAAATGGAACCGTCTGGGGTTTGGGGTGGGATTGATAGCCCAAAACGTGCTGTGGGCCTTTCCGAACGGCTTGCAACCCTTTGGCGAACATCGTGGGAGCCAGATCAAACGCCACCGGAGGACATCGTGACGGCCGACGCGCCGGTCCGACGGGCCTGGCGTCTGGGCGCTGAGGATTCGGGTTGCCGACATACTGGCCGACCGAAAAGCCTTCCCCCGCGCGGAAGGACGGGTCGACCAGCTGCCCTTCCCCCGGATTGGCGCCCTCCCCAGAACGGACGCCTCACACCGCCTGCGAGAAGATCACGAAAGGGGAGCCGTCGCGAATCGGCAAGCCACGGCGACGTCGTGCGGGTTCCACCGCCAGGGACCCAGAGAAAAAAAAAAAAAAAGAGAAGTGCCAGCAAGGCACCAACGACGGGGACGGGTGGGCGATCGTAATCTCGCGGCGGCCTCCGGCGATGCCGGCTCACACCAAATCTGCCTCCCGACTGGGATTCATTAACGTTAGCATGCCCCCCCCTCCCCGGGTAGGTTAGCTGTAGTACCTGATGGAGTTGGCGATGACCTAGTAGAGAAAGCCCATTGCCGTCTGGCATGCTGCACAAAACAACTCGGCCGACCTCCGCAAGCGAGACCACGCTTCCCGCTTCTCCGCGCCGACAAAGCTCGTATTCACCCTGAGTCGTACAAGATGCATATCGAGGTCCCTCCCCCGGGCGTAGGTGACCAGCAATCTCTCGGCTCTTGCTGGCCGGCTCGGCCCGGCTCGCCCGCACGTACATGGCTAACGGAAACAGAACGGGCAGCCGCCGATGCCTAGCCCCGGCACCCCCTTCAGCCCCTACGGCTCCCCGCAGGCGAAGGGGCTGAATGGCAACTACGTCGAGCTGAACGATCTGAAGGCAGAGGAGGCGGCGGGCTCGGCCCGGGACATCGGCGACGATGAGGCCAACCACAGAGACAGCCTACCGCCGCGCCCGGAGAAGCAGGGAGAGGAGAGCGGTTGGTGGGTGATTGAGATCGTTTCCTGCGTCGTCAGCGCCCTGGCGCTGGCCGCCATTCTGGTCACCGTGGCCCTCATGGACGGGAAGGCGCTCAGCTACTGGCCCATGAAGATCACCCTCAACTCCTTCGTGTCCTTCATGTCGACGGTTTCCAAGGCCACCCTGCTTCTCCCCGTCTCCGAAGCCATCAGCCAGCTGAAATGGCTCTGGTTCCGGTCCGCCGGCTCGCTCGAGGACATCCAGAAGTTCGACGAGGCCAGCCGAGGGACCTGGGGCAGCGTCAAGCTGCTCTTCCACACGCAGCGTGTGCATCTCGCCAAGCTTGGCGCCTTGGTCATGATATTGGCACTGTGCATGGACCCCTTCTTTCAGCAGGTCATCCTGTACCCGCCCAGGAGGGTGGCATTGCCGGAGGCCAACGCCACCATCCCCCTGTCGACCGGCTACAGCTTGTACAGCCCGGGCGCCATCATGGCGCTCCGCCAGCCTACTGTCGACATGAAGGCGGCCTTCATCACCGGCCTCTACAACACCAACCCGCGGCCGCAGGACGACTACGAGGTGACGCCGCAATGCCGAACGGGCAATTGCACGTGGCCCGAGCCCTATCGCTCGCTGGCCGTGTGCACCAAGTGTGCCAACACGACGTCTCTCATCACACCCAACAAGAACTCGTGTCGGAACGGTAAATGTGCCGAGACCCTGCCGAACGGGTTGTCGTTCGATACGTCTCTCGGCGGGCAGCTCTTCATGAACTCCACTGGCTACGCGACATCCATCAACTTTAACAACACGCAGCCCACCCTCGTGACGGTGTCGACCATGCGGGGAATGCACAGCTATAATGTACGGGAGCTTTGGGGCATCACCTCGAACGAGTGTGTTCTGTACTAGTACGTATCGCCCGCGAACAGCCCCGGTCGAAAACTGGTGCCTGACAAGTGGGATTAGCTGTGTGAACGAATACAGCGCCGAGGTGACCAACGGCGTCTTCAAGGAGACCGTTATGAAGTCCTACACCCAGGACCACGACGTCCGGAATACCGACAACATCACCATCACCGTCCCGCCCGTGGGAAATGAGACGGCGCCGACCGACTACGTGGTGACGCATGCGTCCTTCCTAGCACTGCAGAACTACATCGGTGTAAGTCACCACGATTCAACCGGCAAGCTTGTAGGAAGCTGAGCTGATATCTCCCTTTGTATAGGCGCTCTTCATCGGCAACGTGACGGGTTACACGGCCGAGACTATGGCGTCTAGCGACTTCGTGAGAGCACTGTACGACATCGGCAACGAGGGGATGGGGGTCCCGAAGCCCGGCGGCGAGAACAACACGATTGCCGCCATCGGCGCCAGCCTGACCAAGGCCCTGCGCCTGCACACTGGAGACGACCAGGCGGCGAACGACACGCGCAACATGGTGCTTGGTACGACGTGGTACGAGGAGACGTATGTGAGCGTGCAGTGGCCGTGGATAATTCTCCCCGTCCTGCTGGAGGTCACGGCCTTCATCTTCCTCCTCATGACCATCGTCAAATGCAAAGCAACCGGCGTGGCCATCTGGAAGAGCTCTACGCTGCCCATCTTGCAGGGCAAGGTGAAGGATCTCCACGACTCATTCGAGCAGCGGCGGCATTAAGGGTGGGCCGAGCCGGTAACTCGGGAGACTATATGTATTTAATGTGTTACACGTAATTGCTTGATGCCTTCCTTACGAAGACCGTAGAGGCAGTCTGTCTCGTTCGTGTTGATGTGACGCTCGGTGGGTGACCGGCATACTGCTCAAGTGTCTTGTAACAGCGCACACGAGATTATGTGGCCATGGCGAATGCGGGTACCGGGTTGGCGAGGCCACGTCCCGGTCAGCCGTGGTGCTACCGCCCTTGAGGTACATCATTTCTCCGCAGCAAGTGTCGACTTTCGGACTCATGAGGATAGGTCAAGTTTGGTTTCCGAGGTTGCTGGTAAAGGAACCGCAGCTGGAGGTGACCGAACGACCTTCCATAACCGCTCTTGCGGACGAGGAGGACCCCACGTTGCCGCCACTGACGACTTCACCCTCGGCTAAGCGCTCTCTCTCCGGGAACTGTCAGGCTCCCTTACGACCGCACTCGTAGCCACCCCATCGGCGCCGCATTTCGAGGGAGCCTCTATATACTGGTGTAGATGCTGGTTGCTTTCCCGAGTCGGGTCCTCGGTAGATAAACCGTCGTGGCGCCCGTCCGCCGTCCGTCTGCGAGGCAACGGCTGGTTCAATTCTTGGTGAGGGGCTTCTGTACATCCTGGAGGCATGCCCACTCGCCACGGAGAGGACGAGCCGCCGAGCGCGGCGTGAGGTTCGGGGGAGCTCCGTTTTGCGGGCCAAGTAGATGTTCGCGTTCAAGCAGCGCAGGCAAAGACGACCAAAAGCGACCGAATATTTCCATATACAACGAATACCCACGAAGACACTGCCACGTTGTGGTTTCGCCCCCGGGACTGCAGAAACCGCGTTCTCGTCACATTCCCTCATGGGAATTGCCGACAGGTCGGCAAGCTGACTGCCTCTGGGGCGCTGGGCTGTTGTGTCGGCATGCTCGGCTCAGTCGGTGGGATGCCTCGGGTCATAGACCTCGTAGCCCTCGTCGGCCGTGTCGCTCTCGTCATCGTCGGCCAGCGTCTTCTCCTCCTTGCGCGACTCCTTGGCTGGGTCCACCTTGGCCTCGCCAGGTTTGGCGTCGTCGCCGCCCCCGCCGACGGGCGCAAAGGCGCTCTTGAAGCCGCTCTTCTTGAAGCCGCCCTTCTTGAGCCCCCCTCCGCCGCCGGGGCCGGCGGCGTCGGCGTCGGCGCTGCCCAGCTTGATGCTGATGAGGCCGTCCGTCTTGGCCTCGGCCTTGCGGGCGCGGGCGGCGGCCGTCGGGTCCTTGACCATTTGCTTCATGTCTTTCATGCGCTGGCGGTGACTGTGATCGTAGGACGACAGGTGGGCCTCGTAATCGTTCATGCGGCTGTAGCCCTTGGAGCACAGCTCGCAGTAGAAGGACTGCATGGCGGCACGGGCGGACGCCGTCTGTGCCTGCGGCAGCGTCTGATGTCGCGGCGGCATGTTGGCGTTTGGCCACCTGAGCGGCGGTGCGTTTCGGTCGCAGGCGGTTGGTCGACGGCGAGGCACACGGAGGAGTCGCACGGGTGCGGGATTCGGCGCGCGGACTGCGATGTGTCACGATACCAAACACACACCGGTGAGGTATCACAGATGCGATGGATGCTTCGCGCGTTGGGAATCGCGAACGGGCAGATCCAGCGATGATTCTGCCCGCTGGGGTACCTAAGGGTGGTACATGACGCTACGGAGTACCACGGTACTATCCATCTAGACTAATGTACATCAGCCCGCCATGTCCCCCTATGGGACCGACGTGTAATCGCTGGTCCAAGATTGGCGGGGTTTCAGCCAAACCTGTAGCTTGGGCGCGCCTTGGGGCTCGAGGGGCTTTTCTGACTGGAGGGGCTGCGCCAACTGGAAATCGTCGATTGGCTCGCTCTCCCCCAGCGGGGGCCGGTACTCCAGTCCCCGAGGCTGCTAGAAGTTCAATTCGAGTGGGGGCAGTCCAACTCCCACCATCGATACATGGATGCCGCGCATAAACAACCGATCCGGCGGGTTCCGCGAAGGTCCTCGTGACTGGGCTGTGATTTTGTTTCTGATGTTTTCCTGAGCCATACGCTGTATATCGCCCACGCTGTCCGCGGTGTTCTGCCCTCGCCAAGTCGAGGTTACGCCGCCATGGACGGAAACGACACAAGGTCGCTGCGCTCCAAGGCGTCAGTGCAAAGCTTCATGTCGCTCATGCAGCTCGATCCGCAGCCCATGGGGGAGGCCTCGCTTTACAACTACGAGAAGGACCTCCCACCTCTGCCCGAGGAGAGTCCTGTGTCCTTCCCGGGCGCCTTCCGCTCCCAGAAGTCGTCGAGCTCATCGTCGTCCCTCGGCCTGAGCGGCAGCAGTCACCGTGGGCCCATATACTACCGTGAGTTTCTCGACTTCTCTTACCGCCTAGATGCCATGAGCGGACGGCACCCACTGACAGCTTTTACTCCCACAGTGACGCGCATCCAGCGGTATTCGTCCTATACCTTCACCATCTTTGCCAGCATCCATCTCGCCAACACCTCCATATTCCCGCTGGTCTACAAATCCGTTCCCTACTCCGAACCACTCCTGGTCATGGCCCGCGAGGCCTACCAGACGCCCTACACCGAGCCTCTGCTAGTCGGCCTGCCTCTCGTGGCCCATATCGTGTCGGGTGTCGCCATCCGCCTGATCCGCCGCTCGCAGAACCTGCAGCGCTACGGAGGTGCCACTCCGGGCATGTACGCTCTGGCGCGGTCCCGGACCGACAGCACCACGTCGTCGTCCAAGTCGAAAAATGGCCTGCGCATTTGGCCGTCCATCAACTACCTGTCCATTAGCGGTTACGTGCTCATCGCGCCATTGGCCTCCCACGTCTTCATGAACCGCATCCTGCCCTTGATTGTCGAGGGCGACAGCTCTAACATTGGCCTGCAGTACGTCGCGCATGGCTTTGCGCTGCACAAGTATGCGCCCTGGGTCGCTTATACCGCCCTGATCGGCGTCGGTGTCGGCCACATGGTGTGGGGCTGGGCCAAGTGGCTGGACGTTGCGCCACCGCACCAATGGAAGAAGACGACCTTCGACAAGCAGCTTCGCAAGAAACGGAGGAGGGCCTGGTGGACCATCAACAGCATCGCTGCGCTAATCACCGGTCTCTGGGCGGCTGGTGGCCTGGGCGTTGTTGCACGAGCCGGTCTGACGGAGGGCTGGCTGGGAACGGTATATGACAACATCTACAGCCACAGCCCGTAGGCTTGGTCTCGTCCGGCGTTGCGCATTTCGGAACACGACGACAGATGATAGATGATAGACGCATAGCGATGAGCATCCGATATTTAAAGATGAAACGATACCAACCAACTCTCCCGGCGCCGCCCGCCTCTGAATATCCCCGGGATGCCGGAACAAAGGCTCATGGCTAAGATATGTTCTATTATCGGATGAGGCTGCATACCCCGTTACAAAATATTCGCGCCGCCGATACCGTCAAGCCAGCCAGACGCTGGTTTAAACCGAGCGCGGTTGGGCGGCAAACGGATTCCCCCCCACGCCTGCTTCTCATCCATTGATCCCTCTCCTCGCCGACGATTTACCAGACATTTCCAGATACTAGCCGCTTCGTCGCTGAACACGGCACTACAATGAGACTGCCCCGGCTTCTGTGTGATGTGCCTGATTATCAGCAGATCGAGGGCCGCCCTGGAGCCAGCCAAGTTGGTGAAACCCCACCCAGCATGGCGAGTACGCGCGTAAGTCCCTTGGGTAGAGGTAACTTTCCAATTGGTGCTTGGCTCCTGACGCCTATTCAGTCGCGTTCGTACCGCAGCCGCCCATCCAGAAGGCCATCCCTAGTGAATGCCGGTTCCATACGGTTGCCAAGCCGACCCAAGACGGCCAGCCACGATCCAGAAGTCCCGAAGCGATCCCGCCTTCTCTACCTGACGACTTACCACTGTCCGACGTGCTTCCAGCAGCTTTGGGAGCGCAAGGTGGTCATCCAACGCTGCAGCATCCCGGGCCACGGGCTCGCCTGCCAAGCGACGGACCCGTTCGCGGTATCCATGGAGCTCTGCAGACGTACCGAAATGACGGACAAGGAGTGCGGGCTGTGCCGCTGGCTGGCCTGGCGGGCGGCCAGAAAGCGGTGGAGAGGCCCGGACTGGGGCAGCACGAAGCCGACGGCGAGGGGGACCACGAAAACGAGTCTCCTCTCCACCTAGAATTCATGGGTCACAAACTTTACCAACAAGACGACACGGCGGAGGCTAGTGAATGATCCGGGGGAGGGGCTCGCACCAGCAGCATCCCATACTGTCGAGTTGAGGGGGGTAGCCGCTGGATGGAGATGGATCGTACTTGTACTTCCTTATTCACGCCTCCGACCGGCTTGAAGTACCCAGTATCCACCTCGGATTTACAGGGGCAGCTGCTGCCTGGAGACATTCAGCTTTCAGCGTTATGTGGTCTTGGCGCATCGGCTCTTGGCCGGAATGCCACTGTTTCCCGTACTCATTACGCCGATATGCTTCTTAAATGCATTGCGGACCAGTCGTCATCCAGTTCTTGTCAGAAAGTGTTGCCCATCGTGGGAGCCAGTAGCTGACAATCATTTGTCTTGGTCCACAAGGAAAACCAGCTCGGCCTGAGGGGTGAGGATACCTATCCGGTGTAAATACTTCCGCTCACCTACGGCTCTATCGAGTTCAGAAGTAGCGAGTAACTCGCTTTGCCCGTTCCCCTTTGGAGTTCGAATCCACGGTTGCCTACGTCTCATTCTCGCCATCGGCCATTCACTCCACCATGAACACCACCTCCAGCCAGCAAAGTAACCCGCAAGACAGCAGGAGTGCCAGGAGAGCCCGGCGGTCGCTTTTGAGGTCACGGGAAGAGCCAAATACTGCCGCGGCAGGAAAGCAGGATGAAGAACCTTCCAATGTCGAGAGTGGCGAGTAAGTGCCTAGCTGCCTTAGCCAAGCGGCCCGTTACTTGCACGCAGGATCTCCATCTCTTCCTATTGGCGCTGTGGTTTTTGGGTCATGTTCTTTTTGCGTCGTGAGAGAATTTCGGACGTGCGCTAATGGTCGAGCCCAGTGGCGAGGAGATTCACGAGGACGATACATGTCCCATCTGCCAGCTGCTTCTCCACGAACCGGTAACGACGGCTTGCAAGCACACCCTGTGCAAGTACTGCATGGCGACATGGGCCTCGGTGTCGCTGGCCCAGCCCATGGTCATTGTGGATGTGGACGAGGAGCCCGTGGACTTTGATCCCGTCTCGGAGCTGCAAGCCCGCTGCCCCATGTGCCGAACCCTCACGTCCGCCCAGCCGGACGACAACCGCGCAGCGGAGCTGGCCGGCAAATACCCGAAGACCTACGGCGAGCGCGCGGCCGAGATGGCCGGGGGCGCGGGCGACGGCGAGGAGGGCGTCCAGACCATCACCGTCTACATCGGCAACCGGCACCGGGCGGTGGCGGCGCAGGCGCGCGACCCCGCGCAGAACACGCACGAATGGACTTTTTTCGTGCGGCCGAGCCGTACCGACATCATCGAGGAGGTACACATCGACCTGCACCCGACGTTCCGGCAGAACCACGTGGTGCACCAGCGGCCGCCCTACCAGATCGCCTGCCGCGGCTGGGGCGTCTTCCAGATCACGGCGTCCGTCATCCTGAAGCCCGGCTACGCGTGGGTGACGGAAGACGCGCTCGACACGCCCGACGGCGCCGTGAAGGGCATGCTGCCCCTCGAGTGGATGCTGGACTTTGACGGCTTTGGCGGCAAGGGCTCGATGGCACGGTGCCGGCTCAAAGTCAAGAATGACCGCGGCTGGGAGGGCGTGCAGGATGAGCAAGCTCGCGATGCTAGGGAACTAAGGCGGACGGTGAGACAGTACGAGCGAGACGGGCGGTACGAGCCCAGACGGTGATGCCGGGCGTTTGCGCTGCTGAACCTCATCGAGTATCTTTCGTTTCTGGCATTTGCCGGGGCATGTACGTGCCACTCCGATCCCATATCAGTGATGGCCGACTTACCTTGATGGCATCATGTTAGCTTTAAGGAATCGTACAATATCATCCACGCCTTGCGGCTCGTTGACCCAATGCCCTCCGTCCGCATATTCCCTCCATTCCACCGAGAAGTTCAGTGCCAGCAGTCGGTCCCTGAGCTCCCGGCCACGCTCGACAGGCACCACATCGTCATCTACCGAGTGGCCCAGGAACACAGGTGTGGCACGCGCAGCGCATGGCGCCAGCGACCTGTCACGGTATACTTCGGGCATCCAGCTGCAGAGACCGAGCAGCCCCGCCACCTCGCCTTTCCCCCCACAGGGTTCGTCGGAGAGGTAAAAGGCCAGCGCCGTGGCGAATCCTTGGCTGATGCCGCCGAGGAAGATGTGGCCACGGGGCACCCTGCGGCTTTCCTCGCGGACGAGGCCCCCGACCCGCCGGATGCTTTGGAGGATCCCAGCCTCTTGGAGCTCGGGGCGCTCGGCCGCGTCCTCGGCGGACCACATATCAAACCACTGGCGCATCTCGGCATCGAAGCGGGCGGATCGCAGGACGGGGGCGTTGGGGAACACCCAGCGGACCGTCGGGAACAGATCAAGGAGGGTCCGGGGTCCGGTGCCGGACGCCTCACTTTCGAACAGCTCGCCCGCAAACTCGGCGGCGTGGCTATCCCTACCGTGCAGGAAGATGATAGTGTGCGTATGTCTCGTCGGTTGGATGTAATGCAATTCCCGGTCCACGTCCTCTAACATCCCCAGAGGATCTGAGGTCGTAGTTTCCAGCATGATGGATTGGGTCATCAGGTGAATCCAACAGGTATTGATTACTTGTGGTTGGGCGTGTGATGGCCGTAGGAGGTGTCGAATTATGTAGAGATGCAGTGACGAAGATCCATCGATTAAATACGTGACTCACCCGACGCCACGGATGTAGTGCCCTCAAGCCCCCCACTCCCTCATTCATCAGCATCCATTTTCATCGATCTGCGCGGGGTTGCTATGCAACCTCCGTCCCACTCTTGAATATCGTGCCCCCCTCACACTGAATAGAGTACCTCTTGACGCCTGTGCCCCAAACAGAGCACGTGCCTATTTTCCATCCAACGCCTCCCTAGTCATTCAGTTCCATCACACCACAAGTGTTGACAGCCAAGCGCGGGTGTCCCTGGGCTCTAACCCCCGCCTGTCCCCACAAAAGACTCGCACACCATTTGCGACTCGCCGGCCCCTCCCGCCGGGGGTTTCCCCGGGTCAAACGGGGGAGACGGGGACGCGTCACGACCCGGGCGCCGGCGTGGTAGCCGCGGCGGCGGAGGTTGGCCTTCGAGCGGCGGACGTAGGCGATCCAGGCGCTTATCTCGCGGTCTTTGTGCTGCCGGGCGTCCACGTGGTCGAGGATCTCGCCGTCGCGCTCGGGCGTCGGCGACCGCATGGGCTGGAAGGCAGGTGACGCGCTCGACGGGCGCCAGCAGGAGCAGCGCGAGCCGGAGCCCGCCCCGGCAGCAGGCTGAGGATCCAGGGGGCTTACTCTTGGGGCCTGTACCCGTTTGGAAGGAGCAAGTAGTGGACTGGGTGAAAAAGGATTCCATGGTGCTACACTTGCGCGGCTGTGTAAGTAAAGCATGTCTAACTTGCCAGGAGCCATTCCCTGCACACCTATTGGAGAATCTGGTCGAGTGGGAGTTTGGCCAATGGAATGTCCAAGCGCGTAGCCGGACAGCAGCGTATGGCTTCGCGTGGTCGTAATCGGTACCGAGTGTCTTTGGCTATTGCCAATGGGTGGGCAGTTGGCCGCGTTCGGCTTTACGCGAAGGATTCGGAAGGAGATCAACAGAGCACACAGTGGGGGGACATGTTTTGTTATAGAAACTTCAGAGGGGTGGAGGTCCTGAGAGGAGACGATGGGCGTTGACGGTGTTGCTGATGGTTCCAGGCGAAAGGCATATGAATAATCGGGGCAAGACCGCGGTTGGTTTTGGGATGCCTTGCCAGAGAAGGCGTGATGTGCCAGCTTTCTAGGCGCTGACGTTCTCAGCAGACGCTTCGAGGGTGCGCCGATAATGGACGTGTCTATTGCCTAGGCAGGCAGCCAGCGGTCTTTTACTTGGAGGGCGGGGGTTAACGTATTTCTCCTGCCTCGGCCGCAACGCGCGTGTTTCTGCCCATAACATGGTGTTCTTGAGACGCGTCCATTAACCACCTTCTCAAGTGATATCTCTTGCGGAGGTATGTTCGGCTCTCATTTCGCCTTCTGAAACATCCTATAAGCTGTCTCTGATCGAAGCGCCGTTGTGGTATGCCGGAATCCGTTTCAGAGAAATAGCGAAGCACAAAGAGACTCTGGGCTGCAGCTCCTGAATAATAGGTGGTTTAGTTTCCAATTTCTTTCTCTTACAATGACATGCATCGGTGTAATTGCGGTTAATAAATGAAAAGCGCGGCCAGAATTTTGGGAATCCCACCGGAGACCTGCCCACCCTCACCAGGCCAATTTGAAGAACAGAAGGCCCCCTTAGCTTTCAACGTTAGGCGAGTTCCTAGTAACGGCTTTCCGCATTTTTTCCCGCACCTCTTGGTCTGAAAAGACGGCTATTCTTGCCTCTGTCAGCCTTGAATAAGAGCAATAAGATGATACTAGCAGCCTCCCAGATGTACCCGCCACTGACATGAATGCTAACTTTGGAAACAAAAAGTGGTTACTACCAAGTTAGGATAAGGGCAGAGACAGTGTTACTTGTACTCTATGAGGAAAAGTCTCCCGGATTGGGTCTCGACCCAGGTCGGGCTTGAGGCGGAGTTTTCGTGTGTGCACGGCAGCCAGTGCTGTGCCGTAGGTCACTCGAGTTAATATGAGGTCCTCGGTAGATTTTCTTGGTAGCCGTTAGTTTGCAAGCCTTTGTATTTGTCTTTTGGCCTCGCCTGTGTTGATTGGCTGCCCAGCTCTGGGCACATCCCTCCTTCATCCGATATCAGGTTTCAAATCGGCATTGATAGGGCGATTTCGCTAGCCACTTTGCATCATATATAGTGATCCATGTCTTAGAAATGCGACTTTCCCACCGTTGGGGGCTCGCTCGGATAGAGTTGAGCAGTCGACATCAACTATGGATGTCAAACCCCGACACATGCTGCACGGGGCATTGACGACCAGGTGGCTATCCCCGAAACCGCCCAAGGTCCTAGAAGGCCCCGTGTGGTTACATGCATATTCCCGGTTACTGGTTTATGAGGTGGGCGGACAACGAAAGCTACCAGAGCCGGGGGTTCCAGAGCCTGCTCCAGTGAAGACTTCCCTTTTGGGTATCGACTGCAGCGGTGCGGGCCGCCGTGCTCGTGGTTGAGCAGCTCAGTATTCAAATTACCTGCATGTCTTGAAGTCTCCGTCCAATGGCGGCATGCAATTGCATGGTAAGGGAGCACATGGTGGGCATCAAACCTGTTGTGGTCATTGGTTTCGTGGTAGACCCAGCGGAACGGATCGATCTAACCGTGCAGCTGGTATAAGTTCGAGGACCCCCATTCGGGCCCCCCCCACTTTCGGGCCCCCCAAAAACCAGCCAGCGAAAACCAGCCTTATCAATAGAACTTCAAATATAGCCTTAATTAATGACAACTCTAATACAAGAACCAGCCTCACTTAGGCTTTCGCTGTCGCTCTCTTCATCTAGACCACTTTCAGCTTCTCCGACCGCTAATTGAGCCCGGTGGATGTCTTCAATATTTGCGAACTTCGAATTAGGGCTTAAATCCACCTTCTTCCTCTTCTTTGGTTCGATAGTGTCAATTCTAGCTTCGAAAGCCTGAATTTGCCTTTAAGCGATAACGTAGATGACAAGCGAGTGGCGCAGACAAGCGAGTGGCGCACCTTTCGGCATCTCCACGAGAAATCAATTAATTATGCAACCACAACAGTAAATCAATTCAAACTAATCGGAATATGACTCTCGGAGGTTTCTACATCTATTTCACAAATACGTGCATTATGACCGGTGTTTCGCAGATCCACAACGCTGTTCGCGCGGTTGCGCCTCCTTACGCGATACTACTCGCGCGTGTTGCCTCCTTAACTGCGCATCCACGTCCTTTTGATCTAAAGATCTAATCCTCGCTAATCTCGAGTGTTCCTCCTTGCCGTAGACGTGTTTTCTTTGCTCTCCGACGTTTTGCGAGGCTAGAATTCGCCTCTCGAAGTGTCTTAACCTCCGCCCGTAAAAGGGCGTTCTCGTGCATTATCGCTATCGCACCCTTCGCAAACTGGTCGACTGCCGATAAAATCGGTGTCGGAGAGCTTCACTGGTGACGGCGGATTCGGCTTTAAATAAAATCGGTTTGCGAAGTTGCCTTGGTCGGGTTGTGCGGCGTTTGGGAGGCCAAGGGATAGTCGCAGCCGGAGGCTTCAGTCGGCGAAGGCGTTAATAACTTCACGTCGAGCTTGAGATGACCTTGTCCGGGTTAAGAGGGACTAAACCAGCCCCGCGAATCCGGATTTGACGTTTTCGGGTGTAAAAATCTTAACAAACGCGGCGTGGAAGGCGATGAGGAACTCGGCCTTCGTAATATAGTTCACGTGTGCCTTTATAAACCCTTCGATTTCGCGACCGTACGCCCGCTTCAATAGTCCAAAACATCCAACGTCAAGAGGCTGGAGTAGATGTGACAAATGAGGAGGCATTGAGACCGTGATAATACTCTTCTCTTTATAGAAAGCCTGGAAATCGGCCGAAACGTGGCTCGCGTGCCCGTCGATAATCAACATTCGATGTGTGCCCTTTATACGCGCGGCAGTATATTTATCGAAATGCTGAATCCAGTCTAGCCCTGTCTCATTGTCGGTCTATCCATTGGAGGTTAGTTTAATCACCTAGTCGCGTGGTAGGGTGCTGTCGGCGTACCAGTTCGCGAGATGGTTCTTGCCCTTCACTGCTACGAATAGCGGGACACACCAGCCGTCTGCACACACGCCCTGGATCGCGGTAGCCCATTCTCGATTGCCAGGCTGGACTTTCTTTCGTTTGCCGCTGCGGTCGGCGCCTGTAACAACCATAGAGGACGTGATCTGGCCCATCATAAAGCCAGTCTCGTCGAAATTGTACAGATCCTCGTTAAGGATACCGTACGTCGCCCTCATGTTGCGGAAAAGCTCGAACTAAGCCGCGATCTTTTTAGGGTCCTCGTAGAGGCCTCTCTGGTAATCGTATGCACGAGAAAGACGCGTCTTAAGTTGGGGTTGTCGCTTCACGAAGTTCGAGGCCCAGTGTATCCCGACGCGTGACACGTCGCGCTCCGCGAGAATAACATTGGCCATCTCTTCCATATCAGGTATCCAGGGTGCGAATCCCTGCGAATCCAGGTCTATTATATATGTAACAATCACATTCTCTTCTAGCTCCGTTAATCGAGTGCTATTAGGGCGCGTGTCTTCTTGGGCACGTGTTCAGTTTATTCTTCGACGTAGTGAGGTTTCGGAGACGTTATATGTCTGCAGCCGCGGCTCTACGGGTAAGATTGGGGTCGTTTTGGAGAGATTGGATAGCAAGAACCATCTAGCTTTCTTTCGACGCGGTCTCCATGTTTATTTGTGGTTATATAGTGTCTTAAAGTTGAATTGGCGCCATTTGGCAGTAAGTGCGCCACTCATTTGTCTGCGCACTCGCTTGTCATCTACGTTAGCTAATTGGACGTTCTTCTCATCAAAAGCTTTTTGGATCTTCCGGAAGAGTAGTCGTTGTATAGTTGAGTGTTTTGCTAGCTGGTTCAAAAGCTGTACTTAGTCCTTAAAGTCCGACGTCTTCTTTAAAGTCGACTAAACCACTATAGAAGTATGGGATTGTGAGAGGCTAAGCCTTGAAGCACTATCGAAGGGGCCAAATGCTGTTTATTTTCTAGATGGGAAAGAGAGAAGAGAACCGTCTTGAGGAGGCGGGCGCGGCGTCTCGTTAAATCTTGCGAGACTGGACCGGAACGTTCGGATTGGAACGTTCGGATCGCTTGCTCAGCTCCTCCCCTCCTAGGTCTTGACCACTAGCCTGGCGTTCGAATGGAGAGACCTACTCGGAGCCACATGTGAGGGGTTCGTGAGACGCTCAGGCCAGATGCGCCTGAGCCTATCTCCCAAGTCCCAACCTGTAACAGGGATCTCTTTAAAGATGTTAAGAAGACTCTATTTAAGTAAGATTGCTTCGATTTTGTTATATCGGGTGTTATTTAATATACATTTTAGATTCAATTCTGGCTTAATGTCACGGGATGACATCAGCACGCTAACCACTGAGCCAAAAGACTAGGTAGACTGGATCGAAGATCCAGTCTATTAGCGTGACTTATGTACTGGGAGAGGTTCCCAGCTAACCTCTCACATACCTTCCTCTCGCGCGCCGCTCGCCTTCCTCGTAAGACCCGTACGAGTGCGTTGCGTACGCCTTACCGGTAGAGCGACCAAGGCAGAGCAGAACATAAGGGCCTGGCCCCGAGGTGCGCGCGCGCCCTTCCACGCCGGCGCACCTCTGAGCCCTGGATGGACCCAGGACCCTTGAGCCTTGAGGGGAATTGAACCCAGACCTCTTTGGCTCCCTGCGGCGCGCCCGGGCGCACTGCCAATCAGGGCGCGTGAGGGGCGCAGGTGTGATCCAGTCTACATGTCACGGGATGACATCCGGTGGAATCGATTGGCCCGACGCTGTTAAGAGGACGTTCCTCGAGGGAGGCCTAAACGAACAGCTTAAGAGGATTCTAATACCCGTCTCACTGCCGGAAGGATACACAGACATGGTGAACCAGCTCATGCTAACAGCCTCGAGGCTGGAAACCACCTACTCCCTTACTTATGGGAAGCCTACGCCAGCGCCTACAGGACGCATAAGCGCGCGCAGAGCTCGCACACGAAAGACGCCTCCGGAGACACGGTCATAACTGGGATGAACCCCTTCGATAAGAAGAAGCCAGCAGGGACAAGGCCAGAGCAGGTCGTCTCACACGAAGGCCGCGTGGGCCTCAGAAGAGATGCAAAAGCGAAGAGACGACGGCTCATGCTTAAGATACGGGAAGCGAGGCGTAGAATAATGACGTGCTGGCTAAGGCCTGCGAAACGCCTGCTAACACACAAGTGCACAGCATGAAGGCCGAGCAAGACGCTAACGAGAGCAGCGGAGTCGAGACATCGGATTTGGAAAAGAGTAGCCTCAGGGAAGTCGTCCTCAGAGGTCAACAGCAGCCACCCTGTCGCTACCGAAGATAGAGAAGCTTATGAATGGTTCGGCACTCACTATTAAAGGCCTCGTGAACAATAAAAAGATTATTCCTATCTTAGCCGACACCAGATGCGACTACTACGCAGCGATCAGCGAAAAACTAGCTCGACAGCTAGACCTACCAAGGATCCCAACACGACCTCGAGTATTACGCGAAGCTACCTCTACGAAAAGCTCGCAGAAATAAGGCACTCGTATCTCGGAGATCGCTTACTTAGAGATCGACCTCGAAGGGTTCTCTCGGAGAATCATAGATACGTGGTACAGAGGCTTAAACCATTCCCTTATACTTGAGGGAGCGCAGTTCGAGAAACATCGGGTAGTGTACGACGCTGCAACGCGCGAACTCCTTATAAGGTCTCGAGGAGAGTTTCGCATACGAGATATAGAAGCTGCAAAGAGCTCTTCTATCGAGCCGCCTAAAGAGATAAGAGCAGCCTCTATCGGAACGCTTATAAGACGAGCAAGACGCTGCAAGGCCCACACGAGATACGGGTGTTCGCAGCCTTATTAGCGGATATTAAAAAGGCCTCGGACTTAAGGATAAACAAGTGCCGTCTGAGAAACTCCCGAAGGAGTTACGGAAGTAGAAGGACACTATTCGACCCAAAGAGCCGACAACTGCTTACCACCATACCGGCTAGGGTAGACCACACGATCCCTTAACGAAGGGAGCCGATGGCGAGCAGGAACCAGTGGTGCGCTTGGGGCCCTCTTATATAGGATGTCGCGCGAAGAGCTCTTAGTGCTACAGAAGACCTTAACGGACCTACTAGATAAGAACTATATCCGAGCGAGCAGCTCGCTTGAGAGCTCTATGCTGTTCGTGAAAAAGCGGGAGGTGGACTACGCTTTTATTGCGATTTCGAGCGCTCAACGCGATTACAAAGAAAGACAGATACCCTCTGCCGCTGATCCGAGAGACACTCACGACGCTCTTAGGAGTGCGCTGGCTTCTGAAGCTCGATATCCGAGCGGCGTTTTACAAGATCCGAATTGCTGCGGGCGAGAATGGAAGACAGCCTTGGACCAGGTTCGGCCTATACAAGTGGCTCGTGACGCCATTCGGATTAGCTAGAGCACCAGCTACGTTCCAACAGTATATTAACTACACCTTAAGGGACTTACTAGACCATTCCTATTCAGCTTATATAGACGACATCCTTATTTACTCTTGAGGAGTAGGGAGGACCATATGAAAGAAGTCGAAGGTCCCAAGTCGCTTACAAGACGCATTGGCACAGGTCTCGGCCTAAGCAAATGCGGAGTTCGCGGTGAAGGAAACCAAATACACAGGGTTCATTATCGAAGCGAGCGAGGAGTACAAATGGACCTCGAGAAGGTACTCGCGATCCAAGTGGGAAGCTCCAAGACGCTTAAAGAGTACGCGAGCTTCCAGGATTCGCAAACTTTTACCAAACGTTCATACCCGAGTATTCAGCGATCGCACGGCCGCTAACCGCCCTAACTAAGAAAGGAACCCGTTCCAATGGAACGAGAGCACACGGGCGCTTTCGAGCACCTTAAGAGACGTTTTATCGAAGCTCCAGTCCTAGCCCAGTGGAACGCAGACCGATAAACGGTAGTCGAGACGGACTGCTCGGGACACAGCCTTAGAGGCTGTTTATCACAGTACAGCGAAGACGGTCTGCTACACCTAATAGTATACCACTCCCTAAGCTCTCCCAGAGAGTTCAACTACGAGATCTATAATAAAGAACTCACAGTGGTGATAGACTGCTGCCAGCGCGTGGGACGGGATGCTTAGGAGCGTACGAGCCCTTCGAGATCCTAACGGACCACAAGAACCTCGAATACTTCCGAAAGGCAAAACAGCATTTTGGCGCTTCGATAGTGCTTCGAGGCTCAGCCTCTCACATATTTTCTAGATCACTTTTCTTTTCTTTTCTATACCTTCCAGACGCGTGCGGACGTCTCAAAAGGCTATTTCAATGGAATCTCAAACCGACGAAACGATGGCCGGCTAAGCGCAAGACTCACAATCCTCAGAAGAATAGGCCGCTCTTGTCTTCCGAGATGCAGCAAGACATTATAAACCTTCAGCACGACCGACAGGCGTCTCAGCAGACTATCGCGAGCCTCCAACAACAGATTACCGAAAGCGAAGGCACGACACAAGAGACGACTGGCCCTACAATAGCGCCCGCTTCGGGCAGCTCGATCCAGACCGAGAACACCCCAAGTAGCGGGCCCTCGATCGTAGTCGCTCGCGAGCCCGACATAAGGCCTAAACGAAAACAGCATTTGGCCCCTTCGATAGTGCTTCAAGGCTCAGCCTCTCACACTTAAAAGCGGTTTAGCTATACTTACTAGCTAGATGTTACGACCCAGACGAGCCAACAAACCACAGGAACGGATAAGCGCCATGCAGCCAAGGGCCACTGGACAAACAAACAAATCAATGCAGCAAACAAACAAGACACCAGCCACAAGCAGCCACGCGAGCCACGCCAAGACCAGGGGTCACGTGACGCAATATGAGCGATATGTGGTCAGCAAACATATTTCACATATCGACCCCTGTCGCTTACCCATCCGATATGTTAAGATATGTGGAATCACAACATATCCAACATATCCAAGTGAGGGAATGACTTGGTATATAAGTCAGAAGGATTTCCTAGTTAAACAGTCATTACCTTAGTGATCAATCTAAGCATCTATCTCACCCATAGATGGGAGTAATTGTAAAGGGGCCGGGCGGGCGGATCGGCGGTGCGTCGGCGCGCCGGCGGGAAGCAAGCGCCAGGGCGGTCGCCGAAACGGCGGAGCGGCGCCACGTTAATCCGGGGCGCCCTTATGCAGAATCTGGCCGCGCCCGCAAACGGAGGGACGGCCAGATTGAAGTCAATACAGCCAGCCAGTCATTGGAATTGCGTGCACATAGTCACCTCGTTCGATTCGTATCATTCCGTTACAATTCTTCAATCTCTACACCACGAGAACGAGCCGGCTATGGCACCCGCTACCCGATCGCGCCCCGACAGCTCGACGCCCGGTCAAGCAAGCTCTCACCCCAACTTAGGGTTAGGAGCCAACGAGCCAGCCGCGCCGAGCAACGCGGCGATCCCCGGCGCCCTGACTACCGGAGCGGGCACGGTGGAGGGGCGCCCGTTCCCAATGGACGAAGGGCCCACGGGCGCGGACGAACCGCGACCATCCGGCGAAACGGATCCAAGCCCAACGCCGGGACCCGACATGTCAACCCCCTCGGAGTCCGATCTGTTCCGGGTCGCCACGCGGGAGAACGACCTTCTCCGCGCGCTGCTGAAGACACAGCAGAAGATGATCGAGATGATGACGGCGGACCGAGCCGACCGCCAACGGGGTCAAGGACTAACGCCGCCCAGTCGGAGCACGAGCGGAGAACCGCGCACGTACGAGAAGCCACCGACTTACGCATGCAAGAAGCTAGAGGAGGCCTCGACCCACGTGGAGATCCGAAGCTGGATCGTGGCGGTGGAACAACAAAACGAGAGCCGACCCGACCAGACGGATGCTCGCTATATCGAATGGGCCCTCACCAACGTGGACTACGCCTTGCAAAGCGAGTGGCGCACCCACGCCGAAGATCTATACCCGCAAGGGAAATACAGCGAGCAGGCCAAGTGGGCAGACTTCTTAAAGTTCATTCGACGGGAACACATCGACCCGGCTCAGAATATGCAGAGGTCAATGGCGGCGCTACAACGGATCCGGCAAACGGCCGACCAATCGCCGACACAGTTCTATAACGAGTGGTCCGCGTGGCAGCGACGGGTTCGAGAGAGCATCGCAGGCCAGCCCCTCATCGCACACGAGTTCCTACTCAAGCTGCGACCGTGGCTACGGATGGACATCATTCGGGATAACGTTGCTATCACCGACGCCCAAGCGGTCGCCCACGAGGCGGAGCGTCGATGGCAGATCCTCTCCCCTTATCAGCGAAGGGATCGCGAAGGGACACGCGACGGGACTCCGGGAGGAAGGAAGCGACCCCGGGCCGAGCACGAGTTTAGCGGGACCCGACAGGGTATGTGAACCAGGCGGTGGTGCAACCAGCGTCGAAGGTTCGTCGAGGGGGTTCGGCCCAGGCGCCACCGAGAGGAGACCCCGCCCGAAGTACGTCCGTTGCTATAAATGCGGCGAGGGGGCCATATCCAGCGGGATTGTACGGCCAAGCCGCCGGGCAGGCAATCCCCGGCGGCGCACACCGGCGCTACACGAGCGGCCGGCGCGCGGATCCAGGCGGCAGAGGTGAAGCAAGAGACGCCCCAGTACCGATCCGACTCCGACTGGAGCGCGAGCGAGGCGGGAAATGTGTAGCTGAGCCGGACGGAGCGCAAGACGACTCAGCGGACACACACCGCGCGACAGGGGTGCTAGGCGCGGCCATGCGCACCACGGGCCAGTTATGCGACGAACTCGGCCGAGCGAAGAAGCCGATTCGGATCGACCTGGATTCGGGGGCCGAGGTCAACGTGATCGCAAAGCGGACGGCGGATCGAGCCGTCACGAGGGGTTGGGTTACGAAAGTCCCCATAACTCTGCCGCGACTTTTAGGGGTCGACGGGCAGCCGCTACGGTGCTATGGCGCCGTGGAAGCGGCGATAGAGATGCAAGACGTGCAAGGGCAGGTACGGAGGTTCACGCAGGTGTTCTTCGTCGTGCGCCGAGATAAGCACGCGGCCCAGGTGCTACTGTCCCGCCCGGGCATGGGGCGGGAGGGAATTACCTTAGACACACGAAAGCCAGACACGTTCACGTTTAGAGTGATGCAGTTCGTGGGGCCAGAGGAGTTCGCCCGCGAAGCGACCGAAGGCGAACCGGTGCTAATCGCCCAGCTAGCGAGGCTAGAGTTAGGTGACGCGTCGGCGATACCGGGGCTTGACGACGAACCGCCCATAGGGACCGTCGCGCTACCAGCCTGTTTAAAGGAGTACGAGGTCGTGTTTAGTGAGTCCGCAGCCGCGGAGCCGCCTATTTTAGGAGAGACACCGCACACGATCGACCTCATCCCCGGCGCACAGCCTCCACACGGACCTATCTATCCCCTCTCAGAACCGCAACGAAAGGAGCTCGAGGAGTACCTCGCGAAGGCGTTGGAAACCGGTCGCATTAGGCACTCCACGAGCCCGGCGGGGGCACCCGTGCTATTCGTGCCAAAAAGGACGGCAGTCTACGACTATGCGTCGATTACCGGGGCCTAAATAAGGTCACGGTAAAGAACCGATATCCGCTTCCGCTAATTAGCGAGCTGATGGATCAGCTGGGGTCGGCGAAGGTGTTCTCGAAGATGGATTTACGAGACGCCTATTTTCGCCTCGCAATCGCAGAGGGCGACCGCTGGAAGACCGCGTTCCGAACGAAGTACGGCCACTTCGAGTATAACGTGATGGCCATGGGGCTCACGAACGCGCCCGCCACGTTTCAGGCCTATATGCAGAAGGCATTAGCAGGGCTCATTGACACCATTTGCGTGGTTTACCTCGACGACATCGTCATCTACTCGCAGGACGCGAAGGAACACGCGACGCATCTCCGAATGGTGTGCGAACGGCTGAAGGAGCACGAGCTATTTGCGAAGATCTCGAAGTGCGAATTCTTTAAAGAGGAAATCGAGTTCCTAGGATTCGTGGTCGGCCGAGTAGGCTTAAAGATGGACCCGAAACGAGTGATAGCCGTGCAGGAATGGCAGCCTCCTGAGTCGTACCGGGACATCCAAGTGTTCCTAGGGTTCACCAACTTCTATAGGAAGTTCATTGCGAAGTACTCGCATATCACGGCACCGATTACGGCGCTACTGAAAGGCATGGAGGCCGGCCGGAAGAAGGGCCCGTTCCAGTGGCCCCTGGACGCACAGAAGGCGTTCGAAGAGCTAAAGCACGCGTTCACTTCGGCGACGGTGCTCCGACACTGGGACCCGGAGAAAACTAGCAGGGTCGAGACAGACGCGAGTGATAGGGCAGTCTCAGGCATCCTATCACAGAAACAAGGAGGTGGCGAGTGGAGGCCAGTCGCCTACTGGTCGCGGAAACTCACGGCGCCCGAGCTGAACTGGGCCACGGGCCAAAAGGAACTGCTAGCGATTGTCGAATCACTCGAGCATTGGAGACACTACCTTGAGGGGCTGAGCGCCAAGTTCACGGTCTGGACCGACCACCAGGCACTGAAAGGGGTCGTGGAAGCACCGGCGAGAGACTTACGAGGCCGCCTCGCAAGATGGGTGTACAGGCTCTCGCATTTTGACTTCGATATGGAATATCGGAAGGGGGCCACGAACCCGGCGGATCCGCTATCGCGGCGACCAGACTACATGGCTGGGGAGATCAGCTACCACGACGTGATTCCGTCACTAGCAATGAAACTGGCACTCGTCGACCAGCTGCCGGCCGAGGTCCGACACCAGGTGGCAAGGATCAGCACCACGAGAAACGTCGGGACCGCGACGTACGTGGGGGCGGTGCGGGCGATGGTGACGCACACAGACAAAAGGTCGGCGGGTGGCCAGGGGGGACGCGGTCCTTGCCCCGGTAACCCGGGCACAAGGCCAGGAGGGCCACCCACGACGAGGCGCCGAGCAGTGATCGACGAGGCCGGTGGGGGGACAGGTGCTCCCGAGAGCAGTGGCTCGAAGCGTGGCAAGAAACGAGACCACTTGGGCGGATAAGCCCACTGAGGCGTTCTACCAGCTCATTCGGGGGCTACAACCCCAGGACCGGGACATCGCGGAACGAATGGAGAAGGCGCGGCAAGGCCAAGCTGCGGGGTACCACCTAGACGAGGAAGGAGCCCTCCGATTTAAAGGAAGGCTAGTCATCCCTAATGAGGGAGCGTTAAGGGCCCAACTACTCCACCAACACCACGATGACCCCAGGGCGGGACACCTAGGCGCGAATAAGACCTTAGAGCTGCTCACGAGGAAGTTCCACTGGCCCGCGATCGCCGAGGAGGTGCGACAGTACGCAGAGTCATGCCAGGAGTGCCAGGGAGCAAGGAGACCAAGGCACAAACCGTACGGCCTACTCCAATCCCTACCGCTACCCGAGGGACCCTGGCAAGAGATTAGCATGGACTTCATCACTGGGCTGCCGATCAGCTGCCGACCCGAGGGCGACGCCTGCGACGCCGTGTTAGTCATCGTGGACCGATTCACGAAGATGGCACTGTTCCTACCCACGAGGAAAACCTAACTGCGGCAGAGTTAGCCCATATCCTGTATAAGGAAGTGGAATGCCGGTACGGGACGCCCCTCGGGATTGTGAGCGATAGGGACTCCCTACTCACGAGCCGGTTCTGGCAAGAGTGGTGCGAGGCAAGGGCAACGAAACGCCGGCTGAGCACGGCGTACCATCCCCAAACGGACGGGCAGACAGAGAGAACGCACCAAACACTAGAGAAGTGGTTACGCACGTGTTGCGACGAGGCGACATGGGCATCCGGGCTACACGAAGCCGAGTTCGCCTATAATAACCGCCGCCACGACTCCATCGGGGTGTCACCGTTTGAGGCGCTGTATGGATTTCACCCGAGGATGACGGAGTTCGCCCCCAAGCAGAACGCTTTCGGAGCGCGGGCGTGTTAGAACGGCTACAGAAGAGCCGAGAGGTCCGCGCGCGTATGAGAGAACACTGGGACGTCGCAGTGAAAGCCCAACAAAAGGGCTACGACCGAAGGCACCAGGACCAAGAGTTCCAACCAGGTCAGTGGGTAGGCCTCTCGACGAAGCGGTTCCGATTTAAGTGCGGTGCGAAGCTCGCCCCGACGTACATTCGGGTAAAGGTCACGGAGAGGATTGGTAAGGTGGCCTACAGGGTCGCCCTGCCCTCGCAGTACGAACGGATACACGACGTGTTCCCAGTGTCATCGTTGGAGCCATGGACTGGCAAGGCCTCCGGGGACCATGAGGCACTCCCAGGACTGGTGGAGGACCAAGAGGAGTGGGAGGTCGAGGATATCCTCCGACACAGGACGACCGCCCGAGGGGCGGAGTACCTCGTGAAATGGATGGGCTGGCCGGTGGAATATAACACCTGGGAGCCAGAGGCGAACCTGGAGAACGCGCCGAAGATCGTGGCACGCTATCGTAAGCGGCGGTCCCACCGTAAATGGGACGACGATCGCCCTCCGAGCACAGGAAATCACGGAGTGGCGGGGCGCGAAGCGCAGCAGATCAATTAACGAGGCCAGGGCCTAGAAGTACACGGAGCTAAGCCATGCAATTGCTGTGGAAGGTCGCACGCGGCATGCAGAGTAGGACGCAGGAGGTCCGCTAGGCGGCGTACGGGCGACGAGGATCCGCCAAAGCGCAGGACGCAGCGGATGAGGGGACGGCAAACTAGGTGACGCGTCAGGGCGACCTAGCGGCGAGACGGGCGAAGGCGTCGCGAAGGAGGGGTCCAGCCGAGGGACCGTGAGCCGCGTCGTCGGCGGCAGAGCGGCGACGTTTGGCACCTCGGGTCGACGAGGACGGCGAGACGGCGGGCGGAGCGATGCCACCGAGGACGTTGATCCGTCGCAAGCCGAGTGACGAGAAGGCGCTGTTGTAGTACTCCTCCATTGCGGCCGGGGACCAGTCCTTAAACGGCAGGGGGAGGAGCCGCCGCCGGAAGGCTAGTCACGATCTCGGAGACGTACCGGGGTGTGTACCCAGCTCCAATGGGATCGGGGCGGGTAGCGTCGATCGGGAAGCGGCGCAGGACATGCGATCGTCCGCCGGCCTGGGCAAGCCGAGCCAGAGAGAGATGGCCAGCTCGGGGAGCACAACCAAGGACGTCAGCCGTCGCCGAGAGCGTGATGGTGGCCACGTCGAGGTTCTCAGTGTCTCGCGTGTGCTGAACACTAGGCGGCGCGGGATGGGAATCCCAGCGCATAGCCGTGTCTATCTCGCGGTTCGCCGAGTGGAGACTGAAGTGCCGGGCCCAAAGGACGTCCCGGAAGGCGGTAACGCTGACAGGGGAGCGGGGTCAGGATACAGCTCGAGGATGCGGTTCATGGCCCGTCGGCGGGCGAGCGCCCATTGCTCGGCAGTCCAGTGTGGGTCCACGGACGGGCCGGTCGGGGCAAGAGCTTGCGCGGGTGGCGGCATTTGCGCCGACGCGTCAGTGCCCCCGAGACCATGTCAACATCGCCATCAGGGCTAGGGGAGCGGTCACCGCCGGTGTCGGAGCCAACGGACAGGGCGTTGCCGCCGTCGGACGCATCTGGGTCGGCGACCGCGCTCAAGGGAGAGGAAGGGCCGCACGAGTCCAGACCGTCCACGACATCGGAACCAGAGCGGCTACTGTCCAGCGAGGAAACGTCGCGACCGCCGTCGCCGGGCATGCTGAAGTTTACCCGCTTAGGCGAAGCGAACGGGTCGTACTCGCCTTGCCATAGCCCGGAGAGGCGCTGTAAGTACGCTGGCCGTTCGCCGGCGACGAGAGGGACGGCAGCGAGCCGCCGGACGAAGGCAAGGGTGTAGACGTCGAAGCCAGGTCTCGAAACCGCGTCGGGCAGTATGGTAAACGTCGTACATTGCGACAGGATTATGGTGGCCTCCAACCTCGGAAGGGCGGGGAACCAAATCGCGAAACTCAATGAGTTTCTGGTCACGAGCGGACGAATGAGGTGGCTCGGCGACGGTCGTGGGGACCTGGTCGAACTTATGCCACAGTTCCAAGCGCGCGGCGACGCAGTCGCGATACTCCTCCGCGGACCAAGGCTTCTCAGGCAGAGGACAGGTATTGGAGATCATCGTGAGATGGATCCGCCGCTCGGCCCGCCACTCCACCATCGAGGAGGCGCCGCTAGCGGAGGGAGCACCGCTAGCAGAGCGGACGCCGGAGGCAGGGCTGGAGGGCCAGGGTGTCGCAGCACGAGTGGAGCGCTGGACCCGAGAGGCCGGCGCAGAGGACATCGGCGCGTCCGACAGGGACGCAGCAGAGGACAGCAGGTCGCGATCCTCTAGCGCAGGCGCGCCCGAGCCACCCCGGCCGGAGGGGCCAGGACGGGCACTGGAGCCGGAAGGAGAGCTGCGACCGGACGGCGACTGGACGTACTCGCCATCGTCGTCAGTGTCCGCACCCAGGCTCGAGGCGTCGTCGTCAGAGTCCTCGTCGTCGGAAGGCGATTCATCGCCAGGCATCGCGGCGGGGACTGGCGTGAAGGGCGACGAAGGCCCGGCGGAGTCGACTCGTGCGTCGGAATGGGATCGGCGGACAGACGCCTTGCTACCCTACCGGAAGTGTTAACTAAGGACCGGTCGCGTCAAAACGAAGACGGGGAGGACTCACCGGGGTACGGCGACCAGGGGCGGCGGGACCTGCTCGAGCAACGCGGCTCTTACCATGTTTCTCCCGCCGGGCGTGGTTGACACCAAACCACGAATCAACCCTCGCAGCACCTTTTTTCTGCGATCGTTTGAACCGACGCTGCCAATCGATATCCGATGTGGCCTCGCCCGCGAGAAAATGGTATCCAGGCGCCCAGCGGTACAGCTTGTCGTCGTAGTTGTCGACGGTTAGGCGATAAAGTTCCTCGCAGTGCGCGATAAGGCGGGACAGGCTATCGGCACTGCGATCGCCGACAGGAAGGGCGAGGGTGTATCGCCGCTGGTACTCCTCAGCACTGACAGGCTCCCGTTGGCCATGGGCGCCCTACCGGAACACGATTAGAACCAGTACGCCGACGCGGCGGCGAAAGGAGGGGAAACTCACGGCGAGGATGTCCGTTTGTAATTGGACGAACCGGCGCTGGCTCTGCGCCTCAACAACGGCGAGGGAGTTGGCGGCTTCGCGCTTTTTCTGTTCCTTGCGCTCCTGGAAGACGGCAATGTCCTCCTCATTGCAGCATAGGCGGAAAGCCATCGCCGCCTCGTGGTAGACCGTCTTGAGCGACCCATAGGCTTGGACGTATCGCCAGTTCCAATTGGAACTGCCCACCTGGCCCATGTGGGTACCGCGGTATTGAAGGACGCGAAGATGGGCGATGCCAGCGGTGAGGACGCGGCCGGCACCGACCAATTCCTCGGGAATCTAAACGCGTCAGCCATCGCAACACAGTCGCGGGCAAAGGGCAACACAAACGGCGACACATTTGCGATGATCAATGGCGCAGATCCCGCACTTGCCGGCACCCTCACAGTTCAGAGAGGGATCAACAGCGCCGGTCGTGACACTGTTGCAACAAAAGGCATTGGGGCTAGAGGGGAGGGTTAGCAACGCCCGAGGCAGCCGAGCGAGGCCCGATAGAGCGCCGACCAGGATGCGGGACGCACAAGGAAACGACAAGATCGTCGTCGGCGTTCCGGGACAAAGGGCCGCCGGAGTGTCCAAAACGAAAGACAGAGTGACAGGCGGGGAGGACCTCCCACTCGCGAATGCGGTTAAGCGCGTCCTCGCGCGAGTAGATCGGGTACAGCATTGTCGGCGAACAGTCGAAGAACGAATGGATGAGGAACAGAGAGCGTCACGAAACACGAGACGTACGGGGAATGGAGAGGTCGCCTGCCACAAGGAACGGGAACAAAGGAAAGCTGCAACCAGGCGCCGACCCAGGAGTTGGTATGGAGTACGGAGCTACAAACAAAGCCGAGCCCTCGGCGCCCCAGGCAGCAACACGGGCAGCGAGGCAGCGAGGCGGCGAGGCGGCGAGGCCGCCGCGACAGAGAGCGCGACTGGAGACAAACACGCAGCGCGGGGCAGCGCCGCCCAGGCAACGACCGGCCGCCGACGGGCGGGCCAGCAGACATAACGAGCGCATAGGACAACCCCACGAAGGGCGGCGACCACAAGGTGGCGGGCCAAGGACCCACGCGGCGCGGCGCACCCGAGACCGCTCCACCGATAGGAATTCCACGGGCGCCGGAGACCGGGCCCAGGAATTGGGGGGGCATTGTAAAGGGGCCGGGCGGGCGGATCGGCGGTGCGTCGGCGCGCCGGCGGGAAGCAAGCGCCAGGGCGGTCGCCGAAACGGCGGAGCGGCGCCACGTTAATCCGGGGCGCCCTTATGCAGAATCTGGCCGCGCCCGCAAACGGAGGGACGGCCAGATTGAAGTCAATACAGCCAGCCAGTCATTGGAATTGCGTGCACATAGTCACCTCGTTCGATTCGTATCATTCCGTTACAGTAATCTCCTAACGACCTATTGTGAAGTTCAGACCAGTTACCCAGTCACGCACCCTCAGTTATCTATTACCCTACGACTAGTGTTCAAGCTAAACAAACGCTCTCTGTCCCTGATTGTACAAACCCTACGTCACGCAGTACTTAGGTATAGCGTTCGTTACACTAGAGACCGGCGGCTTTCTACTTATTCCGGATATTCTAGCTAATAAGGCTAGCTAAGTAAGCCTTTTAATAGCAGGTAAGAAAATTCCGCTTGCTAACTACTGTTAAATCTGTTAGCTAAGTTAGAAATCTAAGCTCTTTTTAATACGCCGATTTTAAAGAACTGAAAACGGCTAAATCAAGAGGTAAGAGGACGTAAGAGATATAAGGAGGTAAGAAAAGAAAATAGATCCGATCTGAAGCATTAAAATATAAAATCAGTCGTTGTATAGCTATTATAGCCGTCTATAATAAGTAGGCAGTACTTAGAAGGGTCTTTAGAGGTAGTATTTGGGACAAAGACCTTTTTGAGCTACTCGAACGCTGTTTAATCTGTAATCCATCCATTTTCGGTTGCAGTGAACTGCCAGCCTCTATATTGGCTTAAATCGAGCGGGAACTATTATTACTAAACCATCTTGCCCTTAAAAATAACTAATAGGGGCAGGACATAGCTTTAAGCGGAGATACATTTAATAAAAAACGTCTAGGTATAAGAACTAAGCTATCCTTTTCGGACTGAGCGCTTTTTTAAACCTCCAAGTATAAGACTGTTAAATCCAGTATCTTCTAAAAGCCCTATTTTATTTATATTGTAGCGGTTAGCCGACTTCACTCTCTAGATCTCCAGTAACTGTAGATACTGGAATTATAGTCGAATTACCTTAACTAAGGCGCTATTAACACGCTGTGAGTCGATAGACCAGCTCTTATGGATCTGTACAGCTGGGTTCCTGCGTAGGAAGGCCTGTAGCCACCTCTTTTCGAGTGGCTCGCTGTGTCACGGGGTGGACTGTGACAGACCGTACCGGCGCAGGGCAGCCTCTGAGACATCCTAAACTGGCTACGGATTAGTTGTCCCGTGATGGAGTTCTGTCAAGACCGCTCGGTACGGACCTCCGTTGGGGATTTAGATAAGAAGTCTGCGACCGAGAAGACTTCAGTTGTAGCTCTTTAAGCTACGTCCTGTCCACCAAGCCCGACCTGTACCGACAGAATAGGAATCTGGACCTGTAGCATAGAACCTGAATCGACTCTGTTATCCACTTGCCTGCCCGCTCCTTAACATTACGTAGCTTCCTCCTAAGCTCGACACTGCTTTCGAAATGTCGAACCGACCTACCGCACTTACCGATACCGAAGATCCCGGAGAACTGCTCGCGAGCGTCCAGGACGATGCGTCTAGATGGCTACTGTACCTACGCACGCTACACGGGTATATCTCGAACCTGGAAACCTCTTTAGCTGAAAGGGACTCGGCTCTAGCTGAAAGGGACTCTGCTTTAGCTAAAAGGGACTCTCCTCGCCTCCGTCCAAATCACCCTTGCAGAAAAAGAAGGGATAATCCGTTACTAAGAGGGCCGCTTAGATAAGGACTAAAAGATCATCGTCGACCTCCGCGTCGAGAACGAACGCCTCCTTTAAGCCGCCCTCCCTACCGTACAGACACCCCCGACCGAACCGTCACCCCGTCCCGAACCTGCCATTGAAGCGCCGGTAGATCATACTCCGCAAACGCTTATATCTACTCCTGCCTCACGTTCCGAACCCACCTCCCTTAGTGAGAAGATCCCTGACCTAAAGGAGTTTGATAGAACTCGAAGCGACCTTCAAAGGTTCGTCTAACAAGTCCATTCGAAGATGGTCTCCAACGCCGACCGGTTTCCGTCTACTATTTCCCGCCTAAATTACATCGCTAGCTGTTTATTTAGAAAAGCTTACAACCTAATCCTGCCCCGCATCCAGTATAGAATTCCGTAGTTTATAGACTATACTAATATGCTGTTATACTTAAAAGAAGCCTTTAGAGACCCGGACTAGAAGTAGAACGCTAAGAATAAACTATATAATTTAAAACAACGGAACCTCGACTTCAGCGTCTTCTTCGTAGAGTTTAAGAGACTCGCGTTAAAAAGCGAAGTCCCTAAAGCTGCCCTGCCTTCTCTGCTGTCTTAAGGCATGTCCCGAGAGATCCAGGATATGCTGCTATATAACCCTACCCCCACAAGAGAGTATCGCACGTTTTGCTGTTATTTTCAGACTCTCGATAACCGATTTCGCCAGCACCAGCGTTAAGTTAACAGTTATAAAAGAACGATTAAGGCTAACAGTACCACTATCCCCGCCAGTCCTAATATACCTCCTAGGAACGAACCCCGCCTGCCTGCTGCTAAAACCAACGCTGGTGATCCTATAGACTTAAGTCATTAGCGTAGCCGCCCCCGCTCTCTATCTAGCCGAAGAGAGAGAGGAGAATGTTTTCGGTGCGGCTATAAAGGCTATATAGTCGCCTAATACCCCGAACTTAACCGCCGACCTGTCTAGTTCCGCTAAGCCCGTACTCCGAGCCCCTAAGAAAGCCCGCCCCTTATAATGTCCACGAACTTACCCACTTGGCAACTACCCCCGCTTATTCAGTCTCCCCAGCTTATCTCCGCTATAGTCGCGTCTGCTAACCGGTTTTAGGAGCTACGTCTTGAGAGTCCCTAGTTGTTAAATAGCGTGAGCCTGTATTAAGTCGCTTATAGGCTCCTAAGCCCGGCGCCCTAACTCTGTTGCCCTTATTAATATCTGCTTATTCCGTCTATAGCCTATCTATCCATGAAGAGGAAGATATACATAGAAAGCTTATAGTTTTACCTGCCACCTTGATTTCCGATAACTACACCCTACCGACTTACGCTTTAACCGACTCCGGGGCCGCCACTAAGGCATTCATTGACCGCAGCTAGGCTGAAGCCCATAAGCTGCCAATACGGCCCTTACGAAGACCGTTCGAGATCGAGGTGATCGACGGTCGCCCGAGCGAGAGTGGGAAGGTTACCCACTTTGTCGAATGTTCGATGCGGATAAACGATCATCACGAGAAACGACTACGTTTCTTCGTAACCCAGCTAGCTTACTTAAGTTGTCCTTAGAATCCCGTAGCTTAAGATGCACAACCCACGTGTGGGTTTCGCGAGTCACATGTTCATATTCGACAGCGAATTCTATCGCTAGAACTGCAATATACTAGAGAGACCTATAAAAGTCGTCGCCATATATAACGTCCCTACACAAGCCCGCCTAGAGAACTTACCGAACCGTCCGGAGGCCTTATCACGATGGGACGTTACCCTGATCACTGCTTGCGCCTGCTTAACGTACCTAAGGAAAGGATACGCCGCGTTTCCCGTTACTGTCGAAGAGATCGACGAGCACTTATCTTAAAAGGCTAATCCGCCCCTATCTGAGCAACTCCCACTAGAACTGCGAGAATTCGAAGATATGTTCTCGCCGAAAGAGGCAGAGAAACTACCACCGCACCGAGATCACGATCACGAGATCAGACTGATGGAAGGGAAAATGCCTCCCTTCGGACCCCTATACGCTATATCCCGCGAAGAACTGGCCGTATTAAAAGAGTGGCTACAAGAGAATCTCCGGAAAGGGTTTATCCGACCTAGCTCGTCCCGCCGCGCCCCGTCCTGTTTGTTAAGAAGCTTAAAGGAGGGCTCCGTTTCTATATCGACTACCGCGCCCTAAACAACATCACTATTAAGGACCGTTACCTGCTGCCCCTAGTTAAGGAGACCCTAAATAACCTAAAGGGAATGAAGTATTTCTTTAAGGTCGACATCATTACGGCATTCAACGAGATCAGAGTTAAAAAGGGATAAGAATACCTAACTGTATTCTGCACCTGTTTTAGCTTATTCGAGTCGTTAGTTATGCCTTTCGGACTAACTAGAGCCCCCGCTATATTCCAGAGGTTTATTAACGATACCTTACGACACCACCTAGATATCTGCTATACTGCGTACCTGGACGACATCCTAATTTATAGCCGGACCCGCGAGGAATATGTCGAACACTTACGAAGGGTGCTTCAAGTATTAAGAGAAGCCAGCCTGTTTGCGAAAATATCAAAGTGCGAATTCTTTAAAACTGAGACCACGTTCTTAGGGATAATTATAAGCTGCGATAGCCTACGTATAGACCCCGCTAAGATTAAAACAGTTAAGAACTAGGCTACCCTGTCCTACTTAACTAACATACAAGCGTTTATCGGCTTTAGGAACTTCTACCGCCGGTTTATCCGGGACTTTTCGAAGATTGTTGCCCTGCTAGTCAACCTTATAAGGAAAGGGGTTGAATTCGCTTAGACGGAAGAATATAAGAATACATTCGTTACGTTAAAGAACACGTTTATATCGGCCCCGATCTTAGCTCCCTTCGATTAAGAGAAAGAAGTGATTTTAAAGACCAATGCCTTTGACTACGTCTCTACTAGTGTGCTGTCACAGTACAGAGACGACGGAATTTTACACCCGGTTGCCTTCTTCTTAAAAAAGCACTCTTCGATAGAGTGTAACTACGAGATCTATAATAAAGAACTTCTAGCCATCATTCGTTGCTTCAAAGAATGGCGCCCTAAACTAGAAGGCACGCTGTCGCCGATTAGGGTTATCACCGACTACTGGAACCTGGAATACTTCACAATAATAAAGTTCTTAAACCGCCGATAAGTAAGATAGTCTGAATTCTTATCTCAATTTAACTTTAAGATCATGTACCGACCTAGGAAGCAAGGAATAAAACCCAACGCACTAACTAGGAGGTCAGAGGACCTACTTAAAGAGGGGGATAAACAACTATTACACTAAAGTAGAGTCGTCTTAAAGAAAGAGAACTTCGAACTGTAAAGGAAATTAATCCGCTTCGAGGAAAGCCCGACTTAAGCTAACGCCGTAATTAAATTGCAATCCGCCCCTGGCCGTCCCCTAGAACTAAGCGCTGTCGACTTAGACCCCCAGCCTGCTATTACACTATCTCTATAATAAGAACGCCACGCCCTATTACTACCGCTAACTATTCAGAACCTCATAGCCCGAGGATACGAGTCGGACAAGACTGTTCACTCTATCTTAAAGGCACTGCGTACTGGAAAACCCCGCCACCCCTTAATCTCCCTTACCGAGTGTAAGGAACGAGCTAGTATACTGTACTACCGCGACTGCCTTTATATCCCTGACCTACTCGAACTCCGCGCTAAACTAACTCGTTTATACCATAACACTGCCGTAGCTGGACACCTAAAAAGAGCGCGCATATATAAGACCTTGTCTTAAGACTACTACTGGCCGCGGATATACACCTTCGTGGAGTAATAGACTAATAACTGTCACACCTACCGCCGGACCACTTCTTCCTGCGAAGCTAAGCAAGGGGTGCTCCGCCTGCTGCCCGTACCCGAACGAGCGTGGTAAGACATTTCGATAGACTTCGTTGTACACTTACCGAAGAGTGATAGCTACGACGTTATCTTAATCGTGGTCTGCCGCTTAACGAAGATAAAACACTTCATCGCCTGTAGAGACAACGTGGCGCCGACAAGGTCGCGCGCCTATACCTAAATAACGTCTAGAAACTGCACGGTCTACTAAGAACCGTAATCTCTAACCGAGGTCCCCAATTTATAGGACGCTTCTAAGAACACCTAACCTACCGACTAGGTATTTAGAGCCTGCTATCGACTACCTTCCACCCCAAAACTGATAGCTAGATTAAATAAGCAAACTCGTTCTTAAAACAGTACCTCCGCGCCTAAGTGTTGTACTTACAAGACGATTGGAGCCGCTGGCTCCCTTTAACTAAATTCGCGTTAAATAATGCCCTAAATGAGAGTATTAAGACTACACTGTTCTTCGCGAACTACAGGTTCTATCTGAGGATCGGGTTTAAACCACTGGACCCCGACTGTACTTTCTGCTGCCCTAAACGCCGAGCGCGTCGCCTAAAAGATTCAGGAAGTCCACGAGATATTGAAGTCTAAGATTTATTTAACATAAGCCCGCTATAAGGAATACGCCAACTATAAGAGGCGCCCCGCCTGCCGATACTAAGTAGGCCAGAAAGTCTAGCTTAATGCTTGAAATATACAGACGAAACGCCCTTAAAAGAAACTCGACTAGAAGCAACTTAGACCTTTCACTATTACGAAGGTTATGAGCCCGTACGCTTACCAGTTAAACCTACCCCCGTCTATAAGAAATCACCTAGTGTTCCATGTTAGCCTACTCTGTCCTGATCCTGACGATCCTGCCCCTGGTTAAGTATAACCACCGCCGCCGCCTATAGAAGTTGACGGCATCGAAGAGTTCGAAGTCGAAGACATCCTAAATTCCCGTCTAAATAACCGAGGCGGAGGCCGAGGCTCCCGCTTAAAATACACCGTGAAGTGGGCTGGATACAACCAACTAACCGAGGAGCCTGCGGAATACATCGCTAACGCTAGCGAGGTAGTGGCAAACTTCCACCGAAGATACCCAGAGAAACCGAGACTTATTAGCCTACGGAAGGCTTAGCCGTCCGCCCTTCAGAACCGCGTCGATGGAACTCCGCCTTGAGGAGGGGAGTACTGTCACGGGGTGGACTGTGACAGACCGTACCGGCATAGGGCAGCCTCTGAGACATCCTAAACTGGCTACGGATTAGTTGTCCCGTGATGGAGTTCTGTCAAGACCGCTCGGTACGGACCTCCGTTGGGGATTTAGATAAGAAGTCTACGACCGAGAAGACTTCAGTTGTAGCTCTTCAAGCTACGTCCTGTCCACTAAGCCTGACCTGTACCGACAGAATAGGAACCTGGACCTGTAGCATAGAACCTGAATCGACTCTGTTATCCACTTGCCTGCCCGCTCCTTGACACGCTGTCGCCCTGAGCCCGGAGGATACGTTTAGCGAACTCCTTCACTTGGGCGTGCGAAGGTGAAAGCCCCAGGGCAGTTTAGGTCAGGATTCAAGTTGTAAGCAACTCTTCCTGAACTGGTCTGAGCCTCTGTTAGTATGCGAACGCATCTGACCTGCTTTGTTGGCCTCGAAGTCTGTTCTATAGTGTTGATTTTGATATGCCGTATTCTCGCGTAGTCTGCTTAATTCCGTGCCCATTCGCAACGGAGCTAAGGGCTCTCTGCATATCTTCTTTGGAATATTGTTTCATATTAGCTATAACTGTTATAATATAAGTTTATAGAAAGATTGGACGCCAATTGAGCTTGGAAATAGAAAGAATGTTCGAAAGGCCGAAAATTCGGTGGCTGGTTTTTAGGGGGCCCGAATGGGGGTCCTCGAACTTAACCCATCGATGTGGCACAGATCTTGCAGCTCATGCCAAGCGGGCCCGGAGTACCTTCAGAGCAGTGAAGCTGATGAGTGTGCAACAGGTCTGGTGGATAACGTTCTTTTGAGTGAGTGCATACAAGAGGGACACTAACAAGATCAAAAAAAGGTTTCGCGGCGCCCACTTGGGTTCCCTTGGCAAAACACGGTCGCGGAGACGAGACCGAGCAGGGTTTCTACCGCAAAACATACCGCAGGTGACAGGCTCGGTATGGAGGCAAGAATAGAAAAAAGAGGGATGGAGGGCAGGTCGAAGCAAGCGAAGCATCCATGGTGATTTTGGTTGGGTGGAGGACAGAAGAAGGTGGGTGGAAGGGGCTGCGAAGGGGCTACGAAGGTGACGCCCTCGACAACAATTGACGATAAGCAATGGCAACCACATGGGCGCTCGCACTCTCTTGCCATCGCGTCTTGACTGGAGGTGAGCGGGGTCGTACCCATTGCGAATACCAAGCAACCTTTTTGGAATTCTCCTGCTGCTTGACGTTTGCTTTCTGTCTTTCTTCCTCGACCCCCACGACACGCCACGCGCCACGCGCCACGCGCCACACGCCAACCAATCGCAGGTACCATCGCTGCCTAGCTTTCCCCCTGCCAGTCTCGACCTTACCCTCGGCACTGCATCAGCTGCGGGCTGCCCACCGTCATGGCATTCCGTATGCTGCCTGCCGAAAAACCATCTGCCTCGCTATTTTCATGACATGAGCGGCTGAGGATTCCTTCCAGGTAACAGAATTCCCGTTGCCATTGTCCCCTGCCGGCCGTTCCATCCGCGGCGTGCGTGCACAGCCCCGCATCTATCCGGCTACCTGAGAGTGCTGTTCAAGCACGAGTGGGTCAACGGTCGCGGGGGCTGCTGACAAAAAGATTCGTGGGGGAGAGGTTGTCTTACCGCAGGATCCGTAGGGGTCATGACACTGCCGCGCATGGGCACTAACCCACCCATGCTCGGGGCTACACTTGAGGTCCTGTTCTACCAAGTGCACCTGTCTCCCGGTGTTTCCGGGGGTAGAATTAAGGTATTAAGCTCGCGGGAGGCTATTTACGGTAATTCGGCTGCCTGGTCCCTCCGTTTGATCCTTCACTATTCCCGCCAATAGTAGGCATCAGCATCCTTTCCCACCCGCGTTGAAAAGGCCCCCAACTTCCAAACGTCCGGCACAAGATGCTGGACCCGAAGGATTGAGGAGACGCCGGGGAGCACCTCACCATCAACACCGTCTTGCCGTTTCTGCCGCCTACCGATCCAGCTTCACCGATAGCCGATGGCAGACGAACAGCAGCAGCCGCAGCACTCGGTGCATTTGACACGCAGGCGAGAGCAAAAGCGAGGGGGTGAGGGATGGAGCAATAAGCAACCCGGGGGAGCTGGCCGGGCGCCCGAGCATTCGGGGCTTCGTTGCCACATCAAAGTGGCTCACAGCATCAAGCCGCCCCAAGTCTGGTTTCTTCCACATCGTACAGGGCCACGGCCCCACGCCTGCGTACCCCTAGGGCCCAGATTGCCAGGGTACCTCCAGCTTCTTCTGACCTAGTCCCTCTGGACCGCCCCGGCGGAACCGACCAGGATTGTCCGAGGGTGCCAATCTAATCTGCTGTGCTTTCCTGGGTCTGGGCGGTCCCTGCGGGTGCGGAGGGAAGAGGTTCCCTGATCGCTTGGCATCGCCAGATGTGACGCCCGAAAGTACGTCCTTGCAGATGATCTACGGCACCTCCCCGCCGCTGTCATTGGTGGTATGGACGCCGCCAGTGGTCCCGAAAGTACGATGCTGCCGTAGCGCCCTTGCTGACCTAACCATTTGCCCAGGGGGCCAAGCTAGCCAGCATCCACATGGACGGCTGCCCGTTCGCATGCATGGGACGAATCGTTCGTGGTCCAATGAATGCCGGGAACTTCTTCGATGGTTGTGTTTGAAGCGCATGCCGCTGCGGTGCGACGGCGTTCGTACCGATGGCCAATCACAACCTAGCGCCGCCATCGTCTATGGGGGCAGCACGGCATGTGTTTGCACAGTGTCGGCGAAGCATTCGTCCTTCAGCCCTACGGGCCTCGCTCTACGGCCCCCCGGAGCGTTGGAGACCAAGAACCCCGCCGCCCCCTCCCCTATATTCGCTAACCAGGGAACCAGGGCAAACGGGCTTGCCATTGCTGACCCTAGTCTAGCGCCCGCAGTGCCCGCAGTGTCTACTTCGCCTACTTTTAGCTTGTCATGACAGACCACTGGGTCCCCTGGTTCGTGGTTCCCCCGAGTCCGAGCTGGCCCATAACAACACGGCCCGTCATCTGCCTACTCGACTCGTGAGCTCCTGTCATCCTTTCCCCCCAAAGGCCAAGGTACTATCGAGAATTCCTGGTCAGTACGCAACAGCCCGCCGGTGTTTCTAAACATAACATTTTACACGAAGAGGATCCCAAGGCAGACGTTTAACAGCAGTATACAAGAGCCATGGCGTCTCTGGTATCATCACCGTCGACATGGACAAGTCACAGCGACACCTGGAGCCAACCCCCCAACGGCATCTCCTCACATCATTCTTCTCCTTTCCTTAAGACTGAGTCGGACAACATGTCGGACTACTCTTCAACTATTCAAGTGGCCATCATCGGAGGTGACTTGGCGGCCATTGCCCTGCTTCGCGGCTTGCTTCACTACCCGCACGTTGCGGTGGACCTTTACGACGCTCGCCCACAGTTCAAGGAGGACGGGCCCGCAATCGACTTGAGCGAGAGCACGCAAGGCGTGCTCCGGGCCATCGACCCGGCCTTCGACTCCTGCTTGGATCGCGCCGGTGCTGTGTACACCGCCATGGGGCTGCGCATCGGCACCGGAACCAACACCGGCTGCGCCGTGAACGCGGCTGGTGCACCCACCGAGGGCAGCAGGTCCGTTGGGCGACAAGCCTTGCTGGCCGAGATGCTTGCCGACGTGCCAGCCCACACAGTACACCTCAACACGCACATTTCCTCCGTTGATGAGGCGAACGGGGGATATGGCATGTTCTTAACCTTTGTCGACGGCTCACAGAAGTACTACGATGCAGTGGTGGGAGCCGACGGACCATACGGCGTGGCCCGCCGCTTTGTCGTTGGCTCCGCTGATGAGGCCCGCAAGCCCAAGTCGGCCGGGTATTGGGGGCTTCCAGTGGTGGTACCTTTGGAGAGAGCCCAGCAGGCCATGGGAGACGAGGACCTTGATCCTCGAAACCCTTATCAGCTGGGCTGGATCGGCAACGGCACCTTCATGCAGCACAGCTACCTCAACCATGGCCGAGACGTCCAGATTACATTGTTCGCCAAACTCGACGGCTCGCGGAGCAACTTTGAGTGGGCCAAGCTTTTCACGCCCGAGGAGCTAGAGCGCGTGTTCTTTCACAACCAATCGGCAGCGTGCCAGGGCATGATCAGGGTAAGCCGCAAGCCTCCATCCCCTGTCTATACGGTTTCTTGTCTGCAGCCACTAAGTAGACGCCAGCTCGTCCAAAGCATCTACACCATTCAGATCGCGGGCATTGTGCAGACAAAGCATGTGCACACACCTACCTATGCCCACGGCCACGCCTGTCTCTTGGGAAACACAGCACATGCAGGCGTCACCTTCGACAGTGCCGCCTTTGGTCTGTCCATGGAAGAAGTGCTGATGCTGTGTACCCTCCTGGGGCGCGCCTCGTCGCGGCTGGAGATCTCGGCCGCACTACGCGCCTACGACTACGTCTGCAGACCCCGCGCCGACCACGTTCTCCCAGCCGCCTCTGAAGCGAGCCGGATTCTTCTCGGCAAGTCTCGCAGCGCGGGTTTGGACCCCGAGAGGATTTCCGCCGAGCTGGAACAGAAATGGGCTGTGATCCACGACGTCGATTTTGCAGGACTTCAGACGGCTGCAATGGATACGATGGACCATTTACTTGGTTCCAGCGGTTGGTAAGAACAAGGCAACGAAGAGGAAAAGAAGAATAAAACGAGTTGGGTTTCCTTTTTCGTGGTGGGCCGGGCCGCATTGGGATAGGGGTGCATATACGTGGAGTCTGGATTACACATGGGTGTTTCGGCCATACGACTCCTTCCATACTTACATGGACTTTTTTCATCAGAACATAGATTTATATAACAATTTGGTTTCACACTTAGTCCACCCCACGAGTATCCGTTGTGTCGGTAGGCCCGTAGGAAGCATTGAAGTTGAGGAATGGGCAATCCTTTATGAGGTTTCTGCAGGATCTCTGCAGCTGTCATCCATCATCATTTTATCTTTAGTGTCACCAAACTTCATTACCGGGATGGCCTTTTTACTACGTGACTACAAAGGCTCGAGAGTCGTATGAGCTGCAGGACAGAGAGATGAATAATTAACAAACCCCCGGCCATGCTTCATGATTTGAAGTGCTTTGCTCCGACAACGGCTTCCTACGGAATAGCCCGTAAAGTAAATCCTTATCAATCCGCCCTTCCCAGGACTTTTAGCTGCTTTGAAGTAAATCACGGGAGTGCGGCACTCTGTAACGAGCCTGTCTGTTTTCTCGGCTCAGCCGTTTCCCTCCGCCGATCTTTACTGGTTTGTCTATTTGATATAGGAACGGCACCCGGGTTTTGAAACCCTATTTTCAGGGTCCCAAATAAGTCAAGTGCTGTTACCAAAGGCTAACGTGGCCAATGGCCCACGGTTCGCCAGTCTCGATTCAAAGAAAGACACCAGGTGGACTAGGTATCCCAGGGACTAAAAATGTTACTAGCTTTGGAGCGCGCGAAGGGGACAACTTCGCCACGCAGGGTTGGAAGCAAAGGCGGAAGCAGAACATGATAGGCCAGGAGGTAGTTAGTTTGCTCACATTAGCCCCTGTAATGGGCCGTTTGCCGGCTGCAACTCTCAGCACCTTTTGCCTTTGTTATCGTCATCGCTACCAACATTGCGGGCGCGCGCTTCGTTTTGTCACACTGGCACCGTATACTCCAAGGGTGGGATGGAACGTAGCTATAAATCATGGTCCTAGGAGGAAAGAGACGAAAGAGGGTACACATTCCTGGGCCCTTGGATAGAGGTAGCGTTCTCGCTATACGATCTACGTCGCCCCAAAGCTTCCCCTTTCTCTGCCGTCCCGACCGCCCCGACCACCTCTACCGCCTCTGCCGCCTCTACCGCCTCTGCCGCCTCTACCCCCTCTGCCGCCTCTGCCGCCTCTGCCGCCTCTGCCGCCTCTGCCGCCTCCTTCACCGCGCCCGCCCTCCCCGCGGCCGGGGAAGAAGCTGAACCCCTCCGAGCTTGGCGGCGTGGGCCTGTCGACGTACACGGCGACGTCGGGCGAGACGCCCACCGTGGGCTCGACGGCCCGCCGCAGGAAGAAGGCACGCTCCTGGTCGAGCGCCCAGCGCGAGTAGCCCCGGCCGACGCTGTCGGCCAGGGTCTGGCGCAGCACGGCGGTGAAGTCGCGCGCGCTGGGCATCGTCTGAAGGCCCATCTCGCGGAGGAAGGCGGGGAAGTCGCGAACGGTGTGGAGGCGCCGGACCTCGGCGGCCAGGCGCTCGGCGGCGCCGGGGGGCGGGCCGCCGTGGCGCCCGAAGAGCTCGTCGCGGACGGCCCCGAGCGGCACCCGCTTGGACGGCCGCGCCGTCCGCCGGAAGAGCTCCGAGAACATGAGGATGCGGTACGAGGTGCGAGACCCGCGGAACGTCGTGACCAGCCGGTAGGCCGAAACAGGCTCCGGCTCCAGATACGACAGCTCCGGGTGGTTGGCGCCCTTCGGGTCCAGGAGCCACACGACGTTGCGCGTGATGGCCTCGGTAATGATGGCTTTTCTCAGCGCGTCCGTGATTTCCACGTCGCTGATGAGCAGGGCGACCAGAAGGTGGCCCAGGTTGGGACATTCGGCTTTGCTCCGTCGGCCCGCCGTGAATTGGGCGATGAGCGCGTTGGCGTGGTCGATGATGGCGCGATCCTCGGTGGCTAGGCAGACCAACAGATGGAAGAGGTGAAAGTACGATTCGATGGCCTTCTCCGATGCGTGCCGCAGTGTGCTCCTGTGCTCGCCCCCGTTCCGATTCCACCGTTCTGTGGGACCCGCGCACGACTCTTCCGCCACCAGGTTCAGCTGGACGACGATGTCACTCATGAAAGCGTACAGGACTTGGGCTCGGGAAGGCGATTCTAGCTTCAGATATTCTCTCAGAGCATCGAGGGTCTTTCCAGCCTCGTTGCCAACCCGTGCCCAGTGGCGGTGTGAAATGGGAAGGGCCAGCCATTGGTCGAAGGGGATGTTTTGCACCGACTTGCGGATACCCATCCCAAAAGCCTCCTTGGACAAGAGGTCGAACTCCGAGGCGAAACCTCTTCGCGTGGAAACGCCGACACCGAGGCTGGTCTGCCCGTAGCACTCCTTGGAGAAGAAGCACTGCAGTTCTCGCTGTCGTATCACGTCGAATTCGCTGATCAACCCACTGATGCGCGGCCAGGCGCGGGCTAGGTTGGCAAGGTGCTCAAAGTCGTCGAGCTCTTCAATGACTGCCAAAAGTACCTCGTTTGGGAGGCGGTTGACGTGGCAATGCTTCGCTTCCGTCTTGAGCTGACCGGGCCGAGGGGAGACGTCAGCCGGCCCGCGACTGCCCATCCTATCCGTACGGCGTGTTGAGGAGGCATGGGCAGATTCAGGGGCAGGGACGGGACCAGGCGAACATGGCTCTTCCTGCGTCCCGTACCCACATTCTGGACAGACATGGGTCTCATGAAGCGCCGCAGTCTGTCGCCGGTAGTCTTCCAAGCATTTGGGGCTGCCGTAAGACGACTGATCGAGATAATCGCTGCCGAAGAAACTGAGCAGCTGGATGGCGATGCCCTTCAGCGTATATGCAGGTGTGTAGAAACTCGGGTCGTTCAGGATCGAAGCACATATGTAGCCTCGAAAAACGTTGGGGTGGCTGACTTGCGAGTCCATCGAGATGGAAGGGGGCTCCAGAGGAAACCGCTGCAGATTCTCAACGGTGAGGTGCATTTTCCTCCAGCCCGGAGGCGACAGAACCAGACAGAGCTTGGTCAGATCGTCGCCGGCATGGAGAAGGATATTGGGGTAGGGCTTCCGGGTCAGCTCGTCGACGTCCATGAGCAAGCGCCGGCGCATATGCGCCGTTCGCTCATTGGCCAACATGGTCGCTGGTTCGGGAAGGCCTCGCGTGGGCGTGACGGGGGATGAAGACGGGCCAGCTCAAGTGAATGGCTGACTCAAAAAGTGCCGCAACGAAGTGTTCCTCAGAACCCTGAGCCACGGAGACGGGGATCGATGTTTGCTCGACAAGGCGGTCCCTGAGACGAGTGAGGACGAGCAACAGGTGTCAAGGAGGGGACCTCACTCCCCTATTTATCTTAAGGGCCGGCCTGTGCTTCCCGGTGACACAGGCTCGAATGAAGCCCTTTGACTATGGTTCGACCGAAGCGACGAGCACCATTTAGTGTTCCTGGCCCGGTCTGATCCATCATTGAGCGCCCGTCCGGTGGCAGTGGCTGGCCTCGCAGGGCTCGTGATGAATGGTGGGTGGGGCCGGGCGCTCCCCGTTTGACTCACCACGCCGCCAAAACGCCGTCGGGGACAAAACCGAAGGCATTTAGAGAGATGGGGTCCGAGCTTGTCATGGCGGCCAGCCATCGGGAGCTCGACCGAAGCAGCAGTGACCGCGGTACGCAATGGTTTCTCATGGCCGTGTTTCTATTACGGTCGAGCTGCCGGGGTACCAAACAATGGAAGTCGAGATCGGTAGAGGGAAGGTTGATGGCAAGATAGGTAGATCCTTTGCCCATGATTGGAAGAAGCCCCACTGCCCACCCACATCCCCTGACCTTGCTGCTGCCCCACTGGGGAAATACTGGGTAGAGCCCCCGAAGCACTCTACATTCTCTAATTCAACCCGCCAAAGCCACACATCAGCACGTTGTGCATTTGCAACCGTCATCAGTAGCCGTAGAGGTTCACGTGCTCCGTGGTGGACGCCCGAATCTTCTTGTTTTCCTGGATCAACATCATGCGAATTACCCAGGCACAGCCGATAGCGAGAAAGGCGAAGGCCGCCGATGTGCCGAAACCGATGGCGTACCGCGGCTCGTCGTAGTCGGGCCCTAACATGACCCAGAGTCAGTTATTGGCCTCGGCCCAGAACGAAAAAAACAAAGAACAGCGGTGACAACGGGGACTGGATGCTGCTTACACATATAGGCGCCATAAATATAGCCAATCTGGCCGCCGACATTCGTCATGGCCAACACGACCTGCGCATATACGATTAGCCGCTGTCGGCTGGCGCCGGCCCTCGACCCCAGTACGCACCGCTTTCTTTTCCTTGGTCTGGCTCAGCGTCGACGAGGCCCAGCCGATAATGACAGAGTTGACCGAGTAGGCGCCCATGGGGAAGATGAAACAGGCAACGTAGCGGGACGCCGTGTTCATGTTGCTGGCCGCGATGGCGAACCCGACGATGGCGACGGCCAACCCGACCGTGATGTGCCAGGTGCGCTCGTGCAACCGCCCCGAGCTCCATCCCGTCAGGATGCCCGCTATCCCGGCAAGGATGAATGGCGGGCACGTGAGGACGAGTGTGATGGTGGTGGAAAACTTCATCGTCTTGACCACGCTGCGTAGTCCGTCAGCCCCGTTTCCCCACCCCCCCCTCCTCTCCGCCCTGGCAGAACAGCGGCGGCCGTGGTCACTTACGTCGGGAAGAAGGAGTTGAAGGAGCACGCGCTGAGGTGGAAGTTCTGCATGAGGCAGAAAATCCAGGTCCGCTTGTCGCGGGCCGCCTGCTTGAGGCCTTCCCACGCACTCGCGCTCTCGAGCGAGTCGCCGATCTTGTCACGCTCCATGCGCGCATGCGCCAGCTCGCGCTCGTCGCCCTTCAGCCAGTGTGTCGTGAGGGGCGTGTTCGGCAGGAGCCAGAAGCCAGCGATTCCGACGGCCGCGGTCACGACCCCTTCGATGATGAAAAGCCCTGCAGAACTCATCAGTAACCTTCAGCCCTTTGGATCGAGGGCGCCGCCGTCTTACATCGCCACCCTGCGATGCCACGCACGCCGTCGAGTCCCTCGAAGATACCCGCAGCAATCAGTCCCGAGAATCCCGTGGCCAGGATCTGGGCACAGTACAGCAGCGCGATTCTCGTCGCAACCTCTGCATACTGTGAGCGGCGAACCAACAGGCAGGCAGAGCCACAGGGGTCGCACGCGCACCTTTTCGTGTGTAGAAGATAGACAGCATATAGGTCGCCCCGGGGTAGAACTTTCGGGAGGGTTACGGCGGTCAGCAAGCGCGGTCCGGCAGCGATGGCGCGTACAGGGTTAACGGCGTCTCACCGGCGCTTCTGTGATGCCCAGCATGAACCTGCAGGCGACCAGGCCACCGAAATTGGTCACCAGCGCCGTGCAGGCGGAGACGAGAGCCCAGACCACCATCCAGCCGCTCATATAAATGCCGGGCTTGATGCGCGTGATGAGCATGTTGCTCGGAATCTGCATCAGGACGTATCCGACGAAGAGGCTGAACACCATGGTCAGCAAGTCGCCCGCGTCGGACCCGGCGCTTTGGCTAGGCGGAGTACGCACATGCTGACTGTGGTGTTGAATTGGAAGCCGGACATGCCGAGGTCGTCCTCGAGGTTGTTGAGACGGGCCTGCGCGATGGCGTTTCGGTCCACGTAGTTGAGGAAGTACATGAAGCACAGGGTCGGCATGATGCGCCAGTCGAGCTTCCGCACCAGTCTGATCTCGGCGGGGTCCGTCTTCGCCGCGCTCCCCGTGTAGTCGACGCCGGCCTTGGCGGCGCCGGCCTTTTCATCCATGACGACGCTCTCGGTGTGCGTGCGGTCGATGGGCAGCTTTTCGTCGCCGGCGACGAGCCGTGGGTCTTGTTTGGCGTCCATGGTGGCCGAACTCGGTAACTTGCGGTGTGGCCGGGCGAGGCAAGCGGATGGGGAGACAGGCGAGCGTCCGTTGAACGTTTGCTAGAGCGGCCTGGAACTCGCGGGGAACCCAGCAAGCCCGCAGGCAAGCCGACTACTTCTTATACAGGATATCTGCAGGGCTGGCTCCCCCCTTCCTTACGACCCTGGCCAACCCGGTGCGGAGGAGAGGGAGCAGCCCGGCGCATAGCTCCTTTCCATCTCCCGCGGGCACACGGGTATTACATCAACGTCCAACCAAGTGCGTCTCGACCCGTCGGTACGACCGCCAAACAGACACGCCGCAAACTGCTATGGCACTACCCCGGACCCGTAGGAGAGACCGCCAGGCGACCGAAACATGGGGGAGGGTACCTGGGGTAGACGATGATGCGGCTCATTGGTCACGGAGACCAGGGTTATCTGGGGAACAGATGGGCTCCTCAACAACGTGAGCATGTTCGCCTCCACCTCGGCCCCATGCTATTCGGTCTCTCGAGGGACCCCTTCGCATTCCTTCCCGGCAACGAGGCGCCATCGGTAACAGATGTACCGCCGACTGCGGGGTGTGGCCGGTCGCCTCCATACTTGGCTTCTCTTGGCTTCGCCAAGCATTGGAGAGGTCGGCGCGGCGTCAGGCGATTTCGCTGTCGGGTTTCTGCGTCGAGGCGTTCTTGGTGGACTTGGCAGCTACGTACCTATTACGAGTTTGCCAGTCGAAATGAGAGACCCCTCCCCGGCGCGCATCCTTCTCCTCGTCCACCGCCCACGGCCGCTAAACCCCAAGTCCGTGGCCTCGTAGCCGCTGACCCGGTCCTCGCGCCGGTTTCTTCTCCTCGAATAGGGACGATTCTTCAATTCTTAAATTCTTACATATTTCGAGACTGCCCGGACTGGAAAATGTGTGTGAGGGTCATAAGATTCATACTGTTTTGGTGAAAAAAGCTCAAGCCAATGCTACATGCGGTAACGCCCTCACTTATGCTCCCTACTTACTTGATGTAGTAGAACGTTCCGGGTCGTGACCGGTCGTGCCAAGAGAGGGGTCCAGCAGTGAGGCCAGGCATCCAGTCACACTGATAGGCCGAGGTGGCCATACCCTACCTGCAGACGCCGGGGATCGGCTCACGTGCGGAAGCTGGGATTAGTGCCGTTCATGCTTGATAGCATTTGTCAGGAAATGTTTGTCTCTACCCAAATGCCCTACTGCTTGCCCCCTCGTGCGATGGCTGGCCTTGACCACGACACCGCGACCGCCAAATACCAAGCCGTTGAGGAAGGTCCCGTGTCTCTGTCTACTTCTGGTCTGCATAGCCGAGCTTTTACGACGGTTGGCTCAAATGGTGGCGTTGAAATCAATCACAAGCTGTTTGCCCCATGTAGGGCTTCTAGGTGGAAATTATATCTCTACTACAGCGCCACCGTAGCCGGGGGCGTTGAATGCCTCCAGAGATATCATGTACATCTCATAATTTAGGGACAACTCCGCTTTGGCGGCCTGCGAGCTGAAAAGACCAACGTAGACTCTGGGGCCCGTCTTTGCATACGGAAGTCCCGTGGACAGCTGCTGCTGTAGGAATAAAGATTAATCTCCAGTGATGAATTGTCGAGAACACTAAGTCTCAGCGATTGTGGATTGTGTGAGACATCACCCGGACCCAGTGGTCGTGCTGGCATACATGGATTGAGTCACCGACTTATTTCTCAAGTTCTATCATGAATAGGAATCCTCCAGTTAACGAAACGAATGCTTCATGTTAATGGTAAAGACAGCGCTTGATAGGTTTCAGTGTAGTGGATGCCAGGTAGCCTAGCATTGATTGGGAGAACCATTGTGAAAGACGTAGGATCGTCCTGTAATTAACAAGGCTTTCTCAGTCTGCGTATTCTCCATTGGTACCTCTTGCTCGTCCTGCTCTTAACGCCATGCGCTGCTTCCCACAGAGCCCCTTTCCCGTAGTGGAAAAAATTCAGTCATTCGCGACCAAATTGTTCACTAACTACTCTCCTTCCACATCTATGTGCGGTGACGGCGATGCAGGCGTCGGTAAACTACTTGCGCAGCCACTTGGGCTATCAAGGGGGCCGAGGCTCATCTGTGAGAAAGCGACAGCACTAATAGCGCGGTAGAAGGCGACGTAACTTCTTAAAGGTGCTACCAATATGGTCGCGGATACAAGCGATATCTTGCCAGTCTTCCATTCCACTGCCCCTAGTGCGGGTCTGTGAAGCGGACCCGGGCTACTAACTGTCCCTAGAACCCTCGGCGACTCTGGGTTTCGCAAAGGTAGAGGGGTATTCGACCATTTTGCTATTCTTGGAAGACCGTCAAAAGCCAGCGTATGCCTGTGTTCATATCACTACAGGCCTGCTTGACTCGTGGCAAATGACAAGTCGGATATGAACATTCAGGAAAACTGATCAGCCGTGCACGTATCGTGTGACTGTAGCGGAGCCACTACAGCGCCGTTCTAACAGTGGACAATTCATAATACCCGGTCAAGATGGCTCGTCACGACTCTACTCTCGACCCGCACTATCGCGGACCGGCATAAACCAACTCGAGGGCCAAACTGAGCCCCGGGCCGACCTCCCCCCCCACGGTGCGGCCCGCAAAGCCGCTCTTGTCCGTGAACAGGTGCAGACGCAGGCTGCCGGGGGTGTCGTCTCCCGGGTCCAGCCGGAACCGGGCCGCCGGGTGCGCCGACGGGCCCGCGAGCGTCGGCAGGGCCCAGGCCGGCGCGGGCTCGGCCGTGCTTGCGCCCAGCAGGGCGTCGTAAACGCGCGCCAGGTCGGCACGGGCGGCCGCGGGGGGGGCCAGGGCGACGAGCGCCGCGCCGACGGCGCCGCACGGGTGCCGTGCCGCCCCGTCGTCCTGCTGGTACGGCACCCGCAGCGCACGCGGCGTGGCGTCGAGGCACCAAAAGGGCAGGCGGCCGGGCTCCACGGGCTCCACGGCGGCGGCGTCGTCGTCCGGGGGCCGCCGTGACGACGCCGGGGCCGCCGTCGTCGCCGTCGTCGGGAGGGAGCGGTGGGCGGCGGCGGTGGCCCAGCGCAGCACGGTGCCGTCGGGGCGCGTGCGGCCGCCGGCCACGAGCCCGGCGTACCGCAGCGGCGTGCCGGCGCGCGCCACCTTGTCGCGGACGGCGGCGAAAGCGGCGGCCTGGGGGATGCCGTCGCCCGCCCCCTTGCCGTCCTCGTCCCCCGGCGGCAGGGTGAGGGCCCAGTCGATGACGGTGCCCTCGGCCTCGCGGCCCCAGCGGTGGCGCCGCCGCGCGTCGGGGTCCAGCCCCGGCACGAAGGCGATGAACTCGAGGTAGGCGCCGTCGGCCAGCAGGACGAGCACGTTCTCGGTCCGCCCGTCGGCGTGCCGGCCCCCCGGGTACACGGTGAAAGCGTCGCGCAGCCACGCGGGCGGCGAGGCCACGAAGGCGTGCGGCACGAGGATGACGACGTGGTCCAGAAGCGGGGCCGTCGGCGTCGGCGGCGGGGCGTTCTTTGGGTGTGAGGCGGCCATTTGGTCCTTGATTGCCGCTGGGTATGCGGGTGCAGATGGAGGCGGCAATGCGCGAGCTGCCACAAAGCTGATGAACGAGTACGGGAAAGCGAATCGGCGTCGTCGTCGATGGCAAGAAGAGTCAATGGGCGGCGCATTCCGGCCAGTGTGATGGCGTGCTTGCGGGGGGCCGTCGGGGTTAAACTGGGAGCCTCTGGCGTTTGAGGCCGTTCAATGCCGCCGGGCCCTACATCTTTCGTTTCTTCTGGGTACCATCTACAACCTTTTGCGTGTGTCTTGATTCGAGGAAGCTACCAGATTCCGAGAATCGGGTACAGTCGCCTCCCTTTTTAATAGGCGTAGATCAAGTTCGACGCTATTGCGGCTCTAGATGATCAGGCACACCATAATCCACCGCAACAATCCTGCGTCCCGAACCACCCGCCACAACAGCACCCGTTAAGCGACGGAGAATGCCCTCCACTAGAAGAACGGGCGAGCCGAAGGGCCGGTGCTTCGAGCCTTCGGGCTCCAGATATGGTAGGGCTTGAAAGGGGCAATAATTCGAGCATACTGCAACTAGCACCCCTCTCTATATTTTCCTGAAGCATGCCTGTTGAACCTTAAACCACCAAGGACTAAAAACGATACAAGGGGTTATGAGCTTCATGTACTCTGCCGTGGTCCCGAAAGGGACTGTACGTGACATCGTTCTTGTCCTGACCGTTCATAAGGTGGGAATATAATTTGCCTCCCATTTGTCTCTTTGCACACCTCTTGGTCACTCCTGCGTCATTGGAGGTCGGTTTATACATGTTATCGCAACTGAAATCGAAGTACCAGAACTTTTATGCCTAGGGTCAGGTTGGTTTCAGCACACGAGAACGGCTCAGCTCGAACATCAGGGGTTTCGATACACCCGCGGGGCAAAGACTCCAAGCATCGGATTTTCCAGGCATTCAGGAAATCCAGGAGAGCTTTGAGGTCAACAGGCCAGTAGTCCAATATTTCTTTTCTGCGTTGAAGTTCTGGGTGAACGCCGCATCACGTCCAATTTGTGTTGTCGAACAATACTATGCACGCTGCCGTCCTGAGTGCATCATGTGAGGCCATCCGCCGGCCGAGACGTGTTAGTTGCAGCGGAGCATGGATACGGGATATGGGATCCTGATGACCTTTTACCGAGCATACTCCTCCGTCTATATTTGTATGGCATCAGTCTGAAGGCGCTCCAATAGCCCCAAGCCAGCAAGAAATGGTGGCATCTAAGTGACCCGATAGCAAACACCCCAGACACGCGGCCACCAAGCCGTGAACCACGGTGTTCGAGCCAACATGGCGGCTCTGCTACTGAAACCGTAGTCTGGCAAAATTTGCTGACCAGGCCTCTTGTTTGTGTACAGGGCGGGGACAAGTGCGCCTCCCCACCGCCAGCTCTTCTCCCTCTCCCACAGCCGGCATCGCCTAATTTCACAAGAGGCTTGAACAAAGCACACGCGTGACTACATAATGCTGTTTCCTAAACGACGTCCTCGATTCGGGGGGCACTCCTTCCGACGCCATGGCTGTCAAGCTCGGTGGTGTCTCCTCCTGTTGCCGGAAGAATTGTAGGTGCTACGCAGAGGGCACTCGCGTGCCCAGCTCAAACCCAACACAACACCAACAGAGTTGCACCGACGGCAAGTGGGAGACCACCGCGAGCACCGATTCGTGACCATCGTCACCCAACCGCTATCGCTTTGTACGGCCCCTACTGAGTGATGAATCGGCAGAGGCCAAGCCAAGGTGATAACGCCTCAAGACGGCACGGAAATATCCGTCAAGCCACGCCCCGACAAGCAAGGGAAGCCTGGTTGCAGCGGACAGGAGAAGAGCGATTGCTGCAACAGGGCCGGGCTCTTCTTCGTGTACAACCCGGGCGAGGTCACGCACTGCATTGATTCAACGGCGCGTCCACGGCGAACGAGCAGGCATCCGCGGGATCGGCAGCGTCCACAGGCCCCGGTGGAGCGGCCGGGCTGCCCTGGTACAGAGACACGGTCGTGATTGGGCTCCTGGCGGGCGTCGGCGCCGCGCCCGCCCTGCTTTGGGGGATCATCGTGGTCATATGGCGCCCGGCGTGGATTGCACGAGACGGCACCACGTCATTGACGGTTGGAACCACCTCCACAGTCCGGGGGCAGAGAAGGAAGAAGGAGAGGGTGCCCCTTCGAGGACGTCTGGCCTCATTCCTCAATGAAAGCCTGCCCGGCAGATCTATCAGTTCGGGTGGGTTCCCGGCAGAGGAAGATGGCGGCAAGTAGGCGTTGCTGTTGCGGCCAACCTCGTCGCGTAGCACATCCGGACAGGCCATTCCCCACGAAGGAACCACCTACAAACCCACCTGACATCTGCGAGATGGGTCAGGAACTTCTCGAGCGTCGTGATAATTACGTTGTTGTCCTCGAGGCCGCCTGTGCCGTGTCCAGCGTTGCATCGTGGGCGGGCTTAACCCGCTGGGGTGGGAAAGCACAGCCTAAGTGCCTAGGATAGACCTGGCCGGGCGACGTGTGTAGGGCAGCTCGCGCGCTGGAGTCGGTCGCGGAGGAAGCCGAGAGGACCCTTGGTGGCTTGGGCCGGATGCGACGTTAATAATTGTTTCCCATGTAGCAAAGATTCCACGTGGCCGGGTAACGAAGGGGATGGAGCGCGACGGCCTCACGAGAAAAGGCCATGATTCATTCGGGCGGGGGAGCGGCGCCACTTAGACCGCCGGCATCGTCGTCGCCGTCGCAGCCGTGACACCGCCAAAGCCATGGTGCTCACCCCGACCCGATGTACATTGTCTCCTTCCCCTTCTCTCTGTCTCTCTCCTTTTTCTCTTTTTTTCCTCTCTCCCCCCCTCTGTCACTGTGTTGGTTTTTGTGTGTGTGTGTGTGTGTGTGTGTGTGCGCGCGCGCTAGAGTCGACCGTTTGCGGGCAGACAGGCCCGTAGGGTCAGTCATCGCCCAGAAACGCCATGCCGTTCTATCGGGATAGCGAGATGGGCAATTCTAGTGTGGCGGACCGGCCTCGTCCGGACATTAGGAGGCGTATTTTTAGGGCCGCTGGTTCGTGCTATTGAATTGAACCCAAGATGAGGGGGGGGGAAACAGGAATTGAACGGAAACGGCGCCGTGGGCTCGACTCAATTGCCCATCGGACCAAGGCTCTAACTCCGTACTTGCTTAGTCGCTGGGGCTAGGATCTGGATCGGTGTCGCTGCAGCTCGTGTGTACGATCCGCCCAGTCAGCGGCTGTCGTTACCAGTGGCCTGGAACGCGAGGACAAAAAGTCTGTTCGGCCAGGCGTAGGAGGACGATGCGTTTTGGCCGGCCCTATTTTCCTGGGCTCTGCATACTATACCTAGGCGCGCCTTGCACACGCATGTATGGTCTACGGACGCGCCTGCTTGCGGCGGTGGTCGTGTATCAGTACGACATATAACATACTTTTGGGGATCGGCGAACAATCCAGAAGAATTCTAGTTCATGCCGTCCCCTGCGCTGCTCCTGCTCGGTTCTCGGCCCCTTCCCCCGCCCTTCCCTCCGCGGCTTTGCTTCTGTTCCACGCCTTCTCCGACGGGTAAATGTGCAAGCACCCATGTGTGTGTGTGTGTGTATGAAGTACTGCGTATACGGATACCTACCACTACCACTAGGTATTCCTCCTCCAGCACGGGACAATTAGCGGGCGCGGGGAGCGCCGATCGTATTCGGATCGGGACGGTTCCGCACCCGCGACCAATCCAGGACAAGAGCCGATCACCAACGGTAATTTGACCCCTCAGGCCACGCGAACCGAGGAAAGGAACGAACAGAACCGGGGCAAAAGACAGGGACGGGCGAGGCCAAGGCGGAAATGGAGGGTGGTAAAGGAAGAGCCGCCGGCTTTAGGCCCGGCGTCGAAGCCAAAACCAGACCACCCACAGCACGGCAGGCAGATGATGGTGAGGAGACGGACCCAGAAACTACGAGACAGCTCGGTGCTACTAAGTGGGAGGAGGGTGAGAAGGTCGAGGCGTGGCGCAAAGCGGGTGACGGCAATCATGGGCCGAGTGGGTTTTTCTTTTTTTTTCCAGCTTTACCGGGCCTACTGTACGGATGGCCGGCCAGGGCGCATCGCGAAGAGAGCGTACAGTACCTAAAGTACCTATCCACGTAGGTAATTCGTAGGGCGCTATGCTGTGGTGCGCTGCAATGTGGTGCCGTGCTGGGTCCCGTACCTGGGAGTGGATGGAGGGGAACAGATGGGATGGGACGCATGTTACGTCCGTATCGACGGATTACCAATATGCAGCGGCAATGGGTGCGACGCAGAGTGCCGAAGGGCACGGGCGCCGAGATATCATCTGGAAATGTCGCGATGCGTGCTGATAAGGCGGCCCAGCAGTTAATTGCATGCAGACGTCCGAAGGGCCAAGCAGTGACAAGGACAGGCCCGTTCGGTGGCTGAGCCGAGGGAAAACCGACCATGTGCATCGCGGACCTCTTGCACACGCCGGGCGCGTCAGCTTTTGGTAAGCAGCAGAGACCACGATGTTGAGTCGTGTAGCGTTGCAGCCTCTTGTTTTATTTCCCCATTACTCTTTTCCTTGTCATCTCTCTGTCTGAATACAGTACGAGCGGGGTACGGACGGGACAGAAGGGAAGGAGGAGAGGGGGAAGAGACACTGGGAGAGACAGAGAGAGACAGAGAGAGGAGGAGAGGGAGAGGGAGGAGAGAGAGAGAGCGCGCGGATGTCTGTGTGTGTGCATCCGGGTGAGTGTGGGTGGTGATCACAAACAGGTGGGCTTCTGGATGGCTGGCATTTGCCGAAAACTGGTCGGTGAGCGCCCTGTGGCCTGACGTCCGTGAAAGGGGCGGCGCCAGGGCAGGATGAGCAAAATACGGAGTCGGTCCCTGGCACGCACACAGACGTGCAGACAGACCAGCAGAAAGCGAGGAACGGGCTCGACGGACCCAGGCCGTGCTGGGTCAGGCCATGGCCTCCATCCCATCCCCTCCCCTCCCCTCCGCCCCGTCCAGCAGCACTCGATGGATGTCATCCGCCATTCGCCGTCGGTTCCGAAGAAGAGCGGACGAGCACCACCAGTTGCCAATTTGGCACCCGCTGCAAGTCCTCGCCCGTGATCCAACCACCCCGTCACAGCCCCCGACCGAGCTCACGGACAGGCCAGCTCGGTGCCAGGTACAGCACAGGCTTCGACAGGCATTAGCCCATCACAAAACAAACACAGACACACACACACACACACACACACACACACACACACACACACACACGCAGCTTACTCGGGGCAGGCATCTCGTCAGCGCTGCACTGCCTGCTCCCTCATCTACTATAGATCAAACCAGGAGCCGGGGATGGGCCGGCAGCTCGGAAACCCTGTAGGGGCGGATCCCCGGTTGGGGTCCTGCGGCACGTCTGAAGAGGGGGGTTTGAATGCCCGTCCCCGTCGACAGCCCAAGCAGAGCCAAGATCGGAAACAAACGGGATGGCGCCAACCGAAAAGGAGCCTGCTTGGCGTGTAAGCCATGTAGGTACATTATGTGCGTGTCCGTGTGAATGCGTGTAAGGGAGGGCGAGGGGGCGCGAGAGCGAGATAGGGAAGGGCGCGGCGGGAGGCGGGAGGCGCGAGCGCACCCAATGCGTGTGTGTATGTGGGTGTGGGTGCGCATGTATGCGTGCACGTCTGTGTGCGTGCCTGCAGGCGAGCGCGACGATGAGATGAGCACTCGCGAGATGCGACGAAGCAGGTCCGAAATTGGAAAAGGTAAACATAGAACCAACTAATCAGCAGGTGGCATGTTTACGTCTGGCCTGCGTGTACTTATGCAGTACCCCGCCCCAATTCCGTTCCGTCCATGTACCACTCATAGCGTGCGCTTCGTACACGAACGGAGAATATGCAACAGGGCCTGTAGCCCACCACAGGGGCGCTTCGGGCATCTGTGCCCTGCCCGCCTGAGGGGGAGGGTAGGCAAGTCGGTACTTATCAACATAAAATGTGTAGCCGCATGTAGCCCGGGAGAGCGGGAATGTAGGGATCACCAGTGACCGAATAGGCCGTAACGGAGCGCGGGACGACACGGACCTCCGACGGAGGAACACGCGCCCGGGGCAGGAGACACGCTGGCTCGACGACGACGACGACGACGGGGAAAGTCCCTGGACGGCGAGGAGGCAACCGAGGACCCAAGGGAGTCGTGATGAGCTCTGTCGCCCAAGTATGAAACAAGCTCAATACCGCGCCTGCGCGCCGATATATTGCTCAAGCTTCTCAGATAGACAAACACGACAATGATGCCATGGATGTGGGTTCGGCCGACAAGGGCACACCCGGGCCGGGGCAGCGCCGGCTTATGGGGAAGGGGCTCCTTGGGGGGCTCCACGCGCGGTACGCGTGAATAAGGACACCAGGGGCAATTGTGCAAAACTGATTCGGAGCGCGTCGAGAAGTCGCCAATTCACCGGGCCAGCAGATGCGGATTACCGAGTCTCCAGCGCCCAGGCTTGGTAGTGTGTACCCCGTTGCAGTACCTCTACCCACGTACTACTACTGCCTTAGGTAAGTAATCAATCAGCGTACACCATAACGCTACCCTGGGAACCGGCCTGTTTCCCACGCGGCGCCGTCGCCGGGCCAGCGCGTGGCTCATTTCGTTCGTTCCCTCCAGCTGGGATCGACGACCCTTGCAGCGACGTATCCTACGCAGTATGTGTGTCCATACGGCATGTGTACGTACTCACTAAGCAGTAATAAGTTTACAGGGTCGAGAAATTCCGCGGCATGGTGATGATGATGTAGTGCAGGAACGAATGACGGAGCTGGGCGCCGTGCCGACGGGAGAGTCGTGGATAGCAAGCATGCTTTTACCCAGATCCCTGAGCATATGCTACCGATGATGGGATATGCAGCGGGAGCCTCACGGTTTGGCTATTAGTAGGCACCTCCTATATACTTGGCCCGGAAAAAAAGCCCACGTACTAAAAGATAGTTGCAGATTATTACTCAGCTGACGGACCGATGTAAACAGGTAGTTCAGTTGCTAGGGGCCGCCAAGGGCGTCGTCCCAAATACAGCACCTACAAATGATGGATCAACCAACGGCCAACCTTCTTTGATGCGCTCCTTGCCTGGTCGGTGGCGTGCTCTTGGGGCTTGAAACGTTACTGCTAGCAGGGTCGACGAGCAAACAAACGACCCGGGTCAGGATCGAATGACGATAGGCACGCCAGGGACAGAGCTACTTCGCCTCCGCCGACACGTGGTCGACAGGGCAAGCTGCGCTGTGGGAGGTGGCCACCAGGTCTGAGCGAGGAGGGTAGAGCCACAAGAGCAAATCGTCCGACCCATGTCCACCTTCCTCGGATCGACCGAGGGGATCCCTGTCGTGCGGTGTCGGCGACCGACACTCTTCGTGCTGGTCGTGGTGGTGGTCGACAAACATGTTTCCTCACGCCCCATCCCGGTGGCAGACAATGCATACATACATAGCCTCCTGCCCAACCTGCATGCTCGCATGTACAGTACATCCGGCCCTATTGTGTCCTGTTTTTGCCGTCGCCGTTGCTTCCTCTCGTCTGCGCTCCTACATATGTATATAGGCGGGTTTACGTCAAGTACAAATCAATCGGCCGCCCAGGTAGGCGCGTCTACGGGTGTAGATCAAAACCAAATGACCTTCTGGCCGTTTCATCTGATCATGGCACGCGCCCGTCCTGGGCGGGTTGGTTTTCTCAATTTCGTGATGGCCGCAAGGGTTTGGCTTCTTCGGCCCCCTTCCTCCCGCTAAAGGGGAGGGGCTGGAGCGAGATCGTGCTGTCAGAAAAGGTCGGTCGGGCTTTGGTGTGCCGTTAGCACTGCGCTTGTTTCCCCTAGTTGGTGGGTTGGATCGCAACGCTAGCGAGCTAGGTGCCTCTCTTTGCACCCGTTTGGCGTCCGTTCCTGCCGTCCCGTCCTATCGGCAGAGATGCTAGCTACATCGTACCTACGAAGAGAGGGGGGGGGGAGCTAGCGAGGCACGAGAGCGCGGGCGGTCGGGAAGACATGTCAAAGAGAAAGAGAGAGGGAGAGGGAGAGAGAAAGCCAGAGAGAGGAGCCCATCCGTTGCTCGAGGGGGTCCAAGTGTTTCAGGTGGGGCAGTAATTCCAGAGCGTGCATGGCTATCCCTGTCTAGCTCCATGACGATGAGAAGACGATGCGCGGTTGATCACCAACAGGAGCCGAATGGGGGCTACGAATGAGCGCCCGAAGGGGGGCCAGAGAGGGGACGGAAAAGAGGAAGCAGACGAGAGAAAGAAAAGAAAACGGAGATCAGAAACGACACTGAGTGGTCCTCGCTCGGGACGCGACGCGACGTGTGCGTTTTGGGTGCTTGCC